>OY740779.1:19159708-20556175 GCA_963513935.1 Aphrophora alni
TGCCAAGCCTGTACCCTGATACCTTTCTCAATAAATAGTAAAGTTATAAATTGGGGAAAACTCAAGCAGATAGTGTTACATTATTATTTTTGGTTAATATTTTATTTTTTATTATTCCCAGTTTATTTGTTTTACATTAACAAAATTCGCTATATTCAAGACTTTTGACACTATTTGGCAGTTTCTCGATATTACCCATCATACGAAGTATTGATAAGTTTGTAGATTTAAATTCTACATCCAATGGTATCAACACCACCTCTTTACGATGACAAATCGCGAAGTTATTGTCAAAAATGTAATTTCGAACCCTGAACTCAAAAGAAATGTGATAACAGGTGAGGCCCCTTCATAGAATAGCTTCGAGGCCCGATAGGGCCGAGACATTGACTCGAGCGAAGCGAGTAGAAACTTAGTACAATATTTTGGCATCGTTTTCCCCAACTCTCTTAACACATATTTGACATTTTCTTTTCTACTGGACCTCTGATCTGGTTGACAGAACTCACCAACACCTCATCTTCCAACAACTCTGCGCCATTATCGCTGATTCTTTGCCCAAATGTACAGGAAGTAGCTTTACTGGCGATGAATGAGTCCATTTAACGCCATTACTGAAATCTTTGTAAACAAGAACAACTTTTAGAATTTGGGTTTTCAGAATTGGAGAAATTTTGAGTTATACTGTACTTTGTGACGATCTGACAATGACGTTTTTAAACGTCCGACAATATTATCTCTCTAGCAGTCGTACCCTAATCTATCACGTGTTCTCTTACATCTTTAACGTCAGGTCACTGAAGCTATATAGGAAGGCTAGGAAACAATCTAACCATATCTTATTTCAATAAAACAGAAACTAGATTTTGAATTTATATCTAAATGAAGATATTCCATAGCGTACAACTTCAAAATTTAACGTTGTAAACTTTTAGCGATACGTCATGCTGGCCTTGAACATATCAGGAGTAGCCCGATAGATGGCAGCACTAGTGTCGTTAATTTCTGAGCTTCAAACCATATCATTGAAGATGGTTTATCTGTTTTATATGCTTAATCAATGGCCGGAGACGATGACGTCATTTTGTATGTAGTGGCGCTTGACCTTCACCGGGCAAACAGGTTCCCTATAGTTTTCAGTGGTGGGGGAAGGGAGTGAATTAGTGTTCCGCCGTCCTTTCGTCAGTGCGTTTCTAGACAGTGTATTACGAACAACCTCCCCACTCCAAGCGCCACCACATAACAAATGAGCTGGACTCACATTCTTTTGAAGCTGCGAGAACGTCCAACTATCATATCATTGATTCCTTAAGGCCCTTTTGAGCAAGCTATTTGTATCGTCCGAACGCAAAACTGTCAAGCTTTTAAGTTTCGTTTTTATAAACAAAATTAATCGATAGTAAAACAAATCCGTGTTAAAAAAAAAAAAAAAAATGTATTATTGAAAAATTCTTGCGACCATCATCCCCTCCAGAAATAAAAGCATTAAATACAGACCCTTTGGTTAGGTTGAGTAGTTTAATTTCTAAACACGTAAAATTAACGTGCAAATTAGTATTGAAATCTAACCTAACCTAACCTAACCTAAACTAACCTTACCTAACCTAACCTAACCTAACCTAACCTAACCTAACCTAACCTTTGATGGAATACTTTAATAACATGAGTGTCATACGAGAACAAAACTTGGTCAAGATCTAACCCACAACTAGAAGAAAGGTGTAAATTCAGCTAGGTATTAGGGGATTGCAGGGGCTGTACTCACTGAGAATCCCCCCCACACAATCTCAGTCATCTCTGTCTACCAGAATCCATTTTAGGCTCCGATGACATCAACTGTCAATATCACACGGACGAATTCAAATGTTTAATTTCCATTTTTCGTTTAAATAAAAAAAAATTATTTAATGTTTTTTTATTGCTACAGTCGATACCGGGCCTGTACTCACTGAGAATCCCCCCCACACAATCTCAGTCATCTCTGTCTACCAGAATCCATTTTAGGCTCCGATGACATCAACTGTCAATATCACACGGACGAATTCAAATGTTTAATTTCCATTTTTCGTTTAAATAAAAAAAAATTATTTAATGTTTTTTTATTGCTACAGTCGATACCGGGCCTGTACTCACTGAGAATCCCCCCCACACAATCTCAGTCATCTCTGTCTACCAGAATCCATTTTAGGCTCCGATGACATCAACTGTCAATATCACACGGACGAATTCAAATGTTTAATTTCCATTTTTCGTTTAAATAAAAAAAAATTATTTAATGTTTTTTTATTGCTACAGTCGATACCGGGCCTGTACTCACTGAGAATCCCCCCCACACAATCTCAGTCATCTCTGTCTACCAGAATCCATTTTAGGCTCCGATGACATCAACTGTCAATATCACACGGACGAATTCAAATGTTTAATTTCCATTTTTCGTTTAAATAAAAAAAAAATATTTAATGTTTTTTTATT
Source organism: Aphrophora alni (assembly GCA_963513935.1). Lineage (NCBI taxonomy): Eukaryota > Metazoa > Arthropoda > Insecta > Hemiptera > Aphrophoridae > Aphrophora > Aphrophora alni. The sequence goes on from OY740779.1 coordinate 19,162,181, forward strand.
GCTACAGTCGATACTAAATTTACTTAGTATCAGCTGAAAGGTTTTTTATAAATAAATCTTTACATGAAAAGTGCACCTATATATAAAACAATTGCAAATTAAAAAATATTTTATTTAATTAATTAAAAACAAATTCATTTAACGTTCTAAGAAGCTCTCAAAGAGCCTCAGTGGGTACGGGCTAGGCAATGCCGAGGGACACTCAACTGTATCTAGTCTTGGATTAGATCCCTCTATTTTATCTTTACTATCAGGTCTATCTTATTTAAAAATATTGTTTTAATTTCGATTGTTATTGCTAATTAAAAAATGCATTCATTTTTATAAACTTTTTAATTAAACAGTCATCATCATATTATAGGAATAAAAATTGTATATTTTTCGATATTAGAAAAACATTTTCCTCTGATGAAGGAGACGGGAATCTATTTCTTCATTAACTATTTTTTTAACAATTGTTTACAACATGGCGGATCAACAATTAACAAACTCGATTTTTCAAGAGATGTTGAATAAATTTGATTCACAAAAGCTATCAGATATTTTTTCCCCAAACAAGTTATTTTATAAAAAACATTAATTTTTCAATAATTTATGTTTTTTTGAGAACTATGCACACGCTAACTTCCTTGGCTACGATCGAGTATTTGAAAAACAAATAATAATCTGTCTGAGAACATTGCACAAACTTTCTGACTCCTTAATCCAACCAAATATACTCGTCACAGAAGTTGCTCATAACTGTCAGATTATATTTAAATTGGGTTCATTTGTGCCAACGTAAATCATATTTGATAGAATCTAGCTTTAATAACTGTTCTCTAGGTTCTGTTTTTGTCCCTCTTCAATTATTTTAAAACCGTAATGTAATTTTTCTTATTATTTTTAACACGATTTTGGAGTCATTAATATTCACATTTCACTAAAATTGAAACGAAATCTGTACAACCTATTTTGAGAAATTACATATTTTATAATAGGCCCATAGCTGATTTTACGTTTTACAAATATCCCCTCCATTTGTTCAACCACTAATGATTTTATCCCATTTTTTAAAAAAGGGAACATCCGCGTTCACGTGATCTTTTAACGATAATTCTGAGATGAAAATTGACATCAGTACAACTGCTCAAGTGTAGCATTATTATTATGGGAGATGAATCCAATATGGCGGAGGTGGATCAGAGTCTTAAGATAAATATCTCGCATCTAAACATCGGCGGTATGCAGAAACACTGTTTGGGGAATAGTGATGTGGTGCTAATTAGCATACCTGTTAATTCTTAACTGTTAACCTACGTTAGCAGTAGCAGACCACTGGTAACGTCTAGAAATAGCAGCTATACAATTAGCAGTGCATAGACTAGTTGTTGGTAGTATCTTCAACTGTTTTGACAGCTGATTCAGCTAACATTTAAAAGAAACAGGAATACGGATTTAGCAGTTAAATGCAATGCTGAATGGAAACTTATTTAGCAGTCACTGGGTTTGTGGCTTATTGTTATTAATATGGTTATGTTAGCTAATACACACAATTCTTTTTAAAAAACAGAATATATTTTAAACCAAAACAACTTATTGTTACAAAAAAAAAAATACAAACGAAATGATAGAAGGATAATCTTTAGGTTTCACAAACAATAATTATATAATTATAACAATATAAACTGAAAAAAACTTAAATAAAATTCTTTTGGCTTTCTTAGCTCATAGTTTAACCTAACTCTACGTTATATAGGAAAAAAATTTTTTTACATTAATAAAAGATTACTTTGTGTTTAGTTTAGCGTACTGCTTATTTATCATTGCATTCAACAGTTAGCAGTTAACAATTTTAGCTGCTAATCAATATTAGCAATAGCAGCTCTAACTGTTAATCATAATTAGCGCTTTTGTCCATCACTAGATTGAAAGTGTTTGAAATTACTTGAGTTGTCACGTGCTTGCAACCTTAGCGGTAGTTCAATATAAAAAACCAACTGTTGTGGTATTTTCCCAATTTCACTTCCTTTTACATTTATCTAAACTAATTTGTTTAAATGGTTTTTTATGTAGCGGAAACGTGAGTCATGTAAGTCTTCCCTATTGGTTATTTCCTTCGATAACTTTCCTCCACGCAACGAATCTATTGATGACGTTGACAATAATATATTTTTACAAACCTTTGGACTTCCCTTTGTAATAAACTAGTTTTATTAAGCTTATAATTTTATTGTGTACTCATTACCAAGGTCGACATCGTCTTAGAACATAACTACTGTTCTATGAAGGAACAACGAATGAACGGTGTTTATTGGACAGAACTGACTTGATTACAAATATAATAATCTTTTAATTTTTCATGTCCAGTATAGGATTGTTTGGTTAACGTCAAATATTATGACTTATTTTCACTTTTTAGAAACAGTAAATACGATTTTTCACGACGCCCGTCCGTCGAAGTTGTCTTACGCGATAGCGGCCACAAAACTTTAGAAACATGAAAAGTGGACTATAATGTGCAGAATAGAACTGAATTAATTTTGTTTAATTTTAAAGAAATTTCAAAATGGTTGTTTCTACATAACTCTTGTGTTACTAAATTAGATATAGGTCGAACTCTGCATCAAACCTTCTGACTCACTCTTCTCAAAAAAGCGAAATAAAATCCAACCAAATATACTCGTCACAGAAGTTGCTCATAACTGTCAGTTTAACCCCGCTTCTCTACGATGAAATAATAAAAAAGTTTTTTTTTAACATACCACGTTTTTAAAACTGACTAAAAAGTAAAAAATAATGTTTCATGACCTTTCTACAATTTTGAGGGAGGATTGTTAGTGGCTATGGATATATTTGGAATACTTGGAGAGAAAAACGTGGAGCGCAGTCAGTAAATAATACAAGTAGACAATCCGGATAAATTCACAGCTAATTTCAGTGAATCGGAAATAAGATTCACTGTAATTTAATTTATTTACTCCTCCTTAACTATCATAGATTGCCTGCACTCCACATTTTTCTCTCCAAATATATCCATAGCCACTAAGAATCCTCCCTCAAAATTGTAGAAGGATAATGAATGTTTTTTAAATACTTTTTAGTCGGTTTTAAAAACGAGTTATGTTAAATTTATTTTATTTTTTATTTGATTTATTATTTTCTGTTTTTTAGTCTTATGTCCGGGTGAAAGATTTCAATCGGTTTTGTATTATATTGATGAGACTCAATATACGGAAAACATCTCATTGGCTAATTTTTATTTGTTTAAACAAATGTAGAGACAAGAAACCAACTGTATTGTCAACCAATTCTGACATATATGTTCAAAATTTCAGGTCTCTAGCTTATCGGGAAGTTAGTTTAAACTCGATTGCAAAATTCCACCCGGACAGACAGACAGATATGACGGAAACCGAACTAATAAAAACGTGATAAAATAGAGAAGAATGTTTTGTTCGTGTAATTACGAAGGCAGCGCCAACGATAGGTTAAGGTTTCTTCGATCAGAGACACTGATAAGAGCCTTGATCTAATACAATTTAACATTTCCTACAACACTAAGGCGTTACATTGTACCTTGGGTTTGGGTAAGTACCATGATAGCTCCCATCAAATTGTTTTAAAATTGGAACAGAAGAAAGGTTTGAATTAGGTTTTTTTAAAACTCTTAATACGTTACTCTGGATTGATTCTAATTTCCTAGAATCTTTAGAATACACGCTAACCTTAATAACTACAATTACTACTTCAGCCTGTCACCTGATTCCCTCGGCCAATCACAGTTGGTCGAGTCACACATCATGTCAATAGGCATGGTAACGCCTGCTACCTTCTAAAGATATTGTTTGATATAGGATTGATTATAATTTCCTAGAATCTTTAGAATCTCCGACATTTAAAAAAAACCATTTCCATTTCACCACAACTTTAATTCTTCATATTTCTTTTTGTATAAAATATTCTTGTTTACCAAATTATATTAATATCGGACCGACAAACAACAGAAACCACTTTACAGGGGACTTCAAAACGTAAACTGGACATCGAGTTTGAATCCATCATATAACTTTCTATGTTTATTTCAGAAAGTAAGAAACAAACTGTGCCAAAGTAATTTTAATTATTTAGAGTAAAAAAAAACTGTAGGGTACTAATAATTCCAAAACTATAGTTTTTATGTGTTCATTTTAAAAACTATACATCCATATGTGTTTTGATCCAAGTAGAACAAAATTGGTAAACTGTTTATCACTTGTCTTTACAATTTTTTAAAAAATTGATAAAACTCCAAAACTATCAAGCCTAGAAAATTTATTAAGTTGCTGTGTAAAAACTGACTATGTTCTAAAAACCCGTGCGTGGATATGATTAACAGTTTTAGAAAACCATTGTTTTTATAAAAAACGAAATTTAAAAATAGATTTAACGATTTTCTTTCATTTTTTCTTATTACAACACAATTAAATCCTGAATAAGTCAAGTTTCTACCTAACCTAACCTAACCTGACCTAACCTAACCTGACCTAACCTAACCTAACCTAACCTAACCTGACCTAACCTAACCTAACCTAACCTAACCTTTGTAAAACACTGAAATAATGAGTGTTTCACCTATGATTTACACTGTAATATCTCACCTTGTTTTATCTTCAATATCTGTATTGAAACTATGACAACAAAATATTTTTGGAAAATTACAAGCTACGGGATCTCCTATGGACATGCCAGAGCAGCGGTTGATACATGGATACGGGAGGGGATGAATAGGACCTGGACGAATTCAACTACTAGTAGACTTGCAAAGAGGCTACTTAGACCAAGCAAGAAACATGCTGAACAACTTATCTCTCTTAGAAGGGATAACATGAGGTGGCTCTTAACGAACCACTGTCACCTCAGAAAACACCTACACAGGATAGGGATTGCTGCAGAAAATGTGGTTTCGCTGAAGAGTCCGCAGAACACATTCTCTTAGAGTGTGAGGCGTTAGGACGAGCCAGGCTATACTCTCTAGGCCCTCCGGGGAAGGAGATGGAAACCATCCTAGAGAACCCTATAGGTAGCATCTGTTCCTTCATAAGGATGACAGGTATTACTTAGTGGGTGTAGGATGGAACTTGGGGCGGCAAAAGACCTTCAGGTCGACGTCGGTGAGGCCTCTGACGGAGGCTATCACAGCCCATAACATTAAAAAAAAAAGGGAAAAAAGATAACAAAATATTTTTGGAAAATTACAAGCTACATACAATACAGCTTTTACAATAAATGTTCTTTACTAGGCTGAAAATAAATTATCCTCCAGCAATAATATTACTAATATGTATTTTTTTTTCATAAAAAGCGACATATTACGAAAAGTTTGAGTAACAAAATATGTATTTCAATGTTTGTCTTTTGTCAGTAGGGACTTCCCTTAAGGAGGAAAAATATTAATTTTGTTTGAAACTTGAGAGATCTTTGAATTTGAAATATTGCAATAAATTAAAACATTTTTATTACGTAAATAGTTGAAATACCATTATAAAACATAATTATATTGAAAGTTATTTCCTCATGCAAAGGGATTCATTTAATATTAGTTTCAACTGCGATTTCCTTCCCGTTACTCCAATTACATTCAAACACTCGTAACAAACCAATCAGAGTTTTAAGTTTATAGTACAGTCAGTTCAAAAAGTACTTTGAGTTATAACTTATAGAGTGTCTATAAAATATTGTCCCAAATTTCACCAGACTATTCTATAGGTGGAAATAAGAAAAAAGTTCCAATAAATGTAAGTCCGGAAATGCTTAGTTTTCCGCCATTTTGTTTTTCCTATTAAACACTTAATATCATTGGAAATAGAAAAGATATTGATCTGAAATTTGATGTACATATTTACCTCGGTACACAAAACCAGAACGATCTTTTGTATATTTTAAAACTGGCGAATATCTCTAAAACCGTTAATTTGACGAAATAATTTCAAGAAACAAACAAGTTAGTTTTTTTAATTAAGAAGAAAACTGTCTTTTTTTATTTCCTTAGCTCAAATGATGACCGAATTATCGGCTAAAAATTAAAAACATAATTTCTTGTTAACTACACAAATTTACTGTAGATATTTTTAAAAAAATTATAAATCAAAATCATTAGAATTGTTCAAAAACGATTAATTTTACAAGAAATGTGTAAGACATAAACAAATTTGTAGAATGTAATAAAAAATCTAACTAGCTTGATTAATTAAATCCCTTCATAAATGACGGAGAAACATCTATTTTACCAATATTAGATATTCTCTGTTAATAAATTAACTTAATAGCATTTATTGAAGTCGAGAGTTAAACACCATTGTTGAGTTGTTCCATCAGCTGATGAAGTAACGGTTAAACAGCTGATTTTTCTCCATTTTAATTATTGTATTATTGCTATATTGTTGGCTAATTCAGTTTACCATAAATCATTTTAGAGAATGCAAGTGTGATTGTATTCATTTTATTGATTACATGCTTTCACAAACGCTGAAATGCCCCGATATGGATTATTTAATGTATGGTCTAGGTTAAGTTAGGTTAGATTAAAGTATGGTCTAGTGGGATGTAAGACTTGAGAAGCTGCTGTGATCAACAACATACTCGTCTCTGTGGATCTGGAAACTTTTGTCAGAAAAAATAAACCAGTCGGAGCGATTTTTGTCAGAGGCATTCAATTAAAAGAGATATCAAATCATCCAGAAAAACAATTTGGGACGATATTTTCTAGACACTCTGTATACGAAATATTTGTTTACGGCAAATAACAATAAAGATTATGATAGCCATCATGGTACTTACCCAGCCCCATCATACAATGTAATAGAAACAAACCCTCTAAATGTAACGCCCAAAAGTTGGTTTCTTAAGCCTTGTAGGAAATGTTAAATTGTATTGGAAGATCAAGAGGTCTTATCCGGTAGTGTAAGTTTAAAACAGCTGTTTAAAACAGCTGACCTTGAACCTAATAATTATTGTGTATCACTACTTTTTGACATGACTAGATTCTAAAGGGCTTCAAAGCTGTAAAAATGTTCGTCTTCCATTCGTCACTCGAGTTTACCGGAAATTTTCTTGAGGGAAATTACAATTTACACAATAACTTCGCTATGTCATCGTACATGACTTTTTAATTTAGTTGGCAATTAATTATAAAATCTAAGATCGAGAAAATCAAATGATTAAAAAAAAAAAAAAAGTTTTGTAAGATTTAGGCAAACTAATTTGTCTTGTGAATATTCTGTAATTTATTTCATTACCGTTAATTTTATAAAACATTTCTAATACTTTGGAGGTACAGAAGTGTAAGAACATCGATAGAGAAAAAAAACTCGGAAAGGAATCCATAAACTTGCTGCTATCAGTTAAATTCCTGACAAAGATTTTTGGGAATTAATTAAATTTTACAATATGAGATATATTACGTACTTATGTCAGATGCCAATTTAAATTGTACGAATCCAATATAAATTTACCGCTGTAATGTAAATATCTTTCTTTGTTTTTGATAAATCAAAATTAGGTAGTAGCTCCCTAAAAAAAACACCTAGCTACGTTTCAAAATCGGCAAAAACGATTTTGACCCATTTTAGCCTCCAAGCATCCAAACAAAACATATCGGTCATCAACTCTCCAAAAATGACGCTATTTGAGTTATAGATAAAAAAAAGTTGAAAACACATGTACATTTTCAAAATCCGCTCTTTCGATTTCGTTGAAATTTTAGCGATTAATGACCGAACCTTGTGTGCAAAATTGCAACTACATTATGGTTTAGGAATATGTGAGGTGACAACACAAAGGTTATCCAATATAATTTACTTTGAGAATGAGTTTACATTGCAAAGGAAACAAGTTTAGGACCTTCTTTAGATTTATAAATATTTTTATCTCCATGGTTCTTTTTAAATTTTTGACTGACACATTTTAATAAATATTTTCTTTTGGTTTTGAGGACGCGTAAATGAGAAAGTTTGTGCAATATTTTTTTCCAATTAAAACTGGGTTTTAACGTATCCAAACGGTTGACAAGTCGGAACTACAGCACTTGACGTAACTGAATCACGCCTCACGTGAATCACTGTAGGCTACAGGAGTTGTATCAAAACAGGTTAAATAACGTCATTTCCTTTACATGGGGAATCATTCATTATTATATATTCAAACTGTATTAATTATTTCCTCGGTTTATAGTTGGCAGTTTCTTTACAAATAGTTACATTATATTTTTCACTTTCTTTAAATTCGTTCACACCACTCATTAAAGTCTCTATTAAAACTTTGTAATATTTTAAATCTATTAAAAGCGAGTACATAATTTAAATTATTTTTCAATTCAAAAGGCCGGGCACAGTGACAGTGAAAATGCTGCTTCCTCTGACAGCTCTTGCAACTTTATTATCCAACCTGTAAGCAGAACATTTTACAAGACTGCATGAAGTGTGATTGTTTCTTTTGTTTTTTGTTAACATTTGATTGTAAAGTGATTTCAGTTTTCAAATTACTTTTTGTGTATAAAATAGTGTAAAATTTAATTTATATAAGGGGATCCTAGCATGGACTTGTGTTTTTAGTTGATTAAAAAATGGAGGACGATATAAGTATTAGAATAGAACCGCTGGTCCATCATCACGGTTGGCCGTCACAAGTGGAAAATATCGCTCATAGGTAAGTTGTAATATTTCAGAATTTCTAATTTTTAAAAAAATTGAGTCCAAAAAAACTCTTTTTTAATTTCTGTCTGCCGCCAGTCTAAACGTATTGTGGGGTGCTTTACAGCTTAACCGCGTGAACGATTTTGGTTAAATCTTACGCTAACTCAAAATTTTAAGATAAAGAAAACAAAATTATGATTTTATTAAGTTTTCCTCAATTGAAGCCTCTAAAGACACAAAATGGTCGTCAGCTCCAAAACAAACCGGTTCTTGAGTTATCGGTAAAAAGAACAAAAGAAATCTGAAGGAGCTGTTATACAAGATGTGATATCTCAAAATCGGTTCTACCGGTTTTGTTCAAGGTTTTGTGGTGATTACCACCACTCCCCCTCCCTTTCGTGAATCTGGACATATCCGCCCGGCCAGCTGATAAGAGCAGAGTAGTGCTCGAGACAGCTGTGACTAAGGACGTCTTCAGCGATCTTCCTAATTATATTATAGTGCGGTAAATTTCTATTATGCCTTGCTAAACCCAGAGGATTAGGGCCGTTCGGCCCTTGGGTTTAAATCTGGGCGCATCGCGATCTTTTGGAATATCGTAAAATTATTAGTCGAACTATACACGGCTACGTTAGGCCCTGCTATAGACCGACATGTTGTTGCAATACAGTGTAGTTAATATTAACATTGGTATTAGTGTAATTCTCTTATTTTAAGTAATTTAGTTTCTAGTAATACTTGTCAAAAATGGCTAGCCTAAGTTGAGATTCGCCCAGTGTACTTTGTTAATTTTACCACGCGATCGGGACCCGGTAATACATTACCAAAGTAGATCCGCGGACCACCCAAATGCAATCCCAATACTATCCCTACCGTTACAGTTTGGTGAATTAAAATCTGTAAGAATAATTGAAAATAGAAAATTATCGTTCAGAAAAAATTTATTAAGATTGAAAACTAACTTTGAGCATTTAAAATTTGATCAAATACGATTTACTTTTAGCTCGAGTTTATGACACAAATGAGGCAGTTTAAGGTTAGGTTACGACACAAGTGAAGGAGTATAGGTTAGGTTATAACACATTTGAAACAGGTTAGGTTATGATACAAACAAAGCAGTTGAGGTTATGTTATGACACAAGTAAGGCAGGTCAGGTTAGGTTATGACATGACATGACACAAGTAAAGTAGTTTAGGTTGTAGAAAGTGAATCACATTAGGTTATAACACAAGTGAAGTAGGTTAGGATAGGTTATGATACATGTGAAGCAGTAGTTAGGTTACCTAACTTAACCAAACCTAATCAAACTTAATCTAACCTAACCTAACCAAGCCAAACTAAACCTAACCAAACAAGAAAATGTGATATGCTTACGAGTTACAAACACGAGATAAATGAGTGAAGACTTTTTTTTAATGGAAACACATTACGAGGCCCCCTAGACTAGGGCCTAGAAAGTAGTGATATAGGCCTATTCTATTAAGTGGTTCTATGTAACTAACTGTTTTAAACAAATTTATCTTATTGTACATCCCCTCTTCTGTAGAGGGGTTTATTTAAAACTCAGTTTTAGATTTATTCAGATCACTAACATTGAATAGGTTTAAATCTAGTGATAAAGTGTCTAAACCTATCCTGACAATTTGGACACCCTGTATATTGCATAACCTTTGACACGTGACTAGTGTTGTGCCAACATGAGCTGGTTTTCTAAATTCAAATCTCAAGTTGACAATATATAGATCACGTGCTGAGCATGCTACCAGGATGTGTGTGTTTAGTTTGGCTTCGTCTTGTGTAGACGGGTTGTGACGTCATCAGACCCACTTGTTTCGGCTTTACCTTCAGAAGTTTAGATTGATCTTTAATAAGAATAAAATAGATAATTTAAAGTTTAGAAAAAAAAAAGTTGTTCATTTTTTTAAAGGACCCTAGAAAGGAGCAGGATCCTACTAGCCAGAAGGGACAGAGGGAGGTGTCTCTTACATGCAGTGTAATTGTTGAATTAATATGTATAGCCTCCATTACACAAAACTCTGTAAAGTAACTATTAACTAACATTCTGTTAACACAAGTCAACTGTGTATTCTCTTGGTTAAAACTAGACAGCCCTTTGTTTATAAAAACCGATACACTTGTTGCATTTGTTTTGATGCACACTGAACTGGATGTTATTGACAATGATTTCATAAGCAAACTGTGAGTGAAGCTCTGAAATGAAACAGTTTTAAGTTTCGTAATCAAACAATGAAGGACGAAATAGATTCTTTAATATATTTTAAACCCATATGTATATATTTCCGCTCATTATTAAATACATTTTGTATGTTCTGTAGTATTTGTTTGAGTAGGCTCTATAAATAACTGACCACTAGTACAAAGGATTTATTTATTGACGCAACTTTTAAATTAAACCCTCTTTAAAAATACAAAATCTTACAAGTTTTTCAAATTACAAAATTATTGCAGACGAGTTGTATTGTGTACTTTATTGTTTAGTCAAATTTGAAGAACTAAGTACAACTGTGACAAATAAATATATACAACAAATTCATCAAGTAAATTTTATTTTCACAATTTTTCCTCCCCCAAAATAAAATACAAGATTACAAGTTTATTGAATCTATTTAAAAAATTTTTTTTTTATAAGTAACATTTCAAAAGTGAGAATTTTAGAACAATGAAATCCACTAACGTCCATTTCTGAGCCTCGTACCTAAATACATAATAAATATATAGAAATTAAATACAAAAACCAACATGAAAAGGGGATATTTGCTTAGTAAACAAAAGCATTAGCAAAAATAGAGAAACTTCCTTTTTTAAGTTCATGTAGATTATACACTATTAACTAAAATTAACTCCTCTTAAACATGTATACAGAGTGTAAAATAAGTCATGATACACCTCGAAATAATTTAAATAGATTGCTATATCAACGAACTATTATAACAAATTTTCTGGTGTTGAAGGGCGGTTAAAATTTCCCTCCCTTTTGAAAAGAGGGATAAAGGTGGCAATTTTTTTAAATAGCAACCCCTATCTTGTGACATACCATTGGAAAGGTCTGTGCAATAGAAACATAATGGCATCTCCAAAAGGTTTCTAGTACATCCCTGGGAAAACTTACATGAAAAAATTAGTTATGTCTAACTTGCGTATCTCTTACCTGTTTTGATGTAACAAGTGCTCGAATTGGTGACCTTCGGTGTCGTTTGTAAAAAAAACTGAGACAGCATTCGCAAAAGATTCTCTTGGAATGGATTGAGCCTTTTGTAGGTCATTGTCGTTAGTTGGCTTAATATCATTAACAAGGTTTTTCATGTGACCCCAAAAGGAATAGTTTAATAGATAAAGGTCAGGAGACCTTGCTGGCCATTACACAGCGCCTCTTCTGCTTATCCATCTTCTCGGAAAAACATTGTCCAAGTATTGTCGTACATCACGGCCGTAGTGTCCTGGTGCTCCATCTTGTAACAACCAAATGTTTTCTGTCTTCTGTCCTAAAACATATTTTTATTTTTTTAAATGTTTCTGGACCAGTAAAACTGGATTGTAGATAATGAACAATTTGGCCTAACAAAAACGCTTAAAGTTATTTAGGTATTATATGTTTAAAAAAAAAAAAAAATACATTATTCATCCTACACTATATACTTACCACTGAAGCTACATACATTTTTTTGACGTATACTTTTAACCATTTGTTTAAAACAATTAGTATAGATAACCTACTTGCGCTTCAATGTCTTGGTCCTTGAGGGCCTCAAAGATGTACATATGTGAAGAAACCTACACTAAATAGGCAGTGTCTTTGTCCTTGGGGGCCTCAAAGCTGTACATAAGTGAAGAAGTCACCACTCAATAGGCAGTGTCTTTGTCCTTGGGGGCCTCAAAGCTGTACATATGTGAAGAAGTCTCCACTCAATAGGCAGTGTCTTTGTCCTTGGGGGCCTCAAAGCTGTACATAAGTGAAAAAGCCTCCACTCAATAGGCAGTGTCTTTGTCCTTGGGGGCCTCAAAGCTGTACATATGTGAAGAAGTCTCCACTCAATAGGCAGTGTCTTTGTCCTTGGGAGCCTCAAAGCTGTACATAAGTGAAGAGGTCTCCACTCAATAGGCAGTGTCTTTGTCCTTGGGGGCCTCAAAGCTGTACATATGTGAAGAAGTCTCCACTCAATAGGCAGTGTCTTTGTCCTTGGGAGCCTCAAAGCTGTACATAAGTGAAGAGGTCTCCACTCAATAGGCAGTGTCTTTGTCCTTGGGGGCCTCAAAGCTGTACATAAGTGAAGAGGTCTCCACTCAATAGGCAGTGTCTTTGTCCTTGGGGGCCTCAAAGCTGTACATAAGTGAAGAAGTCTCCACTCAATAGGCAGTGTCTTTGTCCTTGGGGGCCTCATAGCTGGAAATATGTGAAGAAGTCTCCACTCAATAGGCAGTGTCTTTGTCCTTGGGGGCCTCAAAGCTGTACATAAGTGAAGAGGTATCCACTCAATAGGCAGTGTCTTTGTCCTTGGGGGCCTCAAAGCTGTACATAAGTGAAGAAGTCTCCACTCAATAGGCAGTGTCTTTGTCCTTGGGGGCCTCAAAGCTGTACATAAGTGAAGAGGTCTCCACTCAATAGGCAGTGTCTTTGTCCTTGGGGGCCTCAAAGCTATACATAAGTGAAGAGGTTTCCACTCAATAGGCAGTGTCTTTGTCCTTGGGGGCCTCAAAGCTGTACATAAGTGAAGAGGTCTCCACTCAATAGGCAGTGTCTTTTTCCTTGGGGGCCTCAAAGCTGTACATAAGTGAAGAGGTCTCCACTCAATAGGCAGTGTCTTTGTCCTTGGGGGCCTCAAAGCTGTACATAAGTGAAGAGGTCTCCACTCAATAGGCAGTGTCTTTGTCCTTGGGGGCCTCAAAGCTGTACATAAGTGAAGAGGTCTCCACTCAATAGGCAGTGTCTTTGTCCTTGGGGGCCTCAAAGCTGTACATAAGTGAAGAGGTCTCCACTCAATAGGCAGTGTCTTTGTCCTTGGGGGCCTCAAAGCTGTACATATGTGAAGAAGTCTCCACTCAATAGGCACTGTCTTTGTCCTTGGGGGCCTCAAAGCTGTACATAAGTGAAGAAGTCTCCACTCAATAGGCAGTGTCTTTGTCCTTGGGGGCCTCAAAGCTGTACATAAGTGAAGAAGTCTCCACTCAATAGGCAGTGTCTTTGTCCTTGGGGGCCTCAAAGCTGTACATAAGTGAAGAAGTCTCCACTCAATAGGCAGTGTCTTTGTCCTTGGGAGCCTCATAGCTGGAAATATGTGAAGAAGTCTCCACTCAATGGCATTGTCTTTGTCCTTGGGGGCCTCAAAGCTGTACATAAGTGAAGAGGTCTCCACTCAATAGGCAGTGTCTTTGTCCTTGGGGGCCTCAAAGCTGTACATAAGTGAAGAAGTCTCCACTCAATAGGCAGTGTCTTTGTCCTTGGGGGCCTCAAAGCTGTACATAAGTGAAGAGGTCTCCACTCAATAGGCAGTGTCTTTGTCCTTGGGGGCCTCAAAGCTGTACATAAGTGAAGAGGTCTCCACTCAATAGGCAGTGTCTTTGTCCTTGGGGGCCTCAAAGCTGTACATAAGTGAAGAAGTCTCCACTCAATAGGCAATGTCTTTGTCCTTGGGGGCCTCAAAGCTGTACATAAGTGAAGAAGTCTCCACTCAATAGGCAGTGTCTTTGTCCTTGGGAGCCTCATAGCTGGAAATATGTGAAGAAGTCTCCACTCAATAGGCAGTGTCTTTGTCCTTGGGGCCTCATAGCTGGAAATATGTGAAGAAGTCTCAACTCAATAGGCAGTGTCTTTGTCCTTGGGGGCCTCAAAGCTGTACATAAGTGAAGAAGTCTCCACTCAATAGGCAATGTCTTTGTCCTTGGGGGCCTCAAAGCTGTACATAAGTGAAGAAGTCTCCACTCAATAGACAGTGTCTTTGTCCTTGGGAGCCTCATAGCTGTACATAAGTGAAGAAGTCTCCACTCATTAGGCAATGTCTTTGTCCTTGGGGGCCTCAAAGCTGTACATAAGTGAAGAAGTCTCCACTCAATAGGCAGTGTCTTTGTCCTTGGGAGCCTCATAGCTGGAAATATGTGAAGAAGTCTTCACTCAATAGGCAGTGTCTTTGTCCTTGGGAGCCTCATAGCTGTACATATGTGAAGAAGTCTCCACTCATTAGGCAATGTCTTTGTCCTTGGGGGCCTCAAAGCTGTACATAAGTGAAGAAGTCTCCACTCAATAGGCAGTGTCTTTGTCCTTGGGAGCCTCATAGCTGTACATAAGTGAAGAAGTCTCCACTCATTAGGCAATGTCTTTGTCCTTGGGGGACTCAAAGCTGTACATAAGTGAAGAAGTCTCCACTCAATAGGCAGTGTCTTTGTCCTTGGGAGCCTCATAGCTGGAAATATGTGAAGAAGTCTTCACTCAATAGGTAGTGTCTTTGTCATTGGGGCCTCATAGCTGGAAATATGTGAAGAAGTCTCCACTCAATAGGCAGTGTCTTTGTCCTTGGGGGCCTCAAAGCTGTACATAAGTGAAGAAGTCTCCACTCAATAGGCAGTGTCTTTGTCCTTGGGAGCCTCATAGCTGGAAATATGTGAAGAAGTCTTCACTCAATAGGCAGTGTCTTTGTCCTTGGGGGCCTCAAAGCTGTACATAAGTGAAGAAGTCTCCACTCAATAGGCAATGTCTTTGTCCTTGGGGCCTCAAAGCTGTACATAAGTGAAGAAGTCTCCACTCAATAGGCAATGTCTTTGTCCTTGGGGGCCTCAAAGCTGTACATAAGTGAAGAAGTCTCCACTCAATAGGCAGTGTCTTTGTCCTTGGGAGCCTCATAGCTGGAAATATGTGAAGAAGTCTCCACTCAATAGGCAGTGTCTTTGTCATTGGGGCCTCATAGCTGGAAATATGTGAAGAAGTCTCCACTCAATAGGCAGTGTCTTTGTCCTTGGGGGCCTCAAAGCTGTACATAAGTGAAGAGGTCTCCACTCAATAGGCAGTGTCTTTGTCCTTGGGGGCCTCAAAGCTGTACATAAGTGAAGAAGTCTCCACTCAATAGGCAGTGTCTTTGTCCTTGGGGGCCTCAAATCTGTACATATGTGAAGAAGTCTCCACTCAATAGGCAGTGTCTTTGTCCTTGGGAGCCTCATAGCTGGAAATATGTGAAGAAGTCTCCACTCAATAGGCAGTGTCTTTGTCCTTGGGGGCCTCAAAGCTGTACATAAGTGAAGAAGTCTCCACTCAATAGGCAGTGTCTTTGTCCTTGGGAGCCTCATAGCTGTACATAAGTGAAGAAGTCTCCACTCAATAGGCAATGTCTTTGTCCTTGGGAGCCTCATAGCTGGAAATATGTGAAGAAGTCTCCACTCAATAGGCAGTGTCTTTGTCCTTGGGGGCCTCATAGCTGGAAATATGTGAAGAAGTCTTCACTCAATAGGCAGTGTCTTTGTCCTTGGGGGCCTCAAAGCTGTACATAAGTGAAGAAGTCTCCACTCAATAGGCAGTGTCTTTGTCCTTGGGGGCCTCATAGCTGGAAATATGTGAAGAAGTCTTCACTCAATAGGCAGTGTCTTTGTCCTTGGGGGCCTCAAAGCTGTACATAAGTGAAGAAGTCTCCACTCAATAGGCAGTGTCTTTGTCCTTGGGGGCCTCATAGCTGGAAATATGTGAAGAAGTCTTCACTCAATAGGCAGTGTCTTTGTCCTTGGGGGCCTCAAAGCTGTACATAAGTGAAGAAGTCTCCACTCAATAGGCAGTGTCTTTGTCCTTGGGGGCCTCATAGCTGGAAATATGTGAAGAAGTCTTCACTCAATAGGCAGTGTCTTTGTCCTTGGGGGCCTCAAAGCTGTACATAAGTGAAGAAGTCTCCACTCAATAGGCAGTGTCTTTGTCCTTGGGGGCCTCAAAGCTGTACATAAGTGAAGAAGTCTCCACTCAATAGGCAATGTCTTTGTCCTTGGGAGCCTCATAGCTGGAAATATGTGAAGAAGTCTCCACTCAATAGGCAGTGTCTTTGTCCTTGGGGGCCTCATAGCTGGAAATATGTGAAGAAGTCTTCACTCAATAGGCAGTGTCTTTGTCCTTGGGGGCCTCAAAGCTGTACATAAGTGAAGAAGTCTCCACTCAATAGGCAATGTCTTTGTCCTTGGGAGCCTCATAGCTGGAAATATGTGAAGAAGTCTCCACTCAATAGGCAGTGTCTTTGTCCTTGGGGGCCTCATAGCTGGAAATATGTGAAGAAGTCTCCACTCAATAGGCAGTGTCTTTGTCCTTGGGGGCCTCAAAGCTGTACATAAGTGAAGAAGTCTCCACTCAATAGGCAATGTCTTTGTCCTTGGGAGCCTCATAGCTGGAAATATGTGAAGAAGTCTCCACTCAATAGGCAGTGTCTTTGTCCTTGGGGGCCTCATAGCTGGAAATATGTGAAGAAGTCTTCACTCAATAGGCAGTGTCTTTGTCCTTGGGGGCCTCAAAGCTGTACATAAGTGAAGAAGTCTCCACTCAATAGGCAATGTCTTTGTCCTTGGGAGCCTCATAGCTGGAAATATGTGAAGAAGTCTCCACTCAATAGGCAGTGTCTTTGTCCTTGGGGGCCTCATAGCTGGAAATATGTGAAGAAGTCTCCACTCAATAGGCAGTGTCTTTGTCCTTGGGGGCCTCAAAGCTGTACATAAGTGAAGAGGTCTCCACTCAATAGGCAGTGTCTTTGTCCTTGGGAGCCTCATAGCTGGAAATATGTGAAGAAGTCTCCACTCAATAGGCAGTGTCTTTGTCCTTGGGGGCCTCATAGCTGGAAATATGTGAAGAAGTCTCCACTCAATAGGCAGTGTCTTTGTCCTTGGGGGCCTCATATCTGGAAATATGTGAAGAAGTCTCCACTCAATAGGCTCGTATCAGTGTATCGGTTCTGTCTATCCTAGTGTTATCCTTGAATAACACCCGATATATAAAACTTTATACATGGCTGCTATTTGGACATATACAATTCGATAGTTTTCTAAATTATCACTTTATATTAAGACTTCATGTTTCTATCTTTATTGTGCGTACGGCTACGATGGACGACCCTCATATTAAAAATGACTTTTTAGTTTTTCTGTGCCCATGAAACGTAAAGAGGTCATCATTTGGGGTGAAATTATCCCTTACTTTGTATAGTGGGTGTGTAAAACTAAGCCAACGAAAAGATGTAAATACGACGTGAAAACGTGAGCATCATTTATTTTCGTAATAAAATTATAAACAGGGTTGCCAAATTTCTATCCTTGTGACGTTAGTCAATGCAAACTAAACTGATTCTCGTAGAACAGTTGCTTCAACTTTGTACAGTTTGCAACATTGCAGCTGGGGGACAGATGGGTGTGGGCAATTGGTATAAATATAAGTTGTATTATTAAAATTAAATTTGGAGGCGGAGCACCTGTTTATTTTGGCAGACTTGTTTTTTTATAAAAACCTCCATCTGGTATAATGTCAAAATATCTCCGCGACCTCCCAGGTCTTGTGTTTTACCTTCTCATATGAACAAAGTAATGTACTGGCAAACAAAATCAACTTTAAAGTTATTGCGCGGTAATAATTCCCTGAGAGCCGAAGAATGATTTTTCTATTAAGCTTTAAATTGGTTTGGAACAATTTTAGCATATGGCTATATTTAATTGCTCCAGACAGTTTTTAAAACTCCAAATTTTTAAAAAGAAAACATAAAATTTCTACTTCTCAAAATCGGCAATACAATTTTTTGCATTGTTAAAACAAAACGAAACGTTTTGATTCGAAAAGATACATTGCACAAACATTGCACAAACTCTCTTTCTCAAAACATAATAAAAACTAATCGTCACCTAAAATCTTAGTTCAATCAAAATATAAAAATTAACCTTGCACTCCGTCTGAAAAAAAATCATTTAAATAAAGTTCCTTGAGCCATAAAAACATATTAAGTGTATGATGTAAACATTAATATTTCCAACATAACTCAAAACATGAACAATCCATCATTATCAAACTTTACAACCAAAATTTCATTGGTGATTCTATGAACAAAACCCTGGCTTCTTATCAGTTATCATAAGTCGCTCTTGCAAATCCAGTGTGGCACGATGTGACAACAACTAAACTAATTCATAAAAAAAGTTTTCGAGAAATAAGTAGTTTTGAATTTTGGACTTACGTCAGCTATTTTCAATGCTTGAGAAAAGAAATAAAAAAACTTTAAAAAAGTTCAAATGAGCTTATATCCTAAAATAGTTAGTGTCTATCTAGCCGCCATTTTGTGTTTCGAACATAAAAATATCATATCTTTTGAAGGCTAAATAATATAGAGTTAACATTTTGTCTGCTACTTAGTGCTATAAATACTGAATTTTAGAAAAAAAATATTAAACGATTGCCTCTACTTATTTTAAATTAGCTGCCATTTAAAATGTTCAAACATAAATATCCCTAAACCGTTAATTATATAAAAAATCTGTGAGACAAAAATTATTCTCTTTTAACGACAAAAAAAGTGTTAATTGTTAACACACAAATTGTAATGAAATCGGTTTAGACAACTTTGAAAAATCACGTCTTTTATAACAGGCCTATACAGCAATTTTTGAGTTGATGACTCACCATTTTTGATATTGGGGTGACCAATATACTTTACCATATATTTATCAAAACCGTTATTGAACTTTTTGAGAAAATCGGGATTTTTTTTGGCCTTAGTCTGTCATCCACTACTAAAATTCAAATTAAAAATCTGTTCGGGATATTACCAAAATTAATTTGAGTACAAACTTCTGCCAATCCCAGGATTTTCTTATTATTTATATATGTTGACGCGCTTAACTTTGTACTGGATTCGTCCGTTAAGGACACGCCTATATTTACAACTTTGCCACGCCCCCTACCACCAGACTCCGCCCACCACCAAGCTCCACCTCCCGTGTTATTTACTTTGGTGGATTTAATAACTTATTTCTTTAACATTTTTAAGTTTCGATACATTACTTCTGATTGGTTATTAATTTACTTGTTAAATATATTAACTCCCTTCATCTTAAACTTTAAAATTTTCATTTCCCCATTATATTTAGTGTAGCTACACGCTACGCCTTTTTATAGTTACGCTAAATTGTTGTGCACATGTAAATATTAATTGCAATCCAATCTTGTAAATAAATGACGTACAGCAGAGAGAGAACTACCCAAGGACGTACAGAGTGGGGAGGGATGCGCATGCAACCCCAGGCGACCTATAAATACGAGCATCATCAGCTTCAAAATCATTCTGCTTAACAGAGTTACTTATAACACTCTTCTCTCTCTCTCTCTCTCTCTCTCTCTCTCTCTCTCTCTCTCTCTCTCTCTCTCTCTCTCTCTCTCTCTCTCTCTCTCTCTCTCTCTTAAAATTACGTTGTTTAAATTTAAATTTGTTAATTTTTATTTTATTTTAAATTATAACTTTCATATTGTCACTTTAATTTTAAGATTGTTAATTTTTATTTTATTTTAAATTCCTAATTTCATTTTGTAGCTAGTTTAAATTTAAGTTTGTTAATTTTTTATATTATCTTAGTTATTTTTAATTGTTTTAAATATTTTAATTTTTATTATTATAAAGTTGTATTTTATATTTTTATATATGTTGTTATGTTGTAATGGGGTTAGGTGGTAGAGAGGACTATACAGTCCTAACCTCGCCCCTAAATAAAGACAATTCATTCATTCAATCTCTCTCGCTGCTCTTGTTACCTAAATTCATTTGTTTTCTTTATTGTTATTTAACTGTCTTTGCTACCGTGGTCTGTCGTCTGATCCCGGCAGCACAGATACTCCGTTCGTTCTCTGAAGGCTAATCCTTCCAAACTAGTCTGTCGGCTTATCTCGACGCACTCTACCTCATTCGTTGTCTGAGGGCTGATCCCCTCTGGACAGTCTCCTTATTTATTCCTACCGCGTCATTTCTACTGAAACGCATATTCTCGAAGCCCTTCAGATAGCTAAACGATAGTACCTCTATCCTTACACTAAACCCGAACCTTTCATTTCATATAGGATGACACTCTTTTAATAAATAAATAGCGTTTCTCTCTTTTCGTATTTGTACGATCCAATATGTTCCTTAAATCTTGTTTTTAACTTTCGCCTACACTTACATGTTATTTCGTAGACTCTATTTTCACTCATTGTACTCAAACTAATTATGTAGATTCTATCAGATATAGTTGTTACACTTCTATACGAAGTTTGATCACGTAATATTACGTTTATTTAGGGAAAATAATCGTTAAAACAAAAACTACCGCCTCATCAACACCGTTGTGTCTGTGACATCAATATGTCCACCATCTTGGATACGTGCCAGCTGGACTTCAAGTCTGACAGTTATATAATTTAACTAGTCAATAAATTTCTTCTTCTTGTTTTTTTAAAATTAGTTACGGACCGTTATGTGGGAAAATAAACGTTTAAAAAGTTTGTAATATTCATTTGAAGCTTGATACTTTCAATTCAAGGTTTTCATTTTTTTTTTAAATTTTCCCGCGTGTAAATAGAGAAATAAATCGGTGCAGAGAAATTTATTTGGCGAGCATAGTAATATGTTTTCATCTGCAATATTTCAAATTTGATTTATTTCACTATAATTTCAACGAAATTGAGTTAGTTTTTTGAAATTAAGCCTTGTATACACAGCCCCCTCCCCTAGCTGATTTTTCACCGATAACTCACCAACTGTAAATTTCGCGAGTTTGATAGATAGAAAGATAAAGGCTTATTTATTTTTTAAGTGAAGTTCCAAGTACTCCCTTCTAACCTAACCTACCCTACTTAACTCCAATATATCAAACAGCTATCAATTGGTTTTGTTTGGTACTTTAGACGTTATACTTGAGCAAAATTTGATATGAATTGTCTTATCATAATTACTTATTTTTATTTTAACAGCTCCTTCAAACTTTTAAAATTATAGATTTGTTCAAAATATACCCATATACAAAATTTGATTTAAATCTCTTCGCCTGTTTATGTTGCACGATAGACAGAAAGACATAATTTCAAAAACTACTTTTTTCAATTCAGAAAAACTCAAAACCCATCGTGGGGAGATAATGCAATAAAATATTCCACAGTTTTGTGTCTAGTATATTCGACTGGATTGAACATCTCATCTCGCCATATAAAACACACAATCAGTGTTTATTATTGGCAGCACTGATAGTTCCATGTAGACTGTAACTTTAGCTAATCTAATTGCAATTTGCAGTTGTATTTATTATTGGTTGTAACTTTTAATGGCGTCTTTTTATTGAGATATCAAAGAAGAATTTTGTATTCAACGAAGTTTCGATCAATATATTTTCGATTTGATTTGTTTACTTGATGTTTTTATACGTATCTAAGATTTGAGTGAAATGATTCAATACATATTTTTATTTTTATTTTCCCACATATATATAGGTATAGTTGTGTAATGGATCAAAAATTTGAAGTCGAGGTTTATGTCTCTACAGCCTAAACTCGTAATAAGATTTAATGTAGGAATATTTTGGGATTTTTTTTCTAATTTTTGATAACGTCATAAAGAAAAATCGTAAAATAACTTTTTTTTTAATTTACACAAATTTTCATTCAAGACCTTATCGGTTCTTTAAAAAAATTAATCAATCCCCCAAGAAAATCTCTTTATTGCGTAGAGATTTATATTTAATTGGGGTTCATTAAAACATCAGCTGTTATTTTCATTGCTATTTATTTGTTGTCATAGCAACAAGTTTTCTCATCGTTGACTAATTTCAAACACAGGAATCTAGTAGGTGGTAAACTTGTAGTAGTTTATAATTGATTAAATGATTTTTTTTATAATTCCATCATGACTGTATGTTTACAAACACGCATAGCATTAATTCAGTGAATGTGTTTTCGAAGTTTATCAGCTGGGTTTCGTATTAGCAACGGTTTGATGGACGGACCGTGTAGTCGCGTATTAAACCATCGGGTGCGTTGGAGACATCAAAAGGGATATTTTCAATCGTAATCGCTCAATAAAAAATATTTTAACAAATAACACAGAATACGAAGAATGAAGTGTCAATAAAATTGTACAAAACCATAATATTAGTCAGAAAATAATATATAGGAAGAATATGGTAGCCAATCCGAACACCTTTCTTAATAACCATAACAAGTAAGAATTTAGCCTAATTTATGTTTAAAAAAAATTAAATCCCGTTTAATTTCAAAGGAATTTATGCACTTTATTTTGTTTTATGGTAAAAAAATAAATAAACTATAAAAGTTGCTTTTGAAATACCCGGTATATTGGTTACCATGTCTCCAAAAATTCCAGTTAATGAATTATTGATAAAAAATTAAAATTAATCTGCTATTATAAAAGCCAAATAAATCACTAGAGTACTTTGGTGATTGTATATGAACAAGGAAAAACCCCAAACCACAAAATAACACAACTACACAAAACTGTATAATGCGTTTATATTACCTCATAAACTCGATTTTAATCGAGCAGGCTACGAATTTATGACAAGAACGAAGCAATTTTAGACGCTATTTAAATATACATTGTATCATTGTAAAGACAGCGTTAGTTTGTTTTCACTCACAGGGACTCACTTTGGTAATCCCGAGGGTTCCATCTACATCTTCCTTCGCGTAGTAATGGGTTAGATCTCTCTCTTCAACTCTTGTTCTCTTCCAAACCTGACGCTATTAGAGTATTCGAGAGGTTAGTCTTTATAATAGTACTAGCAGAGTACCCGTCCTTCGTATGGGGTTGACGTATATTTGTATTGAGTGTTAAGGGAGTTTTCAAGGCCAGTGGGGCGGTGCCCTGATGGAATTTCTAAATAAAAATAAGCCTACGTGTTAACCAAGGACCCTAAGAATGTCCATGTACAATTTCAGCTCAATGGGTCCAGTAGTTTTTACGTGATTGAGTAACACACACAGACAGACACCATTAGTATTTATATATAATATTATAGATTGATTCTTTTCTTCCTTTTTTTCAAGCTGATGAGGACAGAGAGGTTTTAAACGCGAAGGAAATTCCCCCTCCCACTTTCTGACTGAAATATTTTCGTCGCGATTCATTTGATTAGATTTGGGAGATGATTAAGTGCAATGTAGTTTTAATATCTGAACAATCTTCATTTAAATCCTTTCCAAAGTTGATATAAAATAAATTGAGCTAATTTGCTCTTTCCTTCTTTAACCTTTAACGTTGTCTTTTAGATTTCAGGAAATTTAATGAAAAGGTCAATTATAATAGACTTTCCCCAATTTGTATTCTTTAACGGAGATTTCATTAAGTAGGTCATGTTAATGATGAACTCTAAATTTAATTATTTGCACCTGTTCACCGTGAAGTGGTATCAGTGACGTAATGTATTAACATCTCTAGCGTCCTGTCTTCTTCTAATACAGGACACTCTCATCTATAGAAGCCCCAACTACTTTGCCAAGTACCGCACATGATCCTTCAAGGGTAGGGATGATTTCCTTGATCATCGATCACCCCCTGTTTACACTTGTGTTCCATTAGACTTCTTTCGTTCTTTGGTTTCTTCTGGTTACTTGCTCTCTGAAAAATGTAATAGCAAAGATGAAAGAGAGGAATCTAACCCAAAACTACATGAAGGAAAGTATACTGTTAGGAATAAAAATTTCAGCCGTCGGGTCAAAGAAAAACAAATAAATGAGCTAAGAAAACAATGGCTCATTGATAAAAGTGTATCTATTAAAATTTTTACAATTAATTATTTTTCTCCTTTCATAGTAAACCTTTAAAAAAAATTTTTACAAACTAAATGTATAAACTAACATTGTTTATAATTTAAAACATAAAAAAAAGAGAGAGAGATAGAGAAATAACTACTAATTTAGGTAGAAAATAACTACTAATTTAGGTAGAAAATAAAATAAATTTTGCCACCTCTAAGGCTAGCCCGTTTTGAGGCTGTATGTCATTAAATACAAAAGAAAAAGAGCACTTTAACTATTAACAAAAACAAGTTCTGAAACAAAACAAACAAAAAACGGAGATATACTTCAAATACAACAAAATTAAAAGTTAGACTGATTATAAAACTATAAATAAATATTGAGCTTGACTTGTGAGATAATATTAGAATAAAACTCGAACACAAGTTCTCACAAAATTTACGTTTACTTAATCAAACGCGTTTCAACGACAAAGCCGCTATCCTCAGTTATAGTTTAGTTATTGTAGCTCATGTACGGATTCCGGCGCGAATGCTGACACTTGGGCTATCGGTAGCAAACCGCTACTAACCTGACTAAAAACATCAATCCTACCGGCGGGTAGATAAACCAGTTCCATATTCCAATTGTATTCTTTTCAACTTATATCTGAGGTCTTTTTAAAGATATTATAATTACCTTGACACGTTAATAAAGCTTAGAATCGGTCACATTAGCAAGCGGCGTTAGGAAATGTTTTTTGCCTCCACTTCTACCCTCACCCCCACCCCGCCCATCGCGCAAGCGTAAGTTCAAATGACTGCATTCGTGCTGATATCTATATCACTGAGGATGGCAACTTTGTCGTTGAAACGCGTTTGATTAAGTAAACGTAAATTTTTTGAGATCTTGTGTTTCAGTTTTATTCTATCTAATTATGAAACTAATTAATTTTATGTTTCTCTAATTCAAGAAAAACATCGATATATATATATATTTAAAACGTTCTCACTTAATATTTTGACATCCGTAAATACATGAAATGAGATTAAAAAAAAATTAAAGGGGGTTAAAGGGACTTTTTAAACACTCTGTATATACGTAGAGAGAGTAAAATTTTGGCCAGTTAAAATAAAACTCTGCAAAAACAGCGAAGATAAATTCTCATTACTCTCGCAGCTTGACTGTGTCTAAATTTTGTACGCAGGTAGTGGAGTAGTGGAACCAAGATTAGTCAGTGGAGTAGTGATTCTCTTTAATTACCATCAACAACTATAGATAACAGTGTCAATGGTAGTTTCACAAAGCACAATATAATTCTGACGTCAGTATCTCTGCTACACTGAGATCAAATTAGACTTGCGTATAAATAACCTTTAGTGACAATAAGAGCAATGTATTTCTGTTGCATTCTATTTGTGTTGTCATCTAATTATAGGCGGTTTGACAATAATACTTTGTGGTTGGATACCGAGCCACTCCTGGCATCTTTGTTTATTAATTAGATACTTTGCTAGAATTATAGGTGAGGTAAATCAATAAAATCAATATAATATTAGATGAGGTATAGGTTAGGTTAGGTTAAGTTAGGTTAGGTTAGGTTAGGTAAAACACTCGACTTCGATGTTTTAACCCAACAGATAACTTTCCCTAAATGATTCTGGACAGTAGTAGAGACCTGCAATGGTAGAGCTATACTATTCTGCAACGCTTGGGTGAATACTAATTGCATACACGGCGCCTTGTTATTACTAAATAGATAACTCTTGAATTATTTCACTCTCAGTGGTACGGACAGTCAGTCTCATGCTAAGTTGAGACAAACCTATCTAGGCCGGAAGATCAGGGGATGAATAGAAGTGTCGAACGGCCGAACCCCCGCTTGAAAAACAAAATTGAATCAATCCGCTCGATTTTTGAAAATACTTTCGGCAATTGCCATCATCATCAGACAAACAAATCAGTGTTTGCCTCATATCAGTCGGCCTATAATTAATTGATTGTCTTTAACGTTCTCACAGATTTGTCCGGTAGCGATATTTAGAAATATATAATCTTACTTAATATTAATAATGTTGTTTATATAATATAATACAAGTGTTTTTTATTGTATGCGCACTGCTCTTATGTGTGGAGCATCTAAAGACTCTTTTTAATTTTTTTGATAACTCCAAATTTAAGGGTTGCTTTCATAAGAAAAAAATACGATTTTCTCAAAATCGGATCAAACAATTTTTAACAAACTATAGTCACTAAGGATCCAAACATTGCTCAATATCTCTCCAACATGACGATTCGTGTTAACGGGCGAAAAAATAAAAAAATCGACATGGTCTATTTTAAGTATCTGCTCAAAATCAGCTCTACCGATTTCGTTCTAACCGTTGATAAAATGTGAAGATTAATGACTCAAATTTGTTTCTAAAATCCGAACTAAAAAAATAATCAATTTTGTAAATAATTTTCATAAAACTTTGACCTTGTTTAATTATTAATTTACTTTGTGGACATGTTTATAGGACGGGAGAAAACTTATTTAAATTTTTTCGTAGACGCCGATCATGGTTCATTTTTGACTTTCTAATTGGCATTTGCTGTAACATTACTTGAAGGGGTAGTGTCACCATATGTCTATTTAAAATTCACTTTATTTCATTAATTTTTTAATTACAGAATTTTCTATATTTAAGAACTTTAATTTGTATTCCTTTAAGGCTTAAACTCGCACATCATGTTACCCCTTCCCCCAATTAAAGTTCTGTTCTTCTGTGACTTAATATAATGAGTACAGAGACCTTGCTGGATCTACAAATATATTCAAGTAGTCTTGGGTTAGATCTCTCTCTTGACCAACCCTGAGTCTAAGTACTGGTAGGTTCTACTGTAAATGGTTCCTTCTTGGTTAGTTGTAACAGCTTTCTCAATGACCTCCTTGCTTAAATCCTCTTGTAATTCTCCGAAAACTATCCTGCGGTCCTAACCACACTTTTGACAAGTATAGTGAGTTGTATTTTCATTGCGAACTCGCACATAGTTTGCATTAAACAGTTGTAACAGTCGCCATTTCTGTTTTCAGATACCGTCAGACGAGGTTCAGTTCTAGAAGGGAGAGGAAGAGGGTCGTATCCAAACACGGAGAATGTAACGTCGTTCAAGGGAATGTAAGGAAAAGAAGGAGACGCTATCTACAGGTGAGTGGTTAGGTTAGGTTAGGTTAGGTGGGGTAGGTTAGGTTAGATAAGATTTGCAGATCTGAACGTGAAATTTTTTATTTTAAATATCCCTGAGATGACGACCTATACTTACCTTTTGTTTGGGTCCTTAGAGACTACACTCGAGCAGCTCCCAAACAAAAAATCTTAAATTCCCGATATATTACCAAAATATGTCCCTATTCCAATTAGATTAAAATCTGTTCAAGCGTTTTGTCTGTAGACAAGCACTATGACAGATAAATTTGATTTAAAAAACTTTTTTTGACTCACAGTAATCCTAAAACGGATTAGGTTAGGTTGGGTTGGGTTAGGTTAGGCTAGGTTAGGTTAGGTTGAGTTAGGTTAGGTTGGGTTAGGTTAGGTTAGGTTTCAATGTAGGTGTGTCTCGATGTACAGTATTGTGTCTGCTCTTGTTTTATACCTCAGACGGCGATATACAAGTTAGGAATATTTGTGGAGCGGTACAACCACTTTGTTGTTTTTTTTTCTCCAAAAATAACAATTCGTGAGTTTCTGTAAAAAACCAAAAAATCTGATGTATCGATTTCATTTCCATTTTTTTTAAATGTAAAGTTTAAATAATCAATTATTTCAGATCCCTCCGATGATGGTAACTTGGTTACCGATAAGTACATCAGGGAACTATAATAATATAAGGCAAATAAATATTTTATTTGTGTGTGTGTGTGTGTGTGTGTGTGTGTGTGTTTGTGTTTGTACCAAACTTGTGGTAGGGGTTTCAGTGTTTCATATTAACTTAACCAGTGTGCAAAATCCAAATTAAAACAATATTACAGTTCAGTAATGATTAACGAAAACCTTATAGACTGTGTGACGCGGTTATGGCACAAGGAGGTTGTAAACTCTGTTTAAATATAATAATATTTCTTCAAAGACAATGTTTACTTTTTTTATGTTAGGTTAGGTTAGGTTAGGTTGTAAACTCTGTTTAAATACAATAATATTTCTTCAAAGACAATTATTACTTTTTTTATGGTTAGGTTAGGTTAGGTTAATCTAATCTAATCTAATCTAACCTAACCAAACCTAACCTAACCTAACCTAACCTAATCTAACCTAACCTAACCTAACCTAACATAACCTACTCAAATTATATTTTTGGTCGCGATTAGTTTTGGGTCAGAAAGAAAGTTTGTGCAATGTTTGATTTTTGCACAGCTTATTTTAAAGACATATTTAAGTTTTTCTTTATGATCGACTGAAATTACATTTTTAGTAACGATTAAAATTAAAATTATCTATTTTTATTGTTCTTATATCAATTCAGTCATGATTTGAGTGGTGTAGTCAGATTGCCTACTCTACCCCGTTGTCTAACAACCCCTAACAATCCTAGTTTGTGAATACGTTTAAAGGAACTGTTTGCATTATTTTTATAATAGGGCTGGTTAAATTACCATGATGGCGTTTTATTCCCCCTCCGTACTTTTGTTTGAAATTTTTTATTTTTCCGTTTTTTAAAAATAATTGTATTTATTTTTTAAATATATTTTTAATACGAAAAAATCTCTGTCTCTATCACCTTATAAAAAAAGAAGAAGAGTATAAAATAAACAACCCCTAGCCCTAGAATACTCTAATAGCGTCAGGATAAACAACCCCTAGCCCTAGAATACTCTAATAGCGTCGGGATAAACAACCCCTAGCCCTAGAATACTCTAATAGCATCGGGATAAACAACCGCTAGCCCTAGAATACTCAAATAGGTCGGGATAAACAACCGCTAGCCCTAGAATACTCTAATAGCGTCGGGATAAACAACCGCTAGCCCTAGAATACTCTAATAGCGTCGGGATAAACAACCGCTAGCCCTAGAATACTCTAATAGCGTCAGGATAAACAACCACTAGCCCTAGAATACTCTAATAGCGTCGGGATAAACAACCGCTAGCCCTAGAATACTCTAATAGCGTCAGGATAAACAACCGCTAGCCCTAGAATACTCTAATAGCGTCGGGATAAACAACCGCTAGCCCTAGAATACTCTAATAGCGCCAGGATAAACAACCCCTAGCCCTAGAATACTCTAATAGCGTCAGGATAAACAACCGCTAGCCCTAGAATACTCTAATAGCGTCGGGATAAACAACCGCTAGCCCTAGAATACTCTAATAGCGTCAGGATAAACAACCGCTAGCCCTAGAATACTCTAATAGCGTCGGGATAAACAACCGCTAGCCCTAGAATACTCTAATAGCGTCAGGATAAACAACCCCTAGTCCTAGAATACTCTAATAGCGTCGGGATAAACAACCCCTAGCCCTAGAATACTCTAATAGCGTCGGGATAAACAACCGCTAGCCCTAGAATACTCTAATAGCGTCGGGATAAACAACCGCTAGCCCTAGAATACTCTAATAGCGTCAGGATAAACAACCCCTAGCCCTAGAATACTCTAATAGCGTCGGGATAAACAACCGCTAGCCCTAGAATACTCTAATAGCGTCGGGATAAACAACCGCTAGCCCTAGAATACTCTAATAGCGTCAGGATAAACAACCGCTAGCCCTAGAATACTCTAATAGCGTCAGGATAAACAACCGCTAGCCCTAGAATACTCTAATAGCGTCAGGATAAACAACCCCTAGCCCTAGAATACTCTAATAGCGTCGGGATAAACAACCCCTAGCCCTAGAATACTCTAATAGCGTCGGGATAAACAACCGCTAGCCCTAGAATACTCTAATAGCGTCAGGATAAACAACCGCTAGCCCTAGAATACTCAAATAGGTCGGGATAAACAACCGCTAGCCCTAGAATACTCTAATAGCGTCGGGATAAACAACCGCTAGCCCTAGAATACTCTAATAGCGTCGGGATAAACAACCGCTAGCCCTAGAATACTCTAATAGCGTCGGGATAAACAACCCCTAGCCCTAGAATACTCTAATAGCGTCGGGATAAACAACCGCTAGCCCTAGAATACTCTAATAGCGTCGGGATAAACAACCGCTAGCCCTAGAATACTCTAATAGCGTCGGGATAAACAACCGCTAGCCCTAGAATACTCTAATAGCGTCAGGATAAACAACCGCTAGCCCTAGAATACTCTAATAGCGTCAGGATAAACAACCGCTAGCCCTAGAATACTCTAATAGCGTCAGGATAAACAACCCCTAGCCCTAGAATACTCTAATAGCGTCGGGATAAACAACCCCTAGCCCTAGAATACTCTAATAGCGTCGGGATAAACAACCGCTAGCCCTAGAATACTCTAATAGCGTCAGGATAAACAACCGCTAGCCCTAGAATACTCAAATAGGTCGGGATAAACAACCGCTAGCCCTAGAATACTCTAATAGCGTCGGGATAAACAACCCCTAGCCCTAGAATACTCTAATAGCGTCGGGATAAACAACCCCAAACCCTAGAATACTCTAATAGCGTCGGGATAAACAACCGCTAGCCCTAGAATACTCTAATAGCGTAGGGATAAACAACCCCTAGCCCTAGAATACTCTAATAGCGTCGGGATAAACAACCGCTAGCCCTAGAATACTCTAATAGGGTCGGGATAAACAACCGCTAGCCCTAGAATACTCTAATAGCGTCGGGATAAACAACCGCTAGCCCTAGAATACTCTAATAGCGTCGGGATAAACAACCCCAAACCCTAGAATACTCTAATAGCGTCGGGATAAACAACCGCTAGCCCTAGAATACTCTAATAGCGTCGGGATAAACAACCGCTAGCCCTAGAATACTCTAATAGCGTCAGGATAAACAACCGCTAGCCCTAGAATACTCTAATAGCGTCAGGATCGAAAAGGTACAAGAGCTGGTCAAAAGAGACCTGACGGTTCTAACCAAAGTCTACATGTAACCAATTGATGTGCCATCATATAACTTACCCAACCCCAGCCTAAAATGCCTTGTAGGAAATGTTAAATTGTATTGGTAGATCAAGGAGTCTTATCCAGTAGGGTAAGTTTGTTTAAAACAGTTGTTACACAGGTTTTCTGAACTTTATAATATTGTGGATATCATTACTTTCGTGACGTCAACTAAGCCCTAATGGACCTCGTAGAGTCTCCACTCGCTTTGCTCATGTCTTGGTTCACATATATGACAAAGCTTTCACTCGCTGTGCTCGCCACTGCCAACTGTAGGAACATCACATTTTTTTGAAGGTCAAGGTTTAAATTACATTTTTGACAACGACTTCGCTATTTGCTATCCTAGGGAGGTGCGGTTAGTTTAGAGTTATAGGACATGAAATGGCCATAATTTCGACATATTTAATTCGATTTCCTGCACTTCAATAAGGTTCTATTTGAAACACTGTAGTCTCCTATACAAAATTTCATGTTAATTGTTGTGCTTACATAGGACGTCGACGGCGGACGGACGGGATGTCGAATATAACATTTTCTGTTTCCTGTCATGAAACTTGATAACCAAGCTTACTCTACACTTCGTATATTGGGTAATTATACGGGGTAATACATTTTCAAGAAGAGCCGAAAAGTTTTTCATTTAAATATAAAGTTTACCAGTTTTGAATGGACACTCAGGGCTATTAAACGTGACATCTGGTGCTTTTATGCTGATGTTGGCAGAACTGTTGGTAGCACAAGTGTGCATCGTATAAATCATTCCCAACAAAGTCTTTTGATCTTTACATCTGTTGGGTTGGCATTACTCATTGAAAGGGACATTTTAATTTGGATGTTGTGACACTTGTGGTGGGGATCTCTATTTTATACAATTACCAAGGTTTTTACGGCCTATCAGGTTTCAGAACGACGATTGAAACAC
The DNA here is from genome assembly GCA_963513935.1 of Aphrophora alni. Lineage (NCBI taxonomy): Eukaryota > Metazoa > Arthropoda > Insecta > Hemiptera > Aphrophoridae > Aphrophora > Aphrophora alni. Next base: position 19,194,554 of record OY740779.1, read on the forward strand.
AAATTCATACTTTCTGACAGATGTGTTTAAGGGATGAAGTTACGGCAACCTAATCCCATTTATAAAAATCCCATAATAAAATAAAAGTTTCAAGCTTGTGCTAAAACCACACAACTGTACTTGCAGGCAATTAGGGACAGTTATTTTTATAAAACCTAGCTTCGTCAAATAAACATACATATTTCTAATCAGAAAACTTCTAATCTTATTTGATACTTCAGCATATATTACCAAAAATAAAATTGATCAATTCGATAGTTTGGTCCCAAGGTCATTGTTAACTTTATATTTTTCCTGTATGTGAGATAACACAATGCAAAGTTTGAAAGATAAGTCTTGTCTGTGTAGACGGGTTGCAATTTACAGACAGACAGACACTCGTGTGAAATTATAAATGTCTTTGGTTTGATTTACGGACACTAAAGAGAAAGAAAAATAATAATAAGAAATACGTTCGGAAAATAAGTTCCGTTTGATAATAAAAACGAAACTAGTACAAATACAGAAAAACTATTTATTGCAAAAAGTCTACAAAGCTTTTATATATAATTTTTTTTCACTACACAACTAAATTCTATGCACCTTTCTGAATATAATGATATATAGAAGTTGTGTTTTCCATAAATATTACTATTTTTGTTATTTTTTTCAAATTAGGTACAGTAGTAACATTTGACCTTTTCCCGTAATTTCTTTTGAACATGTAACAAATTATTTTTTTCTTTTTCTAAATATATTCACAAATATTCTAGAAAACTTTTGTATATCATGAAAAAAGGTGGTAAGCTATTGATTTTGGATGATACGGGTTTTTTTTCTGAAAAATGTTAACTTAATTTTTTGACACCTAACATACTTACTCCAAAACCGTTACATATAAATTTTTTTACATAGATAAATTATACACATCTTTCTGAGAAAAATGATATCTTACAAGTTAGGTTTTGCATAAAATTATTATTTTTTATGAATTTTTAAAGAAAATAATACCTTTAACATTATTTTCCACCATTTTGTAGACGCTTGTCATAGCTATACGTCTTCTTCATATAAAGTTACCGCAAGCGTTTTCTCAGCTTTGCAGGAATAATAATTTATCAACAAATAGAAAATAACAAAATTATAAAATGACTCAAATATTTTTATTTATGGAGACCAATCTACAGATCCACTAATGATTTTACTAGCTTAGCGCAAACACTAGTTGAATAATTATTAAAAAATAATTTCCTCAACAGTTACAAATTAAATTCCATAAATAGTTCATATAGTTTAGTTCTTTTAAGGTGACGAACATTGTCCATCGCGTAAAGTACTCCTTCCATTTCGATGTTCTCTACTGAAAATACTAAACACTGATAATACACATTCACACAAACATGCATAATGCAAGTATTAAATGTTTTCACAACAACTACAGTCAACACGTCCTTTTGTGTTTAAAACAGAGTTTTTTTTAAGTAAAAATCTATCGTATGTTGTAATGAGGGCAATCCCGATGGGACCTAGCTGGATCTACACTTTTTCATATAGTCCTTGTTCATCTTTCCTATCGGGTCTTCTTTCACCTGATTCTAATCTATAAGAGACTTTTGCAGTTCAATAAATACAACTTATCTACACAAGTTCCGCCACTGAATAAACTAAACAAACATTTAAATAAGAACAACTTGCGGTTTTATGTTAAAAGAGACAGAGAGAGGGTTTCTGTTTAAATTCCCGTTAGAGCTCAAACAATTAAGGTGTTGTGCCGGTATCGTGAGGTCTAGGTAGGATATAATTGGTAGCGAACTGTGGTTGATAATACTGGAACAATGGCGAAGGGAATACTACCAATTTATCAAGCAGACTGAAAAGCCATGTATCAGGGGGATAGGTGCTTCAAATGTTGTTGTAAGTAAAATCTTATTAGGAACACGGTTGAATTTCACTACTGAAATCTAAACATGTTTAGTTTATATATAAACAAGTTCGAGGTCTATAAAGGCCGACTGGCTAATACGAGCCAGCTAGTGAAGGCCTATTAGGAACGCGGCAGCGTTCTGTTCCAGTAAAAAATTTTAAGTGAGGAAGTTGATTTGTCTCTAACCGTATTGTCCTTTGGATTCTTGACAGCCTAAACCGCATTGCTGGTTATATATAGAACATTTGTTTTTGGCCGAACACGTTATACGTTTTGAGCCAAAATAATATGACTTTTCATCATTGCTGAATACTTGGAACTCTTCCAGTGTAACAGTTGAAGACAACATTAAGGGAAGGATAAACATTGAGCTTTCGTTCTAATTATTTAGAGATTTTAATTAATTTTTATGTACAATTAGCGTTGCTGCTGGTACAATAAGATGTAGAGTGGGGGAAACGCGGTAGAACGATAAAATGAGAAAGAAATAGTTAGTCACTCCGTCATTGTTTAATGACGCATGTTGTTAATGAAGTCAACAGCTGTTTGTTGTTACGTCAAATACGTGTTGTTAATGAGGTCAACAGCTGTTTGTTGTTACATCAAATACGTGTTGTTAATGAAGTCAACCGCTGTTTGTTGTTACGTCAAATACGTGTTGTTAATGAAGTCAACATCTGTTTGTTGTTACGTCAAATACGTGTTGTCATGTTGTTAATGAAGTCAATAGCTGTTTGTTGTTACGTCAAATACGTGTTGTTAATGAAGTCAACAGCTGTTTGTTGTTACGTTAAATACATGTTGTCATGTTGTTAATGAAGTCAATAGCTGTTTGTTGTTATTTCAAATACGTGTTGTTAATGAAGTCAACAGCTGTTTGTTGTTACGTTAAATACGGGTTGTTAATGAAGTCAACAGCTGTTTGTTGTTACGTTAATACGTGTTGTTAATGAAGTCAACAGCTGTTTGTTGTTACGTTAAATACATGTTGTTAATGAAGTCAATAGCTATTTGTTGTTACGTCAAATACATGTTGTTAATGAAGTCAATAGCTGTTTGTTGTTACGTTAAATACATGTTGTTAATGACGTCAATAGCTGTTAGTTGTTACTTTAAATACATGTTGTTAATGAAGACAACAGCTGTTTGTTGTTACGTCAAATACGTGTTGTTAATGAAGTCAACAGCTGTTTGTTGTTACGTTAAATACATGTTGTTAATGAAGTCAACAGCTGTTTGTTGTTTTGTTAAATACAAGTTGTTAATGAAGTCAACAGCTGTTTGTTGTTACGTCAAATACGTGTTGTTAATGAAGTCAACAGCTGTTTGTTGTTACGTAAAATACATGTTGTTAATGAAGTCAACAGCTGTTTGTTGTTACTTTAAAATGATTAATTTTAACACTTTTAACTTTACCTATAAGAAGTTGTCTTCTGTATATAAGCACGATAGCCATAAAAGGTAAGATAAAAAAAAAATGAAAATATGGTATGAAGTCTCATATAGAACTGTGTTGAAATACCAGCACCAGCGCTTAGCAATTTTCTCAGAGTGCAAACTGCTGTTAAAAAATCAAACTTGCCAAATTCCAAGGCTGTCGTACAAGAGACACATGATAAACCTGAAAATATTAGATAAGGAAAACTGGCTTCCTGTAAAACTAAAGTCTGCGTTAAACGATAATCAATTTAAAATGTAGTTAAATAGGTTTTTACACAAAGATATCTGTTCTTTAGAGTGAATTTTAATAGGCTATCTTTTTAACTATATTTGTTGTGTTAAATTTTTTAATAACCATTATTATAATGTCCATTGTAATACTGTAATCATTAAGTTTGACGTTCATTTCCTTAAGGTACCAGAAGTGGGCTGTTAGGTTAGGTTAGGTTAGGTAAGGTTAGGTAAGGTAACCATTAAGTTTAACGTTCATTTCCTTTAAGGTACCAGAAGTGGGCTGTTAGGTTAGGTTAGGTTAGGTAAGGTTAGGTAAGGTAACCATTATGTTTGACGTTCCTTTCCTTAAGGTACCAGAAGTGGGCTGTTAGGTTAGGTTAGGTTAGGTAAGGTTAGGTAAGGTAACCATTATGTTTGACGTTCCTTTCCTTAAGGTACCAGAAGTGGGCTGTTAGGTTAGGTTAGGTTAGGTAAGGTTAGGTAAGGTAACCATTATGTTTGACGTTCCTTTCCTTAAGGTACCAGAAGTGGGCTGTTAGGTTAGGTTAGGTTAGGTAAGGTTAGGTAAGGTAACCATTATGTTTGACGTTCCTTTCCTTAAGGTACCAGAAGTGGGCTGTTAGGTTAGGTTAGGTTAGGTAAGGTTAGGTAAGATAACCATTATGTTTGACGTTCCTTTCCTTAAGGTACCAGAAGTGGGCTGTTAGGTTAGGTTAGGTTAGGTAAGGTTAGGTAAGGTAACCATTATGTTTGACGTTCCTTTCCTTAAGGTACCAGAAGTGGGCTGTTAGGTTAGGTAAGGTTAGGTAAGGTAACCATTATGTTTGACGTTCCTTTCCTTAAGGTACCAGAAGTGGGCTGTTAGGTTAGGTTAGGTTAGGTTAGGTAAGGTTAGGTAAGGTAACCATTATGTTTGACGTTCCTTTCCTTAAGGTACCAGAAGTGGGCTGTTAGGTTAGGTTAGGTTAGGTAAGGTTAGGTAAGGTAACCATTATGTTTGACGTTCCTTTCCTTAAGGTACCAGAAGTGGGCTGTTAGGTTAGGTAAGGTTAGGTAAGGTAACCATTATGTTTGACGTTCCTTTCCTTAAGGTACCAGAAGTGGGCTGTTAGGTTAGGTTAGGTTAGGTAAGGTTAGGTAAGGTAACCATTATGTTTGACGTTCCTTTCCTTAAGGTACCAGAAGTGGGCTGTTAGGTTAGGTAAGGTTAGGTAAGATAACCATTATGTTTGACGTTCCTTTCCTTAAGGTACCAGAAGTGGGCTGTTAGGTTAGGTTAGGTTAGGTAAGGTTTGGTAAGGTAACCATTATGTTTGACGTTCCTTTTCTTAAGGTACCAGAAGTGGGCTGTTAGGTTAGGTAAGGTTAGGTAAGGTAACCATTATGTTTGACGTTCCTTTCCTTAAGGTACCAGAAGTGGGCTGTTAGGTTAGGTAAGGTTAGGTTAGGTAAGGTTAGGTAAGGTAACCATTATGTTTGACGTTCCTTTCCTTAAGGTACCAGAAGTGGGCTGTTAGGTTAGGTAAGGTTAGGTAAGGTAACCATTATGTTTGACGTTCCTTTCCTTAAGGTACCAGAAGTGGGCTGTTAGGTTAGGTTAGGTTAGGTAAGGTTAGGTAAGGTAACCATTATGTTTGACGTTCCTTTCCTTAAGGTACCAGAAGTGGGCTGTTAGGTTAGGTTAGGTTAGGTAAGGTTAGGTAAGGTTAGGTAAGGTAACCATTATGTTTGACGTTCCTTTCCTTAAGGTACCAGAAGTGGGCTGTTAGGTTAGGTTAGGTTAGGTAAGGTAACCATTATGTTTGACGTTCCTTTCCTTAAGGTACCAGAAGTGGGCTGTTAGGTTAGGTTAGGTTAGGTAAGGTTAGGTAAGGTAACCATTATGTTTGACGTTCCTTTTCTTAAGGTACCAGAAGTGGGCTGTTAGGTTAGGTAAGGTTAGGTAAGGTAACCATTATGTTTGACGTTCCTTTCCTTAAGGTACCAGAAGTGGGCTGTTAGGTTAGGTTAGGTTAGGTAAGGTTAGGTAAGGTAACCATTATGTTTGACGTTCCTTTCCTTAAGGTACCAGAAGTGGGCTGTTAGGTTAGGTTAGGTTAGGTAAGGTTAGGTAAGGTTAGGTAAGGTAACCATTATGTTTGACGTTCCTTTCCTTAAGGTACCAGAAGTGGGCTGTTAGGTTAGGTTAGGTTAGGTAAGGTAACCATTATGTTTGACGTTCCTTTCCTTAAGGTACCAGAAGTGGGCTGTTAGGTTAGGTTAGGTTAGGTAAGGTTAGGTAAGGTAACCATTATGTTTGACGTTCCTTTCCTTAAGGTACCAGAAGTGGGCTGTTAGGTTAGGTTAGGTTAGGTAAGGTTAGGTAAGGTAACCATTATGTTTGACGTTCCTTTCCTTAAGGTACCAGAAGTGGGCTGTTAGGTTAGGTTAGGTTAGGTAAGGTTAGGTAAGGTTAGGTAAGGTTAGGTAAGGTAACCATTATGTTTGACGTTCCTTTCCTTAAGGTACCAGAAGTGGGCTGTTAGGTTAGGTAAGGTTAGGTAAGGTTAGGTAAGGTAACCATTATGTTTGACGTTCCTTTCCTTAAGGTACCAGAAGTGGGCTGTTAGATGACAGCACTGTAGTCATTAATTTCTGAGACTCAAACCATTGGAGATGGGCTATCTATTTACTTTGTGAAATCAATGCTCAAGTAAGTGTGTTTGTTCTCTGCCAACAGGATATATTCACGACACTAGTAGACGCACAGTGGAGATGGACACTGTTAGTTTTCGCTCTCAATTTCCTCCTGAGCTGGTTAGGCTTCGCCATTGTCTGGTGGTTGATAGTCTACTCCCATGGTGATTTAGACATACCGCCTCAATCCAACAATACGCGGACTTGTATAACTGGAGTTAAAACTTTCACGGCGTGCTTCCTATTTAGCGTCGAAACCCAGCATACAATAGGTGAGTTTAAACTACATGCCAGTGTTAAGGTGCCTGATACAAACTGAAGTAGGCCTACTTGGGTATTTTGGTTATTCTAACCTAACCAAACCTAACCTAATCTAAATCCAGTAAAAAATTAAACTATTTGACACCACAAAGAAAATCGTATTGGGTAAAAAAATAAATAATCAGTAATCATCTTTATTACCGAAAAATTTATTACAACCTAACATAACCTAATCTAATCTTACCTAACCTAACCTAACCTAATCTTACCTAACTTAACCTAATCTAACCTAAATCCAGTAAATAATTAAACTAGTTGACACCACAAAGAAAATTGTTTTGAGTAACAATATAAATAATCAGTAATAATCTTTGTTACAGGAAAATTTATTACAACCTAACATAAGCCAACCTAACCTAACCTAATTTATCCTAAATCCAGTAAATAATTAAACTAGTTGACACCACAAAGAAAATTGTTTTGAGTAACAATATAAATAATCAGTAATAATCTTTGTTACAGGAAAATTTATTACAACCTAACCTAACCTAACCTAACCGAATCTAAGACCAGTAATTAGTAAACTACTTGATACCATGTAGAAAATAGTTTTAAGCAACAATATAAAAGGGCAATTATCATCTTTAGTCCCGGAACATTTTATATAATCTAATCTAAACTAAAATAACCTAACCTTTCCTGGTTTTAAAGTTATTTGATAATCATGGATTGTTTTTAATTACTGTAAACTTATATAAACGAAATTAATAGAATCCACAAATTTAAAGCCATCCACAAATAACTTTAAAACCAGGATAGTTTGTGTAAGGTTAGGTTAGGTTAGGTTACAAAATGTTCCGGCACTAAAGATGATTATTTATCATTTACATTTTTGCTCAAAAGGATTATCTGCGTGGTGCCAACTAGTTTAATTAATTACTGGATTTAGGTTAAGTTTGATTATGTAAGGTTAGGTTAGGTTAGGATAAGTTACATTGTATTAAATGTTCTGACAATAAGATGATTAATGATTGTTTATATTTTTGCTAAAAACGATTTTCTTTGTGGTGTCAACTAGTTTAATTATTTACTGGATTTAGGTTTAGTAAAGTTAGGTTAGGTTAGGTGTCAAATAGGTAATTAATTACTGGGTATAGTTTTATAATGAAAAGAATACCTCTACCATTGAAATCAGATCATTTGTGTGTTTATCCCCAGGATATGGGGCACGTTATACCAATGAAGAATGTCCGGAAGCCATCTTCATCATGTGTCTTCAGAGTATCACTGGTGTCATGATCCAAGCCTTCATGGTGGGCGTTGTGTTCGCCAAACTGTCAAGGCCGAAGAAACGAACGCAGACTTTGTTGTTTAGTCGAGAGGCTGTGATTTGTCAACGTGATGGAGAGATGTGTCTCATGTTCAGAGTAGGGGATATGCGCAAGTCACATATCATAGAGGCACATGTCAGAGCACAGCTGATCAAGAAAAAGGTAAATTATAAAATCAGTTAAAGTGACACAATCATGAATAAGCTTTGCACATTTACCCATCAAAAACCAATCATAACCAAAAATATCAGTTTGGTAGTTGTAAGTGAAAAAAAAATTTCGCACAGGTTACGTTAGGTTGACATCTCGTTAAAATTTTAATTAAATCGGTTCACTCGGTTTTGAAAAAAATTACGTCTTTTATAGGAGTCACGTGACTTTCGGAGAGATGGCGACCAATACGTTTTGTTTGAGTCTTAAAGACTACAGATGAGCAAAATTTGATCAAAATCGTTGCAACAGATTATGAAACAAAATCGTAATTTTGTGTTTTCTATGGTAACAACAAATTATTTTTAAAAATATTGACTAAATATTAAAAAATTGACCTCTCCAGATATGGCCAAAATATGACACGTCAAATTTGATTCAATTATTCAATTTTTTTTGACTGTACAACTTTTCTCAGAAGACAGACTTCAAACAGAACTGTAAAAATCAATGTTTTAAATACAGGGGATCTCAACATTCAACATCGATTTTGGGTTAGTAGGTAAAACCAAAGATCCTTATAATTTCACACTCATATTTCTCTGTTTGTCTGTCTGTAAGTCGCAACCAGTCTACTTAGACAAGATAAATCCTGTATATTTGAAACTTTGCGATCATATTCTTTGTATTGTCACACCCACAGGAGAAATATAGCTGTAACAAAAACAATTACCTTGGATTAGTTAAAGAGCAAAAACTATAAAGTTTTTTTTAAATAAGATTATGCGGGGTTATCCAATAAAACTAGAAGTTATTCTGATTACAAATATGTTTATTTAAATAAAAAACTAACATGTTGGTGTTTAACCAAATTTAAAGTGTCTATCATGCCCCCCCACTCTTACTTGAACACGGCGTGACCTATAAATCTGGAAAAACTTTTTGGATTTGAAATTAAATTGGAGTGTGAAATATATTATAGTTTTTGGTGTGACAAAGACACAATAAGAAATGCGTAGCGTACAAGTTTTAAAAACAGTTTTTGTGAAATGTGAGACAAACATATTCATTGATTTCTCTTGGTTTTACCTACGGACCTTTACAATTTCACACGCTTGTCTTTACAATTTAAGTGCCTCTTGAAAGACTTTATTCAAAAAAACTGTCTCTTTAAGCTTACTGACCCTAAGTCGCGTGGTTTTAGCACATCTCTACATGTACACGTGAAAAAGGAAAAAAAAAAGAGACAAAAATACTTAACACTTTCTTTGTCTATTATTTCTTCGCTTAAACAAAGACAGAATTATCTTTTATATATTTCTTTCTATTATTTTACCTCACGCATTTTTTTTTTGGCTGTCTTTCTCGCTCTTTGGGGACATGTCTCAGAATCTTTCGTTTAAGACAAAAATGAAAACTATTATTTCGATTAAACTTTGCTAAAATACAGTCTCTGATCAAATTTTAACTAAATCGGTTGAGTTAATTACGAGAAATTTCGTCTTTTATAAGAGGTTGATTTTTTGTTTTGTTTTTTCCACCGATAACTCACGAACTGGCATTTTTTGAGAAGAAGTGATCTTTAGAATCGACACTTAACCAAAATTTGGTCTAAAATGAAATATTGTGTGTTTTCTTATCGCAGCTACATATTACCGATTTTTGATGTATCGAAAATAAAGTCCAGATATATGGTCAAAATACGCCTAGGTACCAAATTTAATTAAATTCAGTCGACACGTTTGGGCCGAACAGACGAAGGTCGATGTAGATTTTTAGACCCATTACTATTAATATTCAATCAAATAAATTGAAAATTTCAAAATGGTGACAATTTTTAAAAAGTGTTATTCAAATTGGAACACACTAAATTAGATAAAAATTTGCAGATTTCAATTCAGCATATAATGGTGGCACGATGACAAATAGCGAAGTTACTGTCAAAAATATAATTTTGAACCCTGACCCACGACTTTAAAATGTAGTTATAAGATCTGTAAGGGCTGATTGGCGGTTCTTTATAGTATAGATTCGTCCCCCCCCCCCCCAATAGGCACTGACACAAGACAAGCGAATAGAGACTTTTTAAATAAATATACATCTAGCAGTCTCGGTAAGGTCTAGCTGAATTCAAGAAACTAGTGATATATGCTTACACAATTACAAGGTTTAGAAAACCTACTGGATAAGACCACTTTATCTACCAATTCAATTTAAGGATTTGAAAATGTCTTTTCATTCGTATATCGCGTGTTAAACAACTTGTAAGACATTAAATTAGATAACAATCTGCAGATTTAAATTTTGCATGTATATAATGGTGCCAACCCCACCTCTCTACGATGACAAAAAGCAAAGTTATTGTCAAAAATGTAATGACCTCTCAAGGATATTTGTACAGTACGAGATAAGGCAGGGTTGAATCACCGACGAGTTATATCAAGTGGAAACTCCTGCACGAATGTACAGCTTAGAGGATGAAAACACTGACACGAGCGAAGCGAAAGTAGATATTTTAACATTACACATCTAAAAAACCAGTTTAGGAGCCTTCCCGACGTCAAGAGGGTAATGATACAATGTTACACAACGGTTACGAACCTGTCTAACAACAGTTTTTAAACAACTTACCCTATCGTTACTACCCTTTGATGATACCAATAAAATTTATGATTTCCTTCAAGGCCCAAGAAACCAACTTTTAAACATTACATTGCAGAGTTGCTTGTATTACATTGTAGAGTATTTGCTTGTAATACATTGTAGATTATTTGCTTGTATTACATTGTAGAGTAATTGCTTGTAATACATTGTAGAGTATTTGTTTGTATTACATTGTAGAGTATTTGCTTGTGTTACATTGTTGAGTATTTGCTTGTATTACATTGTAGAGTATTTGCTTGTAATACATTGTAGAGTATTTGCTTGTAATACATTGTAGAGTATTTGCTTGTAATACACTGTAGAGTATTTGTTTATATTACATTGTAGAGTATTTGTTTGTGTTACATTGTAGAGTATTTGCTTGTAATACATTGTAGAGTATTTGCTTGTATTACATTGTAGAGTATTTGCTTGTATTACATTATAGAGTATTTGCTTGTAATACATTGTAGAGTATTTGCTTGTAATACATTGTAGAGTATTTGTTTATATTACATTGTAGAGTATTTGTTTGTGTTACATTGTAGAGTATTTGCTTGTATTACATTGTAGAGTATTTGCTTGTAATACATTGTAGAGTATTTGCTTGTAATACATTGTAGAGTATTTGTTTATATTACATTGTAGAGTATTTGTTTGTGTTACATTGTAGAGTATTTGCTTGTATTACATTATAGAGTATCTGTTTGTATTACATTGTGTGATGGGCTGGGTAAGTACCATGATGGTAATCATAAACTTCTTTTTTTTTGGTTTTAAGGATGAGTAGGAAAGTTTTGCATTTTTTAAATTAAATTATTATTTTTTTTTTATATAGTTTATTTGTAATTCTACAGTGCACCATAACTTAGGATATTCCTATTTTGTTTCCAGGTCACCAGGGAAGGAGAACTCCTGCCATTCTATCAGACAGAATTGAAATTAGGGGGTGATGGTGAGGAGGATAAGATCTTCTTCATCTGGCCTACAACCATCGTTCACAAGATCACACCTTCATCTCCTCTATATACACTTTCTGCCAGTGACATGTTGAAGGAGAAGTTCGAGATAGTTGTCATCCTGGAAGGTAAGACATTAGTAACAATATCACAAACACTGTACACTTGAACAAAACACCATTCAATGGAAAAGATTTATTTTTAGTTCGTTCTATCGAAATTATTTAAGGCGCAGAAACCTATGTACATTTTTACGCTTCTATGTGACACTGAAATACACAAAAATCTCTTGAAAGAATCACACCTCAATTATACTGGGTGTAAAAAAGTCCTGGCGTGTAAATAACTTTTAAACTAGAAAAAGTAAACTACTGTTTAGATTTTCAACTGGGAGTTCATTAAAAATAGATTTCCTATAAAAAATATTACTAACTCAATTTCGCTAGACGTTTCTTTCACCTGCGTGTTGTTGGCGTAAAACGAACACGGAAAGATAAGTCGCGCCAGCTACCAGAAACTGCCAAAACCTCGCAGAAAGTGATGCAGTATTGCCAAAGTTGAATTACTAAAATAGACAATACTGACCTGCATAAGTAAAATCTATTGTTCTTGTAACTCTATGAAAAAAGTCGAAATAATTTTAAATGTTAAAGTATAAAAATTTAATTGTACATCAACCGTAAATTTTACCCTTAAGATGTAACTTAAGGCCTACAGTCTAATTATATTTATAAAAGAAAAACAAAGGTTCCAAACGAACTGTGAATTTATATTAACCAGTCTCCACTCACTCCCCTCGTGTTACTGTCTCGGCCCTGATGGACCTCGATGATGTACCTATTTCAGAAAACCTCCACTCGCTATGCTCGTGTCGCTGTTTTGACCCTAGATCTTGGAACTATACGAATATCATTTTATTGGCAGATTAGGGTTCTAAATTACATTTTCGTCAAAAACTTCGCCATTTGTCATCACACAGAGGTGTGGTTGGTAACATTACATGCAGAATTAAAACCTGCAAATATTTATCTAATTTGGTGTGTTATAAGTTGAATAACACACGAGATATCAACAAAAACCGTTTTAAAATGACCGCCATTTTGATAATTATAATTCGCCTATACCAAATTTTGTGTTCCTATCTTATTTTGTGTGGCCATTATCGTGCTTACGTACAGACTACAATGGGATCAATGACTTGGTTTAAACTTTCAAGAAACAGTCAATCGATCAGTTCTTATTATTATCTTGTATTGATATTTTAATTAATTAAAATTTTAACTCTGATTAAAAATTTAAAATTCTGTCTTCATCATGACTGATACATAGTCAAGTTGTAATTATGGCGAAAAAAAATCATGATTATTGCTCAAATAATGTTGAGATACATCATTTGTTGCATTTTTATTTCAATCCTCTGGTAAAGGACCTCCAACTATAGCCGAATGACTAATGTTTCAAATAAAACTAAACATATATTCTCAAATAGGCCTACATATTAAATTTCTTTTTCTTTTTTTATGCAGGTGTTATAGAATCAACTGGAATGACGACGCAGGCTAGATCCTCTTACTTACCGAAAGAAATCCTTTGGGGCCGTCGCTTTGAGCCTCTAGTAGCGTTTAAGAAAGAAACAGGTGAACACGAAGTCGACTACAGCCTGTTCAACATGACATACGAAGTCGAAACACCGCTGTGTAGTGCACAAGAGTTGGATCATGTTATAAGTCTACATCAAAATAGGCCAGGTGAGGCTATTTTAGATTTCTGTAATTTATAAAATGTTTTTTATAGTTTAAAGTCTTAAGAATCTCACTTCGTCCTACAAGCTTCCAGAGTCAGATGACTACGATGGCCTCTGTATGTTTCCTTTGGCAATGCTCTAAAGACTCCTTTCTAATATTTGTCTTAATGTTTTCTCCCTTCCAAGTTTCACTTTCAGCATCTCCCTAGCCATCAGTGATATCGGACATTCCAGCAATGTGCCCTGTCCTGCCTCATCTGTGAATGATGCTATCTGTGATGGTTGTCTGTGACAGTACTCTGTACCATCCTGGTTCGGTGGGCAAGTTCTGCTTTTATAAAGAAACCTTTCGTACAGTTTTTCCAAATTGAATCAATCTCTTGTTCTACAAAAAATTTGCAATTTTTGTGAAATCGTCACTTTGAAGGCTTTAAAAATCTTATATTATGAGAATATAGGCATATATATTTGAAATAAAGTTTAGTGTAATCTCTTCTTACCCTGTATAAAACTCTACGTCTCTGCATCTATCTGCTTGTGGACTATTCAAAAACCGGTGATCCAATTTTTATATAGTTTTCTTTCCTATAAGTACAACATTTGGTCAGATTTATATTTGAATCAAATTGATTCGTTAGTTCCCAATTTATAAAAAATATATTTGATTCATTTTCTTTAAATTTTCAGCAACATCTATTGTTAGTGACAAAATTGGTATATGATTTAAACACTAAACTAAAAAATCTTTTTTGAAAATTCGGTGCAGTAATTTTCCGAGTTTAAATAACATTTTTTAGGAAATCAATTTACTCCAATATATTTTTGCACCAACAACACACATCAATAAGAACGTTGGTTCATATTATAACCAAATTATTATTGTCATTTAATAAATTTCATTTGATGTATTTATTTAATGAAAACAATGCACAATATTGTAGCAGTGGGAATAAAATTTTCAGTACTAACCCACCTGCCATGTCCCCTCCATAAACCAGACTTTTTTTTTCCATGCTACTACTAAGTTCACGTTACATAGATGTTTGTCTCACAATGTCTGTCAAACCACAAATCGAGAACCATTGACATAAACATATTGGCGTATTGATTTGGACTCTGGTTGATCGATATTTGTCTCTATTGAGATATTCGATCTTTTAAGATGATTTATTTTCTTTTTTTAATTGATAACTACTGAACTAGCATATTTCCAAACATTTTTGTTTTTAAGTTTTTTAAAGCCAAAAATCCACATTAGTACCCAAAAAAAGAGCATAAAAAACAAACCCTTAGCCCTTGAATACTCTAATAGCATCAGGGTCAGATGAGAACAAGAGTTGGTTAAGAGGAGCCAGATAGGAAAGATGAAAGAGAGGGATCTAACATAAGACTAGATGAACAAAAGTGTAGATCCAGCTAGGGTACTTCGGGCTTACCATACCCCTGAGGCAGTTCTTCACTACCATTATGAAGGAACACATAAATACAATAGGTTAAATAAGATTGTAAAAAAGTACAACTGAAACTACTTTTAGACACCATCAAATGGTGTTTGTTCACATGGAAATCATTTTTAGGTATGTTATATGAATGAATTCTGAATTAAAATAAAATAGTGTCTTAAATGTAAAGTGAGTATAAGAAAGCGTCTTTACAAGATTCATTTCTTCTCAGTCTACATATAAGCCTAACTGCTAATGCTACAAACTGTGTTAGTTCTCTTAAAAGCTGTCTGCAAATTTCTATAAGAAGCAAAACCATCTTGATAGGCTTAAGATTAATATATGGAATATCGATCACAACCACATAAATATTTATTATGTTACAGGGAAAAACCTACATTTTGGTGACATGTTGTATAGAAATTGTTTAAAGATAACGGAACATGACTTTGGAGTGGCAGAAATGGTTCATATAGTATCTGAAAATCGAGAATCATCAAATGAACAAAAATCACGTAGAGATACTACTAACAATCAAGGTCTCAGAGAAAATGGTTGGCCTGAAGTGTACAAGTTGTCCAACCATATCATAAGCTCAATGGTGAACACTAGAAGCAGGAATCGTATCCTTGGATATATATAAATCGATCCTCAAAACCAAAGTCAGAAAATATAGATTCTGGCGAAAATATTTTGAGAGTATCATAACTGTAGGACCTCCTAGAAGCAATAAATTACGATTGAGAGATGATAGCTGTACTGGACCGCTAAGAAAAAGAAGATAATTCTCCTTGTTGACTTTTGGTTTACTATCAGCGCCATCTACAGCAGTATATCAACAGATGGCTGGCTACTTTGTTGTAGTTCAATGGAGTCCTGGCCATGTTAATAGAGCAGGTAACGAACATGCTGACACACACCCGAAAGATGGAGTTGGAGTTTCCTTAACATTTGCAAAGACAAGATTTAAAGGCAAGATTTAAGGCAATGTCATCAGAAACAACGGTACCACCAGCAGGCATCTGAGTAGAAATGGAAACAATAATACTTATAGGTCCTTTAGCAAGACCACCTGATGCACAAATAACAAAGGGTGTAGCGCAATTCAGACTTTTAACTTATCACGACTACCTACAGACTTGGCATTACAGGCTCAGACATATATCCACTCTGCAACAATGGAAAACAGGACACCAACCACATTCAGTTCTGTACCACTCTCTTGAGATCTCCTTGTCAGTGCCTACTAGAAAGCACGGCATCAGATGGCAGAGATGTCGAGTATTGCTGTTAACCAAACTAAAATAAGTAAGAGTTCTTGGATGAAAATATTGTTGTACCTGAGTTTTTATACCTCTATATTCTTAGATTAACTCATAAAGAGTGTCCTGGGATAAGTTAATTAACCATTATCAGGAGATTATTTTATCGGCCAAGTTTAAGTTCAGATGTTGTTCAAGTGAGAAATATGTTCCTCATAATTACAAAGAACCCTTTTTCTCTTTATAAAGTTCCCAGTCTAAGATGCTACAGAGTTTGTTCTGATATTTTACAAATTAGAATTAAAATTTTATTTTAGTTGATTATTTTGCACACTTTTTGGAAATACTACCCTTACCAAATCTTCAAAACTTGTTAATGCCATGCAAGAAACTTTGACTATCCACCATAACTTGTCGCTGACAACACAAATTCAGTTCACGACAATGTAAATGTTTTCAACTCACAATATAAATTTCTTGCATCAATATAATCTGAGAAGTATTTTTGTTGTTTAAAGACAGAAAAATCTTGCATTCATCATTATTTAAAAAAGAGCCCCTAGTCCTCGAATACTCAAGTAGCATCCGAGTAGGAAGAAATCAAGAATTGGCTATGAAAGACCTGAAAGAGTGGAATCTAACCCAAGAATAGAAAGGTGTAGATCTGGCCACATTACTTCAGGGTATCCACTATAATTGGCCCTCTAAAACTCTTATGTAACTTATATACATGCATGTAATGTGAATTAAAATAAAATACTTCTATCAAATTTAACCACCCATTAGTAAGGGTTAGTTGAAAACGAACTGTGCCTCTACCCACATTACATTAAGCTGGGCTTTCTTACTAGCCATAACTTTTTAACTATTTATCAACTTTGTTTTTGATGAAACGTATGTTATCGTTAAACTGACAACAATATACTAGACAATATTGATTTCCTCTTAATTACTGAAACTTTTGTACCGATTTCAAAAAAGTTCTCCGTTTCAATTTTAAATCATATACGAATTTTGACACTGCTAAAATATATGTTGTCAGTAAAATGTTGCGAAAAGTTTAACACTTCACATACCTACGCTTGGCCTAGAAACCTGAGCATTTTGATGGTTTTGAGAAACAAATTGTTAATAAAATAATAAAGATAAAATAAAAGTTGTATATGTCATTAAAGATCTAACTGTGTACTTTATAAGTGTAGAATTATGTTATTTACCAATTGAGTCACTACAGTTTGAAAAATGCCCTGATTTGTGTTGGAAAAAACTGCAACAATAGAAGTAATTTCACTGAACGCATTTATTTATTTATTACATTCTTTCACTGTTTGTAAGTATAAATTATATTAAAATATGTTGAGGGGCCTATCATTGTACTTATCCAGTTCCTTCAAACAATGTAATATTAATACAAGCAAATTATCTAAATGCAATGTCCAAATGTTCGTCTTGGGGCTTGTAGGAGATAATAAATTGTATTGGTAGCTTAAGGGGTCTTACCCAGTAGTGTGTTTGTTTGAAACAGATGTTACACAGGTTTTCTGAACCACATAATTAATTCTGTATATCATTATTTTCTTAAAATCATAGATGTATACATATTAATTAAGTGTCTCGACTTTAATGGTGAAAACTCCTCTCGCTACACTCGTGTCGACCCTACTGGATCTCATAACTAACAAATCACTTTTTTTAAGGAGGTCAAGTTGCCCAATTTTTGATAGTAATTTTGTTATTTATTATTTGTAGAGAAGTCAGGATGGTACTAATTATATGCAGAATTAAAATGTGCAAATATTTATCTAATTTAGTATGTTATACAGTTAGATTCCCAAAGTATGTGAAAGATCAAAGGAATTGATGTCGAGTTTTTGCGGATATATTAGTTGCGAGGTTCCCTGAATTCATAAAAAGTGTTTTAGAATGATGTCTGTCAGCAGTTCTTCATATATCAGGACTTTTTTCCTTTTTTGTAGAATTCATAATTTAGGAGTAGTTGCAATAAGGAAAATTACAATTTCCTTCAATCTACCAATGAAATTTTGGTCGTGTAGCCTCTAAGGATCCAACAAAACATAATGGTCGCCGTCTCTCCAAAACACTGTTTGTTAGATATCGGTAAACAACCAAAACATCAGCCATAGGGCTGTTATAAAAGACATAATTTATCAAAATCTGTTCTACCGATTTCATTAAAATTTTAATAAAAACATGAAGATTAATAATAACCCAAAGTATAAAATAAATATAACATAAAAATTTACCTTTACCGCTGTCATTAAAAACTTTGATTTTGATCAAATATGATTTACGCTGAGGACTTGTTTAAACCTTTATGTAAGTATATAACTATTTTCTCAAAGATGATTTCCAACGGTTCATTTTTATCTTTTGATTGACAATTATCTGATATTTTTGGTGATAAATAGATTTGGTAGGTAGGTTTTTATTTTTTTAAAATTATTTTATTATTATTTTTTTTTTTTTTATAATCGAGTGCAACAGTTTGTCCAATGTTTTTTCACCAATTTTTATAACCTCTCCAATCTTTTTATACGAGGAGAAAATACTGTATGTACAATATGTGAGACCCATAGTTTATCCCAATTTACACACTAAAACCTAAACCCTCTCCTCAGGGTCCACTCAAATTATTGTGAACTACAGACGCCTACGTTAACAGACAAAGTTTAGAGAAGCACCATTACTTCAATTAAAAGATCAAACAAGACAAGGTTAAAGCAGGTAAATTTAATTGTCCGACACGTGAAGTAAACAACACTTCATCATAATGTTGCCATCACTTCCTTGTCTACGCTGCCAAACTATCAAGTGTTGAACTTAATTACACTGTTAGAAGATGGTGATATAATAAAGATGACACATTTAATTGTTATTTATGTTTAGATGTATCAACAGAAAAATATCTTTTAATGTTTTGTATAAATTCTGGAAGAATAATCTCTTTATTTTAAAACATAAATAAATAAACGGTGCTTTGACAATATAGAAATAATCTCTCACAGCCATAACACCAAATACTAACCAAACAAAACCATTTGTTAAAAGAAATGTCAGTTCGGGGAGTGTCAGTTAAAAAGTAAAGATGAAAGTTAACAGCATTAAACTCGTGCCATGACATCGTATTGGATTAAAGTTGAAAAGTCAAGGTTCATTTTTGGTTTTTAGTATTTTTTTCTCAACCATAATATTCATTTCTTTGTGATTTTACACTATTTGAGTTATTCACTTTTTATAAAATTTTTTTTTTAAATTATTAGAGCTGATTTTGAGAGATTACATCTTTTATAACAGTCGACAATAACTAACAATATTTTTAGATAGATGATGACCAATATGGATTTTTTAGTTCTTACAAGCTACACTTGAGAAAAATTTGTTACTACATAAATTCTAAGTTTTCAAAAAAGTGAAAAAAGTAAGAGATATGACCAGAATATACCCACGTACCAAATTTAATTAAAATCGGTCAACATGATCAGGCTGTGTAGAGCACTACACAGATGAAAGACAGACATCATTCCAAAAACTACTTTTCGTTTACCCCCAGTACCTCACAGTGTATATACCCACGTAGTGTAGAGCACTACACAGACGATAGACAGACATCATTCCAAAAACTACTTTTCGTTTACCCCCAGTACCTCACAGTGTATATACCCACGTAGTGTAGAGTACTACACAGACGATAGACAGACATCATTCCAGAAACTACTTTTCGTTTACCCCCAGTACCTCACAGTGGATATACCCACGTAGTGTAGAGTACTACACAGACGATAGACAGACATCATTCCAAAAACTACTTTTCGTTTACCCCCAGTACCTCACAGTGTATATACCCACGTAGTGTAGAGTACTACACAGACGATAGACAGACATCATTCCAGAAACTACTTTTCGTTTACCCCCAGTACCTCACAGTGTATATACCCACGTAGTGTAGAGTACTACACAGACGATAGACAGACATCATTCCAGAAACTACTTTTCGTTTACCCCCAGTACCTCACAGTGGATATACCCACGTAGTGTAGAGCACTACACAGACGATAGACAGACATCATTCCAAAAACTACTTTTCGTTTACCCCCAGTACCTCACAGTGGATATACCTACGTAGTGTAGAGCACTACACAGACGATAGACAGACATCATTCCAAAAACTACTTTTCGTTTACCCCTAGTACCTCACAGTGGATATACCCACGTAGTGTAGAGTACTACACAGACGATAGACAGACATCATTCCAGAAACTACTTTTCGTTTACCCCCAGTACCTCACAGTGGATATACCCACGTAGTGTAGAGTACTACACAGACGATAGACAGACATCATTCCAGAAACTACTTTTCGTTTACCCCCAGTACCTCACAGTGGATATACCCACGTAGTGTAGAGCACTACACAGACGATAGACAGACATCATTCCAGAAACTACTTTTCGTTTACCCCCAGTACCTCACAGTGGATATACCCACCAAAAAGGTGACATAAATTGTATAGTCCCTCATATAACTTTTACCATGTGAGATAATAAAAAGCAAGATGGATATTATTCAAAATTTTATTTCATTAACCTTTAGTGAGACAATCTCAAGAGTCTTTCGCTGGATATGTCTTGAGTTAGATCCCTCTTTTTCATCTTATCTATTTGGTCTCTGTTTTGACCAACACTTGTTATTTTCCGACCCTGATGCTGGGTCGGATATTACCGACCCTAATACCGGGTCGCGTTGAATATTATAGTATTCAAGGGCTAGGGGTCTTTATTGTATGTTCTTTACTTCCTTTTATTTAAGTCGATGATGACAGAAGTTTTTCACTTTTAACCAACAGGGAGGAAAAAATTGCAATTTTCAAACAATTGGCTGTAATAATTTTGATCAAATTTGACTAAAGTGTCAAAGTGTTTGACTAAAGCCTCTAAGAAACCAAACAAAACATATAGTGGTCGCCATTACTCCAAAACTACAGGTTTGTAAGTTATCACTTAAAAACCAAAATCACCCTGGGGCTGTTGTAAATTATTAAATTTTTCAAAATTGGCTCTACCAATTTCATTCATATTTTCGTGTGTTGTGGATATTGTCACAAACTTGTCTACATGTAAATAAAAAATATGAGTAGTCCATCAGCCACTAGATAGTGTTTAATATGTTGTGTAATATGATGAACACTTTTAATGGTTTTGCGCATCTGACGATGAAACATATGTTTCGAAACACGTTATAAGCCAGACAAACAACAATGTCACATGACAGATACAAGGTAATGAACCTTGGTAATAAAGCTTTTATTAAAACCTTAATTGTAGTTAAATACAATATTTATGCTGAGGACTTCTTTACAAGCTAAACAAACTTAGTCCCTATTTAAATATATAAATATTCTTAAAAGAAAAGACAAAGTTTATGGTTCATTTTCACTTTTTAATCTAATATTTTTGGTGACAGATTTTGCTTTCAAATTATTAATGCATTTGTTACTGTAGTTATAAACTGTAGATCTTTGATACAGTGGTGGATTTTCCTTTAATTGATTTCCTTCGAGTGGATAATTTGGTCAAAAGGTTTGTTGAACTGAATCATTACTCTTCATTTTAATTCATCATCAAATATTGCTTGAAATTTATTCATGTGTAAGCGTAACTTATTTTTTTGTGAAAGTAAGTAAGAAAACAAACTTCTTTTTTGTTATTAGAAAGTAAGCGGGTGTTAACCCCTAGGCACTTTAGCAAGAAGAGACTTTTAGTGCACTTCCCGTATACTAGTCAATACAGTTTAGCTCCAAGACCTTTATCAGTCTTAGAACAAACTTCAATAGGTTGTCTTCTACTGTTGGAGCTCCAGTTGGACCAAAGATGAGGAATATTTTCCGTTCCAGTGCATGTTCTGCTGTTTCTGTGTGTTTATCACACAATCTGTTTTTCAGGTTTCTTTTTGTCAATCCCAAAGTTTCTTGAACACTCCATAACCTTGCACAAAGCTCAAGACTGAATGAAACTACATACCTTGAGAGTTTTAGGTAAGATTCAAAACGACACATTGAGGTTTGGTCTTGAGGCTTCTCCCCATCGGTGAAGGGTCTTTGATTAACCCACTTTCTTACAGTAGTTTTGGGGTTTAATCTGCAACCAGGTCCCAGTACAATGTATGAGGTTCAAGCCCCTTTCTTAGCCAGTTCACCAGCCTCCTCATTACCTTCTCATAATCAGTTAGCCATTGTAACTCCATCTGGTTAAGGGTTGAGAGTTCCATCAAGGTGTAATATAATTCCCCAACCAAAATGAGACATAAATTCTTGTAAATTTTAAATTTGTAAACTTTGTAGCTTTTAAATTGGTTAGGATTTTTGTTCTAACTATGATATGCATCTTTTATAGACTGTAATACAACTCAGTACTTTGCTAAAATAATTTATCCATTTATAATAAAAACTAGTTTGATGTATTTTAGATTTTTAAAATGTAAATAAGATTTCTGGGCCATCCATCATGTTGAATGAGAGTCATATTGAGGCCCAATCAGCAAAATTATTAGCTTTGGTTATTGTCACTAAATTAACATGTTAAATTAGGATTTGTAACAAATTATGTTCAGTAATTTGTACACTAAGAAACCTAAATTCTTATGAGAGCCTCATCACTTTAAAGAAAGCTTACTTGGGGTTCATTTACCCACATTTGAACCTTCAGTTCAAAACGTGCAAAGATTATTTCAAAATAAATACAAAAAAGTGCTGTAAGACTTGTCAATGGAAAAAATGAAGTCTTGCGAACGTGTTTTAAAGTAGTTGAATATACTCACACTTCTTTCTCTCTATATATCTTTCAAATAGTTTGTTATATCAAGTTTAAATATACCCCAACGTTCATTAAAGATATTCATAATTATAACGTCAGAGATGGAAGTGACCTATGGCTTAGGCAAAACCAATTTATCATCGTGGAGTGTTTGACAACTCTTAGTGTCAGAGGTCCTATTACTCGATGGAGGAGTTCTGCAGCCATATGGGCGTATGGTCACTGTGTTTTTTTGGAGCGGTGCAGCTGCAATAGTGGGATGGTCTCATTTTATTCACATGCTTATGTTTTAAATTTGCACAGTATGTTTTCCTATTGATGTTCCAGCAATGTAACTGTTGATTTTATAGGTTGTTTATTTTATTATTAATGTCTAAATGTTCATTTGTTGTGAATATAGAATTGTTTTAAAGATGTTTCAATTATAATATGCATTAGACGCTTGCTGTACAATTTTAATAATTGTTCACAGCAACAAGGAAAAAAATTAATAAAATGGGATAACTCTTTGACGTCATGTACAGCCCTGCACAAGGAAGCAACATACTGTCTCATGTTTTCCATTTCTGGATTATTTCTGTTTATGTCTATCTTTTAAACTCTAATTTTCTTTTTTCCTACTGTCCACATCTCATATTACTTCACTTTAGATACTTTGCATTGAGTAATGAAGTGTACATAAATTATTATGTGATTATGCAAAACGCTGAACGGCATAAATAATCATTCCTGTTTTGCATGTTAATGAACATTGATGTTACAATATTGTTACGTGGTGAACTGCACACTAAATAATATTTGCCATATACAAGATGTTTCACAAAGATCATGCTCATCATTTACTTAACAAAAATGTTACATCACTCAAGATTAATAGTGAATATGAATGTGGCAATCCCAAGGTACTCAAGCTAGATCTACATCATTCTTTATTTAGTTTTGGGATAGATCCTTCTTATTTTTCTGGTTGTTTAAAGGCAAAAACCTCTCACTTCATATTTATCTTATAAAAGAAGATCCCTAACCTTGTATACCATCAGTGTCGGAAGAGAACAAGAGTTGATCAAGGGACCTGATATGAAAGAGAGGGATCTAATCCAAGACTACATGAATAATGATGTAGATCCAGCTATACCTGGGGTCCATCACACCCATACTCATTATGAATAAATGCCTGAAAAGATTCATCTTTTCTAACAGGTCTCTCTTGAGCAATTCTTGTGCTATTCCAACTCAAACGGTATTTTGATATTCTAAGACTAGGTTTCATCTCAATTTGAAAAGTGTTTTATGTTGAGGGACATTTTTGATCTGTTTTTATTAAGTTGATGATAACCTCGATGAAGAAAAAAAAAAGAACAACAAAAAAATTAAACAAGTGTGTATAGCAATGTAGGGTAGAAGTCAAAGGGGAACACAAATTTGAAGTAGGCAACAGTATTAAGTGGCCTCTTATTTTAAACTGTTTTCATGAGAAAATCATTTATGTAATTGAAAGTTGATATCTAAAAGTCATGGTTTTACTTTCCCACATATGAGCATGTAGGTAGTATTGGAAAAAGTTATATGATGAGTCAAAAAATTGATGTTGAGTATTTTGAAGACTTTGAAGTCTCCTAAGTCTAAAAGGTGATTTTTTAATGATCTCTGGCATCTGTACAAACACGTGCACCAATTTTAAACATATTATGTGGATATATTTTAGTCATATCTTTAGACTTTTTGTGATAATTCACAATTTGGATCATATAAAAAAAAAAAAGATTTTAATAAAATCTGTTCGTGTGATCTTGATATAACTTTCCCTCTAGGCACCTTAACAAAATCAGTTTGCGAGTTATTGTAAAAAAAAAAAAGAAAAGAAAAAATGGTGATAAAGTTCTTACAAAAGATGTAATTTATCAATACCGATTTCATTCAAATTTAATTGAATCACGAAGGTGGTCCAAAGTTACCTGCAAAGTTGCAAGTAAGAAAATATGATATTTATTTTGATTGGTGTTACTTTTTTCTAAAACCTATGTACATTTTAATAGAAATAACACAGAACATCAAAATTAAATTCTTCTAAATTTACATATTAAATGGGCCCATCTCCATAGTATTAGTTGAAGTTTAAAAATTATAGACTACAGTGTTGCCATCTAACAGCCATGCTACAACTTCTCCCACACTAGGGCATTGTGGTTCTGAACCCAAAAAACTAGAACTGTCAACCCACATATTGATCTTTACATTATAGCATGCTATGTGACGTCCAAGATTGTTCAATAGTTGAACATAGATTCTATAAACATACTTATTTGAAAAGGCAGGCCTTTTTATTATGCATCGACCAACCCATTTCCAAAGTGTTCATAATTAATTTTAGTTACATTTCTGCCATACCATCTTAAAGTAGAAACTTATGTTTTGTTTCTTCTTTTCCAAAATGAAGAACTCGCTTGCGCTTTTCAACACCTAATGAACAATTCCTCCTACGACTCGTTGGGTGATCCTGATTTTGAAACCGACCTCAACTCTGAATATGACATTGAATTCGAACCAAAGTTATTGAAAATGAAGTGGAATATTTATAGTCGACGTGAAACCGTTCCAGGTGACAATGCATGATGTAGAGAGATGTGTTGTAGTCAATGTACGAGTTGTTAGGATGATGTCGTACTTTAGCCACGGTGGGTTTTTCGTCCTCAAATTTGCAGAAAGTTTAGGAAGTTATTATAAAGGAGGAGTGATTTTCTAGAGTAAAAGGTCTAGGAGTAGGAACTGTGCTCAACTTATGAACAAACCAATATTCATGTAGCTCCTAGTTGGTTGGTATCCCACCTAGACGATTTTCTTTTCATTCTGTAATAGTTTATAGTCTTTATCCATTTATTCTTGAATTTGTAACAACTGATCATAAGGTTCAGCATTGCCACCATCCTGTTAGAAAAAATAATACTTTTATTCATTTTTAGTCAGTTAGAAGTAGAAGTTTTTAAAAAAATTGCACATAAATTTGTGCCTTTACAGTGGTTTCAAAGATTGTTTAAAATTTGAGTAACAAAAACTGCATGCTAAAGTCTATATTTGATTATCTTGATGTGAACCTGATGCGCAATGTGAGATGTTTCAGTGAGATTTACATAACCAGATAGGTAAAACTAAGCCTCATATAATGATTGTAAAAAAATTAATAAACCTTGATCACTGTCATTAAAAAGCTTGATTTGAACCAAATACAATTACGCTGAGGTATTTATAGACAGTTTTTTTAAAGACGACGTACATTGTTCATTTTTACTGACCGAACTTACATTTTTGGTGACAAATAGTTTTTGCTTGGTATTTGGAGTTAAAAACTTTGTGTGATGTTTTTGCACCATTTTTTTTTGTTTTAAGGTAAATTATAAAGTAACTAGCTTGTGCTCTCAGCTCAAACCATATTGCCTAACAGTTATGTTTTGTATATACTTACATCCATTATCATACAATATCAATAGAATGATGCATTTTGTACACTTATACAGCTAAGTTCAACAGTTTCTTGCGTTTTAGTAATATTTTTATTTAAATTCTTGTCTGAAGGCACTACGGTAGCTTTGCCTAGACAGGATTCCAATTAGTAACACAAATATCTTTTAGCATCTCTGTATTGGCATTAGAACTTTGAGAGTCTGTCAAGTGGAAGCGATACAAATAGTATTCAGTAACTACTTGACCTAAGATATAAAAGTCTCCGTACTTCTCTTAGGTGTCTGCTGAATCTCGTAGAGATTTCTACCTACAGGAGACTGCCAACGTCCTGCCCAAGTGTTCTTGTGTATACGTTTAATGCGAGTTACGTGTGATATAATTTCAACCATTTTGTGTTTTGGTTGAAAGCTGTAATTTTCACCAGCTGATCTGCCAAGTCATGAATAAAAAAAAAAATGTTTCAAAGCCTTGTGAATTGTTTAATTTTGAATTATTTAAATTTTACCTCGCCATTTCAATCTTTTATAACCCTCAGGGGTTTCATAGTGAATATGACCATTAGCTGTATCTACACCTTTTTTCATGTAGTCTTGGATTAGAGCCCTCTCATTTCATTTATCTTATAAAGTTTCTCTTGACCAACTCTTGTTCTCTTCTACAACTCTGACACTATTAGAGTATTCGATTCTAGATCTTTATTTTATGTTTTTTGTCTATTTTTTATGGTGCCTAAGAGATGTTTAACCTTTAAACAACAACAAACCAAAAAATCAATCTTCTATATAATATTTAATAATAAATTTTATGAAATAAGCTTTGATATTGTAAACTTTTTTTTACCATAAAAGTGTTTAACTTTGTCCATTTATTCTTGACTTTTACACAGCTGATTGTAAGGTTTGCCAACATATTGCATTGCCAACATAGATGCAAAATAATTGTAATACAGTATTTATTTTATAGAAAATAGAAAATAAAATATTGTATTGAACCTTGCATAAATATTTACCTTTTATCCTCACTTTTACTTTGTTATATGCATTTATAGTGTACTGAAAGTTATTTGATTGATTAAAAATCGATGTTGAATTTTTGATGGATATATGCGTTTTGATGCCCAAACCAATGGTTTTTGAAATGATATCTGCCATCCATTACAGTCCAAATTTGCTAACGATATGCATCAATTGGAATGCTAGGTTATGGTCTACATTCAGAAAAAGGATACTGGATACTACGTCCTCTTCTAATCTGGGGTGTTGATTGTGCACAAAGAGATCTCCACTGTTGTCTTTGGAGAGCAAGTGCTCTTGCTTGATTCCAGGCTATGCCTCTGTCGCTCAGGAAGCCTTGCAAGCCTCGCACAATATCTTTCCAATATTTTTTGCCTCGTAGAGTTCCCTTAGAAGTTTGTTTGGAATTTTTTAATCACCTCTTATCCGAGGCTTACTTTTAGTACTAATTTCTAATTTCTGGTAGATTTTTCACTCTGTCTCTGCAGGTTTTACCTTCAACTCATCTAAGTACCTCATAGCACTGACCTAGATAAGGTATGGGACACTATTGTTGATGATCTTGATCTGGCAGATGAATTTTTTGTTTATAACATGGTAGAGTTTTCCTGTATTGGCTATTCTTTGATTTATTTCTGCCGATATCTTCTCATAACACTAAACATGGAGACAAATTGAAATGTTGCATCTGTTCAAGTAGTTTTCCCTCACAGCTAATCCATTAATTTGACGGTATCTTGATATTACCATGTCTTTTCATATTAATGCCTAATCTTTTTTTTTGCTTTGTTGTTCTTCGCTCCAAATGTCCAAGTTGAATTGTAGATACTTCTCTGAGCTAGCTGGTAGAACCAAGACAACTATAGCACTGCAAGTAACCAATCTCATTCTCCAGTTTCCCCACATTATACCTTCTAGTTCTTAAACGGCATCTCTTAATAATGTCATCCATCAATATCATGAACAGTCAGCGGGCTCAGCACATCCCCTCTACCTTCTCTTCTGAGTATGTTCTAAATTCCTATGACCTTTTGTTAGAAGTTCTATCATCAGTTGTTACACCTACAACTTAGTTGTAGGTATTGAAAAACAAAGCCATTGTTACATGTAGCAGCAGGGAATCAATATAACCATCCATGCCCCCAAATCCAATATCTTCATAATATGGACAATAATTACAGCTTTAGATCAATACCAATGTCTTAATCAGACAAATAACATCCAACATGAACAATTTATTTCCTAATTTGGTTAAAAACTGGTTGAACTTAGAAACAAAACTGTCTGTTAAACCTTCTCCCTCAAATAAAATATAACAAGAAACATAACCGAGATCAGATTTTATCTTGTTTAACCTCTTGATCATCATCGCCTTTAACCAAAAAATAATATAAAATAAAGGCTCCTAGCTCTCTAATAGCATCAGGGACGAAAAATAACAAGAATTGATCAAAAGAGACCTGATAGAGAAGTAGAAAGAGAGGGATCTATCCCAAGACTCTATGGAAAAAGGTTTAGATCCAGTCGTGTTCATACTGACACATTCACTATAAGTGAGCTCCTGAGGAAATATACTTACCTAGAAAAGGTCTAAGTCCTGGTGGAATGAGTATCAGTCTAACTAACAACAAAATTAAAAACAAAATAATAATTGAACAAAAGCACAGCTGTAGCTGAATTCATAACTATGAATCCACTACTTGAAAAATCAAAACGCACAACAAATAGCTTGTTAATATATTTAAGATATTATTTTTTTAAATGTTAACTAATATTTCTGTAGTAAGTTGAAAGAACCAAAGATTAATTTTTAATTTAAAATGTTCTAAAGAATGTGATTTAAATTTCTTCTTTTTTTCTTTGTTGCAAAACCTCTCGGACTCATCGCTTTATTTAAAAAACATTAAGAAGAGAATATAAAATATAGATCCCCTCGAATATTCTTGTGTCTGGGTCACAAGAGAAGAAGTGTTGGTTAAGAGAGAATTGATAGAAAATATAAAAGAGAGGGATCTAACCCAAGACTGTGAAAAAAAGACGTAAGGTCTTTCGGGATTGTCATTCTTGTATCCACTATTTACTCCTGATAGGATAAATTTCTTTAAATACTCACAATAAGATGAAGCATTTATTGTTGTACCTTGTGGCAAGAAATCAAACATCAAAATTTCCTTACTGTCTTTAAAAAAGAAGGTTCATATTATTTTCCGTCATGTTCATTGTTGGTTTTTCCAATTTACTGTAATTTTCTTTTAATTTTGTTTTGGCACATTACTAAGGTTAAATCTTCAAATTTGTCTTTAATTTTATAAGAGAATCATATTGCTTGGACCAAATATAAGGTATTAGACAGGGTTCTTTTTTTGTCTTTCAAAACTGGTATTTTTAGGAAAATAACAATGAACATATTTTATTTGGTTTTTAGTTGGGTGGTGATTGTTAATTCATAATTTATTTTAGATTTAAATCAATTATTTTTTGTTTTTACTTTATCTAGAAAGAAAGTTATGCAGTGACACAAAAAATCTATTCAATATTTGGAAGTAACGGCCATAACAACAAAAAAAGTCACAATCATCTCAAAATTAGGTCTTATTGATTTTGATAAAATTTTCTCAACGACTCAAACCTATTGGTTGCCATCTCTCTAAAATGACCGGTTCGTTAATTATCAGTGATAAAAAACAACAAATCGGCTATCGTAGTGTTATAAAAAATATATATATATATATTTTAAATTCCAGCTCCACCGATTTCATTCAAATTTAAGTGAAATGTAAAAGATTAATGACCCAAAGCTCAATTACAAATAAAAATATATTATGATTTAGGAAGAATTGGAAATTTAAAAAATAATTTTTTGACTGCCATCATTAAAAGCTTGGTTTTAATTAAATATGATTTAAGCTCAAGATCTGTTTATGACACAACCACTGCAAGTTTGTCCCTTATTTAATGACATAAATATATTTTGAAAGACAGTTTCCATAGTTTATTTTCATTATTTTTTTAAAATGATATCTACTACTGAACTGAAATTGTTTGATTTATACAATTTCAGTTAGACTTTAGGTTTCCAGTATAGGTGAGTGGAAAAGTTTATGCAATGTATTATTTATTTATTTAAATTAAAAGTTGAATGCATTTGTAGAAGAGACTGTATAAATTGTGAGAATTTATCTTTGTTTTCACAATTTAAATGAGTAAATAGCCTACATGTTGCAGATATCCAGAAATACTCAGTATCTACGAGTACAAACACTCCAGACCTCACGAGCGTGGACTCCAACAGTGTCTCGGATCCGGGGATAAACAGTGAACACTGTGATAGTTGCGTAGTTCAGCTTCAGCATGTACCAGGTCCTGAATCTAGGATCTGACATCACAGGTTAGCAATAAATATTGTATTTCATGATTTCGGTAAGAAAAGAAAATTTTAAATGACTGAAATTCAGGAGGAATCTCCAACATATAACATAGCATATAGTTTATATTTGTTTCGGAGTAAGGAGTTTGGTGATTATATCTTAGCTATTTTCCTTTGTTTACTCAAACATCCAGAACATATTGGAAGGAATTAAACTGTGTAAAAAAGAAAATAATATTTAACTTACCCAGTTTACAAAGTTATAGGGTGAGTTTGGTAATCTACCCCTGTTATTTGACTGATCTTTACGTTTCATGACTTGCCGTTTGACATGTCTCTCATCACTGTTAGCACAATAGCGAGCACAAAAATGAAGATAGGAACATGAAATTTGTAATAGAGGACTGTAGTGAGCTGATATAGAACCCTTTTGAAATTCAGAAAAATCTAATTGAAAATGTCAAAATAAACAGTTTTTTTTTATATATATTCAACTTATAACACACTAAATTAGATACAAACGACCGATTTTAATTCTGTATGTAATGGTATTAACTCCACATCTTTGCGATGACAAATAGTGAAGTTATTGTTAAAAATGTATTTCAACTTTTGACGTTCCAAGAAAATATAATATTCGATATCCAGATGTCCTATTCTAAAGTAAACCAATAGTTCAACATTTTATGAGTCTTGATAAAAATCACAAAACCTGATATTTTGGGCAGAATTTCAACATTTTCAATGTAATTTAAATTTTTTTACATATTTACCTTTTTACCATGTATCTTATAAAACATCTTAAACACGACAAGTAATGTCCCTTAAGAAAACCGCTATTATGTTACATTTGGGTAATAATAGGGCCTATAATGCAAGTTATAAATCAAAACTTGTATTTAAGATTTATCCAAGGCTACCAGATATACTGCGTCAGCAGATGTCAACAACTGTTTTACCTAGTGCAATGACTTTTAGAAGGAACCAAATTATTCAAAATATCTCAATAGGATATCTAATCTTATGTGTTTTGATTTAATGTAGAGCATATACTGTCAAAACCTTCCTCTTGTTTATAATAACATCAATGATCCTTGTTAAAAGTACAATTTGGTCATACAATATTTGGCTATGGAATTCTTCAATACTAATCAAGAGCTTTCAAAATCCGTCAAATGAGGCCTTAAGAGCACTAAAGTTTAAAACGTTTAACTATAAATTAAGATTTGTTATCCTTCTGTATTGAACAAAAACAGAACTCAAGGATAAAATAAAGCAAAAGCTTAAAGTTTCAAATATTTAATAGTATAAATGAGCTACAATTGTTTCGCCTTGCGGCATCGTCGGGCAACTGATAATTTACAGGTATAGACAACTATACCTTATATTTTATCCTTGAATATGCCGTTTCAACAAGAAATATCTGCTATTACTGAGTACATAGGTCAAACAGGTAGATCTATAAAAGTTAGAATTAAAGAACATGTAAATAGCTGGAAACATGGCTATAGAAACTCTTACTTTGCTAACCACCTTTTGGACTCGGGTCATAGTTTTGATCCGAAATTGAATGTTAAACTCTTACATATAGAAAATAAAAGCAATGGATTAAATAATTTAGAATGTTTAGAAATAAATAGATCTCTTTCACTTAGACCTATTCTCAGACTTAAATGACCAAATTGTATTAAATTCGTCACCTCTTCTAAAACCCATCCGTACCATAGTTCATTAACCTTTATCTACCTGCTAGGTCATCCCCCTACCTTTCCCGATTTCTCTATTGTATTTCAGTTTCCTGTACTTATGTTTGAATAGTTGTCTATACCTGTAAATTATCAGTTGCCCGACGATGCCGCAAGGCGAAACAATTGTAGCTCATTTATACTATTAAATATTTGAAACTTTAAGCTTTTGCTTTATTTTATCCTTGAATATGGAGTTTCAACAAGAAATATCTGCTATTACATTAAAGTTAAAAACAGAACTATCGTATAATTTTTTTTTTTTTTTTTTTTTTTAAGCAGTCAAAATTCAACAATTTTACCCATTCAGAAAACTTATTTGGTTTTAAACAGCTCATTTAAGTATTCAAAACTGTTCAATTTTACACAAGTTTCAGAGTCAGATAAACTAAATAATTGGGAATAAACTATTGGGGATAAACTATTATCATTATTAAAAAAATGAAAAAGTTTCGGTACTAAAACAACATCATCAGGTATTTTTATAATCCAATTTGTGTATAAGTATCCAAAATTGTATGGCAAGTATAACTCAGAAAATCAATATATTACGGTATAAGTAGCCAAAACTGTTCAATTTTAATATCAAAAACTATATATTATTATAAAAATGTCACAGCAACAACAAATTTACTATTTAATCTCAAGGTTAATTATCTAAAGATTAAACCATATCTGAAGATATCAAGGAAGTTTGTGAACCACTCTCTGTCAGTTTGTGTAGGTAAGTGTAAGTTATAATAAGTTACCTACACACAGAATAAGAGATTTGGATTTGCTACAAACCCTCAGTGTTTAGTTGTTTCTTTAATGCTCCTTGTCCAGTGACAAAACTCAGTTTATGTCTGTTTAAGTGAGGATACATAATTATTTAGACTATTTTTTTTGTAGATAAAGACAAATGTTATTTTCGTTAGTATTTGTTTTTACAGGATGTAACAAAAGTATATAAACAGCTAAATTTCTCGACTTCTAAGAAGGATAGAAAATCTCTGACCTGTCATTTGAAAATTCTTCGTCTAAACTACTGAGAAAATACAAATTTATTTATTTTGTCTTGGGGACAATACAGTTATTGTATAAGACTCACCAATATATTATTATACAGTGTGAGTCAAAAGTATGGATACACCCTGTTAAATTTTAAATGGATAAAGATAGAAAAATGAAAGTCAGGACACCTTTCTAGGAAATAAAAGTGAACGTTTTAGTCACTATTACAACTTTGCTCATTTCCCCAAAATGGGATTTTTGGGGCAGCTCAAAATTTTAAAAAATAAAGACCCATTAAGTGACACCTCATTTTAATGTCCTCGATTAAAGAAGAAGAACAGTGGAAACTAGAGCTTTCTATCTCAACCCAGTACAAAATGGCAGCTCATTGAAATTAAGTAAAACTTCATTGAGGCACCTGTGAGTCAAAAGTATGGATACACCCTGTTAAATTTTAAATGGATAAAGATAGAAAAATGAAAGTCAGGACACCTTTCTAGGAAATAAAAGTGAACGTTTTAGTCACTATTACAACTTTGCTCATTTCCCCAAAATGGGATTTTTGGGGGGCAGCTCAAAATTTTTAAATATAAAGACCCATTAAGTGACACATCATTTTAAAGTTCTTGATTAAAGAAGAAGAACAGTGGAAACTAGAGCTTTCTATCTCAACCCAGTACAAAATGGCAGCTCATTGGTTGTCTATTGGGGTTATTTACCACCTGAATGTGGATGTTCATATTTTGCCTCAATGAAGTTTTACTTAATTTCAATGAGCTGCCATTTTGTACTGGGTTGAGATAGAAAGCTCTGGTTTCCACTGTTCTTCTTCTTTAATCAAGGACATTAAAATGAGGTGTCACTTAATGGGTCTTTATATTTAAAAATTTTGAGCTGCCCCCCAAAAATCCCATTTCGGGGAAATGGGCAAAGTTGTAATAGTGACTAAAAAGTTCACTTTTATTTCCTAGAAAGGTGTTCTGAGTTTCATTTTTCTATCTTTATCCATTTAAAATTTAACAGGGTGTATCCATACTTTTGACTCACACTGTATAATAAAATACAATAAATATCCATCAACAAAATCAATAAATAGGTTACAAAAACAACAATACATTATATAATGAAATCCTATCTACAATAACAACTTGAAACAAGGGTGTTCCTTACAACCACATTAGCAGTGCTGCACAATCTTCTGTACGGAATAACACAATCCAGACAATAGTAATTTTCTCAGATTGTTTTAAAATGTTTACTGAATCCGGTGGAAGCGTATTCATAAATACTGCGCTAGCTTGCGAAAGCAGTTTACTAAATAAATTTAATCTGCGCACGATAGCACGATAGTTACAAGCTATTCTAGTTCAGTAATTGTGGAAGTCCTTATTTTGGACGTGTTCATATTTAAATTTAAAATAAGAATGGTTTTAAATATATAAATGCAAAGTAGAGTGAGAATTTTAAAAGATTTAAATGCTTTTCTGCTTGACTGAATTTCAGAAAATCCTCCAATTATCCTAATGGATTTCTTTTGGAAAATAAATACTCTAGAAGAGAGGAATCTCCTCAAAATATAATTCCACACTTCATAAAAGGGTGTATTAACCCATAGTAACCTGTTTTAAGTGCTACACATTACAATATTGTTTCAGATTTCTCAGTGCAAATAGACTACTACTAATTTTAGCACTGATATAGTCAATAATATGAGTCTTCCATGACAGTTTATTGCCGATAAAGAGACCCAGGAATTTTGTTTTACTAGAGTTTATAGACAACCCATTGTTACTTAGATAGTGAATAATAGCATTGACTTATAAGGAAGCCTTATGCTGTAAATCATATAAATATTGTGCTTGAATATTTAATGTTCTGTTGTCAGCAAACTCAATGAATAACAATTTTGTTTTAAAATATAAAACGTTCCACAATTTTTGTAAGATCTATTTTTTTCATGAATATTTCAAATGTGGTGTCATTATTTTTTGCTATTTTGAGTAAACCACTAAAAGTTACGTTCAAAGAATTTAAAAAATAATTAAAAATGTTCATGCGTTTTAGTTACAGACTTCAGAAATTAGATGAAATAGTACATATTTCAAATTTTCAAGAAAAATACATTTTATCAAAATTTCAAAACACTCCGTAAATTAAAACAAAATTATTTATATTTTCTGAGAAGCTTAGAAAATGAAAGGTCAAATAGTTTTCTATCTATCTTAGAAACCGAGAAATCCGGATATTTCCATAATTTTTTATACCCTGTATGAATGGATATGTGTGAAAGTTATTGCATAGTTTTTGCACTGTTTATTTAAATTCTACTTCATTAATTCTTTCCTTGATTTTATAATGCTATTTTATATCAAGATAAAATCTGGATATTTAGGCATTACACTAAGGTTTCTGCTGCAGTTGAGACATTAGATAGAAACCGTAACTTTTTCGTTACGATCCGGACATACGACCATGCTCCATTTAATCCACTAAATTAACTATAAAGATATAATTAGTTCTATGTTCAATAATAAACCCAAAAATCTCTCCCCAAAATTATCTTAACTAGTTTTTTCTCTACATTGATTATGAATCAGTCAGGACTTCTTATTTTATAGATTGTATTGTATTGTTGCTCCAGTTTGTTTTTGTTAGGTTTACTACTTTTTTAATCTTAATCATTCCAATGGGTATAAACTGTGAAAAGTAAAATTTAGTTATCTTTAGACGGATTCAAAATGTCTGTTTCTAAAAGTTACTTCAATTAAATTTTTAATAATTCTGTAAAATATAATAGAAAATTTAAGAAATAAATTTTCGAATCAATTTTGAAAAGAAACCGTTTTAAGTTAAACGAAGGAAATCTCAGTTAGAATAGAATCATAAATTATTTTCGTGGAACAAGATTTGAAAATGGAGAATTAAATAGATCAGGACAGATTTAAACAAAGTGCACAAGAGCGCATGATTTAGTTAAAAATGTATTAACAAAATTAGTTGAAATAATTATTAACTTATAAAATTATTTAGAATCTCATGTATAAAGCTAGTATATATATTTTGTTCTTTACCTGGTTTGGTAGTGATGGTTGATTAAACTAAACTGGTATTAGAAATGAAATTGGATGGCATGCTTTGTTTTACACAAAGGTTTTACTTTACGAGGAAATATTTGTTTTATTTTTTATTAACTTCAAGAAACACCATCAATTTTCAAACAAAACATTAAAAATATTTTCATTTTAGTTGCGAATCACTTTACAACAGCTGATGATTGACCGACTAACTCAAGCAAGATCTTACATTAGTTCTGATACAGTAGAGTGAGAGAGACAGAGAAGACTGACCTTCCCTTTACCGTAGTATTTTAAAGACTAATACAGATAAGTATCTGTTTTACCAAACTGCTTTACTCAGAAGAATATTATATTCTTCCTTTTTTGCTGTTTTTAAATAAACGCAACACATTGTTCTGGTAGGTTTTTAAAATTTGTATTCTCCTTGTTTAAACGCGAAAAACAGCTCGGTCAATATCATCTTATCAAAAAAAAAAAAGGAAGAAAAGAGCGTAAAGTAAAATCCGTTAACCCTCGAATACTCTTAGCATCAGGGTCAGAGGAGAACAAGAGTTGGTCAAAATATACTCGATAGGAATGATGAAAGAGAGGAAATCTAATTCAAGAGTAATGAAAAAATGTGTAGATCCAGCTAGCTCCCTTTGGATAAATGAGCGCCTGGGGGTAGTATTGGTAAATCAGGGAGTCTTCCCCAGTAGGGTAAGTTTGTTTAAAACAGTTGTTACACATGTTTTCTGAACCTCGTAATTGTGTATATCACCTGACTTGTCTTGAAGGTAAGTGTTTTACAATTCCACTCATTTCACTCGTGTCAATGTCTCACTCCTGGTGGATCTCGAAGCTATATATTTATAATTGTATATAGGTGGTATTGATAACATTACATACGGATCTGAAAAATGCAAAGTTTTATCTAATTTAATATGTTAAAAGTTGAATAACATGTGAGATATGAATAAAAACCTGTTTAAAATGGCTGCCATTTAAATATTTTAAACTCCATTTTTCTGAATTAGAAATAGGGTTATGAGCACACAAAAGTCCCCCATACCAAATTACACGTTCCTATCTGTAACAATGCTACAGATAGCATGTAAAAATTGGTGGATGCTATTATGTTAAGTATAGACAGCATGTAAAAATCAATTTTTCTTTTTCTGGGGCAATGGAATGATTAGTGAAATGAAATTTTGTACGATTACCAAACTTAACTCTATACGGAGTAGACCGATGCTTAATAATAAATTTGTATTAGTTAACGTTTGACAGATGAGAAGAGCAATATATTCTGATTGGCTGCAACGACCTCGTCAACAAATACAAAATTAAGCCAAGGCATGGCATAGAGGTTTAATAAGGAAGTAGTAGGTGTAACCTCATTGTCACCTCCACATCCTGTCCTTGAGAAGAATCTGCTGTTGCATTTAAAGTAGTGATCCAGTGAAGGGTCTTTGCTGGTGTTAATAGAGAGTCTTTATGTATGATTTGTTATAGTATTCTGACAAATAATATTTGTATAAGAAAAATCGGTAGAAAATTATACAAAATAAGTCATCAATCATAAATACAAACATAGTTTAGAGAAAATTGTTAAACTGACTACTATATACACATTACGTTACAAATAGTTAAGATTATAATTCTTAACAGGTTCCAACCTCATTATAATACAACACAGATACCCATATACAGGGTGATCATTTATAATGAAAACTATTGATATCTCGTACTAGTATCATACTAGCAATTGATCTATTTAAAATCAATGGTACAAAATTCTTATTTTTCTATGTAGTAATATTAAAATTTTAATTATACATAACATACATTGAACTAATATCACTTCGCCTTCATTTTTCCTAATCTGATTTTTCGTTGATTATTCTTTCCTTTCACCTCTTCTGCTTCTTTAATAATGTTTTTTTTCCCCTTTCACCTTTTCTATTATCTGTTGGTTCCTCTTAAAATGAGACTTTTTTTTTAATTGGTTTATTTCGGGTCTGTTTAGGTCTATCTGAATTATTGAAATCTTCTATAACAACAAAATGGCCACTGAATAGATTTCCATAAAATATTAATCTTTTTATTGGTCTATAAATAGAATGCTGTATACAGGTTGTCATTTTGCCATTTCTCAAAAATAAATTTTTAAACTTGACATGCTTTTAAAATTTTCCATAGGGTACCATAAATACCAGGTAGACCCATTTCCGCCTTGTATTGCTCTGGATTAGCGTAGTTATCTCCATTGGTGTTACAGGTTACGACATGAAAAGTCTCGCAATGTGAGCACAGAAAACTCACTATTGCACTTCGAAGTGTATCATGATAGGTTTGACTTTTGTAAACAAAATGAGAAAAGCTTTAAAGAGACAGTTTTCATCTTTAACCATAGGTATAATATGAATTCCATTTTAAAGAGTTGGGGAAAATCTGTTTAAATAAAGTTTATAAACTATATCATTTAAAAAATGAGAATCCTTAAAGAAGAACCACTGTTTAACAGCTTGGTAATCAAAACACAGGTGGTTGAGTTGAATGATTGATTGTTATAAGCAGGTGATTATAACTACAGTTTAAAAAAAATTAATAATTATGCAGTAAATACTTCAAACACAAACAAACATAAACTACACTAAAAATCTAGATTATGTCAAAAATTAAATATTAATTACAAACAAATTATAACTAACCTAAACAATTTGAAAGGCACAGTGGTCTTTTAGGCTATCAATTATAATTTCAATACCTTCTCAATATCTTCGCTACTTCTCAACTATCTCATTCCTAGGAATACGAGTATATCAGCTGGGAATATCATTACAAAAATCTCTATTAATATAAAGTTTTCTATATAGTAGGGTACTATTTATGTACTATAAAGTGTTTCACATATTTAGGTTAATTTTTGTTAAAGTATTATAGGTGATGGAAATAATTAGCTGTTGTAAATTTGAATCAAGGATTTATTAACCCGCCGTTAGTCGGGATGTGAGAAAATTTCTCACATTTTCAGTTTTTTTTTATGTCAAATGCGCTCTAGTAGCATTTGGTTAAAACCATTCAAGGAGTTCCTCCACAAGGGTATTAGGAGCCCTGTTGTAGCGGAAACGAGCTGATACACCTAACGGGTTGCCTAGTGATGGAGGGTAAAGTAAGTGAGGTCGTGTCAGTGAGGAGAAAGTTCTACACCCGACTAGTCCTGTAACCCTCTTGTGAGATTTTTTCTCTACGCCCGGCTAACTTTGTATCTAGTTTTTTTTGTGTTGTTCTTTCTGATATATTTTATAGTATAAGTAATTTATAGTGTACAATATTTTATAGTTTATAATACATATTTTATAGTAGTTTATTGAAAACGTTAGGTACTGTTCAAATGGAAAAAGAACAAGAATTTCATGTGTTATGTTGATTGTATGAGAATTTCGACGATTCTGAAGACTCTGATAGATCCAGTGAACATGATGACGAAGACCGGAATTCTAAAACATCCTGCTCAGTTATGGAAACACCGGGTGATGATGATTATATTGGTAGAAGCATGGTACTAGCTGATAACATTACTTCAATGAACTTTGACAATAATCTTTTTTCTGAACAATATCTGCCACCTATTCCCCAAGTTGTTCCTTTGCAAACAACTAACCTACAGTGTAAAATTCCTATGGATTTAGGTAAAATACAAGTTGTTATTAGTGACAATAAAAGTTTAGCTAATAGTTCTTTGAATCATATTCGTGATCCTCTAGTTGCTGGTACACGTGATCCGACTGTACGTGAAAGTGCTCCTGTTCGTGCACGTGGTATTCGAGGTCGATCTAGACAGCATCGTGTAGGTTTACGTGGTTGAAAAACCTCTCAAAGTGATCCACTTGTCATTTTGAAATGTATGTAATTGGGTATTTATTTTCCTGATGGTGGGTGATTCACTCAAAATTTGAGTCGAAGTAAGAAATACCTGAATTGAAGGATTAGTAGATGTATTTTAATACCGAAATTACATAAGAAGTGTTTGTGTAGTGCAGTAACGTTTAAGGTTCTTCAGGACAAAAATTCCAGAGCAAATTTTGATACACCATATATTATGTCGTTACTCCATGTTTTGACCACTGTCGATCACCAGACCTAAAAACTGTTCACCTCTTTTCAAGAGCATCATCACCCAACATAATTGTAGATGATAACTGAATATTCATTTTGTTTCAAGCTATAGCAATGGTTTTGTCAATAAATAATTAAATACAATAATCAAATAAAGTCTTTTTACAGAATAGAAACAAAAACTTGATGAGTTTGGAAAACCTTCACAAAATCGAAAGAAGAATACTGAGAAGAACCAATAGTCCAATAATAATGAAGGCAGAGTATAGACTGAAATCAAAGAAAGAAAATTAAAAACTGAATGACTTGTAAACCTCAATCAGAAAAATATGGCTGAATTTCTAGGGACGTATGATCCAAATGGATAACACTAGCAGATAATGTTTTGAAAAAATACGAAGGATACCAAGGAGGGTATAAAGCAAATGAGAGAAGAACTCCATAAACTTGAAATTACAGACTGAGCACTGCGTAGATAGGAAACTAATTTTTTAAATAAAGGTTATTGTGGGAACGAAGCAAGTTTGCAGCAACGAAAAATTGACAGAAGAATAAAGTCAGTACAATCTGAGGGAATGAGAGAGATGTGGAAGAGGAGGAAGTGATAGAGTTGTGGTCCTTGGATGGCCGATACACATCCTATAAACACTCAAAACACAGTAGACCTTATTATAGAGACTAATAGTACAATAAAATTAATTTAAATATGATATCAAAACTAATCCTATAAAACATGCATAACAACAACAAAAATAGAAACTATAAGTTTCTAAAATGATGAATAAGAGACTTAAAAATCATTTTTTCTTTAGTTTTTTACTTACCAAGTGTAGTTTGGTAATCACAAAAAATTACAACCTACATTTTTGTGACTAATCTTCATGTTTCTGGCCTCAAGAAACTGAAAAACCAATTTTCTGATCCCTTTTTGTAATTTTGTAAGGAATTGGGGCTGATATATGACCAACTTGGTTGAACCGGCCTTGTACAAATCATGGCTGTGCAGCAAATTTAGTTTGTACATAAGTTTACCATTAAGGCATCAATTAGTGTTTAGAGTGTTCATGTCTTGTCACAGCTCTGTAATATTATGTTTAGTTGTCTGTTCTAATTTTATCCTTGTTGCAGGGGCTTTTAACAGCCTTGTAACATGTTAAGTTGTTGTTATTTACAATTTTTAATTAATTTTAGTCTTGTTAATGTTATTCAAATTTTTTAAATGGAGCATCTTACGCTCAATTTTATAAAAGCAATAATTACCGTAAGGGTTTTCACCATAAAACAAGAAATGGGTTCAAACATTGGCTATGGTTTAGTAATTT
Source organism: Aphrophora alni (assembly GCA_963513935.1). Taxonomy (NCBI): domain Eukaryota; kingdom Metazoa; phylum Arthropoda; class Insecta; order Hemiptera; family Aphrophoridae; genus Aphrophora; species Aphrophora alni. Next base: position 19,236,504 of record OY740779.1, read on the forward strand.
AATTGATGCAGTTTCAGATGTCAGGTCTAGATATGAACTTATGGGTTATAAATGACAAACCGGCAGCTGGCCCCAACATGGTGGCCTAGTTTCTTGTTAGCTGTACCTGAAGTCTTCCCTAACCAAACACCCATTAAATAATTAGGAATCCTACCCTTTAAACACCTCATGCAACCAACTGTTATCGAACTATGCCTATTGGACAGTTTTTTTTATGCCAGACCTAGACAGATGCATGGTCAGCATATTAAATTCTCGTTACCATAATTCTAGCGTTCATGATCAGGATTAGCTACTAATCGTAGCTCCCCACTTTCACACTATGTTGGGTCAAACACCATAATTTTTAAAGACCTCTTAAGATGTTTTTAAAGTTCAAGCCGTTACATGAACTGGAGGCTCTTTTCTCCTAAAATCCATGGTGATTAAAGGAAAACCAAATGGATAACTCTTGAATTATATATTTTTTTTCCTCACATTTCCGGAACTGATAATATGTTCAGTGAACCAATATGTTTGCTAGATTATTCTATATTTCATTTAATTTTATATTGTTCCGTAAGATCATTTTAAATGGTGTAGAACTAAAGAACATATTATATTTGTTGGTTTCTTTTCAAGTTAGTACATTCATTTAAAAAATACTAATAAATACAACATACCACAAATTACACAAAAGTAAATAATTAACACTCAAAGAAACAGGAAAGTGTTGATGACCGAGAAGTTTTTAACCTTTAAAAAAGGGAATATCAAAGAAAGAGAAATATTCAAGTTAAATATATAAATAACAACAACTTATATATATATATATATATATATATATATATATATATATAAGACAACGGGAAAACCCAGCATAACACTTAAAAATGGCTGAATAACCGAAACGGTCGTAGTGATTTAACTACATACAAATATATAGACTATTGTGACGGTAAGTCTTATTAATATATCATGAATATAGAATAGTAACATTTAAATAAATAAATTTAGCAACAAAATAAATTTGTAAATGTGTGCTAGTCTTTACATTTGAAAGGTGCTCACCTCAATTAAATAAATTCATAATGCATAAACTCTTCTACTGAATTGAAAAAAAAAACTAAGGCTGGTTTTAAAAACTTCTAATGTTACAATTTTTTAATTTTAACAGGACACTTATTTAATAAATAAAATACGTGCTTGTGATGGACGTTTAATGTATAAACTTAACCTGTGTTCTAAGGAAAACCTGGATTCTCCAAAACCACAATAACAGGAAACAAAACAAACACTGTCATAAATTGAGTTATGTTAATTATATTATCCTGATGTACATTTTGATGACATTGTTCATCATGCTCAGAGGGTTACTGGTAAACTGTTACAGACTAGAAACAAATTTAAAGCTGAGGGCCAAGTAGTGCTTCTCTCCAACTCTTTAATAAGTCAATCGCAAAGAGGCATGTTTGTATGAACTACCTCTGTAACTAGAAAAGTATTACAAATAAATAACACAATAATTACAAGCTTTTCTGGTTTATGTGTCCTTGTTCTGGGTGTTGTCACACTTAAACTTGATCAACTTTATACAAACATACTTGGAAGTGTAAGAATCCCAAATTATATAAGAGCATTTTTACACAACTGAATTTTTTTTAAATCCAGCTAAAATAGCATTTTTATTTGGTGGATAAACACTCTTAACATATTTATGAACTGATGAATTTCCCCTGAGTATAATCTATATTTCAGAAAAGGAAATACTAGTAGGCTGTTAAAAGAATTGAAGTTTTGTAGTAATATTTAAAATTTCAGAGTACAAATAATACTCCTCAACTGATTACTACAGGTGAGCTTATTATCCAACAAGAATGCTTGTTTGTAACACCAAAAAAGTTCATTGCCTCTACTAACATAATTCTAAATTTGTGCTATCGTGATGTATGATCATAGTCTAAAATTAAACTTACGTTCTCATTTTAAAATTTGTTTTTAATTACGTATATCAACACGTGAATTATGAAACTTAAACGGCAAACAAACTAAATGTCAACATTAAATTCTTATCTGTATCTACGACCTGAGATGGCTGTAATTATGTGGTAACAAGCAAAATATATGATGTAGGGAATGAATCATGATGGGAGAGTAGAAAAGGAAATTTAAGACACGTGTTGACGTAATGTGATAATTTAAGATACGAGGAAGTCTAAAATGTTATTCTTGAAAATTAATTTTTGCTTTCGGTTTTTGCACACATGTTTGGGTCATTAATCATTTTTCACTCAAATTTGAACGGAATCGGTATTGCTGATTTTGAGAAATTACTTCTGTTGTAATGCATAATGACCAAATCTATGGTTTTTTAACATAATGAAAGACATAAGATAGTTTTTGTAATGGCATAATGAAAGATGACGACCAATATATTTTGTTTGACCCTACACTTGAGCAAAATTCAATCAAAATTATTTGATCCAATTTTGTGAAAATTATTATTTTATGGTTTTTTCCTAACACAAATTTTAAGTTATCAAATAAATCACCCAATGAACCAAAACATAATTTTCCACGAAAACCACTTTATTTCCCAATACAACTACAAGACAACATTTGAATGACTTAGTCATCATCCTCGGTTCTACATAAAAAAATATTTTGTTCAGTATCTTAAAAAATTATTTAAAATATTTTCTTACAAAAGCTGTTTAATTTTAGAGTAAGAATTAGCTAAAAAAAAAAAATGTGGGTTTTCATTTAAAAGTTAATCTTGAAATGATAATGGATACCTTCACCTGCGCAAAAATTTATTTATTCAGCAACCAGGAGACAATGCACATTATATAAGCGTTGCTCAATATGAAAATACATAGATACAAAAACATGAAACATTTATACATGGGAAAGAAACAAAACATTGTGTTATTCCATTGATGGCTATTCCATGAATTCCTCGATGTAATAAAATGTATTTTCTTTAAAATATTTAAGATTTCTTTTCTATGTTATTTTAATGGAAATTGTTGGTGATTCACCAGTTTGAGCAAGGCTATATTTGGAATGTTTATGTGTTGTATCTGTCTCTAGTCTGTTACTGAGTGTAACTTATAATACATTATAACATTCAAAATATCAACGGAAAGAAAAATTGAAATGTTCAACTTTTGCAAGAGTAACAATTGAGTCTTTGACTTCTTACCGAATATAGCGCAAACTGTATACTTTTTAATTTTAAAATTTTCACAATACTTTAATGCTTTTATAACCCCATATTACACTTGACAATAAAACAGAACAATCACAGAACTGGTAAAGAACAATAATTTGTTTTATTTAAAAAAAGTTGATTGCGGAATTTATTTTGTGCGTTAGTTTAATTTTCCCAATTTAATTTTGAATCTGCCGTCAAACCTAGAAATTTTGTACTCTCTACATAACTTAATTGATAATTGTTTCTTAAAAGTCATCTATTGTGCTGCAATTTGTTCTACTCTTTGCTGAAAACAAAAATTAGTTTTATCCTAAATTCATGGCTAAGTTATGTTTTAGGACTATGAAAGATTTAATTTCCATATACTTATGATCTTGAACTGATAGAATGAGAATTGTGTCTGCTTTTGAGAGCTTTACCCCAAGACAACTTCAATATCAGACTAATGCAAACAAAACTGGTCCTAAAATTGAACCCTGAGGCATTGTTAATCCTCAGAATGTCAGACTTATGCATTTTCCCCTCAGCATTTGGAAGTTCAACGTTGTGAACTTTATTTTGCAGATTTGTTATCCAAATCAGTGCTTTCCATAATTAATTAAAGCACAGTTAGGGACAGTTAAATTGATTAAAGAGCAACTTGTGATTCATATAATCAAAAGGTTTCCTTACGTACATGAAAATATTTATACGTTTTATTTCTTATCAGAAGCAGTTAAAATTGCTTCAAAATTTCTAACATTTATGGTTTTTTGATTTTTAGAAATAATTTTATTGTTATTTAAGTGTATGAAGAGTTTGTTCATAAAAACTTTTCAAAAATTAATGGACATTAGTCTCTAATTCTGTACATCTGAGTTTTGAACTATGTTTTAATTTTTGCTATTTTTAATTGGTATGAGAAAATTGCTTGCGAACGTGACCGATTGATAGCATGAATCCTAACATTTCACACTAAACATAAAGTTACATTATGCTAGTCGTACAAATTAATTATGAGACAAATAATAATTTTGAAATGCTACTTAACACATAGAAGCAAATATGTAGAACATGAAATTAAGAAGAATCAATTAACAAATATATGTTTATTGTTCGATGGCGTAACTTCGTATTGCAGCCCCTCTCCAAGAAACTTTTTATTTCTAGGAACTGTGATTCTGTTGATGTACACACATATTTCAATTCAAATTATTGATTGTCCAGCCCAGACCACAATAAAAGCTCGATAACGGCTACAAAATTTATAATCTTTAAGATACTCTACACTTCGTATACTGGTTATGTAAAAAAATATCATTAATAGCACCAGAACTCTAGTATCGTTAGAATCTGACAAGAACAAGAGTTGGTCAAGAGAGACCTGATAGGAAAGGTGAATGGATCAACCCAAGACATGAATCAAGTCCATTGGTTAATAGCCAATAGGAGAGCAAGAGTAGGGGGTAGTTGTCAATTCCAACAGCTCCCTGCATGAGGCTACTTGCAATGCTAATACAGTTGCATAAATAAGTAGTTTTATTATGTGTGCATGGCTGTTTTTAATATTTCAATAATTTAAACGTGTTTAGTCCAACTGATACATTAACTTTATGTCAGCTGTACTGACTTATTTATGTTTTGCTTTAACAGTAATCATTATTTCTCCTCTAATAATAGTAATAACCCAGTACAAAAATAAATATTAGTTTTTAATTGAAGTTTTTTTTGCAATTTAAGGGGAAAGATTTCTATTACATTTATTTAATTTAGTGGAAAAAATATTGTTTTCTTTGCGAATTTTCTGATAATTTGTTACAAGGAAAGCAGCTTTGGATGTATTAAAAAAAAAATTGTTAAAAAAACTTTCGAGTTAAGTGACAAACAACTGCATTCCGATTATTTTAAAATGATTCTCGTCAATTTGTTCAAACAGTACAAGGACAGCGTTGCCTAGGTGACGTCAATTAAACAACAATGGAAATATTTACTTCTATCATTCCGCCGGTAGATGTCAGTGCGAAAACAATAACAGCTGTTCTGTTGTTGTGATGAATACATCCTGGGAGATTGTAATAAGAATACAATGCACGCAGGAAGTAGAGGGGGGGTGTTCGTGCGCATGCTCAGTGACTGTAGCTTTACTGTTATGCTCTGTTTGTCTTGCAAGAGTGCAAGACTGTAAAAATGTAAAAAATTCTCGATATTGGAACCCAAGGCAGTGAAACATCCGATTTGGTTCAATATATACAGGGAGTGGCAATAATTGACGAAAATGAACATTAAATAATGTCAGCTGTTATTAAAAGCTGCATTATTCCAAACAAAGCAAGTTTGGGGTTGTATACTTTGATCGAGGACGTCACCAATGGTACATTTTCCCTTTTTTTCAAGTACAAAACTGACTTTTTGTGATGATTAGTTCTGTTGTTGCGATTCTACCGAGGGGAGGGGGGGAGTAATAAAGTTTGTGCAATGTCATGTTTAAAACAAAAACCCTCTCGATCCATCATAGCCTTATAAAAAAAGGAAGAAAACAAAAACTCCTAACATCCGATAACCTCAGAACACGATTTGGTCAAGAAAGACCTATTAATTAAAATGAAAGAGAGAGAGAGAGAGAGAGAGAGAGAGAGAGAGAGAGAGAGAGAGAGAGAGAGAGAGAGAGAGAGAGAGAGAGACTACATGAAAAAAGTCTAGATTCAGCTACGGAACTTCGGGGTTGTCACGCCCGTACTCACTATAAACGAGGCACATGGGCGTACCCAGCTAGGGACAGGGGGGGGGCTATATTATAATAAAGATTTATTTTTTTGCTGCCCCCCCTGGAAGCAAAAAAAATAAATCTTTATTATACATTTTGTTGCTGGAATTTAATACAATTCTTGAAATAACTATTTTAATAATCAATTGTATATTGAATGACTATGGCTTGCCCCCCCCCCCCCTAGTTTTGATCGAGGGTACGCCCTTGCCTAGGCACAAAGAAAACAAAAATAAACTTTTGACCTCCATTAAATCAAATACAGTTTACTTTGAGGACGGTGTTATAGCAAGGGAAGCAGTTTAGGCCCTTATCTAAAAGACGATGTCCGTGTTTCACTTTTTCAATCATTATTTTGTTGACGGTTAATTTTAGCGCGTCTTTATTTGGTTTTGGTCGGTGAGAAAGTTTGTGCAGTGTTTTTACACCTATTAAAAATGACTAGCTAACATTATTCAAATCACAATGATAATATCGTAAAACAGTTCCTATATTCGTTCAAAATAGATCTGTTATTTTGTCCCAGTAAGTAAGGTCTTTCTTGACCAACTGTTGTTCTTTTCCGACCCTATTTGAGGGTCTTTATTTTACGCTATTTTCTTCTTTTACGAAACAAATTTGTCAATTGTCGTAAGTTTGAAACGAAAATAAATTTATATCGTGACTAACGACAGCAAAACACGTCATTTTTATCAATTTTATCAATTTTTTCAGATTGAAGAAATGAGTCTTTGATCTTTCAATATCTGGCTTTTATATATTCGTCACGTAGATTGTACAGTCAGTTCTGTACAGTCCCTTACAGCAACCAACTACAATAAAAAGATTTACTTTATTCTTCATTTTGTTATTGCATTGTTGGTATTGATTCTCATGCCATGAAGAGATGAAATTCTTATCTATAAAATGGTGACGGATATTTTAATTAACTTAAATATTGTACAGTTTCGAAAACTAGATCATCCTTTAACCTACTGAATTTATTTAAGCATTTTGTTTTACGCCGACGAAATTTTTTGCTAAAAAATTGTTTTATAAAGTTAATAGTTTTCGAGTTATTCTACTTTATACTATTATCAAACGAGAAATGCGGCTGAACAAAGGGTCGCCTCACGCTAACGCACGCGCAATCACACATGCGCGCAGAGTATTAGGACTGGCCGGTATCTACTGTGCTTCACTTGATCAAACTTTCATTTATTTGATTTGATATTTTTAAATAAAATATGTAATATAGTTTTATTCTACACTTCGTTACAAAAAAAATAAGATCAAACAATGTATAATTTACTTAATAGAGTCCAATATTTGCTACAAATCAATGACAGTATGATGACTAATAAGTGTGAATAAAGAACACTATCGTTTTATTATTTTTTTTTTTTTATGGAGGATAAAATGGATTTATGAAGATCTCTCACCTGAGAGATACAGTACTGTGGGACTCGCCCCTCGACAAGAGAGAGGTACTCCCTCACTGACATGCCCTGGGGAGGGCGGTAGCATCTAGGGAACTCCCTAATGGCTGTAAACTGTAAACTGCTACTTCACTAGAACAGAAGTGTCGTCAGAGGCTTGCATACATTATGTACTTTACGATTTTAATGAAACAAAGGAGCACAATATAATAATAATAGTATAAAACATAATTTGAACTATATTATTTACATTGTGATAAATAAATTTGCATTAAAACGGTAATATTGGGATTTACACAATTTATTTTTTGTAAATTTTACATTTGCTCATCTAAAAAACAGTAATACAGAGAACAACAGCAAAAACATTCCCTACTAATATTGAAAATGTACCAAATTTTTTTTTTTTTTTAAACACAATATTTCTATTTATAAACATTGTGATAAGATATGCATAAAATATACTGTAGATATTTTATACGTCCTCCATTTGGAAAGTCCTCATTTGCTGGGGTACTGGTAATGGTTACATAAATAATGTTGTATAATGCCAAGTCTTTATTCAGTCTACTTCCAAAGAGATGATCCCCCCCCCCCCACCAAATGACAGACAGAAAATTAAACATTTCGGGACTTACACTTATAGAAACTTTTTTTCCTTATTTTTAACTCTAGAATCTTTTTTTCGAAATATTGCCGTGGAATTTTGAATCACCCTGTATATAATACGTTTTTAGTTTGATTTTTGATAACTTATACTGTGCGAGCGAGATATCATGTTTCGTCGCTTTCACAATTCATCATTTTCATTTTTCGACAGCCTTACAAAAAAAAGGGAAAGAACAAGAGTTGGTCGAGAGAGAGAGAGAGAGAGAGAGAGAGAGAGAGAGAGAGAGAGAGAGAGAGAGAGAGAGAGAGAGAGAGAGAGAGAGAGAGAGAGAGAGAGAGAGAGAGAGAGAGAGAGAGAGAGAGAGAGAGAGACCTTCGCAATGGCTAGCCGTCCTAGGATTATATTCTTTGTACATTATAACAACTTTATTATGTAGTAATGATACAGTTATAATAAGTACAGTCTTGTTGTAATATAATTGATTTCAACCTAAAACCACAGGAAGGAAATGTCATTGACTGTACTCAATACCGCATCCTTTTTTTTGTATTTCCTGTGATATTATTTTTATGACATTAATAATTTTCTCGGCATTTGTTACAATTACTTTGTCTATTTTAATACAGGGTATTCAGAAATAATTGTGCAAAAGCAGTTTTTTTCATAGTTGCATTTGATACAGAAAAATATTTTTGACTACTTAAATTCATAAAAAAATTTAATTTGATCACAAATGAGCCCCATTGGCGACACGACAATCTAGTTTTATGAGGTTCAGAATAACTGTAAAAAATAAAGAATAATTTGAAAGAAAATAAGTCGTTTGTACAACAAATTTCAAAACCATAATTTATTTTGAAATACATTTTGGTTTCACTACCTTGACATGTACTTGTTTTGAAGGAATTAAAAACAAAATGAATTGGTTGAAACATTTCTTGATTTTTAGTAACATTGGTTGTATGTAATATTAACTATCTTTGGTTAGTTCATGAGGTTAGGTTAGATTAGGTTAGGTTAGGTTTGGTTATGTTAGATTAGGTTAGGTTAGGTTAGATTAGATTAGATTAGGTTAGGTTTGGTTTGGTTACGTTATGTTATGTTAGATTAGGTTAGGTTATGTTATGTTAGACTAGGTTAGGTTAGGTTAGGTTTGGTTACGTTATGTTATGTCAGATTAGGTTAGGTTAGGTTAGATTAGGTTAGGTTTGGTTACGTTATGTTATGTTAGATTAGGTTAGGTTAGGTTAGATTAGATTAGGTTAGGTTTGGTTACGTTATGTTATGTCAGATTAGATTAGGTTAGGTTAGGTTAGGTGGGGGAATATGAAACTGCACCCACCGCTCATTTAAAGAGAATTAGGAAGGGTCGCTTCGCAAGACCAGAAATGCTGAAATTGCCCCGAGCGCAATTTCGGTTGTATGTGTTTTAATTTAACCTCAATCAATTATATAAGCCTGTAAGGTTAGGTTAGGTTAGAGGAAGAGACAAAGATAGACGATTGAAAGACAGTAGGAGTGGAATGACACCTACATTAATCATGTAAAGGTCTGTAAAGACAAATTCATTTGTGGAATCACTGTTGAACAAAATGAAACATTTTAAAATTATAAATATTAGCGATGAAATAATTGTAATGGTGATAAAATTTTCATTCTAGTTTTAGATTTATTTAAAAATTTATAAGAAATACACGAAAAGAAAATCAATATTTCCTAAGACAGTAAAAAATATAATATTGTAATATAATAGTCTACATATTGCTTTAATATAGAATGTAACTCTGATTGATATTCACCCAACTCGATCATATGTAAACTTAAAATATTAATTATAATAACCAAAATGTTTTAGTAATTTTTAATTAAAAATCACACGAATTTAATTCAAATACTTCTTGTTTTAACTGATTTCAGATGCCGCTGACACCTGGCAAAAAGAAAACAAGTTACCAAAGATAAAGTTTAAAATTTAAAAAACAATTACAATTTTTGTACTCGATAAACAATTTCCTTTAGATATTTAGAAAACTTTCCCGTCTGTTTTGATATTACATAGCCGACGTGTATTGGTGTTAGAACAGGTTATGCGCGCCTGTACTGTGCCAAATCTTAATGCGCATGCGCCAAGTTTCATAGTTGATTTCAATCCTAACCTAGGTTCGTATTATTTAGTAGTGTTTTGAGATACTTCATTGTTATATGTACGGTGATACGGTGATTGAATTATGTTAACGACAAAGAAAAGTGCTCAAATTTCAAATGAAGGAATGTTGTTAACAAACAAGTTAACGTTATTTTGTAAAATTTGTGCGTTTTGAAAGGTAATGATCGGTGGTTTTGTTAATATGGAAACAATGGTCGGAAAAGTTGACGAAAGAAAAGTGAATTCGGCCAGTCCAAAGTCGGATAATTCAGCGCCGACTGCTACAATCGAGGAAGAAGATTTCCAGTTCTTCGATGCCGATGTTGAATCAGATTTGGAGAATACTCCGATGAGTCCTGAGTCAAATCACCCACCGCCTACGTTGATAAGAGTGGCGACTTACAACAGCGCTATTAGCCATGGGACCGGAGCTAAGTTTGACAGGTTAGTATGAGGAGAGAAATGTTATTTCAAGGTCTTATAAGACTAAATTTTTTTTTCCTATAAGGAAAGCTTCTAAACAACAAGGAAGAAGAAAACGAAAAACAACAAGTGGGTTTATTAAAAATTGATCACGTAATGTCGACCTCCAGTATCATGAACATAATCACAGTTTTGTAGATATAAAATCTTTAAATAACCTTATCTTATCTGTTTTTAGAAGAAAAACCTTACTCAGAACGTGCGTATCTTTTTTATTGTTTTTGTCTTCTTCAAAATAGGTCAATATATTATCAATTTAATTAAATTCCAGTCAAAAGTGATTTTCCAATGTTTCGTCTCCCCCCCCCACAACAGATTTTAAACATTTTTTCCAACTGTACTTTTAAAAAAACATTTAGGAATTAAAGCTTCCTCAGGGACTTGGCGAGTACGGGCTTGTCAATTCCGAAATACCTAGCTGGATCTACACCTTTTTTCCATGCAGTCTTGGGTTAGATTCCTTTCCTATCAGATATATTTTGACCAACTCTTGTTCTTTTCCAACCCTGATTCTAGTAGAGTATTCAAGGGATTTTATTTTATGTCATTTTCTTATAAGACGATGATGACCGAGAGGTTTTTTATATAAGGCGATGGACCGATTTCAATCAAATTTAGTATGTGACCTTATTCCGGAATTTTTTTCGAAAATTGTAAATTTGAAGGTACTGTACCTGATATGATTAAATTTAGCTCAAGTATGCAAACAAAAAATGGTGATTTGTTAATTTTCAGTATAAACAGCCATCGAGCTGTTATAAAATAACTTAATTACTCGAAATCGGTAGCACCGATTTTGTTAAATGTAAAGGATTAACGACACAAAACAGTGTGTCAAATTAAAATATATTTTAACAATTATGGAAATGAGATTTAAGCTTAAGTGAGTTTGTGGCAGAAGCAAAGCAAGCTTAGGATCTTTTAAATAAATATTAAATTCAGAAAAAATCGGAATAAAATTCTCAAGTTTTTGTCCACATCTTGTGTGTTATTCAACTTATAATACAGTAAATTAGATAAAAATTTGCAGATTTTAATTCTACAAAAAGTACATATGACTGGGTAAGTACCGCGATGGTCCTTACAAATTGGTGTTTTGAAATACTATTTTTACTTTGACTTTTAGATTAGCTGAGTGAGAAAGTTTGTGCCGTATTTTAACAGCGTTCATTATTTTACCACATTTTAGTTTTAAATCACTCACTTATTAACTCTTTACAGGAATGAAACGGCGAACATTCACTATCACTCCCACTTTAAAATCACTGTTATTTGGTCGATAGCAATCACCGTTATTTTGAAATCACCGATCATTCCTCGTCAGTGGCGGATCTAGAATTTTATTTTGGAGGGGGCTGAACAGGGGAAAATTTTGTGAAAGCACTTTAATATAATGAAGCGACCAAAACAGTAGTTTAACGTTGTTTTATGGAGTAAAAACGTGTGTTTCATATTAAAGGTTTTCAGGATGTTTTGATTACAAATTTACTAATGAAATACATTAAAGTTAATAAAAGATAGATTAAAAATGTGAAAAGGATTTATTTTTAAGTACATCGCACATTTAATATTTCAGAGTAGTTCTACTGGCTAGAGATGAATAAATAATGATGGGGACACAGTTGGAATTTTTGTTTGGAGACTTGGAGTGATGGTCTGAGAACTAACACTGTCATTGTCTTCATCACTAGTCGCTGTAAAGGAACCGCAAACGCCTTTTGTGCTTTTGAGCATACTTTAAATTTTCTTACAAAACATTTTTTAAAGGTTTTGGGGGGGCTTCAGCCCGAAAGCCCCCCCCATAGATCCGCCACTGTTCCTCGTAGTTTTGTTCAAGAGGTCAGTGACCTTGAGTCGGCGAATTTCGGAACAGCTTGTGTTGCCCTTTGTTGCATAACGTAAGCCTGGCCTTGGTTCGGTCACACCCTCCTGCCAGTGCGAGTGAGCGCGCGCGTGTGTGTGTCGCTACAAAGACAAGAATCAAACAAGTAACCGGTTCTTCTGTTCCGCTCTACTTCCTCACGGACAACTTCAATGATCGTGTTTTCGCAAATTCAGTTTCGGTTGCATTAATTTCAATTTGGGAAATAATTTGCTGTAACGAAATTTCAAAGTTTCGACTCGGAAGTTTAAGATTTTTCGATATCTCGTTTAGAAGTTGAGTTACGACAATACAAAGGTCGACCTTCGTGTCCCATCTATTTGATTTTATATATTTATAGGGACTTTATTATTTTAGGTAAGTAAAGAATTTGAACAGTTTTGAATAATAACCGTCTGGGGACAGATTTTCCTGAGCGGATTAAATATAAGATTGTCAAACATTAACAATAAGCCATATAAACAGTTTAATTTTGCAAGATGTAAACAATCAACCCCAATACAACGTGACTACACAAATAAAGTAAGCACTGTAAAAGTTAACCTGAAAATAATTTAAAACAGCTGTTATAAATTCTCAAACAAAATAAAACGAATTTTAGAATTTTTAACGCCAGTTTCAAATTATTTCGTTGTTTTGAAACATGTTATTTACCCATAACATAATTCATGGCATTTAAATGATAAATTTATTACGAAATAAGTGTTTCCAAGGGAAATGAATAATTTTCAGGATGAACACTGTTTAATTTGACATCTCAGTCATTAAAATCGGGCTTGTAATAAAGAAGTCCGTGATTGGGACAGAAATTCTTAACCTGATAACCTAATTTTTGACACACTCTGTATGTAGACACAGAAGTTATTCCATAGTTAGTTAAATATATCTAAAAACCACTTATTTCTTGACGTCACGGTTAAGCCTACCTTACCTGTCTTTCTTGATAAGTCAAATGGCCACTTCCTTGTGAGATAAACTGTGCTAAAAAAATTGCACAAACTTTGTCAGAAAACCAAAGCATACAAAGAAGAAAAGATTTGTAAATAATAACTTTTCGATAGTTGTGTGTTAAAAAGTAAACTAAACCACGGACTATGTTTTAGATGATGGCATATTTCAAAATCAGATCAATTTATTTCGATGAAATTTCCCCCCTCAGAAGGTCAGTAAGGGCGTGGCAATCACAGGGATTGGATCTACACTTGAAATGTAGTCTTGGTACATCCCTCTCGTGACCTACTCTTGTCTCTTCAGACCCTGACACTAGAGATCTGACCTTGACGCTAGGGTCTTTATTTTATCTTCTTTTCTTCTTCTTTTTTTTAAGGTGACGATGAAATTTTCTCCTTTTAACAACGGAAAAAAAGGTTTTTAATCACACATAACTCAATTCACGAATTGAAATTTATTTTTAAATGTGTACGTTTTAAGGCCGCCATTTTGAAACGGACAAAGATTATCAAAACATGTTTTTTTATGATGTATCTTACATTTGAAATGTCTTCACAAAGCACCTCACCACCAAATTTTCCCTTTTGGAGCATTAAGTTTAGGGGAAAAAATCCTAAATTTTTCACTTTTTTCTCGACAGTTGACGAACTAAAATTGTTGGTGTCAAATAGTTTTGGATGATTGAGTGGATTATCTTTGTACAGTCTAGTTCTGATATAAAGTGAATTAACACCTACAGGCTTCCCAGTACATGCATTATCATTACAAGGTCAAGTGAGAAAAAGGTCTTTTCTTTTCATTCCACAAATAAAACTATTACATCATCAATACACTAAAGCAACAACACGATTGAAACACGTTGACAGTGTTCATCATGGTATTCACCCAGCCCTATCATACAATCTAATACAGACAGATCCTCTTTAGATCCAGTAGGGTGTTTGTTTAAAACAGTTGTTCTTGACGGCTAGGCCCTTGTGGGCATTATTATGTATATTTTAAAAAGCTTTTCCCTCGCTTAGCTCGCCTTATCGGGCCACGAATCTGTACGTATGCGAAGGAGCTTCCACTCGTAACTTGGGATTTTGTGGGGGGGGGGTTTCGCCACTCAACACATCCAAAAGGTTTTCTAACATATTCATCTTTATACATATATATGTTAATACACACTTTATTGTTCTGGAGCCCAATATAAATTTATATCTTTCTAGATGGTGTCAAATAGAGATCTTCATACTTGTTCCTATCCCGCCACATGAATTCACCAAGTAGGAATCTAACATACTGGTCCCCACATTCTTCAATAAATGCTACAATTTGTCAGGTCTGGTTTTAAGAGTGGAGGTCAGAGACCCATTACATGCAGAATTGAAATCTGCAAATTTCTATCTAATTTATTGTGTTATAGACATCCGAGATATGAACAAAAACTGTTCAAAATGGCCGCCATTTTAACATTGACAATTCGGTTTCCAACAGGGTTCTATATGACCACACTATAATCCCCTACTGTACATGTTTTTGTAACGACAAACGAACGATATGTCAAAATTTTGTTTGTTTGTTTCGTGAGGTTATGAAACGTAAAAATCATTTGTTTAAAATGCCTACAATTTTTACGTAAACCATAAAAGTGAAATTTTCTCAAATTAATTATAACAAAAGCATTGTTCTATACTGACTTGGTCCACCCTAACTTTGTGCTTGTGTTTTCCACCATCTGGCAACACTGTATTGGTTGTCTTATCGAGATAGACGTTCTGGACCCACTCACGTCCAGTCTAGTTGACAAATAATCTTCTTCGGATACTATTATTATTATTTTTAATTATTTTTCAATTATTTGATTTTTTCGCTGATACGCTTTAACTAGCAAGTATTGAATATACAATAATATTTAATAAAAAATATACGACCTAGACTAGGAATCGAACCCAGGACCTTTGGCTTTACGCGCCAATGCTCTACCAACTGAGCTATCCTAGTCGCTTCCCAGCACAGGGCGTATATCCTAGACGTGTAAAGCCAAAGGTCCTGGGTTCGATTCCCAGTCTAGGTCGTATATTTTTCACTTGAAATATTATTGTATTATTTTTAATTCGTACGAAAGTTAAATTAAAAAATTGCTTATTAATTACATTTTTTAGCCGATTATTTTTGATCTAAAAATCGTATTGATCAAGTAACGGCTTAGTAAAACTAATTTTATTATTTTAATTTAAAGAAAATCTGTTGTTCCTTCCCATGATGGCACCTGTATTTATACAGCTAGATGTAGGTTAGGTTAGGTTAGGTTAGGTTAGGATGTTGTTGTCGACTGGCAGTAAGAAAACCCACCTTACATTCAATCTAGGGGAATGGTCCTTAGTGTTACAGGAGAAAGCAATAGACCTTTGAAATATATGAACCTATTGGAAGTTTGTAATATTAGCGAACATACATAATCAGCTGAGAGGAGTGCTATCAAAACTTCTCTACAAAACTCTTTGAGCGGATCAAAGCAACATTGCCGGTGTTAATTCCACTACAGATTGAATTGCAACAAAACTAAACGCATAGTTACAGCGGACCCAAATATAACTTATCCGGGAGAACACACAAGGAGTTTCTATAAAAGGCCACCATCTTAAACACAAAATGTGTTACAATTAATTAACGAATATAGTGTTGCCAAGTAAAGGTAATTAAAAACAATGGATTGTTAGATCACTCTATACGTATGCAAGCAAACCCAACCCAACAAATAGCAGCCAGAGATTGTTGACTTAACCTTCAAATTATCAGCATCATAAAGTCACAACTGTAAAACATTGTGTCGCCACTTTGTGTTCATTATTTGGCGAATTTCAGACAAGTACGGACCGTAAATTGGAGTTTTATTTAATTTTAATTCATACTTTCGAAAAAAATTACTTTTGATAAGAAATGCAATAGTTACAATCGTACTTAATTTCAATCTATACTATTATATAAAAATCTAAAGGTGTCTGTGTGTGTGTGTGTTACTCAATCACGTAAAAACTACTAGACCCATTGAGCTGAAATTGTACATGGAGATTCTTAGGGTCCCTGGTTAACACATAGGCTTATTTTTATTTAGAAATTCTATCAGGGCACCGCCCCACTGGCCTTGAAAACTCCCTTAACACTCAATACAAATATACGTCAACCCCGTACGAAGGACGGGTACTCTGCTAGTAAACAATAAATAACGTTATAACAATAAAAAGCAAGGGGATAAGTTTCTATACATGGGTTATAAAGTTGACAAACTCGCTCATCGAGTAAAAAGACTCCGGCGGCAGTAGCTGTTAATTCAGATTTTGAAAATCTTATTGGGAAGTTTATTTATAAATACTGCACCTGTTATTGTGAAGAAACCTGTTGACACTACTTCCTTATTCTCCACGTGGGTCACCCTTATATTTAAAATAGAAAATTACTTCTAGTATTTACATACTTGGATATGTGAGAATACTCAATTCTTTAAAAGTATTGTCCTGATACAATCCTTGCAGCTTTTTTTGCAGAGCGAAAACTCTCAGCTTATTGTGAATGTTGATGAATTCGTGTTTTTTATTGTTCATAAATATAAATATTAGACGAAGTTGTTAAGAGTTACAATATAATTGAAAATTTCTTAATGGAAATAATACTGAATTAACTTTAGCAGTGATGCTATTAACATGAGAGTTCCGGGTGGACACAAGAAGTTCATTCAATTTAATTCTTTGAGTTCTTTTTCTTCAATAAGACAGTTACTGTGTGAAAAATATTCGGTTTCAAAATAAAATTCATAACGGCAATTAGGTGAAATTGTAGCCGAGCCTCTAGAGAAGTGTTGTCAGCTACTACTAAACATTGACTCGGCTCCATTCTGGTGACAACATGTGCCATGTTGTCTTATCGTCTGTGCGTGTTGACAAACTTTCTAACAAGAAATATAGTTGTATAAATTTTAAAATTCCTGGGTGTTTTCAAAAAATGAATACTTTAAAAATTTGGTTAAAATTTCCTATTTAGTCTCAGACTTACAAACAATTAGATAAATTGCTAACCAGAAAAATCATTATATACATTTCAAAATGGCAGCAAATTTAAGAAAAGTTTAGTTTTTTTTTAAATTTTGTAGTAGATTTGATTTTTATTTGGTATAAAGCCTATATACTTCCTTTAAAATTATTGTTCCTTTTAAAACTCTAAATAAGGACTATAAAGTGGGCTATACACCTTCCGGTTTATGAAATTTGTTTACAGTCCTTCTACACATAGATCGAAGTCGTCAATGTTGGTTATTTTTTTCTTACTTCTTATTGTTTTATTAGGTGTGGACCTACCAGACAACAAACATTTCTATTAAAACTTATTTTATAAGTATCCAATACACCAGTTGCTAGATCCTTCGTTCTCCTTCTTTTTGTTTCATAAAACGAGACACATTTGATATGATTTCGCTAGACTGACTGACTGACTGTTGAGGACTTTACCCCCACCAACTTTCTTCCATCACAACTCAACCAATGTTTTTGAAATGCACGTACTGCAAGACTGAGCTCAGTGGTTCCCCCACTACAACAACCGGCCCAGAAACGATTGCGCATCTCAAGGACAGAGGTCAGACGAACTGTAGCTTTGTATTAAACATAATAAATAAATATTGTACGAATTTCCCACACACTTCCTCAAAACCAAATAAAAATGAAGCGAAATTAATCTTCGGCAAAAATGTCAGTTCGATAGTTGTCAATCAAAAAGTAAAACTGAATCATGGACGTTGTCTGTGAAAAGGTATTTAAATTAAGTCCTAAACTTGCTCTGCTAGTCCTAAAACCGCGACCTCAGTTTAAATTAAAATCCAGTTTTAATAACATCGCTGTTAATTTTTGTTTTTATTCCTGAACCGTAATATTTTCATATTTGTGATTTTGTACACAGGTTCTAATCCTCATGTTTCATTAAAATTTGAACAAAATCGGTAACGTCAGTTTTGAGAAATTACGTCATGACAACCATTTTCCCGGTCTTTTGTTTTTTTACCGGTAACTCATGAACCGTCATTTTTGAAAAGATACTGATTAATACTTTTATGGGAAGGGGGAGTTCTTAGAACCTACACTTGTGAGGGAGGTGGAGTAATTAGAACCTACACTAGGTGGAGTTCTTAGAACCTACACTTGTGGGGGAGGTGGAGTTCTTAGAACCTACACTTGTGGGAAAGGGGGAATTCGTAGAAACTACAGTTGTGGGGGAGTTCATAGAACCTACATATACTGGGAGGGGCGTTAGAACTTATACTTGTGGGGGGGTTCTTAGAACCTACACTTGTGGTGGAAGGGGATTCTTAGAACCTACACTTGTAGCGGAGGGAATCTTTTACTTGTGGGGGAGGTGGAGTTCTTAGAACCTACACTTGTAGGGGGGAGAAGCAACATTTGTGGAGAGGGAGGTTTTTTAGAATCAAGATTAGTGGGGGAGGGGAGTTCTTAGAACCCTTACTTGTGGGGAGGGGAGTTCTTAGAACCTACATTTGTGGGGGAGGTGGAGTTCTTAGAACCTACACTTGTGGGGGAGGTGGAGTTCTTAGAACCTACACTTGTGGGGGAGGTGGAGTTCTTAGAACCTACACTTGTGGGGGGAGAAGCAACATTTGTGGAGAGGGAGGTTTTTTAGAATCTAGATGAGTGGGGGAAGGGAGTTCTTAGAACCCTTACTTGTGGGGGAGCGAAGTTCTTAGAACCTACAATTGTGGGGAAGAGGTAGTTCTTAGAACCTACACTTGTGGGGGAGGGGGAGTTCTTAAAACCTACACTTGTGGGGAAGAGGTAGTTCTTAGAACCTACACTTATGGGGGAGGGGAAGTTCTTAGAACCTACACTTGTGGGGAAGAGGTAGTTCTTAGAACTTACACTTATGGGGGAGGGGGAGTTTTTATAAAATTTCTCACCGTCGTTAAAGTTGTTCTGAAAAAATCGTAACTTGTGGTTACAAACAAGAAAATATTCTATTTTGGACAAATTTAAAAATCGTCCTACTCTTCCACTAACCAAATTTTATTATGGCCATGGGTAAAACTCCTTGATCTACCAATACAATTTAACTTTTAGGCATTACATTTAGAGGATCTGCTTGTTTTACATTGCATGATCTGTCTGGGTAACTACCCTGATGGTGCTTCATCTAGTTTGTTGTAGTTTATTTTATAAGGCGGTGATGGCCGAGAGATTTTCATCTTTTAAACCACACACAAAATTAACAATTTTAACCTTGAATGACGCAGGCTATCCAACAGTTTTATCGCAAATCACTATTACTAGGCAATATTTACGAGTAACAGTTTTACGGTAAATCACTCTTTAAATTCACCGTTATCAGTAGCTAGAAATGAGTTCCGTCAGTATTGCTTCACATTCTTTATAAATCAAGCTCTGTTGACAGGCGGACAGATGGCGTCGTTTCGTTTGTAAGTAAATATAAAATATTTCGTAACACAGCATGTTGCAATCGTTCACCACGTGAGGCGCTAGTACCAATGTATTATTACGCTTATGTAGCTATTATTTATTAAACACTGTTTAGTTACGGTATCTTGTTATTATTTGATAAAATGTGACACATACTTCTAGACTGTTCCGTATACAGGATGACTCAGAATACCTGTCTAAACCTGTTGATGAAATTATTTTAATAGTTCTTATTTATCGTTTCGGTGTGCAGTAAAATTATCTTACGATAAAAGTCGCGCATCTCAAAGATCGTATCGCTCCAGTATGTAACCTAACCTAACCATGGAAGCAGTTTTCCTTGAGACTTGATATTATGTGTTGTGGCTTTAAATTTTACCACAATCACAAGATGTTATTACAACCTATACGTTTCTATAAAACAAAATAATCTGGAAAAGAAACGTCTTATGACTCAATGTCGAATGGTATTTAATTCACTTCCCTATTAAATAAAGAGTTTGAAATAAGACAATAAAATAACCTAACCTAACCTAATCACAAGATGTTATTACAACCTATACGTTTTTATAAAACAAAATAATCTAGAAAAGTAACGTCTTATGACTCTATGTCGTTTAGTATTTAATTCACTTCCCTATTAAATAAAGAGTTTGAAATAAGACATGGGGGCTTGATGACCTACGTTTTGTGAGGTTTTACTAGGAAGGGTAATTACAATTATACAAGCCGCCAAGAATCTATTCCGTTATGAGAAGACAGCCTGACCTTGAAGAAACCAATAGGTACCGTGCTGGTTGCCATCTCGTTTCCCCGCTGTAATGACGCTTAGCACCGCGTTTCTTTGCAGTTGTTCTTTTAAAGCGGTCATCGTCAAGTTCAACACCCGTAGGTTTAGTGTTTGAATGATTGTTGGTGGATTTGCTAGCACAATAGTCATTAATAATGCGTTTTTGAGGTTAGTTCTTTGTAAACATTAAAACTAAAAGTGTGCTTCTGTACGTTTAGCAAAAACTGGATTAGTTTTATGAAGTTATTCAGTTTAAAACCCAACATAAGTTAATAAATCAGCAAAATAACAACTCAAACCTCTATTAAATACAAACAATGATTCTTGTAAGAGTATTGCAGCAGCACTGACCTCGTAGTGGTACGGTCTAGACCGGATGACCTTGAAAGGATTGCAGTGGGGGAAACGAAAGTAGCAGTTACATTATTTTTGTTTGTTATGACAGTAAAGAGATGACAGAATCTAAAAAACAAACAGATGTTTCGAGTTTTAAACAAAAAAAAAACGGAGGGGATTCTTATAGTACACAACTACCGGTAAATGTTCGGGATTCTTGGCATTGTAACTAGAGGCAGGTGATAGGAAAACATTGATGTAGACCATCCCTTGTTAATCATGGCTTTACAGTATTTTACAGTAGCTGCAGGGAAAAATACAGCTTGGGGTTGTACACAACACTACTCTTCCAATTGACGATTAGGTATAAGCAAAGCAGGTTTATGGCTTTATTTAAAATTACTAGTTAGGTAGTTTTTATTTACTTTTGGGAAAGTTTGTGCAATGCGGGACAATCCCGATGGAGCCGAACCAGATCTACATCTTTGGTAAGATCCCTCTCTTTCATCTTTCTTTTCAGGTCTCTCTTAACCAATTCTTGTTCTTTCTTTATCCTCACGTTAAACATACTCATCATGATTGGGCTCATCAACTTGTTAAGTTGGTAGTTATGTTTTTATTTTATTGTCATCTACGAACTTTGCAAAGCGTAAGATGTAAATGCTTTCTCTATGTAAATGCTGCTTTAAAAAAAACACCCGTGTTCCATTTACAACTGCAGCTATTGTATTGTAATGGAACTTTTATCCGGTGATTGTTTAGAGAAGTGTAGGCCTATTGAGATAAGACGAGGCGGTAACAGAGTGAAGGCTTTCAGATAGGAAATATGTGCAGTTAAATACAACCGCTATTTTAAAAAATGTTAATTTATGCGTAACAGCTCTTTGACAACTGGGAAAAATGTTTTCTGATAGTGAAATAACAGTTCTGTATACCACTAATCATATAAATAGATAATAGAATTGCTAAAATATTTGCACAAACTTTCTAACGACGCGGCTGGAAAATCAACCAAAAAGTTGCACGGAATGTTAATTAAAAAGGGAAAACGTTCCATGGCTGTTAAAATAACAGTTTAAAGTTGTTTTGAACACGTTCTCAACGTATTAAGCTTGTAATAACATTTCTATAGTCGATGTTGTGAAAATGGTAATTTTGTGATTTTTCGTTAATTGATTACCGCCAAATTTTAAGTTTTTTGAAACCTATTGAGATGCGACCAAACTACCTACATAATAAATTTACTATCAGTCTACAGTTTTAAAGACAGACATAATTTCGCCACTTTTTTTGTACTCAAAGCAACTCAAAACTGATATATTCGCAAAAATTTTAACAGATTTTTTGACCCATCAGATAATTTTCCCGTTAGGGTTTCTGTTCATTTTATTTTTCTCGTGTTAAATATTAAAACAGTCAGATTATATTTTGATTTTTAGTTGATCTCCCATCTTTGTTACAAAATTTATTCTTTCATTCGGACTTCTCTTGCGATATTATTACTTTATTCTTTACCTCAGCTATTTTCTTCTTTATTTCATTTCCGTTATTATTATTTTTGTTTCCCCCTCATTATTCTGTAGTTGTTGTATTCACTTTCTTCCAACGAATTTTGTTTTTGTATTTATTATTACTAGAGATCGCCCAGTGGTCGAAATTCAACCAAAAATTCAGTTGATCTGGACCCAATTAGTTTAAAAATATAATTTTTATTTTTTTAAATTTATTTTATTGACCTTATTTACATATTACTGTTATACAATATTTGTATATTTATTTTATCACTAAACAGTTTTAAAATTAAATAAAACAAAATGATTATTGCTTGTTTATTTTCACTTTATTCATAGATATAATATGTACATGAAATCACTTATATTGGTAAAGTTTAAAAAAAAATACAGTATGTGACATTTTTTATAAACAAATCAACTTGAATGATTTAAACGTTGTACTAAGCAAATTGTATTAGAGATTTAAAATTTCATTATACACAATATTTTTGTGAACACTCTTTCATCTTTGTCCAAATGCCCTTGACCTCTGTGTTCTGAAATATAAAATGTTAATCCACTGAAAGAATCTACACGACTTGCGGCAAAGTATTTTAATTTGTAATTTGAGTTTTGTTTTACGTTTTCATTGTATTACCCTGTAGCGGCCACAAAAATAGACTTTTTATGAAATTTGGTCTAGAGGATAGTGTGCTCATGTAGAACCTATGAAAATTCTGAAAAATCAAATTCAAAATTTCGGTCAATTTAAACGATTTCTCGTGTACTATTTAACTTAAAAAAAGACTAAATGAAATAAAAGTTTGCAGGTTTCAATTCTGCATGTAACGTTACCAATCCCACCTTTCTACCGTGACAAATAGCGAAGTTATTGTCAAAAATGTAATATGGAATTCTCTAATTAAACAAAATATATATTCCTATAATTTACCAGATGAGATGTAACCCAAGGCAACGACAGGAGCGCAGCTAGTGGTCGCTCCTTGCTCCTTCACATACGTATAAAATATAAATGGACAGGTTTTATCTGAGCTGTGGAGTTTGGGTGCGCAGTGGGTCTAGGCGTCAGTAAGGTGGTGGGGGAAGCGGCCTCCTCAGTCTGTGTTGGGTGTTGGTACTAACAACGATGTCTGCAAGACCGCTGGATCGTGGACAGTAGTCGGCGCCGACTGTTTCCCCTACAATGCCTCAGTCTCCACGCGGCCTCGAACTACAAACCTTACCTCCCCTCCAAGCGCAGCTCACAGCTCAATATGTACAGCTTCGCGGCGCCATTGACACGAGCGAAGCGAATGGAGACTTTTGTACCGTTCAATAAAATGCGTCATCCAGATATATCGCGCACTTCTAGACTCTTCCCGTCGCTGTAGTTCTATCCTTCTCAACCAGACTTCGCTACCGTACAAGCCGTCACGTATCGCCGTTGGGCGATAGTCAATAGAGTAGCTGGTTGTTATCAATTCGTACACCCTGTACGAGGCTAGCCGGCGATCGAGGGGCTACCGGCGTCTTGCAATGCTAACAGAGTTGTGTAAATACTGTAAGTAGTTTTATAATGTTTGCGTAGGTTTTACAATATAGTTTCTGTTTTAATAATTTAAACATATTCAGTGTAACATTATTTGTCACTTATACTTAAACTTGAACCTGTAATTGCATTTCCTATTTCTGTTATACAATGTTTTTATTTTCGAGATATTACATACGGTAGGTTCTATCAACGAGACGAGCTAAGCGAGAGGAAACCATTTCAATAAATACACACTTAGCCGATGTTAATAGTAAATATACACACAATTACGAGGTACAGAAAACCAGTGTAACCAACTGTTTAAAACAAACTTTCCCTACTGGATAAAACACCTTAATTTAAAAAATTTAAATGTACGCCATTTTAGAAAACAAAAAAACAAAGTTCTGGTTTATTGTACATTGATAAAATGTCACATAACCAAATATGTATACAATCTTTGGATTCTGTATCTAATTTATTTACAAAAATATTGTACAAAACATGGCGGATGGAAAACTAACAATTTTAGGGCATTGTTAAGAGTTAATTTTTCACTTATTTTGATCCAAGTGTTCCTAAAGTTTTTGGAACTCCCTGTATAATTAAATCGTGGCTAAACGTTCTTCCGCTTGTGTATTTAATAATAAACTATTTGTTTTTTTATTTACGATTTTGCACACAGATTTAAATCGCTAGTCTTCACATTCCACTGAAATTTGAATGAAATCGGTTCAAATAATTTTGAGAAATTACACATTTTATAACAATAATTGCCCATACGTTTTGTTTGAGCCCTTGGGAGCTACTCTAAAGAGAAATTTAATCATGGTTAGAACAGATTTGGAGAAAAACGTGTTTTGTTTACGGCAGTTGTCTTCAAATTTTGAGTTATCTAAATACAATTGAAGAGTTCCGGAATGGTCCAAGAAACCAAATATTGGGCGTTACATTTAGAGGATCTGTTTGTATGATGGAGCTGGGTAAGTACCATGATGGCCCACATCAACTTGGTTTTTATTTATAATTAATTTTGTCAATAAATTAACCTAGTGTTGACCCATTGTAGTTTATCTATACAAGTTGTGAACCAAGCGCTCTGTTATCTCTATTATTTATTCTTATTACTCAAGTTTGTGAGATAACCGTTGTACAAGATTGATCTGTTTTAAAAATGGCTAGCGTCTGATCTGCGTTTCTCTCCGAACGTCGTTTTTTGGGGGGATTTGATTCGCGTTTGGTTTGTGTTTTGTGTGTTTGTTTAGTGGTGTCTTATCAGTGGAATGTTTAAATATAGTGTTGTGATTAGATATGTTCCCATTGTTAACGATTTCATTGTGAAATCTCGATGAGTCGAGATAATTAATTTTCAATTTAAGACTAGTAGATTTTACCTTACTTTTGTTTTTAAGTCCGCAAAGGACTGATATTGTGTTGGTTAATTGAAATTTATTTATAAAAAAGTTGGACAAATTGTTTCTAAATCAAAAGACTTAATATAAATTGTACAGTGATAAATTTGTCATTTCGGTAGTTGTCTGAAATATATTCAAATAAGTCTTTATACATGATCAATCTTCACATATCGTTAAAATTAGAACATCATCGGTATAGCCGAATTTGAGAGGCGAACCGACGTTTTTTTAATAGATAAACCATTAAGTTTTGTTAGACTTCTTAGAGGCAACATTTGAGTAAAATTACGTCGAAATTGTTTGAGCAGATTTTGAGAAAATCGTAATTTCTTAGCAGGAAATTGTTTTCTCGATAACTCAAAATTTGCAGACAACTGCCGTAAACAAAACACGTTTTTCTCCAAATCTGTTCTAACCATGATTAAATTTCTCTTTAGAGTAGCTCCCAAGGGCTCAAACAAAACTTATGGGCAATTATTGTTATAAAATGTGTAATTTCTCAAAATTATTTGAACCGATTTCATTCAAATTTTAGTGGAATGTGAACACTAGCGATTTAAATCTGCGAGCAAAATCGTAAATAAAAACAAATAGTTTATTATTAAATACACAAGCGGAAGAACGTTTAGCCACGATTTAATTATACAGGGAGTTCCAAAAACTTTAGGAAAACTGGGATCAAAATAAGTGAAAAAGTAACTATTAACAATGCCCTAAAATTGTTAGTTTTACATCCGCCATGTTTTTTACAAAAACATATTTTTGGAAATAAATTAGATACATAATTCAAAGATTGTATACATATTTTGTTATGTGACATTTTATCAATGTACAATAAACCAGAACTTTGTTTTATGTTTTCTAAAATGGCAGCCATTTAAAATTTTTAATGTGGAATATATTAAAAACTATCAACTTTATAACACATTTTAAACAACATGCAAAACAAAGTGCTGGTATATTGATATAAATTCACGTAAAGAATATCTATAAAACATTTGGACTGTGTATTTAATTTATTTCCAAAAATTTAATGTTTTTTTTTTTAAAATGAACACAAATATTGTATAACAGTAATATGTAAATAAGGTCAATAAAATAAATTTAAAAAATAAAAAACAAAAATTATATTTTTAAACTAATTGGGTCCAGATCAACTGAATTTCTGTTTACTTATTTTAATCCAAAGAACCATACGCTCAAGTTTTGAAACGTTGTTTGGAAACACCCTGTATATGTTTTAAAGACGGCCACAATAGTTCATTTTCACTTATTGATAATTACCGAACCGAGATTTTTGTGACGGAAGTTATAGTTTTGATTATTATTTCCATTTTGATTGGTTACTCGAGATATTTCGTGTAATCGTTTGTTACACGTTCTTAAAGAAATAAATCCCCCCCCCCACTTTATCGATAACTAAAATTTGAGGAGTAGCTGGCATAAGAAGCAAAAGCATAAAATTACATTTTTTTTTTTTCTTCAAAATTTATCTAACGATTTTGCCCAATTGTAGCCTCCAAGGACCTGAACAAAACGTATTCTACAAAAAATCTGGTAAAAAAAAAAAATATATATCTTCCGTGGTTTGTAATAAAAGTTGTAATTTGTCAAAATCCTCTCTACCAATGCAGTTAAAATTTTACTAAAATGTGAAGAATAATGACCCAAATAAGTGTGCAAAATGGCAAGTAATAAAATATTCTATTCAGGAAGTACTGTATCGGCAAAAAACTAACCTAGACCACCGTCGTGTCGCTCAAATTTCACCAAAAACAATTTACACTGATGACACTTTTATGACACAAGTAAAGGATATTTTACTGACAGCTACCAAACTGATATTTTTGGGACGATTAGTATTATTTTTTTATTTAGTTTTCGAGATGGGTTATTGAGAAAGTTTGTGGATTGTTTTTATAAAATCTGTTTCTTTAATAGGTCAACATGTTTTTGTTCACATATAAAGCTCCTAAATGAATTTTAAAACATACAAAGTTGGCATAAAATAAATATTAAACATTTTTAGGTTTTGATCTTTGATGACATTCAGAAATTAATTTTTAATTGAATTTCTTTTTATTTATTTTAGAGGATATATTGACAATATTATAATTTGATTAATATACTCAAATAGATACGTAGAAAGTGACTCGATATTTTAATATTTGAATAAATATAATGCAATGTTAAATACATAAATATTTAACATAATTTGAAAAAAAAGTGATATATTTAACGCGGGGATGTTGGTAATACAAGAAGGTGCGGATGAATGGAAGGAAGAAGAAAACCAGCTCACGTTGACCAGCATTCGTTCCTGTAAGAGTTCAAGGAGTAACTATTCCAGAAGATCTTCTGCATCTTCCTCCAGGAGGCTAGTATTGGGTTCCTCACATATATGTGATGGGTATTGTAGATGTGAATGTTTTGCGGATATATCCTCTTTGATGTCCCACCTAGTTGTGTTATGTGATGGGTGTTGTAGATGTGAATGTTTTGTGGATATATCCACTCTGAGGTCCTCCTAGTTGTGTTGTGTGATGGGTGTTGTAGATGTGAATGTTTTGTGGATATATCCACTCTGAGGTCCTCCTAGTTGTGTTGTGTGATGGGTGTTGTAGATGTGAATGTTTTGTGGATATATCCACTCTGAGGTCCTCCTAGTTGTGTTGTGTGATGGGTGTTGTAGATGTGAATGTTTTGTGGATATATCCACTTTGATGTCCACCTAGTTGTGTTTTGTGATGGGTATTGTAGAGGTGAATGTTTTGCGGATATATCCTCTTTGATGTCTACCTAGTTGTGTTATGTGATGGGTGTTGTAGATGTGAATGTTTTGTGGATATATCCACTCTGAGGTCCTCCTAGTTGTGTTATGTGATGAGTGTTGTAGATGTGAATGTTTTGCGGATATATCCTCTTTGATGTCCACCTAGTTGTGTTGTGTGATGGGTATTGTAGATGTGAATGTTTTGCGGATATATCCTCTTTGATGTCGACCTAGTTGTGTTATGTGATGGGTGTTGTAGATGTGAATGTTTTGTGGATATATCCACTCTGAGGTCCTCCTAGTTGTGTTATGTGATAGGTGTTGTAGATGTGAATGTTTTGTGGATATATCCACTCTGAGGTCCTCCTAGTTGTGTTGTGTGATGGGTGTTGTAGATGTGAATGTTTTGTGGATATATCCACTTTGATGTCCACCTAGTTGTGTTTTGTGATGGGTATTGTAGAGGTGAATGTTTTGCGGATATATCCTCTTTGATGTCTACCTAGTTGTGTTATGTGATGGGTGTTGTAGATGTGAATGTTTTGTGGATATATCCACTCTGAGGTCCTCCTAGTTGTGTTATGTGATGAGTGTTGTAGATGTGAATGTTTTGCGGATATATCCTCTTTGATGTCCACCTAGTTGTGTTGTGTGATGGGTATTGTAGATGTGAATGTTTTGCGGATATATCCTCTTTGATGTCCACCTAGTTGTGTTATGTGATGGGTGTTGTAGATGTGAATGTTTTGTGGATATATCCACTCTGAGGTCCTCCTAGTTGTGTTATGTGATAGGTGTTGTAGATGTGAATGTTTTGCGGATATATCCTCTTTGATGTCCACCTAGTTGTGTTGTATGATAGGTGTTGTAGATGTGAATGTTTTGTGGATATATCCACTTTGAGGTCCTCCTAGTTGTGTTGTGTGTTGTAGATGTGAATGTTTTGTGGATATATCCTCTTTCATGTCCACCTAGTTGTGTTGTATGATAGGTGTTGTAGATGTGAATGTTTTGTGGATATATCCACTCTGAGGTCCTCCTAGTTGTGTTATGTGATGAGTGTTGTAGATGTGAATGTTTTGTGGATATATCCTCTTTGATGTCCACCTAGTTGTGTTGTGTGATGGGTATTGTAGATGTGAATGTTTTGCGGATATATCCTCTTTGATGTCCCACCTAGTTGTGTTATGTGATGGGTGTTGTAGATGTGAATGTTTTGTGGATATATCCACTCTGAGGTCCTCCTAGTTGTGTTGTGTGATGGGTGTTGTAGATGTGAATGTTTTGTGGATATATCCACTCTGAGGTCCTCCTAGTTGTGTTGTGTGATGGGTGTTGTAGATGTGAATGTTTTGTGGATATATCCACTTTGATGTCCACCTAGTTGTGTTTTGTGATGGGTATTGTAGAGGTGAATGTTTTGCGGATATATCCTCTTTGATGTCTACCTAGTTGTGTTATGTGATGGGTGTTGTAGATGTGAATGTTTTGTGGATATATCCACTCTGAGGTCCTCCTAGTTGTGTTATGTGATGAGTGTTGTAGATGTGAATGTTTTGCGGATATATCCTCTTTGATGTCCACCTAGTTGTGTTGTGTGATGGGTATTGTAGATGTGAATGTTTTGCGGATATATCCTCTTTGATGTCGACCTAGTTGTGTTATGTGATGGGTGTTGTAGATGTGAATGTTTTGTGGATATATCCACTCTGAGGTCCTCCTAGTTGTGTTATGTGATAGGTGTTGTAGATGTGAATGTTTTGTGGATATATCCACTCTGAGGTCCTCCTAGTTGTGTTGTGTGATGGGTGTTGTAGATGTGAATGTTTTGTGGATATATCCACTTTGATGTCCACCTAGTTGTGTTTTGTGATGGGTATTGTAGAGGTGAATGTTTTGCGGATATATCCTCTTTGATGTCTACCTAGTTGTGTTATGTGATGGGTGTTGTAGATGTGAATGTTTTGTGGATATATCCACTCTGAGGTCCTCCTAGTTGTGTTATGTGATGAGTGTTGTAGATGTGAATGTTTTGCGGATATATCCTCTTTGATGTCCACCTAGTTGTGTTGTGTGATGGGTATTGTAGATGTGAATGTTTTGCGGATATATCCTCTTTGATGTCCACCTAGTTGTGTTATGTGATGGGTGTTGTAGATGTGAATGTTTTGTGGATATATCCACTCTGAGGTCCTCCTAGTTGTGTTATGTGATAGGTGTTGTAGATGTGAATGTTTTGCGGATATATCCTCTTTGATGTCCACCTAGTTGTGTTGTATGATAGGTGTTGTAGATGTGAATGTTTTGTGGATATATCCACTTTGAGGTCCTCCTAGTTGTGTTGTGTGTTGTAGATGTGAATGTTTTGTGGATATATCCTCTTTCATGTCCACCTAGTTGTGTTGTATGATAGGTGTTGTAGATGTGAATGTTTTGTGGATATATCCACTCTGAGGTCCTCCTAGTTGTGTTATGTGATGAGTGTTGTAGATGTGAATGTTTTGTGGATATATCCTCTTTGATGTCCACCTAGTTGTGTTGTGTGATGGGTATTGTAGATGTGAATGTTTTGCGGATATATCCTCTTTGATGTCCCACCTAGTTGTGTTATGTGATGGGTGTTGTAGATGTGAATGTTTTGTGGATATATCCACTCTGAGGTCCTCCTAGTTGTGTTGTGTGATGGGTGTTGTAGATGTGAATGTTTTGTGGATATATCCACTCTGAGGTCCTCCTAGTTGTGTTGTGTGATGGGTGTTGTAGATGTGAATGTTTTGTGGATATATCCACTTTGATGTCCACCTAGTTGTGTTTTGTGATGGGTATTGTAGAGGTGAATGTTTTGCGGATATATCCTCTTTGATGTCTACCTAGTTGTGTTATGTGATGGGTGTTGTAGATGTGAATGTTTTGTGGATATATCCACTCTGAGGTCCTCCTAGTTGTGTTATGTGATGAGTGTTGTAGATGTGAATGTTTTGCGGATATATCCTCTTTGATGTCCACCTAGTTGTGTTGTGTGATGGGTATTGTAGATGTGAATGTTTTGCGGATATATCCTCTTTGATGTCCACCTAGTTGTGTTATGTGATGGGTGTTGTAGATGTGAATGTTTTGTGGATATATCCACTCTGAGGTCCTCCTAGTTGTGTTATGTGATAGGTGTTGTAGATGTGAATGTTTTGCGGATATATCCTCTTTGATGTCCACCTAGTTGTGTTGTATGATAGGTGTTGTAGATGTGAATGTTTTGTGGATATATCCACTTTGAGGTCCTCCTAGTTGTGTTGTGTGTTGTAGATGTGAATGTTTTGTGGATATATCCTCTTTCATGTCCACCTAGTTGTGTTGTATGATAGGTGTTGTAGATGTGAATGTTTTGTGGATATATCCACTCTGAGGTCCTCCTAGTTGTGTTATGTGATGAGTGTTGTAGATGTGAATGTTTTGTGGATATATCCTCTTTGATGTCCACCTAGTTGTGTTATGTGATAGGTGTTGTAGATGTGAATGTTATGTGGATATATCCACTCTGAGGTCCTCCTAGTTGTGTTATGTGATGAGTGTTGTAGATGTGAATGTTATGTGGATATATCCACTCTGAGGTCCTTCTAGTTGTGTTATGTGATAGGTGTTGTAGATGTGAATGTTATGTGGATATATCCACTCTGAGGTCCTTCTAGTTGTGTTATGTGATGAGTGTTGTAGATGTGAATGTTATGTGGATATATCCACTCTGAGGTCCTTCTAGTTGTGTTGTTTGATGGGTGTTGTAGATGTGAATGTTTTGCGGATATATCCGCTTTTAGGTCCTTCTATGAAAGATACAAATAATTTGAGTCTGCCAATCGTAGCTATTCTATTATTATTTTCATTTGTTGACGTGTTTCGGAGTTCATCCATTTTCGAAACTTACTTTGGTACTCAATTATTTAATACAGTAAGTCTCGACGATGGAGGAACTTTGAAACACATCAACTAATGAATATAATAAGAAATTGCTATAATTGGTAGAAGATTGTACTCTTATTAATTATGTAGATCCAACTGATATAATTATTATAATTTCAAGACACTTTCCTTACTTTTTCATGGGATTTCAAAATACGTTATCCAAATTTTGAAGTCATTACCATTTTTCAATATGGCGTACAACTTAATTTTTTTAAATAGTGAGAATATATTTTCATGATGATTTTCGTTTTATATAACTTTTAATTTTAAAATGACTTAAATGAATGGGTATTTTTTGTTAAACCCAACCATTTAGTGGCTATGACAGTTTGGAAATGTGTTTTCTACTCAATTTTTAGTGGGTGTTTATTTTATTTATCGTGAAATTGAGGTTAAAATTATAATAGGTTACAGATTTTAAGACTATTTGGTTAAAACAGTTGTATTGGGCTTCATAATGCCTAAAAGTAACAGTAGTTAGAATGGGGTTAAAGTAATGATTATGTAATGTTAAAAAATAAGAGCAATATGTAGGAGATGAAGAAAGATTAAACTTAAAAGTAGATTCATTCAACAAACTACTTTTATTTATTTAAAATAAACAAAATCTTAATTTTAATGGAGGTTAGGTTATCTGTACAAAAGATAACAAATACACCTACATATTTATATAGAGTGTCTGCCTTATATTGTCCAAGATAATTTATTTTTATCTCAAACTGAAGATTAAATAATAATTAAAAGTACCCATTAAGTATCGAGTAAATATTTATTTTCCAATTTTCTTATGGCTTAGATTCTAAACACAAAATACCAAAGATTATATAGTCTTAAAATTACATGTTCTATTGGAAAACATGATGTTACTATAAAAACACGAAGTTTGCCACCATATTTGTGACTTTCCAAAATCTGGATAACATATTTTTAAATCCCTTGAAAAAATAGGGAAGGTTCTACATTTAAAGTTGTTTGTATCTTCTACAGTTTTAGAGATACTATTGGTGGCCTTTTGAGGTGATCATCCTGTATATTAGAAATAATTTTGATTTTTAATTTTGTTTATTACAGAAGCAGATTTCGTGGTCCAGGAAGCTCAGGAAATCGGAAACGACGTCGCGCTGTTTTCAAGAATGGTGAATGCAACGTTGTTCAGTGTCACATCTCAAAAAGAAGAAGAAGATATTTACAGGTAATGATCACGACTTTATCTAGGTAGAATAGTATCTGAAAGCTAAAGACCTTGTGTACTTAACCATAGGTTTATTGTACTTCCCTTAGGCGTAGCCAGGACAACTGATTCCTTTACCTTAACTCTTTTCTAGTTTTACCTATACTAGTATCTTCTCCACCATTTCATCTCCTGGCTACAAGAGTCCAAAGAATCTATTACCCATTATTTTGGTCTCTGAAAGAATCCCACTTTTGTTAGGTGTTCCCTTAAATATCCATCTCCAAGTGTAAAAAACAACTATCTGTTTGAGGTGTTCTCGTTTAAGCCTGATCAGGGACTCTGTTAGAGCTAAGCCTGGTCCCTTGATAAGATGCCTATCAAAATAATGCTACTTTCTTCCATGTTGATCTTTTTCTGGTTCATTGGTTGTCTTGTGTTTGCAGCTGCTGAATGGCTAAACCATATATTGGTCCAGGTCCATGTTTGGCAAGGATGTCAGCCTTCTCAATGTCCTGACACCCATCTTACCTGTACTGTCTTTTGATACGACAGCGTTGGTAGTGAAATAAGGCACTGGCACTCCCACATCACTCTGGAGTTAACTTCAACTTATTCAAACCTGATTGACATAATTGTCACGAACTAAAATTGCCTATTTTAGATTGGAATACCTTCAAAGGCCAAACTAATACTGATGTCAGATGAGGCACTATACACACCATACCCAGAACCCTGGTCCATCAGTGTATCACACCATATCATCCATGGGACAAATCTAAAATCCTGGTCCACGAGTGGTCTATCAGGGTACCAAACCAAATCAACCATGGCACAGATAAAAAACAGTGTCAATCAAGAATGGTGAATGGTGTAATTTAGTATCATATCTTAAAAATAAGAAGATAATTACAGGTATTGATCATTAGCTATCTGGCGCCAAGAAAATAGTGATGTTCACAATTATGAAGTTCAGAAAACCTGTGTAACAATTGTTTTTGACAAACCCCACTCTTCAAAAATGTTGGCTTGTGAGTTATCTATAAAAAACAAAAATAAAACTGGTCATGAGAGTATAATAAAATATGCTATTTCTCTAAATCGAATTCCTTGAAATTTAAGTGAAATTTTAAAATCAATGAGTCAAAGACATGTGCAAAATCACAAGGAATAATTGGCAAAAATAGAACTTTAACAGCCATCATTAAAACCTTAACTGCCATCATTAAAACCTTAACCACCATCATTAAAACCTAAATGTCATCATTAAAACCTTAACCGGCATCATTAAAACCTTAACCACCATCATTAAAACCTTAACCACCATCATTAAAACCTTAACCACCATCATTAAAATAATTTTAATTAAATACAATTTACGTTGAGGTGTAATCTCAGATAAGTTTACACCCTAATAAATATATTTTCAAAGACCCTATGTTAATTTTCCCTTTTTACTGGCAATTACTAAACTGACATTTTTGCTACTGTACGAATAGTTTTGTTTGGTTAATATTTCTATGGTGAATGGGTGCATGAGAAAATTTATGTAATGTTCATATCCACTCCTGCATAAGCAGAATATTGCAATCACTATTTTCGATTTTATATTTAGTTATATTAAAATTATTATTGTTCACAACTACAATTGAATAATACTTTTCGGTCATCCTCAGGATATTTTCACAACTCTAGTGGACACCCAATGGAGATGGACTATCCTCGTGTTTGCCTTTAGCTTCTTACTAAGTTGGTTTACATTTGCTTGCATCTGGTGGTTGATTGCATACACACACGGAGACTTGGAGATAGAAAATATCAACAACGACACCTGGAATAATTGTGTTGATAATATCAATGGCTTCACATCTTGCTTCTTGTTCAGTTTGGAGACCCAACATACTATCGGCTATGGAGGCAGAGCGACTACGGAAGAATGTCCTGAGGCTGTGATCGCTATGTGTATGCAAAGCATTTGGGGCATGATGATACAGGTAAATACATTGTGGTATCTGGGGCATGATGATACAGGTAAATACATTGTGGTATCTGGGGCATGATGATACAGGTAAATACATTGTGGTATCTGGGGCATCATGATACAGGTAAATACATTGTGTTCTCAGTTCAGATTATCTGGGGCATGATGATACAGGTAAATACATTGTGGTATCTGGGGCACGATGATACAGGTAAGTACATTGTGTGGCATGATGATACAGGTAAATACATTGCGTGTGGTATCAGGGGCATGATGATACAGGTACTGTAAATACATTGTGGTATCAGGGGCATGATGATACAGGTAAATACATTGTGGTATCTGGGGCACGATGATACAGGTAAGTACATTGTGTGGCATGATGATACAGGTAAATACATTGTGTGTGGTATCAGGGGCATGATGATACAGGTACTGTAAATACATTGTGGTATCAGGGGCATGATGATACAGGTAAATACATTGTGGTATCTGGGGCATGATGATACAGGTAAGTACATTGTGTGGCATGATGATACAGGTAAATGCATTGTGGTATCTGGGGCATGATGATACAGGTAAATACATTGTGGTATCTGGGGCATGATGATACAGGTAAATTACATTGTGTTCTCAGTTCAGCATTTTTTAGACAAAAAACAAAATTTAGAAGAAATGAAACCCGATTAATTTTAATTAAAAAACTTTTTTTAGATAAAATTCTCTCAACATATGTGATATAGTCGACATATTGTCATGACTTTCCAAGTAGTTACATAAATAAATCGTGCACAAACTTTCTTACTCGCCCATCTTTAAAACTACATAAAAAAAAATCAACCAAAACTATTTGTCACCAAAAATATCATTTCGGTAGCTGTCAATCAAAAAGTAAAATAAGCCAAGGACCATGTCTTTGAAAAAAATATTTATATATTTAAATTGGGCCTAAACTTGTTTCGTTTGTACCATAAACAGGATAATTAATCTTGAGCCATACACAGTGGTTGGAATCTTTAATCTTCACTCAAATTTGAATGAAATCAGTAAAGCCTGAGAAAGTACTTCTTTTATAACAAGTCTCGTGGCAGATTTTAGTTTTTTAAATTGATTATTCACAACCTTTAAGCAAAAATTTTATAAAAATCGTTAGAACCAATTTTGAGAATATCATAATTTTTTTCTTCTAAAATTTTGAAATAAAGGTCTCGAGATATGACTAAATACCAAATTGGATTAAAATCGGTCTACATGTTTGGGCTGTAAAACAATGTATAAACGACAGACTGACATTTAAAAAAGTTGTACTTTTTAGAACTTGTGGACCTCAAAATTGAAATATCTGTAAAAAACTCTACATCAATTTCTTCTACCCATTTATCCAACACATAACTTTCTCTATACTACACATATGTGAGAAAATAAAATTGAGTTAAATTATTTTCATGGATAGGATCAATGGACATTTCCCAATGTGATAGAGTTTTCATGTAGGAGATTGCAATAGTTAAAATTTGTACAATAGACATATTTGTTTATTCAGGAGCCAGAATAAGCTTTGTCAAAGAGCTTGACATTTTAAAGAAAATTTACTTGTCACACCCTATATAAAATGACAGTAATTTTTTTTTTTAATTTAAAAAATATCTTTCTTTACCACTCGTATTTGGTTTTCTGTTTGGGTAGAAAATGAATTAAACTTTTGGATAGTTTATTTTACCTGTGAAATGATTGTACAAGTGTGTAGCATAGTCTAATAACTCACTTAGTTATTATCATTTATATGTTCTTTATCTTTAGCTAGTAAAATATTATAAAGCATGTTAATTGGAAAACAATTGTGAGATAATAAAACTTATACAGACATTATCAAGACCACTTGTCACACAAAATAAGTCTGTCGTATTTTACTTATTTATGCCTCCTCAACTTTTACTTTCCCACATAGGTTATGTGAGGAGTTTAAAATAATCTATGTAGAGTTTTTGTGTGGGTATATCCGTTTTGAGGTCTGCTAGGATCAAAAAAGTGGTTTTTGGAATGATATCTGTCTCATATATTTTGATTTATCTCTGTGGGTTTTATAATAATAATCAAAATAATCTTTGATCTAAGATGCTTTTTGGTTCTATTTTTCAGGCATTCATGGTTGGTATAATATTTGCAAAGATGGCGAGGCCTAAGCAACGTTCGCAGACATTACTTTTCAGCCGCAATGCAGTGATCTGTCAACGAGATGGTCAGCTTTGTCTTATGTTCCGTGTCGGTGATATGAGAGAGAAATCACATTTGATTGGAGCAAAAATACGAGCTCAGATGATTCGACCTCGTGCCACCAAGGAAGGCGAGCATTTGTCACCATCACTCTGTGAACTTGATGTAAGTATGTAATAATATTAAAAAATATTTTATGTGATCATCAAGTGAGTACTGAGATAACTATTGACAAGATTTGAACTCAACACCTTAGAAAACATAAATATAAGGGCTGTTCAGAAAGGAGGTTACATTTTGTTATAAAAAAGACACCAATACAATAATTATACTTTGTTATTAAACACAAATTTGTGGTAACCTAGCTTGTCAATTAATTATCACTTTATATAAAACTATTCGTGATAATCTGAGGGAAAAGGCATAATTGTGTAATTTTGAAATGCCGATTTTCTCTTTGATCTCTTCAACAAGTTCATTTATTACAACAAAGTGAATGATCCTCTTATTTCTTCACTCATACAATGCATAAAGTTCACAATGAGTGTCTAGCGATGTACTAACAACACCATGTATATTGCAGTGGGTGAGATTTTCAATGGTAGGTCAGAACAACTTGGAGAGAAAGATCTGCGGAGACTGATGACATTAGTAGGGGGGGGGGGAGTTAAGGGGGGCTGATGGAATAGATCAAGAAAGATATTTCTGCACAGAAGTAGGAATAGTGCAGGTCAAAGAAAATACCTCAGGATAGTGTGCAGTGGATGTCTACTGCGCGATGAGTTCACCAAATTGTGGAAATCATAGTTACAATGTTCTCAGAAAAAAAGAAAATTCAGTGAACCATTCCATGCAACGGAGCGAGTCCCCATAATTTTTTACCCTTTCTTCAGTCTCCCTAATAGTTTTCCATCCAAAAAATAGTGCTTTATCCAAACCATTCACTTTTTTCTATTGCTGCCAAGATTCATAAACTTATTCGCTTTCAATGCTGTCAAAATATTGCTTGAAACTTGTAGTTTCATTACCATCTTATTAATTAGTACGACTGATGTATCTTTCTTCTTTTTTTCTTGTTGTTTGAAGGCAAAAACCTTGCAGTCAACATCATCTTTAAAAAAAGAAAACAGCATAAATTAAAAACCCCTACCCCTTTGATAGTTTTTACTTTTTATTTTATAAGAGTATTAAATTGAGAACCCTTACAACCTTTCTATAAGTTTCTTCAAGTCATTAATGTTTTCTAATAATGTTAATATTGTTTTAATTTTTTTTTCCAGCTTCATGTGGATGACTACAGTTCCGATATTTTCCTCATCTGGCCTAAAATAGTTGTTCACAAAATCGACTCTTCTAGTCCTCTCTATCATATAAGTGCTGCAGACATGATGCACGAACGTTTTGAGATTGTTGTAATACTCGAAGGTACAACAGAATCAACCGGTCAGACAACGCAAGCAAGATCATCGTACCTACCAAATGAAATACTCTGGGGAAATCGTTTCGAACCCATAGTTACATACAATAAAGAAAGACAATCGTACCAGGTTGACTATAGTCAATTTCATACAGTGTATCAAGTGGACACACCTTTATGCAGCGCTGAAGAGTTGCAAGTGTTCACGGAAGCAAGTGGAGCACTTACGTTTGAAAACAATTATACATAGTGGCAGTAAATCAAAAATAGTTTGCGTTTACAAAAGAATTAATTTTTTTTTCTATTTCAAGGTAAGGATGAAATACACTTGTAAATGAAGTTTATTCAAAGATTACAATAGAGAGCCACTTTTAGTTTTATATTTTGTGTGTATGTGTTTGTAGAGTTCATGAACTTATTGAGTTATAAGTAGTAGAATACAGGGTCTTTGATTTTGAGGTAAACTAACTAAGTTTGGTAAATGATTTATTTTTATATCAAAAGATATGACGAATGACCTCTATGAAATTAAGTAAATCTTTATCCAACCTAAACTGTTGTGGGTTTACCTTTCAGGAGTATATCAAAGATTAGAAAGTTTAACAAAGACTCAGCTGTGATTGCCTTTCGATTCTATCAATTTTGTTTTATTCTTAATTTATTCAATTAATTTAAGAAGTGATTCTGACTTTTCAATACTTAGTATCCATTAACTTATTAATTTAAAAAATGTTGTTTGTAGAGAGTATAATTTAATTTCTTTGGGTAAATGGTTAAATAATTTTTAATCAATGAAAAAAAAAATCTAAAATTTCCAATATTTACTTTGATATAGACAATAATTAAATTTATTTAATGTTACATAGTAGGTTTTTAATAAGAGCACTCTCATTGCTCGGCAAACATATAGGTGATGGTCTGATCTCCCCCCAGATATGCTTGATAATACCAGGAGTAACAGTCTCTAAGGTAGTCTGTGATTCCTTCACTTAAATGATGTGGATCCAAGATTTTCTCAATGTTCCTAACATCCCCTAAAAGAAAAAATCCATACGTGTCAGATCAGGGGTTCTTGGTGTTGATAAAACTAGCATTCTTTTAAACCCAACAGCCAGATAATCTCTATTGAGACCTTCTTACATTAAGACTGTTATTTGGTAGCACGCCATCTTGCTGTAAAATGACACTTATTTCCTTTTTACTTTCTATGTCATCAGTTTGTGGGAAAATCTAATTTGTAAATTCTAAAAGTAAATGACGTCTGTAATCATTATCTTTGTTAACTTGAAAGAGCTCACGACTAGATCACACATTACTCCATACTATACGTTTATCTTAGGAAAAATATGAATGTATTGAACAAAATCATTTGATTTCTAAGCTTACAGATTCTACTGGCAGTTAACACAGTCATTTATGTGGAATGTCAGTGAAAAAAATGAGGTTAATGTAACTTTCATCATAGCTTATTCCATTCAGCATTATTTGTAATCATTCACTCTGAACATTTATGAAGCATTTGTTTTGGGATACCAAGTTCCATACTGCATCGATCAATAGAATTTCTAGACACAAACATGACTCTCTCAAACACAGTGATTTTTGATGTCCTCTTTTGTGATTTCTTTAAACTGGTTTTCTTCTCAGTTAGTACGCTGAACTACATACAACAGATTTAAATTTAGTATACCATAAAACACATCAAACTTTTTGTTGCACAGTCGCCATTACTAAAGTGACTACTGCCTTCTCAATCTTTTAAAATGATTTATTATCATCGAATTCATCAAGATTGGTTGATTATTGTTGAAACAATCACGAAATTGAAATTGTAGACACATTTTTCTATGACTCACAATAAGTCATCATTAAAACAATTATTTTTATTGAAAATATTTGCTAGACAGTCCTTAAGTACAAAAAGTGTTACAAATTGTATGTCTATTGTTTCCGAAAAGACTAGAATAGAAATTAAATTTTTTATTCATTGCAATGAGCAACACTTGTGGACACTTTATTTACCAAATGAAAGAACACAATTTCTACAACATAAACTTTATTTAAAAAATAAAGTTTTGATGATTATATTTTCGTCTTCAGTTTTTGTAGAAATATGTGTTTTATTTCATTTGGAATATATTAATTTTTGCACTTATGAGTTGCTGTATAAAAAATAATATTCTAAATTATTATCTTGTTGTGTACTTTAATATCAAAATTGGATTTATGGAATGTACACTATGTTTCATTGGTGATTCTTGAGGAGTCCGATCTGTTCACTGCCAATCAAGTTTATGTTTAATTTCAATCAAAATTTGTTACTAGGCTAACTTGTTCCTGGCTTTGATGAACAGTAGTTTTTGTTACAGGTATCGAGTGTCCTGTAATCCTGATGTCCCTAGTACATAGCCATGACGAGCGCCCAGTAGTATTTGTCTGTAGGGTCTTTCTGTAATGGGAAGAGATAAACTTCTCCTCCATTGTTCGATTAAAATGTGTCCTGCACATTGAAAGGGGTATAATGAGAGGGGTATAGCAACCTCCTTTAGTATTCTATT
Source organism: Aphrophora alni (assembly GCA_963513935.1). NCBI lineage: Eukaryota > Metazoa > Arthropoda > Insecta > Hemiptera > Aphrophoridae > Aphrophora > Aphrophora alni. The sequence continues at coordinate 19,278,027 of OY740779.1, forward strand.
AGCTTTTTCATTACATATGATTCCACAGTCGGCTGGTAAATACTGGAAAATTATTACCTTTAATTTACTTCTCAGATTCTTCAGCAGTGCTTTTAATTCTACAATGTGGAAACCTTAAAATGTACAAGAAGCAATAGAGTTTATTAAAAACCCCTTATAATACAAATAGAGGTAAGCACTACAAGTTTATGCATTTTGATTAACCCAATCAGTGTGGAGGCAAGTCTATAAAAGTGCATGCATAAAGCAGTTAGTCTTGTTTCAGTGTTTACAGCCTTGAGAAGAACATAAAATTATTGTTGGCAAATAATGCAAAATTATAATATTTCAAATTATTTATTAAGAATTCTCAACAGATTTTACTCAGTTGTAGACTTTTAAGACTTAAACAAAATCACTGGGTTACTATTCTTTTGAACATTTCGAAACTGGTGTTTAATAGTTTGTTGTACATAACGTTGTACATAACGACAACGGGGGATCATGCATAGATAATGTTTTTACCTCAGTGCACTCTGACAGATGGGCTGTGTCTGTTTCTCACACACCTGTTTCAGACCATAATTGTATTATTTTTACATGTGACATGGAGAAATCCTTGCAAAACACATTACACAGCCAGAAAATCTTGTTTAGGCCTATGAGTTCTGCTAGTTCTCAGTTTTTTAAATATTATTTAAGTACAGTAAATTGGTCTGATGTATATAGTCCTAACCTAGATGTAAATGGTAAATTTAGTCTTTTTCATGATCTGTTCTGTTGGGCACTAGATTGCTCAGCTCCTTTGAGAGAAAAGATAGGGTCAAGTAAAATCAGTAAGCCTAACAACAGATGGTATAGTGATAATCTAACCAGTATGAAGGTAGAATTAGATAACTTGTATTACCTTATGAAGAATACCTCTTCTGACTATGTTAAATATAAATATTCAGCTGCTAAAAAAAGGTATAGGTTTGAAATAAGGAAGGCCAAACTTGACTATAATAATAGCTTTATTGAAAACTCTAGAAACAAAACCAAGGCTGTTTGGAGTCTTATTAATCAGAAAAGGAGTAGTAAATCTCTGCCAGTTCCTAACTGTTTAAATGGCAATGACTTTAATAACTATTTTGTTGATTGTGTAGATGAAATAAGCAGCAGTGTCCCTTCTAGCATTAATGATCATGTTTTTTACCTTAATGAACATAGGCTAAGAGATTATATTGTTAATAAGGTTAGTCGTAGACAGAAATTTGCTTTGAGTGAATTTAAAGTGGAAGGAGTATTCATGGCAATTAATAGTCTCAGTAATAGCAAATGTCTTGATGTGTTTGGCATAAATGCTTCCATGCTGAAGTTGGCTTCGGTATATATTTGTGATGTTTTAACCTTTCTCTTTAATGAATGTATAAAACATGGAATTTTTCCTGACAAACTAAAATTAAGTAAAGTAATACCTGTACATAAAAAGGGCAAGAAGACCATATGTTCTAACTACCGACCTATCTCAATTGTGCCCACGGTGTCGAAGGTATTGGAACGGCTAGTTCATACTCAAATTGTTAGATATCTTGAAACCTGTAATTTACTGTCCAACAGTCAGTTTGGTTTTAGGCCAAACCATAGTACGATTGAAGCAGTTTTGGCTCTGTTGTCTGGTATTTTTGAGGGATTGGAAACTAATAATAGTGTCTTCTTTAGGTCTTTTGACATGTCCAAGGCCTTTGACACTGTGTCTCATGAAATATTAGTAGATAAGTTATTATTTTATATGTTTGATGATACTTTGGTTGATTTTCTGAATTCCTACCTAAGTAACAGATGGCAGACTGTTTTCTTGAATGGCTCATTCTCTAAAAAGCGGATGGTAAAATATGGAGTGCCGCAAGGCTCCATCTTGGGGCCGACTCTTTTTATATTGTATATCAACGATTTGCCTTTTAACTTGGATGATATGAATACCCAATGTTTTTTATTTGCTGACGATTTGGGTCTATGTATCCAAAAGGAAGACATTAGTTTAACTAAAAACCTTGTTGATGTCAAATCTAGCCTAATACAAGATTGGTGTAATGCCAACAAATTAAAGTTAAATTATGACAAGGTACAAGACTTGTCTGTATGTCTTAGCAATGTACAGCACAATGTGAGTTCCTTGAGGTTCCTGGGAATTATGTTGCAATCCAAACTAAAATGGCAAGATCATATTGAACTTGTTGCTTCACGTATATCAAGGGGCCTTTTTTTGCTTAGATCTATGAAAGGTTATGTGAGTCCCAATGTTTTGTTGGTTATTTACCATGCTCATGTGCATAGTCATATGGCCTATGGTACATTGCTATGGGCTAACTCAAACAATGCCAATAAAATATTTACTTTACAGAAAAGAGCAATCAGAATAATTAGTGGTGTCCCATGTAGAACTCCATGTAAACCACTGTTTATTAAGCTGGGTGTCTTGTCTCTACCCTCTTTGTATGTCCTCCAAGTGTTGTTATACATTAAGCATAGCCTACCTACCTTATTGCGAAACAATACTATACACAACTATTCTACTAGAACAAGTAACAACCTAGTCATAAATAGATGCAAATATAGTTGTACACAAAATAGTGCTATGCAACAGGGTATTAGACTTTTCAATGCTTTACCCTGCCTAATTCGTGAGGAACCTTTAGCTAAATTTAAAAAAATTCTAAAACATTTTCTAATAAAAGAATGTTTGTATAAGGTGGATGAATTCTTTGTGTGCGCATGCAGGCTGGGTTGAGTATTGTGTGAATATTTTGATGTTGTCATGCATGTTGTACATAAAAATGGTACTAGGTAGGTTTTTGCATTTGTTTTTGATGGTATGTGAAATTGAATGTTGAATTGTATGTATTAGTTATTAATGTTAGATGTTGCATTGAATGAAGTTATTAGTTTAAAATGTTGAACATTTTCTTAGTAATAGTGTTCTGTTGACTTGTCTGGGTGCAATGTGGAATTGTCAAAAAGACTAATAAAATTGTAATATAATGTAAAATTGACAAAAAGACTAGTTTTGTTGTTATTTACAATGATATATTTTAATTATTTTGTTGTGTACTGTTTACAGTCATATTTTTAAAAGTTTTAATATTGATGGTGCTTTTTAATTGTTTATAGGTTTAATCTTACTTTGATAGTTTGTTGTGTATGCTTTTGAAATGTTTATAATGGTATTTTTGAAGAATATACTGTTAATTTGTTGGTAATAGTTTTCTGCTGATGCATCTCACATAAATTGTGCTCTACATACGTAAACAAATTGGAATTTAAATAAAATAAAATAAAATTATTTGTAGATAATAAATTGTATGTGTATATTTTACTATAATATTTGCTATTTTATAAATTTTGTTATATTGCTAGTGTTATCAATAATAATTGTACTTTATCGTATTGCATACCTGCTTGTAGGTTATCATTGTGTTATGACTTGTCTTATACAGATGTAATATTTGTCAAGAAAGGACTAATAAAATTGAATTGAAAAAATTGAATTGAATTGAATTGAATTGAATTGAATTGAATTGAATAATAGTTTAAAGTAAAACGGAACTATATACACGGTTTTGAAAGTTTGTATGTCTTACATGAACGAAGCAAGTGGGCACTTTTTAATATATACACATCTATGATGCCCATTAGGGCCTGACTAACTTCATAAGAGAAGTTACAAAATTATGAAGTTTATAAAAGCTGTGTATCAACTGTTTTAGACATTTGTAGAGGCTGGCTAAGTACCGTGATCACACCCATCAACATTGTCATTATACCTTTTATTTATGAGATAAAGTCAGGATTCCTCTCTTCTACTTAACGTCGGGAAATTTTTGTTTACTGTTAATTTTAGTATTGATATTATTGAACATTCAAATTTGGTTTATTAACTGTGTTCAAACAGGATAATTTGTAAAATGTCAAACAATTTAATGAATATGAGCTGTGATATAGCTCATGTTGGACTTATTAAATTATCAAAAAAACTTTGAAAAGTTGAAAAGCTATTTTTCTAATTTAATACAAATTTTGTCTGTAAGTAGATTTGTTTTAGCAGTAGAAATTCTTAGAGTTAAACTTCATTTGGAATGAATGAAATAGAAACCTAACTGGTGGAACCGTTTAGCAATAACGGTTTAGCACTGTTCTTCTTAACAGTGCTTTATTTATTATAAATTAATAAAATAACAACTCTTAGCGATCAAAACGCTCAAATAGCATTGAGGCTGGAAAAGAACAAGAATTCATCAGGACCTGATAGGAAAAGAGATATTCACACCAAAGATATCAATAATGTTAATTTAAACATTTAAAAGAAATAAAAATTTATTTTGTGAAATAAAGTTGTAAACAATATGTGAAGTGCTGAGCTCTACAGAAGATTTATAATACTAAGCATCTCTTTAGAATTGGGACAGCTAATTGTATATGCTTCCTAAAAATGTCTTCCTTATGGCTTCACTTTATTTTATTATATGATAGGATTTGAATCAGCTGTGAGATTGAAACAACCTCTATTAACCCAAGGTATACGATCCAATCCATTTCTACTTTCAAATTGGTACAATTAATAATGCATTTTGTGTAAGAATTGGGAGCATCGTCAACCATTTTTATCGTATATTTTTGAATTTGTTCATCTAAACTGTAATGTTAGGTTTGGAGCAAAATCCTTTAACAGTTTAGTTAACCAAAGCTGTTGGAAATATTTGATCTTTTAAGATTTCATCCATTGTTCATCTTCACTTTTTGTCTGAATGTTATAAAAGATGAAGACAAATATTTTTGTTTCATTAAACTCTACATTTTAATGGGTGTATAGGAAATTTGGTATATATTTCTGTGTTCTTAGGAGGATTGTGACTCCCAGCGCAGTGACTTTGTTAAGCCTATTGTGCAACCAAGTCTCTAGGTTGTAATCTAGCAGATTAGTCCATTGAATAATCCACTAATTAACTTGCCTTGCGAGAGTTCACTAGATGCTTGTGCTTCAAACTCTCTTGCCTGTAAGATTATATGTTACGATAAAAGATTATGTGGCCAACGGTTTCATTATATAAGCCATGTAATCTACTCACAGTGTTTCAGTCATATATCTTTATTCTGTGAAGATGCATCTTGAGGCCACAATGTCAAGATCTATGGTCACCCTAAGTTGCCGCCTGCTCAAAGTCAGTGCTATGCCACTAGATCCAGCAGGTGAAACTTCTTTCATTATTTATGCTGATATCAACCCCACTTCCTTAAGTAACGTACAGAGTAAAACTACGGACTGTACAATTGGATTTGATCTTGTACTTTGGGCAGAAAAAAATGTTAGTGTTTAAGTATATAAATATAGTTTTGTATAAATTTAGAATTTAAATGTGATATTTAAATATAGTTAATTGCCAAGCAGAGTGATTGTGTGATTTTACAAAATAATTTTCTAAAAGTTGTATTTTTGTTGTCTTAAAGACATACACATACCGGTATAAAATATATGCTGTATATGGGTCAAACTGTAGTTTCTATAGATTATGTGATGATGACATTAAATGTCCAAAACCTACAAGGTAAAGATATTATTAGCAGGATTTAATCCTTGTTTATTATTATTTTTTTGAATGTGATGTTATTTAAATAAAACATAAAATTTGTGTGATTATGTTTTAATAAATAATATTTTTTTAAATCTAGTGAATGGTTTATTTTCCTACCTAGTTTCTAATGGTGTTGTAATATTGGCATATTTGAGGTGCCTAGAATCAAAATCCGCCAAATCCATTTACTAACTTTTTCGACAAATTGACAAAAGCTGTCATAAACAAACCCTCAACTATACAAAATATACTTTTTTTCCAACAAAATTTTGTTAATTTTATTGTGTTATAGTGACAAAGTATCAAAACATCCAACAGTAACATATTTAAATACGGCGAAAAATGATAGTTGGAAATTCGGATGTGGCGGGTTTTGATACTGATCTGAGGATTTGGCGGGTTTTGAAACTTATATTTTAAATCAATGCTTTTGCTTCAAAGGGGTTTTATAATTAATTGAGAATAATTTAACAATAAAAAATGAAAAACTTAACATTACGACATTAAAGGATATCAAACAAAAATTCTCAAAGTTACAAAAGTATTTATTATTAATAAAAAATTACAATAACTTTGTCTTTGTGTTAAAATCTTAGTTAAAAATGTCTTTTTGCTAAATATTTTCACTACAGGACAAGATTATCATCTTCTTCCTCTTCGACTATGTAGTCAGAATCATTTTCATTAGGTGGTTCAGACGTGTCTCCAACTTGGTTGATCTCTAGTTGAACATAAAATTGAAGGGATTCATGATTCCTCCTTTCTTCTCCAAAGTGCTTGGATAGCAGTTTAGCAACGTCCTTTATTTTCAGAGGTTTTAGATTTACTCCCCTGTTTACGTCTTTTGGCCTCATATATTGATGTGAAAGACTTGGCTTCGTAATTGCTCTAAAATTACTGGCGTCGGTCCTGTAAGCCACTTCACCCTTGGCCAAGACACTGGATTTCTTTTGATTTAGCTTCAAAATTATTCGTTTTGAGGGGTTGAACTTAAAGTGCCAGTTGCCTGGTTTCTTTTGAATCTTTTCTGATTCTGTTTTCCAATCTTTAACTGGTACGGTTACCCCTACTTATGAACTGTACTATGTTTTGCAAGGATGTCCTCATACTGTTCTGGTCTCAGAATTGTGTCTTTCTTTTTTAAATCTTTTTCTATTAACCCAAAAACGCTATCGGGTGGGAGGAAAGAGTGCCCTACCATTGGGAATGTTATTTCAACAGATTTGATTTCTTTTGGAGCATCCGAGAAAAGCCATTTGGCAAACATAGCAATAAGAATGGTGTTCTTATTCTGTCCAACGCAACCATCCGCAAACGCTTAACTTTAGTTATTCCAACAAAATCTTGTTTTAGAAGATGATTGTACAGACATGAAGAAATCACACTCGAGTTCTTTGGGAAATCACTCTCACACCATGCGTAGGAATGGACATTTTCTTTTGTCAGTTTGGCCTTTGAGTTACCATTAATGACTGTAAAATTGTAAAAAGAATACTGCCTGCTGAAATATGCCAGCTGGTCCGGAACTCGGGGTAGAAGTAAGTTTTTTTGACAGTCGAATGTTATGATTAAGGCCTCGTCATCATCAGCCTTCAAAAGTGAGTAAAAAGCATCAGCCTTTAATTTGTGAATTTTTTCTGAGTTTCCAACTCTTGTTTCTTTATAACATCTTTTTCGTTTTTCAACTGTTCTTCCAGGTAGAGACAAGTAGAGCAGGCATCGGTTTTTGGAGACCCAAAGCCAAAATTAAAGTTCCTATTGATAACTTCTCGAAAGTAGGATTCTTTGACTGTCAGTTCTAAGTCAACAGACTCGTTGTACATTTCACATAGTAATTTAATATTAAGATCTAGTGGAAGGTATTTCCTGTACGTTGCTCGATGTCTGTTATAATGTGACTCGATTACTTTAATTTTTTGCATAAATTCCATGATTTTGGCCTTATGTCCAGCAAATTTCTCCAGCTTCCTGTTTCCCCCTCTAGTTTCAGTAGCAATGTTTCCACCGCTTTCATGGTGTCTCTTCATTACACCTAAAACCCTGTTTTTTTCAAACTTAGAATCTTCAAAAAAGCATCCCGACAAATTCGGACTTGTGAACCATCTCGTTTCCTAAAGAAGTAAAAAAATGTAAGGCTCTTTTCCGACCGACTCTTATCAGTAGGTCTTTGTCTTTTTGTTGGCACCGATTTGGTATGCTTAAGAATGAAATAGTCTTGTTGAATTTTGTCTTTAGAAGCGTAAAATACAGAATGAAACTTCGAAATGTCCATCAGGGAAAGGTCGTCACATTTGTAAGCATTTTCTTTTTTATGGTTGCAGCACGGCACGCCTGGAGGTTCAGTTGGTGAGTATCTGGGAAAAAAGGTATGTATGAGGCTTTAGACTTTAGAAAAACTTAAGACCCCTTTGAAGCATCGCAATTTAAATAAAACACTATTGAAAAATATTAAGCAATCTTCGGAAAAATTCAAAGTTATTAATAGGAATACTTACAGAAGTTTGCGTTTTTTCTCGCGTTTCCATTCCTGCTTGTTTGGAGTCTTCTTTCTTGCTTCTTTTCCAGAACAAGGAGCCATATTAGTCCCTACAGCTTCTTCCATTGAAAAAATTCCGTATCACAGTAAACGTTTGATAAGTTTTTTCAAAATTAACACTAAAAATGAATCTTTAAAACACACTTTAATTCTGCCAAACAGAGAAAAGACTGTCGACTGTGCCAAAAAAGTAAACAACTCACTGAACATGCTGGGAAGTCACATGACTGATCCGCGCACTCCCATTGGCTGTCTGGGATGTGGCGGATTTTGAAACCAAGCATGGCATAATTCTGTTAGGATTTGGCGGACTTTGATACTAAACCACTTTTTCAACATCATTTTACAGTTAGATGTGGCGGGTTTTGCTACGAAATAAAGTGTTCATTGAATTCGCCATGTTAAAAACTATTAGATAGGATGTATAACTCAATTTTTAATTTTTATGGATTTGGCGGGGTTTGATTCTAGGCGCCTCATTTATGATATTTTCCCTCGTAACAAAATTATAAATTTATCTGTTTGTGGTGTTCTCATCTGAATTACATCCTGGAACGGAAAGTCATTTTTTCTTAAATGACAGGCATTTTTTAAGTACATTCGTATTTTGCATTCGTAAATCGAAAAATTAATTTTAAAAAAAAACTATTCATTATATAATCATATTATATATCATTTTATTCATTACACTTCTTGGTACATTATTATAATATAATATTATAATACCTGGATTTTTTAATTTGACTACATATCACATGTGGATTTTTGTAATAATCAAATTTAAAAATATTCAAAAGAATCACTTTTTACTTCTGATTTTAAAATGATTAAGAATTATACATTACAAAATGTATATTGTACCAGGTGTGTCATACCACAGATATCAGATGTATTGTGGGCAAACTCTTTGAGCTAGAAATATAAAATAAATTCTAAACCCACTAATTTGCAAATAAACAATCTAGAGAAAATATTTTTTCCAATTTCGGTAACTCTAAAGGACATATATTTTGGGAAGTAGTGGTCTGTTTCACAAAATTTACAAATGCTAGCATGGGTTAAGTGATACCTTATATTAAAGACCTTACAACCACAATCATTTTGTCGAAATGTTTTCACTGCCTGTCATGGTTTCAAGATGTAAGCTCAAATTCTCTGGAAATTCAAGTTTAACGTAATCAAACATTACAACTATACCATTCACTATGGAAAGATTCAAATATCAAAATAATTCAGGTTTTGAATGATGTGGCACAAAGTATGTTTTCAAAATTTTATCAATTAAAAAATAAATCTAGTACAAATCGTATAAGGTTCGTAAAATTAATATGCGCACTGGTCAATTTTAGTCGCATCAAAACGAGTAATACCTAAAATGATAGGGAATGCCTTGATCTATAAATGTTGTGTTTAACATTATTTCATAAAATTTGTATTATGAGAGATAATCAGAGAAAATGAATTTTCCAACACTTTCACCCCATCCCCTTAAAAAAGGTATTTTAAAGTAACCTTCCATATTTGTTGTACACTTTAATTTTTCCCTTTTAGAGACCAAAATTAAAGCTATTTTTAATATGCTCCTTATCAATGGAGTGTAAATAATGTGGTTTTATGTGTTAAGTATTTTATTGTGGAGATTAAGAACCCAAACACATAAGTTTAAAGTGAATTGTGGTTCAGCAAAAAAATAATCTTGACCGCGGCCATTAAAAGATAAATTTTTGGCTTCACTAATGTCATGATTATCAATAACTATGCATATCTAACCAATTAAAATCATTTTATAAACCATGTAGGAGGACCTAAACAGTAATCTTTGATTACTCCCCATAATACGAGCCTGAATAATTATAATCTAATGGAGTAATAGGTATGTCACGCTATTCACCAAAACCATTTTTACCAACAGAAAAGAGAAAAAAAAAAAAAACAAGTTAATTCTTCCATTCATTGTTCCCTCTCAACATTTAAAGGCAGTGCAGTTTTTCGAGCTAATTTTACTTGGCCATTCTTTAAATTATTTCCACCATCAACAGAGATAATATTTTCAACATAATTTCTTCCATATTTGAAGGTGATGCATTCCTTTTCTGTACATTTGCTAAATTGATTTGGTCATTATTTTAATCATCATTATCAACAGAAATGACATTCTCAACATTGAGTACACCTTCATCTATAGTGTATAAATCATACTAGTAGTGAAAATCTATATTTTATCTCCGATGACTTTGCGTCTAATGTATCTTACATGCGTCTACTTACAACATTATCTTCTTGAATTTCACTACTTTGATTATTTTCTTCAGATGATGGTAATATATTTAAAACATGATTTGTTATTTCATCACATATTTGATAATATACAATTTCATCATTTTGAATTTCCATTATTTTCTTTCACTAATGATACTGTTCCTGGGACATGATTTATTGGTTCATCAACCACTTTAGGACTTTGATCTATTTCTTCATTCATTTATCCAAAACAAGGCTTACGCTCTAAGATTCTGGGTTGATAAGAAAGAAAGCAACCCAAGCTACACCTGTACACTGTCTGTCTCATGAATCTATTGCTGGTTCGATTGATACAGCTTCATCGCCTTACCCAGCATTTACAACTTTTTCAGTAACGGAAGAATGGTTGGAAATTTGTACTATTTCAGCAATGACAATATTGCCTGGATAAAATGCTTTAACATCATGATACAAAGAACTACTAACAATCAACCAACATAAAGACTGTTTCAATTTGTACATATTAATTTCGAATTCTCTAACAAATATTGACTAAAATGATTCTAAATTTAATCGTTAAAAAAAAAAATCACGATTCTGCATAATAATCGCTTCTAATTATCTGAAAAGTCAGTTATTTCTTTTGGTTTGGGTGCTACAGTACTTCCATTTTGTTCCAAAATGGTTGAGATGGAACCTTATACTTTTTTCTATTATTTGAAAATTGAGAACATGTTATAATATTTTCTAAATCTGCAATATCTGAAGATATGTTATATTTAAATTTTGTTAGATTGTATCGTTGTTGTTGGTACAAATATTTTTTACAAATCATGCAACATACACATTAATTTCTTTCATAAAAGATTTTGCATCAAATGAGTCTCTAAGGTTACTAGATATTTCATAAATTCTCTGCAAACGTTAATATCTTTTATCAGGACTTTCTTTCTGCAAGTTCAAATGCTCACACTCTTTCATAGCGATCAATCGACAATAATTCTTGAAGTGTTTCATCAGAAATATGCTTGCATATCAACGTAAATGCCATGGTCATTTTTCTGAAGTCTCATTTGACATATGATTATGAAATAATAAAGAATATTCATATGTTAAATTTTACAGATATATCTGTTTTGAGATCCCTGAATCCAAAAACGTGGTTTATGGATTGATGTTTGTCTGCCATCAGTACAGTGCTCCATGACCTGAATATATGGACCTATTTTAAATAAAATTTGTGTTGTGGGCATATTTGACTATATATCTCGGAATGTTTAACATCAAAATAATAGACTTTATTTCTTTTTTCTCTTTTCTGTAAAATACAAATAAAAACATTTCAACTTATGCCTGAAATCAGTAGCAAACACAACAGAGAAAACAAAAATTCATCAAAAGCCAAAATAAAAAAGAACCTTATAAGAGTACACAAATAACACAAAAACTCAATAACTATGTGATACAAGCATAATGTAATAATATTGAAAAATATTTTATGTGATCATCAAATGAGTACTGAGATAACTATTGACAAGATTTGAACTCAACACCTTAGAAAACATAAATATAAGGGCTGTTCAGAAAGAAGATTACATTTTATTATAAAAAAGACACCAATACAATTATACTTTGTTATTAAACACAAATTTGTGGTAACCTAGCTTGTCAATTATCACTTTATATAAAACTATTCGTGATAATCTGAGGGAAAAGGCATAATTGTGTAATTTTGAAATGCCGATTTTCTCTTTGATCTCTTCAACAAGTTCATCTATTACAACAAAGTGAATGATCATCCTCTTATTTCTTCACCCATACATTGCACAAAGTTCACAATGAGTGTCTAGTGATGTACTAACAACACCATGTATATTGCAGTGGGTGAGATTTTCAATGGTAGGTCAGAACAACTTAGAGAGAAAGATCTGAGGAGACTGATGACATTAGTAGGGGGGGGAGTTAAGGGGGGCTGATGGAATAGATCAAGAAAGATATTTCTGCACAGTAGTAGGAATAGTGCAGGTCAAAGAAAATACCTCAGGATAGTGTGCAGTGGATGTCTACTGCGCGATGAGTTCACCAAATTGTGGAAATCATAGTTACAATGTTCTCAGAAAAAAAGAAAATTCAGTGAACCATTCCATGCAATGGAGCGAGTCCCCATAATTTTGTACACTTTCTTCAGTCTCCCTAATAGTTTTCCATCCAAAAAAAATAGTGCTTGTTCCAAACCATTCACTCTTTTCTATTGCTGCCAAGATTCATAAACTTATTCGCTTTCAATGCTGTCAAAATATTGCTTGAAACTTGTAGTTTCATTACCATCTTATTAATTAGCACGACTGATGTATCTTTCTTCTTTTTTCTTTGTTGTTTGAAGGCAAAAACCTTGCAGTGTATCAAGTGGACACACCTTTATGCAGCGCTGAAGAGTTGCAAGTGTTCACGGAAGCAAGTGGAGCACTTACGTTTGAAAACAATTATACATAGTGGCAGTAAATCAAAAATAGTTTACGTTTGCAAAAGAATTAATTTTTTTTCTATTTCAAGGTAAGGATGAAATAAACTTGTAAATGAAGTTTATTCAAAGATTACAGTAGAGAGCCACTTTTAGTTTTATATTTTGTGTGTATGTGTTTGTAGAGTTCATGAACTTATTGAGTTATAAGTAGTAGAATACAGGGTCTTTGATTTTGAGGTAGACTAACTAAGTTTGGTAAATGATTTATTTTTATATCAAAAGATATGACGAATGACCTCTATGAAATTAAGTAAATCTTTATCCAACCTAAACTGTTGTGGGTTTACCTTTCAGGAGTATATCAAGGATTAGAAAGTTTAACAAAGACTCAGCTGCAAGTGCCTTTCGTTTCTATCAATTTTGTTTTATTCTTAATTTATTCAATTAATTTAAGAAGTGATTCTGACTTTTCAATACTTAGTATCCATTAACTTATTAATTTAAAAAATGTTGTTTGTAGAGAGTACGGTATAATTTAATTTCTTTGGGTAAATGGTTAAATAATTTTTAATCAATGTAAAAAAAAATCTAAAATTTCCAATATTTACTTTGATATAGACAATAATTAAATTTATTTAATGTTACATAGTAGGTTTTTAATAAGAGCACTCTCATTGCTCGGCAAACATATAGGTGATGGTCTGATCTCCCCCCCAGATATGCTTGATAATACCAGGAGTAACAGTCTCTAAAGTAGCAGTGATTCCTTCACTTAAATGATGTGGATACCAGATTTTCTCAATGTTCCTAACATCCCCTAAAAGAAAAAATCCATACGTGTCAGATCAGGGTTGAAAATGACCGAATGAAAAGAGTTGAAACCGACCGTCATGAAATAAATAAATGGCGAATAACAATGGTTGTTTGATAGAAAAAAACTAAGGTAATATATATTTTATAAACAATCTAGTTATGTTAACATAAATAAATATGAATTAATGGAAGATGATGTGTTCATTTTTCTGGAGTCTCACTACATAAACGTGCACGAATCAAATCAAATCAGCATTCTTTTTTTACTCTGTTTATTTACATTTCTTATATTTGTTGTAATCTCTCACATCATGCTGTACATTTGGCTCAAAATTATTAACATTCTTTATTGAGATTTTTCAAATGGCTTAATATTTACAATTTCTGTTTCAACAAAACACTCCTTACTTTTATGAACAGACTCTTTTGTAGGTCTGTCCATGTTTTGTTTAGACAAATTGACAGAGCTAAAAATCATGAAATAAAAACATATAAAAAATAAACAACGGACTACTTGGCCATAAATTAATGGAAAATGCAAATGAAACGAAATAAGAAATGTGAGGGAAAGAGAACCAACATTTAAAAAAATGCACTCACAAGGATGAAATAATTCATCGTCAACATTCGTTATTGCAGTCTTTGAAATAGAAGTAAACACAGAACAACCATTCATTTGTATTACAAGCTCAGTTGTCTGTCTGTCAGCCATTTTGTGTTTTGTGAAAAAAACATTATATTTTTGGAAATAAATTATTAGATATCATGTTCAAATTTGGTACTCATATTTTTATGTGACCTTATGGATGTACTAAAAACCACGATATTGTATTGTATTTTTTAAATGACGGTGGTTTAACATTTTTAATGTTGAATAACTCTAAAACTGATAACCAGTTTTTTTAATTTATGAAAGTTGTAAAATTTAAACTGATTATATTTTTAATATATAACCTAGGCCTGTTACATGAACAGCTGATTTAAATTAGTTCTACATTAGTAGCTTTTATATAAATTTTCTGAAAATCTCAACAATTAACTTACATGTTTTATTTTTATTTATCTTTACTAAGACTAAAGTAAGAGTCAGGCTTGATGTCACAGTTTTCACTTCTTCAGCTCCTAGCCAACCGGCATTGCCGAGTTTATTCTTTTCACTCTCTCACGACAATAAATTCTTTAGCGTACTCGTGAAGCCTATATTTCTCATACGGTCTACTTCGCCGGCGGCTATCTCGTAATGTATATTGTCAAAGAGAAACGCTACAGCATTATTGACCAACTTGACCGTTGCAGCTGAATCAGTCGCCTTTTTTTCCACTTACTTTACCCTTTATATACAATTGACTTTCAAACGGTGTCGTCATCACGTCCTGTTGATTTGTGGGAATACGAATTTCATCGTTATTGCCGTACATTGATGGTGCGTGTGGTCTGTGCGAATGGTATTCCAAACGGGTGATGACGTAATGATACTCTGCCGCATTATCGATTGCCAACACTTCCATTGCTGGGTGTAACTTTGAAGCCCAAAGCTCTGAGGAGCAGAATATTTCGCCGTGTTAACTTGCCTGAGGGTCGACGTATACTGATGCCTGCCTGTCTGTTGACGATCGCTATTAATAACGAGACCCATTTCCCTTATGTAAATGTAGTCTGACAGAGACGTTTCAAATCTGAAATTAATAGGAGCACCGCTCTGATCTGTTAGACGTACGGTTTTGTTATGAATATTTTTCATCTTGACAGGCAGATATATGATATACTACTAATGTTGTGAAACCTACTACTAATGTTGTGAAACCTACTACTAATGTTGTGAAACCTACTACTAATGTTGTGAAACCTACTACTAATGTTGTGAAACCTACTACTAATGTTGTGAAACCTACTACTAATGTTGTGAGACCTACTACTAATGTTGTGAAACCTACTACTAATGTTGTGAAACATACTACTAAGGTTATGAAACCTACTACTAAGGTTGTGAAACCTACTACTAATGTTGTGAAACATACTACTAAGGTTATGAAACATACTACTAATGTTGTGAAACCTACTACTAATGTTGTGAAACCTACTACTAATGTTGTGAAACATACTACTAAGGTTATGAAACCTACTACTAAGGTTGTGAAACCTACTACTAATGTTGTCAAACATACTACTAATGTTGTGAAACCTACTACTAATGTTGTGAAACCTACTACTAATGTTGTGAAACATACTACTAATGTTGTGAAACCTACTACTAATGTTGTGAAACCTACTACTAATGTTGTGAAACCTACTACTAATGTTGTGAGACCTACTACTAATGTTGTGAAACCTACTACTAATGTTGTGAAACATACTACTAAGGTTATGAAACCTACTACTAAGGTTGTGAAACCTACTACTAATGTTGTCAAACATACTACTAATGTTGTGAAACCTACTACTAATGTTGTGAAACCTACTACTAATGTTGTGAAACCTACTACTAATGTTGTGAAACCTACTACTAATGTTGTGAAACCTACTACTAATGTTGTGAGACCTACTACTAATGTTGTGAAACCTACTACTAATGTTGTGAAACATACTACTAAGGTTATGAAACCTACTACTAAGGTTGTGAAACCTACTACTAATGTTGTGAAACATACTACTAAGGTTATGAAACATACTACTAATGTTGTGAAACCTACTACTAATGTTGTGAAACCTACTACTAATGTTGTGAAACATACTACTAAGGTTATGAAACCTACTACTAAGGTTGTGAAACCTACTACTAATGTTGTCAAACATACTACTAATGTTGTGAAACCTACTACTAATGTTGTGAAACCTACTACTAATGTTGTGAAACATACTACTAATGTTGTGAAACCTACTACTAATGTTGTGAAACCTACTACTAATGTTGTGAAACCTACTACTAATGTTGTGAGACCTACTACTAATGTTGTGAAACCTACTACTAATGTTGTGAAACATACTACTAAGGTTATGAAACCTACTACTAAGGTTGTGAAACCTACTACTAATGTTGTCAAACATACTACTAATGTTGTGAAACCTACTACTAATGTTGTGAAACCTACTACTAATGTTGTGAAACATACTACTAAGGTTATGAAACCTACTACTAAGGTTGTGAAACCTACTACTAATGTTGTCAAACATACTACTAATGTTGTGAAACCTACTACTAATGTTGTGAAACCTACTACTAATGTTGTGAAACCTACTACTAATGTTGTGAAACCTACTACTAATGTTATGAAACATACTACTAATGTTGTGAAACATACTACTAAGGTTGTGAAACATACTACTAAGGTGTGAAACATACTACTAATGTTGTGAAACATACTACTAAGGTTGTGAAACCTACTACTAATGTTGTGAAACCTACTACTAAGGTTATGAAACCTACTACTACGATTTTGAAACCTACTACTAAGATTTTGAAACCTACTACTAAGGTTGTGAAACCTACTACTAATGTTATGAAACATACTACTAAGGTTGTGAAACCTACTACTAATGTTATGAAACATACTACTAAGGTTGTGAAACCTACTACTAATGTTGTGAAACATACTACTAATGTTATGAAACCCACTACTAATGTTGTGAAACATACTACTAAGGTTGTTAAACATACTACTAAGGTGTGAAACATACTACTAATGTTGTGAAACATACTACTAAGGTGTGAAACATACTACTAATGTTATGAAACATACTACTAAGGTTGTGAAACCTACTACTACGATTTTGAAACCTACTACTAAGATTTTGAAACCTACTATTAAGGTTGTGAAACCTACTACTAATGTTATGAAACATACTACTAAGGTTGTGAAACCTACTACTAATGTTATGAAACATACTACTAAGGTTGTGAAACCTACTACTAATGTTATGAAACATACTACTAAGGTTATGAAACATACTACTAAGTTTGTGAAACCTACTACTAATGTTGTGAAACCTACTACTAATGTTATGAAACATACTACTAAGGTTGTGAAACCTACTACTACGATTTTGAAACCTACTATTAAGGTTGTGAAACCTACTACTAAGACATGGAAACATAAATAAATTTAAAAGTTTTGTTTCGATGGAATGTTATGATTTGTCCTCTACCTTATTGTATTAATGTTAACTATATAACCAAACACTACATCATTTTAATTACCGGTAATTTATTTCTTTATTTCTGTGCAACTTTGTTGAAGACCTCATTATACAAATGTAAGTCCTAATATAAAAACTGTAAATTTAATAGATTTCGTAATTATTTTAATATCACGGTTAGCAATATTATGACAATTCATTCCAGAACTAATTAGATTATCTCTGTATGTAAGGCTTCAGTAATTGGAAACTGCAAAAACACACAATAGAAGACATTACAAGATCTAAGTGCTTTGAAAACAAAGGTATCTTACACAACATGGAGTTAACTACAGTTATAAAATTTGTCTTATTTTTAACAACAATTGTAAATGAAATGTTGAGTGTTAGAAATAAGGTAAGCATGTTTGGAAAGTTTATTCTTCCCTCCCTCAGATTCAATTTTATTATAAAATTTTAAATTATACTTATTTCCCATAATAACGAACCAATAATCTAGTAAATACAATGTTTTTATAATTTTGTATTTTCAAACGAAAATTAAAATGCTCATTCGAGTTCGCGAAACAAAATTTCCTTTTAAAAAAACTAATCTAAATATTTAATTTATTTTTATAATTCCTTTGCCATTCCTTTTAATTCTTTTTCGCTAAAGTTTTCGTTAAAATCTTCCTACTAATTAATTTCTCTTCGTCCATAAATTCCCCACCTAATATTTTTTCTCTATCTCTCTCTGATATATATTTTTTACATGAAACCAGACTATGTATGAACTCTTGTCCGAATTTTGTCAACCGAAATGGGTGATTAAACAATCATTACATATTAACCTATATAAATGGTTTGAAATATCATTATATATATAAAATTCTATGCTTTCAGTCAATGTAATAAACTACTAAATAATAAAAAAATAAAATAATTAATGTAAAAAATCAAACAGAAAAGGGTTGATGTATTTTTGTTATTTATTATTATCAGGTTTTCTTTTCTACCAAGTTTTACCAGATTTACACAACTAAAAATACAATCCTATAAATTTTCAATATAGACTATAGTACATAAAAACCCCTTTTTGGTAATTTCACTCTTGCTGGCTAAAGTAAGGCTAAGGTACATCTTTAATTAAGGGCGTACTTCTACGAAACAGCGCTGAGAGGGTTATCGCTAATTAGGGATCACCAATAAGAGCTTCTCCTCTCAACCATCTACCTATCCATTATGCAAAACCACCCATTCATCTTACACTATACTCCGAGGATTTTTGTAACACTACCTAAATTTCTATTTAATTCCATTCCCCCCCCCCCCAGTCTCTACCAATACATATAACATAAACATTCACAAATCTATCTCTTCTACCAATCTTGGTCTATTATTATTAATTATACTTATGTAGATAGACAGTTAGGTTAGGTTAGTTATCATAGTGACTAATATATAGATAGTAAGAAACCCCCAATCGAGTCACAGTTTTCACGGGTTTATCATACCACTTTGGATGTAATTCTCACCAAAGCACAATGCCAGGGACAATCTACCTGTGATATACCACTTTTACTCTTCCAAAAAAGTGTAATTCCAGTGTTAATTTTTATTATAATAAATTCGAATTACTACCTACATATTTAGGTTTGCGGTTTTGTATATTACGTAATTGATAGTTTGTATTCCATTTCCATATAACATTGTTACTCAGGTTTATAATAGGTTAGAATTGGTGTAGGATTATAAATTATTCATTATTTGCGACTAAGCATGTTTGTAGATCGTGGTGTCAGGAATATTTGATTACCAATTTTTTTTACTAGAAATCTTTTATTGCCCTTAAAGTATTCTCTCTCACGATTATTACCAACTTTTTTTCTCATTTTTTTTTATTTAACCAAAGAAACTTTTATTTAAAAGAAAACAAATATTAAGTTTAAAACTACAAAAGGGAATAATTTTCTTAATATCAAGGATGGCCATTGAGACAACAAAATAATCATGTACTTACCGTTCTCAATGACGTGTACATTAATTTAGAAAAACAAACCTTGGCTATATCCAACATAATCGTATCCTTGACACACCCTACGAAGCCCCTTATTTTCTTTTGTTCTTTCCTCATTTATCCAAATTTCAAAAACACATATTTCCCTTAGTCAGTAAGTAATACTTATTTAGTTTTTCCCGATATACAATAAATGCCAGCCAATTATATTTAAACACGGTACCCTGTAAAGTGTGGTTATACCAACAAAACTATTAACCAACCAATAATAAACCACCCCAAATATTTTTTCTCTTCCAAACCTTCTCCTTTATCTCATCACTTCAAATTAAAACATATTATAGTATTTCATATGAGCGAACACCAGTTTAAAAATAAAAAAAACAACAACAGGAAATCTAAAATATAACGATGTCCAGACTCGTTATTACAAGACTACAAGACACTAAGGAAACTATTAATGGATATCTCCGACAGCTCCTTAAGCCTTACTAAACCTTAGGCCTGTTCGTTAAACCATGGAAATTTTGTATTTGCTACAATAGTTTCAACTAAGCTAAATGGATTTTTTAAACAAAAATTGGCAATATCCAAGATAGTTATACAATGGAAATGTTAATGTGTTGATGATTCTTGCAGGATGTTTTAATTCAAATGAAGTGATTCAAGTTACACCACAGGACATATCCTTGTACTAGCATAAAACCTGACTCCAGTTGAATGAAAAATAATGTGGATTCACAAAAAGAGTATTATTGCACAGTATTTTTATTGCAACGGTCATATTTTGCAATATCCATCTGTTTTCACCACCTATAAGATTCTTCTCTAACCAATTCTTTAAAAACTGCCGGCCACCTTTTTTTTTTGTTACTGTTCAGCAAGAATTTAAAAAAATAATAATTAACCATTGTATGGCTAACTCCTTTAAAATATTAATCTAACCTCACCCAATAACTCCATTCTGTGTTATATTAAACCTTGTACTACTTTATTTTTTGTTTATATATATATATATATATATATATATATATATATATATATATATATTAATAGAGTATAAGCCATTTTTTCTTTACCTTAAACAAAACTTAAGAGATATATACTATCTTTAAATAGTTGTGTGATCCTACATATCAACCATTTGGCGTTTATTCTTATTGTTATCAATGTACTATTTATTTATTTAATTTTTTTCCCATCACTGTGGGTGGATTCACCCATACCTTTGTAGTGGTTCTTTCTCTTCTCCTTTGGTCACACTTATTGTGCCCGGGCTGGGGCATAATAACTTAGGAAGTAGTTTTGGAATTTTTTTAGAAATAGTCGTTGTTTGGGTTTATCTTACCTCATTCCTGGGTTTGTCGGGAAACTCCTTTCATTTCGTTTTCGCCAGAGGGGGTGACTGTGATATTTACGGCATCACAATCCTGGTTTTGCCTATGGTACTCTACCCTTTGAGCTTTAACCCACTGCACATTGCCTATCTCACTAATAGGTCTAAAAGTAGATTGCTCCCTTCCAAGCACAGTAGGGATGCGCAGGGGGAACAATGTAACAGCAAGGTTCAGTGCCAACAAGTGAAAGTTTCCGTTCCTATTTAACTTTTATAAAGACCCTCAAAAATGTTCGCTAAATACATTAGGGATGGGTCGGAAGGCCCAGGGGGTAATTGCTCGCACTCTGGGATTTTGGTTTCGTTTATCTAAAATTATGTGTGTTTTGCCTGTCACGTTCGATCAGTGCAAGTCTTATCATTATGCTGTTCCCTTTACTGTTAAATTACCAATAATAATAGATATATAATATTTTTAATTTGTATAAACATAGTAGAAGTTAATTAGATTCGTCATAAAATGGCTAGCCTTGTGTGAGTTAGTTGTCCCTAATGTAGGATTTGATTTGTTTATTGACTGTGTGAGAGTGCCCAAAATGGCGATTTAACTTAAAGATCCATGAACCAGGCCTATTCAACTTTTATTAACCAATATGCCCTCCTTTACTAAGTACACATAGGATTATAAATTTGTATTGTTACAATTTTATATTCTTGTCACAAATATAGAGACTTTAGAGACCATTTGAAAGTAGGGCTTACTAGATATTTCTACTAATTAAAAATCAAAAACCTCCTTTAGGCATGACATAGAATTTTCATAATATAATAGTTTCCTTTTACGACATATGCAATTTAATTTAAATAATGTACTGTATTTAGTTCCAACAAATTCTGCAGCCCCACAACCCCTACAGATAAACTTTCTAAACAAATCGGCAAATTTTAAGAGGACCACAGCCCAAAACTCTCACTATAGCATACTCTTAAACATAAACTTAAAACATACATACTCTATATCTGCGTTATAAATAATTACGAATACTAAAATATATAGAGTAATAGGTTTGATATTGTACAACGTACCAGATAGTTTTAACAATGTAGAGACTAGTAAACCATTTTAATTTCAAAGTGAATGATATTTAATACAAAACTGTATAATAAGAATGTTTGAATGTCACAATCAATGCCAATATTAGATTCCAACGTATTGTATGCAGTTTCATATGTCTTGTGGGTGGATGTATGTCTGCGTATTTTGTGCCACAGTATAAGGTGACGACGACAACAACAACTACAATGACAACGACAAAAACAACGACGACGACGATGACTACGATGATGACACTTCACACACTAAAACTTGGACCTCACATGTATAACTTTATATCAGTATACTATCCATTAGTACGGGTTAACTCACTGATTGTTCCAAACAAAATTACAACAAATATTATCCGTATGAGAAGTCATTTGGTCGTTGTCTTCGTCTTCGTCAAAGAAATTAATGAAAGTTAGGCTTGTTGAATATCTTGATAAAATAAATTATTTTATTGGAAACCAATTTGGTTTTAGAAAAGGGCACAATACACAGGATGTTATTTTACATTTAGTTACTCAGGTAGCATATGGCATAAATATTGGAAAATATATTGGTGGTATATTATTAGATATTTGTAAAGGGTTTGATAACGTAGATCATGATATTTTGTTGGATTTGCTGTATAAGACTGGTGTAAGGGGTGTTGTACTTAAGTTGTTTAGGAGTTATATTGTTAATAGGCAGCAGTGTGTTAGAATCGATAGAAATTTTAGAATTTGGTGTTCCCCAGGGATCTATACTAGGAGCAATTTATTTATAATTTATATTAATGGTTTCTGTAGGTAATTTCAGAGGTTCTTTGTCAGCTTGTGCTATGTAGGAAACAACTGGAAAGACATAACAGAAGCAATTCCTACAGATCTGTGTGCACTTCGCTGGTGGTTAAGAAAACACAAAATGTTGCTCAGTTCTGAAAAAACTAATTATATACATTTTAAATTGAGACCAGAAGTGAAATATGAATGTCTAAATTTAAATTAAAACTAAAAATAAACTTTTGAGTTTATTGCACCCAGATAATTTATTCAGTTAGCTGATAAAATTAAAAACTGTTTCAACAAAATTCGTTTTATAAAAAAAATTAAGAAAATTGTTGCTTGAATTACCTGAGGTTGCTTCTCTATTGAAAATTATGGCACAGTTAAAATTTATCCACAATTTGAAATATTTATTACATTACAGTATAGAAATGGTATACTAGTGTTACAGTTTTAAATATTCACAAAAATTGTGTATTGTAAGCATAGGTACAAGTTTATATAGCTCACTCGAATTTTATTTTTCAATGTTTTCCTTTAGCAATCTTCCTTAGATTTATATTATATCTTCGTTTGTTGTTACCTTTTATTTGTATGTGATGAAGTCTGCCTATGTTTTTGTGTGTTAATATAGCTTGCATTAAGTTGTGTATATGCATAATTTAATGGTTTTTGTAAATATGTAAATCATATATTGTTATTATGTTTGTATATAAGTGTGTTGTATTTCAGATATAGGCATTTTTAAGTTTCATTTTTATATACGTAGGCAAGATAAGTTATTATTTTCTGTTGGTAATATAACAAGTATTTTATTATTTAATGTAATATTTTGTTAAAGAATGTTATATGAACTTATTTATTTCATAATTTACATTTAATATATATTTGTATATGTTAGGGAAAAGACACAATATATTTATTTTCATTTAAAAAAATAAATGAATAATAAAATAAATATATAATTCGAGTTTGGACTAGGCCATTCTTATTTATCTATAGACGGCCTCTTCCGGACTCTTTCTATAAAATGTAGAGAAAGCCATGGAGGCTAAAAATACGATAGCACAGTTTCAAATAAAATGTTTGAAACTTATTTTCTCCGTCTACCCTTCTACTCAATGGTTTTATATGCCCCAGTGATTTTAAGAGAGTTTGAAGACATTTAATATTAATGTTAGGGATATGGTTGCTTTAATTCAATGAAAATTAAATTTAAGAAACAATATTTTCGGGTGCGTCTTCTGACATAGCCGCAAGTTTAACTACGGTTATTAAAGCAATCAATATCTTTCATCGAATCGTTGACCTTGATCCTCGCCATCAACAGGGGGATCGACAACAATCAAAGCCCAGGCATTTCCTCATTTTAATTCCCATGAAATGTCTGTTGCTTTCACCCCCAATAGTAATAAGTGAGCCATGGTTAACAGCCCATCTCACTCCGATAGACGTTATCCCCCTCAATGCAACAACCAACCTCTGCCAGAATTCCAGGAACCCGATTACCGACTCCATAACCATAGATCTTTTCCCTCACCATCCAATAGATTCAGCCGTCACCATAATCAACCTCATGATGTAAACTCCACAGAAGCGCTATTAGGGTCGATCAGCGTCTTCTACCCAAAGAACCTACTCACTTACATACAGTGTGCGCAAATAAAACCAATAACCCTAACCAATAAGAAAACTATGTGGCAACATTAAGCGTTGTGACCTTGGAGAGTGGCGTTGCCTTATCAACACAAAATACCTTATCAATGCCGTCTCCTCTTACTCCATCATGTTGAGAACCTTTTTAACCTATTAACTAGTAACAAATAAAAAGTTAAGACATGTAACAAACAATAAAATAATAATTTTCTAAAAGAACTTACCTTCATAGGCAAACATGTGTTGCAGCATCCACTGATCTAAACATGTAGTCTTACACGTTACAAGGAAACAAAAATATATAATTGAATTCAACTTTTTAAAATTATAAATATTTTGTTATTCCCAAAATTATATACACATAACAAGTCTAAATGAACGTAGATGCGTACAAACACTAATGACACACATATACTCGCTTAAAATAAACCTAAATAGACCTTTTTGTAATCAATAGATCCCATTAACGAGGAAACTTGTATTATTCAAACTTTACAACTAATGAACAAGATAAGATGTCTTTGTAATGATCAAACACATGATTTTATATAATTTGGAAGAAAATTAGGTACCAGATAATCAAACAATTCTGTATAATTTTCAAGGATGGATTTTAAAATTAAATAATTAAAGTTTCTACAGCATTGGATGGAATAAATGTGATTGACATATATGTAAAATTAGTGGAACTAATACGAGATAGAACATGTTATATATTTGAAGATAATTTAAACGAAGTACATCAGTTTGTTTAAGAAATGGAAAAGAAGGTATGAAATAAGTTTTAAAATAAATTAAACTCTCTGTTGAGCAACAAAATGTTGTATCAGAAGCATCTCCTCCACCTGCACAATTATCAAGAGCAAAACTACAAATAACTAAAACAGATTTTGAACATATTTTTTCCTCAAAGTTATTCTAATAAAATTATTCAATTAGCTTCTTACAACTTGGTTTCTGATCAATTATAACAACAACATATTTAAAATTTTTAACTCAATAAATTTTTAAGCACTTTTGAAGAGAGACAGTGTTTGTTGGATTGGAAAAACACTGCTCTTGGAATGAACTCAATTTTTTAAAGTTATAAATAATACTTTTTACTTTTAGACTACTCAGTACTGAAAACCAATATTTAAATTGTTATAAAGATCAAGGAAACCAGAACTACAGAATTTGTAAATGTTAATCACATACAATTTTATTGTATATGATTTAGTTACAATGGAGAATGTTGCAATACATTAGTGTTGTCAGCTGATATAAGGTTGGTGGTTTTAATTTACAATTTTGAGTACAAAAATAAAATAGAGTTTAATGTTTAATATATACGATCTAAAGTAATTTGTGTGATTCAATTAATTTACAATAAACGTACACTCTAAAGTATTAAATACGCCTATAATGTTGTGGCCCAGCCAAGGAGCCTACCAAACCAAAACTATAATAAGTATAAATTAGGATGTAAAGGAATTCTAAATAATAAAATATGAATTGGCACTTGCGATTTTGTTGAGCAGTGCAATATCACGTAGAAGGGGGAGAGACGAGGAGTGGAGGGCTTGAACCAAGGAGCCGAGCAGAGAGTCTGTTCCAAGAGCCGAGAAGAAAGACCGCTACGGGACGAGGTCAGTCCATTTTCGGCCACGTGCTAGCTAAATTAAACGGTATGCTTTTCGGCCACTATTAAGGCTTTATCTAGCCGTTATGTCTTTTTAATAAATTATAAATATTTCTGTAAAAAATATAACATTTAATTTCACTTGCGTTGCGTGCGTTCATTAGCGTCCTAACCCGACTCCTTGGCCCATCCTCACAAGATTCGGCTAAAGTGTACGCGGTCTCCAGCCAGCCGGAGCTTCCAGCTGGTCAAAAGAAGTGGAGACGGTCACAATGTGAGTGTGAAAGAACAGTTGAACAAAAAACATTCAATTAATTGGAATTCAAATTTTTTTCTACAACTTCCCAACAGGAATCTTACTTCTTCACCTTTTATTTTTTACTATTTATATATAGCTTAAAACTTTTGGGATTTCTCAGGGTTACAAAAATATATTTCTTAAAAACATTAGTATTTTTACATACAGTTTATAGTATTTTGCGTTCTGTGATTATTTATAAAAATTGATATTTTGTTCATGTAACAAATTTAATCAATGTGAGTTTTATTGTTCACACAAACAATATCTAAAGTAGAAACTTACATATTTGTACAATGAAATTTACTACAAGGGATAGCCATTAATAAAACACTAATTAATTATTGTTATGTTTTTAATGTTTGAATTTTTAATTTTCAGATTGTGGTCAATACTCGTAATGACTGCAGTAAGTATTCTAATTGTATATTTTTAGTTTGAAATATAACAATTAAATAATTTTAAAATAATTGTATGGTTAAATTTTAATTATATATTTTTTAAAATATAAAGTAGTATAAAAACAGAGATTTCTCGCCAGTTTGAACATGGGAGGGTTAGGGAAATCAAAAATTACCATAAATTGGAACCTGAGTTTTAAAGAGAAAATTTTTTTCTTTAAATAAAATTGATTATAGAATCAATGCCATTTACGTGTTTTATTTTTTAACTTTTAACATGTGCCAGTTCTAGGGTTAAACTTCTTTTATATTATTGTTTATGTTATCTGATAATAAATATGTATGGGATAAAATTACAACGTTGACCACCATATCATATTCAGTAGGATTAAAAAAGTCAACTATGCAACACCTTTATTTAGATTTAGATGTAACAATTATTTTGTCAACTTGAAGGGTTGACAAAATTAAACGGAATTACAACAATGTTAATATACAAGGACAAGTTAGATGGCAACTCATCTGTTTAGTCAGCGCAGGGATCAAGATCAATTTACAAGTGTAAAATCAAAAGATGTGTTTTTATCTTGATCAACATTTGTTTAGAGATTAAAATACAAGAAATTTAAGTTTGAAAAATTGTGTCCTAATCAACCAATGGCAGTCTTAAAATAGTACATATGTATTTTTATTTAAACAAAAGAAGTTTTATGATTAACAGAGAAAAGTAAATAAATAAATTTTGCCAACCTATAATTTTCAGAAATTAAATTTAGTTAAAAAAAAATTTAGGATGTAGATGAAACAAATAATTGGTACATGTACAGTACAAGGTGTGTAGATAGACAAAATAATAGGTACATGTACTACAACGGAAATTCGTTGTATGGGGTTATGTTTTGGTCAAAAAAGAAAAATATCAAAAAATAATCCCAATGCAAGGTATGGATGTTTTGTAGAACGTTTTACTGCTTATAGCCGGTCGGTGAGATTGAACTATGAAATGGTCCAAGGTCAACTCTTGCCGGCTTGTTCTAACAGTAAATTCCTATGTCGGCGGATTTTTAATTGAAAAATCATTTTTTATGAATTTTGAAAATATGAAATAATAATGTATAAGGATATGTAGTTGTAATACAAGTCGTATGCAATACATATCTAGTACTGTTATTTCATATTAACTAACAGACGTTACGGCATATTTAAATGAAGAATTTAAAAATTTTCAAAATTAATAAAAAAAAAAAAACCTTGGTATTTCTGAAAATAAAATGTAATTTTAAGATAAAAGTATTCTTGCTAAAATTTGGAAAAAATTGATATTTAAAAAGTTAGCAGAAAAGGTTAAGTATAAAAGCTAATAAAAGTAAATAAAAATAAATTTTGAGAAAAGGATTGTATAGAAGCAATTAAATAAATAAAGTTATATCATAATTAATGATTAAAAATTTAAATTTGATTAAAACAAAAGAGTTATGGTTTTCACGCTATAGTATGAAAACGAAAAAAGATAAGAAGTGGAAATTTTGCAAAAAGAAGTTAAAACCTAATATCTAAGAGTTGTGTAAATTTCAGGAAAATCAGTCAATAAATAAACCCCAAACCCAAAGGTGTGAAAATACGCACGGGATTACATCACTACTAGAAGTCGCAGAATTATGTTATCACGGCTAGTGCGTTTAAATCACGAAATAAACAAAGTGACAAAGTTTGAAAACAAAAACTTTAAAGGTGTAAGAATTAAAAACTGTAAATTACGCAAATTCTTACGTAAGCTATTGAAGGTGAATGAATAGTCCGAGAAATGTCATTCGAAGTGCGGGAAATTGCCGCGGTCGAGAGCTACAAGACACCGGTTATGTAAAAACGCAAAAACTGTTAGGAAAAGTGTTATAGACAATTAAAAGGAAAACAATGAAGATTTTTACATCGGCCAGTTACAAGTTGCAGGGTTTAAATGTTCAAGGATAAGTGATGTAGTTGTAGGCGGAGCCAGAATACCAACTTACAGCAAAAATAGATTAAAGGATTAATTAGAACAAAGTGATTAAAAAGGACAATTTAAAAACGGTAAACGTAATAAATAAATTAATAATAAATAACTGAACCACCTACACCAAAAATAATCAAGAAATTGCATGGAAATACACCATAAATGGAACTATCGTATCGGTCCAGTGAGGGAAAAAAATTGGTATCGATATACGATAGTTTTTGGCTATAAAAAGAGCCGCACGAATCTCATAGTGGTCTCTCTGAAAAAATTGTAGGAACAAGTGCTAGGGGTAACTATGCCCGACGGGTCTCTCTGAAAAAATTGTAGGAACAAGTGCTAGGGGTGGCTATGCCAGTTTGCCGACTCAAGATTCTCAGTAAAGAAGTTTAAGTGTTACTATGCCAAAGTATTAAAACAGCGTCAGCGAGAGCGATAGGAGGTGATAGATTCGAACAACCAGCCAGCCTTCTAAACTCCATGGAAAAAATATAAGACAACTTTAATCGCTAAATGCAACCAACCAGACACCAGAGGACCATCAGCATCCCAGGACTCAGGATCTTCAACACGGCGGACAAGGTCTGAGAAAATCCAAATTTCCTTTTTTAAAGGGCAAAATTGGCCCGATTTTAGAGTCTCACTGATTTTCCTGAGATAATTTTTTTTTGTGTGTAATTAAATAAATGTATTAAAATAGATAATGTCAAACTCATGTGTGGATAAAAATCTTTTTCAATAAATAAATTTGATAAATTAAATAATATAAATTCAGAGATAAATAGAAATTTTTATATAGATCAATTTTAAGAAAGTTATAAGTGATTGCCTTCTGCTCAAAAGAAAAAATATTTTAGTTGTTATCCATTAATTTTATTAGAGAAATTGTTTTGAGTTTTATTTTGTTGACTTGTGTCAAGCTTATTATTTCCAGTTGTTTTTGTTTCAATTAATTAAAAGAATTAATTTTTTTATATATTCTCTAAAACTGTGTTTTATTTAGAATTGGTCACACAATTAGATGCTATATTTTCAGGTTTGTTATTATAAAAAAGGGTAAAATATATTGTATCAAAAAGGTATTCCTAAGGACACACACCTACGAGATTAAAATTCGAAAATAAAGTCAATTCGTGTTCTCCCTGAGAAATAGGGTAATCTTAAATACAGTTACTGGAAGTCGTAAATAAAAAGGGGGGTACCGGTAATTTGGGGCAACTCAAATTATCGAAGAAGTTATTCAGTCCAGGCCAGCAAGATAGTAAGCCAAAAACTTCCAGTGGATTGGATAATTTATTCTTTTTGTCACGCGAGAACGAATCCTGTAGGCTAAAAATCTCAGGATTCGAGACTATTACGTATTAATAAAGATAGGGGGCGTAATTAGTCTGACTCTAAAAAAGGTAGAGTTTTTTCGTTGTAGATAGAAGATGGCGCCCATACGGTGAAGCCCGAATAATTGTTTTTAAATTAGTAGTTATAAAAAGTACAGGGTAAGCGATTAGTACGTGCTATTGACAAGTAATACGGACTGGTTGTTTGCATTGTATAGTGTAGCTGCTGTTTGGGAAAATTAGGCTAGGCTTCAAAGAGTACGGATACAGTATATTTTACCTAAATGTGTATGCTTAGTATAAGATGTATAGTTTATAAGTATACTACATACCTTAAATTCTGGTGATCTGTGTTGGTTGTATAATTTGGGAGGGAGTGAAATAAATAAAAAATAATAATAATAAAACATAATTAAATTCGGGTATAAAAAATAGAAAGATTAAAATAAATAAATTAAATAAAGATAGAATCAATTAAAAAATAATTAATAAATCTCTTAATATTAAATAAAATAAATAAATAAGAAAAACAAAATGGCTGAAAAGACCCAAGAAGGTAAATCGTTAATGGCCTACTTAGAAAAGAGAGAAAAAGATGAAAAGGCGTTAAGGGAAAAAGAAAAACAAGAAGAAAGGGCGTTAAGGGAAAAAGAAAGACAAGAAGAAAGGGCGTTAAGGGAAAAGGAAAATGAAATAAGAGATAAGAGAGATAAAGAAGAAAGGGCGTTAAGAGAAAAAGAAAGACAAGAGGAAAGGGTGTTTAGGGAGAAGGAGAGTAGAGAAAGGGAAAAAGAAAGAGAAGAAAGAAGGGCACTCTGGAATAAAATAGAAGGGAGAGTTCAGGGAATAGAATTAGAAGTAGCTAATAATGCGGCTCAACAAGAGGTTTTTAAAGCTGAAGTGGAGGGGGAGTTTAGAGAAGTTATTGGTAAAATAGAATCATTAGCTGGAAATAGTAAAGTAGTAAATGCTAAAGTAGATAAATTGGAAAAAGATAATAAATTGTTAGAAAATAAAGTTAGAATTATTGATAAAAAAGTAGGGGAAATAAATTTAGGAGGAATTAGTAGCAGACATATAATAATAAATAGAATAGATAATGAAAATGTAAAAGTTGAATTTTGGGGTAATCCTAAGGAAAGGCCTATGCAATTTATTAGGCAAATAGAAAATTTACTAGAAGAAATTCAAGTGGGAATGGATGATAAGGAAAAGATAAAGGTTGTTGAACGACATTTAAGATCAAATGCTGAGTTATGGTGGAATGTGGTGAAAACCGCGGATATGGGTTATAGTGACTTTAAGAAACTGTTTATAGATCACTATTGGAACTTGCAATCCCAAAAAATAGTTCGAAATAAAATTGAATATGGGAAATTTTTTGAAAACGGAAATATGACCAAAGCCGAATATTTTTGTTTACTTATAAATAAAGCAAGCGATTTAGAACCACCGATCCCGGAAAAATATTTAATTTTCACGATTATGCAGCATTTTAGGGAGAATATTAGAATGACTAGTATGGGGAAACCCATGGAAAATATTCAAGAAGCACTCACGTTTCTAACTAGTGTCGATACGATGGAGGAATCGCGTAGGGGAAACTGGAATTCCAATCCGGAGAGGGATAATAGGCAAACCAAAACCTTTCCTAATAACCCTAACCAGAGATCCTATGGTGACACCCAAAATAAACCTCGACCTCCAAACCTTTCAAAACCTGGTCCATCAAAAAACCATCCTAACTCGCCTAGGAATTTAAACGGATAAAAGAGGCCTTTTTGACACCTAATAGACCATCGGATTACACTAAGGCTGCGGATAAAATAATAAATAATAAACAAAGTAGAAATTTAATAAACAATGAAAAAATTAATAAAGAAAATTTAGAAAATAAACAAACCATTCATCATAATAAAAATAATAAAATTGGAGGGAGCAAGAAACCAAATTATCGCGTTTACGACTCTACTAATAGATTAGGGGGGAGTAAACAAAATAATAAATGTCAATCGTTAACATTCGAGTCAAAAATTAAAAATAGATGTGATTCTAGGGAAAATCAACCAGAAAATGAATGTAAACAATCGAGTTATGTTACGTCAGGAGACAATCTGCGTCATAATGTTGAACCACCAGTTTACAGACAACCCACGAACTCTAATTTTAATTCGAATACAACGAAAGATAAAGGCGGCTTCCACTACGGAGTGCGAGATAGGGGCGCTTCGGTCTCTACAAAACAAATTGTAGAGGAAAAACTAATCCCGAGTCCGCAGGAAACATCTAAACTGTGTGTCGGAGGATTGCATTTAGATTTACGAGGGGATTTATTAGAAAAAGATAAAAAATATTTCTTAAAAGAAAAACCGATTGAGGAAACTCCTAAAATACCCGTAAATCTAGGAAACAATGTAGTTATGGTAGAAATAGATACAGGAGCCGAAATTTCACTAATTAGTGAAGAATTATATTTAATGTTAAAGAAAGAAGGGCTTGAAATTTTGGAACTCCCTGTAACTGGGGTGGAAATAGTAACTGCAGTTAAAAATAAACCATATAAAATAAATAAACAAATTATGATATCAATAAAAATAAAAGAAGTAGAAATCGAATTAAAATTATTAATTGTAAAAAATTTAAGGTCCAGAATAATAATAGGATGTGATGTATTGTACGAATTAAAAGCTAAAATTAATATGGAAGAGCGATATATAAAACTGTATGTGGAAAAGGAGGAAGTAATAATATATTATGAAAAATTAGTAGAAACAAAAGGTCAATTAAAAGAAAAGAATTTTAAAAAGGATTCTGTATATTTTAAAAATAATGTTAAGGGGATAAATGTGAACAAAAGGATTCAACCCGAAGGCATATTTAAAAATACAGGAAATAACAAAGTGTTGGTTAACAATAAAAATCAACAAACTTTGATTAGAGGGAAGGAGAGTGATAGAATGTGGATAGAAAACCGGATGAGACTACCAGAACGTGACAACCCCGAACAGTGTATGCAGGAGTCGGTCAGGGTCTTAGTTAGTAAAGAAGGGGATAAGATGTTCAAAGGAATTGGATACTTATCGGAGGAGGAAAGGAAAAATAAATTAAATAAATATAAATCGACGAATAAGGAATTAAATAAAAATAAATCGACGAATAAGCAATTAAATAAAAAATATAATAATAAGGACATGCAGAGTAGGATAAAGGTACTGCCTGGAATGTCTATCGACGCGCGTGAAAATAAAACTAGATCCAAAAACCACACTTGTAACACAAAATCACTAAAAACACTATCCACTAAAATAAACGAAACAGATAATTGTAATCCAGAATTATCTGTTTCTAAGGAAAAAGACACAACCGATGTTGACGAAACCCGAAGACGACACACCACGACGGACGGACAAGAAAATCTACGTCACAGAGAAGAATTCCACATACATGTTAAAAATTCAATAAGTAATAATAAATCGCGTAATGAAATTAAATTAAACAAAGGAAGAAACAATAAAAGTAATTTGAATAATAGTAATAAGAGTACTTCGCATAAAAACAAGCAAAATTATAGTGTTAAATTTAGTCCGAATTAACACAGAACACATGTGAAACTGAAGACAAATTTACGACGGTATTCTGCCCATACCGTTAGAAAAAGAGAAAGTGGTTAGGGTCCAGAGTAGACGGCCGAGCGATAACAAACAACCGAACGTTAACAAAGGGTTATAAACAAGATAAATGTTTCGGTCGACTATTCACATGATACTATTCCGATAGCAAGAGGAAATACAGTTACAAAATTTAATAAATAAATACCAAAGTATTTTTTCAGAAATTCCAGATTTGTCTAATAAATATGAACATGAGCTTAAATTAGGATCAGATAAAACATTTGTAAATAGGAACTATCCAATTCCATTAAATTATAGAAAGCAAGTAAGAGAAGAAATGTTTCAGAAGTTTCAAGATGGCGGCCTTATCATGAAACCGAAGAAAACTTTATTTTGCCAAGAAAAAATTTAAGATTACAATATTAAATACAACACTTTGGGCTTAAACAAGACGAAAATTTAGAATGTAGTAATATTAAACGTAATATAAATAATTATAATAGAAGTTACAGAGTTGAAAATGAATTGTTATATAAATATGGAAGAAACCGATGGAAATTAGTGATTCCATCAGAAATAGAGACGGAATTAATAATGGAGATACATAAAGCTTATGGACACCTGGGAAGGAACAAATTATATTACATGATGAAAAATATGTTTAGCTGTAAGGATTTATTTAGAAAAATACTAGAAATTATAAAATACTGTGACATATGTCAAAGGGCGAAGTATACAGTGAAGTATTTGCAAGGTGAGAGTAAACCTATGGTGACCGATAGGAAACTAGACTTAGTAGCTATAGACTTCTTAGGACCACTGCCGAGAACAACAAAAAAGGTGCAATATATTTTGGTCGTTATTGACATATTCTCTAAATATGTAAAGTTGTATACAGTAAGGAATCCAACTACTCAGGCGAGTATAGATAAGCTTACTCAGTATTTTAGGGAGGTAGGGAAACCAAAATGTGTGTTAACGGATTATGGCAGGGCATTCACCTCAAGACATTGGGATCAATGGATGGAAGAGCAAGGAGTTCTGCATAGGTTGATTCCAATTAGACACCCACAGGTGAACCTGGCAGAACGAGTCAACAGGGAAATCGTCAGGATTCTGAGAACTTTCTGCCATAATTCACAGACAAGTTGGAGGAACTACGTGTCATACATTGAGGAGCTGATGAATACAACACCACACGAGATTACAGGATATACGCCAGAGGAAATACAAAATGATAGAGAACCAGAATATATTTGGCACAGGTTGAAATACCAAGGACCACAGGTGATGGAGACGGCAAGGAAGAAAAAGCAAAATTGTTTCGCAAGGATTTTGCACAAGGGAAGGAATAGAGCTACACGTCAAAATAGGGGTAAGAGGTTCGTAATGCTAAGAGTAGGAGATCGCGTCTTGGTTAGACAAAACACCAGGATTCTGGCCAAGACGGGAAAAAACGAAACACAAAAACTCTTTCTACTGTATACTGGTCCATTTGAAATTGTAAATAAAGTAGGTAGTAAGACTTTCATTGTAAAAAATATAAACAATAATAAAATTAAAGGGAAATATGATATAAAGGATTTACGAATCTACTATGGAGCGTAAATTAAAATATAAAATAAAAATAAACAAGTGTTTGGGATAGGACATGAATTATGAAAACCCTGTATAAATGTAAAAAGAAATATAAGCATACAACGTTTAAAAGGAAAATGACTAATAGTTATAAGAAAATTCAAGATATAGTATAATTAAGCTGAATAATAAATGAAAATAATAGGTTGATGGATTTAACATGCTGCAAGACTAAATTAAGTATCCAGATGCATACTAAAAACTGGTTTGATGTCATAACGGGAAACCAGCCCTAATGAATGAAACCGTAAGCAGATAAAAAACATAATATTGAGATTCAGTGAGTAACGGAAGCAAGGTTGTGTTGACTAGGTCAAGGAAGACAATATTGACTTAGGATATCTACTGTCAGTTGGCTAACGGAACAAGGTCGCAAGAATACAAAGGGAATGGAATGTCGACAATTATACTAAATCACAATAGAGAAAAATTGTAATTAAAATCAGGACCAGATTAAGTGTTACATCATTGGATTCAGCAAATTCAGACGAAAAAGCCTAAAAAAAAATTTTAGAAAAAGTAATAATTAAAAATAAAAAATTTAATAATAATAACTAATAAAAAATCAAAGGGGAAATTTTAAAGTAAAAAATAAAGGGGTAAGTTGACTAAGGGAAAACAGTAAATTAATTAAAATTAAAATTGAAATTAAAGCGTTTTGAATGGGGTAACTTTGTTATTAGTAAATACTCTAGCCAGAAGTTAAGGTATGGAGATTATATAATGGCAAGTTGTCTCAGGAAAATGATAGGCCCCAATATAGTGTGAAAAGTGAAGTGAATTAAATAATTATAAGAAAAACAATTAAAAAACAATTATAAACAATCAATTAATATTATAAATAAATGTCATAAAGTAATGTATAATATAAAGATATGTCATGTATTATGTTAGGAATCTAGGAGCAGAAAAGGCAGAACAGGGTAACAAGGTAAGATTAATTTTGAAGATTAATGAAGTTTGAATATGGGGTATAGTATGTTATGTCATAACTCATAAAATATTGAGAATATTTCAAGGTGGCTGACATAAGGAGGGAGCTACAACGGAAATTCGTTGTATGGGGTTATGTTTTGGTCAAAAAAGAAAAATATCAAAAAATAATCCCAATGCAAGGTATGGATGTTTTGTAGAACGTTTTACTGCTTATAGCCGGTCGGTGAGATTGAACTATGAAATGGTCCAAGGTCAACTCTTGCCGGCTTGTTCTAACAGTAAATTCCTATGTCGGCGGATTTTGAATTGAAAAATCATTTTTTATGAATTTTGAAAATATGAAATAATAATGTATAAGGATATGTAGTTGTAATACAAGTCGTATGCAATACATATCTAGTACTGTTATTTCATATTAACTAACAGACGTTACGGCATATTTAAATGAAGAATTTTAAAATTTTCAAAATTAATAAAAAAAAAAAAAACCTTGGTATTTCTGAAAATAAAATGTAATTTTAAGATAAAAGTATTCTTGCTAAAATTTGGAAAAAATTGATATTTAAAAAGTTAGCAGAAAAGGTTAAGTATAAAAGCTAATAAAAGTAAATAAAAATAAATTTTGAGAAAAGGATTGTATAGAAGCAATTAAATAAATAAAGTTATATCATAATTAATGATTAAAAATTTAAATTTGATTAAAACAAAAGAGTTATGGTTTTCACGCTATAGTATGAAGTGGAAATTTTGCAAAAAGAAGTTAAAACCTAATATCTAAGAGTTGTGTAAATTTCAGGAAAATCAGTCAATAAATAAACCCCAAACCCAAAGGTGTGAAAATACGCACGGGATTACATCACTAATAGAAGTCGCAGAATTATGTTATCACGGCTAGTGCGTTTAAATCACGAAATAAACAAAGTGACAAAGTTTGAAAACAAAAACTTTAAAGGTGTAAGAATTAAAAACTGTAAATTACGCAAATTCTTACGTAAGCTATTGAAGGTGAATGAATAGTCCGAGAAATGTCATTCGAAGTGCGGGAAATTGCCGCGGTCGAGAGCTACAAGACACCGGTTATGTAAAAACGCAAAAACTGTTAGGAAAAGTGTTATAGACAATTAAAAGGAAAACAATGAAGATTTTTACATCGGCCAGTTACAAGTTGCAGGGTTTAAATGTTCAAGGATAAGTGAC
This sequence comes from Aphrophora alni, assembly GCA_963513935.1. Classification (NCBI taxonomy): domain Eukaryota; kingdom Metazoa; phylum Arthropoda; class Insecta; order Hemiptera; family Aphrophoridae; genus Aphrophora; species Aphrophora alni. The sequence continues at coordinate 19,315,683 of OY740779.1, forward strand.
GTAGTTGTAGGCGGAGCCAGAATACCAACTTACAGCAAAAATAGATTAAAGGATTAATTAGAACAAAGTGATTAAAAAGGACAATTTAAAAACGGTAAACGTAATAAATAAATTAATAATAAATAACTGAACCACCTACACCAAAAATAATCAAGAAATTGCATGGAAATACACCATAAATGGAACTATCGTATCGGTCCAGTGAGGGAAAAAAATTGGTATCGATATACGATAGTTTTTGGCTATAAAAAGAGCCGCACGAATCTCATAGAGGTCTCTCTGAAAAAATTGTAGGAACAAGTGCTAGGGGTAACTATGCCCGACGGGTCTCTCTGAAAAAATTGTAGGAACAAGTGCTAGGGGTGGCTATGCCAGTTTGCCGACTCAAGATTCTCAGTAAAGAAGTTTAAGTGTTACTATGCCAAAGTATTAAAACAGCGTCAGCGAGAGCGATAGGAGGTGATAGATTCGAACAACCAGCCAGCCTTCTAAACTCCATGGAAAAAATATAAGACAACTTTAATCGCTAAATGCAACCAACCAGACACCAGAGGACCATCAGCATCCCAGGACTCAGGATCTTCAACACGGCGGACAAGGTCTGAGAAAATCCAAATTTCCATTTTTAAAGGGCAAAATTGGCCCGATTTTAGAGTCTCACTGATTTTCCTGAGATAATTTTTTTTTTGTGTGTAATTAAATAAATGTATTAAAATAGATAATGTCAAACTCATGTGTGGATAAAAATCTTTTTCAATAAATAAATTTGATAAATTAAATAATATAAATTCAGAGATAAATAGAAATTTTTATATAGATCAATTTTAAGAAAGTTATAAGTGATTGCCTTCTGCTCAAAAGAAAAAATATTTTAGTTGTTATCCATTAATTTTATTAGAGAAATTGTTTTGAGTTTTATTTTGTTGACTTGTGTCAAGATTATTATTTCCAGTTGTTTTTGTTTCAATTAATTAAAAGAATTAATTTTTTTATATATTCTCTAAAACTGTGTTTTATTTAGAATTGGTCACACAATTAGATGCTATATTTTCAGGTTTGTTATTATAAAAAAGGGTAAAATATATTGTATCAAAAAGGTATTCCTAAGGACACACACCTACGAGATTAAAATTCGAAAATAAAGTAAATTCGTGTTCTCCCTGAGAAATAGGGTAATCTTAAATACAGTTACTGGAAGTCGTAAATAAAAAGGGGGGTACCGGTAATTTGGGGCAACTCAAATTATCGAAGAAGTTATTCAGTCCAGGCCAGCAAGATAGTAAGCCAAAAACTTCCAGTGGATTGGATAATTTATTCTTTTTGTCACGCGAGAACGAATCCTGTAGGCTAAAAATCTCAGGATTCGAGACTATTACGTATTAATAAAGATAGGGGGCGTAATAAGTCTGACTCTAAAAAAGGTAGAGTTTTTTCGTTGTAGTACATTACATAGTATGTACATTATAACAAGTAATTGGTACAAGTACAGTACATAGCATGTAGATGTAATAAGTACTTGATATATGTACAATACGAGTTATTTATATAGCAAGTATATGTATATGTACAGTACAAGATACGTAGATATAACAAGTACTTGATAACAAGTACGGAAATTCGTTGTATGGGGTTATGTTTTGGTCAAAAAAGAAAAATATCAAAAAATAATCCCAATGCAAGGTATGGATGTTTTGTAGAACTTTTTACTGCTTATAGCCGGTCGGTGAGATTGAACTATGAAATGGTCCAAGGTCAACTCTTGCCGGCTTGTTCTAACAGTAAATTCCTATGTCGGCGGATTTTGAATTGAAAAATCATTTTTTATGAATGTTGAAAATATGAAATAATAATGTATAAGGATATGTAGTTGTAATACAAGTCGTATGCAATACATATCTAGTACTGTTATTTCATATTAACTAACAGACGTTACGGCATATTTAAATGAAGAATTTAAAAATTTACAAAACTAATAAAAAATAAAAAACCTTGGTATTTCTGAAAATAAAATGTAATTTTAAGATAAAAGTATTCTTGCTAAAATTTGGAAAAAATTGATATTTAAAAAGTTAGCAGAAAAGGTTAAGTATAAAAGCTAATAAAAGTAAATAAAAATAAATTTTGAGAAAAGGATTGTATAGAAGCAATTAAATAAATAAAGTTATATCATAATTAATGATTAAAAATTTAAATTTGATTAAAACAAAAGAGTTATGGGTTTCACGCTATAGTATGAAAACGAAAAAAGATAAGAAGTGGAAATTTTGCAAAAAGAAGTTAAAACCTAATATCTAAGAGTTGTGTAAATTTCAGGAAAATCAGTCAATAAATAAACCCCAAACCCAAAGGTGTGAAAATACGCACTGGATTACATCACTACCAGAAGTCGTAGAATTATGTTATCACGGCTAGTGCGTTTAAATCACGAAATAAACAAAGTGACAAAGTTTGAAAACAAAAACTTTAAAGGTGTAAGAATTAAAAACTGTAAATTACGCAAATTCTTACGTAAGCGATTGAAGGTGAATGAATAGTCCGAGAAATGTCATTCGAAGTGCGGGAAATTGCCGCGGTCGAGAGCTACAAGACACCGGTTATGTAAAAACGCAAAAACTGTTAGGAAAAGTGTTATAGACAATTAAAAGGAAAACAATGAAGATTTTTACATCGGCCAGTTACAAGTTGCAGGGTTTAAATGTTCAAGGATAAGTGACGTAGTTGTAGGCGGAGCCAGAATACCAACTTACAGCAAAAATAGATTAAAGGATTAATTAGAACAAAGTGATTAAAAAGGACAATTTAAAAACGGTAAACGTAATAAATAAATTAATAATAAATAACTGAACCACCTACACCAAAAATAATCAAGAAATTGCATGGAAATACACCATAAATGGAACTATCGTATCGGTCCAGTGAGGGAAAAAAATTGGTATCGATATACGATAGTTTTTGGCTATAAAAAGAGCCGCACGAATCTCATAGAGGTCTCTCTGAAAAAATTGTTAGAAAAGGTGCTAGGGGTGACTATGCCCGAACGTCTCTCGTAAAAAATTCGTTGAAACAAGTGCTAGGGGTGACTATGCCCGACGGGTCTCTCTGAAAAAATTGTAGGAACAAGTGCTAGGGGTGACTATGCCAGTTTGCCGACTCAAGATTCTCAGTAAAGAAGTTTAAGTGTTACGATGCCAAAGTATTAAAACAGCGTCAGCGAGAGCGATAGGAGGTGATAGATTCGAACAACCAGCCAGCCTTCTAAACTCCATGGAAAAAATATAAGACAACTTTAATCGCTAAAATACAACCAACCAGACACCAGAGGACCATCAGCATCTCAGGACTCAGGATCTTCAACACGGCGGACAAGGTCTGAGAAAATCCAAATTTCCATTTTTAAAGGGCAAAATTGGCCCGATTTTAGAGTCTCACTGATTTTCCTGAGATAATTTTTTTTGTGTGTAATTAAATAAATGTATTAAAATAGATAATGTCAAACTCATGTGTGGATAAAAATCTTTTTCGATAAATTAAATAATATAAATTCAGAGATAAATAGAAATTTTTATATAGATCAATTTAAAAAAAGTTATAAGTGATTGCCTTCTGCTCAAAAGAAAAAATATTTTAGTTGTTATCCATTAATTTTATTAGAGAAATTGTTTTGAGTTTTATTTTGTTGACTTGTGTCAAGCTTATTATTTCCAGTTGTTTTTGTTTCAATTAATTAAAAGAATTAATTTTTTTATATATTCTCTAAAACTGTGTTTTATTTAGAATTGGTCACACAATTATATGCTATATTTTCAGGTTTGTTATTATAAAAAAAGGGTAAAATATATTGTATCAAAAAGGTATTCCTAAGGACACACACCTACGAGATTAAAATTCGAAAATAAAGTAAATTCGTGTTCTCCCTGAGAAATAGGGTAATCTTAAATACAGTTACTGGAAGTCGTAAATAAAAAGGGGGGTACCGGTAATTTGGGGCAACTCAAATTATCGAAGAAGTTATTCAATCCAGGCCAGCAAGATAGTAAGCCAAAAACTTCCAGTGGATTGGATAATTTATTCTTTTTGTCACGCGAGAACGAATCCTGTAGGCTAAAAATCTCAGGATTCGAGACTATTACGTATTAATAAAGATAGGGGGCGTAATTAGTCTGACTCTAAAAAAAGGTAGAGTTTTTTCGTTGTAGTACAGTACAAGGTGTGTAGATATAACAAGTACTTGATATATGTACACTACAAGGTACGTAGATATAACAAGTACTTGATATATGTACAGTACAAGATACTTAGATATAACAAGTACTTGATATATGTACAGTACAAGATGTGTAGATATAACAAGTACTTGATATATGTACAGTACAAGATGTGTAGATATAACAAGTACTTGATATATGTACACTACAAGGTACGTAGATATAACAAGTACTTGATATATGTACAGTACAAGGTGTGTAGATATAACAAGTACTTGATATATGTACAGTACAAGGTACGTAGATATAACAAGTACTTGGTATATGTACTACAACGGAAATACGTGGAATGGATAACTCATTTCTTTTCTCGCAGAAACAGATCCTGAAAGAAAAAATTTCAGTGCGTATTTTTAAAAAAATAGGGGAAGTGTACAGTTTAACTCACAGAAAATTGTTGAGTTTTTTCGTTGTAGTACAGTACAAGGATGTTTATGTAGTTAGAACAAGTACTTGATATGTGTACAGTACAAGGTATGTACAGTACTTATATTCATTAGTATTATTAATATTATTATTGCTATTACGTTATTTTAACTTTGCCAGTTATCTGCAACCGCTTCACCTATCACAATCACCACAAGCTTCTCTCCTCCACATCAATGATATCATCTGAATGGTGTGGTTTGACTTATATTTTCATAGTTTTTAAAAAGGAAAGTATTAGGCTAAAATTTAAAATTCACACTTTTGATGTCTTCCCTTCTGGGAACTATTTTGGATTATTGTATCTCTATTCTTTCCTGTCTGCCTGTTTGTAGAAATTTAGGGCGTTCTATCTCAAGTACAAGTGGTCTGATAGATTCAAAGTGTTCAAGTTTGTTGTGTGGTGGATATCCCATGGAATGATAGATAACGGATCAAATCACGTAAATGGTTGGTAGTATAAACATGGTGAGGACATTACTGATTGTTTTGATGAAATGTGTAATATCTACTGTATGTTTAGGTTTTGATGTAAGGTTTTGAGATAGAACTCAACACCTTTTTTAAAATTTTTTTTTCAGAATGTGGTGAGATACTTGATAAATCAAAAGACATAATTGGATCCAAAATTACTGAACCATATGCTTATCCTTGGCAAGCACAGGTCAAAACTTTTATTACAAAAAAAACTAAAACTCTGATTTCGACATGTGGAGGCACAGTAATAAATAATTTGTACATACTTACAGCAACTAATTGTGTAGCTATGTAAGTATATAATCTAAGTTATTTAATACTTACTCCGTCTTGTGACTTATTTTGTAACATATGTTACGCATTTCAGAACCTATGTTCCATCTTCAGATTCGCTTCTGAGAGGTCGTTAAAACATTACAAAACGTACACATCACATACAATAAACAAATAACATTTAAGATAAACCAGTGGCGGCGATAGCGGGCCCGCAGGGCCCGCGGTGCGGGGGGCCCGCGAGCTGGGAGGGCCCGCGAGCCTTGACCGGGATTTTTTGGGAAATTTTACAAGGACCCGGACCCGCGACGGGCCCTGCCGCACGGCCCCCCTATCATAACAATATTTTTATGAATATTGTCAAGAAATTACTAAAATAAGGTAAAATGTCTTCAGACAAGATTGTGCATCGTGCATCCAAAACGGCAATAACCATTCTTTTTTAGAGAGCAGTATTTATTATTTAATGTCATGATACGAAGTATATGTATTGTTTACCGTTGGCCGATAAGTAATGCAGCTATCGCTACGTCGCGTCGCTCATTGCGGTGACTTACCGGCGCCGGCCGGTGAAAAGATAAACATCGGGGAAAAGATTATTGGTAGAGGGGGGCCCGATGAACAAATTTGCGGGGGGGCCCGCGGGTTCTTATCGCCGCCACTGAGATAAACAATAAACAATAACACTAACGGTTCAAGAACGTCTCTATACAAATAGTATAAGTATATAATTATTACACATAAATTTTATCTCAATTTGTTACTAGTAAATAAATGTTATTTATTTCCATCAAGCTCAATAGATTGTAACTCATTTATGCATTTTATTAATGCATAATAGTTAGCTAATGCAGTGTTGGATTAAAATTAAGAAAAAAGAACCTTGCCTAAACTTTGATGAATTCTATTGGGATGTCAATATCACAAACTTTTATTATTCCAATAAATACATATTAAAGACAGCGTTTTCTTAACGATATTATACTGTAATACCGTAAGAAGAGTGATTGAGACAAAATATGAAAAAATTGAGCAATTGAGAGGTTCTTGAACTTTTTATATAATACAGTTATGTTGCAATGAAGAGACGGTATCTTAAGAGTTAAACAACATAATATTCTATGAAGTGATTTAGGACTTTACTCAGGAATGTCCGCTAATCCATTACAAAAAATATCCATCACAAGCCTTCTAAATATCAATACATAAAGATTTTTAGTAAAAAGTTTGTTGTTGGATCTTCAAAAACCTACTGCTATTTAAAACCAGATTAGCATCAACTGAAATCAGTTTACAATTCTATTAATATTTTTCTGGTTTTTACCATACCAACCAAAATATGAAAATATTTTATTGATCTTATTTGTTTATAAAATAGACTTTCCTTATTAGTGCTGTTAAAAATCAGGATTCAAAGGTAATAGAATCTGCAGTTACTTTCCCCTTTCAAACTCCAGAAGTATATGAAGTATATATTCATAGCACCAACAAAAGCATATAACTGTCCCCTTTCTTTCCCCATCCCCCAAATCCAAAACTAGTACCAACAATTTAACAAATAAAGATCAGCAGTAATTAAAGCCATGTAGCTTCCCACTAACCAAATGTAAACAGTTTATTTAACACCCCATAGCACCAACGAAAGTAATGAACTCTCTCCCCTTTATTATTCCAACCTCAAACTCCAAAAGTAGTACCATATTCAATAGAGATTTGTATTGCCAAGTAATTAGAGCTATGATAGCTTAACACTAACAAAATGTAAACAGTTTATTAAATACCTATTAGCACCAACAAAAATTATGCTCTTTCCCTTTTATTTCAGCCTATACCTCCATAAGTAGTAAAATTTCTATTGGGAAATGTTCAGATCAATTATAGCTTATCACTCACCTAATTTTAAACAATTTATTGAACAACCTTAGCAACAAAAAAAGGCATTGGACTCTCCCCTTCCATATACAATGAAATTCAAGAATTAGTATCAAGTTCTACACAAATTTTAATTGGGAAATGACCAGAGCCTTAATAACATACCACAAACAAAAGTAACCGACTCTCCCCTAGCTTTTCTCTTGGTTTAGCCAACTACGGAAGTAGTAATAACGCCTAAACCAATTGCAATAGACAAATAATCTGATGCATGATAGCTCAACACTAACAATTTGTTGAACAAAACATACCACAATCAAAAGTAATGGGCTCTCCCCTTCCAAATCCTAAATCTGTTAGTAACTTTACATGAACTAACACTAGCTACACAATCTTGATTACATTTATATTAACATAATAATTATGTATGTTTAGGTGTTTTTGTGACCGTCTCCACTTCTTTTGACCAGCTGGAAGCTCCGGCTGGCTGGAGACCGCGTACACTTTAGCCGAATCTTGTCAGGATGGACCAAGGAGTCGGGTTAGGACGCTAATGAACGCACGCAACACAAGTTAATTTAAATGTTATATTTTATTTTAGCGCCGGATTAAAAGATTACAGAATTGTTATAATTTATAAAAAAGACATAACGGCTAGATAAAGCCTTAATAGTGGCCGAAAAACATACCGTTTAATTTAGCTAGCACATGGCCGAAAATGGACTGACCTCGTCCCGTAGCGGTCTTCCTTCTCGCGGCTCCCGGAACAGACTCTCGTTTGGCTTGCTGGTTCAAGCCCTCCACTCCTCGTCTCTCCCCCTTCTACGTAATCTTGCACTGCTCAACAAAATCGCAAGTGCCAATTCATATTTTATTATTTAGAATTCCTTTACATCCTAATTTATAATTATTATAGTTTTGGTTTGGTGGGCTCCTTGGCTGGGCCACATCTTATTGATCAAATTGAGTCAAAAATGTTATTTATATTAACAAGGTATTATCAACTATCAAAATGGCAATTTACATATTTATACATATTTAAATGATGACCCAATGAAATGAAACACTCAAGTCTTCTCATTGTTTTACCATTTGAAGCTATTATTAGCAATGAAAATAACCATTAATAACAATAATTTGTAATTGGGTCGAACAGTATATCATTTAAAGCCTGTTAGTCAATTCAATATTGTCTCACTTTTTAAATCTGGAACAATATCTTTTAAGAAAACCATCTGGGAAAATCTGTGGAAAAAACTAGAGGCCTCTAATAGTTCCATCTAGTTTTAAAATAGGGTCATCGAAAAATAGAGTAATTTCAGACTAAAACCAGTAAACTTATGAATCAGGCAAACTATTTATGTTTATACGATACGATGCAAGTTGTTTTTTTATTATTCAATAAGTTTCAATATGAGTAACGCCCATATTTACTCGGCAAACATGTGGGTGAAAGTTGAGCACAGATACGCTCCATCATGTCGGGGGTAACCGTCGTTATTACGGCACCAATCTTCTGTCTTAATTGACGCAGACACTGGATTTTCTCAATGTAGATATTGTTCTTAATGCAACTTCTTAATGTAGAAGTCTATAGCGGTAAGATCGCAGGTTCTTGGTGGCTACGAAACAAGACCATTACTTCCAACGTGAGAGCTCGAAGGTATTGAAAACGTAATAGGCCTTATCTTGCTACAAAAGTACACTTATTTTTTTATTTTATCACGCCTATTTGTAGGAAAACATACACTTCGAGCATGTCTAAGTAAGTGACACATGTAATAATTTTCTCAGGATCGTACACATTGACTCGATCATCCATTATTCCACACCACAAGTATATCTAAGGTGAACCATCTACATACTGACGTTAATTTGGATGGTGACCCCCCCCCCCAAGTAAGTAACACCTGTAATAACTTTCTCAGGATTATGCATTGACTCAATCATCCATTATTCCACACCACAAGTTTATCTAAGGTGAACCATGTACATACTGATGTTAATTTGGATGGTGATCCCCCCCCCAAATTGATTATAAATTATAGAACAATATTTAACATAACTAAACACAATAGAGGTAATTTTCCAAGAATAGGATAGAGTAAGCAATTTGTATTTCTTAAGTCACAAGTAAACCAGTGTTTTTTAACAGTCCTACAGGACAGTTCTCTATGTACATAAGAGTAAAACTTTCCATTATATTATTGTAATACATTTTATTTCATTTAAATAAAGTTATAACAAAATGAAGTTGTTTTTTAAAAAGATTTATGTGTCTTTGAGTGTGCATTACTAACTTTTCATATGTTGCTAGGTCTCAAAATATAGAGGTTACCCTTGGAGTTTACAATCAAAATGATATCAATTCTAAAGTGCGTCAGTCGTATAAAGTGAAGAACAGATATTTTCATGAATATGTTCAAGTATTTAATTCGCAGAATGGTATCTTTTATATAAATGGCATTGTTTTATTAAAACTAAATCGAACTATCACCTACAATAAATATATTAAACCAATATGTCTACCAAATCAAGGTAAGTTCATTAATATTGTATCAACTTAAATAAATAATATTGAGGTAATATTGTTTATGAAAAATTTTAATCTTAGAAAGGGTAAAAAATACTCGTAATCAAAAAAAAAAAAAAATTCTACGTAACATTATAAAAAAGATAAAGAAATTAAGTGCCATGCACTTAACTTACCAATTATTCATGAGGTCTGGCTATGTAGTTAGTTTAATTTTCTGATTTTGTCGTTGTTTTTGCTTTCTGTTGTTATGTGATCACTGCTTATCACCCTAGTTTCAACTTCTTTTCTTACATCATCCTGGTTATATATGTTGCTAGGTTAATTTCCTGTTTTTACATGAGGTCTGGTTATTTAGTTAGTTTATTCTTCTGTTTTTACATGAAGTATGGTTATGTGGCTAATTTAACTTTCTGTTGTTACATGATCTTTGGTTACGTAGCTAGTTTCACTTTATGTTTTTAAATGATCTCAGGTTGTGTCATTAGTTTCACCTTCTGTTGTTACACAGTCTCTGGCTGTGATGCTAGTTTCACCTTCTATTGTTATATCATCTCTGGCTGTGATGCTAGTTTCACCTTCTGTTGTTATATCATCTCTGGCTGTGATGCTAGTTTCACCTTCTGTTGTTATATCATCTCTGGCTGTGATGCTAGTTTCACCTTCTGTTGTTATATCATCTCTGGCTGTGATGCTAGTTTCACCTTCTATTGTTATATCATCTCTGGCTGCGATGCTAGTTTCACCTTCTGTTGTTATATCATCTCTGGATGTGATGCTACTTTCACCTTCTGTTGTTATATCATCTCTGGCTGTGATGCTAGTTTCACCTTCTGTTGTTATATCATCTCTGGCTGTGATGCTAGTTTCACCTTCTATTGTTATATCATCTCTGGCTGTGATGCTAGTTTCACCTTCTGTTGTTATATCATCTCTGGCTGTGATGCTAGTTTCACCTTCTGTTGTTATATCATCTCTGGCTGTGATGCTAGTTTCACCTTCTGTTGTTATATCATCTCTGGCTGTGATGCTAGTTTCACCTTCTGTTGTTATATCATCTCTGGCTGTGATGCTAGTTTCACCTTCTGTTGTTATATCATCTCTGGCTGTGATGCTACTTTCACCTTCTATTGTTATATCATCTCTGGCTGTGATGCTAGTTTCACCTTCTGTTGTTATATCATCTCTGGCTGTGATGCTACTTTCACCTTCTGTTGTTATATCATCTCTGGCTGTGATGCTACTTTCACCTTCTGTTGTTATATCATCTCTGGCTGTGATGCTAGTTTCACCTTCTGTTGTTATATCATCTCTGGCTGTGATGCTAGTTTCACCTTCTGTTGTTATATCATCTCAGGCTGTGATGCTAGTTTCACCTTCTATTGTTATATCATCTCTGGCTGTGATTCTAGTTTCACCTTCTGTTGTTATATCATCTCTGGCTGTGATGCTAGTTTCACCTTCTATTGTTATATCATCTCTGGCTGTGATGCTAGTTTCACCTTCTGTTGTTATATCATCTCTGGCTGTGATGCTAGTTTCACCTTCTGTTGTTATATCATCTCTGGCTGTGATGCTAGTTTCACCTTCTGTTGTTATATCATCTCTGGCTGTGATGCTAGTTTCACCTTCTGTTGTTATATCATCTCTGGCTGTGATGCTAGTTTCACCTTCTGTTGTTATATCATCTCTGGCTGTGATGCTAGTTTCACCTTCTGTTGTTATATCATCTCTGGCTGTGATGCTAGTTTCACCTTCTGTTGTTATATCATCTCTGGCTGTGATGCTAGTTTCACCTTCTGTTGTTATATCATCTCTGGCTGTGATGCTAGTTTCACCTTCTGTTGTTATATCATCTCTGGCTGTGATGCTAGTTTCACCTTCTGTTGTTATATCATCTCTGGCTGTGATGCTAGTTTCACCTTCTGTTGTTATATCATCTCTGGCTGTGATGCTAGTTTCACCTTCTGTTGTTATATCATCTCTGGCTGTGATGCTAGTTTCACCTTCTGTTGTTATATCATCTCTGGCTGTGATGCTAGTTTCACCTTCTGTTGTTATATCATCTCTGGCTGTGATGCTAGTTTCACCTTCTGTTGTTATATCATCTCTGGCTGTGATGCTAGTTTCACCTTCTGTTGTTATATCATCTCTGGCTGTGATGCTAGTTTCACCTTCTGTTGTTATATCATCTCTGGCTGTGATGCTACTTTCACCTTCTGTTGTTATATCATCTCTGGCTGTGATGCTAGTTTCACCTTCTGTTGTTATATCATTTCTGGTTGTGATGCTAGTTTCACCTTCTGTTGTTATATCATCTCTGGCTGTGATGCTAGTTTCACCTTCTATTGTTATATCATCTCTGGCTGTGATGCTAGTTTCACCTTCTGTTGTTATATCATCTCTGGCTGTGATGCTAGTTTCACCTTCTGTTGTTATATCATCTCTGGCTGTGATGCTAGTTTCACCTTCTATTGTTATATCATCTCTGGCTGTGATGCTAGTTTCACCTTCTGTTGTTATATCATCTCTGGCTGTGATGCTAGTTTCACCTTCTGTTGTTATATCATCTCTGGCTGTGATGCTAGTTTCACCTTCTGTTGTTATATCATCTCTGGCTGTGATGCTAGTTTCACCTTCTGTTGTTATATCATCTCTGGCTGTGATGCTAGTTTCACCTTCTATTGTTATATCATCTCTGGCTGTGATGCTAGTTTCACCTTCTGTTGTTATATCATCTCTGGCTGTGATGCTAGTTTCACCTTCTGTTGTTATATCATCTCTGGCTGTGATGCTAGTTTCACCTTCTATTGTTATATCATCTCTGGCTGTGATGCTAGTTTCACCTTCTGTTGTTATATCATCTCTGGCTGTGATGCTAGTTTCACCTTCTGTTGTTATATCATCTCTGGCTGTGATGCTAGTTTCACCTTCTGTTGTTATATCATCTCTGGCTGTGATGCTAGTTTCACCTTCTGTTGTTATATCATCTCTGGCTGTGATGCTAGTTTCACCTTCTGTTGTTATATCATCTCTGGCTGTGATGCTAGTTTCACCTTCTATTGTTATATCATCTCTGGCTGTGATGCTAGTTTCACCTTCTGTTGTTATATCATCTCTGGCTGTGATGCTAGTTTCACCTTCTATTGTTATATCATCTCTGGCTGTGATGCTAGTTTCACCTTCTGTTGTTATATCATCTCTGGCTGTGATGCTACTTTCACCTTCTATTGTTATATCATCTCTGGCTGTGATGCTAGTTTCACCTTCTATTGTTATATCATCTCTGGCTGTGATGCTAGTTTCACCTTCTGTTGTTATATCATCTCTGGCTGTGATGCTAGTTTCACCTTCTGTTGTTATATCATCTCTGGCTGTGATGCTAGTTTCACCTTCTATTGTTATATCATCTCTGGCTGTGATGCTAGTTTCACCTTCTGTTGTTATATCATCTCTGGCTGTGATGCTAGTTTCACCTTCTGTTGTTATATCATCTCTGGCTGTGATGCTAGTTTCACCTTCTGTTGTTATATCATCTCTGGTTGTGTCGCTATTTTCATATTTTGTTGTTGCTTTGTCATTGAGGATGTCACCTATTTAACCTTCTGTTGTTACATTATCTTTAGTTTAACAATCTGTTAGGACATTATATCTTTTCATTTTAGGTCAATAGTTTAATCTAGTATTTCCACTTCATCTTTGGTTATGTCGCTAGCTTCATTTTCTGAAGTTTCTGTTATGACTTCCACAATAATTTCAAATGCATATTCTTGTTTATTTTCGTTTTTGTCCAACTTTATAAATAAAGATGAATTACTGCAACTAGTTGACTGAGTTTGTTAGCTTCTACATAGTTTCTTTCAAATCAACAATTTAAAAATAACTTAGATAAAAAACTCAAAGTTTATTTATTCAAAGTTTTTAATCTAGGAAGACAAGTATAACGATCACCAATATTATAAAGTATTGCATTTCTTGTCAAGTTTACATAATTTTTCAAGCATTATTTTCTGGAATCATTATTAATATGTAAACAATTTCTTTATTATCATGAACTGCTTTACTTAATGCAGAAAGTACTGTTTCTATTGTTGATATATGTTGGACATGGGTCTGTTGCACAATACTTCAACAAAAATTCATCAATTTTATCATCACAACTATTATTTTAAAATTAAATAAATTTCTTTCAATTTTTCCCAAACATCTACTTTAATTCTATTGGCTCGAGTATAGAACGGAGTTACATTTCTGTGTTTGCAGTCTGTTCTTTCAGTAAAATCTTGAAATTCTTGACCTTTGATTGGAAGTCCATTTTTTAAACTTGAGGAAACCCCAGAACTTGAAGAAATGTCTGAAGACGAACTGAATTTGTACTGTTTCTTTTATTTACTGAACTGAGAAGTGATTTATAGTCTGTATGCATTATTAAATAATTACGTTGCATATAAAGTGTGAAATGTTCCATAACCCAAACTATTGTCAGTATTTTAAATTCAATCCTAGAATGTAGTTTTTGAGTTGGTGTTAGTATTGTACTTGCAAAAGTGAACATTATTGTTCACTGTATGTTTTGCTAATAAATCTCCTAAACCTTGAGTGCCAGCATAAGATAAGTAATAAGTAATAAGATCAATATCAAAATATTAATTAACAATGTGATTTGATTTTTCTCTTGTAAAATGTTTATAGCTTCCATTTTCTCTGTTCACCATTAAAATAACTATATTTTATTATCAAGTTTCTTAGCAATAGAGAAATTTACATAAGCTTTGGAACAAACTTTACACAATAAATTAACATATCCTGAAGATTTCTTACTTTAGATATATTTTGTAGAGCTTATATGTTTTCAAAAGATTAAACTTCTTTCTAATCTGGCCATGTTCCTGTAGATAAAAAAAAAATACAAAAGTAATTAATTTATTCAAGGTAAACTATCATAAATTTTCATTTAATTTTAAACGTGTTTTCTTATGTCGTGTAATTATTTAATTAAGAACATATGTTATAATTATTTGTTTAAGAAAGTATGACGACATAGTCACTTAGATTAATGTACGCCCAGAATTTTTATATGAAATTGTTGAATAGAGTTGGAGAAAAGTTTATACTTCTTGATCCCTCCTTTAGTTGAAGCTGATTGTCATTTACATCAAGTTTTGAAAATGTTTTAGATCTATATAATTCCCTAACAATGCCGTCCACAGTAGACATTATATGTCTTTCCCTCTTAATTGTTGTATTAGATGAAAGCATATCTACACACATACACATCCTATTAAATTGTTTGCCTTCAGTACTAACACACGGTTCACAGCCATTAATATGTTCAATAATTTTAATCTCGTCAAAGCAATTTATTTCCTCTTCCATCATTACTCACAAATAAATTCAAATTCTTCTTTTTTGATGGATACGACGAACCAATACGTAAATGTACTTTCTTATTTCTTCATGTGTTATAGTGATAATTTATCTATGATAAACATAAATATAAGATGAATTCATTTGTTTTCCTTTCTTTTGTGTTCGCCTCGAATTGTGATCTAGCACAAAAAGTATAACTAGCCTACAGTAATTATAAATTATTTTAAACAACATAAAATTATTAGGTTTTCTTTGTCAAAATTTTAAATGTCGTCTACAAGCTTTGAAACATAGAACATAACACACAAAGATTTTGCTATTTCTAAAATTGAGTAGACCTTTGTAATCTCAGTTACAGTTAAATGTCAAAATAATGTTGGGTTGTAAAATCTTGAAGATACCTATTCTGTTCATTACTGTAAGTAACAAAAAAATTAAGATTTTTAAATAATAAAAGCAAGTTTATAAGGCTTTGGTTAATGAAGTTTGTGTCTCTCATAATAGTATGTGATATTTTGTTAGTCAATTATTTTAATGATTATTATATTACAGATGAAGGAACTGAGGGGAAAACAGGCACTGTTATAGGATGGGGTTCTACTACGCCAAAGTTTAAAGGTTATCCTGGCTTACTTAAACAATATACGGGAAAAGTTTTAACAAGAAAAGAATGTGAGCAAAGATCCAATCTAACGACTTATGGATTGTATCGCTCAACTATCTGTTTTATTGGGGAAACTTCTACATGTGTGGTAATTATACTATTCAATATGTCTAAATGTTAATTCAGAGACAACAAGAAAAGAGAGGAGTATAGTTATAATTTTGTATGGTAACACAAGTTTCAAAAGGGATGAGTTGTGTCAGCCGACACCAATTATTCAAATCCTCACCATTTATATCCATCCCACTACTATATAGCCTACTAGCTGAACTTCAACTATATATTTATGTGTGGATAAATATATACAGTGTTGAAGGTACCAAGTACGATTATTGGATTATTGAAATTTAAAGCTTTTCAAATAAAATGAAATAACTTAAAAACTTTAAATTCTTTTTCATTAATAGAATTTTTTAATAAAGCTACCAACACTGTGTTGCCACAGATATTTACAGGTTCCTGGTTCTTAGCCCCTTTTCTCTTTTTCTTTAGGTATGAATCACTCACCTGATACACCCTTCTCTGTTGAGAGTTTACTTCTAATCCCAATTTAAATAGCTCTATTTTTGTGTCAAGAAAACCCCAACAAAGGATGCTATATCTGCAAACAAGACGAGATCTGATAGTTATGTTTAGCTCGATATATCAGCTTGCAAATCTAAGTAGATATATCTTTCCTTCTGTTTTAATTTATTTTTAAAAGTGTGGATTTTATTTTGGTCACCTGGTGGATCTTTCTCAATTTTATTTTTATTTCTGTTAACCCACTTCTCAAGGTCGTGCCGTGTGGAAGAATATTTCCAAAATATGTTCACTATACACTCACAAATAATATGTTCTATAAATTCTTATTCTAAAACCTGAGCACAAACACAGAAATTTCACTATTTCCTAAAAACACATAAATTATAAGGTATCAGTACATAAGTGTGAGACTCAGGAAAAAGTTTCAAAAAGAAAATTTACTTAAATTTTGTTCAAGCAAATTTATAAGTTAATATGAATCACAAAATTAACTATTATTTAACATCATTAAAACAAACAATTAGTTGTCATTTAAAACAACATAAACTTTCATTTTTATTTTATTTTTAAAACTAAAATTGAACTATTTATTACTATGAACAAGAAAAAACAACCATGAAAACTTATTTAATTTATTATGAAAATTTAAATTATATTTTCATAAACACAACACAACTTGTTTCTTATTTTTCAACCACAAGGAATAAACTATTTATAATTATCTCTTAACCTGACAAAATATTCACAAATGATATCAACTTCATATGATGACCAATGTTACTATATTATGCTAAACAAAGAATTTACTAACTTTACTTTACCCAAATTTAAGTTTTTAATATCTTTATTAAAAAATTCTATTAATGAAAAAGAATTTAAAGTTTTTAAGTTATTTCATTTTATTTGAAAAGCTTTAAATTTCAATAATCCAATAATCGTACTTGGTACCTTCAACACTGGAGTCTTCCAAGACGGCGGAATTGAAATCTAGCAGTGTGTAGATAGTGAAGCCATGGTAGTTACGTGACAACTTCTCCTGAGATGTTGATGGTCAAATGTTTAGTCGAAGAGTGTCGGTTTTGCTAACGACAAAAGCTGAGGTGCTTAAAATGAGAATGTTGTGCACCAACCAAGACAGTTTTTTCTTGACATAATTTCTCTTTTTGTTTCTTTATGATTTCCACCATTTTAGAAGTTGTTAACGCCTTATTTGTACATAATTGGCTTCCTTATGTATTGTTGAACCTTTCATATTCAATTAACCCATTCTATTTATTTACTATTCAATAAATTGCCTTTTGTTAGTTAATTCTTTCCATCCGGCAAGGTTGTACAGCCTTCTCCCCTCTCTCGTCACTGACTTGTGCTGTCTATTCCGCACACATTCCTGACCATTTCTGTATGAACAGGAATGGTCTATTGTTGTAATTTTTAACTAAGCTTGATTTCTTTATACTGCTGTAACTTTTGAATGCCAAAACCAATTTCCATTCTGATTTTAGATTTGTGTTCTCCTTGCTGTCATACTGCCGTGTGGACTTGATTTGTTGTTGTAGCCTGTTATCGTGATTCTTCGAAAATTCTTAACTTGAAATTTTTAATTTCTAAAATGTTGACATTTTGAAGATTTTAAAGTTCACACTTTATTATCTCTTCCTAACGACGATTTCACTCTTCACTTTTTCCCTAAGTCCTATAGTTTTGGAGTTATTAGACTTTAAAGTTGTCCTTTTAATTTACAAAAGACAATTGAAATCCCCCTTTTTTACATAATACATATAACATCTGTTCATCTTACAAAAACATATACTATTTATCATATATTTGAAATTAGTTTGTTGTTTAACCCCTTTTATTTATTGAAAATCTGATTCTTTTGATTACTTAACTATTTTATCTATAACTTCTATGATTTAAAATTTATGAAATTAATAATTATACCATTTGTAGACCTCTTTATTCTTAAGATTATTCTATTATTAGTTTTTTCAAGTTTATCTCCTGTTTTTTGTTATTTAACAAAAACCCTTAAAGAATGAATTTTAAACAGTTTTTAATCTGATTACCGGGTTGATTTACTTTATTATTAATCATTATTTCTTACTGGTTTCTTATTCTCTATAACATGACATCTTTAGAATTTTGAGATTTTAACTTTTCCAAGAGATAATTTTCGTTGTCTACTTTAACCCTTTATAACTTTTTATTTATTTGAGCTACTAAATTTCTTTTAATGCATTTATTCTAATTACATCTTGCTTAATCCATTTCTTTTAAAACATTTTAATTTTTCAATAAAATTAGTATATGCTAATTATACTTTGTCAGTATTAAATGTTGAGCTTGACTTATGAGAAAAACTATACAGTATAATAAACACACAGAACACAATTCTCACAAAAAAAAATACGCCTAAATATCAGACGTGTTTCAACGACAAGGTCGTCCTCTTCAGTGATACACCTTTTTTTTATGAGAATTGTGTTCTGTGTGCTTATTATACTGTATACTTTGTCAGGTTCAGTCCTGCAGGCTTTTTTCTATTCCCAGCTGCAAAATCGTATGATGATGAGTCATCTTACAGTACAAACCTGTCGCTGGCCTGGTCTTTTGATACAAATGAACCCCTATTGTTAAGCAAATTAGCTTGTAACTTCTGGATTTTTTCTGTCCATTACAGCGCGCGAAAATTACACTAAAGTCATGGTACGGGTCTAGCTCGTACCTCTAGGTTTAGGATGCTCTGAGGTGGTGTGTGTAAAGTAACAATTGAAAAAATCAGTCAGTCTATAACCCAGTTTATTAGAGATGATAGAAACATACACATTTTATTGTATACAACATCAACAAATCAATATTCAAAATACAGATACGGGAGACAATTGTCAACCGCCACTAGAGAACACTGCCGGTATTTTTAATGTTAATATAATGTGTAATATATCGGGTGAGCTAGAAGTTACGCAACTCAAAATTGGAAAACCTATTGTGGCGGGAAATTTGTTTCCTTGCCATCGGGAATTCTTGTGTTGGCAACAAATGACCCTGCCAAGGAGACGCATAGCATGTGATACTGAAGCAATATTCCTACTTTTTGATGTCGTCAGTGGTGAGTTAGCTGTGTGTGGACAAACATGCATTTTTCCCGGACTGAACGTGCGTTCATTCTTGAAAGTTATGTTAAATCGTTATCATTTTTAAAACGTCAGGAAGACTTTAGGGTAGATTTTCCTGAAACAAGAGTGCCTAATAAATCATTGATTTCACACGTAATCGCTTGTTTTAGAAATAGTGGTAGGGTGAATTATCGTGAATGTTCCAGCTGATCTTCGGTGTAAAATGATGCCTCATTATAAAATATTCGCGCATCCTTGATACGTTCACCAAGAAAGTGGATACGAAAACTATACCAGCAAACCGGAATGTCTTGCGGAGTGTTCGCAGAGCCACAATGCAGCTGAAACTTTGTCTGTATCGCATTCACTTTGTGCATGAGCTTCACGAACCTGATAAGGGAATAAGACTACATTACTGTCAATGGTTTTTGCGTTTTATTCGTAACATTGTTCGGATGTTGAATTATGTTTTCTACTCTATGGTTTCATCTAAGTGGCTATGTAAACAGCCAGAATGACAGATATATAAGAATTCAGACAACCCTCACGTTTTCCATGAAACCCCGTTACATTCACAAAAGGCTGCAATTTAGTGTGCAATTTCGCAAAAAAAGAATTGTAGCCCCAATTTTTTTCACGGAAACAATAACAGCTGAACCTAACCAGGACATTATCATGCAATTTGTAGCATTATTAGAGGCTGATGAACGATACTGCTGGCTGTAGCAGAAAGGTGCAAAAGCGCACACATGGAATAGCACAATGATATTGTTGCGCAAGTTCTTTGGGGGGAGGACATCATTTCTAGATGGACTGTGGCCACCTAGATCCCCTGATTTATCTCTCCCCGTCTCTTTTCTTTGGGGACATATGAAGGATAACATCGGTAAGAACAACCCTTAACAATCAACCAATTGAAGCACAACATCGAAGACGAAATATCCCGCATAAGTGTACCGACCATCCAAAAAGCAGCAGCTAACATGAAGAAACGTGTCGGGCGTGCGTTGCAGCAGATGGGGGACATTTCCAGCGTCTATTGTGAGAAAATTGTGAATATATATTATACATTAAATATTACATTAATAAAGATTATTTGAGAATATTAATTACTAGGTTGTGTAACTTTAGGCTAACTGATATTCGAGTAATACTATCCACGATAGCTCAGTCGGTATAGTGTGTGGCTTCAAATCCAGACTTCATTGGTTCGAATCCCACTGGGAAATCAAAGTTAAGGGTCTGAAGTCACAGAGCATGATGTCAGGGTGTAACTGTGAAGTCACAAAATGGCGGCCACAATAATTGCCAACAAAAAATGGTGTCCAAAAAGGGGGGTAGGAGGTCGGGGCAAAGAGAAGGAGCAACCACGCCCACTACAACCCACCACCCTCACCCCTGCCTACCCTTCCCGCACTCCACTTTTGTCCTCAAGTGGCGGGAACTCTACTCATAGGTGTTCATGTAAATAACTTCGGTAAACATTTTAATACTCGTATACACACAGTAACTACAAATTTTAAAGTATAATTACACAAAATGATTTTTCGAAATTAGCTCTAAAAAATGAATAAATTTTTCTAAATTTCAGGTGCTAAAAAAGTATTAATCACAACCTCTCCCCTTACATCCAAATAATAATCCTGATTAAGGTAGTCTATGCACACAACTTGTATAATGCCATCATTCATGATTTAGTTCCTCAGAATAACCTAGCTATAATCGATTTTTATAACATTTTTAATATTATTATTCCAACCATTATACTGTATCTAGTTGGAATTAAAAGAATATTATGTTTTGGAAGCAAGAGGGAAAAAAATCATTAAAATAAACTTAATGTAAGACAATGGAAATTTGGTATCACAAAGTAAAGTAAATGAAATGAACGTAGTCCAGCGTATCGTTATAATGTTGTATATATAGTAAGTTGTGCCTCTTTATCTGTCTATTGCACAATTTGTTTTAGGGTGACGAAGGTGGACCTCTGTTTTACAAAACTAGGTACAGAGTAGCAGTTCAAATAGGTAAGTACTGTACTTTACCTAAGCAAGTCCTTGGTTATACCTATGTGTGCATATCCTTAGTTAGCCTGAATGAAGTACACTATTTTATTTATTTAGATTTTTAAGCGCATAACATTGGATAATTGTTCAGAACATTGAATATTCGATTTATTGTTTTTTAGTTAAATCCCTATTAGATATTATATACTTATGTCAGGACTTCTTCCATTCAGCAAAACAATTCTGGAATTTATCTTTGGGATAACTTTTAGCTCTCTCAGTCATGTGACTTTACCTAACCTTTTATCCCAACCCTTTTTATAAGGTTTTAAATAAAGTCCCTTAAGTAGAGACTGTACTTTAGGACAGAGAAAATCAGAGGGTAGTATTTTGATCA
Organism: Aphrophora alni; assembly: GCA_963513935.1. Taxonomy (NCBI): domain Eukaryota; kingdom Metazoa; phylum Arthropoda; class Insecta; order Hemiptera; family Aphrophoridae; genus Aphrophora; species Aphrophora alni. The sequence goes on from OY740779.1 coordinate 19,337,607, forward strand.
TGTGACCATCTAAATCCCACCCCTAGAAAATGGCCCCTCCTCGGTGAAGTTGAACAAAAATTTGTAAAACCATGTTATCATGTGGTATATATATATATATATATATCGATAATTTTCGTAATAGTAATTAAAGATATTGTTTAAATAGTGTAATTGGTAACTATATAAGTCTATGCATGTGGTTATGTATAAATAAATGCCTATATATAAATATATATAGACAAATGTTATCTCAAATATTTAATATTGAGATTAGTTTAAAATCCATTTACAAGTGAATAATTAAATAGACTATATTTACCTGAATATTAGAACAGATTGATGTAGAAAATTTAGAAAGGTGTAATATGGCAACAGACGGTATATCACAGAATGATATCATCTTCATTAACAACGGAATTTATAAGCAAAACTAAACTGAAATAACTATTGATTAGTAAAATTTTATTAGTGACCTGTTTCTTTTCCAAATATTACCTGCATTCTGAAAAGTTAATAAAGTCACACATATATCCTAGAAATAAGAAATAACTAAAAACCTGTTAACTTTAATTAGTGACCCTTATATCCTGAGCAGTCATTACGTCAATTGTTTTTCCAACAATCTATGTCCAATTAATAAATCTAGAACAAAACACTCTTGTTATTTATTTTGGAAAACGTTAAAATGTAAACCATTTTAATTAAGTAGCAATAAAATATTACATTGTACGAGCAGACAATATTAACTAGAATTTAACAATGAACAAACTTCTTTCAGTTTTATAACATCTCTTAAAAATTTGCCATTAGCTATCCCTGCACTGTCCAATATATTTTTTTATTTTCCTTGTTTTTTAAAAGGCAGAAAACCTTTCGGTAATCATCGCCGTAATAATATAAAATGAAGACTCCTTGTCCTTGAATTCTCTAATATCATCCGAGTTGGAGAAGAACAAGAGTTGGTCAAGAGAGACCTGATAGGAAAGATGAAAGAGAGAGAGAGATCTACCCAAGGCTACATAATGATCCCAAGTGTGTACTAACTACTGTCCGCCCTTTAGAGTGTGTTTAAACTGAAACTTCTTACTTGAAGACTACTGAATCAACTTGAAAACTGTAATGTGTCTTGATATTGGATCAATAGCTCTCATATGAAAACCATACAATAAACAATGTGTTTTATATACATATGTAGTAATATAAAACGATTTTAACATTACAGACATTTTTATCAATGATCTAGTTATATGTGATTAATTCATGCTTTTTTTTATCCTGTGGCGATAGGACTAGAACCAATGTATCTCTTCTGCCAATGAGCTAAACATTGAATTTATTCATTTTATCAAATAATTCATGCCCAATATTTTTCATAGTTAAGAATTCTCAACATATTTCTGTAATATATGTAGCCTATGCTTTATTAATTTTGCTTATTATTAATATGTTTCTGATTTGGCATACAGGTGTCTTGTCCGTGGTGAAGAATCCGTGTGGATCATATCCTATATTACTCTGCTCAGTCACGAAATTTGTTGACTGGATACACAATACTACAAGAGATTCCACTTATTGTAGGAGATAATTACAAAACGATTAACTTTTTTCAATTTTTAAATAATCTATATCATGGATGGGCAATATATTGATTGCAATCCATTGAAAGATATAAGTTGTTATTTAAATTTCAATATCATTTAATCTAGTTTTGTTTTTATGCTTTACTTCTTTTTTTTTATTATTATTATTATTATTTTTTTTTAATTTAACAAAAGATGCATGCATAGTTTATAACAAACATAACTGCAAATTACAACTTTAAAAATACATTTTCTTAGGTAATTAACAAATGATTAAAGATAAAACTGTGAAATGTTTTATACCAATAAAACAACAAACGTACTTTATTCATTAAATTTCTAATCTTTTGAACACATGATCAGAATTTAACCTTGCGGTTCTTCAGCAAATTATAGAAATTCACAATAAAAACTTTATATTTTCAAGACTTTTTTTTAATGACTATGTAATCATTTTCAGTTTTGTATTGTACTGTTAGGTTTATCGTGTAGTATTGCAAAGTGTGTCATAAATTGTATCGTGTAGTATGTTGTGTAGATTATTTTTTCTTTTAATCTATATCTTTAAAACATTGGTACATCAATAATGACATATTTAAAAATGAAAAATAATTAATAAATACGAATTCCTGAAATAAATTATAGTCAACAAGGATAAGAAAACCCCCCAGCACTGAGTTTCGGGACACAAGGGCATGGACGGTAACTGCCAAATTGGCTAAGTAAGGATGTAATCAAATTTGTTGCATCTGAACCGGTTATAGAGATCACGATGTTCTCGGTTATAGTGGTATTCAACTATAGGATTAGCTAAAAACGGAAGTGGTGGAACGGTCTAGCAGGTCATGCCCAAAGCAAAATATATATGAAGGAATTCTTAACTGTGGCATGGACGGTAACGGCGAAGCTGTCAAATTGGCTAAGTAAGGACCGCAACAAAATTTTTTGGAACTGAACCGATTTTAGATATCACGATGTTCTCGGTTATAGCGGTATTCAACTATAGGATTAGCTAAAAACGGAAGTGGTCGAACGGTCTAGCAGGTCATACCCATAGTAAAATATTTATGAAGGAGTTCTAAACTGTGACATGGACGGTAACGGTGAAACTGTCAAGTTGGCTAAGTAAGGTCCGCAACAAAATGTGTTGGAACTTAAAACCGGTTTTAGAGATCTTGATGTTCCTGGTTATTCAACAGTTGGATTAGCTAAAAACACCAGAAATGATGTAACTGTCTAGGAGGTCATACCCAAGCAATATATTTATGAAGCAGGTCTTAACTTGTGGCATGGGCGTTAACTGTGAAGCTACAAATTGGTTAAGTAAGGACCACAACAAAATGTATTGGAATTGAATTGATTTTAGGGATATTGATGTTCTCAGTTATAACGGTATGCAACAGGTGGATTAACTTAAAACAGAAGTGATGGAACTTTGTAGCAATTCATACCTAAATAAAAATATTTATGAAGAAGGTCCTAACTGAACCATGGCATGGACGGTAACGGCGAAGCTGACATGTTGGCTAAGTAAGGACCACAACAAAATTTGTTGCATCTGAAACAGTTTTAGAGATCTTGATATTTTCAGTTATAACGGTATGCATCAGGTGAATTAGCTAAAAACGGAAGTGATGGATCGGTCTAGCAGGCCATATCAAAACAAAATATTAATGTAGGACGTCTTAACCTTGACATGGACGGTAATGACGATGCTCACAAATTGGCTAAGTAAGGACCGCAACAAAATAAGTTGCACGTAAACCTGTTTTAGAGATCTCGATTAGCTCAAAATACTATAGCTCAGAAGTGATGGATTGGTCTAGCAGGTCATACCAAAACAAAATATTAAAGTAGGAGGTCTTAACCTTGACATGGACGGTAATGACGCAAAATTTGTTGGACCTCAACCGGTTTTAGGGATCTAAATGTTCTTCCAATATTCAACAGGTGGATTAGCTCAAAACACCTAAAGTGATGGATCGGTCTAGCAGGCCATACCCAAAGTAAAATATTTATGAAGGAGGTCCTAACTCTCAAATACATTCGGACCACAGTAGATCTCCAGAGGCTGGTCCCAATCCAATTGCCTAACCACAGTCACTGAAATGTCGTCTTGATTACATAAAGGGTTTATTGTGTTTTCTTACATTTGGTGTTTTCTTCTGTCTGTTGCATCATTTTTGTGCATTGCTTGTTTTAAAACTGAAGAAATTATTATTACTTCAATTTGATACGAAAAGTGCAAATTTCAATTTTAAACAATACTTTTATAGATATAAGGGTCTAAACTCTTAAAAGTTAGGAAAGTGGTTAATTAGGAATATGAACCTTCAACTTAATAAAACTCATCTATCGTAGGCCCTACAGTATTTCTCAATACAGTATAAATACCATATTGATGACTTGGATCTATTAATTTAGTGCTTATTTTTGTGTATTTTACTTTTAAACCAGACATAATAAAAACAGTCTTATGCGATCTATTACACTAAAATTTGGAATATTTAGTTATGTTTAAACATGACAAGTTCTGATGCAAAATTAATTTTAATGTTTCATATAAAAATAATAGTTTTTAAAAGTTTCAAATTAGTATTTTAATTATGAATTACAAAAATTGAGTTTCACAGTACTGTTCTACAAGAAGTGTATTATTATATATTTATAGTATTATATCTTAATTAGTAATAACAATATATAATTATTTAACTTATATTTTAATAACCAAACAATAATTGTCTGTCTATTTTATTTTATTTTTTTTTAAAGAAGTATTTTTGAAGTTTCATTGTAGGAACGATAATGTTAAGCTCCCTTTGATTTATGCACTGGGTTGTCCATATATTTTAAGTGTTTACAATTTTAAAAAGTTTATGCTTAGATCTGTTACAATTTTGTTCTTGAATCGTTTTAACGTTTATTTTATTTTCAAATAAATCAAAATTTTCAAAAAAGTTTGTATTTATCTCCAACTTGAGAAGTTGTTTTCTGTTATAAATGAATGTTGTTGTGTTTCTATAATGCATGGCTCAATTAATGTTTTTATATGTTGATTGTATCTTTCTGTGAACAATGGAAACAAACTGACGAATAAATGAACGTTTATTGTTTTAAAGAAACTGTAGGTACTGTTTAATAGTGTTTTCCACTCGTCTACTTTTAATCATTAGAAAGGTGGGAGGGTGTTTGATTCGTAAAAACAAATAAAAAACCAATCTTTTCAATGATGAAAATTTGAAGTTATGTCCCAAAATTATACAAATGCAAAACAACAAAAATTTAAAACTTGATAATTATATAAAAAGAGACTTTTAAATTAATGGTGTGATAAGTAATACTAGACCTTGCTTGACACAAACTACTAGACATTGTTATAAACAAATTATTTAGATTGTAACATTGAATAAATATTTTTGCAAAAACAAAATTACAAAAATAACATTGAACTTTTAAATCTATTTTCAAGATCGGTAAGTGAAAATGTAATATAGAGAATTATATATTTGTTTCGTTAATGGGCGAAATTTATTTAGGCGACGTTCTAGGATATTCATGAAAGGGAAAAAATTAGAATAAATGATATTTGATAAAAGAAATATTTGTTATGTTTCGCAATTAACATGAGATTGAAAGATTAGTTAAACATAAATTATTACCATTATCCATCACAACAATTCTGAAAATAAAGCGTCAATGAATAAAGTTATATTAATGGAAAACATTTTATACAATCAAGATGTTTCAGGTAGTATTATGTGTACAAAGAGTACACTCATGACAAAAAAAAATTAAATTTGTACATTATTTTCTAGTTTAAAAAATCGTTTTTTTTAATCAGCTGGAAATAGAGTAAGATATAAAACATAATTATCAAATTAAATTGAAGGGATTCAAAATTGTTTTCTGGTTCATTATTGGTTGTATTCAGCAGGAAAAACACAATAGAAAAGTTTCAAAGGCGCATTTTACCCCGTTTTATTACGAGCTTTTTCTGTCAGCAACTTTGAATGTTTATAACTTAAAAACAAAGGCAATTATCGAAAAAAGTTTTCACCGACGTTTTTATTGTAAAAATCTTTATGATAATTATGTATCACGGGCCTAGCTTTCTATTTAAAAAAAGTTTGATAAATATGGCGGACAAAAATTAGAACCTAAATAAAGTATATTTTTTAAACTGTGTAGATCCCATTTGTTTTGGTCTCCAAGTATTTCTCAGTTATGCACTAAAAAAGCATATTTAAATATGTACCATCAAAACTGTTTTATGTATAGCTATTAACTCTTTCAGTAATTATTAAAACAATGTACCTCAGTAAGTTATACCGTCAGTGTAACATTACTCTACCTTACATTTAGTGAATGCAAATTGTTTTGAAAGTATACCCATTAAATTAATGATGTAATGTAATACATAGTTAATTTATTTGCATTTTTATTTTTACACGGTCATATTCTCAATAGAGATATGTATTTTTTTTACAATCAGATTAAGAAGCAGTGATTTTTCAACTGTGTCATAAAAATAATTTTGACTGGTATTTGATTGTAATTTAAATTAAACCCATCTTAAATATCAGTATTTATTATCTTTGTATTAGGTTGTGCCTACTGTAAGTTTTTTTAAATTTTGCATTTTCATATTATTTTCATTTTATTTGAAAAACTATCTTAAATAAAATAAATAAAGATATCCTAAATAAAGGATTCTAAATCAATATGGTATTTTCAAAGGAAGGCCTCAGGGGAAGGTACCTTTTGGCCAGGTAATGAAAGGAGTGAAATGTATAAATAAAATTTCGTAGTCCTCGGTGGAACAAATCAATTATTACAGTATATGTAACAAATACAAAATGTTGTCCATAAAGTTACTAAACTTTACAAGTAGCATCCATATAACATGATGATTATACATGAATTGCACGAGGATGACTACCACAGAAGAATCGAGAAGATGTTTACTCTTTATTGTAGAAATGATAATTAGTTTACATAATATTTATTTTTCTAAGAAGAGTATTTTTTTAAAAATAGTTTTGTAAACACACAAAATTGTCGATACTGGAGCCCAGAGAATCTTCATATTTTCATACAAGGCAATTCACAATGGTCTGAAAAACATAATGAGTAGGCAGGGATTTTTGGGTACACAATTGTTGTCCCCTTACTCATTGATGGCAACTTATATGGTATAGTGTATAATAATTTACTTGAAGAGAACATCAACCCTTTGACAAAAGACTTATTTGAAAATACAGTGAATGAGGAAGAGGAGTTAGAGTACTATGAGCCCAACGTTTACTTCCGGCGAGGAGGAGGCGAGGAGCTATTGAGTGGCCAGCAAGGTCACCAGATTTAATACCATTTGATTTTTTTGTGAAGCCATTTAAAATATGTTATGTACAAGACTCATCCAACTGAACTACAAGAATTGAGAAACAGAATTGTTCAAGAGTGTTCAGTGATACTTCGCGAAACATTTCAAAAAGTCAAAATTTATTTCAAAACAGATTTTTTTTTTTTTTTGGTTGGAGAAAAAGTTGAACATTTTGAAAATCTCTTGTGATTATTGTTAAGTTAACACATATTATTATTACTAGTTTTTTTTTTTTGAAAGGTACTGTACGAACTGGTTTGTCATTGATCAATTTGTTTTTACTTAGTTTTTGTACAGTTATACCAAAATCACATTTCAAATCATTACTTGATGAACTCATAGGATGATTTTCAATTTTTTATCACTAAAACTCATTGTTTGTTACGAACTTTTATATTTGATAATATAAAAAGCAATAGGAACTGATAACAAAATTTTTAGTTGGGGTTTAATTTGGGGTGAGAGGGATGATTTTGACGTATACCTTTTCTTGTAAAGCATACAAACCAGTTTAGATATTTTTAAGTTTATCCAATCACGAGTTTAATATATATTTATGAAAAAATATAACATTTTATTTTTAAACATAGCGAGCGAATGTATGGGCCGATTATTATTTTATTACCGCCAAAATTCATGTTTTTCCCTGCACTTCAATTTGATATATCACAAGGTATCCATTACAAGTTTTGGAGTTGGAGGTTGTTTGGGGTTGAATGGGGTGGTTTGCGTTTTGTACAAATGTATTTTAGACTCTCTTTATGGCTAAACAGATTCACAGTAAACATTATTTGAATACTTTCTTTCACTTTTAGTGTGGGGCATTTTGAAAAATCACTCTATATATTAGATATACCGATATACCTAAATATAATTCTATATATTTAAAGTATATAAACCTCTAAAACATCTTACTTAATTTAAATTTAAGATTTTATATCAGTATGTACATGACGATTTAAAATAAAATTAACGGAATAACATTTCGATATATTTTACACACACACATAATATATATATATATATATATATATATATATATATATATATATATATATATATATATATATATATATAACTTGTTTAAAAAATAAAACGTAAGAAATATTATGTGACCGTAACGAAACATTATCAAATATTTTAAAACAATTTCAAAATTAATTCATTGTGTTTACTTCCCAAAATATGTTACAAAGACAATTGCAAAAATGGTAGACCAACTAATTGGTTTTTATATCAACAACCATATTGAAATGACAATAATATGTATTGTTATATCTTGTGCAACTTTACAAATGTATATAATAATAATACAGTATATATTTGTTTAATCACCTGTCAAAAATATAATGTATTTTTAATTACAGATGTAGATGTACTTATATTAAATCTAATAATACAAGTTGTAGTGAATCAATGTTATACCTGTAAAATATTTTCACATCATAAATATTAAGACCTGTCTGTAATATAGTAATACAGTAGACGCCCTCTAGTTCGGCTTCTGTTGGATCGGCCGCTGGATGGTTCGGCCGGTCCTAGGAGGGTGAGTCATATCCGTCACATCGCCTTGAATGTCACGTCACGTTTATCTTTTATCTTGTATGTTTAGTCTACTCCGGCCGTAGAAGTAGGCCTACTGTAAAGTAAACTATTTACTGTATGTCAGTTTAGTTTACGGGCGAGCTTGTAATTGGTCGATCGCACTTAACCTGTGACAAACGGTTTGATTATACAGTATGTAGTACGTACTGTACAGTGAGATTGATTGATCTGTATTTTTTTTTATCTGTGTGTGAATGTTTTTTGCTGTTTAGTATGTAGGACTGTTTTCGGGAGTGAACGTTGTGAGTAAGTGTAAGTTGTACGTATGCGAGGTAGCTTTGAGAAAAATGTTTTCTAAAATGAGTGAAAAACGTAAACATACTTTTGTGACAATGGAACAAAAACTCAGTATCCTAGAGCGTCTAGATAAAGTTGAATCGGTCCAAAGCTGCTGCAACAGTTGTTGACGTGATGTTTATGAGAAAATGGCGTGACTATGCTTTCAAAAAACTCTTAATCAGAAAAAGCAAAAGAAAATAACGGATTTCTTTTAATTTTTATAGGTTATAAGTCAAGTAATACGTGTTGTACAGTAATTTTCTCAAATACATTTCTGGTTTGTTTTTACAGTACGTACTGTAATGTGTTTTTCTGTTCAGTTTTATCCTTAGTACGGTATCGGTATTTACTTTTTAATATGTGTTGCAAAAATGTATCTATGAGTGGCACAACATGACAATTCAACCAAGAGACGTCAAAATCTTCTCTTTGGTAAGTACATAATGTTGTAAAAATGTTTAAACAACGTCTTTTGTTGATTTTTAAGCATAGGTAATGTATTTAATAGGGATATTTAAAATTTTTATAGTACATCTGGATAGTCCGGTCATTTTGAAGTCCGGCCAGTTGTCCGGTCCCGAGGTGGCCGAACTAGAGGGAGTCTACTGTATATAAAAAAAGTTGTATGATTGATGCAAACTTTTAAAATTAGTGTACTTAAATTGTGATTATAATCGCTTCGTAACACTTGCCAGTAATTTGAAATTTGAATCCTAGTTGATGGTTAAGAATAGTTTAAATAAATATATTACCATTAATTCATTTCGAAGTTGCTAATGGACGGATTGTTGGCCATTTTATGGTATAGACTTATTATATTTAAAGACTTGAATAAATCTCGAAAGTAAATGACGAGAATTACAAGTGAATGAATACATGCACAAATCATGGTAGAGAGTATGTATATCTATATATTTGTTGAACTTATCAGCGACGTAAATATCAATCAACAATAATAATAACATGTTTAATTTTTAGTTGAAGTTATGACGACAAATCCAAGTGATGGGATTGGACCACATTTCGTAATAAAATGTTTGTGTATTTATGGATTGATTTAGCTTATTAATGTACAAAAATTTACAACAATAATAAGTTTTATCAACTTAAGTTTAAATTATGGAAAACATGCAAGTAATAGGATCGTAACAACTTTCATATTAAAAAAAAAAAAAATTTTACCGACTTGTGTAACTTAATAGCAATGTAAATAAACTTCAACAACAATAATAAGCTTTAGAAATTATTACGAGTGATGCAAGTGACGGATCGGTGCACATTTCATAGTATATTTTCAGACTTGTTTAAATTGTCATCAATGTAAATAATTTTCAACAATAACAATTAGCTTTATAAATTTACCTTTAAATTATGACGAGAGATAAAGTGATAACATCGGTGCACATTCCATTGTAAAAAGGTTCTATATTTACCGACTTGTTTAATGCCTGTGTAAAACTTAACAATATAGTAAATGGGGTATAGATACAGTAGTGACGACTAAAGAGGGGGTGTTGCCAAGGTCAAACCACAGATCTGTCACAATAAGTATGTGACTAATAATGTAAAAAGAAAAACATATATAAAAACTAATTTTGAAAAAACTTGTAATTATTTTGATTAAATTAGGTTAAGATGAACTGAAAAAAGATAATATGTGCATTTAAAGAAAATTGAGATCAAATATAGAACAAAAGTTATAAAAATAAATGTAACCCATCTAAAATCTAAAACTCATAAAACTAAAGATAATGAAAAATTAATTATGAGAAGCCATTAAGAAGGGCACAAAATAACAAATAAAAATAAAACAATTAAAAGGGGGAATATAATAAAAAAGGGGTTTAAAAATCATTCTTGAAGGGGTTTATCATTAATAAAAAGAAAAGGAGTTAATAATAAGAAAAAGTAATAATAGAATATGATAAGGAATGTAAGGAACTATAAAACTACAAAATTTCGAGTCAATAAAAATAAATAAGCTAGTGATTAGGTTAGGTTAGGTTGCCTGGTTATTGGTATACCTGCACCTTTTCTCATCGAAGAGTTACTACACCTAAGGATATGTGGACGATGAGGTGGTGCTAATCCAAGAAATGTTCGAGAATACAATGGTAGATCTAATGAAAAAAGCTCTATCACTAGTAGAGGGGTGGTGTCAGAAGAAAAACTTCAGGGTCAATCCTAATAAGACGACATTGATCCCATTTTCAAGGAAGGTCACTCTTGATTTGAGTGATAATAAACTATCTGCAACAAAACTTCCAAGCACGAATGAGTGAAATATCTAGGCACCAAACTAACCTAGAATTTGCAACTCCAACATACAATGGAAAAAGCCAACAAATCGTTAATGTCAGCAAAAAGTATCTGGGCCCATAAATATGAAGGTTAATGCAAAACACCAGCAAAGATGAGTGATTAAATCAATACTTAAGGACATCCCTTCATGTAGTCCTAATGACTCGAGGTAGGGGGACACAGACAAATCACGGGACTTACTATGGGATACTGGTCTGATAGTACAGTTGCACAGGATAGGAGCTTATCATGGTAAAACTGTGTGTAGACTGTGCAGGAAGGCTGTCAATTCCAAATTCCTGCTGATCTATCGTTGGATGAGTTTGTGCATTACTCAAACTTGAAAGGGAACAAATCTGCTAAGCTAGAATGAGGAAGCTTAATAGGCCATCAGTCACAGTGCCCAAGGCTGGTTCTAACCCTTTAAACTTCAAACTTAATCAAAAGAGTAAAGTATTTATGCTAAAGACCGAAGGTGCTTGGTGGTGTTTCATTTTAATAATTAAAACAAACACTTTTTAGTATTAACCACAACTTTATTTAAAATTTACCGACCATGGTTTCGCTAGTTACAGCACTGTCATGGCGAAACATTGGTCGGTAAATTTTATATAAAGTTGTGGTTAATACTAAAAAGTGTTTGTTTTAATTAATTATTAAAAGAGCAAAGGTACAAATCTAAAGAAGAAGACATTTAAAAACTTATGAAAGAACAAATTATAATTAATTTAGAACAAATACAATAAAATATGACATAATACAGTGAACTATAACAAAACAAAATAGTTTTCTTCTAAAATATAGAACCGCAAAATATTTTATAAAATTAAAATCTGAATTAGAAAACCAAATGACTTATTCCTAATTGGTCTTAAATATTGGATACCTCCTGTGGATGATCTTCTTGCTGTATTGGTTCATACAAGATTACATAGGTTCATCAGAGATGTGTTTATTTTTCTATACCTCCACTCTTCTGGATTTCAAAATGGATATTTATACACATAAAAACCAAAATTTATTTTTTGACTCATTACATAACTTCCTCTACATATATGTCCGTAAGAATAAATCATACACACCATCTTTATTGAACATAAGATTATAAGCTACATAACATCTCGACAAAACAAGATACAGTAGAAATGTTAACCTTTCAACGCGGTTTGACGTACCCCGCATACAAGGATAAAGGGATCTGGCAAGTTTGCCATACGGGGTACGCCCTACGACTGTCCGTCTTGTGGTGGTATCTTTTGGTATTTTTGTGAGCTCTTTTGACCTCGAACTAAATGGAGAACTCTATGGTCTTCAAAGTAACTGAATCACATTTCATACAAACTGCCTCAAGTTAACTAATATAAAACTTATCGATCAGGTCTGCCGTGTTGTCAGTGCGTGTTTAGTCACGGATGAGTTGTTGTTTACATGCAAAGTGGTTTATTACTTGTGTTATTTAGCTGTAGTATAATTATTGTCAGTGTTCTAATACATTTGACAATGTACAATGTGTTTTAAAAGTTTACTTTGTAGATATTTTGTAGTTTATGATTGTTAATTTGATTTGAAATATCTTTTGTTTATAATTAATTGGTTACAGTTTAGGTTAGTCGGAACTTGTGTTATTGTTATAATAGGCCTAGTTTACAAAACGTTTTGTGATTATTGGGTAATATGGTAACACTCAGTAAAATAGACAGATGGTTGAATGACGATGAGCACCTTTTATTGAAAAATGAAATTTTTAACTATATGCTATACAAATAGAGGCAAACCTATAAACGCCTGCATGGGCATCTGTTTCCCATACGAATAATCCAATGTTGAAGAGTTAAAATGATTGTTACACTAAAATTATCCTTAAAGTACATGGCTTACATTAAATTTGTATAAATAACTTCTTAACCATTTCCTCCCTTTTTCTTAGTTTAATCCAATATGTTCTCCTTTTATTTATTTTTTACTTTTATATAAAGAACAATGAAAAATAGTAGCTATACATAGTACACATTTATAAAGTTTCAATAATATTATCTAATTGAGAAGCAGAATACTTAAAAAATATACATTTATATTAAAGTTTATTGCCAGTTTGCTTTGTTAAAATGTTTTGAAATCAGAAACAGAACATTCAGCATTTTTATATGTTTTCCCCAAGATGTATTCTCATCATGAGTGGGACCTGATTAAGAAAGAAAAAATAATATAGAGTATACATTGTATATTTTTTTCTAGAATAGTAACATTGTTAAGCCTCTTCAGATGAAATAATTAGGAAATAGAACAAGCTGCACAGTTATAGGTTGTTGTTTTTTTTATACACTTTCATGTGTCGACTCAGATTGTTTAAATGAAAAGAAGAATAGTCACAATCTGAATATTTAAAAGGTTTTTTATTATAATACATTCGCACAATTTTTCAGCTCACTTGTTGGAGAAGTAGAATAATCACAAATTGCAACTTTTATATAGTTCTTCTTTAGTATAGACTATTACATGCCTTCTAATATTGCTCAAATAAAAAGCAAAATAATCATTCTCATTTGTACTTTCAGTTGCTCTAATTGAAGAGTAGAATAATCATATTAAGCGTATTTATAGTTTTCCACCAGTATGCACTCTCTAGAAGCAGAATGTTCACAATTTATACTCACATTGAGTACATTTATATGTGTTTTCCACTTGACTCAGAAGCAGAATAAACAAAATTTGCACATTTATATTCTTTCTCAAGTATCCACTCTCATGTGCCTTTTGTTCATATGATATAGAAGCATATACTTCAGTATGAATTCTCATGTGTAATTTAAGTTTACCTAATTTAGTAGAATAATAATCACATTTATGTGATTTTTCCAGTATGCTTACTCATGTGCAGTTTAAGACTATTTAAATGAGAAGCTGAAAAATCACAATTTACACATTTATGTGGTTTTTCCAGTATGCACTCTCATGTGCCGTTTAAGAGTACCTGAATGAGTAGTTGAATAATCACAATTTGAACATTTATATGGTTTTTCTCCAGTATGAACACTCATGTGCACTTTAAGACCACCTGATTGAGTAGTTGAAAAATCACATTGTGCACATTTATATGGTTTTTTTGCAGTATGTTTTCTCATGTGTACTATAAGGTTACTCAATTGTGTAGCAGAATAATCACATTGTGCACATTTATATGGTTTTTTTGCAGTATGTTTTCTCATGTGTACTATAAGGTTACTCAATTGTGTAGCAGAATAATCACATTGTGCACATTTATATGGTTTTTCTCCAGTATGTTTTCTCACGTGTCTTTTAAAGTTACTCAAATGTGCAGCAGAATAATCACATTGTGCACATTTATTTGTTTTTTCTCCAGTATGTTTTCTCACGTGTCTTTTAAAGTTACTCAAATGTGCAGCAGAATAATCACATTGTGCACATTTATTTGTTTTTTCTCCAGTATGTTTTCTCACGTGTCTTTTAAAGTTACTCAAATGTGCAGCAGAATAATCACATTGTGCACATTTATATAGATTTTCTCCAGTACACTTTCTCATGTGTACTATAAGGTTACTCAATTGTGTAGCAGAATAATTACATTGTGCACATTTATATGGTTTATCTCCAGTATGTTTTCTCACGTGTCTTTTAAAGTTACCCAAATGTACAGCAGAATAATCACATTGTGCACATTTATATAGATTTTCTCCAGTATGCACTCTCATATGCCTATTAAAGCTACATGATCTAGAAGTTGAATAATTACATAGAGTACAGTTGAAACATTTACTGTTTACATGGGAGGTTGGTTTTCTAAATGTAGTCAACCTGCTGCAAGTACTTGTGCCAATGTTCTGCATATCTATAACAAATTGAAACGGGATTTGTCTCAAATTAAATTCACATTATTCTTAATTTTATTATTAGTCATTGAAAAACTTGATAGTTTATGTATTTTAACATCTGAAGTACTAAATCATTAAATAATGCACTGTTAACTATATTACATTATAAACTTTATTATTTCCCTCTAATAAACATAATATACAGTATATAAATAGTAGAAAAGGAAAACCCTATTAACTCTAGAACTGGTGAAATATAAAAGGGTTCTTTTTTCTTTTTTTAAATATTCATAAAAAATAGTAATATTATGGAAAACGCAACTTCTTATTACCATTTTTTCTCAGAAAAGTGCATAGAATTTACCTGTGCAAAGAAAAAAAAGTATATGTAAAAACATTTGGAGTTAGTATGTACGGAATCGAAAAAATTTACAAAAACCGAAGCCAAAATTCCACATAAATCTGTTTATTTCTCAAAGAACAAATTTTTTTTCAAGAGATTTGTAATATAGTTGTGGATAAAAGTTGGTAAAAACAAAAATAAATAAATTTAAAACATAAATAAATAAATGAGTTTCTTTATACTAACCAATAAAAAGTTTTGCACCCAGGGTAGGCCTGTTATGTAATATATACACTGAAAATGTTAGAATTCACTTAAAAAAATACATTCTAGAAACACTAACAGACATATAACTTTATATAAACAAATTGTAATAAATCACTCTTGACTCCAGTACAGTCGACAGATATTTCTTATATCTTTGAACTTCAAATATATATTATTAAAGGTTTAAATATAAAACATGGTCTTTATAAAATGTTTTTAAGATCTACCACAGTTGTGAATTGTTATGCCTCACATATTTCACAAGCAAAGAGTTAACCCTTTGCGAACGGAAAGGATATTTGATGCTATTCCTCAGTGATCGCGCGGCCAGCTCTACTGGCCGCCGCCATTCGCATGCCAAGTCGGATTTTTTCCCACAGCAATTGTCCTTTGCGATCGGATGGCCAGCGGTGCTGGCCAACATGAAATCCAACGAACGCTCGGGCGTCCAGCAGGACTGGCCAACAATGTATGTTATAGTTTGTAATATTCAAACTATGGTATGATGTCTGTAGAGTGCTGCAAACTTGTGAGGAATTATTGAACTAAAAGATCAGCAAGTTTGCAACATTATATCGTAAAAAATGTGGTAAACTAAGGTAAAATAAAGTAGGCTACTGCTCAGTGTGTAGCGATAGGAGACAAGGAAAAGAAAGAAAAAGAAGAAAGGGTTTTTGTAAAACTAGTTCAAACAATCCTGGACTTCTTATGGGTGAATGTTTTGAAAAATACCACTCAGTGAAAAAAATAAAAGAAGATTAAAACACAATAATTACTTATCGTCTGTATGAGTGACAAATAAATGTAGCCTACGTTTTACACGTTTAGTAAATAAGTAATTAATATTACTTTCAATTTTCAAACAAATGTATGTCATAATTCAATATCTTATTTGTTTTCGAGATTCAATAAAACAGCAATATAAAATTACAATCATTGATTTATTACAATTTAAATCCCCTATGCTAACATTGCAGGTTTTCAGTGAAAACAATTCCGAGCTGCCGGGAGAAAGCCGACATTATGAATGCCGAGTTGACGCAGAGTGGAGCGTGGCCAGTACAGCTGGCCATCCGACCGCAGGAACCAATTTATGCGGAAAGAATTCCGAGTGGCTGCTGACTGCGTTGTGGCCACTCCTACTGGCCTTCCGATCGCAAAGGGTTAAAGACTATTTGTTTCTTAAGCCTTTGAGTCCCAGGACAACATCTATCAATGTAAAGTATGGCGAAAAATCCCAGACTGATGATCTGGATGGAATTGTTTTACATTTTCTGTGTATAAAACACTTATCGTATATAAACTGGACTCTACCTAACACTAACTAACCAATGTACAGCTAAATTAGACTTTTAATAATAGTTCATTACTTATTTATTTTGGACTTTAATAAATGTCAGCTGACACTTGAAGTTCAACTGATCTGTAATACACAGTTTACGAGTTTAGTTGGTAGTTGTTTTTATTGGCGACTGTGGATTGTGTTTTGACCATAATTTTTTAGTTATTGATATTTATTGTGGCTGTGTTTATTTTTTTATATTTAAGTTCCTTATTGATCATTTATCTTTACGTTATTATTTTTAATTTGTGGTAATATTTTATAACGTAAACAAAATTTACAAACATATGTTTCGGATTTTTCCTTATCTTCTGAACATTCAGTTTATTTATTTGATAATGATATTGATGCTGACCTAACAATGTTATTATATAACATTGCATTATATAACATATATATAACATAGCCATTATATATATATATATATATATATATATATATATATTCACTAGCAGAAACCTAAGCCCTGACACCTATGAACATAACCTATAAAGTTCAAAACTATACAAGATATTATTTATTTGTGACATCAGTTTGCAACCTAAAGGTAAGAAATTTCATTTACTTACAATAAACAATATAACAAATATAATAAAAATAAATCATTTCATAAATGGTTTATTATTTTTTTTCAAAAAAAATCATAACCTAAAAGTTATTGAAAAATAACCTTTTTTTCATAAATTTTTACATAAACAACTATACAAAATAAAATGATAACAAGATAAAAAAAAATTGTAGAAAAAATAGTTCTGATCTTTTTGACAACTCATACTTCAATATATCTTATATAGATGATGTTTTATGAACCTCTACAGTAATGCTGTTTATTGGCCGGGGCTTTTTCAACAGACCCATTACTAAAGTGGATGTGTCATATTTTCCAGCATCATATATTGTCTGGGACTCGAAGTGTTAGAAATGATTTGCTTAAAAGATAATATTTCATAAATACTTTGGAAAATAACTTGTTTTTGAATTTGTGCAATTAGAATTTTATAGTTTTGTAGGAAATACTACAGCAATGTTTTATCATAAATAGTACGCTGCATACAAATTACAAAATTAGAGCTCCACAGACACAAAACAAGGTAATTACAAATAATTTTCTTTACAATCTGCACTCCGGAATAAATAATTTCATCCTTGTTAAATGCTACTTCCTTGGGTTATAGCTAATTTGAGAGCATGGGTAGGGTTAGGTTAGATTAGGTAGTATGAAATATGACGTACCACAGAGCTCACTATTGGGAGTGTTAACATTTTCAATTTAGATAGCCTTTGTAAATTTCCATTAACAGGTTTGATTATGACTTCTGTAACAATGTAAAGCTATATTTGAGCTTGCAAGATAATATTAACTTTAATTTTATTTATAGTTATTTAATTTAAAAATAACAAATTAATTTTAGTTGTTGAGATCTCTAACAATAGATGACTAAACACTGTGATTACATAAACATTAGATGAGCCATCTAATAGCATGCCGTATTGGGTCTCCAATACTAAACTAGTGCATTAGTTAAACTACGGTATGGAACTTCTTCTTATACAGAGTGATGGGGGATTTAATATAGTTTAATTGGACATTTGCCATCATTTGTTGTATTATTCTTATCTTAGTTATAAATTTAATGATGCAACTTACCCTGTGAAGTACTAGGAACGGCATCTGTTGTAGAAGTGTGTTCCTTTTCTGTAGAGTGAGACTCAACTTCCTGCAACATAAGAAGACATTATTGTAATTACTTTGACTTTGTAAGATGTCATTGAGTTTTATAAAGTTTTGATAAAAACTATAGATTAAGCTTCAAGAATAGAAAGTATGTAAACTACAATATATAGATGACAATAATTATATAATTAATATCTATGAACATGTGTATACAATCAAACACAACAGTTTTAATTTTTAGCAGTATAGCTAATCGACATCCGCACGGTGTTAGATTATCTGTGCAGTAGACGACGTTTGACGCTTTGTGTAATACTACTTTTAGTACAAAATTACTAGCTGATAGTTTACTTTTGAGGTTATGGTATTGTGTAATATTGTTGTTTGGTGATATTTTACTGACATTCGTTCTTGGTTTCAAGAAAGTTCGTAATACTAAAAATGTCAGATGAAAATCCATCGTCGGCTAGAAAATGAAAATTTAATGACAATGTGGGTATATACAATTTTACAGTAAGAGAAATAGAATCATTATATTTAGAGTCACAGGAAAAGTATGTTTCTAGTGATAGAACCTATGTAATGATAGAGATGCAGATTATGACCCGAAGAACCCGATGATGATAGAGAAATTAGCCTACAAACCCGAGAAACAAGTTCTAACTCTAGGCTTACAAATAGTTTTGAGAATGTCTGTGAAACACTGTACAATAACAGTAGTAGTAAATGTTAAATGTTAAATTTAAACTACCTTCTAAATGTCAATTGGCCAAAACAGACGAATGATGAGAAAGAAATGTAAATATTGCAAGATGGAAAATAACCGCCAGAAGGACAAAATAGCCGAGAAGATAATAGATTTGTATAGTGGTAGAACTTTACAACATTTAATTTTTAAACTAAATAATATACTTTAGTCTAAAATCCTGATAAACTTACTAATATACATTACAACACAAACATAGAATTAAATGTACATTCAGTACAAGAACTAAAAATTGTGTGGACGCCTATGGGAGTCTGCAGCACTCAATGGAAAATAACAAAAAAATTTGTTGGAGACGGCGGACACCCATAGGAATCCATAAATTTTATGTATATATATTTATAATAAATAACATAGAGGTAAAGTTTTGCATATTTGAAGCAAATTATAAAAGTATAATGGAAAATAGCAATGCAGCTCCCGGGGAAAGTTTTATAACACTACTGGTAGCACGGAACGTGTTAAGTGATGGATCAATAAATCATGTCAAATTTTTTGATGCCCATTTTTTAAGTCTTTTTGGTCCAAAAAAGTTATTTTTGGAATGTTGTGATGAAACAAATTACAGTGGGGTCAAAGAGGAGTTATTAATTTAATTAATTAAGCTAAATAATATTTGAAGGGTGCTAATTCAACTGTACTAACATGTAAAACCTAATGTCAGATCCTTCACCAAACTGATCATTGAAAGCTACAGTCCATATAAGGTTAACACATCCAGCTATCTGATAAGCTAATAATAATATTTTGACCATAACAACAGCCCATACTTAAAACAAAATACTTGATTGAACAATGAAAATGGCCACAAGGCCTATCCTAGACCAGAAATTACACTTATTTTATTTTATTTCTATATCACAGATATTAAATAATCATTTGCTTTGTTTATTTTTTACATTTTAAAATAATTTTTGGTTAATGAGCAAAACATGTTCATTTTACAATATTTCTGTAATTATTATAGATCCATAACTTTCCAACGTGTTTGTCATTAAATTCGTTTGACTTATCCAAATTCCACTGACACGTTATTCCCAAATTTCATGAAAATAGTTAGGTTAGGTTTGGTTCATTTTTAGGATATACAAGCTTACAATAAACAGCTTCAACTTAATAATAAGACATCTATTGTTTAGCACCATGATACTCCAATGAACTCCCCACCCAGATGTTTCATATGTATTTATTATTAAAACTTTTATAAGATGTATAAAAATTAAAGTTTGTTCAATAAAGATTTTTTTTTTTTTTTTTTTTTTTTAATAATAACTATAGCATCATTGAATACAAATTATACAGTTACAGATAATTGGGTCCTTTTAGAGAGAAAATTATTTTCAATTAACTAATTTAAACAGCTGTCGGGATTAGAAATAGACAAAATACTTATTTACATATTCAGTAGTTACTAATGCAGTAATAGGTAATACTGATTTTGACCAGACCTAATATCAACTGATTGCCATCTAAAAGAAAACAAACTATAAGTTTCACATCACTCCATTCCATCCACAAACCACGCAGAACAAATAAATTCAGGTGATGATGACGATGACACATCTAAATATTCAATTGCAAAATATTGATGGTGTATGGGAGATAAAATCTAGAACTCTAACAACAAAATCAAGAAGGATTTAAAGAAAATATAGGGCCCCAATTGGATGATACTATAATATAGTCCTCTACAGATGTATCCAGATACCTATAGTGAACATATTATATATCAAACAAACTTATATACCCCTCAAAAAGAGATGGTAGACAGATATATGGCACTACAAATAATGAAGTAATAAGATTTTTAGCTACAAATATTATGATGGGAATAACAAGAAAGCAAAGTTATGTAGATGACTTGACTTCGAATGAACAACTTTGTGATAAGTCTGAACCACATTCCATGGCTTCTTTGAAATTTATTCAGAAACTATTGCCAAGAAATTCTTTCACACTTTGACAATATTTATTAAATTTGACCTCCAATAGATCTACTATCAAAAACATTCAAATCTTCTTCCTATCACCCTTTGAATACAATTCATAGATAAAAAAGTATGATCAAATACTTAATTCTTATCTAAAACAGTATGGGTTTAAAATCTGGACTAGAGTCAACAGCACAGGATATGATGCTCAATTTCAAGTTTATACCAGGAAACAATAAGTTACTGAGAGATCATACAGAAGATTTAGTTAAAAACATTTATTTTGTATGCTTTGAGAATAGTGTTAATATAATCTATGATTTAGTACAAAATAATATTTATACTCACAGGACTGGACACTTAAATCGAAAGAACCTTTATTGGAATATTTACTGATTTATGTTTATACAACCACTAAAGTATTTAAAGTATTTTGTAATAATAAAATATCATCAACAAGTTTTGTTCTGCTTTAAAGATTTTTTTTTTTTTTAGACTATTATTATCATATTTGTATTTTGTATTATTATATATCTATATTAAAATAAACATTCATTCATGGAACACTAAAATTTTGTTCTCATTTCTGCACCAACAATTCTTCATACATTTTATAGTACAGGGTGTTTATAAAAGAACTCCTATAAGCTTCAACTTCTGCATGAAATCAAGATCTCTGACAAAGTGAAAAGAGTCGATTTCGCAGTCTTCATTTTGGACAGCATTGAAGAAAATGAGAACTTCCTGGAAAATGTCATGTTTTCTGATGAGGCGACATTTCACGTAAGTGGGTCTGTCAATCAACACAATTGTGGGATTTGGGGGTCAGAGCCACCGCATGAATTCATAGAACATCAGCGAGACTCGTCCAAAGTCAATGTTTGGTGTGGATTGATGCATGATCGTATCGTCGGACCTTTCATCTTCGCAGAGAAGACAATTAATGGGAATATTTATTGTGATATGTTAGAACTATACGTTTTCCCACAAATAGATGATATTGAACAAGAAAAGAGACCAATTTTCTTCCCGCAAGATGGCGCGCCACCTCACTACAGCAACCGTGTCCGTGATGTGTTGAACTTGCGTTTTCCTAATAGGTGGATTGGTAGATGTGGGCCACTTGCATGGCCACCAAGGAGCCCAGATCTGACTCCACTAGATTTTTTCCTTTGGGGACATGTAAAAAACATTGTGTATTCCGAGAAGATCCGTGACATTGCTCATCTGAGGGAGAGGATTGTTGAAGCTGTAGCATCCGTCACGCCTGATATGCTGCTGAATACCTGGAAAGAAACTAAATATCATTTAGACGTGGCCAGGGCAACAAATGGTGCTCATATAGAACTTTATTAGGTATGAAAAAAAAACTTGAGAACATTCTCTTTAATAATATATAGGTTTAATAACTATTAATTTAACTTTACTGTGTGTACTAATAAAACTTTAAATCAAGGAGTTCTTTTATAAACACCCTGTATATTGTAGTTTCTTAGTGATTTCACAGTGCAACCACAGTAATTTTTGAAAAAGTGGTTAGCACCAAAAAAAAATTTTTTTTCTATTTTCTATTAACTTTATTTTGAAATTGCTTGATTTTATACTAAATTTTTTAAAACAAATGCTAATTTGATAAGTCTTTAAATAAGTGGTTGAGGTAAGGTAAATCATTACCATTTTAAACAGGTAGTTGTATAAAATTATTAAGCTTTGTTCAAAATAATAAATAACTAGATTTCCTCATTGTTTGTATTTTGATCATATTCAGGACGTGTAGACGAGTAATTTACTTTTATATTCAACTCTCTAGGACGAATACAGCTTTGAATTTCTACCGATATTGTCCAACATTATAATATTTTTCACTAAATTTAAGTTGTTTTTAAAGAAATTTGGATAATGTTTTGGCAATCGGTAGACATATATGAAGGCGTGGTAATGTTATATAGTAGGAGTTCCCGGGTAAGTTTTACGTGGAGGGGAGATGGTTTTGTGTTAAGGTAAAAACAACAAATTTTGTTGGTTTAGATTTTCTCATTGTTTGCATATTGATAATTATTCAGGATGTGAAGACGTGTAATTTACTTTTATATTTAACTCTCTAAGACGATTGATCGTCTTAATAATAAGCTTTGAATATCTTTTAATTTTATTCAACAAAACACCATTTTTCATCTAATTTGAGTATTTTTAAAGGATTCTAGATCATGTTTTAGAGATCAGCAGACATGTATGTAGGTGTGGTAATGTTATATATAACGAACCCCAGGGAGAGTTTTACGTGGTAGTAGAGACGGTTATGTGTTATGGTAAAAACAACAGATTTTGGTGGTTTAGATTTCTCAATTGATTGCATATTGGTGATTATTAAGATGTGTAGAGGCGTAATTTGAATTTTTATTCAACTCTTTTTTTGGTAATCGGTAAACATTTATAGCATGGTGGTAGTATGATGTAGTAAGAGTCCTATGGGCTGTTTTGTATTATGTAAAAAGGACAACTTTTGTTGTTTTAGATTTCCTCATTGTTTGTATATTGATCGTTATTCAGGATGTGTAGATGAGTAATTTGTTTTTTTATTCAACACTCGAGGATGAAATGTTGTTTTAACCCTTCGCACGCTGAATAAAATTTGCCTCATTTTACCTTAACGCTGAAATAACTTTAAAAAAAATTTTTTTTTCAAAGTTAATTTTTGTTTTCGTTTTGTATGTGAAAGGTTAATTTTTAAAAAATGTCATTGGTTTTCGGCTACATTTAACTTTTTTTTTATTACATACAACAAAATAGTAAAAAATTGCAAAAAAAAAAATAGTTTTTATTAATTTTTGTAAATTGGAACAGTTATATTGTGAAATAATATAAAAAAATACAAGGTAATGTTAAAAAAACAAAAAACAACATATTATTGGTCAATTAGTATGTTGGAGAAGTGTGATAAATTTCAAAACACATAGCAGGTTGCAGAGACGGCTTCTCGGTGCAAGTCTTGCAAAAGTATATGGTTTCTTTTCTTTGCCCTTGCTTAGCACATACCACACATCTTGATGTCCTCTTCTTTCTATCTATAAAATGTGGCTGTCCGTCAAGTCGTCCGTCTGTAGGTCCCTAAAGGAAACTATAACAATGTATCAAAGTTACATTTCCGAAAAAAAATGTATTTTGTAATAATTGGCATTTTGTATTTGTATACTATTATTTTCAATAATTACTATGTATAAGAAACAATAGATATAAATGTATTATTTGCGAAAAAGTTTTTGAACCTTACCTGTGGTGGTCGTCCCGCTTCCTCGCTTTTGGTCGGTCGGCCATCTTCTCTTGAACCAGCGCTTTTACTAGGTTCTTCCTAAAAAACCTGTGGCTCAGAGGTTTTTTCTGGTAAGCCTCTTGTGTTGCCTTGTAAAGTAAGTACACATCAATTATGACTATTTCAAGCAGACAGAAAAACAACTTCCTGTACCATTTTTTTGTCCTACGCATAAATTGGTAGGACGAAATAAAGTGATCGCTCCTATCAACACCTCCCATGTGTTTGATATATTCTATAACAACGTTTGGCTTAACTGTTGGAGGCTTTTGAGGCCATCTGCTCTGTACATTAGTCATGTCCCGCTTGCTACCTTTGGAGAAAGTGCTCAACATATGAATTGTCCGCTTGTCCTTCCAGGACACTACCAAGGTTGAACCTTTTCTTTGTGCGTATAGGTCTCCCTTCTTCATCTTTTTTCCTTTTATTTTTAGACCTGGCGGCATTCAAGTTCGGTTTGTCATTACAGTGCCTGTCAGATAACAACCG
Organism: Aphrophora alni; assembly: GCA_963513935.1. Taxonomy (NCBI): domain Eukaryota; kingdom Metazoa; phylum Arthropoda; class Insecta; order Hemiptera; family Aphrophoridae; genus Aphrophora; species Aphrophora alni. The sequence goes on from OY740779.1 coordinate 19,362,687, forward strand.
ATTTTCAGAAGCTCTTCCGCCAGCTCTGGGCTGGTATAATACCTTGTCGGTATACACATGCAGGCCAGTAGTGGGTGACTCAGGGTATTTCAAAACAACAGATTTGGTCAAAGCTTTTACAATTTGAGTTGTCTTTAGTAAAGTGGTGTTAGGAATTATGCTTCCACTGCCAAAATAAGGTATATCGTAGGTAGATATATCCGTTGTCACTATCTGATACCACAAATACCTTAAGCCCAAATTTGGTGGGCTTCATCGGATTGTAATCACAGAAACGTACACGTCCTTTGAAGGAAATTGTACTTTCATCAACAGAAATATGTTTTCCAGGTATGTAAAAAAGCCTGCTCATTTTTTTAATGTGTGCCAGGATAAGATCAATGAGGAAACCTTTAGTCATTTCATCGATGATTGAAATGTAAATTCCAAAATATATTTAGGAATTCGTCCTTATTGAACACATCACCGAAAAAAGGAATTCGCCCTTCCCAGCCTGTTGTAAAGTACTCCTCGATTGATGGCAACGGCATAAGCCCTGTGTTTATTACTGTGCCAAGAAATGCTTTCATTGTAACATTGGTCACATCATTCCATTTTCTTATTCGAGCATGTGGGGAGCTCACTTCCCTTTGTTTGTTATTTGCAAATATATTGGTTTCTTTACAAATGTGGTCCATTATTTCATCCTTGAAAAACAAATAAAAACACTCAATTGTATCAGTTTCCGCATCAAAAGAAGAAGGCAATGTAGAACCATTATTTACATTATAAATTGGAACGGTGTGAGGTGGGCCAGGGTCATTGTCAGTTACATTCACCTAAACATTGTGAGGAAGTGGCAGAGAGGACGGGAATTGTGGTGCCCTTGCAGTGGGAGGGGTGAGGATGGTGGCCGGAGGGTTAGAGGCAATTGCACTCGACTGAAATGACTGTGCAGATTGTTCGGCATTTTCACTGTCACTTTCACTTCTGTTACTTACATTGTTTATAAGCAGGTCTTCTTCTTCACTGTCTATCAGTTCATCATTATACGCACTTGAAAACGATGCATTTAATGCACCCAGAACGAAAGTTTCGAAATCTGAGTCATCAGCATTAACCATTTTACTCAATAAATCTTTTTTAAATATTTACAAAAAGACGATTCACACAAAGAAAAATATTCACTCAAGTACTGATCATATATAGTCTACACATATAACAAATAAAACAATAACAAAAATATTTACACCTAGACGATTCACACAAAGAAAAATATTCACTCAAATACTGATAATATATACACATAAAACAAATAAAGCGTTACAAAAAATGTTAACAATCCAAACTAAAAATTATGAAAGATCTATAAAAACAATACTTCTTCAAAACAATGCTCAAATGCAAACACGCAGGTCGTTGCCTATCAGACTAATGAGACTGCGAGTATAGCCGTTATCCGCCCTGTAGAAGCTATAGAATGTGTGCGCCGCCGGGCAATTCCAGACAAAATAGCGTCCCCCTCCACTGCCTCGAGGCGTAGAACTTTCAACAAAACATTTTTCTATTTCTGAATAGACAGCGTACATGCCTCTGCATTCTACCGGAACTTTTGGTGAACTAATTAAAACTAACCATAGGCTAAAATATATTTTTGCAACTTTAATTGTAATTTCGTGTTTGGGTCAAAGTCTACCATTGCGGCTATACTCGTTTGCCGCGTGAGAAGGGTTAATAATAAGCTTGGAATGACTTCCAAATTTGTCCAACAAAACACTATTTGCCTCCTAATTTGAAATTATTAAAAAGATTTTGGATAATATTTAGGTGGTTGGTAACATCTCTATATAGAGCTGTAATAATATATGTCCTATGTGGTAGTTTGTCGGGGGGCAATTTTGTTTTATAATAAAGAGGGCAATTTTCGTTATTTTAGATTTTTTCATTATTTTCATAATGACGATTATATTATTCGTGACGATTATATGAGAAATTTTATTTTTTTATTCAACTTTCTAAGACGAATGGTTGGGATTGAAACCAAAGGTCATCTCTGGATCTATAAGGAGATTGTCAGAGCTCAACTGACATACGGTTCTCTGGCATGGTGGACAAAAGTGGCACAAGCTTGCAGCGGTTAAGATGCATGCTGGTCACAGGTGCCTTTACGAGCACACCAACAGCTGCCTTAGAGGTGCTTTAAAGCCTGCTGCACCTTATTATTATTAATGTCGGAGACAAGAATGGCTGCCTACAGGCTACACAACCATGGCAAATGGAAAAGGAGCTACAGTGAGGTGGGACACTCCAAAATTGTCAAGAAGGAATTGAAAAACTCAAAGTTGGAAATGCCATCTGATGGCATGCAAACAGTTTTCTTCACACGACCTTTCAACGGTCTCTCAAACACAAGATAGGACTGGAAAGATGGTAGTAGCTTAACTTTAGCACATGGATCATAATCTGGCTTTTTTAGTTTAGGTAAATTAGTAGTATCAACAACATGAAACAATTACAATTTATTTTGAAATCTGTTTCTCATTTTAGTGAAATAGGGTGTGGCCTGGTGTGGATTTGTCCACCAATAACTACTGAGTGTTGGCTTTTTATTGAGACCCATGTTTATCAAGACGATTATGAATGCCTGTATTTCTGTAATTGTAACATGTTGCCAGTGTTTAATCTTACGATAACGCCTAAGTTTATTAATTTCTGTTACAGCTTATTGTGCATACACATGTTAGTATATTTTACAATCATTTCAAGTAATTGAACAGTAAAAAATAATTTGAAATAAGATATGGGAGCAGAATTACGAGGGGGTGTTAGAATTAAGTATATATTATATATAAAATTTAAAGTGGTGAGCAAACAATTGTGTATAGAGTGATCTGTTAGTGGTCTCAAAATTAAAGTAGATTCATGAATGAACAACAGTTGGAATCATTCTGGGTTCATATGTAAAAATAGATATAATTTGATTTCAATGTCCATATTTGATATTAGCATAATAAGAGTCAATTTAATAATAAGGATATTTTGAGTAGATAAATAATACAGGGAAGAATGATGGTGTTTCATTTTCTTGCATTGTTGTGGTAGTGTGTTTTGTGTTTTCTGGAGTGTTCTGTGTGATCTGGCAGGTCAAATGTATCAGACGAAAAGGTTAAATTTATTACACAATCTGCAATCAGAAGTGAATACCTCGACGAAGCCTAGAGTTATGTATCAAAAAGCAACAATCCACAAAAGACTGAAATTTCACGTATATCAAATTCAGCTATTTTATTACAGGAATTGAAACTTGATGATGGTGCAAAAGGTTTTAATTTCACTGTTGAAATGTTGAACAAGATTGATGAAAACCAATCATCTTTAGATGATATAATTTTTTCAGACAAAGCTACATTTCATATCAATGGGTCTGTTAACAGACACAATTCACTCATATGGGTATCTGAAAACCCAAATACAATTTTTGAGAAAATACGCGACTCGCCTAAAGTTAATGTTTGGTGTGGTGTGATGAAAAATCGTCTGATAGGGCCTTTCTTCTTAGCTGAAAAGACAATTAATGGAATTGTATATCTCAATATGTTAATCAATTATTATTTTCCTCAGCTACATGAACTCGAAAACATTCAACATCTTCATTTCTAACAAGATGGCGCACCCTTGCACTTTAGTGCATTTGCCACAAACACTTTGAATGAACAATTTGGACATCGATGAATAGGCCGACAAGGAGTCCAGACCTGACACCTTGCGATTTCTTCTTGTGGGAGTACATAAAAAATATGGTTATCGAGAAAAAACTTGTGACCTAAATCACTTAAGGAACATGATTAATGAAGCAATGACAATCGTTTGCAAAGACATATTAACTAACGATTGGGCAGAACTTGATTATCGATTGGACATTTGCCGAGCGACTAATGGTGCACATCGAAATTTATTAGTTATGTAAAAAAACTGTAACAGGCGACAATTTACATAAATAAACAACATCACCTTTAAGTAATTCTGTTTTCATTTAAATCATATTCAAAACCCCACCATTATTTTATGATAACCCTGTATAATAAATATGGAGTACAAAACTGAACCACTGATGATTAGTTTATTATGTTAATAAAGAACCCAGGCTCAATAAAGGAAAATTCCTAAAAGGGGGAATGTTTTGGTCCAGGTAGTTCCAGATATGAAAAATCATGTTCAAAACCAGTATCATTACTTTCATTTACTTCTTCCCATTCAATTTCATTATCATTATCATTTACTAGGATCATTATTAGTAGGCCTACTATCTGGCAAAATACGAGGTCGACCTCTAGGTCTAGGCTTACCACCAGACGCTGTTGTATTCAAGCTTTCATCTTCAGTGTCACTACTGCTACACGTGTCTATATCTAAAGGTTTTTTTTTTAATACCTGATGGTCCAACAACATCATTTTAAGGGTTATAATTTGGGTCAGCATCTGAATCATCAAATAAAGAACTACTGTCATCGATAGATTCATTGGATGATATATTGCTAAAACTCAACTCTTCTTCAACCAATTTTATAAGAGTATTATCACTCAAAGGTGATCTTGATCACTTCATTTTACAATAAAAAACAAACAATTAACCTCAAATAAACACGCACAATAAATAATAACCACCTGCACAATGATAACATAACATTCAGAATACTAGCTGCTTGGAAAATCACAGCTGATAAAACAACAAGTCACTCCCCACCAAATTAGAGTTGTTTTAGAAATTGTACAACAGTCTTCGAGTATGTAAGGTATTTTACAGATAAATTGTGTCTTCCTGAGTAATTCAATATAAATATCAAATAGCTTTGAGAATAATTTGCTTACTAAAAACATAAAGTTGAAATGTCCGGAAAACCGGATGTCAGGCTGTTATGCAGATACTGACAACGTCCGGGAAACTGGACGTTGAGATTTTACGCAGATACAACCGACGTCCCGAAAACCGGAAGTTGGGATTGAAAGGGTTAAAAAAAATTATTTTTGTTTTTACTAACTTTTATCCACAACTATATTACAAATCTCTTATCTTGAAAATAATAATAATAATAATAAATTTGTTTTTTAGGAAAGATACACTTTTATGTGGAATTTTGGATACGGTTTTTGTAAGAATTTTTGATTCCTGACATAGTAACTCCAAATTTTGTATATATATATTTTTTCATTACACAGGTAAATTCTATACACCTTTCTGAGAAAAATGATATAAAGAAGTTGTTTTCAATATTATTACTACTTTTGGTTATTTTTTCTAAATAGGCCTAACTTTTGAACGAATTTCCACTTTTTGCTTACAAATTTATTTTGGCTAATGAAAATTTTATGAACTGATTTTTGTTTTACCAACTTTGATCCACAACTATATTACAAATCTCTTGAAATACTTGAAAATATTTTTTTTTAATTTGTTATTTAGGAAATACACACTTTTATGTACAATTTTGGCTTCGATTTTTGTACAAATTTTTTAATTTCTAACGTCCTGACTTCAAATTTTTTATATATAATTTTTTTTCATTACACAGGTAAATTCTATGTACATTTCTGAGAAAAATGATACAAAACTGTTCCGTTTTCCAAAATTTTACTATTTTTGGTGATTTTTTTTCAAATTAGGAATAACTTTTTATATAATTTTGAGTTACCATTTTTCGTACATCTCACTAATTCACTGTTACTTTTGTTAGGATTACTGCAATTTCAGGCTTCTTGGGCCCATCATCAGATCCATATGAAGGAGTGTTATGCAACTAAAATCGCTCTGTTTGGAGGTCACTGTTATTAAAAATAATTACAACACATAGACAAAAACACGTTTACACTGAATTATTCAACAAAAAGCCATCAGCTTAAGAAACAGTTGCCAGATTGAGACCCTGCCTGTCAAGGTTGGTTGGATAGGTGGAAGAAACATCATGGTACACCTATCTATCAAACAGTTGGCCTATCACTAGAGAAAGTTTGTCTGGCAACGATAGTTTTAAATATCATTGAAAAAGAAAATTTGACCCCAGATCAAATTTGCAATGCTGATGAGACTGGTTTATTCTATCGGATGTTACCAAGTAAAACTTTGGCCATGAAAATAGATGAATCGGCAAAAGGGTACAAAAAGACCAAAGATCACCTAATTATAATGGGTTGCAGCAATGCATCAGGCAAGCACAAATTTCCCCTTCTTTTAATTGGAAAATCCAATAAAATCCCAGAGCACTAAAAATATAAATCGTGTATCATAACCGCTTTCGTATCGATCTCAGAAAAGTGCATGGATGGACAGTACCATTTTTAAAGACTGGTTTTTTATGTTTTTGTTTTGGTGTAATAAAATGTTTAAAAGCTCTCCTGTTGGTTGATAATAAGCCTACACATCCGGTAGCTGATAATAGTTGTCAGTAGACATTACAGTTAAGTTTTTACCATCTAACGTAACTGCATTGAATCAGGGGATTTTCGAGAACATCAAGAGAATCTACATATGGCAGATGTTAGGCCAGCTGATATCATTTAATATAATAACAGTACTTGGGACTAAGTGGCTAGACGCACCTTAATAAAGTTGTGGAAGAAGTTATGGCCCAGTCTTTGTGACTATCCAGAGAACAGGATTGAGGAAGTAGATGACAAAACAAGTGACACGGGAAACAAATCTAAAGAAATCCAGCCCCAAGAACATGTTTTAAAAACATTGATAGTTGTTCCGATGTTGATTTCAATGAAATAAACAAATGGTTAGTAGCGGACAATAATAGGAGGTTACGACATGCTAACTGACAAGGATATTATTAAATCTTATCACCAAATGACGAAAACTACAGTGAAGAGATGAGAATACAGATGAGTAGTCGTCAACAATGAATCACACAGACACAGTGACCTATTTGGAGCAGCTGATCCTTTACTTTGAGTGACAAACAGACACAACATCGGCAGAACTTCTTCTGCTAAAAAAATGTGTGATTTATGCGGCTTACAAGTGGTGCACAATAAGTTACATGTACAGTACTTTGCCATGAAGTAGACTTTACTTTAAGTGAGTTTTTATGTCTTATTTCATATATTAGATCTATAAATATGTTTAAAACCTGCTTTTTTTTTCAATATAATGATAATTTCCGATAATTACATTTCAAATTTTTGGTTTATCCCATGTTCTCCGGCTACCCAGATTTTTGTTAACTCGAATCGGTTCCGGTCCTAGTTACTCCGAGCTAACAAAGTTGTACTGTACATGTAATTATTTCATTATTTTTGTAAAATCTGTGTGAGCTTTTAATGAAGCCACCTCGGGGTCACTTCTAAAGACCCTTCTAATATGAGGTTAATTAGCCAACTAGTTTTAGGACAAACAAAGAAAACCATGAAAACATCAAACGCCGAAAAAACACAATAGTATATTCTAATCCTAACAGCACACTGTCCAGGCACACTGCTTTACAGAGTCAAACAGGTTCTGTTCATGCGTGGTACATCTGCTAAATAGGCCTTTCCGTTTGAAGCCATTTTTCCTGACGGACATAACGGGTGGTATTTTTAAATCACCACAGTGCATTTCAATTCAATTCAATTTTAAACCCACATCAATTCGAAAAGTATCCTTAAGCACTGGGAAGAGGACAATGTCCAGTGCTTACCGAAAAGTATCCTTAAGCACTGGGAAGAGGACAATGTCCAGTGCTTAGGTATCATGAAATGTTGAGCAATCACGTTATTTCGCATTTAACCATCAAAGAAATAAGATGTGCAAATTTCAGCAGGAAGGAACCTCTCCACACTAAGTTCGAGAAATGAAAAATCTACTAAACACTCAGTTAACTGGTCGTTGGATTAGAAGAGGAAGCGATTTAATGGACTGGCCGCCTAGATCACCGGATTTAACAGTTTGTGACTTTTTTCTGTGGGGTATCTAAAGGAAAGTTATACTCCCATGACATAAAAACCGATGAGGATTTAAAAAGGCTAATCGGGAAAAAAATGCTTAACATCCCTAGGGAATTCTTCAGGAATGCCTTTGAGGCTTTTGTTCATCGATGCTACCAGTGTGTAGAAGAAGACGGGTTTCAATTTGAATGATTTTTTTTGTTGTGAAGAAACATGTTTTATCATAAAAAGAAATTTTATTATTTGTTATATTGTGGTAATTAAATTAAAAAGTTATAAAAATCCATAAAAGAATAAAAAGTTTTTTTATTGCTTGCTATAGTTTAAACCATTTTAGTAAAATTAGAAAAATCAGTTATTCAATATATAAACACAAAATGATGGGCTAGGCCTAACCTAAAACAAAGCACAAAAAAGTATAATCACTTAAATAATATAAACTTGAAACAAGAAATTACATAATATAAATAGAATATACTATAGATTTTCATAAAAATATGTTTATTGGCTTGTATTCATTAACTAAATTCACAAATATAAACTTACAAAAGAAAAACGAAAATGCCACGCACTTGCTCAATGGAACATCTAATGTACAATGAATGTTTAACCTATCCAAGTTTCTTCTCAGAAGTTGATCTTCACAAAGTAATTTAATGGTTTTAAACCTACCAAACCAAGACAAGTAATATACCATTGAAAATAGCAGATTCTCTACTATACTAACATATACGAGTTCTTCCAAAAATACATATATGTACAATAGATATTTCACAATTCATTTCATGTCGTTATAGCTTGGTAAAATGTTCAGAAAATGTGCTTCATAGATAACTGTCTCTATATATAATATATATCTCCCTGTGCATAAATGCTAGAAGAGTTTTAAAAACACTACAATGGAAAAATATTGTGTGGGATTTCATTTTGGTCAAAAAAACTAAAAACCAAAATATAAATCTAATGCAAGGTAGGGATAAAGCGTAGTTAATTTTGCTGCTTGAAGCGAGTCTGTGAAATAGTACTATGACCAGGGGTAAAGGTAATTTTCGCAGACTAGTTTTGACAGAAGAATCGAATGTTAGCCAATTTTGAATAAAAATCTTACATTTGATGAAATATAAAATAACAAGTGTGGAGGATATGTATTGGTAGTACAAGTTGTATCAATTGCATGTCTAGCACTGGTATTTCATATAATGTGACACGCCAAAATATAATTGAAGTAAAGAATTTAAAAATTTCAAAATTGTTCAAAAACCAAAAATCTTGATACTTTTGTAATAAGCACAAGAAAGTAAGAGAATAAAATGTTCTTGATAATTTTTGGGTAAAATGAATATAGTAAAGTTAGCTTAAATTGATAAATTTCAAAATAGTAGTAAAATTTGAATAATGTGTTGTATACAATTAACTAATATATTAAAGTTATAACGAAAAATAAAATATAAAATAAATTTTTTATGTAAATATGCTAGCTATGGTTTTAACTCCTAAGTGAGAAAATGGAAAAAGACATAAAGATGAAATTGATCAATAATGCTCAAAATCATATAACGAATATATACAGTCGAGTTTCGGTTAACCATCACCCTTTTTACCGTCAGTTTCTGTTAACCGTCAGGCAGGGGGGAAAATAGTACACATGTATTACGTAATGATGTACCGTATGTATTTAATGTGGTATGAATGTTTACAAGTTAGTATCATACTCAAATTTGATTTTAAAGAATAATGCGTCGTCTAAACAGTTGACCACGGTATTTCTTTACAAAAATTTTATAATGTACAGTACTGTGCCTCAGTCTACTTATAAACGTGACATTATTCACGACACTATTGGGAGCGCATCACCAATTCCTAGAACAGTGGCCAAACCCTCCTTTCCCTCCCACTTCTGTGTCTTAACAAACAAATCATATGTTAGTTTCGTGTGTGGCATCCGACAGTCTTGTCTTATTAAGTAGAAACTACAGTACTGTACATAATTTTAGAGTGATTTTTTATTTGTAAGTTTTGTTTTAGAATGCTTAGATTCAGTGTGTCATGAGTGAAAAACAAAAACACGTAGTGTTTGGTTTAGATGAGAACATAGAAATTATAAAACGTTCGCCCAAAGGGGAAAGTGCTAGTAGTAGTATTGCACCAATTTATAGTATTGGACGGACAACTGTTAATGATATTAAAAGAGATGCTGACAAAATTGAAAACCACGTTTCAAAAATGATAAATGCTGATGGTAACGTAAAAACCAGAAAAACTATGAAACCAGCCAGACTTGATCATCTTGATACGGTAATGTACCAATAGTTTGTTCAGGCCCATAGTCAGGGAATGCCTCTAACAGGACCTATAATACAACCTAAAGCCATAGAAATAAATAAAAAACTTGGTGGTGAATCCAGTTTAAAAGCCAGCATTGGTTGGTTAGACAAATTTAAGTCTCGTCATGGTATCCGTCAGTTAGACATTTCGGGTGAAAAACTAAGTGCCGACAGTACTGTTGTAGCAGATTATCGTACAAAAATTGAACAAATTATAAAGGAAAGGAAACTTGTGAAAGAGCAAGTTTTTACCTGTTATGAAACCGGCCTAAATTGGAAAGCTCTTTCCAAGAAAACATTGGCAACATCTTCTGTAAATATGCGCCGGGATTTAAAATGCAGAAGGACCGAATAACTGTTATGGTATGTGCGAATGCAAGTGGGATCTACAGACTTTCATTGGTTGTTATCGGAAAATCTAAAAAACCTCGTACTTTCAAAATTTTAAACCTAAATGTTTTGCCTGTACAATATTATGCTCAGAAAAATGCTTGGATGAGCCAAGACGTTTTTGAGAACTGATTTCACAAAGCGTTTGTGCCTAACATAAAATCTCACTTAAAATCAAGAGGATTACCACAGGAAGCAATGTTGCTCATGGACAATGCACCTACTCATCCTACAAATGAAATGAAGAGTGATGAACACAACCTCATTGATTCAACCACATTGGATCAGGGTATAATTGAGACAATGAAACGGCGGTACCGTAAAGCTTTCTTACAACAAGTTGTTTCTAAAGATAATGAATTTAACATCAGAGCTTTTGGAAATCATACACAATCAAAGATGCAATCTTCAATGTTGCTAAAGATTGGCAAGATGTTTCGGAGAAAACACTGAAAAGAGGATGGAATAAATTATGGCATGTGCAAGAAAATGATGTGAATAACTTGGAAGCAGAAAAGGAAAACGACGAAGAAAACATTTTCGAGCTTAGTAAATGTCTTCCGGTGGAGACATAATAATAATATTATTTTAAAGGAAGATGTCATTGAGTGGCTTGAAATGGACAGATTTGATGGGGGCTTTGAAATTCTGAACGACGAAGAATTGATAGATAATGTTTTGCGGGAGGATAATGATGTGATTGAAGAGGAAGAGTGCGAGTTTACAGATGAATCAGCAAAAAAGGTTACTCATTCAGAAGCTGAAAATATGTTAAGCCAATGTATCGACTGGTTCGAGCGACAGGAAGAAGCTGACATCACTCAGGAGTTACTGCTTCGTACAATTCAGAGCATAGCGGCCAAGAAAGCTCGCGGAGTTTTAAAACAAAAGAAAATGACAGACTACATACTTTAAGAAGTAAGATTGGTAGAGTTAAAATTGTAAAATATTGTGTCATTTTTCTACAGTAAAATAACTATGTGTAAAGTAAATATAACTTACATTTATATTACAATTAATTAATGTTTTCGTAGTACAATATACAGTAGTTGTTTTAAGTTACAGTGTTAATAATATCTTTAACATAAAAGGACAGTGTATCATATAGTTTACTGTACAGTACAATACTGTATTTTGAAGACTTTACTAAATTTGTTTAATAAATAGAGTTACTGTAAATAGAAAATTTAAAAGTTTTACTAAATTTTCCCAAGCCTTTTTTTTTAGTTAAAAAGAAATGACAGTACAGATATTCTGTGTTATAAACACTGTTCAAAACTTAATAGTACAGCATTTTTATCAATCGCCGATGACTTCCAGAAGTCTGGGAAGTCTATTTCTGTTATCCGTCTATTCTCTCATCCGTCACCCCACCGGTCCCGAGAATGATGGTTAATCGAGACTCTACTGTAGTACTGTAAATCTCAGGGTGGTCAGTTGATTAAGAAACATGTTTTTAGAAGGTGTGAAAATAAGTGTGAATAAGTATAACAATGGAAAGTTGGACAATCTTTCTGTCGTGGTTATCGGACTTATACGATGTGTGCAAAAAAAGTGTGAAGTTTCAAGACGAAAACTCAAGGGTGTAAAAAGTAAAATTTGCAAATAATGTAAATTCTTGTATCGTGAATTAAATTACGTAAGAATGGGTGGACCGATAATCAACACTCAAAGTTCCAGGACAAGCTCTTGCCGAGTAGAATAAAATGACTGCATCAAAAATGAGATAAATCCCATGGAAAAGCATTAGGAACAGTTTAAAGAAAAAACTAAAGACATTTCTTCAGTAACAAGTTCCAGGCTGTAAAGAGTAAAACTTTAAGAAATTAAGATGTTACAGAGGGCGGAGTTATATTGCCAACTAACAACTTTTAACAAAATAAAGAATACAAAAGTGAAAATTAATGTATATATTTCAAGGACAAATAATTAACAGCACTAGCACCTATAAATAGTAAATTAACAGCTTAATAAAAATAACAAAGACAAAAGGGATAATTCCCAAAAGACAGAAAAACTGGTAATAGAATAAGGGGATTTTCTGCTATAAATACAGCCACTCTGCCTCTCACAGGAGACTCTTAAACACAAATTTGTGAAAAAAATTGTAAGGGGTTACTATACCCGAACAAGGAAATTCTGAAATAAGTAAAAAGTAAAGTAAAATTAGAGTCGGTTAGATAAAAAAAAGAAATAATTAAAAGTAAAATGTGGTAAAATTAAAATCTGTGCAGTGAAGTGGGCTAGTTAGTGCTGGTGAAATTAAAAAGTGTGATATCCAAAAGTGTTATAATGCGATTTGTGCATGTTAAAAAGAAAAAGGGGGACACACGTACAATCCAGCTCAGAAAACAGAGCTGAGTTTTCTTGTTGTAGTCCATAGGTTTTACTTGCTTTTACTCAATCAATCATTTTTTAATTATTGTGAACTAATGACAGTTGTATAACAAACATCAAACTTTATGGTTACCGTATCACTGCAATGGACATTACAATAATGGTTATATAAAAAATTAAAAAGATAGTATAATTACCCAGTATAGGATACGTTTGGTAATCGGCAAAAATTTAAACCTCCATTTTTTATTCATCTTCACGTTTAATGGCTCCAGTAAACTGAAAAAGTGATTTCGATATCCCATCAAACTGTATGTGAGCATGATAACAGACACGAAATTTCATAGAGAAGACTATAGTGCGTTTATATAGAACTCTATTGAAATTCAGAAAAATATTCATGAAAATGTTAAAATGGTGCCCATTTTAAACAGATCTTTGTTCATCTCTCGTGTGTTATTCAATTTTTAACCACTAAATTACAAAAGACAAATAAGTATGTGTCAGTTTCTGCTATCAATTCAAACCATGATTTAAAAACAAGGTTTATTACTTGGTTTACTTCCCTCTCTTAAAGAGATACAATACGCTTAACTTACCGCTATTTTAACTTTGGTCCGAGCCAGAGGATCTTCTTTGTCATTATCTACTTTCATCCTACATACAAACAGAAAGACAACCAAGCTTTAGTAGGTACTGCACTCAAGTATAATTTTTTTTTTTTTTTAATTTAATTTATTTGCTATTATTGTACCAATTTTATTTGTGTAACAAGAGGCAGAATAAACTAATCTAACAAATTAAAATTTAATGAATTAAAACAAATATATGGACACTCCAACTTACACATGTATATAATTAAACATTTACAGTAACAAAAACTTGGACCAATACAAACAGAATGGTCATAGTCAAATCAAACAATATATATATATAAAACAAAGGAATTTAAAAAAATTAACATCTATCTAATATAGACTGAAGTGAAGTAGAATTGATGATTTTATCATTTATAGCTATCAAACTCTCAGATTAGAATGCTTGAACAACAAAAGTTACCCTAGACTGGTTTAATATTTATTCCAGTTTGTGGGGGCAGCTTTATAAAAATAATAAGCCTATGCCACTGATACTGCAATAAATCAGCTCCTCTGGTATTGTGATTATAAATATTATTATTATTATTAGATACTGGTTTACATTTAATCCAATTATGCAAAATAATTTCACAAATATATAAATTTGGAAATGTTAATATTAATAAGTCATTCCTTGAAGGATGCCATTCTTTTTAAACCTGCAATAATTCTAGCACGTTATTGAAAATGTATCATCCCTTGAATCTCCTGATCAAAGAGTAACCCCATATTTCAAATGGGGATAGATAGGCCAATAATATGGAGTTAGGCATGCACAGTATTTCTTAATAGTTTTCATTACAAAGATAACAGAACAAATTTATTTACATACAGCATCAATATATAGGTTCCATTTTAGATCAATAACATGTCCTAAAAATGTGACAATTATCACTTTATTATTTAAATTATCTTCTAAAATAATATTTGGAGCCAAATCACTGCAGATGGAATCTTTTTCATTCTTGGTGTGCCTGCTAGCGTGGTATGATTGTACTCTTTAAGAATCTTTGAGATGTACAATCCAGTCCTGAATATTTATTTAAAAGAGGCGAGTTCTTTCCCCTTATTGACACAATGCTAGTGTCTTTGAAAGACCCGATGGATCAATTTTGAAACCATAAATCAAACTGGAGATTTTTGTTTGACCTGCAGTATCTACCGAAATAAGAAGCACTTATAGAATATTACAAAAATTACCAAGAACTTACTGTAGTTTTATTAGACATAAAAGGGAGGGCTTGAACAATGAACTTTATCACATAAACATAATCACAAGTAAGGAATAAAAAGCAGATATCTCCACTGAAAGCTCTATAAATTATTAAGAAAAACTACCAAAGAGATCTCTTCATCAATCTGTAGATTTCTCTTCGTATCCTTATAACCATACCAGTTACAGTGGCAGGTTGTGAACGAAGCTACAGTAAGTTAAAATTGATAAAAACTTACCTACTTTCATCAATGACAAAAGAAATTTAAGTCACCTTGCAATTATCTTCATATAAAAGGAAGAGAACAAAGGTCACAATATGGAAGAGATCTTTGACCGCATTTCCAAATCAAAAACACGCAGAATTGCTATTTAATCTTCTTTTTTTATGAAGATAAATTTTGGTTTTAGGGGTAGCCGCAAATTGAAAAGTTTTTGAACCATTTATTATAAGTAAAAACTGTTTTTTTGTTTCAAATCATACGAAACATTATTTCCTTTCCTCTAAAAAAAAAAAAAATGTCTTCACCTTGATACCTCTAAACTCTATAATTTTAGTTTTTAATTGTGGAATTTCTAAGGTTTAAAAAAACACTATTGTAATAAGTTGTAATTCAGTTACTTTCCAAGGCAGGCCTCTAGAATGCTTTAGTTGTATCAACGTTCAGACGATTACCAATGACAGTTTTTTTTTGTTTTTTTTTTAGAAATAAATCGTTTAAGATAATTGAACAACAGATCTTTAACTACATTTAAATGTGAAATCAGCAGAAATTGATCGCCAGATTAGTAAAGTTTACTTCAAAAATGTAAATGTACTCCTAAATACATACAGGTCAGAGTGCTTGTTGCAGTAACATAACACATTGTGCCTAGTCAGACTTGGTATGTTTCAATGATTATGAATTTATTATTAAGTAGTTCACTCACCAATTGTTTTCTTCTCTTTATAATTACCATATATTACGGTTTGGTCCTTTTATCTTTTAAATAATACAATATTCTTGAAATATATATTGAGTCCAAGTATCTTGATTGTTGTGGCTCCTCTGCCTGCTTAAGTCCTCTTATACTTTTCTTATTCTACTTTTATTTTATTTTCACTTCCACTTCACTGCACTTTTATTGACATATTTACTAAATGATTGAAATGGCAGGTGTTATGAAATGGGCTATGTAATGGATTTTTTTCTTTATCATGACTGTTTTGAGTGAGGTCAGGGTTTGAAATTTATGATATGAGCCGTGAGGTGATTTTCATTTGTCCATTTACATAGCTGAAATTCAATATTGTTGTACTGTTTATTAAACACACGTATACAATAAATTCTTTCATAAACTGTGTTATTTATAACTTAGCTTATTCCACATCCTTATCCTGATAAGTACCATTAGCTCATGTGGAGGTTGGCCACTAGGCACACTTAGACTAACCTATAATAACAGCAGCCAACTTTACTGTATTTATTTCTTTGATATATGTACTTCTCTACAACATATCTCCATAATTCAAAGGGATGATGTTTTGATCATTTATTCAGATGTTTAATATAACTTAAATTTTGTGGAATGAGAACGAAATTCAAAATTTCAATTCTAAATTTTTTTTTCTAAAATGCAACCTCTAACGACCCAAATTAAATAGGTTGGTTGCCATGTTAATAAAAATGCCGGGCCAAGAGTTATCGCTAAAAACGAGAAATGGAACCATGATCGTCACCCTAAAAGTTTGAATATTTCAAAATCGGTTAATCAGTTTTAATTTTTTTGTTTTTAAATGTGAAAGACCCCCAAACATACTTTAAAGTAAGAGAAAGATACGAAGGTATTTTGTCAGTAAATTATTTAAAAAAACAACAAATTTCTTGTTTTCTAAAGTTTGTGTGATATTTGTTCATGGTTTATTATTTTATAAATTATACTAATTAACATTGTTGTTGTTTCTAACTTCTATATTTTATGTTTGTACAACAAATAATGACTAGATACCACCATAATCAATCTTAACTAGTGCATGGCTTTACTGTCCTTTAATTGAATTTAAAATTTATATTATTTAAAAAAAGTTTTACATGTACAGAGGTGATTTTGTAAAAATAATGCATCTGTGTAAATCACATGCTCTAGATTAAAAATAATTGTCTATGTCCACCCGTCTGCCATAATAAAAACGTAAGATATATTTTTTAAATAATCATAATTTAATAAATGTTGGTTTCCTTGAAATTATATTTTTGATTTATGAATTGAACCAAGATTTTATAATAATAAATTTTTCGACCATAGTTCATTCAGGTAGAACATTTCGTTCCATGTTGGACATATAGACAACATTCTTATTAGCAAAAATTGTTATGCTTTGGAGTTCTTAAAATAATATCTTATCAATCTTGCCCTGATCACCCCCACTCCCCCCCGAAAAACGTAACTGTGACCTAACCCACGTTGACCAAAGTTGTGACAATATGAGAGCTTACCATAACCCAAGATCAGTGTTTGAGTGTCTCCTGTATGAGTGTGTGTATTTTCAAATCCATTATGGTACAAGAGTAAGAGTAATATTAAAAGGACAACAATCCATCTAGATGTTCGCAACACGACAGATATTCCTTGAATAAACAACCGATATTATTAAATGAAAAGAATGTATCATTTTAATGTTATACAATCCTTCAAGTTACTGCTAACCTGAAAAACGTAAATGATATAATGTTTTTTGTGCACATGAAATTTGTTGCACTGGTAACGATCAAGAAATCACATCAAGATAGGATGTCAGGAGATATACATTACATGAAGAATATGGCTGTAATAATAAAATAAACAATTTATATAACCTAAACATATAAAAGGAAAAAAAAGATGTAACTGACAACCTAGTTGTTTCCAATTAATTATGATATATTGTTAATTTTTAAAGACCAAAAGAATAAATTTGTGTAAATTGAACAACTAAGTTGTAAAACTGAACCATTGTAAATATCATCTACCAAACAATCCATGGACTATAAGAACAACCACTCATGATTTAAATAGTTAAAATCTATGAACAAATACCATTTAAATTTGGCTACAACAGTTTAATTAATCCTCAATTACTGTTCAACATTATTATGTAAAAGGAAAACAAGTTGTACAAACTCACCATGAAGGCACTGGAATTTCCATTTCTTCTTCTTCTAATTCTGTTTTGATATCTTCAACAGCTACAAAGTAGTCCATTTTCTATAAAATGAAAAAAATATTTACATATTAAACAATTATTTTGAAGTTTTGGTTAAGAATTCAGTATATTATATAGTAAAACGTAACATATTTGCATCATTCATACATTAACCGCAGAACTGTATTCTGTTATGAATATTGTTAGAAAAATTAGGGAAAGAATGAGGATATCAATCAGCATGGAAAATTAAAACCAAGATAGTTGCAATGTTGAGTACCTATGTTGTTGTACGAAGAGCGACTACAGAAAATTCTGTATTGTGTTTAGTTGACAATGTTTTCTATCACTATCACCGCAAAAACAAATGCATATTTAAGAATGGTTGAAAAATGTGAATAATTCTTTCCCTCCTTTTTTTAAGTTCATTACTCCCCCCCATGATTTCATAACTTGTACTTGTCTCTTTCTTGATACAAAAACCTTTTTCCTAACATAATTGCATTCTATAAGAGAGGGCAAAGTTTTTGTTACTAAATATTTACTAAAATGCTGTTTCAACACCTATTTTTCTGGGGTAGTCCATCTAATTCGTTGTTTGCTGAATTGGGGTTAACGGAGCATATTTTATACTGGTCACTAAACTTGTTGGTGTTGCTGGTCGTTGTATGTTCAGTTCAATCTGAGTGGCCACTTCCTCAGGTTCATCAACATATTACGATGAGTGATCTTCAATTCTATATTTGCATCAATATCTTTGTTAATAATTTAAATCAATGATCAAGGTGAACTGTCAAAGAGCAATTATCACAGTGAAATGTGATTGCATAATGTAAAAATGCAATGATCACAGTGCATTTATATCCACGAAAGCCGAAATATTAGGCTGGTTTAGTATAATGATAGCACCTTGTAATTATTTTTTAATTTTTATGTCATAGATCAAAATGTTTTCTATCACTGTAACTACCACTATCACTGCAATTAGGAAAGTAGCCTCATAAATATTGGTTAAGCAATATTGAAGCAAAACAACCTAGTTATCTGACGGCCATGAATTCCCTAATGTTTAGCATAAGTTGTGGTTAATTAGTCCACCAAAAGCTGGCTGGTTCATTTTATATTTATTATTTAGCACATTTGGGAGAATAACCAATCTGTAAATCCACAGCTTTCAATTAAATATGACTCTGCCACACATTGCGCAGACTCTCTATAGATAGCCCAATGGTGAATCGAAAGTCCCCAGTTGGTGACAAATAGACCAACTTTCATATTAAAACAATTTTATTACAAAAATATCAATGTTTAACACTTTGGAGGAATGGTTTAACACTTAATCTCAAAGTGCAGTGTTTCATAATATTATATTATAACAAGCGACCCGCGTACCCGTGTTACGACAGGTAAAAAATTTTAAAAAGTTCATTAATCTTAAGGCGAAATTGATTTATAAAAATGTTCAAATTTGATAATATGTCATTTCACGTGATCGATTACAATAAGTCTAAAACTCATTTAACTTTGTTCAGTAGTTCAAACTAATTAAGAAAATATATAACAGTGATAGGTTCAACCGTTTATTAATACATATAGGTTCATATTTATAAATGTATTTATCAATACTCATAATACTTCTCTAAAAAAGGCATTACGTGTGATTATTTCACTATCAGCTGTAATTGACTATCCTTCAATTGAATGAACAAAGATTTTCACTCTTGAAAACGAACGACATCGATTGAGAGCTACATAAAGCTGACCATGGGAGAAGACAGGGTGTGGCAAAAATAGTGCAATGCGTGACAAAGATTGACCTTGTGATTTGTTGATGGTCAAGGAAAAAGCCAAAATCAGTGGAAACTGAGTACGTGAGAAACTTATTGGGATAGAAGAGTCTGAGGGAGAAAGTTCTATTCTTGGAATAAGAACTCGTTCACCTGCTGAAGCTCCAGTTAAAATCGTACAATCAATAAGGTTCTAACGCATGATCTCAACTCTCAAACGTGTTCCATTAATAAGTCCTAAACTCGAATCAACATAACCAAAGCACCAATTTATATCTTGGAAGACCGCTAATTTGAAGTGTATTTAAGAACTCTGTTGGATACTTACGTTATTCTGTACCGTCACTGATTTCCTTGTCAAAACTAAGGTATACTTTTTCTTCTCCAGGAAGTAGTTCCATGACTTCGTTATTGATAAGATTACAGTCTTTAACCTATTACTGTAAGACTGGGATGTAAAGGCATCAAACAATCTCAAGACAACCCCGTAAAATAAGATCTTGCACATAAAATAAGATCTTGCAGAAAACAAAAAAGAAATATAACGTAAAATTAAGTAAAACTTGCTAACATTTACAGTGTAAGGATAAAATAATCATCTTAAAATGACTGAGTTTAAACACACTTAAATGTATTTAATTTCCAACAGCTTATACATTTGTTTTTTATTTACAATTATTTGTTTACTTTTTATATATCGAAATAGTTTCAATAAGGAGATTTCTGAAACTTCAGGAACCTATATCTCAGGAACCACTTGACTTATATACTTGAAACTTCGGTTTTAGCAGTTTCTCACTAAGGTCTATGATTGTGAAAAATTTCAAGTTCCTAGCCTATACAGTTTTCGAGCTGAAAAATCAAACAGACAAACTTAATAGCGTATTTAGCTGGTTTATTTGGTATCTGCACTAGCCTACATAATGTACAAGCATTTCATTTAATGTAACATTTTCAGAGGGAGCAAAATATGTATTACAGTTAGATACAAACATATCAAAAAGACTTCTCAGTGCAGCAAGATTATCTGCGGCTTTCCTTTTTTCCCTGGAGTGAATGTTATCGAATCTAATACGAATTAGAAACCTAAATCTTTTTAGCATATTTTCTCTGAAGATGTCCCAAAACTCTTCTATTTTAATTTTACTACTATGCAATGCTCCAGCCATGTAAAGTAAAACAAAATAAGCTTTAATTTCAATTTTATCTGTTTGTATAAGGTATATTTGGATCACTTGAGAGAAGTTTTGTTTTAATGAGTCAATAAAAATGTGTGTAGATTTAACAACCAAGTCAATCAAAGGTTCATTAAAAAATAAAGCCCAAAAGTCAATTGGAGTGTCTACTTTCATGGCAGCTCTGATGCTTCCAGGCGAGTGTATGATATAAGATAAATTCCTTGTACGAACATTTAGTGGAAAACAAGTTATTTCCATTTGGTCTTTTTATCATGAACCATTCAAAAGCGTAAAGGGGTACCTGATTCAGTTGTGGCAGTACGAGGATTGGTGGAACTAGTCGTGGCAATGGATGAATCATAATCATCAAATGGAGAAGGCATTTGTTGTTCTATATTTTCTGTTTCTCTTTCACTGAGATCACACTCACTATTAATGTCGTGATCACTAAAAACTTCAAAATCAGAATCTGCGTTTGAATCGTCATTGTAAAAGATTCTGTCTATTTCACTATTTGAAACATTATTCCCTACCTGTTTATGTAACTGGTATAGTCTTAACACTAATATAATTTTAAAATATTGCAAAATAAAAATAAATTTAACTATTAGTAAAAAATAACTATGCGAAATAACACTAAACATAAAATGAAACTGGCCGAAAACAATAACGAGAACGGTCGGGTTGGGTCTGACAGGCCCACGAGCAGTCTAAAGCACAACTAATCAATAACTAAAGAAAAAGAAAACTGGTTTGAGACACTAGCGCTGTCTTTAGAGTGTTTTGGAAAGGTACAAGAGTACTTAGATCAAAACAACAACATTAACTACAAAAAAAAACTAAAGCTAAAACCGGCTGGATGTCACAGACTCAGCTCGACCATTCTAGGTTAAGAAATATTTTTCTAAGGTCATATACATTTTTATTTATTATTCGTAGATATATGTTGTGTATTATTACATATAATACTATCTAAATTGACCGTATTGTACAGAGTAAAAATTTAATTTTTTTTTTTTTGCAACTTTAACCCTTTTAAGGCAAGACCCTTTTTTTGGATAGTATGCTGTAAAGGCCAGCTATTGAACCTGTGTGAAGAAAACTAACCTATGTTTAACCCGTAGAGAATAGTTTCAGTAAAAAGTCATAAAATCTTTATTTTTAATCATAAATTATTGTTTTTTTTTACATTGTCACATATTAATTGTGTTTTTAAGAAAAAATATATAATTGACAACTATAAATTCAAAATATAACAATAAATGAAGTGTTGGTATAAATATTTTTATTAAAAAAAATAATAATAAAACTGATTCAACAAAATAAATACTGGACTTTATTATACACAATTATAACAATTGTATTCATAAACTATACTTAGCTTATAGCCTGAATATGAATTTTGATGTTTAACTTTATTAGAAGTGAAGTTGAGGTAAATTATAAAAAGTTTGACAATGCACTTAATTTAGCCCAACACAGGAGAATTCTTACACATACAATCAGGTCACTTATATGTTAAAAACATGACATTCATATAACCCAAAATAAATATAAAACAAACTATTAGGTAAAAATTTACTAAAAGTACTATTTACTATATTTAAATGGTTATGTTTCTTTATCAGCAACGGTGTTTCTCAAAACATAAAGGATGGATCCCTTTCTTACAATTACTTTAATAGTATATATTAGGTCGTAGGACATTAGGTCGTAGATGGGGTAAGCTGCAAAGATGGGTTAATGTCTGATCTTTAAACAAACACAGCTGACATTGAGAATACATTATTCAACCTTCACTTCAATCTCCGTTCGGAAACACAGAAACTATGCCGCGGCCACGCCAGTATAAAGTTCGTATGACATTTGACGAAGAGTTAACCTCTGATAGATTTTATATTGTTTTTTGTGTCGTGTTATCGTGTGTGTTCAGTGTCATTATGTATTTTATTTAAGTGTTAAGCCTACATCTGACGAAGCCGGCTGTGAACGGCGAAACAGCGCTGTATAGTGTTTCTACAACAAAATAAGAATTTCTCTGACTACTAAAAAAGGTAACTAATATATATATATATATATATATATATATATATATATATATATATATATATTATAACAACTCGAAAATCAATACAATAAAAATAATCAGATAATATACAGTCAATTTCATTTGTTTAATTTTAAACGTCGACATACACGCGCCTAGCGGCAAAAAGATAAGACTCGAATCAAAACAAATTCTAAATCTAATATTTTCGACCCAATTATAAATAATCCAGAAAATTGTCAATCTAAAACAAATCAAAACATATATTAAAATTACGCCTAAAAATTTGATTAATCTATAAAAAAATAACAACACCCAGTTAAAGACAAGAAAACTTAAATAATTTGTTTTTATCTAGACGTGAAAGGCCAACTTGGATAATAACCGAATTGAAAATATAACTCCGATCTTTCGCCGATTATAAAAATACAGAAGACCTAGAGACAAAATGAGATATACAGAAATACGAAGTAGATATTTCTAAATATAAAACATCACATGAGTTCATATAAATATTTAATAACAAAGACATAATTTGTCGAAATATGACCGAAAATCTGGAATTAAGATGGCGACCACTAGAAGCAAGACGTTAATTATAATATACACGCCCACAGAAGTTTGTGATTGGAGAAGAATATCGCGGGACTTTCTTTGCTGATACAAATAGAAATTATACATATATCAATATAAGATAATTTTCTTTATCCTTTGAGAGAATTTATTTAACCCTTTTCAACATTCTAAATTTTAATTGAATAATATAAAATCATATTTAAATATTATAAACTATTAACAGTTTCTTTAATAAGTAGGATCATAATTACATTTCATCTTTCCCCCCAAAAATAAACAAGATTGCATAAGAACAATGAACTTATAAAAACAATCTCTCTGTACGCCTTTGTTGAAAAAGAAAAATTGAATAAGTTTGGGAGTGTATATTGAGAAGCCATTAAGACTAGATGGATGCTTTTCTGGACTGCTCAGTTTTCCTAAATAATAGTATTGAAATTTAATAAATAGAGCATCAGAAGATTTTGAATTGGGGCTCTAATACTTGATCATCAATAAAAAATATTAGATAGTGCTACATCTCTGGAAGTGAACTTGTATTGAGTCAGGTGTACTACATATAATTGGTGAGATCTAGCCATTTCTTTACTTCTTATATATACTTTTGTTTGATCATAAACTTGGGCCTACAGACAGTTTATTTCATAAACTGTTTTCCCACACTATATTGGAAATCTTTCATGTGTATTTTTTGTTGTGAAGTGTTTTTTATGTATTAATGAACTTGAACAATGGTCATCATTGTAATAGTTTGTGCATTTCGGGAAACGATTGTCCGAACATTGTAATCCTAATTTCATGCATTAATTTTACTTTTATATTAATTGTAATTGATATTTTTTACGAAGTTTTCTTTATATATGTGTAACATTCCCCTTCCTTGAAGAAAGCAGCCCCAACCTTTCCCGAGACAGAGACTTATATATTCTATGATCAATGAAGTGTTATAGAAACAAATTTAATATCAACATTGTGCTTCTTTATAATTTAAGACAAGATAATAATTAATTTATTTTTATTTTAAAAGAAGAGACTATTTTCGTTAAATAATTTTATAAATAAATTCTTTTGCTTGTTTATAAAAAATAAATAAACAACTATACGATTTTTTTTGTTCTGTAAATTGATATTATTTATTAAAACTAAAAACTGAGATTATAATCAGTGATTAAATATTATTCTAATTATTATAATGAATATGGAATCAAAAAATTGATAAAATGTTACAATATATATATATATATATATATATATATATATAACTGATATATATATATATTTATACATCAGCAATTCGTAAAAAGCGAATAAACTTTATAGTTTTACATAAGATTATAAAGAATATAATAATTTAATAGTACAGTAGAATCTCGGCCATCCGCCCTTCAGTTATCCGCCATTCCGTTTTATCCGCCAAACAATCGGGATTAAAAAAAAAAATTAGCGGAACAAATTTACATTTAAAAATAGTCTGCAGATAGCTTGCGCAGCGGGTGTGTGACTGTTCATGCTCTATTGCCAATGTTACTGAGAGTACTGCAGGAATTTAGCCTGGAGAGGAACTGTCCCCCCACCATTGTCTTTCTTCCAGTGCCTGCCTACCTCCTTCAGTTGCTTGTTTGCTCCCGCGCTTAAAGTACTGTTTCTTTGTGTCTTCAGTGGAAAGTAAGGTTATTTGTTCACTAACAGTTTATTATTAACAGTTTTTATTAGATTTAGTGAATGATTAGCAGATTAAGTGTTTGTTTTCAATCGTAGCTATGGAAAAACAACAAAGGAAAAAGGTTGTCTTATCAATGCAAGAAAAACTTAACGCATTGAGAAGACTGGATAAAGGGGAAACACCGCAGAAGGTGGCTGATGACTATGGTGTCGGTCGTCGTACGGTTGAAGATTGGAGGAAAAACCGATTAGAAATAGAAAAATGGTGTTCCTCGTGAGTTACTGAAATTGACTTGAAAGACAGAAAAACAATGAAAAAAAGTGACTACGAAAAAACTAGCAAGGCTTTGTACATTTGGTTTGTTCAGTTTAGGAATAAAGGGGTGCCTATATCCTGGTCCTATCCTAAAGGAAAAGGCATTGCACTTTTAAAATGAATTTCAAGAAGGAGATGAAGAGTTTACAGCAAGAATCGGCTGGCTAGACAGATGGAAAAAACTTATGGAATTCGCCAGCTGTCTATTTGTGGTGAGAAACTGTCATCAAATTTTGAAGAAATGGCAGCATTTAAGAAAAAGTTTCAAGCATTTATTGAAGTTGAAAGTTTGACAGGTGACCAAATACTTAATTGCGACGAAACAGGTCTCAACTATAAAATGTTACCGAGTAAGAATCTCGCAGCTAAAAGCGAATCAGCAGCTCCTGGGTATAAATGGAGCAAAGAGCGAGTGACCATTTTGGCCTGTAGCAATGCTACATCAAACCATAAAATGGAACTCTTAATGATTGGAAAGTCTAAGAATCCCAGAGCTTTTAAGGGGTATTCTTGAAAAAGCTTGACATGAATAAGTCATAAGCTTGATTGACTTATTCATGTTTGTTGTAAACACGGAAAAATGGTTTCATCCTGATCAAAACTGAGGTTACTTACTCAGTATTATCACATATTAAGAGGGGGATAAATTTATAGGAAAATTGTATGGTCATTGGTGGGGTGATATTATTAATTTTTTTACAAAATAATGAAAAAACAGCGGAGAAAATAAGGAACATCGGAACGAAGGCAAATCAGAATAAAAAGAATTTTTTTTAAATTAACAACAAGCAAAGTAAAGACATCGAGGACACTCAAATGGATAAGTTCAAACTCATACAAGAAGGAACTTTTCCTTTATTCTCAGGGAGCTACATGGAAAAAAGGAGCTCTCATTCTTACCTGCCTTGACGATGCAACAAAGCGTTGGCAGGAGACAATGATTGCTACCTTTACGCCATTAGATAAATCAATGTAAAACTATATTCATGACCTAAGTTATAGAATGAAATGAATTCCATAAGAGAATATATATTATGTATAAAACTTACAGTTTCTATAGTAGTAATTAAAGCCAAAGGATCTGCTTCATGCCCTGGAGGTTCAGTGCTGGAAACAATTACAATCACAAATATATACTACAGTTCATATAATGGTATTCAGAAATAAAATAAGTTAATAATTACAGAAAAATAATTTAGTTTTAAATGAAAACTAATTCACATATAAATGAGCTACAATTGTTTGTGTTTCTTTCTTCATAAGCGTAATTCTAATATCTTGTACTAGATAATTACCGCACTATTTCACTTGAACAATTCTTCCATAATTTTCATAAAGGTCCAAACTTGGATAAAACATATACATCTGCCAGATTGAAAGTTGGATTAACAATAAGCTCTAATAATTAAAATTTGCAAAAATCGAATAATCCGCCATCTAAATCACTCCCCACTTTCACAATGATCTCTATGTATGAATAAGTTGATGATAATGATAATTTTTATTTATTTATTTTTGTACGAATTTATGATTTAATTTTGAATAATAAGTTTCTTTAATTCCAAATATATTAAATTGTATATACATTAAACAAATAACTTTTATATTTAAAAATCTTAATACTAATCTACATATATATTTCCTTTTAAATTTAAATTTGACGGGATCGATAGAAGACTCAGGTACCACGTGTTATTGCGCCAATCAGAGCGTTAGTTTCGAAGATGGGCGTGTCCCTTCAATGACATAATTTTCAGTTTATGTATAGGACTTATTTAGATTTACTCCATGTTTATATTATTAATATAATTCTCGTATTTTATTGTTAATATCTTTTGAAAGTAATATATTCCGTCCTATTTATTAATGTATTGTTTTTTCCTAATATATATTCCTTTCTCTAGAATTGTATTAATCCCACGGCATATCGCCTATTGATGTTAAGCATTTTATTTGGTTAGCCTAGGCTATAATAAAGTTCGCTATTTCCTTACACATCTCTTTTATTTAATCAATTTTATAAAATTCGTGTAGACATTTCAAATTGTTACACTACACAACAAAATTATTTGTGATAAATGAAATTATAAAAACACAAAAGATGTTTTTTTAACTGCATTGTTTAACATAAAAGGAGTTAAGACTCTAATGACTAATTAAAGTTATATCTTCTCTATCAAAAATTGAATAATTAGTATGTGAAAATAAAACAATAATTTATTAATAATTTGAAAAAGAAAATATTCAAACCATAAATCCGAAATTATTTCAAACATTGGCAAGACTTCACATAATTTGTATTTAACCTACTTACCAAACATTATCTATTTCTTCTTCAGCTTTCACATTGAGGAATTCCATCATCTTGCTTTGGTAAATCTCATTTGTATTCTCCTTCACATTGTCTTCTTCCATTATTTCAACATTTAATACAGTCTCTTCTTTGATCTCATCACTCAAACAGCTTTCTTCTTCTTCTTCTTCTATCAACTCAAAACTAAATTCCTCTTGTTTTATTTCTATATCTACATTTTCTTCTTTAATGTTATCCAACAGATCTGGATGTTCCATGATTTAGTTCTTAAACAATAAGAGATATAACAACAAATTACATTTGGAATGTCCAGATTATTACATAATTTACAATAAATACTAGTTTATTCTTACACTAGGATGAATA
Organism: Aphrophora alni; assembly: GCA_963513935.1. Taxonomy (NCBI): domain Eukaryota; kingdom Metazoa; phylum Arthropoda; class Insecta; order Hemiptera; family Aphrophoridae; genus Aphrophora; species Aphrophora alni. Next base: position 19,390,903 of record OY740779.1, read on the forward strand.
AATTAAGTACGGTAACTTTATGTATACTTTTTGAGATGCTAAGAAAATGTAAACTTTTAGCATCCGCAAAAGTTTATCCTGTTATATTATTCTCAAGAACTGGCAGAAGTTGAAGATCTCTGGGTCATTATCAACCCATATTTGCAAATGGAATCAAACATGAGTAAAATTCTTGGCAACATTGTTTGCTCCTCCCAAAATTTACAGTGAGTCTGCAGAAAATATATTATATAGTACTTTTACTAGTCAAGTCATGGCATATGATTTTAGTTGTTTGATATACTCATTGGATGATAATGAATTATTATTAATCTTTCTCTTTATAAGAAATATATAATTTATCTTTAGAAAAGAGCATTTTTCCAAATATCTAAAAGGATGTTTTGGTCTGTCTTAGTAACAAAATATCTGAGCTCAATGTTTCTGTGGAATTTAGGCCTCTAAGTATCCCCCATCCCTATCTAAATGTTTAGAATGAAATGTCTATCAGCAATTGACGAAATAATATTCTTAGTTCATTTCAGACAGGCAATAGCACTCCTACATGTGTACCTGATAATATACAATTCGCAATGGACCATAGATAAACTACCGTACTGTGTTAATAATAAAACAATTCGTACTTCCACAAATAAATTTAAAGCAGAGGCGACGTAGGTTTCGCCAGCTATGGCAATGTCGAAGACATCTTACAGACGAAAGATACAAGAATTTCTACAAACACAACAGGCCTAGAAAAAGTTGGCCAAAAATCCTGTTGGGTTAAGAAGAAGGAGGAGAGGAAAGATACCTGGGCTTTAAAGTTGGTTCTAAAAGTGGTGAATCATTAAGATCTAATTATTTGTTTAAAATTAAACTTATTGATAAATCTCTTAATTTCATACATTTCTAATGTGTTTAAATTTTAATCCTTACAATTTACATGTAGAATATTTATAAATGTATTTGAATAAAAATCTGAAACGATGTGTTTTAGATGATTCTAAAAACTAAAATTTTCATAGTCCAGTCGTCAACTTCTGCTACATTCAACACTACTCTGTTAATTGTATTCGATTTCTCTACAGCTTTCAATTAATTGTGTCAATCATTCTTTATTGTTTTTAAAATTGAAGAGAATTGGGCTGTTATCTCAATACATAACTTGAATCAAATTGTATTTGTCTGGAAAGGAACAACATGTTTGTGATGGTGAAGAATTGTATGGTTAGGTGGTTGTGATGGATCAATGGTAGGACCTTTACTTTTTAGTACAAATATATTATTTGAACTTAATTTTATTCACTAACTAGTTTCAACAATTAAAATTGCCATCATCAGATTAGTCCAATTGCTTCATTAAAATATAAAAATACACAACAAACAAAAATATTAAACAAGATACTTATCAAAATGGTTAACAAACAAAGTTCATGGTTAAATAGACACAACCTATTATTATAGGCTACACAACAGACTTTACACTCTCCCCAAACTTAACATTAATATTAAGCAACTTTAGAAATTTGAGACTTTTAATTAATACAGATTAAATTGAACTAAGACATATAATAAAGTAATTTGTAGGAATTCACTCTTTTAAAAAATGAAAGATTTTTTACGATTTCAAATTAGAGTGATTCTCATCAAATCTGTAATTATATTGTTTTCTACTATGACATTGAAGTCAATGACATAACTGTTGAACTGCTTAACAAACTGTAACGTGCTTAAAATTATTGTAGTACATATATTATTTAGTTTTGTTTAAAAAGTGATGATCACCTTAGTCCATTTTATAAGTAGGTAGTTAGCCTATTTCTTTTAAAATTTAATGTTTTCAGATTTTCTCATATTTTAAATATGTTTCATGCTTGTTCTTTACACTGGAGTGCCGATTTTCTAGGCAAATAAGTTTGTTTTGCCTCAATATAAGTACTAAGCTTATAAGAATAATAAGGGGGTCAACAATGGTAATTGTATAAAAGCGCAGAACAGCTATGTATAAAAAATCTTTTACTCTACTGGCATGTCATTTATAGAACAAGTTGCCAGATTCCCATACATCCATCACTAGCCGTGCCTAATTTGCAAAATCTCTTAAGGTCCATTGTACGAATGGCATGGATATGAACTAATCTTAGCTTAGGGTGTACGAAAAAAGAAATTTATTATAAAATATATATGATGTATAAATATGTCTGTGAATTTTTGTAGTACATATTTTATATTAATTTAAAAGACACCTTAAGTGTAAAAAAAACTACACGATTTGTCCCCGTAAATTTTATTTTGATGATAATAGTTGGAGCATAAACAATGATCTAAGTCTCAATACATGTTGCTTTTGTTGAGTTTTGTTATTTGGTTAGACGTATTACTTGTTTAAAACAATGTTGGTTTAAGATTGTAATAAGCATGTATAAAAAAAGGTGTAACAGATTTTAAAAATATACCAAATTTATTTTACTACTGATAGAAACTAATGTAAACGACCAAATTAATTATAATTGATAATCTTTGTTATCACTGTTGATGTTAATCAAATGAAATTGAAGGTTTCTAGCAGTATAACTCCAAATATATTACCCTAACCTAACATACACACTTGGAACCTTTATAATTGATTTGACACGAAAAAAGGGTAATTGTTTACTATGACTGCAATCAGTCTTTTTGGCAACTTTTTGGAACTGTTTAAAAAAAAAACATGTTCTATATATAAATCATAAATGTAAGACTTACTGTAAACAATATTCTGTTTTTGTCATTTATACGACGGCCGTTTCGGCCATTCCGCTATTTTCAAGTTAATATATTCAGGTTTCTCTTATTTTATTATTAATAAATAAGGTATGCAGAACATGATTTTAAAAAATGTCCAAAAAGACCGGTTACAGTTACAATAAACAATTACCAAAAAAGGGTTTATGTTAAACATATATTTTTTATAGAATCTCGTTGAAAAAAAATTTTTTTTTTAATGTGTGATTCTAAAGGCATAACTTTCAACAGACATAGTGGTAGAAATTAATCTAAATATGTAAAAAAAAAAACAAATGTTATATGCCACCAGCCAACAACTACTTTCATGGAATATGTTACTCTCTATGCAGTATTACAATATCACGAATAGATTTATTGACACAGGAGAGAAAACGACTCTGTATACAGAAAGAGATTCGATATTGCCAAGCTAAAAACTTGAGAGACTGTAAGAGTTATCCTAAAGATAGAACCCTAGATTAACAGAGAACATGCTATGTGAAAAATGGAAGAAAAAAATATGATCTAATAAAAGAAATATGTCACACAAAACCAAAGAACAGTAGAAGTGATGATTCCTGATGAAGAGGCATGGAATAGGGTAAAATCCATGATGATTTTTCCTTGTCTACAAAAAAACAAAAATCTATAACTGGATCAGCTGACTGTAAAATAAAGGCAACAAATTTAATTAGAACAAAAGTTCACCAAAGTAGCTAGAATTGAGTTCATCTAGTAATGCAACAGCTGATAGGAAAAATCTGATAACCAATTAAATTACAACCAATATTAATAAACTAATTGAAAATGGATTTATGCATCTTTGACTAAAAATCTAGGCACACATAAAATTAGAACAAAGATTTATTACTTATTAAACTCATGCTAGTTTTAAACTGAATAATTATATGAGTCTATTTGAATACACTATAACCTTACCTAACATAACCTACTCCAGGAGTTTTTGGTAAACAAATAAGTCGATTAAATAAGTGGTACCAAGAATCACCACAAACAGGTTAGGTACATACATATATTTATGTTAATAATACTAAATTGGAAAATATAACAATACATATATACATAATAGACAAAGGGAAAACATCACTGTGCATGTATAATAGAATATTTATTTATTGTTTCCAATTTATTTGATCAAAATTATTGTTATGTATGAATAACAGGCTTTAGGCTACATCAAGCAAATGCAAATTTATTCATTCATTTATTAGAAAGATGACGTCGAGACAAAATTATCTTGAATAGTACGTAGTGTATCAATATGATAAATTACTGTTGATAGAGATGAAATACATATGACCAATGTAACTGTGTTTGCTCATTTGCAGATATACATAATAAAGGTTATATATAAACACAATTATTACGATATACAAATTTCAATTATTCAAAAAACAAGTAATACTTTAATGCATGTGCAGTACCTAATTTGTTTAAACTTTACTTAAAATCATACATAACCAGGTGGCATATAGGCTATATACCTTTTGACTCAGTATAAATAGGTGGAATGTGATGGTCGAGTTGAATTTAAAATAGTTGATAAAGACTATTTTGTTTATATTTTATCAGAGAATTATAACTGTTTTCACCAATTGTTTCTTTTGGATATGGCCTACTACCACTATACATCCAAGTTATCTAAAATATTATTTTAACAAGTTTCTATAGAAAATGTTTTTTCAGAAATACCAGTGTTTCTCTCAATGTACTAAGCCTGAAGGAAAGGAAACTAATTTCTATGTATTATTGTAATGTGCCATATGTTGCCATCCTTATTTTCAAGTCTTTCCCACAATACAAGGGACGGGTGGGAAGTATGATAAATCTAACATAACCTAACTTTAATTTGTCAGATTCTAAGGAGAGGGTGACATAATAAAATTTAAAGTTAACAGCATAAACTGCAGAATGAGTTTCTACAAAATTATCATCCCTAGACTTAATCAAAACTGTCTTTCCAGGCAGATAGTAGTATGTAGCTTACAATTATAATGAAAAACAAGGAAGTGCATTAACACAAGAAAATATAGAAATTATAAATAACAATTCAGATATCATAAATCGCTGATATTTTATAAATAATATGAAATAAAACTAAGTTAAATTACCCAAGGAGTTAATTCTGAGAAAAGAAAATATGTCAAAAAAGTCAAAAATTTAAAAAAAATCTGAATGGACGATCAATTGAGGCGGTAGTTGCAATAAGGGCCTATATGCCAAAACACTGTTTTGAGAAAAACGAGTTTGAAAAAATGTCATCCTTGCATAAAGATTGCATTTACTGCAAATCTAACTTGGAATACTTCTCCATATTCTTTAGAACCTGAAGCAAATTTTGTTACCATGGTTTTTTAATAACAATATCAGGCTAATAAGTATTTTTTGTTTTTGTGAAATAGTGTATGGGCCCTTTTTGCGTAGATGAAGTTTTTACATGCCCTTTTTGCATAGACCAATATTTATATGATCTGTTAAAGCATAAAATATGTGTTTTCTTAGGCAATTTCTAACAGTTTGATAAGAAAAATTTAAATTTCAAATGACATTTTACCGGCTCAGTATTTAAAAATAATGAAATCATAGTGTAACCCGTAAGAGAAAAAAAGGTAGGCTGCACAGTAAAATATGAGTCATAGTTGAACATGTAACACTTTTATTTTACAATAAAAAAGTGAGTCATAGGCTAGTTGAACATCTAATACTTTTATCTTGCAATGTCTCTACAATTTAATTTCCAACATCACCCTCTTCTCCAAACAAATCAGTGTAAAACTTCCTGTTTTCCTCGCTGATGAAAGGCAACAATGACTTGACATCTGCCACTTTGTTGGGGTTCAGTTGCTTTCTTGGCGCAGGATTAAGTGTAAGCTCATCAGGATATGTCTTCATGAATCTAAAAGGCTGCAAAATTTCATTGTATGTAGTTGAGCAGGCCAAGGCTCCACTTGATTGGCATTTAATGATGACATATTTTTGAATACCAAACTTATTATTTTTAGCAGAAGGTTTCTTAAAAAAGAATTGCTCAAAAACCTTTGTCCAATCGTATATAATCTCTTTGCCGTCTATTAGGTCAAATGGAGATGGATTTTTACGGCAAATCCGAATAGCTTCATAGTAAACCTCAGGTGTTTCGATGACAGCTTTCTTCTTTATAAATGATTTGATTAGGCCAAAATTGCGGTCGCATTGACGGAAGGAATGTCCCCTACACGGGAACATTAGTGTAACTAACACATTATGGGTCTTCGCCAGCCAAGAACAAAACTGCAGCATGGTCATATTTTTGTTTTGGCCTCCAGCCGCATCTGATAGTAAGACTATTTCTTTGATATTTGGGTACTTATCTATCACTTTATTAAGGCAGTCTAAAATGAAGGATACGACTGAATTGCTACCCTTCTTTGCTTGTGATTCTACAAAAGTATAAATAAAAGAGGTGTCATCATTGTGGACATGTACGTTAAATATAAACAGCCAAATCAGCCTAGAATAAAACTGTTTCGTAACATTCAGTTTTGGTAAGGGAAGATTTTGCCCATAATCAAATTCCAATACTAATAATGAGTCATCTTCTTTTGACTTTTTAATAATGTCTCTTTTCAAATTCAGATATTTTTCAGCCCGTTTCCTATGCACATTATACTGTAGAATACACTCATCCCTAGGGTTTATTTCTAATTTCTTCTTACAGTCCGTACAAAAATCACATATGTCAGTTTTGGGCTGCCGTACTGTAAAGTTTATCCCCCTATAAAACTTAAAATAGGTTTTGTAGGCCATTTTTAAAGTGGATCCAGTTTCCTCATGGAAGAATTCACAAAAGCTGTTGTACAAGCCTTTTACTGTTATTTCGGGATTTTCAAAATACAAGCGGTTTGTTTTGAGTTGACAATAATGACTGCTACGATGTGGAATGCTGTTTAAATGTTTTATGGCCAATTCCCATACGTTGTCAGCAAGCTTATTGGGTCTGTTGTCATGGCGTCCTCTCTTTTCTTCAAAACTTTGTTCTGAAACAACTTTGGCCTGAACACATCTCAATCTTTTTACAGACACCTGTAATAAGTCTATTATAAATGATCGGCACACATCAATACTGTTTCCTTCAATTTTAACCTCATACCTCCAATTGTTAGATCTGTCCACTTTAGGATTGACTGTTGACCTTTTCCTCCCTGTGTTGACAGCAGTACTCATAAAACTAGCAAGCAAGGCATCTTGATTTGATTTTGCCTCACAGGTCCAAAGTTTATCAAACAAGAGTTGTTGATCTTTACTTGATATTTTAGTAAAACAGTTCTTGTAGCAACATTTATCTACTATACTAAACTTTTTACCTGGGACATTAACCCCTGTGGAAGAAACATAACCTTCTCCAGATAACCTCTGACGTTTTCTAGTATTTCGAGCCCATTCTTCCTTATTTTCACTTTTCTTCTTAGCACCCTTCTTCTTAAAAGTGTCCAAAATAGTATATTTAGTAGTTAGCATGATGTTAAATAATAAAATAAACTGAATATTACTAATTGTTTGGTCACTAACACACTCCAAAACTGAACAAAACAAACATTCGGTGTCATTAACCTCGATCTATGCAAGAAGGGCCTATACACAACTTTCTTATAACAGCTGTACAAAAATAACTACTTTAGATTCAAATATGAAACTTTGCAGGTATACTAACAAACATGTGTAGAATTGAATGAAACGTTCTCCGCAAAAAGGGCCTATGGATCCATAGGCCCTTATTGCAGCTACCGCCTCAATTTAGCTCCAAAAATTAATTAAAGATTTATGAACGTACAACCTGATATTAGCGAAGGCAAAAGAGTAGAACCGTTATACTAAAGGCGCGGCCACAAAGACAAAGTTTTCTATCAAATAAAAACTTGTATATTATTTGTAAAATTTTATAGGCAATTATTGTACCTATTTATTTTATTATTAGATAAAATTACTGTAATAGTTTAAAATGTTCTAATTTTAAATAATAGATGATGTGATATTTTCTAATAAAAATATGCGTAGGCTGTATTAACGGGCATACTTTTTGGAAACAATTCAAAATATGTAAAAAGTATAATAATAATATTAAACTAAATTGACTTTTATCCTTGGGTGAGTATATTGTCAAATATCGGCCAGCTTGTCTATGTTCAATAGTTCCATGATGTTGTTACAGACTCTTTGTTGTTACTCTAACATTGTATTCCTTATGGACATTGCAAATGTAGACTAAGCACTCGATATAATTATTAGCAATTGTTATTAAAAAATGAGAGATAGTATATCGTGTTGCTATTTAAATTAAATTCATGATTACCAAACTAATTACAAATGCGTCTAGTTTTTGTGCATCACCTAACTAAAGTTACTATGACAAGTTCAATTTGAACCAAGGTTAACCAAAGTAACTAAAAATGTGATTTAAAAAAATGTAAAAAAATTTTGTACAATATGCTAATAAAATTCAAAAAGTTTTAACATTTAAATCTTGTTTGGTTATTAGAAAAAGATTCATATCATTTTTTGTATTGTTTTAACTCTTTGCAGGGTTTCTATTATTTCTGTCTTCGTCTTAAGTATTTTTTGCACTCATCAATATAATATGAAGTAAATGTCCACGTACGTCACATAACTACAATTTGGCTTTGTTTTGAGAAATTTAAATAATTGTCCAAAATTAGTGTTGCATGTTCAAATTTATTTCTATATACACTTACAATTGATTCTCTAAACATTCCTTCATTTAGTATACTAAGGTTTAGTTCGAAAGTTTACTGAATACTGTTTTATTCTATTTCCTTAAACGCCGAATATTTTGTATGTTTCTTGAGATATTTTCTCTAATTCTTTAATAATAAATGTAAAACTCAAATAATCTGTAAACGGGAGGGGGGAATTATTGTTTTTAAATTGTTTGCTGTCATATTCGAAACAATTTCCAGCTTCATATCCTTTTTTATTTGAATTACCATGGTATGCATTCCAATGCTATTTTATTATTACTTAAAATTAACTTTTCAACTGTAATTTTGAGTAAAGGATTATTAATTTTCTTATTATATTTAATGATTTCAAAACTTTTTTTAGTCAGAACAAATTACAAACTTCACATTACTAATATAGTATTCTATGAATTCAATAGCTAATTTTACTAGAACTTTCGGTGACACCATCACAGTTCCTAGAGAAAAGTGAAATCTCCCCCTACTATCTGTTGCTAGGGCAGGAAATTGTTTCATAGGAAACAAGGAAACTAAGTCTTGCGTCTAGATTGTTAGAAACACCGTTACTGAGGGGGAGTAATCTCAGTACTAATCTAGGTATTGTTCAAGAATTAGTTAGGGGTCAAACAATAATTGTATCATTTGGTTTTAGATAATTATTAATTAGCTAGTTTTATGTAAAATTAAAAACACTTGGAACAAATATTAAGATGATAAAATGGTTGTTCAACGTAATCATACATTCATACTTCTGCTAAACACATACAGTAATATTATTTTCATTTACAATATATATATGTAATATTTATCAAAATGTGCTTTATACCACTTTGCAGAGATCTTGTGGAACTGTAATAAATAATAAATAATTTTAGAAATAACCGCCACGGATTCAGATTTTAAATGTAGAAATTTGTCTAATTGTTACTTTGTTTTGTTTTTTTAAAGGTTGATAAGACTTGGAGCTTTGAGGTGAGCTATGGTCCTGTGGTGTTATTTGAATACCTGTATTAGTATTTAATATTTATTTATTCTTTTGCTTCAAATGTAAGTTTTGTCTACAACAAAAGGTGCGTTTATTAGCTATATTTAATTTAAGAAATAAGTCTAACAAAAAAAGCTCGTGCTTTAGCAGTGACGGAAATCCTAACTCAACTATTATGTGCAACTATTTTATAACAAATATATATTGTTGCTGTCCAAGCGATTTTAGTGCAAAATATCGGCAATTCGTCTTCCAAATGCTGTTTTCCTAATCATTTCGATACTCCTTTACACCGCAGATTACTTTATATCTTTTACAATTCATTATTTCTGTCCGAAAACAGCTATTCAAAATGACGATTTTATGGCATTTTGAGGTTATTTTGACAACTATTTTATCAATTTTAAGTAAAAAAAAACATAATTTTAAGTTCTATAGGTTAAGGTCCATTAAGTGAACTACATGTTGAAATAGGTTTGTAAGCTAATTGTTTTTACTTTACATGGTCAAGTAAGGTAGCTCTCTCTCTCTCTCTCTCTCTCTCTCTCTCTCTCTCTCTCTCTCTCTCTCTCTCTCTCTCTCTCTCTCTCTCTCTCTCTCTCTCTCTCTCTCTCTCTCTCTCTCTCTCTCTCTCTCTCTCTCTCTCTCTCTCTCTCTCTCTCTCTCTCTCTCTCTAAATAACTAGACATTCTCTTACCTAAAGAGATTGCTTCAAACAAAATTCAAATATTTCAAATAATAAGAAAGGGGAAGTTTCTTATCAGCGTATAGTAAGGTAAAGTATTGACAGGTCAAAAAAGTAGTTTGGGGGAATGATATTTCTCTGCATTGGTAGTGCATTATGCTGTAAGTCAATTTTAATTAAATTTTGTTATATGAGCAAATTTTGTCCATCTCATATTTTGTTTACTTCTTTTTATTTGATAACGCAAAAATGTGGCTTATTTGTTAACGGAGAAAAACACGAAATTGTAATTTTGTAAAAATTGTCTCCAATGATACAGTATAACTGTTTTTTTTTTTACAGTTATTATATTAATAATATTATCCAAGTTGGGTCTCCCTCTAGCACGTTACCTTTACTTTAAAAGATAATGGTTAACTATTGAATAACAACTCAATTCTTTAAATTACTCTTTACTCTCGGGTCTTACTAAGGTTTGGGCTTTTTAAATGTGCAATTATTATACAATTAATTATGGACATATATCTTAAAATTCACAAATCAGCTTATACTATCAATATTAAAAGTTCTTAAAGTTCAATTTTTTGATATTAATAAAATCTATATATTTACTTAAGTCCAAATGAATGATGTTGAAAGGTGTTTAAATATCTATTCTTGAAGATAATTAAAAAGGTTTGGTACTACCTCAGACTGCTTTCTTAATACTAGCAATAACTCTTGTAGTTTATTATTTATTCTTCTGATATGTTTGTATTATTATATTATTGAACTTTTCTATAAAATCTTTCTTTTAAAATTGCTGAATAACAAAAATAGGTCTTGCCTAAATGGAATTTTTTTTGAACTGCCATTATTTTTTTTAACAACCCGGGCTACAATGCAATATGGCCATCATTGTTATATTTTCCGCAATCGGCCGTGCACTCAAACATATCAAATATTAAAAAAAAAAGAAAAAGTCCTTTAATAGTCGTTTTAAATGGTATATTTCCGTTATTTATAGTTTGTAGACACATCTGTAGTTAAAATTGTTTTAATTCATACACATTCGCTTTTTATATATTTATGTTTTTTATACATCACTGCTTAGATTTCAAATTTCAACGATAGTTCTAACTATCGCCGCCAGTTTGCACTGTTTCACTTTATTGTAATTCGTTGTAAACACAAAAACTAACCTAATTTATCCTATTCTATCAGTTTGTTATTTAAATTAACTAATACACAATATATATTGAATTTGAATTAAAACTAATTATCTAAACATGAAATAAATTACAAAAGAATAGTGAAATGTTCTTACTTAATCATTTTAGGTTATTAGGTAAAGTTACTGTTATTATTGTTTTTGAAATGGTATGTTTTATTTAAATTAGCTGTAGTTATTATAACATGTGCTTTTTAATTATTTATTTAAAATTTCCAAAAGCTTGAAGTTAATTAAATTATTAGGCTAGAACGAATTTTGAGGTTATTACATTTAGGCTATAAAGTGCATCTAAGATCTCACTTTTCTTTTGACCACAAATCCCTCAACCCATCATCAATTCATACTGTTTATTTATTATAAATGTTACAACGACTATAATCAAATTTTACTGAAATGTAGCCCTAAAGTAACCAAACAAAATGTGTTAGTTGCAACCTCTCTGAAAAAAAAATTGTATTTTAGGTTATAAAATGTGTAATTTCATAATGTTCTACACATTGTTCAAATTTTGGTGAAACGTGAAGATTAATGACTCAAACCAGTGTTAAAAATTGAAAATAATAGATGATTACTGTTAAGAAATAATTTAAAAAACTAACCTTTGTCATAAGTGAAGTTTAGACATTATTGAAATAAGCAAAACAAGGATTTCCTGGACCACAATAACAAGAAACAAAATTAAGACTGTAATAAATCCAATATGTTTATTATATTACCCTTATGTACATTTCAGTTTCTGAAGATGATGACTATGTCATTGAAATATTGGATTTATTACAGTCTTAGTTTTGTTTCTTGTTTTTGTGGTTCCAGGAAGCCTTGTTTTCCTTATGAATATCGTCACATGGCTCCTTGTACATTTAATTATTTAAATCCATGATTGGTTTTCACTTTTTTACTGTATTATTTTCACATTATTGGCAACAAGTAGTTTTGTTTGGTTAGACTGAGAATGGATGTGTGAGAGAGTTTGTGCCATGTTTTCTGCACAGTTTAGTTCTATACCAATAGACCCGAGAAATTATAGTTTAAAAAAAAACACAGGCAGACAGTCAGTATTCAAACATTATAATTTCAGGTCTGTTCATCTGTCAGTTTATAAGTCGCAACCCGTCTACACAACAAGATGATAAAGAGGGGAGAATGATATCTGATAATTTAAATTGGCTTAGTGCCAACATATTAATTTTTTCATCAAATAAACATTCGTAATCAGAATAATTTGTAGTTTTATTTGATACCCACACAGTTATCACAAAACAAATTTTTTCAAGTTGATAGTTTTTTGCCCCTTAACTATCCTAAGGTAATTTTTGCTTTGTCACCGCTATATTATTTCTATATGTGGGATAATACAAACAATATAAATGCAAAGTTTGACAAATATAGAATTTATTGTTTTGTCTGTGTAGACGGGTTGCGATTTACAGACAGACCAACTGACACACATTGCGTGAAATTTTAAAGGTCTTTAATTTCACTTATGGCCCCTAAAAAATAATTTAAAAAGTCCTGAGATATGGCTGAAATATGCCAATATGTCAAACTTGATTAAAATCGGTTCGCATGTTGGGATTGTAGAGCACTACAGAGAAATCATTCTAAAAACCACTCTTTTAGACTCAAGGGGACATCTAAAAAGATTTTTCCACAAAAACTCGATTTCGACTCTTTTGATGCATCATATAACTTTATTACATATGTGTAAGAAAAAATATTTAAAAAATCATCCTTTTTCAATTATTATTTAAATAATTAAGTATTTATACTCATGTTTCTTTTTACAGGGCCCATGCAAATGATTTGGAAAACATTCCTTTATTTTTGATCACTGGTTTCATCTACATACTCACTGATCCAGATGTGGTTCCTGCTTTAATGCTCTTCCGCATCTACACTTTGGCTCGTATCTTGCACACTTTTGTCTACGCCATCTACGTCATAAGGCAACCTGCTAGAGCACTCTGCTTTGATGTTGGTGCCATCGTTAATATCATAATGGTTGTGTTCATTTTTATCAATTTCCATCAATTTTAAATAATATTCTGAATGTTTAAAAACTTTTACAGCAAGCTCTCTGTCGACTAGCTATGCGAGGGTTTAAGATACAAAAAAGAATAATATTTCGCTCAGTTTAATCCGTCCTGATTTTATTGGGAAAATTACAAAAATGATATTTTCCACTCTTTGTACTTCTTACAGTAAAAGAACGCTAGTAACAGAAATGAAGCTAAACAAAAAATGCAATTATTTTGATTAAATAAAACTGGTACAAATCAAACTCATCATATAGTAATTGAAATAAGACAGATGACTAAATCAATTCTTAACTATCATGTTGTACAATTTGATTTTCGATATAAACTCAATTTTTGACCTGTAATGTGAAACTGTATCCCCTGATTTAATTATCATTGATTAATGCATAGTAAATTTAAAGACGTATTCACTTCAAAACCAATGCTATTTCTCTTTTCACTACTTGAACTTACGCAAATTGATATAGGAAAAAGTTTACTTATCATTGTAATTATTACCAGTTCACTTTACGTGTTGGGGGGGGGGGGGAGCAGTTCTATATTGTATGATTCGTAGTTGGACATATGACTTTTTATTTCAGTTCAGTTTTTATTTTTGTTTTTCAGTTAAGAGGTTTGGTTGTTTTCAGAATCTCCCATATTTAAATAAAATTATAATAAGTGTTGCAAAGTCAATTATATAATAATGCAATCAATTCTCTTCTCTTGGAAGTTATAATGGTTCTCTGTTACATTAAATATATTGATTTATATCTTTTAAAAATGAATTCGAATTTGTCTGTAAACACATATATATTCTGGGGAGATGAGTATGGAGAATATTTGGTCCACTAGTGGTACCATGCCCTCCGTTTTTGTAGTAATACGTCTACTATCCACTCTGTCAACACTTCCAGTGTTGACTCGATCAAATAGGTTTATATGTAGACCTAGTAATGTATTATTTATATAAACAGGAGAATTTTATATATATATATATATATATATATATATACTTTTACAATAAAGAATTATTTATTTGGTTTAAAAAAAAAGAAAAAAAAACAGATTTCATTCAAAAACAAATTTTATTTTTGTAAGCTACAGGAATTGAATTGTAACATTGTTAAATTGTGACAGTAAGGTCTAAGACTGGCTTCCCACTACAGCAATAAGATATTTATTGAACTGTCATTGTGATGTGCTACTTTTATCTTATGATCAATTTGCTAATCACCACAACAAATATGATCTGTTGGCAAGAATTTTTCAAGTCAGTTCATCAGTTTTAATCAAAATCTCTACCAGTGAATGACTTTTTCGTGATGTGTTGATATTTGAAAAACAGGTAAAAGGAGGTTTTGGCTTCATACCTATAATTTAAATGCTATGACATAATTCCGCAGTAGTTGCAAGTGAACCATCCCTATACGAAAAGAAATTTAATGAATTTTATAGGATGGGCCCAGAAAGTTACCATTTTATTGTAACTCATGATTATATACCTTGGAAAATATGAATTTTCACTTAACGTCTGAACCTATCACATCAGTTTGATGGTAGTCTTTCAATTTATAATTCAATGGTTATTTTCCAACGCTATTAATTGATGAAATTAACAAACTTGAATCTTCAACATTACTTGTACCTCCAAACATCTTGTCACTTTGAATTTCCGAGCGATACTATGCAAAGATATAGGCAGAGCATGTCGTCTTATGCATTTATCTTACAATAGATGTCATTATTTTACATGTGTACACGAGTTTAACCACAACTACACGATTTAACACAAACTAGTGATATCTATCTTATAACATAGTTATCTTGTATCGTTTACAACTTTAAGATATGTATCATATCTCTCTAGAGTGATAATGAGCTAAATAAAGTAATTTTAATTTTATTTAAATAAACTATGAATAAAATATATTAAAAAAAAATATTATAAAAATACTAAATAATCTATAGATTGGTTTAAAAAAAACAGTCAAACTTTGTTGTTTACACCTATGTGTATCACTAGAAAACTGTTACAAAAATCTGTTAGACCAAATCAAAATTTTGATATTTTTCCTCACATCTGATTTTTGTTCATAAGTTTCTACATGTTTTTTTTTCTTTTTTAACTGATCCATATACTGCCTCAATAACATCTCCCACAGTTAGATTAGAGCTTGTTAAACAAACATGTATATTTAAACAATGATCTAATGTTCAATGCCTTACATTTATTTATAAGATTTAAGGCAAGTATTTTCTCATATCTTAGATTTAAAAAAATAATATTGTGTAATGTCTATAAATGTATGATAGAATAAGCCAAAGCAATTCATGTACTGTATTAATTAAGAAATAGTTTGTAGTACATTTTCATACAAAATAACTTTTTCTATTTTTATTTACCTCTTTCTTATATTCTCCTTGTAATGACTGAAGTATACATTTCAGTTGGAATTGAGGACTCGAGTTCAACTGGAATAACCAACTCATTGTTTGTTACATAACCTTTTATGAAAAGTCCGAAGAAATCACAATAATTAAGAACTTCAAGATTGAGTTAAAATCTCAAGATCTTTACAGAGGCTGCAAAATGGTCATGGTTTTAAGTTGTATCGCTCAGGAATTGTTCATGGTTTGTTGGAGAGTGCCTCCAGTTTTGTGAAATTGTGTTAAACAAACGCAGATAAGGAAATATAGTTTTGATGAAGGTATTGTGGTCTGTCAATAATTTCAAGTTAAGTGGTGCTATAAACCGTCACAATTGTGTTTACTATTCACTGTATAACAATTGAAAAGCAACTTAACCAGCTGGAAGCCATAGTTTTGGGTAGCATGAACTGCGATGGTGATTTTGCTTAGTATTTTTTTATGACATGGTCAATTGTAATGTGTACAAAAACATGTTAATGAACACTATCTTGCAAATTAAACAGTACTATGTCTATGATGTTATTTTTCTACAAAATGCCGCCCCATCCTACACGGTTTGTAAATGGACTGATTGTTGTAATTTCATCGATTGGCCTCCACGATCAACTGATTTGACACCCATGGAATTTTTTTCGGGTTAGTCTAGGAAAAGTGTTTTCTGAGAAGCCAAGCACACTAAATAACATAAAACTAGTTCAAGAAAGACTGTAAGATTGTGCCAATCAAGATAGCGGTTTGTTTGAACATCTATAAAATTAAATTGTTTCATAGATCATCTTATTGATTTTTTCAATTGTAAAAATAATCTGTTATTAAAATTATAATTGTACAACAATGAAACATTGTTATAAAAGTATGAAAAATTACTTATTTATACAGTTAGCCTACATATGAGTACCCCTGTATATCAATATCGTTTATCCCAAATTTCAAAGCTGGGGATAAGTAAACAGTTGTTACACTATACTATAAGATAGACAGTCTTTTATTGCTCCTTAGATAATTTGTGCAGGTCACAACTGATGGAGAGAATGTCTCTCTTGAGTCTTCTCTGAACACTGCAGGATATCTCCAGTAAAGGAGTAGTGTATAGGTTAGATGGCCTCTGTGAATTTTGTGAGGACATGTCAAGTGGTCAGGAGAAGAGTTGACCAAACTCCTAAAGGAAGGTAATGTCGAGTTAACTGAACAGAAATAAATGTTGCAAATATATTGCACAAACTTTCTCACTACTTTTGTTAAAAACCAAATAATCCATCAAAAATGATTTGTCACAAAAATGTCAGTTCGTTAGTTGTGTCTCAAAAAAAAATTTGAAAAAATATTTAAAGAGGCTAAACTTATTTGGTATATGAGCATATTTTTGTCATTACTCGGAACGTTTAAAAAAAAATTGTATACTTCAGAATTTGTGGTTAATGACCATATATTACACAAAATTAATATTTCCTTAAAATTTGAAAACAATTATGATTTAATTTTGCTCAATTGTAGCCTGTAAGAACCCAAACAAGATGTATTGTTTGCCATCTCTCCAAAAATAACAGTGATTTAGTGGTAAAAACAAAAAATATCAGCTTTAAGGCTGTTAAAAAAATTATTGAAATGAGGAGATAATGATCCAAAGCCATGTGAAAATTACAAGTAAAAAAATATTATTTTGATTAACTATTATGGAGTATGAGTGGGAAAACTTGTGAAATGTTTTTGCACCGGTTATTATTTGACTTAACGTGCAAGTAGAACAAATATATAAGGAGTAATTAAAACCAAAGATACAAACTAAAGCAATGTCTCATATTTTGGCATTCCATTGAAACATAAATTTAATAAAATTATCATGTTTTGACAACTTTTTATTTACATTTTGTCACTTACAGTTCAATGACATGTGAATTATACAATGGTATTTAATAATTTATAGTATATTTTTATTACTTTTTGAAAAGCTGAAAAACAATGCTGATATGAAAGTCATGCATATTTAAATACATTGACAAATGATGTTATAGCCCTGTTACCCAGGCAACGGAATATTTTACACATTCACTAAATTAAGTAAAGTGAAGTTTAATAATACTTAGTGATTATAACTTGGTTATATTTAACCCTCCAACCGGCACGGCGACCTACAGTAGGTCGCCCACGTGCTCCCAAGTGATTTCACCAACTCTTAATCACGTATTTTGCCATTCAACGTTACGCCCACTTAAAATTGTCCCATTGCAATAAATAAAATACCGTTGGAAAGCTAATGTTCCGTAGATGCATATCATGCAAAAAAATTACCACAAAACGTTATAAATAATATTCCAAAAATTGGTGAAGTTCGAGTATTTTTGATGCGTAAAATCGTAATTTTCAACTCTGCGGCTTTTCGTATAGCGCGGCTCCATTTTTCCTGATATGATTACAACTATATTTTTCTGTCATTTAAGTCAACTAAAACACTGTTATATAGATCACATGTTTCTCTTTCTAACCATAGATTACAAATTGTTCTGCGTCTAACAGATCCAGAGATATTCGTACTTGAACATAGAACAAACCTGACAACAAGAAATTCATTTAGCATTTGATGCGCTTTACAAAAAGACGAAGTTGATATCTCTCTGTTTTTAAAATTATTTTTCTTTTTACTCTATGTTGTAGGGGAAATTCCATTCTATAAGTTGGTACCACTTGAGTTTAGGAATTGCTTACTAACAATTTGTTGTTTTGAAGTCCAAACGTAGTAAATGTCTGACGTGAACACTATAATATTTGGCGTGGCAAATATTGGTTTTGGGATTAGATTTTTGTTATTTTGAAGGTTTGTGTATACAAATTGTATATAAATTGTGTATACAAGTTACAATATATGTGTTTTTATTTCTAAAGTTTGTTTTTGAGTGAATTTCGAGTGTGTATATGGAATAACCTATAAATAACAATGGTTAGTTTAGGCTATAAGCATATTTTCTTATATTTAGTGTTTTATATAAGTATACAAGTGAATATGTGTGTTATTCTTTGTAAAGTATATTGTATTAGTAAAATCTAATGCTTTTGTTTTAGGCCTAGCTTTAGAAAAATACTAATTATGCCTAAAAGTTTGACATGTCACCCTAACCTTCAAGCGCCAGAATACAAATTTTTGAAAAATCGTTATTTTTATTTAGAATATGTAACGTATTATTATTTTTTTCCCCTAAATATATTCACAAATATATTAGAAATCTCAAGTAACGGTGAAAAAAAATGCAAAAAATGTATTAGTATGTTTTTGATCACCATTTCTGTGAAATTTCCGCTTCGTTACTCTTAGATTTTTTGGTATTTGACCAAAAAACTCCAAATGTGATACATGTAACTTTTTTTGCACTACACAACTAAATTCTATGCACTTTTCTGGACATAATGATATATAGAAGTTCTATATAAAATATATTTTACTATTTTTTATGTTTTTTGGAAAAAATAAAGAGAAAATTCAGTTTTTTCGTATATAATTTTTTTAATTTTTAAAATGTAACATTTTTTTCCTTTTTTTTTTCTAAATATATTCAAAAATATTACACAAAACTTTTGTATATCTTAGAAAAAGGTAGTAGGCTATTGATTTAGGGTGATACAGATTTTTCTGAAAAAAAGTTAATATCATTTTTGACATCTAACATACTTACTCCAAAACCGTTTCAAAAAAAATTTTTTTTATTACATAGATGAATTCTATGCATCTTCCTGAGAAAAATGATGTCTTATAAGTTAGGTTTTGTATACAAATAATATATTTTATTAATTTTTAAACAAACGAAGAATTTTCAAGACAATTAACATTGCCGGTTGGAGGGTTAATCATACAAACTTGTTCAGGGTTGATATTGATGCTCATGGCAAAGTTATGTCCCTTCACATTCTTTGTAGAAAAAAAAACAAACATCTTGGTTACCATTCATATAATTTCATTTCAATAAAATATTTCATAAAATCAATAAAAACCGTAAATTTTTTTTTAAATAATTAAGTGTTGAATAACTATATTTTTATGAAATATAACATATTTCAACATAAATACAAAGTATACATCTTGCCATTACGTATGAAAAACTACATATGATCTCCATGACTTGTTCTGTATGTTGTCTCTTTGAATGCAGTCTCTATTTTTATGTATTCTTAACATTTATAATCCAAAAATAATTTTAAACTTTTACAAAAATGAGTTTCCTGTTATCTTATTTACTAGAATGATTCATCTCTCTTGTGTGTATTTTCATATGTTTAGTAAGATTACCTCTTCGTGCAAACTTTAAATCACATAATGTGCAGTCATACGGTTTCTCTCCTGTGTGTACTCTCATATGTGTAGTAAGATTACTTCTTTGTGCAAACTTTGAATCACATAATGCGCAGTTATAAAGTTTCTCTCCTGTGTGGACTCTCATATGTTTAGTAAGACTACTACTTTGTGCAAACTTTGAATCACATATTGTGCAGTTGTAAGGTTTCTCTCCTGTGTGTACTCTCATATGTGTAGTAAGATCTCCTCTTTGTTTAAACTTTGAATCACATATTGTGCAGTTATAAAGTTTCTCTCTTGTGTGTACTCTCATATGTCTATTAAGATGACCTCTTCGTGCAAACTTTGAATCACATAATGCGCAGTTATAAAGTTTCTCTCCTTTATGTACTATCATATGTATAGTAAGATAACTTCTTTGTGCAAACTTTGAATCACATAATGTGCAGTTGTGAGGTTTCTCTCTTGTGTGTACTCTTATATGTCTGGTAAGATGACTTCTATGTGCAAACTTTGAATCACATAATGTGCAGTTAAAAGGTTTCTCTCTTGTGTGTACTCTCATATGTCTAGTAAGACTACTTCTTTGGGCAAACTTTAAATCACATAATGTGCAGTTAAAAGGTTTCTCTCCTGTGTGTACTCTCATGTGTTTAGTAAGATCACTTCTTTGGACAAACTTTGAATCACATATTGTGCAGTTGTGAGGTTTATCTCCTGTGTGTACTCTCATATGTATAGTAAGATGACTTCTTTGTGCAAACTTTGAATCACATATTGTGCAGTCGTAAGGTTTCTCTCCTGTGTGTACTTTCATATGTCTAATAAGAGTACCTCTTTCTGCAAACTTTGAATCACATAATGTGCAGTTGTAAGGTTTCTCTCCTGTGTGTACTCTCATATGTCTAGTAAGAGTACCTCTTCTTGCAAACTTTGAATCACATATTGTGCAGTTATAAAGTTTCTCTCCTGTGTGTACTCTCATATGTGTAGTAAGATGACCTCTTTGTGCAAACTTTAAATCACATAATGTGCAGGGATGAGGTTTCTCTCCTGTGTGTACTCTCATATGTCTAATAACATTATGCTTTGTTGTAAACTTTAAACCACACAATGTGTATTGCTGAACTTCCTCTCTTAAAATATCTGTAGAACTACTTTGTAATTTAAAAAAATTAGAACAAATTAATTTATCATAACTATAGTTAAAGTTATGTTGTTTCTGATTTATACAATTATTACTGTCAGTTTGATCTATAGATGTAAACAAGTCACTGTGTGGATTTAAATGTAGTTCAAGTTGAAACTTTGAGCTCGAACTGAAAATGCAGTAATTACAGAAGTACAAATTAAACATTTCATTCTCTGCTGACATTAGATTTGATGTTTCTTCATCTTTGAATTGGTTAGATGTTTTTAATGTATGGTCTGTTGTACATGGTCCAGATCCAGTGTCCTCGTCATTGTCAAATTCTGTTTCTGTAAACATAAATAAATTTGATTTTTTCCATTGATATGAAATAAATTTCCAAAAGGATGACAAACATAACACCAAACATAAGGAATAGTCCTGTTAAATAATAAAATCTCAAAAGAAAGTGAATAGAAAGCTCAAACTGTTAATTTTTCATGTAAATTGTAAATCAGTTTTTTTTTCTTAAAATTTGTAAAAATGACAAAAGAATAATTGATTTATTTTAAAGTTGTTATCAGCCAGATCCACTTGTATTCTTACAAAACTTAGCAATAACCCTTACAAGGTATTCCTTTCTCTGCACTAGGAACCAATTATTCATACCATTTCAACATGGCATGAGCAATAATCAACCAATCTTCAATGATTTACTTTAATAGATTTGTTATTCGTCATTATGATGACTCTGAATGCACAGATGCTACTGTGTTGCACATCATTTGCCACTTACAATATGGTAGTTACAGAAAGAATACGGTTCCATGCAGTTTGATGTGTTTAAATCAGTCGTTACAATAAATCATAATTTGTGACATACTGACAAGACAAGTATTCTATAGTACAACTTCAAAAAAAGTTAAAAATGTGGACATCAAGAAATTTCCAAATAGACCATGCAAATAAGATAATCTGGAGTGTCTATAATAGTCATAATTGTGTAGCCCTAAAAAGTCTAGTTCGAGGCAGTTCGGAACTAGGCATTCATAAAACAAATGTTCAGAACATGCTTTATAAACATTTTAGATTGTGTGCTTATAAAACCCAACTCAATTAGAAATAAAACAATTAAATTGCCCTAAATTTACTGTGACAATGAATACAATAAATGATAACAAAAATTACCTCAAACCAATTTTTTTTTTAGTAATAAATCAATAATATATTATCCTATTATGCCTTAATAAAGCCCTTGTTATTGAAATTAATAAAACATTGCTTCAAAATACACCATGTCCATAAAGTCCTGTTGGCGTTTCCCTGAGGAAACATTGTAGGTTTATGGAACATCTGTTATTTAATTGTATTCATAATTATTGTATAACTATTGTTGTGCAATTTAATCAAATGGTACAAGTTGTGTTTTATGGCTTGTATATTTCAATTCAGTAACTCTAGTGCAAACTAAGTGACAGTGTGTGTTCTATGAAGAACGCCCACATGAAATTAACATTTCTAGTAAAAATAAAAATAAACTGGTTGTTTATTACACAAAAAAGCATTCAAATAGGCCGTTAGTCAGCAATGAAAATGTTAGAAACACACAGAAAATCTTCTTTTTTTTAAGGTTGTCCAAAAAAATCTCTTACAAAAATAGCTCAAGATCTAAATGTTTAAACAACAACCAGTTCCAAGGTTTTGAAAAAAAAAAAAAAAAAAAAGAGCCAGGTTTACAGGCTATAGATTTCAGTTAGAGAATGCTTTGCAGCCAGATGATAACGTTAAAAGGTATGACTTTGTTGAATATATTTTTGATCAAATTGAAGGTGAAAAAAATTGCATGAACTGAGTTATACTTAGTGATAATACCAGTTTCTTTACTGGTATTTAGTTTAACTCTCTTAGTGGCATAAGGCTCATTTTGAGTCGATGACGCCCACTGAAGTAGACAGAGAACTGTAAAAAACTCTGATATTGCAACTCGTCATTAGGGTTACTTAAAACCATCCTATCGAAATAAATGTTATACCACTGTAAAGCTGACGTTTCGTAGATGCATATACATGTAATCAAAAGTTCATAAAACGCTATAAAAATATTTAATTAATTGGTAAAGTTTGGCGTGTTTTAGACAGAAACATGACGGTTGGCAAAGGGAACAAAATGGAGTCGTCCTTTAGCAAGTTGTGAAAGTATTCGTTTACCAACCCATTTCCTTGAAACTTATACTGTTCTTAGTACAAATCTTTACCTATCCAACAGTGTTCGCCACATGTCAGTAAGACAAATAGTTTCATTTTAGTTTGTGTGCAAACAAAAACACTGTTTTTGAGCAAAAAAAAAAGGTTGCTTTCTTCAAGTCAACTATACCCTAGTAAATGAATTCTTAGAAACATGAATTATACACCATTGAAAAGCTCGTATTTCAAGCTTTTAGAGTTATGTAATTTGATTATCATTGTACAGTAAGGCAAAATTAAATTAATTCTTGGAAGTTTACTGTTTTTCCCGGCAGATACCTGCACTCGACGGCTAAGAGCTCTAACTTACTTCTGTCCTTGTTTAGTCTATAAATAGCTTTATATTTCCCCTAGCTGACAGATGTTTATCTCTTTGTATAGACAAAATACAGACCTTTCCAAAGATATAAACCATGAAGTTTTAGTCAGTCATATGGAACATAAAGACAACATGGTTTCGGAGAGACCGTTGCAAACGAAAGCAAAATGGCGTGCGTGTTGTCGCTTTCAACATATTTCTTGTGATAAATTGAGTGTATTCATTGATTATAAAAGTGTATTATATAAGTTTATATGTGTGTTATTCTTTGTAGAATCTATTGTGTCTTATTGTTATAGTGAAATCTAGTGATAGTTGATTTAGGCCTACAAAGCATTAGATACAAGTTTTAGATGCGTATTGCATGGATTTATTCCTTTGTACGGGTAAGTGCAATTATTATTTTGAACATTTTAGAATTTGATTTTTTTTTTACCAATTGTTATTCATATTTATACTAGAAAACTTTTGTAATACTCGTAAAAAATGTGTAAATAGATTTTCTACGCTCATTTGGACTTTGAAGTGAAATTTGGCCTTGGATTTTCGTGTTTTTTTTTCTTTGCAATACTGACTCCAAAATAATTATTCAAACTTTTTTTAAATTACACTACTAAATTCTATGCACATTTCTGAACATAATTATATTTAGAAGTTGGTTTTCCATAAATATTACAATTTTTGGTGATTTATTGAAAATAAGCTGACCATTCCTCTTTTTTTGTAAAACAATTTTTTAAATATTCAAAATGTAACAAATTTATATATATTTTTTCCGAAATGTATTCACAAATATATCACTAAAATTTTGTACATCTTAGAAAAAGGTTGTAAGCTTTTGATTTTGGGTGATACAGGTATTTCTGAAAAATGATAACATCATTTTTTGACATGTAACATACTTACTCCAAAACCGTTTCAAAAATTAATTTTTTTATTACATAGATGAATTCTATGCATCTTTTTGAGAAAAATGATGTCTTGTAAGTTAGGTTTTGTTATATATTAATATATTTTATTAATTTTTAAACAAACGAAGAATTTAAAAACAAATTAACATGTGCCAAATCGAGAGTTAAACAACATCGACAGTGCTCCAATCACTCTATTAAGAGCACCTAAATCATGGAAACACATTTATGGAGATGGTGACTGTTGGTGTAGGTCAATATCCAACAGTTAGTCGGCACAGAGTAACGATTCCATATCATATTCAAATAGATTTGAGTTTTAGTTACGGCATAGGGGCAAAAACTTACATTATTTTTGACAGAGATATAAACCTGTAAAATCAACTCTTTTTACAAAATGTTAACTTGTAAAAAACAAAAAGAAGTACAAATGAAAAAAGTTACATTTTCCTGTAGTCATCATAGGGTTATAACTATTCTATATTATACTCAAGCATAGTTCAGTTTCAGTTATAATATAAAAGGCAAAAAGTGTAAAAGTGTTTTTTTTTTCTTTTGAAAAATGTTAACTTAAGACAAACAGCAAGGGGTACTAACAAAAATGTTGAAATTTTCTATAGTTGGCATATGGTTATAAATAGTTGAATACTTAAGGAATACTTAAGTAAATTTTTGTATTATTTATGACAGAGACAAAAACTTTAATCAACTTTTGAAAAATGTTAGCATTTGAAAAAAAATATATATATATATATATAAAGTTACATTAATTAATAGTAGGTATAGGTGTCATAACTATTCCATAACACACTTAAGTTTGTTTCAGGTCTAATTTCAATATTGAAGTGACAATTTGTAAAATATTACTAGTAGAAATAGTAGGGGGTAAAAATTCCAGGAGGGTAAATATTTCACAGTATACCACAACATATATGCTAAGATAAAAACAGTAAGAATTACTTGTAATGAAATTTATAAAGACTAAGTATAATGTGTGGTTATTTATTTACATATGCATTAAAAAAATGTTAAGTCAAAATGTACGGACAAACTTACCACTGGTAATTTCTTCATTGATATCCTAAAACAAAAACAAATAAATTAAATCCTTAACCACGTATTTTCTTATAAACATTAGAATATATTTAGTCTATGAGACTTATTCTAAGTAACATGTTTCATTCACAGATCAATAGAATTTCGTGTTCAATACTGTCAAATAACAAAAAATACCATAGTCGAGCAATATTCAGCGAAAACATTTTAGATTATAACATAGATAGACAGTTTATTTACAAGTGGATAATTTTAGAGATGGATCATGATGTTGAATTTTTTTAAATTGTTGTTCAATTAAAGACATGGGGTGGAGTCGTCACACTTGTTTACAAACACAAAGCCTTTTGGACTGTAAATTGTGATAAAAATTTAGTAGCTGTGTAACGAGTCTAACAGATTGCTACTGATAGCAAACATTTGGATTGGTTGATGAGACATTGAAAATAAATGGTACAAGTATATTGCATAAACATTCTCACTCACCCATCCGCAAAACAAATAAAAAACAAACAAAATCACTTGTTACGAAAAATGTCAGTTCTGAATTTGTTTAATCTAAAAATGAACCATGGGCAGATACTTTGAAAAAATATTCAGATATTTAGAGCTCAGTTCCACTTCCGCCATATTAGGTTTTGAAAATGGAACTAACATTTGTAAATTAGTCTCTCTATTTTTTTGTAACACTGTAAATAATCTTAGCAAAAAAAAAAAATTGAAAACATTAAGTATTTTATTATTTTTTAAAATAAATAATGTTTCATTGCCTAACTTACAAAATAGAGCAGATAAAATGGATTAAATGAACTAATGTAGCCATGTATACAAGGATACCCTCACATAGCTCGAAAGATAATTTCTATACAAAATAAAGCTACTGTCCCCTTCCTCATGGCAATTAATAAATAACACTTTACAGTATTCATTGCTCATAGAAACTCCTACATCTGAGACTATTAAATGTCAACCGATAGTTCATTGCTCATAGAAACTCCCACATCTGAGACTATGAAATGTCAACCGATAGTATTCATTGCTTATAGAACATCCTACATCCGAGACTATGAAATGTCAACCAAGACTATGAAATGTCAACCGATAGTATTCATTGCTCATAGAAACTCCTACATCCAAGACTAAATAATGTCAACCAAAAGGTCATTGCTCATAGAAACTCCTACATCCGAGACTATTAAATGTCAACTGATAGTATTCATTGCTCATAGAAACTCCTACATCCGAGACTATATAATGTCAACCGAGAGGTCATTGCTCATAGAAACTCCTACATCTGAGACTATTAAATGTCAACCGATAGTATTCATTGCTCATAGAAACTCCTACATCCGAGACTATATAATGTCAACCGAGAGGTCATTGCTCATAGAAACTCCTACATCTGAGACTATGAAATGTCAACAGATAGTATTCATTGCTCATAGAAACTCCTACATCTGAGACTATGAAATGTCAACCGATAGTATTCATTGCTCATAGAAACTCCTACATCCGAGACTATATAATGTCAACCGATAGTATTCATTGCTCATAGAAACTCCTACATCCGAGACTATATAATGTCAACCGAGAGGTCATTGCTCATAGAAACTCCTACATCTGAGACTATGAAATGTCAACCGATAGTATTCATTGCTCATAGAAACTCCTACATCCGAGACTATATAATGTCAACCGAGAGGTCATTGCTCATAGAAACTCCTACATCTGAGACTATTAAATGTCAACCGATAGTATTCATTGCTCATAGAAACTCCTACATCCGAGACTATATAATGTCAACCGAGAGGTCATTGTTCATAGAAACTCCTACATCTGAGACTATGAAATGTCAACCGATAGTATTCATTACTCATAGAAACTCCTACATCTGAGACTATGAAATGTCAACCGATAGTATTCATTGCTCATAGAAACTCCTACATCCGAGACTATTAAATGTCAACCGATAGTATTCATTGCTCATAGAAACTCCTACATCCGAGACTATATAATGTCAACCGAGAGGTCATTGCTCATAGAAACTCCTACATCTGAGACTATGAAATGTCAACCGATAGTATTCATTGCTCATAGAAACTCCTACATCCGAGACTATATAATGTCAACCGAGAGGTCATTGCTCATAGAAACTCCTACATCCGAGACTATTAAATGTCAACCGATAGTATTCATTGCTCATATAAACTCCTACATCTGAGACTATGAAATGTCAACCGATAGTATTCATTGCTCATAGAAACTCCTACATCCGAGACTATATAATGTCAACCGAGAGGTCATTGCTCATAGAAACTCCTACATCCGAGACTATTAAATGTCAACCGATAGTATTCATTGCTCATAGAAACTCCTACATCCGAGACTATATAATGTCAACCGAGAGGTCATTGCTCATTGAAACTCCTACATCTGAGACTATGAAATGTCAACCGATAGTATTCATTGCTCATAGAAACTCCTACATCCGAGACTATATAATGTCAACCGAGAAGTCATTGCTCATAGAAACTCCTACATCTGAGACTATTAAATGTCAACCGATAGTATTCATTGCTCATAGAAACTCCTACATCCGAGACTATATAATGTCAACCGATAGTTCATTGCTCATAGAAAGTCCTACATCCGAGACTATGAAATGTCAACCGATAGTTCATTGCTCATAGAAACTCCTACATCCGAGACTATGAAATGTCAACTGATAGTATTTATTGCTCATAGAAACTTCTAAGTCCGAGACTATGAAATGTCAACCGAGAGGTCATTGCTCATAGAAACTCCTACATCTGAGACTATGAAATGTCAACTGATAGTTCATTGCTCATAGAAACTCCTACATCCGAGACTATGAAATGTCAACCGATAGTATTCATTGCTCATAGAAACTCCTACATCCGAGACTATATAATGTCAACCGAGAAGTCATTGCTCATAGAAACTCCTACATCTGAGACTATTAAATGTCAACCGATAGTATTCATTGCTCATAGAAACTCCTACATCCGAGACTATATAATGTCAACCGATAGTTCATTGCTCATAGAAAGTCCTACATCCGAGACTATGAAATGTCAACCGATAGTTCATTGCTCATAGAAACTCCTACATCCGAGACTATGAAATGTCAACTGATAGTATTCATTGCTCATAGAAACTTCTAAGTCCGAGACTATGAAATGTCAACCGAGAGGTCATTGCTCATAGAAACTCCTACATCTGAGACTATGAAATGTCAACTGATAGTTCATTGCTCATAGAAACTCCTACATCCGAGACTATGAAATGTCAACTGATAGTATTCATTGCTCATAGAAACTTCTAAGTCCGAGACTATGAAATGTCAACCGAGAGGTCATTGCTCATGGAAACTCCTACATCCGAGACTATTAAATGTCAACCGATAGTATTCATTGCTCATAGAAACTCCTACATTTGAGACTATGAAATGTCAACCGATAGTATTCATTGCTCATAGAAACTCCTACATCCGAGACTATATAATGTCAACCGAGAGGTCATTGCTCATAGAAACTCCTACATCCGAGACTATTAAATGTCAACCGATAGTATTCATTGCTCATAGAAACTCCTACATCCGAGACTATATAATGTCAACCGAGAGGTCATTGCTCATTGAAACTCCTACATCTGAGACTATGAAATGTCAACCGATAGTATTCATTGCTCATAGAAACTCCTACATCCGAGACTATATAATGTCAACCGAGAGGTCATTGCTCATAGAAACTCCTACATCTGAGACTATTAAATGTCAACCGATAGTATTCATTGCTCATAGAAACTCCTACATCCGAGACTATATAATGTCAACCGATAGTTCATTGCTCATAGAAACTCCTACATCCGAGACTATGAAATGTCAACCGATAGTTCATTGCTCATAGAAACTCCTACATCCGAGACTATGAAATGTCAACTGATAGTATTCATTGCTCATAGAAACTTCTAAGTCCGAGACTATGAAATATCAACCGAGAGGTCATTGCTCATAGAAACTCCTACATCTGAGACTATGAAATGTCAACTGATAGTTCATTGCTCATAGAAACTCCTACATCCGAGACTATGAAATGTCAACTGATAGTATTCATTGCTCATAGAAACTTCTAAGTCCGAGACTATGAAATGTCAACCGAGAGGTCATTGCTCATGGAAACTCCTACATCCAAGACTATGAAATGTCAACCGATAGTATTTATTACTCATAGAAACTCCTACATCCGAGACTATGAAATGTCAACTGATAGTATTCATTGCTCATAGAAACTTCTAAGTCCGAGACTATGAAATGTCAACCGATAGTTTCATACTTTACTTTACTATATCCAATGCCAGATCTTGGCATCTCTGCCATTGATCGCCTAGCCTCCCAGTAGAGACAATGCTGACCTCGCTCTTCCACGTCTTGCAGGGGTGTGCAGTTCTGAAGGTCTGGGCCATCCATCTTGTAACGGTTGCACAGAGGCCAAATTTCTGAGACTGCTAATCCTATTTTACATAAGTGGGCTTGCAGATAGTCATGGCCCGTAAGCATTCTGAATTTGGCAACAGCTTCCACTCTTGGTAGGCTATGTGGTATCAGCGTCAGGAATCCTCACATCTTTCCGGCACTTGTTTCTTTTTGGCTTTCCCTTGTTATTCCATTGATAAATGACTCAATCAGGCTTCTGGCTGTCAATAGGGGATATGGGATTATCAAAATGTGCCAAGGTGTTACCTTTTTTCGCTAGTTGGTCTGTGCGTTCATTTTCCTCAATGCCAACATGGCTAGGGAGCCATTGTAGCACAATGTATACCACTCTTCTTCAATCATGCCTGCCAGGGTTTTTTGTCCGTTCATTGTTTGCAAACAGTTGGTGGGGATATTTACTAGTCAGCGCTTTTATGGCGGCTTGCAAATCCACGAAAAACACAACTCGCGCTGATTTGCCGAAGATGGAACAAAGTTTTTCGGCAGCTTTTACTATCGCCGCAATCTCACCATCGAAGTTGTTGGCATTAATACCGACAGGGCTGCAGCCCTCAAAGTGGTCGCTGTAGAAGCCAGCTCCAGAGACATGTTTCATCGCTGATCCATCAGTGTATACATGGATCCAGTTGTCTTTGCTATATATTTTCAAAATTGTTTCGAAAGCAGCGGCCTTTAGGATGTGGGGATCACTAACAGCTTTCTAGTCTTTATAATTTAGAAGTGACAGTTTTCCCACAGGTAAATGATGGGAAAACTGTGTGGCAGGTTGGGAATTTAGATGCTTGCCCCAGTTCCAGATTATATTTAACTCTCAGTTGTTCGGCATGAACGAGTGGTGATGTTTGTGTCTTGAGACGCGATGTCGCAGGTTTGTTTCATTGCTCGTAGAAACTCCTACATCCGAGACTATGAAATGTCAACCAATAGTATTCATTGCTCATAGAACCTTCTACATCCGAGACTACGAAAGTCAACCGTTCCTACTCAGAGGTATAATTTGTACAATTTTATTCAGACAAGTCCGTTTACTCAAAAAAGTTAATTTTTTTAGAAAAGAATTGTAACTAAAAGAAAAAATTAATGCAATTAATTTTTTCCTACGTACTCTTGATTTCCTATTCAAACAAATTTTAAAATTAATGTACGGTATTGATTTAGTTAATACACAAAATGTTTAGCATGGGGGGGAGTATCAAGTTTATTATAGATGAATTTGCATTAATTTTTCGCACATAGCTTGACCGCCATCTCTTATAGTGTAGTTGGAAAGGGTAAGAAAAGGGTTGGTGTAGTCTAGTGAGGATGTTTTGTTGGTGCCATATAGTGTGAGTATTTTATTCTGATAAGAGTGATAGTATAAAGATTTAACATTCTACATAAAAGACAATAGTAAATTTGTAATTACTGTTCTACAAAACGCACAATAAATGCATCTTATAAACAAAAATATTGAAGTATAAATTATACTTAGAAATGTTTTAGAAAGCAGAGATTTTATAAATCAAGATCCTAAAACAAACAATAAGTAAGTTTGGTAAAATTATTGATGCATTTGTTGTTTAAGGGACCATTTATTAACATCTAGTATTTGCAAACTTAAAACGAGTGTCACAATAAACATATAGAAAATCATTTTGATGAAAATTAAAAATGTTGAAATTATGGACA
This sequence comes from Aphrophora alni, assembly GCA_963513935.1. Lineage (NCBI taxonomy): Eukaryota > Metazoa > Arthropoda > Insecta > Hemiptera > Aphrophoridae > Aphrophora > Aphrophora alni. The sequence goes on from OY740779.1 coordinate 19,422,862, forward strand.
TTATATTGGTTTTTAAGGACAGGGTAATGCCAATAAAAAAAATAGGTTAGTAAATTTTTAAATTAGCTCCAACAACATAGATAATATGTATAATCAACCCCACCCCTCATTATAAAACCAGACTTTTATGGGTGGGTCTGCAATAGGAAGTCACACATATCTTGATGTACAGACACGTTTTGATGAGTCGGTGATGACTAGTAAGCTTTGTGATAAATCAATACCATATTGAACATATAGTTGTATAAAATTGTTCAAAATAATCAGTTAATTACTATAGAAAATATTAATTATTGTGAGATCTAAGTAATATAACGGGAAAGCTTTGTATGTATTTTAATGTACTTTAATGTCCTTTTGTATGTTATATTACTTGGAAATTTATGATTATGTTCACTATTTTCATTCTGTTTATTAGCAATCACATTGAAGTAATTTATTTATAGAATACATATTATTATTTTTAAATGAAGATAGTACTTCTATATATAAATATAATAAAGCATTTTTACGAAAAGTCTATGTTTGTAACGACCTGTATGAAGGAAATAAGTTTTTTAATAAAATATTACAAAACCTACAAATTATCAATAAACTTCAGTAGTCCATCTGAAAACTAAGTCTGCTAGTCTAAATTGTATGAAGTGTGTAGGTTATGATTACACCAATATATAAAACTGAGAAATTCACCGTTCTCGAGTAATTTTAGAAAATAAACCTTGAATTCATTATTGGTAACTCAATGTCATACAAGTTTTACTGCAAAATATGAATAACAATATTTAGAGCTTATTACTGTGTTTATTTGCGTTCATAAATTTAATAATTACCATTCAATATATTGCAATGAAAATGAAAACATAATTTTCCAAAGATTAATTAATTTAAGATTAATAGCCTTGTCTCCAATAAATTATATCGGAAATGATTCTAAATATTGAAAATGGTTCAAATGTGCTACAAAAACAACAATACAAAATATCTTTTTACAGATAATAAAACACAATTTTTTATTTTGTACTATCCACTTTTTATTAGTCTAGCCGACCAATGGTTTCGCCTGCTAAGGCATTAACGGATTGGTCGGCTAGACTAATAAAAAGTGGAGAGTACAAAATAAAAAATTGTGTTTTATTATCTTTAAACATGGAATTCCACCAAGAACCATCGGTCTCAACAGTAATGAAAAAAAAAAAAAATCTTTTTACACTTAAGATATTTTGATTATGAAGTCACTGTTAGTAGTTTCAAAGTGGATCATTAAATAAAGTGTAAGAAGAACTAAATAATTATTAAAAAGGTCATATATGAAGACCATTTGTACAATTACAATGTGAATATAATATACAGATAGATATACTAAACATAGTGTTGTACAAACCAGCAGTTCCAAGAAAGGGCGATACCAAGTTTTTGTTTTTACCAACTACATTTAAATTGTAACATATTTTTTATTTACAATATTGCACCCAGATTTGGGTCATTAATCTTCATATTTCACTAAAATTTACTTTAAGTCAAAATCTGGTGAGAGATTGCTGGGGTAGAGAAAGTTAGGTTAGACCTGTTTTAAATAAGAGGCCTTGGGAAACACAGATGCTGTGAAGCAACCAATCATTTTAATTTCATCATATCCCCAACTTAGTCAGAAACAATTATAAATTACAAAATTATAGATACCAATAAAAATAAATAAACATGTATCAAAATGTTTGTACAGAGCATTTCAAAACAATTTTTACAACTTTAAAAGAATTTAGAAATATACTCAGATAACTTACATAATCAGTTGACATGTAAAAGTAACACACATCAAATTTTTCATTCAACAATAATTTTGGTTTGATGTGACTACCATGACTAACATCTCACCTGAAGTCAATTTCTGACCAAACTTGAGCCAGTACATCGTGCGTCACTTTTGCAGCTATGGCGTAAATTTAATTTCTTAGCTTAGGGAAATCGGCTGGTAAAGCTGGAACATATACTCGATCTTTAATGGAATCCCATAAAAAAATCTGGTGTGCGAGGCAACCACACAAATGGCTCTGCACGACCAATTCACTAACTTGGGAATCGCTTATTAAGGAATATTCTGGAGAAATGGCATACAGGGAAAGTTCTGTCTGAATTATTTTACAGCAACATCGCAAACCTGATGATTTGTCATATCATACAGAATGTCTCGACACATGTATGTTATATCATATTTCAATATAATTTTGGTGTCAAGAGGTGTAGGCCTACTTGGTGTATCCTTACTATACTGAGGACAAAAATTGTGTTGAATTGTAATTGCAGAGTTAATTTTGTAAAATCAAAACATGTAGCAAGTACCAGTAAAAGTAGCCTTTTTAAACTACAACAATGGTGGCATTTCTGGTGATAGTATTTGGCACTACGTAAGTCAAACTTGATGTGTTTTGCTTTAAATTGACACCTCAACTGATTTTGTAAGTTATCTGAATAAATTTCTACATGTTTTGAAAGTTGTAAAATCCTTTTTGAAGAGCCTGTATATACAGAAATCTGTATCTGATCATTCATTATTGGGAAATCGAAAGTTAATTTAAACATTGTATAGAAAATATAAAGAGACATAACAATAGTTTAACTGAAATTTATATACAAAAATATTCTGGTACCTCTATGTGGAGCTCCTCTTCTTTTTTCACTTGAAATATAGAAATCGCAGAAGGTGGAGTTATGTCTTTTTCTATTTTCATGTATGGTACTAAATCAACTGTAACTGGGAATTCCTTTAACAATCATTTACACAAATATTAACAGCCAATCACAATAAAGATATAATAGCAGCTTACCAAACTACATTTATATACATATTACCATATTATTATTATTTTTCTTGTAGTTTAAAAGTAAAAAACCTCTAAGAATATAAGAACATAAACTAAAGACTCTTAGCCTCCATATACTCTAATAGCGGGATGGTTGTAAGAGAACAAAAGTTGGGGTCATTTAAGACCTAATAGAGGATGAAAGAGAGGAATTTAATCCTAGACTATGTAAAGAACTGCTCCTACAGTTCATCCCTTTTAGAATAGCCGTTGGATAATGGTCTACGCAGTTATTGCAGGCACTAGCCCTCGATAATTCACAGTGACATTATAACTGGGGATCATTGTAACTACTTTGATGGGAATGTACTACAACGAAAAAACTCTACCTTTTTTAGAGTCAGACTAATTACGCCCCCTATCTTTATTAATACGTAATAGTCTCGAATCCTGAGATTTTTAGCCTACAGGATTCGTTCTCGCGTGACAAAAAGAATAAATTATCCAATCCACTGGAAGTTTTTGGCTTACTATCTTGCTGGCCTGGATTGAATAACTTCTTCGATAATTTGAGTTGCCCCAAATTACCGGTACCCCCCTTTTTATTTACGACTTCCAGTAACTGTAGTTAAGATTACCCTATTTCTCAGGGAGAACACGAATTTACTTTATTTTCTAATTTTAATCTCGTAGGTGTGTGTCCTTAGGAATACCTTTTTGATACAATATATTTTACCCTTTTTTATAATAACAAACCTGAAAATATAGCATATAATTGTGTGACCAATTCTAAATAAAACACAGTTTTAGAGAATATATAAAAAAAAATTAATTCTTTTAACTTTGAAACAACAACAACTGGAAATAATAATCTTGACACAAGTCAACAAAATAAAACTCAAAACAATTTCTCTAATAAAATTAATTGATAACAACTAAAATATTTTTTCTTTTGAGCAGAAGGCAATCACTCATAACTTTCTTAAAATTGATCTATATAAAAATTTCTATTTATCTCTGAATTTAAATTATTTAATTTATCAAATTTATTTATCGAAAAAGATTTTTATCCACACATGAGTTTGACATTATCTATTTTAATACATTTATTTAATTACACACAAAAAAAAATTTATCTCAGGAAAATCAGTGAGACTCTAAAATCGGGCCAATTTTGCCCTTTAAAAAAGGAAATTTGGATTTTCTCAGACCTTGTCTGCCGTGTTGAAGATCCTGAGTCCTGGGATGCTGATGGTCCTCTGGTGTCTGGTTGGTTGTATTTAGCGATTACAGTTGTCTCATTTCTTTTCCATGGAGTTTAGAAGGCTGGCTGGTTGGTTCGAATCTATCACCTCCTATCACTCTCGATGATACTTCTTAATATTTTGGCATAGTAACACTTAAGCTTCTTTACTGAGAATTTTGAGTCGGCAAACTGGCATAGCCACCCCTGGCACTTGTTCAACTATTTTTTCAGAGAGACCTTCGGGCATAGTCACCCCTAGCACCTGTTCAACTATTTTTTCAGAGAGACCCGTCGGGCATAGTCACCCCTAGCACCAGTTCAAACTATTTTTTCAGAGAGACCTCTATGAGATTCGTGCGGCTCTTTTTATAGCCAAAAACTATCGTATATCGATACCAATTTTTTTCCCTTACTGGACCGATACGATAGTTCTATTTATGGTGTATTTCCATGCAATTTCTTGATTATTTTTGGTGTAGGTAATTCAGTTATTTATTATTACTTTATTTATTACGTTTACCGTTTTTAAATTGTCCTTTTTAATCACTTTGCTCTAATTAATCCTTTAATCTATTTTTGCTGTAAGTTGGTATTCTGGCTCCGCCTACGACTACGTCACTTATCCTTGAACATTTAAACCCTGCAACTTGTAACTGGCCGATGTAAAAATCTTCATTGTTTTCCTTTTAATTGTCTATAACACTTTTCCTAACAGTTTTTGCGTTTTTACGTAACCGGTGTCCTGTAGCTCTTGACCGCGGCAATTTCCCGCACTTCGAATGACATTTGTCGGACTATTCATTCACCTTTAATCGCTTACGTAAGAATTTGCGTAATTTACAGTTTTTAATTCTTACACCTTTAAAGTTTTTGTTTTCAAACTTTGTCACTTTGTTTATTTCGTGATTTAAACGCACTAGCCGTGATAACATAATTCTACGACTTCTGGTAGTGATGTAATCCAGTGCGTATTTTCACACCTTTGGGTTTGGGGTTTATTTATTGACTGATTTTCCTGAAATTTACACAACTCTTAGATATTAGGTTTTAACTTCTTTTTGCAAAATTTCCACTTCTTATCTTTTTTCGTTTTCATACTATAGCGTGAAAACCATAACTCTTTTGTTTTAATCAAATTTAAATTTTTAATCATTAATTATGATATAACTTTATTTATTTAATTGCTTCTATACAATCCTTTTCTCAAAATTTATTTTTATTTACTTTTATTAGCTTTTATACTTAACCTTTTCTGCTAACTTTTTAAATATCAATTTTTTCCAAATTTTAGCAAGAATACTTTTATCTTAAAATTACATTTTATTTTCAGAAATACCAAGGTTTTTTATTTTTTATTAATTTTGAAAATTTTTAAATTCTTCATTTAAATATGCCGTAACGTCTGTTAGTTAATATGAAATAACAGTACTAGATATGTATTGCATACAACTTGTATTAAAACTACATATCCTTATACATTATTATTTCATATTTTCAAAATTCATAAAAAATGATTTTTCAATTCAAAATCCGCCGACATAGGAATTTACTGTTAGAACAAGCCGGCAAGAGTTGACCTTGGACCATTTCATAGTTCAATCTCACCGACCGGCTATAAGCAGTAAAAAGTTCTACAAAACATCCATACCTTGCATTGGGATTATTTTTTGATATTTTTCTTTTTTGACCAAAATATAACCCCATACAACGAATTTCCGTTGTAGCTCCCTCCTTATGTCAGCCACCTTGAAATATTCTCAATATTTCATGAGTTATGACATAACATACGATACCCCTTATTTAAACTTCATTAATCTTCAAAATTAATCTTACCTTGTTACCCTGTTCTGCCTTTTCTGCTCCTAGATTCCTAACATAATACATCACATATCTTTATATTATACATTCATTTATGACATTTATTTATAATATTAATTGATTGTTTATAATTGTTTTTTAATTGTCTTTCTTATAATTATTTAGTTCACATCACTTTTCACACTATATTGGGGCCTGTCATTTTCCTGAGATAACTTACCATTATATAATCTCCATACCTTAACTTCTGGCTAGAGTATTTACTAATAACAAAGTTACCCCATTCAAAACGTTTTAATTTTAATTTTAATTTTAATTAATTTACTGTTTTCCCTTAGTCACTTACCCCTTTATTTTTTACTTTAAAATTTCCCCTTTGATTTTTTATTAGTTATTATTATAAATTTTTTTATTTTTCACTATTAACTTCTCCTAATTATTTTTCGATAGGCTTTTTCGTCTGAATTTGCTGAATCCAATGATGTAACACCTAATCTGGTTCTGACTTTAATTACAATTTTTCTCTATTGTGATTTAGTATAATTGTCGACATTCCATTCCCTTTGTATTCTTGCGACTTTGTTCCGTTAGCCAACTGACAGTAGATATCCTAAGTCAATATTGCCTTCCTTGACCTAGTTAACACAACCTTGCTTCCGTTACACATTGAATCTAAATATTATGTTTTTACTCTGCTTACGGTTTCATTCATTAGGGCTGGTTTCCCGTTATGACATCAAACCAGTTTTTAGTATACATCTGGATACTTAATTTAGTCTTGCAGCATGTTAAATCCTTTAACCTATTATTTTTATTTATTATCCAGCTTAATTATACCATATCTTGAATTTTCTTCTAACTATTTGTCATTTTCATATTAACCGTTGTACGCTCATATTTCTTTTTACATTTATACAGGGTTTTCATAATTTATGTCCTATCCCAAACACTTGTTTATTTTTATTTTATATTTTAATTCATGCTCCATAGTAGATTCGTAAAACCTTTATGTCATATTTCCCTTTAATTTTATTATTGTTTATATTTTTTACTATGAAAGTCTTACTACCTACTTTATTTACAATTTCAAAGGGACCTGTATATTATAATTTCTAGTACTTTTCCTAAATAAATTCTTACAGCTAAACATATTTCCATCATGTAGTATAATTTGTTTCTTCCCAGGTGTCCATAAGCTTTATGTATCTCCATTATTAATTCCGTCTCTATTTCTGCTGGAATCCCTAATTTCCATCGGTTTCTTCCATATTTATATAACAATTCATTTTCAACTCTGTAACTTCTATTATAATTATTTATTATGTTTAATATTACTTCATTCTAAATTTTTCGTCTTGTTTAAGCCCAAAGTGTTGTATTTAATATTGTAATCTTAACTTTTCTCCTGGCAAAATAAAGTTTTCTTCGGATTCATGATAAGGCCGCCATCTTGAAACTTCTGAAATATTTCTTCCCTTACTTGCTTTCTATAATTTAATGGAATTGGATAGTTCCTATTTACAAATGTTTTATCAGATCCTAATTTAAGCTCATGTTCATATTTATTGGACAAACCTGGAATTTCTGAAAAAATACTTTGGTATTTATTTATTAAATTTTGTAACTGTATTTCCTCTTGCGCTGTAAAAATAGTATTATGTGAATAGTCGACCGAAACATTTCTTATTTACAACCCTTTGTTAAAGTTTGGTTGCTTGTTTATCGCGCGGCCGTTTGCTCTGGACCCTAACCACTTTCTCTTTTTCTAACGGTATAGGCAGAATACCGTCGTAAATTTGTCTTCAGTTTCACATGTGTTCTGTGATAATTCGGACTAAATTTAACACTATAATTCAGCTTGTTTTTATGCGAAGTGCTCTTATAACTATTATTCAAATTACTTTTATTGTTTCTTTCTTTGTTTAATTTAATTTCATTACGCGATTTCTTATTATTTATTGAATTTTTAACATGTATGTGGAACTCTTCTTTGTGACGTAGATTTTCTTGTCTGTCCGTCGTGGTGTGTCGTCTTCGGGTTTCGTCAACATCGGTTGTGTCCTTTTCCTTAGAAACAGATAATTCTGGATTACAATTATCTGTTTCGTTTATTTTAGTGGATAGTGTTTTTAGTGATTTTGTGTTACAAGTGTGGTTTTTGGATCTAGTTTTATTTTCACGCGCGTCGATAGACATTCCAGGCAGTACCTTTATCCTACTCTGCATGTCCTTATTATTATATTTTTTATTTAATTGCTTATTCGTCGATTTATTTTTATTTAATTCCTTATTCGTCGATTTATATTTATTTAATTTATTTTTCCTTTCCTCCTCCGATAAGTATCCAATTCCTTTGAATATCTTATCCCCTTCTTTACTAACTAAGACCCTGACCGACTCCTGCATACACTGTTCGGGTTTGTCACGTTGTAGTAGTCTTATCCGGTTTTCTATCCACATTTTATCACTCTCCTTCCCTCTTATCAAAGTTTGTTGATTTTTATTGTTAGCCAACACTTTGTTATTTCCTGTATTTTTAAATATGCCTTCGGGTTGAATCCTTTTGTTCACATTTATCCCCTTAACATTATTTTTAAAATATACAGAATCCTTTTCTTTTAATTGACCTTTTGTTTCTACTAATTTTTCATAATATATTATTACTTCCTCCTTTTCCACATACAGTTTTATATATCGCTTTTCCATATTAATTTTAGCTTTTAATTCGTACAAAACATCACATCCTATTATTATTCTGGACCTTAAATTTTTTACAATTAATAATTTTAATTCGATTTCTACTTCTTTTATTTTTATTGATATCATAATTTGTTTATTTATTTTATATGGTTTACTTTTAACTGCAGTTACGATTTCCACCCCAGTTACAGGGAGTTCCAAAATTTCAAGCCCTTCTTTCTTTAACATTAAATATAATTCTTCACTAATTAGTGAAATTTCGGCTCCTGTATCTATTTCTACCATAACTACATTGTTTCCTAGATTTACGGGTATTTTAGGAGTTTCCTCAATCGGTTTTTCTTTTAAGAAATATTTTTTATCTTTTTCTAATAAATCCCCTCGTAAATCTAAATGCAATCCTCCGACACACAGTTTAGATGTTTCCTGCGGACTCGGGATTAGTTTTTCCTCTACAATTTGTTTTGTAGAGACCGAAGCGCCCCTATCTCGCACTCCGTAGTGGAAGCCGCCTTTATCTTTCGTTGTATTCGAATTAAAATTAGAGTTCGTGGGTTGTCTGTAAACTGGTGGTTCAACATTATGACGCAGATTGTCTCCTGACGTTACATAACTAGATTGTTTACTTTCATTTTCTGGTTGATTTTCCCTAGAATCACATCTGTTTTTAATATTTGACTCGAATATTAACGATTGACATTTATTATTTTGTTTACTCCCCCCTAATCTATTCGTAGAGTCGTAAACACGATAATTTAGTTTCTTGCTTCCTCCTATTTGATTATTTTTATTATAATGAACGGTTTGTTTATTTTCTAAATTTTCTTTATTATTTTTTCCATTATTTATTAAATTTCTACTTTGTTTATTATTTATTATTTTATCCGCAGCCTTAGTGTAATCCGATGGTCTATTAGGTGTCAAAAAGGCCTCTTTTATCCGTTTAAATTCCTAGGCGAGTTAGGATGGTTTTTTGATGGACCAGGTTTCGAAAGGTTTGGAGGTCGAGGTTTATTTTGGGTGTCACCATAGGATCTCTGGTTAGGGTTGTTAGGAAAGGTTTTGGTTTGCCTATTATCCCTCTCCGGATTGGAATTCCAGTTTCCCCTACGCGATTCCTCCATCGTATCGACACTAGTTAGAAACGTGAGTGCTTCTTGAATATTTTCCATGGGTTTCCCCATACTAGTCATTCTAATATTCTCCCTAAAATGCTGCATAATCGTGAAAATTAAATATTTTTCCGGGATCGGTGGTTCTAAATCGCTTGCTTTATTTATAAGTAAACAAAAATATTCGGCTTTGGTCATATTTCCGTTTTCAAAAAATTTCCCATATTCAATTTTATTTTGAACTATTTTTTGGGATTGCAAGTTCCAATAGTGATCTATAAACAGTTTCTTAAAGTCACTATAACCCATATCCACGGTTTTCACCACATTCCACCATAACTCAGCATTTGACCTTAAATGTCGTTCGACAACCTTTAATTTTTCCTTATCATCCATTCCCACTTGAATTTCTTCTAATAAATTTTCTATCTGCCTAATAAATTGCATAGGCCTTTCCTTAGGATTACCCCAAAACTCAACTTTTACATTTTCGTTATCAATTCTATTTATTATTATTTTTCTACTACTAATTCCCCCTAAATTTATTTCCCCTACTTTTTTATCGATAATTCTAACTTTATTTTCTAACAATTTATTATCTTTTTCCAATTTATCTACTTTAGAATTTACTACTTTACTATTCTCAGCTAATGATTCAATTTTACCATTAACTTCTCTAAACTCCCCCTCCACTTCAGCTTTAAAAACCTCTTGTTGAGCCGCATTATTAGCTACTTCTAATTCTATTCCCTTAACTCTCCCTTCTATTTTATTCCAGAGTGCCCTTCTTTCTTCTCTTTCCTTCTCCCTTTCTCTGCTCTCCTTCTCCCTCCATTCCTTATCTCTCTTGTCCCTTATTTCATTTTCCTTTTCTCTTAACGCCCTTTCTTCTTGTCTTTCTTTTTCTCTTAACGCCCTTTCATCTTGTTTTTCTTTTTCTCTTAACGCCCTTTCTTCTTGTTTTTCTTTTTCCCTTATCGCCCTTTCATCTTTTTCTCTCTTTTCTAAGTAGGCCATTAACGATTTACCTTCTTGGGTCTTTTCCGCCATTTTGTTTTTCTTAATTTTTTTATTTAATATTAATAGATTTATTAATTATTTTTTAATTGATTCTATCTTTATTTAATTTATTTATTTTAATCTTTCTATTTTTATACCCGAATTTAATTATTTAATTATGTTTTATTATTATTATTTTTTATTTATTTCACTCCCTCCCAAATTTATATAACCAACACAGATCACCAGAATTTAAGGTATGTAGTATACTTACAAACTATACATCTTATACTAAGCATACACATTTAGGTAAAATATACTGTATCTGTATTCTTTGAAGCCTAGCCTAATTTTCCCAAAACAGCAGCTACACTATACAATGCAAACAACCAGTTCGTATTACTTTGTTCAATAGCAAGTACTAATCGCTTACCCTGTACTTTTTATAACTACTAATTTAAAAACAATTATTCGGGCTTCACCGTATGGGCGCCATCTTGTATCTACAACGAAAAAACTCTACCTTTTTTAGAGTCAGACTAATTACACCCCCTATCTTTATTAATACGTAATAGTCTCGAATCCTGAGATTTTTAGCCTACAGGATTCGTTCTCGCGTGACAAAAAGAATAAATTATCCAATCCACTGGAAGTTTTTGGCTTACTATCTTGCTGGCCTGGATTGAATAACTTCTTCGATAATTTGAGTTGCCCCAAATTACCGGTACCCCCCTTTTTATTTACGACTTCCAGTAACTGTAGTTAAGATTACCCTATTTCTCAGGGAGAACACGAATTTACTTTATTTTCTAATTTTAATCTCGTAGGTGTGTGTCCTTAGGAATACCTTTTTGATACAATATATTTTACCCTTTTTTATAATAACAAACCTGAAAATATAGCATATAATTGTGTGACCAATTCTAAATAAAACACAGTTTTAGAGAATATATAAAAAAAATTAATTCTTTTAATTAATTGAAACAACAACAACTGGAAATAATAATCTTGACACAAGTCAACAAAATAAAACTCAAAACAATTTCTCTAATAAAATTAATTGATAACAACTAAAATATTTTTTCTTTTGAGCAGAAGGCAATCACTCATAACTTTCTTAAAATTGATCTATATAAAAATTTCTATTTATCTCTGAATTTAAATTATTTAATTTATCAAATTTATTTATCGAAAAAGATTTTTATCCACACATGAGTTTGACATTATCTATTTTAATACATTTATTTAATTACACACAAAAAAAAAATTTATCTCAGGAAAATCAGTGATACTCTAAAATCGGGCCAATTTTGCCCTTTAAAAAAGGAAATTTGGATTTTCTCAGACCTTGTCTGCCGTGTTGAAGATCCTGAGTCCTGGGATGCTGATGGTCCTCTGGTGTCTGGTTGGTTGTATTTAGCGATTACAGTTGTCTCATTTCTTTTCCATGGAGTTTAGAAGGCTGGCTGGTTGGTTCGAATCTATCACCTCCTATCACTCTCGATGATACTTCTTAATATTTTGGCATAGTAACACTTAAGCTTCTTTACTGAGAATTTTGAGTCGGCAAACTGGCATAGCCACCCCTGGCACTTGTTCAACTATTTTTTCAGAGAGACCTTCGGGCATAGTCACCCCTAGCACCTGTTCAACTATTTTTTCAGAGAGACCCGTCGGGCTTAGTCACCCCTAGCACCAGTTCAAACTATTTTTTCAGAGAGACCTCTATGAGATTCGTGCGGCTCTTTTTATAGCCAAAAACTATCGTATATCGATACCAATTTTTTTCCCTCACTGGACCGATACGATAGTTCCATTTATGGTGTATTTCCATGCAATTTCTTGATTATTTTTGGTGTAGGTGATTCAGTTATTTATTATTACTTTATTTATTACGTTTACCGTTTTTAAATTGTCCTTTTTAATCACTTTGCTCTAATTAATCCTTTAATCTATTTTTGCTGTAAGTTGGTATTCTGGCTCCGCCTACGACTACGTCACTTATCCTTGAACATTTAAACCCTGCAACTTGTAACTGGCCGATGTAAAAATCTTCATTGTTTTCCTTTTAATTGTCTATAACACTTTTCCTAACAGTTTTTGCGTTTTTACGTAACCGGTGTCCTGTAGCTCTTGACCGCGGCAATTTCCCGCACTTCGAATGACATTTGTCGGACTATTCATTCACCTTTAATCGCTTAAGTAAGAATTTGCGTAATTTACAGTTTTTAATTCTTACACCTTTAAAGTTTTTGTTTTCAAACTTTGTCACTTTGTTTATTTCGTGATTTAAACGCACTAGCCGTGATAACATAATTCTACGACTTCTGGTAGTGATGTAATCCAGTGCGTATTTTCACACCTTTGGGTTTGGGGTTTATTTATTGACTGATTTTCCTGAAATTTACACAACTCTTAGATATTAGGTTTTAACTTCTTTTTGCAAAATTTCCACTTCTTATCTTTTTTCGTTTTCATACTATAGCGTGAAAACCATAACTCTTTTGTTTTAATCAAATTTAAATTTTTAATCATTAATTATGATATAACTTTATTTATTTAATTGCTTCTATACAATCCTTTTCTCAAAATTTATTTTTATTTACTTTTATTAGCTTTTATACTTAACCTTTTCTGCTAACTTTTTAAATATCAATTTTTTCCAAATTTTAGCAAGAATACTTTTATCTTAAAATTACATTTTATTTTCAGAAATACCAAGGTTTTTTATTTTTTATTAATTTTGAAAATTTTTAAATTCTTCATTTAAATATGCCGTAACGTCTGTTAGTTAATATGAAATAACAGTACTAGATATGTATTGCATACAACTTGTATTAAAACTACATATCCTTATACATTATTATTTCATATTTTCAAAATTCATAAAAAATGATTTTTCAATTCAAAATCCGCCGACATAGGAATTTACTGTTAGAACAAGCCGGCAAGAGTTGACCTTGGACCATTTCATAGTTCAATCTCACCGACCGGCTATAAGCAGTAAAAAGTTCTACAAAACATCCATACCTTGCATTGGGATTATTTTTTGATATTTTTCTTTTTTGACCAAAATATAACCCCATACAACGAATTTCCGTTGTAGCTCCCTCCTTATGTCAGCCACCTTGAAATATTCTCAATATTTCATGAGTTATGACATAACATACGATACCCCTTATTTAAACTTCATTAATCTTCAAAATTAATCTTACCTTGTTACCCTGTTCTGCCTTTTCTGCTCCTAGATTCCTAACATAATACATCACATATCTTTATATTATACATTCATTTATGACATTTATTTATAATATTAATTGATTGTTTATAATTGTTTTTTAATTGTCTTTCTTATAATTATTTAGTTCACATCACTTTTCACACTATATTGGGGCCTGTCATTTTCCTGAGATAACTTACCATTATATAATCTCCATACCTTAACTTCTGGCTAGAGTATTTACTAATAACAAAGTTACCCCATTCAAAACGTTTTAATTTTAATTTTAATTTTAATTAATTTACTGTTTTCCCTTAGTCACTTACCCCTTTATTTTTTACTTTAAAATTTCCCCTTTGATTTTTTATTAGTTATTATTATAAATTTTTTTATTTTTCACTATTAACTTCTCCTAATTATTTTTCGATAGGCTTTTTCGTCTGAATTTGCTGAATCCAATGATGTAACACCTAATCTGGTTCTGACTTTAATTACAATTTTTCTCTATTGTGATTTAGTATAATTGTCGACATTCCATTCCCTTTGTATTCTTGCGACTTTGTTCCGTTAGCCAACTGACAGTAGATATCCTAAGTCAATATTGCCTTCCTTGACCTAGTTAACACAACCTTGCTTCCGTTACACATTGAATCTAAATATTATGTTTTTACTCTGCTTACGGTTTCATTCATTAGGGCTGGTTTCCCGTTATGACATCAAACCAGTTTTTAGTATACATCTGGATACTTAATTTAGTCTTGCAGCATGTTAAATCCTTTAACCTATTATTTTTATTTATTATCCAGCTTAATTATACCATATCTTGAATTTTCTTCTAACTATTTGTCATTTTCATATTAACCGTTGTACGCTCATATTTCTTTTTACATTTATACAGGGTTTTCATAATTTATGTCCTATCCCAAACACTTGTTTATTTTTATTTTATATTTTAATTCATGCTCCATAGTAGATTCGTAAAACCTTTATGTCGTATTTCCCTTTAATTTTATTATTGTTTATATTTTTTACTATGAAAGTCTTACTACCTACTTTATTTACAATTTCAAAGGGACCTGTATATTATAATTTCTAGTACTTTTCCTAAATAAATCCTTACAGCTAAACATATTTCCATCATGTAGTATAATTTGTTTCTTCCCAGGTGTCCATAAGCTTTATGTATCTCCATTATTAATTCCGTCTCTATTTCTGCTGGAATCCCTAATTTCCATCGGTTTCTTCCATATTTATATAACAATTCATTTTCAACTCTGTAACTTCTATTATAATTATTTATTATGTTTAATATTACTTCATTCTAAATTTTTCGTCTTGTTTAAGCCCAAAGTGTTGTATTTAATATTGTAATCTTAACTTTTCTCCTGGCAAAATAAAGTTTTCTTCGGATTCATGATAAGGCCGCCATCTTGAAACTTCTGAAATATTTCTTCCCTTACTTGCTTTCTATAATTTAATGGAATTGGATAGTTCCTATTTACAAATGTTTTATCAGATCCTAATTTAAGCTCATGTTCATATTTATTGGACAAACCTGGAATTTCTGAAAAAATACCTTGGTATTTATTTATTAAATTTTGTAACTGTATTTCCTCTTGCGCTGTAAAAATAGTATTATGTGAATAGTCGACCGAAACATTTCTTATTTACAACCCTTTGTTAAAGTTTGGTTGCTTGTTTATCGCGCGGCCGTTTGCTCTGGACCCTAACCACTTTCTCTTTTTCTAACGGTATAGGCAGAATACCGTCGTAAATTTGTCTTCAGTTTCACATGTGTTCTGTGATAATTCGGACTAAATTTAACACTATAATTCAGCTTGTTTTTATGCGAAGTGCTCTTATAACTATTATTCAAATTACTTTTATTGTTTCTTTCTTTGTTTAATTTAATTTCATTACGCGATTTCTTATTATTTATTGAATTTTTAACATGTATGTGGAACTCTTCTTTGTGACGTAGATTTTCTTGTCTGTCCGTCGTGGTGTGTCGTCTTCGGGTTTCGTCAACATCGGTTGTGTCCTTTTCCTTAGAAACAGATAATTCTGGATTACAATTATCTGTTTCGTTTATTTTAGTGGATAGTGTTTTTAGTGATTTTGTGTTACAAGTGTGGTTTTTGGATCTAGTTTTATTTTCACGCGCGTCGATAGACATTCCAGGCAGTACCTTTATCCTACTCTGCATGCCCTTATTATTATATTTTTTATTTAATTGCTTATTCGTCGATTTATTTTTATTTAATTCCTTATTCGTCGATTTATATTTATTTAATTTATTTTTCCTTTCCTCCTCCGATAAGTATCCAATTCCTTTGAATATCTTATCCCCTTCTTTACTAACTAAGACCCTGACCGACTCCTGCATACACTGTTCGGGTTTGTCACGTTGTAGTAGTCTTATCCGGTTTTCTATCCACATTTTATCACTCTCCTTCCCTCTTATCAAAGTTTGTTGATTTTTATTGTTAGCCAACACTTTGTTATTTCCTGTATTTTTAAATATGCCTTCGGGTTGAATCCTTTTGTTCACATTTATCCCCTTAACATTATTTTTAAAATATACAGAATCCTTTTCTTTTAATTGACCTTTTGTTTCTACTAATTTTTCATAATATATTATTACTTCCTCCTTTTCCACATACAGTTTTATATATCGCTTTTCCATATTAATTTTAGCTTTTAATTCGTACAAAACATCACATCCTATTATTATTCTGGACCTTAAATTTTTTACAATTAATAATTTTAATTCGATTTCTACTTCTTTTATTTTTATTGATATCATAATTTGTTTATTTATTTTATATGGTTTACTTTTAACTGCAGTTACGATTTCCACCCCAGTTACAGGGAGTTCCAAAATTTCAAGCCCTTCTTTCTTTAACATTAAATATAATTCTTCACTAATTAGTGAAATTTCGGCTCCTGTATCTATTTCTACCATAACTACATTGTTTCCTAGATTTACGGGTATTTTAGGAGTTTCCTCAATCGGTTTTTCTTTTAAGAAATATTTTTTATCTTTTTCTAATAAATCCCCTCGTAAATCTAAATGCAATCCTCCGACACACAGTTTAGATGTTTCCTGCGGACTCGGGATTAGTTTTTCCTCTACAATTTGTTTTGTAGAGACCGAAGCGCCCCTATCTCGCACTCCGTAGTGGAAGCCGCCTTTATCTTTCGTTGTATTCGAATTAAAATTAGAGTTCGTGGGTTGTCTGTAAACTGGTGGTTCAACATTATGACGCAGATTGTCTCCTGACGTTACATAACTAGATTGTTTACTTTCATTTTCTGGTTGATTTTCCCTAGAATCACATCTGTTTTTAATATTTGACTCGAATATTAACGATTGACATTTATTATTTTGTTTACTCCCCCCTAATCTATTCGTAGAGTCGTAAACACGATAATTTAGTTTCTTGCTTCCTCCTATTTGATTATTTTTATTATAATGAACGGTTTGTTTATTTTCTAAATTTTCTTTATTATTTTTTCCATTATTTATTAAATTTCTACTTTGTTTATTATTTATTATTTTATCCGCAGCCTTAGTGTAATCCGATGGTCTATTAGGTGTCAAAAAGGCCTCTTTTATCCGTTTAAATTCCTAGGCGAGTTAGGATGGTTTTTTGATGGACCAGGTTTCGAAAGGTTTGGAGGTCGAGGTTTATTTTGGGTGTCACCATAGGATCTCTGGTTAGGGTTGTTAGGAAAGGTTTTGGTTTGCCTATTATCCCTCTCCGGATTGGAATTCCAGTTTCCCCTACGCGATTCCTCCATCGTATCGACACTAGTTAGAAACGTAAGTGCTTCTTGAATATTTTCCATGGGTTTCCCCATACTAGTCATTCTAATATTCTCCCTAAAATGCTGCATAATCGTGAAAATTAAATATTTTTCCGGGATCGGTGGTTCTAAATCGCTTGCTTTATTTATAAGTAAACAAAAATATTCGGCTTTGGTCATATTTCCGTTTTCAAAAAATTTCCCATATTCAATTTTATTTTGAACTATTTTTTGGGATTGCAAGTTCCAATAGTGATCTATAAACAGTTTCTTAAAGTCACTATAACCCATATCCGCGGTTTTCACCACATTCCACCATAACTCAGCATTTGACCTTAAATGTCGTTCGACAACCTTTAATTTTTCCTTATCATCCATTCCCACTTGAATTTCTTCTAATAAATTTTCTATCTGCCTAATAAATTGCATAGGCCTTTCCTTAGGATTACCCCAAAACTCAACTTTTACATTTTCGTTATCAATTCTATTTATTATTATTTTTCTACTACTAATTCCCCCTAAATTTATTTCCCCTACTTTTTTATCGATAATTCTAACTTTATTTTCTAACAATTTATTATCTTTTTCCAATTTATCTACTTTAGAATTTACTACTTTACTATTCTCAGCTAATGATTCAATTTTACCATTAACTTCTCTAAACTCCCCCTCCACTTCAGCTTTAAAAACCTCTTGTTGAGCCGCATTATTAGCTACTTCTAATTCTATTCCCTTAACTCTCCCTTCTATTTTATTCCAGAGTGCCCTTCTTTCTTCTCTTTCCTTCTCCCTTTCTCTGCTCTCCTTCTCCCTCCATTCCTTATCTCTCTTGTCCCTTATTTCATTTTCCTTTTCTCTTAACGCCCTTTCTTCTTGTCTTTCTTTTTCTCTTAACGCCCTTTCATCTTGTTTTTCTTTTTCTCTTAACGCCCTTTCTTCTTGTTTTTCTTTTTCCCTTATCGCCCTTTCATCTTTTTCTCTCTTTTCTAAGTAGGCCATTAACGATTTACCTTCTTGGGTCTTTTCCGCCATTTTGTTTTTCTTAATTTTTTTATTTAATATTAATAGATTTATTAATTATTTTTTAATTGATTCTATCTTTATTTTATTTATTTATTTTAATCTTTCTATTTTTATACCCGAATTTAATTATTTAATTATGTTTTATTATTATTATTTTTTATTTATTTCACTCCCTCCCAAATTTATATAACCAACACAGATCACCAGAATTTAAGGTATGTAGTATACTTACAAACTATACATCTTATACTAAGCATACACATTTAGGTAAAATATACTGTATCTGTATTCTTTGAAGCCTAGCCTAATTTTCCCAAAACAGCAGCTACACTATACAATGCAAACAACCAGTTCGTATTACTTTGTTCAATAGCAAGTACTAATCGCTTACCCTGTACTTTTTATAACTACTAATTTAAAAACAATTATTCGGGCTTCACCGTATGGGCGCCATCTTGTATCTACAACGAAAAAACTCTACCTTTTTTAGAGTCAGACTAATTACACCCCCTATCTTTATTAATACGTAATAGTCTCGAATCCTGAGATTTTTAGCCTACAGGATTCGTTCTCGCGTGACAAAAAGAATAAATTATCCAATCCACTGGAAGTTTTTGGCTTACTATCTTGCTGGCCTGGATTGAATAACTTCTTCGATAATTTGAGTTGCCCCAAATTACCGGTACCCCCCTTTTTATTTACGACTTCCAGTAACTGTAGTTAAGATTACCCTATTTCTCAGGGAGAACACGAATTTACTTTATTTTCTAATTTTAATCTCGTAGGTGTGTGTCCTTAGGAATACCTTTTTGATACAATATATTTTACCCTTTTTTATAATAACAAACCTGAAAATATAGCATATAATTGTGTGACCAATTCTAAATAAAACACAGTTTTAGAGAATATATAAAAAAAATTAATTCTTTTAATTAATTGAAACAACAACAACTGGAAATAATAATCTTGACACAAGTCAACAAAATAAAACTCAAAACAATTTCTCTAATAAAATTAATTGATAACAACTAAAATATTTTTTCTTTTGAGCAGAAGGCAATCACTCATAACTTTCTTAAAATTGATCTATATAAAAATTTCTATTTATCTCTGAATTTAAATTATTTAATTTATCAAATTTATTTATCGAAAAAGATTTTTATCCACACATGAGTTTGACATTATCTATTTTAATACATTTATTTAATTACACACAAAAAAAAAAATTATCTCAGGAAAATCAGTGATACTCTAAAATCGGGCCAATTTTGCCCTTTAAAAAAGGAAATTTGGATTTTCTCAGACCTTGTCTGCCGTGTTGAAGATCCTGAGTCCTGGGATGCTGATGGTCCTCTGGTGTCTGGTTGGTTGTATTTAGCGATTACAGTTGTCTCATTTCTTTTCCATGGAGTTTAGAAGGCTGGCTGGTTGGTTCGAATCTATCACCTCCTATCACTCTCGATGATACTTCTTAATATTTTGGCATAGTAACACTTAAGCTTCTTTACTGAGAATTTTGAGTCGGCAAACTGGCATAGCCACCCCTGGCACTTGTTCAACTATTTTTTCAGAGAGACCTTCGGGCATAGTCACCCCTAGCACCTGTTCAACTATTTTTTCAGAGAGACCCGTCGGGCTTAGTCACCCCTAGCACCAGTTCAAACTATTTTTTCAGAGAGACCTCTATGAGATTCGTGCGGCTCTTTTTATAGCCAAAAACTATCGTATATCGATACCAATTTTTTTCCCTCACTGGACCGATACGATAGTTCCATTTATGGTGTATTTCCATGCAATTTCTTGATTATTTTTGGTGTAGGTGATTCAGTTATTTATTATTACTTTATTTATTACGTTTACCGTTTTTAAATTGTCCTTTTTAATCACTTTGCTCTAATTAATCCTTTAATCTATTTTTGCTGTAAGTTGGTATTCTGGCTCCGCCTACGACTACGTCACTTATCCTTGAACATTTAAACCCTGCAACTTGTAACTGGCCGATGTAAAAATCTTCATTGTTTTCCTTTTAATTGTCTATAACACTTTTCCTAACAGTTTTTGCGTTTTTACGTAACCGGTGTCCTGTAGCTCTTGACCGCGGCAATTTCCCGCACTTCGAATGACATTTGTCGGACTATTCATTCACCTTTAATCGCTTAAGTAAGAATTTGCGTAATTTACAGTTTTTAATTCTTACACCTTTAAAGTTTTTGTTTTCAAACTTTGTCACTTTGTTTATTTCGTGATTTAAACGCACTAGCCGTGATAACATAATTCTACGACTTCTGGTAGTGATGTAATCCAGTGCGTATTTTCACACCTTTGGGTTTGGGGTTTATTTATTGACTGATTTTCCTGAAATTTACACAACTCTTAGATATTAGGTTTTAACTTCTTTTTGCAAAATTTCCACTTCTTATCTTTTTTCGTTTTCATACTATAGCGTGAAAACCATAACTCTTTTGTTTTAATCAAATTTAAATTTTTAATCATTAATTATGATATAACTTTATTTATTTAATTGCTTCTATACAATCCTTTTCTCAAAATTTATTTTTATTTACTTTTATTAGCTTTTATACTTAACCTTTTCTGCTAACTTTTTAAATATCAATTTTTTCCAAATTTTAGCAAGAATACTTTTATCTTAAAATTACATTTTATTTTCAGAAATACCAAGGTTTTTTATTTTTTATTAATTTTGAAATTTTTTAAATTCTTCATTTAAATATGCCGTAACGTCTGTTAGTTAATATGAAATAACAGTACTAGATATGTATTGCATACAACTTGTATTAAAACTACATATCCTTATACATTATTATTTCATATTTTCAAAATTCATAAAAAATGATTTTTCAATTCAAAATCCGCCGACATAGGAATTTACTGTTAGAACAAGCCGGCAAGAGTTGACCTTGGACCATTTCATAGTTCAATCTCACCGACCGGCTATAAGCAGTAAAAAGTTCTACAAAACATCCATACCTTGCATTGGGATTATTTTTTGATATTTTTCTTTTTTGACCAAAATATAACCCCATACAACGAATTTCCGTTGTAGCTCCCTCCTTATGTCAGCCACCTTGAAATATTCTCAATATTTCATGAGTTATGACATAACATACGATACCCCTTATTTAAACTTCATTAATCTTCAAAATTAATCTTACCTTGTTACCCTGTTCTGCCTTTTCTGCTCCTAGATTCCTTACATAATACATCACATATCTTTATATTATACATTCATTTATGACATTTATTTATAATATTAATTGATTGTTTATAATTGTTTTTGAATTGTCTTTCTTATAATTATTTAGTTCACATCACTTTTCACACTATATTGGGGCCTGTCATTTTCCTGAGATAACTTACCATTATATAATCTCCATACCTTAACTTCTGGCTAGAGTATTTACTAATAACAAAGTTACCCCATTCAAAACGTTTTAATTTTAATTTTAATTTTAATTAATTTACTGTTTTCCCTTAGTCACTTACCCCTTTATTTTTTACTTTAAAATTTCCCCTTTGATTTTTTATTAGTTATTATTATAAATTTTTTTATTTTTCACTATTAACTTCTCCTAATTATTTTTCGATAGGCTTTTTCGTCTGAATTTGCTGAATCCAATGATGTAACACCTAATCTGGTTCTGACTTTAATTACAATTTTTCTCTATTGTGATTTAGTATAATTGTCGACATTCCATTCCCTTTGTATTCTTGCGACTTTGTTCCGTTAGCCAACTGACAGTAGATATCCTAAGTCAATATTGCCTTCCTTGACCTAGTTAACACAACCTTGCTTCCGTTACACATTGAATCTAAATATTATGTTTTTACTCTGCTTACGGTTTCATTCATTAGGGCTGGTTTCCCGTTATGACATCAAACCAGTTTTTAGTATACATCTGGATACTTAATTTAGTCTTGCAGCATGTTAAATCCTTTAACCTATTATTTTTATTTATTATCCAGCTTAATTATACCATATCTTGAATTTTCTTCTAACTATTTGTCATTTTCATATTAACCGTTGTACGCTCATATTTCTTTTTACATTTATACAGGGTTTTCATAATTTATGTCCTATCCCAAACACTTGTTTATTTTTATTTTATATTTTAATTCATGCTCCATAGTAGATTCGTAAAACCTTTATGTCATATTTCCCTTTAATTTTATTATTGTTTATATTTTTTACTATGAAAGTCTTACTACCTACTTTATTTACAATTTCAAAGGGACCTGTATATTATAATTTCTAGTATTTTTCCTAAATAAATCCTTACAGCTAAACATATTTCCATCATGTAGTATAATTTGTTTCTTCCCAGGTGTCCATAAGCTTTATGTATCTCCATTATTAATTCCGTCTCTATTTCTGCTGGAATCCCTAATTTCCATCGGTTTCTTCCATATTTATATAACAATTCATTTTCAACTCTGTAACTTCTATTATAATTATTTATTATGTTTAATATTACTTCATTCTAAATTTTTCGTCTTGTTTAAGCCCAAAGTGTTGTATTTAATATTGTAATCTTAACTTTTCTCCTGGCAAAATAAAGTTTTCTTCGGATTCATGATAAGGCCGCCATCTTGAAACTTCTGAAATATTTCTTCCCTTACTTGCTTTCTATAATTTAATGGAATTGGATAGTTCCTATTTACAAATGTTTTATCAGATCCTAATTTAAGCTCATGTTCATATTTATTGGACAAACCTGGAATTTCTGAAAAAATACTTTGGTATTTATTTATTAAATTTTGTAACTGTATTTCCTCTTGCGCTGTAAAAATAGTATTATGTGAATAGTCGACCGAAACATTTCTTATTTACAACCCTTTGTTAAAGTTTGGTTGCTTGTTTATCGCGCGGCCGTTTGCTCTGGACCCTAACCACTTTCTCTTTTTCTAACGGTATAGGCAGAATACCGTCGTAAATTTGTCTTCAGTTTCACATGTGTTCTGTGATAATTCGGACTAAATTTAACACTATAATTCAGCTTGTTTTTATGCGAAGTGCTCTTATAACTATTATTCAAATTACTTTTATTGTTTCTTTCTTTGTTTAATTTAATTTCATTACGCGATTTCTTATTATTTATTGAATTTTTAACATGTATGTGGAACTCTTCTTTGTGACGTAGATTTTCTTGTCTGTCCGTCGTGGTGTGTCGTCTTCGGGTTTCGTCAACATCGGTTGTGTCCTTTTCCTTAGAAACAGATAATTCTGGATTACAATTATCTGTTTCGTTTATTTTAGTGGATAGTGTTTTTAGTGATTTTGTGTTACAAGTGTGGTTTTTGGATCTAGTTTTATTTTCACGCGCGTCGATAGACATTCCAGGCAGTACCTTTATCCTACTCTGCATGTCCTTATTATTATATTTTTTATTTAATTGCTTATTCGTCGATTTATTTTTATTTAATTCCTTATTCGTCGATTTATATTTATTTAATTTATTTTTCCTTTCCTCCTCCGATAAGTATCCAATTCCTTTGAATATCTTATCCCCTTCTTTACTAACTAAGACCCTGACCGACTCCTGCATACACTGTTCGGGTTTGTCACGTTGTAGTAGTCTTATCCGGTTTTCTATCCACATTTTATCACTCTCCTTCCCTCTTATCAAAGTTTGTTGATTTTTATTGTTAGCCAACACTTTGTTATTTCCTGTATTTTTAAATATGCCTTCGGGTTGAATCCATTTGTTCACATTTATCCCCTTAACATTATTTTTAAAATATACAGAATCCTTTTCTTTTAATTGACCTTTTGTTTCTACTAATTTTTCATAATATATTATTACTTCCTCCTTTTCCACATACAGTTTTATATATCGCTTTTCCATATTAATTTTAGCTTTTAATTCGTACAAAACATCACATCCTATTATTATTCTGGACCTTAAATTTTTTACAATTAATAATTTTAATTCGATTTCTACTTCTTTTATTTTTATTGATATCATAATTTGTTTATTTATTTTATATGGTTTACTTTTAACTGCAGTTACGATTTCCACCCCAGTTACAGGGAGTTCCAAAATTTCAAGCCCTTCTTTCTTTAACATTAAATATAATTCTTCACTAATTAGTGAAATTTCGGCTCCTGTATCTATTTCTACCATAACTACATTGTTTCCTAGATTTACGGGTATTTTAGGAGTTTCCTCAATCGGTTTTTCTTTTAAGAAATATTTTTTATCTTTTTCTAATAAATCCCCTCGTAAATCTAAATGCAATCCTCCGACACACAGTTTAGATGTTTCCTGCGGACTCGGGATTAGTTTTTCCTCTACAATTTGTTTTGTAGAGACCGAAGCGCCCCTATCTCGCACTCCGTAGTGGAAGCCGCCTTTATCTTTCGTTGTATTCGAATTAAAATTAGAGTTCGTGGGTTGTCTGTAAACTGGTGGTTCAACATTATGACGCAGATTGTCTCCTGACGTTACATAACTAGATTGTTTACTTTCATTTTCTGGTTGATTTTCCCTAGAATCACATCTGTTTTTAATATTTGACTCGAATATTAACGATTGACATTTATTATTTTGTTTACTCCCCCCTAATCTATTCGTAGAGTCGTAAACACAATAATTTAGTTTCTTGCTTCCTCCTATTTGATTATTTTTATTATAATGAACGGTTTGTTTATTTTCTAAATTTTCTTTATTATTTTTTCCATTATTTATTAAATTTCTACTTTGTTTATTATTTATTATTTTATCCGCAGCCTTAGTGTAATCCGATGGTCTATTAGGTGTCAAAAAGGCCTCTTTTATCCGTTTAAATTCCTAGGCGAGTTAGGATGGTTTTTTGATGGACCAGGTTTCGAAAGGTTTGGAGGTCGAGGTTTATTTTGGGTGTCACCATAGGATCTCTGGTTAGGGTTGTTAGGAAAGGTTTTGGTTTGCCTATTATCCCTCTCCGGATTGGAATTCCAGTTTCCCCTACGCGATTCCTCCATCGTATCGACACTAGTTAGAAACGTAAGTGCTTCTTGAATATTTTCCATGGGTTTCCCCATACTAGTCATTCTAATATTCTCCCTAAAATGCTGCATAATCGTGAAAATTAAATATTTTTCCGGGATCGGTGGTTCTAAATCGCTTGCTTTATTTATAAGTAAACAAAAATATTCGGCTTTGGTCATATTTCCGTTTTCAAAAAATTTCCCATATTCAATTTTATTTTGAACTATTTTTTGGGATTGCAAGTTCCAATAGTGATCTATAAACAGTTTCTTAAAGTCACTATAACCCATATCCGCGGTTTTCACCACATTCCACCATAACTCAGCATTTGACCTTAAATGTCGTTCGACAACCTTTAATTTTTCCTTATCATCCATTCCCACTTGAATTTCTTCTAATAAATTTTCTATCTGCCTAATAAATTGCATAGGCCTTTCCTTAGGATTACCCCAAAACTCAACTTTTACATTTTCGTTATCAATTCTATTTATTATTATTTTTCTACTACTAATTCCCCCTAAATTTATTTCCCCTACTTTTTTATCGATAATTCTAACTTTATTTTCTAACAATTTATTATCTTTTTCCAATTTATCTACTTTAGAATTTACTACTTTACTATTCTCAGCTAATGATTCAATTTTACCATTAACTTCTCTAAACTCCCCCTCCACTTCAGCTTTAAAAACCTCTTGTTGAGCCGCATTATTAGCTACTTCTAATTCTATTCCCTTAACTCTCCCTTCTATTTTATTCCAGAGTGCCCTTCTTTCTTCTCTTTCCTTCTCCCTTTCTCTGCTCTCCTTCTCCCTCCATTCCTTATCTCTCTTGTCCCTTATTTCATTTTCCTTTTCTCTTAACGCCCTTTCTTCTTGTCTTTCTTTTTCTCTTAACGCCCTTTCATCTTGTTTTTCTTTTTCTCTTAACGCCCTTTCTTCTTGTTTTTCTTTTTCCCTTATCGCCCTTTCATCTTTTTCTCTCTTTTCTAAGTAGGCCATTAACGATTTACCTTCTTGGGTCTTTTCCGCCATTTTGTTTTTCTTAATTTTTTTATTTAATATTAATAGATTTATTAATTATTTTTTAATTGATTCTATCTTTATTTAATTTATTTATTTTAATCTTTCTATTTTTATACCCGAATTTAATTATTTAATTATGTTTTATTATTATTATTTTTTATTTATTTCACTCCCTCCCAAATTTATATAACCAACACAGATCACCAGAATTTAAGGTATGTAGTATACTTACAAACTATACATCTTATACTAAGCATACACATTTAGGTAAAATATACTGTATCTGTATTCTTTGAAGCCTAGCCTAATTTTCCCAAAACAGCAGCTACACTATACAATGCAAACAACCAGTTCGTATTACTTTGTTCAATAGCAAGTACTAATCGCTTACCCTGTACTTTTTATAACTACTAATTTAAAAACAATTATTCGGGCTTCACCGTATGGGCGCCATCTTGTATCTACAACGAAAAAACTCTACCTTTTTTAGAGTCAGACTAATTACGCCCCCTATCTTTATTAATACGTAATAGTCTCGAATCCTGAGATTTTTAGCCTACAGGATTCGTTCTCGCGTGACAAAAAGAATAAATTATCCAATCCACTGGAAGTTTTTGGCTTACTATCTTGCTGGCCTGGATTGAATAACTTCTTCGATAATTTGAGTTGCCCCAAATTACCGGTACCCCCCTTTTTATTTACGACTTCCAGTAACTGTAGTTAAGATTACCCTATTTCTCAGGGAGAACACGAATTTACTTTATTTTCTAATTTTAATCTCGTAGGTGTGTGTCCTTAGGAATACCTTTTTGATACAATATATTTTACCCTTTTTTATAATAACAAACCTGAAAATATAGCATATAATTGTGTGACCAATTCTAAATAAAACACAGTTTTAGAGAATATATAAAAAAAATTAATTCTTTTAATTAATTGAAACAACAACAACTGGAAATAATAATCTTGACACAAGTCAACAAAATAAAACTCAAAACAATTTCTCTAATAAAATTAATTGATAACAACTAAAATATTTTTTCTTTTGAGCAGAAGGCAATCACTCATAACTTTCTTAAAATTGATCTATATAAAAATTTCTATTTATCTCTGAATTTAAATTATTTAATTTATCAAATTTATTTATCGAAAAAGATTTTTATCCACACATGAGTTTGACATTATCTATTTTAATACATTTATTTAATTACACACAAAAAAAAAATTTATCTCAGGAAAATCAGTGATACTCTAAAATCGGGCCAATTTTGCCCTTTAAAAAAGGAAATTTGGATTTTCTCAGACCTTGTCTGCCGTGTTGAAGATCCTGAGTCCTGGGATGCTGATGGTCCTCTGGTGTCTGGTTGGTTGTATTTAGCGATTACAGTTGTCTCATTTCTTTTCCATGGAGTTTAGAAGGCTGGCTGGTTGGTTCGAATCTATCACCTCCTATCACTCTCGATGATACTTCTTAATATTTTGGCATAGTAACACTTAAGCTTCTTTACTGAGAATTTTGAGTCGGCAAACTGGCATAGCCACCCCTGGCACTTGTTCAACTATTTTTTCAGAGAGACCTTCGGGCATAGTCACCCCTAGCACCTGTTCAACTATTTTTTCAGAGAGACCCGTCGGGCTTAGTCACCCCTAGCACCAGTTCAAACTATTTTTTCAGAGAGACCTCTATGAGATTCGTGCGGCTCTTTTTATAGCCAAAAACTATCGTATATCGATACCAATTTTTTTCCCTCACTGGACCGATACGATAGTTCCATTTATGGTGTATTTCCATGCAATTTCTTGATTATTTTTGGTGTAGGTGATTCAGTTATTTATTATTACTTTATTTATTACGTTTACCGTTTTTAAATTGTCCTTTTTAATCACTTTGCTCTAATTAATCCTTTAATCTATTTTTGCTGTAAGTTGGTATTCTGGCTCCGCCTACGACTACGTCACTTATCCTTGAACATTTAAACCCTGCAACTTGTAACTGGCCGATGTAAAAATCTTCATTGTTTTCCTTTTAATTGTCTATAACACTTTTCCTAACAGTTTTTGCGTTTTTACGTAACCGGTGTCCTGTAGCTCTTGACCGCGGCAATTTCCCGCACTTCGAATGACATTTGTCGGACTATTCATTCACCTTTAATCGCTTAAGTAAGAATTTGCGTAATTTACAGTTTTTAATTCTTACACCTTTAAAGTTTTTGTTTTCAAACTTTGTCACTTTGTTTATTTCGTGATTTAAACGCACTAGCCGTGATAACATAATTCTACGACTTCTGGTAGTGATGTAATCCAGTGCGTATTTTCACACCTTTGGGTTTGGGGTTTATTTATTGACTGATTTTCCTGAAATTTACACAACTCTTAGATATTAGGTTTTAACTTCTTTTTGCAAAATTTCCACTTCTTATCTTTTTTCGTTTTCATACTATAGCGTGAAAACCATAACTCTTTTGTTTTAATCAAATTTAAATTTTTAATCATTAATTATGATATAACTTTATTTATTTAATTGCTTCTATACAATCCTTTTCTCAAAATTTATTTTTATTTACTTTTATTAGCTTTTATACTTAACCTTTTCTGCTAACTTTTTAAATATCAATTTTTTCCAAATTTTAGCAAGAATACTTTTATCTTAAAATTACATTTTATTTTCAGAAATACCAAGGTTTTTCATATTTTATTAATTTTGAAAATTTTTAAATTCTTCATTTAAATATGCCGTAACGTCTGTTAGTTAATATGAAATAACAGTACTAGATATGTATTGCATACAACTTGTATTAAAACTACATATCCTTATACATTATTATTTCATATTTTCAAAATTCATAAAAAATGATTTTTCAATTCAAAATCCGCCGACATAGGAATTTACTGTTAGAACAAGCCGGCAAGAGTTGACCTTGGACCATTTCATAGTTCAATCTCACCGACCGGCTATAAGCAGTAAAAAGTTCTACAAAACATCCATACCTTGCATTGGGATTATTTTTTGATATTTTTCTTTTTTGACCAAAATATAACTCCATACAACGAATTTCCGTTGTAGTACAAATTGAAATTGGTGATTCATATTCAAATTATATTAAGGGTGTACACAGGGGGGGGGGAGACAAGCAGCTGCCCTCCCTTCCATGATGGAAAAATAAAACAATTTTTAAATTAAACAACATTCTGAAAGAAATTAATTACAAAATTGAGACACTAGTACTATCTGTGAGAGGGAGGATTTAAGAACTACTGTTACTCGCTGGCATCATCTTGCTTGCAGGAACAAGAGTTTTCTAGAATAATATTGTCTCATTTAATGACACTATGGGAATATATTTAGTAGCTATATAAGAGCCCACACATTTTTGGTTAGAGTCAGTGGAGTTGTTATTTTCACAGAACTGCTTACCACCTGCCATCCACTTTACAATAACAAATGGATTTTAGAAAGTTTTTTTGACAACTAGTCTACTGTGATATTTATTACATGCTCCCAAACGATGTGGGCTAAACAGATGTTCTCAATAAATCTTACTTGCACATGTTAATTTTGAAAGTACAATTTTATATTAAAGATAGACAGCATTGACTTTATTATTATTAAAGCTTAAATCTAAATATAAAATCTTAATTCTAATATTTGTCCAAGGTTGGAAAGTGTTCTAACTGTTCATATTGCTTTTTAAGGAAAGTGTGGTTATTTTAATTGTTATATTTTACTTATAACTTTCTCAGATCATTTTCATTCTCCACTACCATTATTCAAAAACATGTAGCAAGCAGTTCACTCGTCGCATTCAACAAAGAAGTTTTATATTTTTAACAAGTCTGCCTCCTCTCACTCAATTCCAGAATATTCTATGATTCTAACTAATCAGAAAATCTCCTTTTATGGAGATATCACTCCATATGCAAGACACATCTTTGTTCTAGAATGTTCCATTTGCAAAGTATGACGCAATTGTCTGTTCCTTTGTTTAATTATAACGCATTATGTAAATAATGTCATTTTCATTTATAAAAGCACATTTTATTTAAAAGTTCACTTTTGTATTTATTATTTATTTTATCACTTATGATTTATTTAAATTAACATGTTATTTACAATTACATATTATTATTACAAATTATTTACTATGATTTATTTATTGGATGGAGATGATCCATGCTTACACCGTGTAGCAAGTCCAAATTTTCAGTCAAGTCAGTTGGTAAATAATATTCATAGCCTAAAGCAATTAAAGATTGGAACTTTCAAGAATACTAGTGATAAAAACGAAAGTGATTATAATGATTAAGTAGTTGAAGATTACCTCTTTCTTAACAGCAAAAAGCTCTAAAGGATCTCTGAGGCCACGGTCTTGTTGGTTCCTGCAATTATTAAAAACGGTTAATTTAACAACACACATATCCCAGTACTGGTTTACTACTGGGTCCAGGAGAAATATTTTCTGACAGACATCATATAGGTTACAAAACATGTTATTTTATAATCTAAAAGGAAAATGTTTAACATTTGCATAAACAAGTCTCTGATATCTTGGCACTGCTGTTAGAGCGCTAGTAGAGAGGTGTGACATTGATATGCCATCTTGTAGAGAATACCCTTCCCATTAAAGTTACCATCATTGCATAGACTGGTAAACATCATTCTTCCATTATTGACAGTTATTTTAAAAGTACTGATTCTGTTATTTTGTGCAGCAATTATTTCGTACTTAATTCAGGCTAGGTCCAACAAATTTCGGTAGAGCATATGGGTGTCAAATTTTAGAGCCGCCGGATCAGTATAGAAGAAGAAACCATCTAATAGGCCTCATAGCATTCAAACACCTGAAAACATCTAAGCAATGAGACAGTTAGTTTACCCATCAAGCTGGTATTTTGGGATTGTCTGATCAGAGTACTTGTCTGAAAGAGAATTTTACATACAGACCTTAAGTTTCATCTGTACAAATTCATGGTCATACAACAGCTAAATGAACGTGATTGGGGAAACCATGTTCCTAGTTGCCAAGCAATGTTTTAGTGTACTCTATTGAGTTGTTGAGAGATGAAGCTAATTTTAATTTTATTGGGCTGTGTTAATAAACAAAATTTTCAATTAACAAGATAATTGCCGACAGCTCTATGATCATACTCTGCACTGTAAACATGTCAGCGCGCCGTTGGTGAATTTTTAGTCATAGGACTGTACTTTTTGAGGAAGATTTGCAAACATAAATTCCGATTGTTATGTCGACATGTTATGCAATTTTCTGGAACTTTAAATTAATGAATTCTGAGACCAGGCTTTGAAAAAGATGGTGCAACAACTCACACAGCAAGAAAATTGATGGATGTCCAAAGATAAATGTTTCCCGGGCATCTATTTTCACGAGGCGACAATCAATGGTCTGTATGTTTACCCTACTATTAGAAATTAGGGCCATAATTCAGTTAGGAAAATAGTCTAAGTTCTTTTTAAAGAAGTTCAGAATGATAACAACTATTATGACAGAGCTAGAAAACTGACAGCTTGCCTTGCAAGTGAGGTGGACTTCACAAGTTGAGAAGTGTGAAGAAACGAGAGCAATCATTCAAGTTGGGAATTCAAATTGAGAAGTGTATATAAACCCTTGTG
Organism: Aphrophora alni; assembly: GCA_963513935.1. NCBI lineage: Eukaryota > Metazoa > Arthropoda > Insecta > Hemiptera > Aphrophoridae > Aphrophora > Aphrophora alni. The sequence continues at coordinate 19,455,228 of OY740779.1, forward strand.
TGGGAAGAAAAGCGGTCAATCATTCTAGTTGGGAAGTGTATAAAAACCCTTGGGTGGGAAGAAACGGGTCAATCATTCAAGTTGGGAAGTGTATATAAACCTTTGGGTGGGAAGAAACGGGGTCAATCATTCAAGTTGGAAAGTGTATATAAACCCTTGTAATGTAAGAAATGAGGTCAATCATTCAAGTTGGAAGAGTATATAAACCCTTGTAATGTAAGAAATGAGGTCAATCATTCTAGTTTGTGAAGTGTATATAAACCCTCAGGTGGGGAGAAACGAGGTTATTCATTCAAGAGGGGACCGCCGGCAGATTTAAAAGATGGCCAGATAGACTTGGCGAGAGAGAGCTTCAAGGGGATATATACCAGACAGCGGAAAAATACACGAAGACATAGTAAAGGTGAGCAAGTATAATTAAAGGAACTTGTAATCATTCAAAAATACCGTAGTCAGGATTGTCTAGAGTCATAATAGTTGGAATTATTCTGGATTTAAAATTTAATAATAATAATAGTAAATATTTGATTGGAATACGTACAGTAGAACCTCGGATTAACCGGCCTATACCGTAGTGTACTGGTTGGATGAGAGTTTCCAAAAATAAATTGTAATTGAAACACCAAAGCAGCGGCGAGTCAAACGACGTTATCGATAACGGTATCCCATTGTCGGCGGCATAAAACACCGCGGCATTGGCACCCGGCGGTATAGCAGACATACACCACAAAAACGTTTGATGAGCCGCTTTTTTCCCACGAATCAATTTAGTATACATTATGGAAAATATAACATTTCCTTTCAGTTCTCTTCTTGTCTGACTGGTTATCTGGTTATGATCTACGTACAGTATATACAGTAAATAAAAACGAGTGAGTTACGAAAACGGAAGCGTGTGTTGGTTTCGTTTGAGACGCGGTTAAATGTGTCAAAAGACTTGACAGAGGGGAATCTGTAAAATAGCTTTGTAGTGTTTAATTTTTTCATGTTTGATGTATAATATACATAACATAATATATACGATACATTTATGTACAATAAAATGAGTTGCAATAACATCTTAATTGCATAATTCTTAGCGCTACCTGACTAAATAAGCTTTCTTTGAACGAAAACCGATTTTTCACGGGAACCTCGGATTAACCGGCCAAACGGGCAACCGGCCCGGGTGTCAGTCCTGACTAGACCGGTTAAGAGGGGTTCTACTGTAAATCTAAATGTGAAATAAATAATTGTATTAAGAGTAATAAAAGGAGATTTAGTAATTATGAACTATTTTATTGGACTAGAGTTTATTGTAACTAAAGAACCCAGGTGGGAATCAATGGCCAATTCCTACTACTACCTCTCAGCATTTGACGACTTTTTACTCTGGGAGCATCTAAAGGTTGTAGTATTAAAACATAAGTCGAGAACAATTGATGATGATGAAAAGCTGTTATCTGGTAAGAAATTGTAGCGATACAACAGGAAATGGCCATACAAGTGATGCAAAACTTCTGGGTGTGGTTGCATACTTGGATAGGTAATGGAGGTTGGAACATAGACGATATGATATCCAAAACAACATAATTATAAAAAGTAAACATTGTTCTTTTAGATTATAACAATATTTTGTTTAACTTCTATAATGTCGGTTTTATTAACTATTCATAATAGGGAGATATTTCTGTTGGACCCTGTATAAAATTATATAGTTAGTTTCCCTTTTACGAATTACCTTAATTCTGTGGTAAAATCTTTACAATTATTGTCTTTTCTGTAATGCTACAACGTGATTTGCTGGACATCCTTAACACGTTAGCTGCCAAGGCCTAATACGATACTCTTGCCGTGAGTGCCACGATTACCAAATTATTTTCCCATTATTATTTTTGCATCTACCTATGTTACATAACATAAGGCAATAGTATTTACTAATTTTATTTACATTTATGCATATATAGTTCCGAGACCGATCGGACCGAAATGCAATTTTTCGGCTTTAATTTTAATCGTAGTATAACGTTTAGGTCCGATCGGACCGAGGTAATTTTCGTGTAAAAAAAAAAAAAAATCTAAACGGGCTATTTCATTTCTTTATGTTGGCAAGCTCACTATTTTATTTGTCTAATATTTATTTTATAAATACATATATTCATTTCACAACTGTATTCTTTGTGAATTATTCATTACTAAATCAAAATGTTTTTGTAAAATTTTTAATCGGTCCGATCGTGCCGACAAGAAAGTGAAAACATCCACTGATTTTAATATGTTATTGAGTAACCATGGTAACGGTTATTAAAGCATACAATATACTATGTCTAACACACGTCTTTACCCAATCCAGAGAATACCAAAATATGCCGATAGGTTGCTGCACTATCGAACTGTGAGCCACAAAATAAAACATTACGTCAGTGACTTTATCGGTCCGATCGTGCCGTAACGCTGCATGTACAGTCACTTTAGTTTCGGTCCGATCGGACCGATATGGCAGCTAACGTGTTAATAGAAGTTGCTCATGTGGCTACGTAATTTTAATGAGTCATACTCAAATTTACTTTTACAATATTATTATATGTATTTTAAATATACTCATAAGTGATTGTGAAAATATTAAAGTTTGGTGTTTTTAAAAATTCAATAAATATAAACTTTAATGTAATAGCAGATATTTCTTGTTGAAACTCCATATTCAAGGATAAAATAAAGCAAAAGCTTAAAGTTTCAAATATTTAATAGTATAAATGAGCTACAATTGTTTCGCCTTGCGGCATCGACGGGCTACTGATAATTTACAGGTATAGACAACTATTCAAACATAAGTTCAGGAAACTGAAATACAATAGAGAAATCGGGAAAAAAGGTAGGGGGATGACCTAGCAGGTAGATAAAGGTTAATGAACTATGGTACGGATGGGTTTTAGAAGAGGTGACGAATTTAATACAATTTGGTCATTTAAGTTGAGAATAGGTCTAAGTGAAATAGATCTATTTATTTCTAAACATTCTAAATTATTTAATCTATTGCTTTTATTTTCTATATGTAAGAGTTTAACATTCAATTTCGGATCAAAACTATGACCCGAGTCCAAAAGGTGGTTAGCAAAGTTAGAGTTTTTATAGCCATGTTTCCAGCTATTTACATGTTCTTTAATTCTAACATTTATAGATCTACCTGTTTGACCTATGTACTCAGAGTCACAATCCTGACAAGATATTTTATAAACTCCACTATTTTCTAACATTTCTTTTTTATCTTTATTATTAACCAACATTTTCCCTAGATTTTTTGTACAATAAAAGGCAACTTTACGATTACATTTAGTAGAAATAAGGTTACTGATTTTATAACTAGTTCTGTTGATATAAGATAATTTACAATATCTAACTATTTCAATGTTCTCGTTATGGGAAGAGTGGACTAAATTTTCAGCTTTACGCTTTAACTTTTTTCTTAAAATATTATCTATTAAACTAACCTCATACTTATTATTAACAGCAATTTGTTTAACGACATTCAGTTCATCATAAAAGTCATTAGGTGAAAGAGGTATACTAATAAGTCTATGTACCATGCTGTGAAAAGCAGCATGTTTATGGCTGATAGGATGGTTAGAATCAGCAGGTATAACTGTATCTGTATAAGTAGGTTTTCTGAAAATTTTTAAATTTATGATAACTATCACTGATATTAATGTTAAGGTCCAAGAAATTAATGCTGTTATTGTTACCCACTTCCATAGTGAACTGAATGTTGTTATTTACAGAATTTATGGTTTTAAGGAGAGAGTCTAACTGTCTATTAGTGCCACTAAACAAACACAAAACATCGTCAACATAACGGTACCAATAAATTATATTTTTAAATATAGGATTGTCTTTACCAAATAAATTATTTTCGAAATCAGCCATGAAAATTTCTGCTAGAAGAGGTGACAAAGGTGAACCCATTGCCTTTGGTAATTGCCAAAGGTAACAATAACAGCATTAATTTCTTGGACCTTAACATTAATATCAGTGATAGTTATCATAAATTTAAAATTTTCAGAAAACCTACTTATACAGATACAGTTATACCTGCTGATTCTAACCATCCTATCAGCCATAAACATGCTGCTTTTCACAGCATGATACATAGACTTATTAGTATACCTCTTTCACCTAATGACTTTTATGATGAACTGAATGTCGTTAAACAAATTGCTGTTAATAATAAGTATGAGGTTAATAAATTAATAATAAAATATTACCTTTTATGTCCGTCAAGTGATCCACTTATGTGAAAAAACACTACCGCGGTTTCAGATGATATCACTCATCCATCATCAGGTGAAATTATCACTCCTAAGAGGTCGTCATTAACATTAAAAAATTGTCAGACATATAACAGCACAAATACGAAAACACACAAACAACGTAACCATTTAACACAAATTGGAACAATCGTCCCATGAAGTCATCACAGATGCGAAGTCAGAACTAAGGTCAAGATCTCATCCAATCATCGATGATAATCCCCACTCCTATATAAAGTTGTTTGGTACTTTCATTGCAGTGTCAAATATTAAGTTGGAATTGAACAATAACTTGTCATTTAGGACATTATGCGGTTCCATTTTTACTGCCTTGTATATCTCAAATTCTTCATATACACTCATGTATTTACTTTTTTCACAAAATTTTAACACCTCCATGTTGGTTTGTAAGTCCGTGTATTTATGATCGTAGTCAATTAGGTGTGCAGCAAAATTAGATGTTATTGAAGTATGTTTAGATTTCGGCAAATGTTCCTTGAATCTCTTCCCAAATGAACGACCGGTTTGACCTATATAATATTTAGGACAGTCGTCACAATTCAATTTGTAAACTCCAGTACACTCAGCTAAGTTTTTGGTACAAACTTTATGTTGTAATTTAGTCTGTAATTTATTGTTCGTGGAGTAAGTTAAGGTGACGTTGTTTTTAGCTAATTCATTGTGTAAAGTATGATTCAAAAAATTGCCAAACTCTGTGGAGATAAACTTCTTCTTATTTGTTTCTTTGTTTAACAATGCAGGCATTATTATATTGTTTTTCTTCTTATTCATGTGTTTAAACCGCGGTAGTGTTTTTTCACATAAGTGGATCACTTGACGGACATAAAAGGTAATATTTTATTATTAATTTATTATATATCAGTGATTCGGGACCTTTCCACAATGAAATTAGTATGAGGTTAGTTTAATAGATAATATTTTAAGAAAAAAGTTAAAGCGTAAAGCTGAAAATTTAGTCCACTCTTCCCATAACGAGAACATTGAAATAGTTAGATATTGCAAATTATCTTATATCAACAGAACTAGTTATAAAATCAGTAACCTTATTTCTACTAAATGTAATCGTAAAGTTGCCTTTTATTGTACAAAAAATCTAGGGAAAATGTTGGTTAATAATAAAGATAAAAAAGAAATGTTAGAAAATAGTGGAGTTTATAAAATATCTTGTCAGGATTGTGACTCTGAGTACATAGGTCAAACAGGTAGATCTATAAATGTTAGAATTAAAGAACATGTAAATAGCTGGAAACATGGCTATAAAAACTCTAACTTTGCTAACCACCTTTTGGACTCGGGTCATAGTTTTGATCCGAAATTGAATGTTAAACTCTTACATATAGAAAATAAAAGCAATAGATTAAATAATTTAGAATGTTTAGAAATAAATAGATCTATTTCACTTAGACCTATTCTTCAACTTAAATGACCAAATTGTATTAAATTCGTCACCTCTTCTAAAACCCATCCGTACCATAGTTCATTAACCTTTATCTACCTGCTAGGTCATCCCCCTACCTTTTTTCCCGATTTCTCTATTGTATTTCAGTTTCCTGTACTTATGTTTGAATAGTTGTCTATACCTGTAAATTATCAGTAGCCCGTCGATGCCGCAAGGCGAAACAATTGTAGCTCATTTATACTATTAAATATTTGAAACTTTAAGCTTTTGCTTTATTTTATCCTTCAATAAATATATTTTACATGTATTAAAGCATGAAAAAGCAACCAGTGAGAAGAGAAGCAGTGCTGTAGCATTACAGAATAAGCGATGCAAAAACATTATACAAACTCATTCACCCCCAAAACCAAATAAAAATAAAGCAAAATTAATTGTCACCACCAGAAATACCAGTTTGATAGTTATTGGTAAAAAAAAAATTAAAAATCGGCCTTGAGACTTATAAAATACTTATCTTCTTAAAATTAGCTTTGCCGATATTGTTCAAATAGTACAATGTTAAGATTAATGACACAAAACTCGTTTGCAAAATTGCAAGTAAAGAAAATAATGGTTCAGGAAAAATTGCCATAAATGAACCTTGACCATGGTCATTAAAAGCTTGATTTTAATTCAATTCAACTTTATTAGTCCTTTTGAAAAATTTACGTATGTATAAGACGAGTCAAAAAATTCAAAAAATAAAGTTTAATCATAGACAACTTACGCTGTTATGTGTTTAAAGCACAAACAGACCAAGTTTAGGTTCTTGGTTCATTTTCACTTTTTGACCGTCAACTACCGAAATGACAATTTTGGTGCCGATCAGTTTTAGTTCATTTTTATTTGGTTTTGGGGAAGATTGGGTGGGAAAGTTTGAAAACGTATTGCACCATTTATTTACAATTATGTTTAGTTTATTTTAGACCTGAATAGTACTGTTTTATAAATTGTGGATCAATATCATAATAGGACAGCGTTGTTTATTTATTTCATTTGAATTACATTTTTTGATAACCTTGTTTGAAAATGCATTAGAGTATTTGGATAATTCTTAAAACCTTGTTGGTTTATTACAATTACTTTTTATTTTCAATTTATTTATAAATATACTTTAAATAATATATAACATATGTAGGCCTATATATTGAAACAAGATAGATTACATGTTAAATGATTATTTTAATTAAAAAAAGCTTATAATACTATTGAAAATACCTGAATAGTTATAATAGTCTACACATAATAATAAAAAATGTTTTCAATAAAAGTAAACATGCTGTGTCCCTCCTTAACCAATAAGCTAATCTAAAACCACTTTAGTCTGTAATACTTACCATGTTGGTAAATCCATTAAAGATTCATCTTGTTCTTCAAGAGGCTCTTCTTTTACACGAATAGATTCCATTCTGCATAAAACAAAAAAATTACTTAGTTTATTCAATATATAAAATCTGGATAGACAGTCAACCCAATGTTTTAAAGTATTTATGTGTGCACTCTGAAGAAACTAGGGAGATGGAAACGGGAACAACCAACACAGCAGGGCAGCTATATGTTATCTCAGTTGATGCTACTACCTCCCTTGTTATCTTTAAATAAGAATTATCAACTCTTACTCCTCTGTGTATCAAAATTATTTACAAAGCAACTAGCTAATCAGTGGTAGTGGGTAATTACGAGGCGGAATTTACTGTAAAAACAAAGACTGATCAAATGTAAAGAACAAATGGTATTTGTTCATGCAGCATGCAGTCATTTCAACTTGTCCATTGGACATATAGGCTAATTACCATAATATAATACCAGTCCATTGTCATTTCCTATACATGACAGTGGATTTATAACCTGTATGAAATTTAAAATCTCATCAGTTGTGATATCAGATCACTGATTAAATTTCTAAACACAAGAGGCATATTGCACAACCATTATCGTGAGAGAAAAACATTCCTGACCTCAACAATACCGTTGTCAATTTTGAATGGCATGGCATTGTTTAGATAGTACAGTAGAACCCCTCTAATCCGTCACCTTCGGGACTGAGGGCATGGTCGGAATGCAAAAAAGGTTGGATTATCCGAAAAAAAAAGTCAATATTTATTACATATTATATAAAGAGATTTTTTTTTAAGTGATATATAAACTTTTAAAAGTCTATATAATAAAGTCTATATATAAACTTTGCAAGTACTATAGCAAATCAATAGAAACAACACAGTACTGAAGCGGGATGACAAAGCACTGAAGCGGGAAAGCGATAACAAACAGGAAACAGTGACGCCAGATGAGCCGTGAGTCATCGACAAGTTGGCAAATCGGCACAATATCGCAAGCTTGAGCACGATCGGATTAACCGGAGTAACGGACCACCCGAGGGCGGAGTAGAGGGGTTCTACTGTAATTCACAATAGACTTGGATTGTGATGGTTGTTTAAGGCCCTATGAAATCTTTTAAAGACATTTAAATTGATTTTCTTTTATGAATAGATTTGCTTGAATTTTTTTCAGTTTGGGTGAACTAGAATGATGCTACTAAATAAATTGTTGGTATGACTCAGCATTGACATACGAAATCTATGTTTTGTGATGGTATGAGGGGAAAAATTGTCTCCCTCTCTATGAAAGTGTCACAAAAAAAGCATGTGCAGACATTAATCTTTAGTTTTTGTGAGCACTTGTCAACATTTTCAGCACCCACAATTTATGATAACCTGAAGTGTTGATCTCAATTCTGAACAATTGTAAAGTGATAATTTCATTTCACTTATGCATTCACATGCTTAGGGAAACAGTCAGTCCAGATGGTAGGCTTACCACTTCTCTCTTCGGCCTAGAGCCACGAATTCTGCCATGAAAAATTATGAAATCATTAACAATTTACCTTATATGCAAATACAAAAGTTCAGTAGAAAATAAGAATTATAAAAAAAATGAAATCCAGTTTAGATTACGAATCCCTACTTTAATATTTATGACTAAATTTATCCCCAATTTAACATTTATCAAGTTAGTGAATAAGTGATCACTTGTTTTATTAGTTCTTGCAAGTTAACTATATATGATGCATGCCTATTACAGTTGTATGATTATAGGCTTTCATAACCAGACCTATATTTAACCTAACAACAGCTGGATTCCATTGTTTTCAATATGTTATTTGATAGTGAAGAAATGCATTTTGTGACTTGAAAAGTGTCTTCTGAAGAAAAAATATATGATTGTTTGAATATAAGGTAAATAGTTAGGGATTTCATTATTTTTTTGATTGTATAATTACCATTTTACATAGGATTACTGTTTTTGGATCGGAATTGAGAAAGTTATATGTGATTTAACACTTCTATATTAGATAAATTATTGAAATGGTTCAATAAAATCTTCAAATCAGTAAATATCACATGGCATTTACAACCAACACAATATTTGATTACTGGAACAAGTTAGGTTATGTACAATACATGTAGGTACACAATGAACTGACTGAAGTATATAATGTTGTTCACTGTTTTGGCAACCTGACAATTGTATCATGTAATTTGAAATTTTTTAGATAATTATTGATATCAGCTATGAACTGTTTATAAAAAGAAGATGATGTTTGATACTGGATTGTTCTTAAAAAGATAGTTTTTTATCGGGAATAAAAGAAAACTTTAATTTAACATTATTAAGACAAAATCATTAATTATTTATGTATAGATATTTCAACTTAATCATACATTCTATTTCTGACTTCAAAGACCTTGAGGGACCATTTAATATCCTACAAAGAACAGAAAAATACTTTACTAATGAAGAGTGGTGTGAATAATATATGAATATTTTGATAAGACTCAAACCAACTTACGTTCTCGTGGATAAGGAAAAAGATTAATTTACTATCTCCGGTCTTTACAATAATGAAGAATTTTTCTGTATATAAAAATTTAACTGTTCAGACACATCAAATGATTCATGGAATACCAAATACCAATCTCTTTCTGGTCTGGTCACATGGTAAAATTTGCGTCTTGCGTCTAGATTGTAAGAAACACCGTTACTGAGGGGGAGTACCTAATCTAGGTACTTTTCAATGATTTACTTAGGGGCCTAACAATTTGTATCATTTGGTTTTAGATAATTATTAATAATTAGCTAGTTTTAGGTAAAATTAAAAACACTCGGAACAAATATTAAGATGATAAAATGGTGGTTCAACGTAATCATTCATTCATATTTCTGGCTAACACATACAGTAATATTATTTTCATTTACAATATTATATATATATATATATATATATATATATATATATATATATATATATATATATATATATATATATATATATATATATATATATATATATATATATATATGTGTGTGTGTGTGTGTGTGTGTGTAATATTTATCAAAATGTGCTTTTTACCACTTTGCAGAGATCTTGTAGAACGGTAATAAGTAATAAATCATTTTAGAAATAACCGAGACAGTGTAAAATAGTTTTTAATTTGTAAATCTTGGTTTTAATCAAACTTTATCCTTTTTAATATGGAAGAGAATATCCTCGTTCTTTTTGTCACAGATCATTAATATGTTAAATTTAAACAAATGGTAAAATTGACCACCACAGATTCAGATTTTAAATGTAGAAATTTGTCCTATTGTTATTTTGTTTTGTTCTTTCAAAGCTCAATAAGACATAGCTTTAGCTGTGGTGTTTATTTGAATACCTGTATTAGTATTCAATATTTATTCTACAACAAAAGGTGCGTTAATTAGCTATATTTATAAAATAAGTCTAACAATAACAGCTCCTGCTTTAGTAGAGACGGAAATCCCAACTCTAAACTGTTATCTGCAACTATTTTATAATAAATATATACATTGTTTATGTCCAAGCCATTTTAGTGCAAAATATCTACAATTCGTCTTCCAAATGCCGTTTTCCTTATCATTTCGATACTCCTTTACACCGCAGGTCACTTTTTATGTTTTACAATTCATTATTTCTGTCTGAAAAAAGCAATTCAAAATGACGATTTTTTGGCATTTTGAGTTTATTTTGACAGCTATTTCATGAAATGTAAGTAAAAAAAAACATAATTTCAATTTTTCTAGTTTAAGGTCCATTAAGTGAACTACATGTTAAAATAGGTTTGTAAGTGAATTGTTTTTATTTGACATGGCCAAGTAAGCTCTCTCTCTCCCTCCCTCCCCCTATGCTCAATGTTGCTTGACTTTTGTGATGGGATATTGTTTTTACCCTACTAGGTCAAGTAAGATAGCTTTATATATATATTCACATATCTCACACTCCATGTTGTCTGTTCAATGGTATGAACAATACTAATCCAATGCACATGTAGTAGAAAAACATCACCCATCCAAGTAATAACCACTCTCAATGTTGCTTGACTTGGGTGATTAGTCAAAACCACAAATATGTTATTGAAATATGTTAATTTTGAAGTGATAAACTTTTTTGTTTACCAAAAAATGTTACCATTCTTATAAAGAGAGGTAAGTAGTACAAAATAAAAAAATAATAATGATGCGCCACAGTAAACAATTACCCTTCAGATACCTAGTCATCATGAATCCCTAACCTTTGAAGCATAGTAATATGAACCTGTAAAAAACATAAGTGCGGATGTGCCCCACGAGTGATTTTAATATGTGTATTATATTGAAAATGTTAAAAATTGCCCAATTTGGATGATTTTAAAGTGAAATAAGGTATTGTGAAAGATAAAAAGTGACCTGCGTTTTAAAGGAGTATCGAAATGATGTAAAAACGGTATTTGGAAGACGAATTGCCGATATTTTGCACTAAAATCGCTTGGACAGTAACAATACATATTTACCTTTTTTATAAGTCAATTTAAAAATTATAGGCTATAATAATATTTTAACACTGAATTCTTTCTCAGACTCTAACTTATAGAAGCTGCTCTACTGTGCTGTTTGTTGTTATATCCATCTCTCTTTCTCTCTCTTCAGTATGTACACATAAATACTTTAAAACATTGGGTCGACTTTCTATACAAGTTTAATACATTAAAAAAACCAAATATCTTTTTTGTTTTATACAGAATGGATTCTATTCTGGTAAAGGAAGAGCCCCTTGAAGAACAAGAGGAATCTTTAATGGATTTACCAGCATGGTAAGTGTTACAGGCTAAAGGGCTTTAGTTTAGCTTATTGGTTAAGGAAGGACACAGCATGTTTACTTTTATTGAAAACACTTTTTATTACAACTAGTCAACCATTGTAAATGGTACAGTATTATAAACTCTTTGCTTATTCAGTATACAAGATATAAGGTAAGTTTGGTTATTTTTTTATTGAACTTTAAGTTTTATAGCCTCAAGAAAATGATAAAGGGATGTTCGACATCCCATGCATCTGTCATCCTTATTGTTAAGTATGTAAGCATGATAGCGGCCACATAAATTAAGTATACATCTAATTTTAGCGGAACATCTAATTTAGTATAATGGACAATAGTGTGCTCCTATAAAAAACATTGTTTAAATTAAGAAAAATCTAATTGAAAATGTCAAAACAGTTTTTTGGGTCAGATCGTGTGTTTTCAACAACTTAGATAAAAATTTACAGATTTCAATTACAAATTTAATTGTACCAACCTCACCTCTCCATGATGTCAAATAGCAAAGTTAATAATAAAAATATAATTTAGAACCTTGACTTCCCAAGAAAATGGGGTATTATAATATAGAGGTGAGATCCTGCGGGATTGAATCACCAACTTAAGCATAGTGATCGGAGGCTCCTTCAGATATGTACAGTTTCGAGTAGCGATGTTGATACTCGGGTGAAATAGATACTCGCAATACTCGGCTTCGAATGATTTCAATACTCGTATTATTAATTCGACATCGAGTATCTGCGCAGAATGATTATGCGCATTATGTGTGTGTATGTGTTATATTTCTATCTGTTAGACTGATCCACCAAGTATTTATTTTTTTAAACAATATTTATGTGATTGACACTTGTAATACGTAATTAAATGTTATCCTGCCTCGACACAAATTCAGTAATTAAATGTAAGTACGACTATTACCAACATTAATAATTTAGTTATTATTTAAAATAAGTTAATTTACTATATTTTTTATAAAGATGGTAACCTATAAATATTTATTTAAATATAAGTAATTACAATTAAATAATAATTTAATTTACTTTTTGTTATTGTGGAAATAAATGAATATTATTGTTACTTTAAATTGAACTTGTTACCGAATCTAAATCATTATAACTCAAAATCGTAATGTTTAATTAATGTGTAGTGAAAAATCAGCTTAGAAACAAATGTAACCAAAGTAGAAACACCGAGTATTTTGTTTGGAATTGACACAACACTAACGAATATCGTTGTCCGAGGATACTCGCACACCGAGGATACTCGCTATGACTCGCACATTACCTCCTCCTTGTTCCTAGTTACGAGGATTTTGACCGAGTATTTTAATTCGAAACCGAGGATTTTAATACTCGGACTCTGCCGAGGATTTTGATACTCGGAATCACAGAGTATTTTAATTCGAACTCGCACATCACTAGTTTCGAGGCCCGCCAGAGTTAAGATACTGACACGAACAAAGCGAGTGAAAACTTTTTAATGTATACACAGTCCGTCAGGGCCTAGCCAACATCAAGAAAACACTAATATATACAATTACAAGGTTCAGAAAACCTGTGTAACAATTGATTTATCCCAGTACTTATAGTACTGGCAGATTTTTTTTTCTGTAATGATGGGAATTTTTAGACAGTTTTGTAAGAATATTTACAAAAGTTCCATAAAACATATTTGAATGCAAACCGTAAAATGTTCCATATCATTTTGTTCACAAATCTCTGAACATTATAGCTAGTATAAACCACATATAATGTCCGCTATCTGGAGAGATGCAGTTGACTGATAACACATGGTAAACCACCAGAATAATGTTTTGTAACGATATTGAACCCGTTCAGAAAATTTAAATGGTGAACATAATCATATGTTCATTACCAAAATACCATTAGGCTACTGTATTTATGTTGTCACTTTTTGTCACTCAGAAATCACAATAACAGTTAACCTACTGTATAATAAAGCAGATTATTTTCATGCATATATGGTCGATAAAAGTAAAATAAATTAAACTTTGGTATTGTTTCATGACTGTCTACTGTATTATCAAAGTTTTTATAGTACAACAGGCATAATGGTTTATCTCACAAAAATACTCAATAAAACACAAATTTGTAAATTAAATAATATTCTTTATTTTTAATCATTTTTGTACTACCATACTGAATAAACAAATAAGCAAATTAAGAAAATGTAAATTTAAAAAAGGAGAAAATCAAACTGTGTAAGGAATATGATTGTAAAGAACTAAATATTAGTAAAAAAATATTAAATTTAGTATACTGTATACTCTCACTAATTTAATCAATAGGTTTTTGGAAAAAAATCTTCAATTTATGTTTGCTTAATACGGTCTTTTGTGAATCCTGATGTCGGTTGATTGGTTTTCTGTACAAAGTGCATCTTGAATCAATTTATACTCTTCAAGGGATACTCCAAATTGTTGAATTAAATTATCCAACTCATTAACTTCAGTGTCACTATTGTTATCATTTTTGACCAAACCTGATTTAATGAAAACAGTTTTTATCTGTATTTGATTTGAGCTCTTTTAAAGCCAGCATATCCACAAAATTGCATCTAAAACAACAATATTTTTGCACAGTTCATCACACGATGAATGTTCTTCATTTTCGTCAAAATATATTTGAGAATTCTTTGTCTATAATAAACTTTGAAATTGTTTATGAATTCATGATCTAGAAGTAAGCAACAGGAAGTGGTATTCGAGGGAAGAAACACTAATTTTGTTAGTTAATTTTATTTGAGGTGCGATGTTGCATTGTCCAGAAATAAAATAAGATTCCTATTCTGCCATCCCATTTTACGATTAAAAGCCGTCAGCCATTCAGACATAATATTTCTTGTCATCCATACTCCTTTCTTCAAGTATCATTTTATACCCAAGCGATCCAAATCAATTCCTTTAAAACATCTAGGCTTTGCAGCTTTTCCTATAATTGATAGTTTTTCAAAATCTCCTACCATATTTGTACAAAGCATTACAGCAAGTCTTTCCTTTGAAAATTTTCCTCCTGTACATTTTTCACCTTTTAAACTCATTTTTTTACTAGGTAAAACACGAAAAAATAGTCTAATCTCATCACAATTTAAAATGTATTTTTCTTCATAACCCTCGCACACCACAGATAATTTTGATTCTAGAACTAGAATTTCCTCCACTGATCCTGCTTCCCCACACACATTTCTGAATAATATTTTGTCTAGGACGGAATTTATCAAGCCAGCCAACTGATGTTTTAAAATCAATAACTCTTAATTTTTGAGGTCATAACTCTTGAAGCTTTTCCCCGAATTAATGGGCCAGAGATTGGAATGTTATTAGATCGTGCCCTACAAAACCACTCATATATTAAGTTGTCTATGTTTATATATTCGCAGTCTTCTGTTTTTGGAAACTCTCGTTTTCTTAATAAATTTTTGTTTTCCGACCACGATTTGAGAATTTTTTCTTTCTTTTTTAAAATTGAGACTGATATTGGTATTTCCAATGTTTAATTAATGTGTAGTGAAAAATCAGCTTAGAAACTAATATAACCAAAGTAGAAACACCGAGCATTTTGTTTGGAATTGACACAATACTAACGAATATCGTTGTCCGAGGATACTCGCACACCGAGGATACTCGCACACCGAGGATACTCGCACATTACCTCCTCCTTGTCCCTAGTTACAAGGATTTTGTCCGAATATTTTAATACGAAACCGAGGATTTTGATACTCGGATGCACCGAGTATTTTAATTTGAACTCACACATCACTACTGTAATCAACTAATATTGTTTCTTTTCTGCAGGAATAGATTACAACTATCACACGAGTTATGATTTAGTTTACATTAATGGAGATTGAACTTTATTAAGGTATGTAAAACTTGAAATATTTATATATTTTGCAAAAATAATTATTGTAAGTAATTATGTTATTTATACGTACCTCATAAAGTTTTAAATTGTAGCGTAAATACGTAAGCAGTAATGCAGAAGTTGTAATTCCTCTGAATGAGTTTAGGTAGTCAAGTAGAATCTTCATATATGGCTCTGAAATATGGAAATGCATATCTATTGTATGAGCCATATTTTTCTTTTAAACTGGTTTCTAAGAAATAAGGGTACATCTTGTAATCATTTGCACGGTATAGTTATTGTCAGAAGATAATACATTATTTTTACTTCCATACGTATACAATAGTATAAAGAAAGTTATCTGACAGGTTAAAAAATTGGGGCAAACAATTTGTGTGAAACTTGTAAGCCTATTTAAAAATTTACCTTTATACTTTACTTTCTCTAATATACATTATAAAGAGAGACATTCTTGATATTTAAATTTATTATTATTATCTAAATTGTTAGCAGAGTTTTAATTATATATATAAATATATAGGTCTCTCAAATTCGGGCTCAATAAGGCATTTTAATTAATTATCCTAATCCATATAAAATTATTATTATTGTAAAGTCAAATGATCTTAAAGTTCAAATCATTCACTTGTAATTTATATTATATTTCAAAATTTCTAATTAAATATATTTTATTGTTAAAATAAACTGTATTCTTTGACTCATTATCCTCTTTATTTCAACTGTTAGATGTGTTATCCTTGAATTATTCCTGCAAATAATTACATACATGGAATCTAAAATTGGAGTCCCTTCTAATTCTAGATATTTGATATTCCTTATATCCTCATTTCCTACCCTTCACTATGGCAACAATGGTACAATGCTTTATTAATTTTCTTTTATCTTAAAATGTATATAAAATTTTGAATTTCGTTAATGCTTATTTTTACTGGATCATATTTATCGCTGATTCATATTACAGTAGAGTCCCGCAAACTTAGCGTAATGTGGACCGGAAGTGTACCGAGTTTGTGAAATACCGGGTTATCGGGAATAAGGGCAAAAAA
Source organism: Aphrophora alni (assembly GCA_963513935.1). Lineage (NCBI taxonomy): Eukaryota > Metazoa > Arthropoda > Insecta > Hemiptera > Aphrophoridae > Aphrophora > Aphrophora alni. The sequence goes on from OY740779.1 coordinate 19,472,054, forward strand.
TAAATTGTAATTTAAACCCAAAGCGGCGGCGATATCAAACGACTTTGTCGATAGCGGTATCCCATTGTCGGCAGAGTAAAAACACCGCGGCGGCGATATCAAACGTCTTTTTCGATAGCGGTATCCCATTGTCGGCGGCATAATAACACCGCGGCATTGGCACCCGTCGATATAGCAGACATACACCTACAAAAACGTTTGATGGGCCGCTTTTTTTCCTCGAAACAATTTAGTATACATTATGGAAAATATAACATTTCTTTTCAGTTTTCTTTGACAGGTACGCACAGTATGTATATACAGTAAATAAAAATGAACGAGTTACGAAACCTGAAGCGTGTGTTAGTTTCGTTTGAGACGCGTTTAAATGTGTTAAAAAGACTTGACAGAGGGGAATCTGTAAAAAAGCTTTGTGACGAGTTTAACTTGGGAAAAGTACCATCAACGATTCGAACGATCGAAGTTAATGCCCGCTTTGGGATCTGTCGAACTTTTACGAACATCGCTGTTTTTAGAAATATATATATTTTCACGTCGGGGTCGCCGAGTAATCCGGACTGCCGGGTTATTGAGTGCCGAGTTTGCGAGACTCTACTGTATTTTGTTTAATTTATCCATTATTGATTTTAAAATTAAATATTTCCCCCATTATTCGTTTACTTCAAATAATGTATTATATCAGTTCACTTCATGTAATTAGAAATCTAGTGGATCCGAGACGCTGTTGTGTTTCAACTTGCTGGTTTGACTATCCTCAATTTCAATGAACCTGAACAAATAATTCCTTCTATACAGTAATAGACCATGTGTTTTAAATATCTCCAAATCCAATTTTATTTTTGTTACCTCATTCTGTTCCTAATTTCCATAATTATTCAACAACGTTTGTGCAATTATTCCACCAACATTCAGCAACACATAAAAAATAGTCGTTGGGCTTCTAGTTCTTTTTCTGGTCACTGTGTATGTAATTGCTGCAAAATTAATCAACTGTATCAACTTCACCTTTATTTCTGTTGTAGTCTAATATAATGTCTGGTTTTTAGAATCGGGATCAACTTTTCTATCATCATGCATGGTACTAAGTAAAAGAGCGCACTTATTTTTACACGGAATATACGAAACCAAAGTCTCGTCTTTTTGGGAACAAAAAAGGGATAATCCTACTTCTTTTTGTATGGAAAGTAGAAGTTCATTGGTAATTTCTTTTTTGATAGATTTTAATGTACCTACAATATTTACACCGTCGGACAAAAGTAATTTCACCAAAGGATAAACTGGTGAACCAAGGTGTCTGTTGTCAGATTTCTTTATTCTTTGTTGAACCTTTCCAGTTATTGATGGGACGATTGATAATCTGAATGCTTGAATTAGAAACTTCATAAGGACCTGGCGACTGAGTTTCACAGTATATCTCAAGCTCGAGTGTATAAAATGTGTGTAAATCAACAATTACAAATATTTTCATGCCATATTTAGCAGGTTTATTAGGAATACATTGATTAAAGGAACAACTCCCACTAAATGGTTCTAATTTTTAACCTATCTATAGATTTTCTCCTGGTGACAAATTGTAGAATATGTGGTTCTACAATTCTTTACAAAAGCTAATTGCCGCTACTTTATCTGTCTCCTGTCATGTCTTGTTATCAAATCTGATTGAATTAAGTAAAAACTTAAGTCTGTTTGTCCCATGCTGATGTTTCTTAAGCTGATAAACAAACAGAAAGAGTCAACAACTGGACCAAAGAGTCTATAAACAGCTGATCTGGTACAGCACAGAGTAAAGAGTGAGATACAACCTTGTCATTCTACATAGAGGAAAAAATATCCTGTCAGATAGAACCATGTCAAATTAGTATCTCAGATAATTCTAAATATATAACGTAATTATTTAGTTTTCCATGTAGGCCAGATTAAGGAGAGTCAAATTAACCGAAAAACCCTTTTTAGCCAAATTTGTCAGTTACAACCTTGTCAAACCAAGGTAGCGAAATGTAGCCATTTTATATTTCTCTGAATGATTAGTATTAAGTTAATGTGTTCATTTTGGTTTAATAGTATTTTTAATTTTGTTGCAGAGAGAATGACAGCTTTATCACATCAATGGTAAAATCAAAAGAAAAAGTTATTGTGTTGAATATATATATATTTAATGTTTTAATTATATATTGAACAATATATTTTTTTATCATTAAAAATAAAATATGTAAATGAATATTTAAATAAATAATTTTATTCATCAGCTTACATTATTTTATTAAATATCTTTTCATGATTTTCAATAAGAATGTTTTACAGTGACCTTAAAGAAAGTTATTAGTAATTTTGTTGTATAAGCACTACATAGAAATTTTTACTTGAGAAAGTTATTGCTTTACTTCGTTTATTATATTATATAGAGGAAAGCACTTAAGATGGAGATTGATTTTAACTGAGAAAGTTATCATTTGGTTTATTTTTTGGAAGAGTGCACCTCCTTGATGTACAAAATGATTACACATGAGTCGGATTTTACATGGTATCTATTTCTTAGTTGTTCTCATTGAGCGCATGTTACCTTAGAATGTTATAGAATAATTCTGGTAGTGCACCTCCTTGAAGATAAAAAATTATTTCATCAGAAAGTTAGTTATAAGCTTAGTTTATTTTCCTTAAGAGTGCAGCACTTACTTAACATGAAAATTGACTTTAGTATTGATTGAAATAGGTTCCGTTAACCTATATTTAACTGACCATTAAGTTTTTCTCAGTGTAACAAGAAAATTTTCCTGTCTCGCTGTGAAAACTTAACCACTGGTTAAATATTGAACGGGACATAAATTTTCCCAGTGAAACAAGAAACCTGTTATCCAGTGAATAGAAGTTGTTAGGAGGTCTATTGGTATTGAAATATTTACTGCAACTCTGACAATTGAATCACAGCAGCATTTAACATTATATTCTCCTGTTACTTTTAAGGAGTATCCTGGCAATTAAGATTGTCAATTTTGAGGTTATGTTTTCTTTAAGAGAGATGTTGTCTCCTCGACTGCTAGGTGCCCACCTTCCCACCCTATTAGACACTTTCTTATATACCCAAAAAGACTAGTGGACACTCTACAGTTCACTTTGTGAACTAACTTCCCCCTCCACCTTTCATTTAGATTGTCACAGTAAGAAACTAATTTATATTAGGATCAGCTGTGCTGTGTCAATCTAAATAAATAGTGGAGGGGGACATTAGTTCACAAAGTGAACTGTAGAGCATCTACTAGTTTAGCAGTTGAGGAGACATCAATCTTAAAGAAACATAACCTCAAAATTGACATTATGTGGAAGAAGAACTGCGAAAAACACCTACATTATTTTAATAAAAAATATTTATGTAACAAACAATTCATACATTTCTAAAGGCATAGAAAATATTGTTTTAAAATAATATACATGAAATATTAGCACTTGCAGTATTTTTTAACAACACTTTTTAGTCTTTTAATAACTTATACTTTTTTCTTACTGATGTCCTCCATGATGAATATTGTGAATCTGAAACAAAATTAAAATAGAATTTACAATTATAATATTTATTATAATGTTCAAACTTTTTAAAGTGAAAACTTCTATTGGTAAATATTGGGTACTTTTTGTCTGGGTAAAAAATGTTCAATTTCACGTAACATCAAATTTCATGGGTAAATGAAATCAAGTAGACAGGGCAGCATGGATAATCATTATAAAAGAATAGTATAAACTTTCTCAAACACATATATTGTAAAACTAATACCTTAAGTTTTGAAAAAAAATGTTGCACATTCTAGAGGTTAGGTAATGAAGGAAAGAATTATCACAATGTAATTATTGCAATAAATTGAACTTGCACACTTAATCAGCTGTTAGATATAATATTGGTTGTTTAGGTTATTGTTTTAGGACAAGCAAGTAGTATTAAACTAAGGTTAGTCAATAACAAACCGTTTCTATGACAATCAATTCAAATTACCAGAATATTACCTAACAGCTCATCAAATGTATTGGCCTACTCCTGTTCTCCTTATTGCCACTATTGCATTTGTGATCTAGAATTTTTCAACAAAGAATGTTTTTCTAAAAAATATGATTAAAAATATAGTGTCTTTATCTAATTAATAGACTGATTTATGATAGCCCATGTGGTAACTTGGTTTTACATTAAGGATTGTGGATGTTGTATCTGTTATGGATTTGCTATTTTAAATCATGTCATACTATCAAACAGTATACAATCATAGACTAACGGAAAAATTTTAAAAATAATTAAAAATGTTGCTTCTAACCTAATCTTGGGTGTTGTACACAACTACCAAGAAATTATGTTTTCAGTTTTTTTGTCAATAACTCAACTAACCTTTCAATTAAGATTATAAAATCTCATTTTATTTATAGTTAAAAGAGGACAATATTTTGTCTTGGAAGTATATAGGTATTGGAAGTTAGCATTTCGGCAAAAATTACAGATTTATCAGTAATATAAAGAAAAAAAAGAAGTTTTTTTTTTATACTTGTGTACTATTCCCCCTTTTTTCTAAGTTCAAAACTTGAAACATCTCTTTGTGAATATTTTTAGGTTCTGTTATCTGTTTACTACCATAACAAACAAAAATAACATAACTGCAACTATCATTCACCCCACTATAATCCTTTCAAGTTTGGCCATCCATCTGGTCTAGACCATTATTATTATTAAGACTGGGGCGAGTGTTTTAAAGACACTCGCCCCAGTCTTAATCGCGACCTAATTAGATCTTTTGTGCCACCCTCTTGTTGGACTCAGGAGAGATCTATGTCTTTGACAAAATTGATCAAACCCCTGGTCGGGAGGTTTAGTAATTCTTCTTCCGAAATGAAGATAAATTCTAGAAATTTATGTCTTTTTAGACATAAGGCCGAGCACTCAATGATGATGATGTGTTCCATGCGTTCCACCTCTTCACCACAGTATCTGCAAGTGTCATCATCCACCAGGCCCATCTTACTTAAGTGATACCTGCAATGGATATGTCCCGTTAGTATACCACAGAGGAGTTTCAGCTCTCTTCTGCCTTAGGTTTAGCACCTTCCCTCTCTTTTTATTAGGGCTAAGGAACTTCTTCGAATGTATAAGACCCGGCAATGCATTCCAGGTTCTGTTGATTACTTTGTTGGCCCAGTTGGTAATAACCTCCTAGTAATCCCTAAGGCCAAATCCGTACATAGGAGATGGCCCTGTAAAGGGTTTAGATGCACCAAGTTTAGCTTGCTGATCTGCTTCCTCATTGCCTGCTATTCCCTCATGCCCTGGCACCCAGACAAGTTCAACTTTATTCTGCCAGCTGGTTTAGGGCCTGATGACACTCGTGAAGCATCTTTGATCTCAAGTTGTTACTTTGAAGTGCTTTTAATGCCGCTTGACTATCCGACATAATGCTAATTTTCTGTTTGCATTGAATTTTAGTAATCAGATGATTTGCCACCAAATGGATGGCATGTACCTCTGCTTGAAAGATGGTGGCGTCAGCACTGAGGGACACATGTCTTTTGAACCTTGATCCCACCACTCCTGCCCCCACACCACCTTCCATTTTGGATCCGTCTGTGAACCACTTTTGGGAGTCCGCCGGCTCACATCCGTGCCTCCCGTCCATCCAGTCTTCCCTAATAGGAAGCGAACTTTGTATTTGTGATCATAAATCATTTTTACTTTCATCTGGTCACTTGCAGCAGCCATATCCAATAAAGGAGTGGCTCTGAGAATTTACAGATGTCCTTTAAGGTTTCCTACTTTAAAATGGTATTCCTCATGTAGTTTGAGGACCTGCTTCAAAGCTTCCTCCTTAATTGCAACCGGTAGGGGATCCAAGCCTAGAAGGATCTCCAGCGCGGCAGTGGATGTTGTTTTCATGACACCTATGATGTTTGGACATACTAGTCTTTGCACTTTAGCCAACTTTGCTTGTGCGGTACTTTGGTCTACCTTCCTCCACCAAACTGCTGATGCATAGAGGATAGCGGGTCTAACGACCTGCTTGTAGATCCAGTTATTAGCTCCGGGTGGTTTAGACCATGCCACTACAAGGTCAATGCTACTGGAACACTCCTTATGTTGGTTTTAAACTAAACAATTTCATGCATCTATAATATATAACATAACCATCCCCAACCTAACTTATTTGAGTTTTTGGTAAAAAAAAAAAATAGATCAGATTTGTTGTAGCAAGACTCACCACAAAGAGGTTAAGTTATAATATATATAGCCTAATAAAATGTGTTTTGCTATCCTCAACAACTTACTTATTCCTATTATAAAGTAACTAATAACCTACTTTGTTGTTATAAATCTTTCAGAACTTTGATTACTCTGAAATGGAGCGAGATACGAAGCTCTAGTTTGTGCCATTTACTATTTTTTAATAAGTTCCACCTACATTTACAAGTTTTAAAGAACCTTTACATTTAAGATTTTTAACCCTCTCCTCAATTCCACCAAAATCACAGAGGGTCAGATATGTCAAAAAAATATATCCTGTTATGCACTACAAGATATATACAAAGCTCTGTTAATTTATTATAAACAATAAAATAATGAAATTGGGTTAAAGGGATTTTTTGAACACTTTGTGTATATTATACTAAAATTCCAGTATTATTTTAATTAGTTCCAGTTTGATGTACAAAAAAGAGGGTCTTTTTGAAAGTACCATATTTTCTTCATTGTAAATTTTTTTGGAAATTATACATAAATAATTATATCAATAGAGTAAAAATCGAAAATTCACAACACAAAAGTGCCTAAATAATAATTAATAATTACGTTTAGATGTCGCCAAAGTTTAAGTAGTTGAATAGCAGCTGTTCGATCACCCGACATTCACGTTTGAATCCATCTATTGTTTGTATCATTTACTGTCAGCGGTACTTTGTGTATTTGAAATGAGAACAGAAGCTGAAGAACATTTAAGATCTAGAAGTTGGCAGATTACATAGGCCCAGTACTCAGTATCGTCATGCGTCACTTTGAAGACATGTCAAGGTGAGATGCTAGTGGGGACAAGTGCATACTTGCTGTAATCATCCAAATGATGCTGAACACTTTACTGTATGCTTTGGTCAAAAACTTCGCTTTTCATGTAATTTTAATTACTTAAAAAATAATATTAAATGTGATGTTGTATTTAGTAATTTTAATTCATTCTTTTTCTTCCAAATTAGGATACATGATTTTGGTCATTTCCATCCACGGAGTTTGTTTTTTGTTCAGGTCTTTATATTCTTCCAGAGAAAATTTCCATAAAATAGGACGCTCTCTTACTTCATTTAAGAAAATCTCGGTATGAAATTCCCCATCCAGTTCACTTTACAAATTCCAACACTTCTACTACAACACATAAAAAGCCAGTGAACTCCACTCAGCCCGCCACTAACTGAAGTTTGAGTACTGTACACTCCTCCATTTGCTTTCATGTTTTGACAAGATGCCAAGCGTTAGCATCATCGCTGCATTTGTTAGAAACTGCCATCACTACTAAATTGGACATGGAAGTGACACAAACCTGACACTAATGCGTTAGTCGATCTAGTATTGCTCCATTTACTCCAATGTGTCGTATAATCACGGTATCACCTTGACACACCGTCAAAGTGACGCATGACGCTGATGTGTACCAGCCCTTAGAAATGAATTGAATGACAGTGACCTCAAATTTTTAGATTCATCCGAAAATGAACAATCTTATTTTGAATAAATTATGACACAGATTATGACCCAATTGGACTTTCAACTTCTAATAGTTTTCCAACTTTAAGTCATTTTGAAGCAAACATTAGGTCTGGTTTAATATCCCCAAGAATGGCATTTAATCTTTGATGTTAACAAAACGTACCTAGAAATTGCAGAACATATACTTCGAAAATGTGAAGCATTAGGACGTAAAAGACAACTGATCTTCGGCTCAGATGCAATCTTTGAAGCGACAAGCAACCTAACTAGGAAAATCCTGACCCTAACCAAAGGAATAGACATGAGCTAGTTAGGAAATTTTAAGAAGTACATAAAAAGTCTTACAGTATGAAGTGTCTAGGGCGTAACACCCACTTCTATATAATAATAATAATAAACTACATAGCATTCTTGTTGGTTTTCAGACAAATAGACTTTATAAAAACATTGTCCAACAATACTAAAAACAATCTATTGGTTTATTTTCTCCTGGGATTTATTATCTCTTGTAAAAGGGATCCTGCCTAAGGCCTGAGGTACGGAGCTACCAAGTTGGGTTAAATATTTTATGATTAGAAAAATCATAACTGCTCATGTGAAAATGAATACATGGAGATTTTAATCAAAACTTAGTTCAATGTGTCGGCTCTATGGAAACTTTATCTAAATGTATAAATAAATTGTAAATATAATTCTGTAGGTATACATAATTTCCCGTAATTAGTGTGAGGGGTGGTTTTGGTTGTCATCTTCCTCAAAATACAGGTTCAAGAGTTAACAATTGGGAAATACAATATCCGTGAAAAGTCAGTCAGGGTGTATTTCTATTTAGACCAAATTTTCCATGAACCTTAATATTACTTTAATTACTTTACATGATGTAGCCTCTGTTTCTGTTACATTGGTAAGTTATAAATCTTCATGTTCCATCAAAATTTGTTAGACCTGTGTTAACAACTCCATTAACAATTTTTTAATTTACTTATTTATTTTTTTTAAATCGATAATGCCCATATCAATTATTTAAAGATATTGGCGACCGATACCTTTTGAAAGGGTCTTTAGTGGCTAAATTTTAGACAAAATTATCAAAATAGTCCGAAAGTATTGAAGGGTAATGTGAATGAATTGCAATAACTTACACAAAGCCTGGAGGACAACTATGAGTGAAAACTGTCATTTTTTGGTTTATAATTTCTACTACTTTTTTTAATAGTTTGGTTAAAGCAAATTTTGTGAATTTAGTCCGAGCTCTACTCTTGTAGAAGATGAATTTTATATTGTGAGAAATTTATCTTTTAGATTGTGGGAATAATTGTAATTACATTTTTGGTTCCAACTGTCACCATTTCATGTATCACGACCTTGTTTAATTTGTCCATGCCAGTCTGTGTGTTCATGTTCTCATATTTGTGGGGCCTTGTGTGTACATTTGCCTCCGTACTCTGGGTTCACCACGAATTGAGGGACCATACACAAGGCCCGTAGTTTTTAACTACAGAATTAAGTTATAAAATGAATAATAGACATGACTTACAAAAATGCTTCACAACTGAGTTTTATGCACAATGGTGATTCTGGGGCCATCATGAACAAGGCTGTAATGTGCTAGACATTTCAGTTGTGGTGGAGGGTTATGGAACTACAAATAGGTTTGTATACCAATATGTCATGTACACTTTGAGGCGATGAGAAAGTTGTAAACTTGTGGTGTCCTTTTAAAAGTCATTTCCTGCTGCTACATCCGAAGTTGAAAATCAAGGAACCAGAATTATTTTATTCATCACCTATTGAATATAATTCAGATCACTATACTATGTCCCACGAATCATGCCCATTGAGTGGACAATAGCCTACAGCAAGTGTAGCACGTGGTTGTCAATTCGAACAGCTCCCACTTAAGGCTACGATGCTAATAGAGTTTCATAAATAAGTAGTTTTAGTGTGTTTGCGTAGTTTTTTATGAGTTAAATGATAGATTTTTTTTTGGTTTCAATAATTTAAATATATGTTTAGTCTAAATGATACATTAATATTATGTCAGCGGTACTGACATATTTATTTTAAAACTTTTTATTCCTTTAGTAGTAATTTTTAGTACCCCTGTAATATTAGTAATAACCCTGTACAAATATAAATATTATTTTTTAATTCAAGTTTTTATTTCAATTGAAAGAGAAGGATTTATTATATTTATTTATTTAGTCGGAAAAAATAGTATTTTCATTGAGAAATTTGTAATGAACTGTTTACAAGGAAAGAAAGCAGCTATGAGTGAAGTTTGCTTTTAAATTATGCTCTTTGCAACTGTGATGAAAATTGAAATGCACTATCTATGATTTTTTTCGAGCGCCTTAAAGGATTGTAACTGCAGAAGAATCGCGTTCCCAAACGCTGTCAGAGCGGGGAAAAGAGGTGGCAATCCTGCATGGCCCCTACTGGTTTCTTCAAGGTCAGGCTGTCTACTGGTGTTCCCCTCAACAGACTTAACTCTTGAAGGTTTGGATAACTTTTATTCTAATGTCGATCCTAATTGTGTGAAGTTTTTATTCTTCAATGTTCATAATTTCTGGTACTGTAAAGAATAGTTTTTTTTAGTTATACAACTTTAAATTTAAAAAAAAATATATCTATCTTATTGTCATAAAATAAGTCTCTAAGTATATATATATACTTTTACAATAAAGAATTAATTATTTGGTTTTAAGTAGGTTTTTTTTAAAAAAAAGAAAAAAACAGAGGAACTCATTCAAAAGCAAATTTTATTTTTGTAAGCTACAGAAATTGAATTGTAACATTGTTAAATTGTGACAGTAAGGTCTAAGACTGGCTTCCCACTACAGCAATAAGATATTTATCGAACTGTCATTGTGATGTGCTACTTTTATCTTATGATCAATTTGCTAATCACCACAACAAATACAATCTGTTGGCAGGAATTTTTCAAGTCAGTTCATCTGTTATATTTAAAATCTCTACCAGTGAATGACTTTTTCGTGATGTGTTGATATTTCAAAAACAGGAAAAAGGAGGTTTTGGCTTCATACCTATAATTCAATGCTATGACATAATTCCGCAGTAGTTGCAAGTGAACCATCTCTATACGAAAAGAAATTGAATGAATTTTATAGGATGGACCCAGAAAGTTACCATTTTATTACAACTTATGATTATATACCTTGTAAAATATGAATTTTCACTTAACGTCTGAACCTATCACATCAGTTTTATTGTAGTCTTTCAATGGTTATTTTCCAACACTATTAATTGATGAAATTAACAAACTTGAATCTTCAACATTACTTGTACCTCCAAACATCTTGTCACTTTGAATTTCCGAGCGATACTATGCAAAGATATAGGCAGAGCATGTCGTCTTATGCATTTATCTTACAGTAGATGTCATTATTTTACATGTGTACACGAGTTTAACCACTACTACACGATTTAACACAAACTAGCGATACCTATCTTATAACATAGTTATCTTGTATCGTTTAACTTTAAGATATGTATCATATCTCTCTAGTGTGCTACTGAGCTAAATAAAATAATTCTAATTATATTTAAATAAACTATGAACAAAATATATTTAAAAAAATTATTATAAAAATACTAAATAATCTATATATTGGTTTTAAAAAATAGTCAAACTTTGTTGTTTACACCTATGTGTATCACTAGAAAACTTACAAAAATCTGTTTTAAGACCAAATCAAAATTTTGATATTTTTTCTCACATCTGATTTTTGTTCATAAGTTTCTATGTGTTTTTTTCTTTTTTAACTGATCCTTATACTGCCTCAATAACATCTCTCACAGTTGAGTATAGATTAGAGCTTGTTAAACAAACATGTATATTTAAACAATGATCTAATGTTCAATGCCTTACATGTATTTATAAGACATATAAGGCAAGTATTTTCTCATATCTTAGATTTTTTTAAATAATATTGTGTAATGTCTTTAAATGTATGATAGAATAAGCCAAAGCAATTCATGTACTGTATTAAGAAATAGTTTGTAATACATTTTCATACAAAATAACTTTTTCTATTTTTATTTACCTCTTTCTTATATTCTCCTTGTAATGACTGAAGTATACATTTCAATTGGAATAGAGGACTCGAGTTCAACTGGAATAACCAACTCATTGTTTGTTACATAACCTTTTATGAAAAGTCCTAAGAAATCACAATTAAGAACTTCAAGATCTTTACAGAGGCTGCAAAATGGTCATGGTTTTAAGTTGTATTGCTCAGGACTTGTTCATGGTTTGTTGGAGAGTGCCTCCAGTTTTATGAAATTGTGTTAAACAAACGCAGATAACGAAATTTAGTTTTGATGAAGGTATTGTGGTCTGTCAATAATTTCAAGTTAAGTGGTGCTATAAACCATCACAATTGTGTTTATTATTCACTGTATAACAATTGAAAAGCAACTTAACCAGCTGGAAGCCATAGTTTTGGGTAGCATGAACTGCGATGGTGTTTTTGCTTAGTATTTTTTTATGACACGGTCAATTGTAATGTGTACAAAAACATGTTAATGAACACTGATATCTTTCAAATTAAACAGTACTATGTCTATGATGTTAAAAAATTGTATACTTCAGAATTTGTGGTTAATGACCATATATTACACAAAAATAATATTTCCTTAAAATTTGAAAAAAATTACAATTTAATTTTGCTCAATTGTAGCCTGTAAGAACCCAAACAAGATGTATTGTTTGCCATCTCTCCAAAAATAACAGTGATTTAGTGGTAAAAACAAAAAAATATCAGCTTTGTAAAATTAATAAAACATTTTAGTTTATAAACATTTGCTTTATAAACATTTTAGATTGTGTGCTAATAAAACCCAACTCAATATGAAATAAAACAATTAAATTGCCCTAAATTTACTGTGACAATGAATACAATAAAAATGATAACAAAAATTACCTCAAACCAATTTTGTTTTTAGTAATAAATCAATAATATATTATCCCATTATGCCTTAATAAAGCCCTTGTTATTGAAATTAATAAAACATTGCTTCAATATACACCATGTCCATAAAGTCCTGTTGGCATTTCCCTGAGGAAACATTGTAGGTTTATGGAACATCTGTTATTTAATTGTATTCATAATTATTGTATAACTATTGTTATGCAATTTAATCATATGGTACAAGTTGTGTTTTATGGCTTGTATATTTCAATTCAGTAACTCTAGTGCAAACTAAGTGACAGTGTGTGTTCTATGAAGAACGCTCACATGAAATTAACATTTCTAGTAAAAATAAAAATAAACTGGTTGTTTATTACACAAAAAAGCATTCAGATAGGCCGTTAGTCAGCAATGAAACTGTTAAAAACACACAGAAAATCTTCTTTTTTTTTAAGGTGTCCAAAAAAATCTCTTACAAAAAGAGCTCAAGAACTAAATGTTTAAACAACAACCAGTTCCAAGGTTTTGAAGAAAAAAAAAAAAAAAAAAAAAAAAAAAACGAGCCAGGTTTACAGGCTATAGATTTCAGTTAGAGAATGCTTTGCAGCCAGATGATAACTTTAGAAGGTATGACTTTACTGAATATATTTTTGATCAAATTGAAGGCGAAAAAAATTGCATGAACTGAGTTATACTTAGTGATAATACCAGTTTCCATACTTTAGGACATTTACATTACCATGTTTGAATTTGGGTAAACGTCATGCCTCATTGGTTTACATTGAGGCAATTAGGCAGATGTTCAAAAACTTCCTAAAGTTAACACTTAAACTGCTGAAGCAAGTTCGTCATCAATGCAAGAGCATGGGGACATGCATTATCATGAAGAAGCAAAATATTGCTCAACAACAATCCACACTGTTTAATGTGTAGTCGGTGAAGGGTTTGGCTACTGAAGGTATGGTCTACCATCTAGGCATGTAGTCAATGAGTACGACACCCTTTCGACCCCAAAACACTGTAGTCATAACCTTCTTGGTGCTCAGAATTTGTTTGGATTTTTTAAATTTTTGTAATAATGGGGATCGAGAATGATGCCATTCCATTGTCTGGTGCTTTGCTTTTGAATTTTATGTGAAATCCAGGTCTCATCACCAGTAACAATGTGGTTCAAAAACTCCTTGCTATCCTTGTTGTACAAATCAAAAGTTCTTTAATTTCCAAATGACCCGAGTATTTAGTTTAAACAACATCGACAGTGCTCCAATCACTCTATTAAGAGCACCTAAATCATGGAAACACATTTATGGAGATGGTGACTGTTGGTGTAGGTCAATATCCAACAGTTAGTCGGCACAGAGTAACGATTCCATATCATATTCAAATAGATTTGAGTTTTAGTTACGGTATAGGGGCAAAAACTTACATTATTTTTGACAGAGATATAAACCTGTAAAATCATCTCTTTTTACAAAATGTTAACTTGGAAAAAACAAAAAGAAGAACAAAAGAAAAAAGTTACATTTTCCTGTAGTCATCATAGGGTTATAACTATTGCAACGGTAGGGAGAGTATTGGGATTGCATTTGGGTGGTACGATTTGGGTGGTCCGCGGATCTACTTTGGTAATGTATTAACGGGTCCCGATCGCGTGATAAAATTAATAAAGTACACTGGGCCAATCTCAACTTAGGCTAGCCATTTTTGACAAGTATTACTAGAAACTAATTTACTTAAAATAAGAGAATTACACTAATACCAATATTAATATTAACTACACTGTATTGCAACAACATGTCGGTCTATAGCAGGGCCTAACGTAGCCGCGTATAGTTCGACTAATAATTTTACGATATTCCAAATCGCGATGCGCCCAGATATAAACCCAAGGGCCGAACGGCCCTATTCCTTTGGGTTTAGCAAGGCATAATAGAAATTTACCGCACTATAAGATAATTAGGAAGATCGCTGAAGACGTCCTTAGTCACAGCTGTCTCGAGCACTACTCTGCTCTTATCAGCTGGCCGGGCGGATATGTCCAGATTCACGAAGGGGAGGGGGAGTGGTGGTAATCACCAGTCACCCCCTCTAACCAAAAAAAAATCCAAAAAAAAGAAACGCCGTGCGCGGGACGGGAGTGAAGGTATGGGGATGGGACAAGGTATAAAGTTAGTTAGTGTTAGGTGACATTGTCATAGTGGTCAGCTCGCGAAGAAAAAATTAAACGCGAACACTTACACGCGAAGTGCTCGCCCTATTTTATAATTGGGGTAAAAGGAAGAACCGATATGGGTAAAGGAGAAAAAAAAGGAAGGGGGATCCTCCCCCGGTGCCAGGAAAAAAAAATTATATATATATATTTTTTTTTATACTAGCTGTCTGGTCTGAAGGTGTACAACTTTGGTACAATATAATATAATGTAAATATGACTATATTTAATTTAAAAAAAATTTTATTTATTTTTTGTACCCAGTTTTTTTTTTTTTTTTTTTTACTGGGGTTGCTCAGAAGGTAAAGTAGAAATAAACAGAAAGATTATGCCGCGAAATGAGGCTGTGGAATTGAATGGGATTGCTATGGGATAGGATTAGCCGTACAATTGTTTATTAAAACTTAAACTAAAAGTAGTTTGTTAACAAAAAAATTTGAAAATGGCTGATGGAAAACTTGGTAAAGTGCAGGGTGGAAGAGAGTTTAGAGAAGTATGGTGTGCAGATTGGAAGAATAAACAAATGGGAATGGGTGAAAGAACAGGCAAAAAAGGTATATTAGTGAGCCACGCCTTAGGTAGTATAGTAACCGAGTCCCGGAGTTGTCACATGAAGCTCTTATCCAAACATTGTACATACTTGCACAGGAACTAAGAAATAGGTCTCCCAATTAAGATGCAATTCCCAGTAAACAGGTAGGAGGCACTGATGACGTCATTTATGAATTGTTCACTGTAGCAGCCAAAAGAGCGTATAGGCAAAAATACCTTAATGTCATCCATTATAGCGAAGCGTAACCCTGGAGACTCTCTGGTACCTTTCTATATATTTGGCTTTAGGCGAGATTTGGCTCTGATTTTCATCCTGTTGATTAGGTTTTAAAAATGAAGAAGGTGGGTGGTTTAAAGAATCGGAAAAGGATATTGATAACAAAAAATGAGGTGATGTTCACAAGTGGGTTTTGTAAGGTGTAGATCTGTAGTTTGGTTAAATTTCAAGGTTACTTACAGTCTCATTTTACAGGTTAAACGGTTCCTTATAAACTAAAAAAAAGTTTGTAATTAAAATTTTGTGTAACAGTGTCATTTTACAAGTTACAGGATTCCTTATCAACTAAAAAAATATTTTTAGTGGCATTTAAATTACTACAATAAATCAATGGGATAGGCAATCACAATACTGTTGCCCATGCCATGATTGTAAGACCCACGGACCAGATACTTAAAGAAAACAAATTCGTGATTTTCACTAATAATTAGTGGAAATACACTAGATATTAGGTGATAAATTGAACTTGGAATGATATCGCTTATTAGCGATAAAACCTATGAAATTTCAGCGGGTTGAGCAGAGGTTGTAGAAAAAAGGATTAAGAGTTGGTTAAGTGGGAAGTAATGGAATGAGCTACATGACCCTAACAATTAGGCTAATTTATAAATATAAATATATATCTGATACCAAATATATAACAACTTATGTTGAACTTGATCAAACACAAAAGGCAATTAAAATGCCAAAGAGAAAAGAAAACTTACAACTCGTCCTACACTAACCATAGACAAAATATAATAACAAACAACCATAAGACAAATACGAATGCTTGACCACTGACAAACTTTTTAAATTTCGCTCTTAGAACCAAAAATTATTAGTAGGTCAACAAGAGGCTTAAGGAGTTGAAGGAAGTAAAGGGGGAGTTAGAGCTAGGTAAAGTCGAAGCAATAAGGTTCCTTGGCTTGGTCGGCATCGTGCTGAGGGGCGTTACAGCCGACTAAAAGCCAGAGGTCATACATATGCCGGTAGTTCTGGGATTGAAGTTACTTAACGAAAATTTAAAAAAAAATTTGTGCACATACAGTAGGGGGGGGGGGTGAACATTAGACAATTGAATTAAAAAAAAATTGGTTAATGCCAACACCATTAATACATATAACCCACACAAATAATTATACAATTTAATTCCTTAAACTAAAAAGACCAAGATTGGTGATAGAGAAAAAAAAAGGAGGTAAGTGTAGTGTGTCAAGGGGTGGAATGTTTGAAAGGAAGTAAGGGTCTATATGGATAATAATAAGGTGGGGGGTATATAAATGAGTGATGAATGAGGTTTGAGAGAGGAAGCTCGGACTAACTCCGGATTAGTCGTTATGCAGTGGTTAGCAGATCGGTCGGACGACCCAAGCGAGGGGAAGGCACCACAAAAAAAAAATATTGGGGATAGGAAAACAAAAAAGGCTTAAAAAAACCAAATCCCCCAAAAGTAAAAAAAAAGTGTAATACCATTCCATTCACAAGGGGAGGCCGACAAACCCGAGGCTGCATTGAGCTTGCCCTCTCGTTGGGGTGGATAAAAAAACTGACAACCCCTAAATGGTCCCATCCACCAAGGCGCCATTTCGTAGAGGTGCGCCCTTAGCAAGGACGCACCTTAGCCACACTGGGCCCGCATGGTAGACGAAACCAGAATAGGGGGGGGGGTTATGGAGTGAATGGTAATAGATGAAATAGGGAAGGTGTTTTGAGTGATGTGACAATTATAAGAGGAAGAAGAAGGAAGAATTGAAAAAGAACTAAACTAATATCACCTAAGCCGGTTGAGACTGGCCCAAGTGTAGAGAAAAAAGTGTAAGGCGGTATATAGGGTGTAACATTACTATTTAATATTTGGGGTGGAAAAATCTCTTTAAGTGGGATATATGGGCTGTGCGAACCTGTCTACCAGAGGTGGGGTCGATTTAAATACCGGTGAGGGCGTCCAATGAAGCCCGCGAGGCGGATCGAGAGTCTCGGAATTATAAAATAGATTTTAAAATGTCGAATATAAGGGAATTACCTAAGGGTGAAAAATGGATGTCATCGTTCAAAAAACACGAGTCTGGTAAATTCCGGTCGGCGGTCTCATCATGTATTGTCACTTCACTGGCTGTTAAGGTTGCTAGGAAAATATTAAATGTCTGAATAATTGAAATTTGGTGAATTTGGGTAAGAATTATAGGGAAAAACGGGAGTTGAACCGGCTGGGTTCACCCGACGAATAAGGCGCAGGAGTGACACAAAATTGGAATGTAAATGTTCATGCCCTCGTCTCAAAACGTCGTTCGTACCGATAATAAGCACGACATGTGCAACCGGAAACCAGGAGTGACGGTTATGTTTAATAAGGGCTTTGAGCCCTGGGACTGTGAGGCCAGAAAACCCACGGAAACGGATTGAGCTATTCTGAAATTTAGCTAATATACGGACATGACTATCCCCCAGGACGGTAATTGAATGAGAGTCCCCGTCCGGGGCAGTATGAGACCGTACGATCATTAAAATATTGAATTTATTATTATCATTGTAGGAAAATAATTTTTTTGAATATTTATGAATATATCAGAAAACTGAAGGGGCTTTCGGAAATCTGTATGGTGAAAAAATTTGGCACATGAAGGGTTGGGTGGCCTGGGCAATATAAAGGCGCATAGATAAATAAATATTGGGGGTATAGGGAGGGTACCGTTAATCTCCTTAAAATCGGGAGTCAAAGAGAGTAAAGACAATAGCGGGGGTGGAGTAGGCTTAAGGTTATTAATATGTTTAAAAAAATTTATAAAATTAAATAATTAATTTAGAAATCAAGGTTTAATAAATAAAGGAATGGAGTGAGTGTCTTCTGTGACCGTCAGTGCGGAAAAAAAATTTTTGGAAAAGTTTCATCAACATCCCCTCGATGTATGAGCCACTACGTTTGGTTAAATTAGCGACCAGTAGGGATTGCTTCCTAATATTACCTAACCGATAGGCTAAAAGTTCGCTAAAAGAGCGATGTAAAATGTAGTGTCAATTAATCGGAAAAGTTATGCATAATACTCGTTTGTTTTAAATTAAATAAATCCTACATCTAACATTCGTAGTTTATAGTATAAGATATTGAGAAATGATTTCTATCTACGATGCGCTATCAGCTGTATAAGATAAAAACCAAGGTCGATAACCACTGTAAACTGGTTTGACGGGTCTAAACTGTCGTTTAAAGACGGAAATAAATTACTAAAAACTACGTTATGTGAATTTACGCTGGAAAAAAAAATACAAGTCGTAACATAATTTATACATATTATATCTAAATATTCTAAACCTATATACTTTTATAATTAATTACCAAAATACACAATTATTAATAGATCGGTGAATAAAAGAATGAAAACAAATGATTTAAATGAATTTACGTTTAACGTATGCGAACAGCGAAAGAGAAAGAAAAAAAAACTTTGATTAATTATTTTAAACGCTGCAATACGCTATTTCCTTCAATAAAAAAAAATATATATATATATATATATTACTTTTCTTCTCATTATTTTACAAACTAAAATATTTTAACAATAATTTAATAATGAAATTTATTAATTTTATACGGAAATAATTTTAAACTAGTAACTTATAACATGAATTAAATCTGGAGAATAAACACTAATATTTCTAACTATAGATAAAAATTGTAATTAAATAGTTAACTCACCATTTTGGCAGACAGGATGTTAACAAAAATAGGCCGAATTTATATTGGTTACTTACCATTTTATATACGCGGGGATAAAAAGGTTAATTAGGAGTTATAATTAATTAGAGAGACGGAATTTAGATTTCGCGAAAAAATGTTGTGCAATACTAATGTAACGCTAAGGGTTAGTTTTATCTATAAAAAAATAATAATTTAATTTACTGAGAATTTTATAAAAAGGAAATTTAGCAAAAAGAAGACACGTGTGGCCGGCCATTCGAGACATGTCGCCCAGCGCACAAAAACCGTATTAACTCGTAAAAATTAAGGTCTTTTATTAATATTTTTTAAATTTTTCGTTTAGACACGACCAAAAGAACCCGGAACACAAGACAAAGCCCTTCTCTCTGCTACCATTCTGTAACGGTAGGGAGAGTATTGGGATTGCATTTGGGTGGTACGATTTGGGTGGTCCGCGGATCTACTTTGGTAATGTATTACCGGGTCCCGATCGCGTGGTAAAATTAATAAAGTACACTGGGCCAATCTCAACTTAGGCTAGCCATTTTTGACAAGTATTACTAGAAACTAATTTACTTAAAATAAGAGAATTACACTAATACCAATATTAATATTAACTACACTGTATTGCAACAACATGTCGGTCTATAGCAGGGCCTAACGTAGCCGCGTATAGTTCGACTAATAATTTTACGATATTCCAAATCGCGATGCGCCCAGATATAAACCCAAGGGCCGAACGGCCCTATTCCTTTGGGTTTAGCAAGGCATAATAGAAATTTACCGCACTATAATATAATTAGGAAGATCGCTGAAGACGTCCTTAGTCACAGCTGTCTCGAGCACTACTCTGCTCTTATCAGCTGGCCGGGCGGATATGTCCAGATTCACGAAGGGGAGGGGGAGTGGTGGTAATCACCACACTATTCTATATCATACTCAAGCATAGTTTAGTTTCAGTTATAATATAAAAGGCAAAAAAAGTGTAAAGTGTAAAAGTGTTTTTTTTTCCTTTTGAAAAATGTTAACTTAAGACAAACAGCAAGGGGTACAAACAAAAATGTTGAAAATTTCTATAGTTGACATATTATTATGGTTATAAATAGTTGAATACTTAAGGAATACTTAAGTCAATTTTTGTATTATTTATGACAGAGACAAAAACCTTAATCAACTTTTGAAAAATGTTAGCATTTGAAAAAAAAAATATATAAAAAATATTAAAAAAAAGTTACATTAATCAATAGTAGGTATAGGTGTCATAACTATTCCATAACACACTTAAGTTTGTTTCAGGTCTAATTTCAATATAGAAGTGACAATTTGTAAAATCTTACCAGTAGAAATAGTAGGGGGTAAAAATTCCACGAGGGTAAATATTTCACAGTATACCACAACATATATGCTAAGATAAAAACAGTAACATTTACTTGTAATGAAATTTATAAAGACTAAGTATAATGTGTGGTTATTTATTTACATATGCATTAAAAAAATGTTAAGTCAAAATGTACGGACAAACTTACCACTGGTAATTTCTTCATTGATATCCTAAAACAAAAACAAATAAATTGAATCCTTAACCACGTACTTTCTTATAAACATTAGAATATATTTAGCCTATGAGACTTATTCTAAGTAACATGTTTCATTCACAGATCAATAGAATTTCGTGTTCAATACTGTCAAATAACAAAAAATACCATAGTCTAGCAATATTCAGAGAAAACATTTTAGATTACAACATAGATAGACAGTTTATTTACAAGTGGATAATTTTAGAGATGGATCATGATGTTGAATTTTTTTAAATTGTTGTTCAATTAAAGACATGGGGTGGAGTCGTCACACTTGTTTACAAACACAAAGCCTTTTAGACTGTAAATTGTGATATAAATTTAGTAGCTGTGTAATGAGTCTAACAGATTGCTACTGATAACAAACATTTGGATTGGTTGAAGAGATATTGAAAATAAATGGTACAAATATATTGCATAAACATTCTCACTCACCCATCCGCAAAACAAATAAAAAACAAACAAAATCACTTGTTACCAAAAATGTCAGTTCAGAATTTGTTTAATCAAAAACTGAAAATGAACCATGGGCAGATACTTTGAAAAAATATTCAGATATTTAGAGCTCTGCTCCACTTCCGCCATATTAGGTTTTGAAAATGGAACTAACATTTGTAAATTAGTCTCTCTATTTTTTTGTAACACTGTAAATAATCTTGACAAAAAAAATGGAAAACATTAAGTATTTTATTATTTTTTAAAATAAATAATGTTTCATTGCCTAACTTACAAAATAGAGCAGATAAAATGGATTAAATGAACTAATGTAGCCATGCATACAAGGATACCCTCACATAGCTCGAAAGATAATTTCTATACAAAATAAAGCTACTGTCCCCTTCCTCATGGCAATTAATAAATAACACTTTATAGTATTCATTGCTCATAGAAACTCCTACATCCGAGACTATTAAATATCAACCGATAGTTCATTGCTCATAGAAACTCCTACATCCGAGACTATTAAATGTCAACCGATAGTTCATTGCTCATAGAAACTCCTACATCTGAGACTATTAAATGTCAACCGATAGTTCATTGCTCATAGAAACTCCTACATCTGAGACTATTAAATGTCAACCGATAGTTCATTGCTCATAGAAACTCCCACATCTGAGACTATGAAATGTCAACCGATAGTATTCATTGCTTATAGAACATCCTACATCCGAGACTATGAAATGTCAACCAAGACTATGAAATGTCAACTGATAGTTCATTGCTCATAGAAACTCCTACATCCGAGACTATGAAATGTCAACTGATAGTATTCATTGCTCATAGAAACTCCTACATCCGAGACTATGAAATGTCAACCAATAGTTTCATACTTTACTTTACTATATCCAATGCCAGATCTTGGCATCTCTGCCATTGATCGCCTAGCCTCCCAGTAGAGAGAATGCTGACCTCGCTCTTCCACGTCTTGCAGGGCTGTGCAGTTCTGAAGGTCTGGGCCATCCATCTTGTAACATCTTGTTACATGAGTGGGCTTGCAGATAGTCATGGCCCGTAAGCATTCTGAATTTGGCAACAGCTTCCACTCTTGGTAGGCTATGTGGTATCAGCGTCAGGAATCCTCACATCTTTCCGGCACTCGTTTCTTTTTGGCTTTCCCTTGTTATTGTATTGATAAATGACTCAATCAGGCTTCTGGCTGTCAATAGGGGATATGGGATTATCAAAATGTGCCAAGGTGTTACCTTTTTTCGCTAGTTGGTCTGTGCGTTCATTTTCCTCAATGCCAACATGGCTAGGGAGCCATTGTAGCACAATGTATACCACTCTTCTTCAATCATGCCTGCCAGGGTTTTTTGTCCGATCATTGTTTGCAAACAGTTGGTGGGGATATTTACTAGTCAGCGCTTTTATGGCGGCTTGCAAATCCACGGAAAACACAACTCGCGCTGATTTGCCGTAGATGGAACAAAGTTTTTCGGCAGCTTTTACTATAGCCGCAATCTCACCATCGAAGTTGTTGGCATTAATACCGACAGGGTTGCATCCCTCAAAGTGGTCGCTGTAGAAGCCAGCTCCAGAGACATGTTTCATCGCTGATCCATCAGTGTATACATGGATCCAGTTGTCTTTGCTATATATTAAAAAAATTGTTTCGAAAGCAGCGGCCTTTAGGATGAGGGGGTTCACTAACAGCTTTCGAGTCTTTATAATTTAGAAGTGACAGTTTTCCCACAGGTAATGATGGGAAAACTGTGTGGCAGGTTGGGAATTTAGATGCTTGCCCCAGTTCCAGATTATATTTAACTCTCAGTTGTTCGGCATGAACGAGTGGTGATGTTTGTGTCTTGAGACGCGATGTCGCAGGTTTGTTTCATTGCTCGTAGAAACTCCTACATCCGAGACTATGAAATGTCAACCAATAGTATTCATTGCTCATAGAACCTTCTACATCCGAGACTACGAAAGTCAACCGTTCCTACTCAGAGGTATAATTTGTACAATTTTATTCAGGCAAGTCCGTTTACTCAAAAAAGTTAATTTTTTTAGAAAAGAATTCTAACTAAAAGAAAAAATTAATGCAATTAATTTTTTCCTACGCCCTCTTGATTTCCTATTCAAACAAATTATAAAATTAAAGTACGGTATTGATTAAGTTAATACACAAAATGTTTAGCATGGGGGGGGGTATCAAGTTTATTATAGATGAATTTGCATTAATTTTTCGCACATAGCTTGACCGCCATCTCTTATAGTGTAGTTGGAAAGGGTAAGAAAAGGGTTGGTATAGTCTAGTGAGGATGTTTTGTTGGTGCCATATAGTGTGAGCATTTTATTCTGATAAAGAGTGATAGTATAAAGATTTAACATTCTACATAAAAGACAATAGTAAATTTGTAATTACTGTTCTACAAAACGCACAATAAATGCATCTTATAAACAAAAATATTGAAGTATAAATTATACTTAGAAATGTTTTAGAAAGCAGAGATTTTATAAATCAAGATCCTAAAACAAACAATAAGTAAGTTTGGTAAAATTATTGATGCATTTGTTGTTTAAGGGACCATTAT
The DNA here is from genome assembly GCA_963513935.1 of Aphrophora alni. Classification (NCBI taxonomy): domain Eukaryota; kingdom Metazoa; phylum Arthropoda; class Insecta; order Hemiptera; family Aphrophoridae; genus Aphrophora; species Aphrophora alni. The sequence goes on from OY740779.1 coordinate 19,496,029, forward strand.
TAACATCTAGTATTTGCAAACTTAAAACGAGTGTCACAATAAACATATAGAAAATCATTTTGATGAAAATTGAAAATGTTGAAATTATGGACATTATATTGGTTTTTAAATACAGGGTAATGCCAATAAAAAAAATAGGTTAGTAAATTTTTAAATTAGCTCCAACAACATAGATAATATGTATAATCAACCCCCCCCTCATTATAAAACCCGACTTTTATGGGTGGGTCTGCAATAGGAAGTCACACATATCTTGATGTACAGACACGTTTTGATGAGTCGGTGATGACTAGTAAGCTTTGTGATAAATCAATACCATATTGAACATATAGTTGTATAAAATTGTTCAAAATAATCAGTTAATTACTATAGAAAATATTAATAATTGTGAGATCTAAGTAATATAACGGGAAAGCTGTAGCATTCTAAAACTCACAAATATAATCTGCAGATAAATTATCAACCCAACTTCCTACCACAGTACATTCCGCCCTTGACAAGTGTCTCAGCGTATTGACCGTCTGCCGTAACTATCGCCTGATCTCTATATCTGTCTCTGTCTAGGTACAAGGTACAACGGCTAGCGACCCTGGCTTGAATAAAATACGTACTCACTCATGTCCTTGCATTCATAATATGTAGTCAAATACTTCATCACGTTTTAGTAAAATCTAAATCAAAAGTCACAGTATGCCGAAGTAATATTTCAGTTCAATCAAATAATAGGAATAGTTCAATTCAATAGTTCAGTGATGTGTTTTTGGTGTTCTAAATAAAGTAAAGTTGGTTAAATTTTCACATATTACGGCACATGTTTCACAAGAACTCTCAACAGGATTCCAGGTAACCAAATTTACAGATTTTACCATATTATAAATTTTGTTAATGTTTTAGGCTTTATTCATTAAGATATGTATTTGATGTTTTATTTAATATTCAAAAATTTTCAGAAACTAAATAATTATAAAAATTTTCATTTCTTAAAACATAGTTTACAAAACCTTAAACAGTCAGACTTTAAGTTTTGAGCAGTTATGTGAAATTGGTGCAAACTGGTAACAAACATTAAACAATCAGAATATCAATTTTAAACATGTCAAATAAAAAACTAATTAAAGAAATCTCTTCTAGACCAGAATATTTGTTTTACAGATTTTTACAGATTTTCCAAGTTTCATACAAGCCTTATTTTAAACAAAATCAAAGTATTTATATACAGCTTTATAACCATCTAAGAAGCATTTAATTATAAGCTTAAAGAATTTCTGTAATGCAATCAATATTCTCTAATTTTGACGAAATAACCAGATATTTTAATTAAAGAATCTTTTTCTACAACATGTCTGAGTTTGCACAAATGCTAGTAAACGTGTTTTTTGCTTTAGCAAAATGCTGGTCGGAGAAAGAGATCGAACCTGCTTGATTTTGCATACCACAGCAAAATAGTGTATAGCATGTTTCTGGCTGTTCATTAAAACATGCTTGATATAGCAAATCTAAAAATTTCCAAGTGCACAAAAGTGACTTTTTGAAAACTGACTTTAAAGAACTTTGTTTAAATATATATTTTGTACATGTACCTAACTTGGTTTAGTAAAATGTGTTTCCTGTTATTTAAATGTAATCTTGTGTAACTATTTATAATTTAAAAGAAAAATAATTGGGTGGTGCTGCATGCAAACTTTTCGGTCCTCACAGCCTCAAAGAGGTTATTTCTAAATTAATAATAATTGACGTCAATTTAAAAAAACTTCAGTATTCTAAATTTTCACTATTCTTTTTTTTAAATCTTCTCATGTTATAAACAATTTCTTTTTATTTAAAAAATATATATATATATATTGGCCAATTTAGTATTTAAGAAATTTAACAAACAGAATCATGATATGTAATAATTAATCTAATAATGAACTTGTTAGAATTAATATAATTTTTTTGAATTTAAAATATCAATCTTACTTATAGAATCTTTTTTTTATTGTTAAATCTTGTAACAGTTTATATAAACTAAAGGGGGGATAAATATCAGAATCTATTCATCAATATTTTTTTTTATATATTGTAATTTTACATTAAGTGCGTATAACTTTTTTTTCAAAGATTAATTGTAATCTTTTAATTATCAAGCTTTTGCTTATAGTAATCTAACCTAGGATGTTTTTCAGCTTTGTAAATGGTAAAATCTGAACCGTCGAAATTTCTTTTTTTTGTTTAATAAATTTGAGCCTTGTTAATTACAAAATTTGTCTTTGTATTTTTTTATTTTTCAAACATTGTTACCATTTGGTTCCGCCTTTTCATTAATTTAAGTCGCCTGGTAACATGTTTCTGGTAGCAGAGCGTGGTTAACTCTAAATTATAGAGTGGTTAATTTTCAAAATTTTGTCTTGGAACCATATAAATTTAAATTCTTAAAAATTTTCTTAGTGCTAAACAAGGCTCAATTTTCATGTTTTGCAGCTTTCTCGAAATACTGTACAACTATTGCTGATGAAATTTTTTTTTTATATTTAAATCTATATAAACTCATTAGTCTCCTTTTTATTTTTCATATAAACTCTTTACACAAAAACGTCTAAACCAATTTTGATAAAATTTGTTTTTCTTTATTTTTCTCTGCTTAAATAAATTTTTTTTATATATATATATACATACATTGCACACTCTAGTCATTCATTGAATTTGATTCAGACGGGCGGGGCTCATTCGGGAATTCAAAAAAAAAATATTAAATAAATAATAAAACCCAAAAATAGATAGAAACAAAAAAAAAACAAAAAAAAATTTAAAATCTCCTTTAAAATTTTCTCGAGTTTTCTTTCGCTTGTCTGTATTAATTCATACTTACACACACACACATATACACAACAATTACACAACATACATAATTCTCGAGTCATCATTTGGTCCCTTCACTTCCATTTTATTTTTGTCACCTTAAGAGAAATTTTTTTTTTAAATCACTTTCTTAACTTTCATCAGCAATAGGTAAAATAGCTAAAATGGCAGTAGATTTGCTGAGATTAGTAGACTCACTAAAGAACACTGAGCTTGCTTTTGAAGTCGTGGCTAGAGGTGGTGAGAAAGATACAGTAGCTAAAATGCGAACCTCTCTTAGGTCCCTCCTACAGAATAGCGTTGAGCCCGAACTGGGAAATTTTACCGAAGAGATCCTCTTGCAACATATCGTTAGCGCGAAACTCCTTATTCGTCTTACAAGACGACCTGGAGAACCTAGATTCCGAACGAGGAATCAAAATGATTCGAGTTCGTGCGCGGATGAACGTTTTCGGAAGACGACTAGATTTCATAACTCGGGTGCAAACTGAGCAACTAAAAGTTGCTGATAACAACGTGCCACGGGATCTGGCCGAACTACAAAACAATTTCGGAACACTCAAAGACAAATTTAAAGCTTTCGAGCAAACGATAGCTCCATTAAAATTGAATGTGAGCATCCCGCTAACGCCCTCTGGGGGAACCACTAAAGCTAACCCTGCAGAACCATCTCGCTCTAATGGCCTAAATCTGACTTCGGACACGCCGCAGGCCGATCCTCAGCAACCGACTCCCAGCAGTTCGAAAAGCTGTTCCTACGTTTCTTTATACGGAAAGCTAAGCCATCCTGCCGAACAAATCATCAAAACCATACCTCAGACAGATGGGTTCGACCTCGATAAATTGTTAAATTTTTTTAAAATAGCTCTAAAAATTGTGAAAACTTATCCAGATGTAGCTTCTAATATCAATAATGTTCTGATGCCCTAGGCACAGGGACCGTTAAATTCATGTCTGATTAGACATCAGGCATTTAATACCTTTCATAAAGAGGCCTTAAGTCTCTTTATACCATCAAAAAGGTTAGCTTCTTTAGTGCAGGAGTTATTTTATAGGCCCCAGAAGACTAACGAGGCGGTGCACATCTTTGTTAATGAAATTAAAGAGGCTGCAGAAACCCTTAATTTAGATAAGTCCGAATTGGAGGTCATGGACGTCATTCTGGAGGGACTGTCTCCGGAAGTCCGCAACTGTTTAGTTTTTGCGACTAAGCCTAAAAATTTCGCAGATCTAGATCGACTCTGCGCTCACGTAAATAATATTATCTATACTGACAGGCAAAGGGCTCCATTAAAGAGACCCGAGTTACAAAGTCCTGATTTTAGACCTACAAGACCTGTAGTCTCTTACAGTTGCGGGCAGCCGGGACATAGAAGCCCGGAGTGTCGAAACCGGCCTCCAACAAGGCAATACCCTCCAAAAAACAGGCGCAGGCCAGCCTCCCATTTTAAAACCAACCACATCGGATTTAGATATAACCTTAACCCACACTTCACTAATAGACAAACCTTTCAAAATTTTAATTTAACTTCCAATCAAATTAGAAACAATTTCGACAATAAATTTCAAAATTATTTAACACCCATTTGTTATCATTGTGGCATGCCCGGTCATTATATCTGGGGTTGTAAATTCTTCTCTTTACGGAATAGGCGCAGGCAGTCCTATTCCAGCTCCAAGCTTTCCAACTGCAAACTTCAAAAAAAAATTATATTTCTCTTAAACCTAGGGGTCTGAACGATCAGTTTTTGCCTTTGGTGGAAGTGGCTTTTGGGCAAATTAAAGTTAAGGCTCTGCTGTACTCCGGTTCAGTAAGATGCGTCATATCTAAAGCCCTTTTTAAGAAACTAAAGAACACCAAAGCTTTTAAATCCATAACCAGGGTGAAGGCTGATTGCGTCACGGCTTCTGGAAAAAGGTTGCCCATTTCCTACTCTTGTCTCCTACATCTTAAAATGGAACATTGTAGTTGGAATGTAGATTTTCTGGTGGCGCATAAGTTGTCGTGTCCTCTGATCCTCGGGTCAGATTTCATCTCTAAAACGGGACTGGTACTTGATCTTTCAGCAAAAAACTTCTATTTTAAATTTGCCAGGTCTATTGTTTTTCCTTTGTGTAATTTCAGTAATTCTACTTATAAACCCATAGTGTCTTCAACATCTGAAGCTACTCCTCCTGATCCTTTAGGTCATCTTCAGAAGAATGATAAAAACGCCGTTTTAAAAATAATTAATGATTTTCCTCAGGTACTCACTAAAAGGTTAGGACTAACACATCTAGTTGAATACGATATTCAACTGAAGGATAACACTCCAGTCAAGTGTTCTCCATACCAATTGGCACCCCCAAAAATGGAATACCTCCGTGAACACATTAACGAATTGTTAGATTCAGGAGTAGTAGAACCTAGCCGTTCGGCATATGCATCCCCTGTTTTTCTGGTTCAACATCCCGAAAAGAAAACAAGGATGGTGATTGATTATCGGAGACTCAATCAAAACATCGTCGTCGAAGCGGTGCCGCTACCTAATTTACACCAAAGTTTTAACTGGTTTGTCGGCGCCAAATATTTCACAGTATTCGATCTAAATTCAGCTTATCATCAAATCCCTTTGTCTCAAAAGTCCAAACAAATTACCAGCTTTTGTACTCCTTGGATGCTCTATCAATTCACTCGAGTCCCTTTCGGACTCTGTACTGGTGCCCAAGTGCTTACTAGACTTTTGGATCAGGTCTTCCATGACATAAAATTTAAATTCATTTTTAATTATCTGGATGACCTAGTCATCTACTCCAAAACTTGGGAAGAGCATCAAAAACATCTTCGGGAAGTGCTTACTCGTTTGCGGCGGGCTGGCTTGACTGTTAACCCAGATAAGGTCCGTTTCGCTGTGAATGAGATAAGCTTTTTAGGACACCTAGTTTCTTCTCGTGGCGTGCAAATCGACCCATCTAGAACTAAGGCAATTAGAAATTTTCCGCAACCCAAGAACCCTAAGGCCGTTTCCAGATTTATTGGAATGGTCAATTTCTTTGCTAAATTCATTCTTAATTTCGCGGAGCACGCTGCGCCTCTAAATCTGCTTCGAAGGAAGGGCCAAAAATTCTCTTGGCAAGCTGAACAAGAGAAAGCTTTTAAACATCTTCGGGAGGCAATAACACAGCCTCCGGTTCTCCTGATGGCCGATTTCGCCAAACCATTCATCCTGCAAACGGATGCGAGCTCGGTGGCCCTTGGAGCAGTTCTACTCCAAGAAATTGACGGCTCACGACAGCCCATAGCGTACGCTTCACGTACTTTAACTCCTGCAGAAAGAAAAACTTCATCTGCATATGAAGCCGAATGCCTAGCAGTAGTTTTTGGAGTGGAGAAATTTAGGCAGTATCTAGAACATCGGGAATTCTTATTAGAAACCGACAACCAAGCCCTTTCTTGGCTTTTAGCATGTCCTCGTCAGCTTGGTAAATTAGGCCGATGGATTGCCAAGTTGACTTCATTGAAATTTAAGGTAGCGCACATAAGAGGAACTCAAAATATCATAGCAGACTCCCTCTCGCGCATGTTCGAGCCAGAAAGTTTCAACGAAGAGAATGCCACCATTTCATGTACCAGTCTCCTCACAAATTTTCCTCTAGCTCTTCATGACATCCAGACTCATCAGAAGGCCGACCCAATTTTGAAAAATATCATTGCCGACCTTGAACAGAACATCTCTTCGGAGAAGTACTGTTTAAGTAAAGGTGTACTTTGCCTGAAAAATCATTTGGAAAAGCCCACCAGAATTTATTTACCTCAGTCCTTAGTCGACCTGGTAATTAATTACCATCACGACTCCGTTGTGGGTGGTCATCTTGGAATACTTAAAACTCTGTTTAAGGTAAAGGAGAATTTTTATTGGCCAACTCTAAAACAGGATGTCACTTCTAAAGTGCGAGCTTGTTCGGTGTGCGCTGTAAGCAAACCTGCTCATAACTCCAAATTAGGATATCTTGCCTCAACGGTCCCCAATCGTCCCATGGAAAAATTACATATTGACTACGTCGGACAGCTTCCTAGGACAAAACTGGGCTATAACATGATACTGGTCGCAGTTGACCAGTTCTCAAAATTCACCTGGCTTATGCCTGTCAGAGATGCAACTTCCCACAGTACAATTAAGGCCTTAAGCCAAAACATTTTTCAAAATTTCGGTTTTCCAAAGATAATAATCTCTGACAATGCACAATGTTTTGTATCACATGTCTTCCGCAACTTTTGTTTTTCTCGCGGTATTAAACATGCAACTTTATCCCCTTATCACCCCCAACCTAATAATGCGGAAAGACTCAACAGAAACCTTAAGGCAGCCCTCATCGCCTATCACTCCAAAAATCAATCCTCTTGGGACGACTCCCTTTGCTGGCTTCAGCTGGCCTTCAATTTCGCACATCATGAGACTCTTAAAGCAACACCTTTTAGTATTCTTTTTAATTTTCTCCTCAATACACCACTGAGTCTCAGCTGGAACATACATGATCTCCTCCCAAAACCTAATACTAATCCCTCACAAATTTGGCGCCAGGCCAAAGACAATATAATGAAAGCGCACCAAAAGGTCGAGAAGACCTATAACAAATCCAGGAAGCCTCGTCTGTATAAAATCAACGATCTTGTCTGGTGTAAAACACACCCTCTGAGCTCCGCCATAGACAAGCGAGCTGCTAAATTGATGCCTCGATGGTCAGGCCCTTTCCGGATCATTGATTTTCTTACTCCGGTTACCGTTGCGCTTTCTTTCGCCAATTCACCTCGTTTCATTAAAAAAGCACACGTCGAGCAACTCAAACCTCATCATATAAATTAAATACTAAGAAAATTTCTATAACCTTCTCCTTTACGATTCATTTTTCTTTTTGATCTTTCTTGTCCCGCACAAATCGTCATCTGGTAGTCTTCTTTCCGTGCACTGCAGAACATAACAAAATACGGAACCAAGCCGTATTTCCTCTAAGCCAAATGCGCATCTGTATGTTTGGGCATCGGTGGGTTGAGCTCTCCTAGAGCCCCTCCATGCCGTAATCTATATAGATGTTTGCAGGCGAAGAGATCTTGACTTTCTTTGTCCAGTGATATATCTCACTGTTTCCCGGACTTGACGCTTTTCAACCCATAGTCTGATCAACTATGAGGTTCCACTTTACGGCAATGGCCGCTACATGTACCTGACATGTTTCCCTATCCAGACATATCTTAACATCGAGCACTCCGCGGGTGTAATCGATGCGACGAGAATATAGAGAGCGTCATGAACTCTTCTGTTTCTTCGTCACAATCACGTCTTCGGACGAGGACATAGTGAGTCCATTTCCGTAATAGTTAAGTTTGGTGTATTTGTTCTTTGTTGTTTATCTTGGTGGAGGTATACTGACCGGTTCTGTTGAACTACATATAATTAATGTGGCACTCGCTATGCATGTTAGTCTTAAGTTTTTTTTTTTTTCTCTCCTCGAGGTCTAAAACACCTGTCTGAGAGAAAATTTTTTTTTCTTCACCTCTTCACGCACACTCTCTCTCTCCTTTTTCAAAATTTTGCGGGAGGCCCTTCTGGCCCCCTTTTCTTTTACACCCTAACTCCGTCTTTCGGGGGGGGGGAGAGCTGTAGCATTCTAAAACTCACAAATATAATCTGCAGATAAATTATCAACCCAACTTCCTACCACAGTACATTCCGCCCTTGACAAGTGTCTCAGCGTATTGACCGTCTGCCGTAACTATCGCCTGATCTCTATATTTGTCTCTGTCTAGGTACAAGGTACAACGGCTAGCGACCCTGGCTTGAATAAAATACGTACTCACTCATGTCCTTGCATTCATAATATGTAGTCAAATACTTCATCACGTTTTAGTAAAATCTAAATCAAAAGTCACAGTATGCCGAAGTAATATTTGTAATGTATCTGTAATGTAAGCTTTGCTACCCAATGATGGTGACAGTTCTTTATAGAGAGTGTTAAACACCATGTTCTTCCGACCTTATTTTTGCAGATATCTGCCGTACACGTGTTTCCCCATTTTTATACTCGAATACATAATTGTATCCCTCTTGCACCTAATTCCTTCCAAAATATGCACCACCCAACAATTTTTCCTTATTGCCAATAATGCCACTCACTTCGTCAGTCTCTCGTCTGCTAAATCAAGTGTCCGAAATACAAAATTGCAATCTAGGTTAAAGAAAAAGTGCAACATTAGATTAACTCCCGTTTCTAAATAAATTGCGTAGTTAAATGTCAATATCGGTAAACCATACATTCTTTCCACCAATTATTTCAAAATTACAAATATTTTTCAACTTCAATTTATACTCTATTACTACTAACCCACCCTTAGCCCTCCCGCGGTCAGCTTCCCTCATTGCTGGCTCCCAGTATAATTTGAAATCCGTAAAACAATTTTCATATCTCTCGTATGCAAAATGCTCTTCCGCAAGACAAAAAATATCAAATTTTATAATATACTTGATAAAAGGATAGTGCTTACCTTTTAATCCTGTAATATTATAATAAAGAATATGAAACTGTGAACAAAACAAAGGAGTAACATTTTCACACACATTATTTATGTCACTTTCACTTTGTCAAACACTTCTCTTTCACTCGTTCTTCTTCCCGGAGTCGTCATTCAGGACCTTATCATCTCCAACATAGTTCCCCAGAAGTTGAATCAGTTTTCTTGTCCTCCCAGCGTTAGGCACTTATCCTCAAGTCGGAACTCAATACGTTTATTCGGAGCAACTTTTATTAATTCCCTCCTCAATTGAAAGAGTTTTGCTCTTATTATTCTCGTATACTTACAAAAATCACCATTCACAAAATAATTTGTTTTTTAGCGTTAAGCATAATGCAATTTAAATCATAATCATCAGGTATATGCGCTATAATAGGACCATCTCTTCTTTTTGGCCCTAAGGGAGTGCTCTATTTATCCAAATTTGACTCCTTACCCCCAGCACGTTTGAATAATCATGCACTAAACCTCTAAATATAATATTATTTCTATTTTCTAAATCGTTAAGTCGATGACTAATATTCGAGTTATTTGATTAACTCCCCCACTTCCTTTAAATTCTTTATTTTCCTCCCGTAAAGTAACTATTTCTTTCGTTAAACTCTGTGTTTATGTAAGCATAATCAAGCAGGATATTTCTTATCTTAAAACAAACTCTACAGTTCAATGCATAAAGGTCAACATCTAGCTTGGATTGAATAAGGCCTAATCCAAGTACTTTGTTTGTTTAACAAGACAAACAGATAAATCCGGTAGTTCTGTTGGCTTCCAAGTGGTTGTATGGACTGGTTAGATGAATTTTGTTTTTTCTATTAAAAGGACATTCATTGTGATAATAATTGTGCACGTTCTAACTATATTTCATAAATATATATTGCACATTAGCAAGTGTAATGTTTTTTATATTATAACTCAAGTTATTAACTGTCGTCAGTATCAGTTAAACCTACTATTTTCTAATAAGTGTAAATAGTGTACTCCCGCTGTTCACACATAACGGCATCTTAACAAAAGGTCAGACTGTATTTTCTTATGTTTGAGGCTCATCCCCGGGGAACATTGGTATTTTTCTTTAAAACATTATATCATAAACAGTACTAAATTATTTATGTTATCTCTGTTAAATTGTAAAAGTTTGTTTTGTTTGACTTCTTATAACATTGTGAATTCATTTTATTTCTGTTTAAATTAGAGGAAAGTAAAGTTCAGTTGAATCATTTATGTAAAGGAGCTCCTATTAATTTCATGTTTTGTTTTATTTTATTTTCAATAATTTTGTATCTTTTATAACCAAATATCTATGAACTATACATCTTGGCCTTGCCCGCGCTTGATCTGAGCAGAAAGGTAGTTCGCCCAATCGGTGGTGATCGTACAGCGAGTTTAAGAGTTCGTGATAAATAGCGTTCCAAAAAGGGAACAAAGAATCTTAAAATCGTGAGAGGGTAGTGTGGTAAGTGGCGTTCCAGGGTTGGGTGACAAGAACCCTAGAGCAAAGCGAGCGTGGCAAGCGACGCTGCAACGTGGGGCACGAACTTAAGAACCCGAGAGCAAAGCGAGCGTGGCAAGTGACGCTGCAACGTGGGGCACGAACCTAAGAACCCAAGAGCGAGGCAACATAATAATAAAAAATGTTTTCAATAAAAGTAAACATGCTGTGTCCCTCCTTAACCAATAAGCTAATCTAAAACCACTTTAGTCTGTAATACTTACCATGCTGGTAAATCCATTAAAGATTCATCTTGTTCTTCAAGAGGCTCTTCTTTTACACGAATAGATTCCATTCTGTATAAAACAAAAAAGTTACTTCGTTTATTCAATATATAAAATCTGGATAGATAGTCAACCCAATGTTTTAAAGTATTTATGTGTGCACTCTAAAGAAACTAGAGAGATGGAAACGGGAACAACCAACACAGCAGGGCAGCTATATGTTATCTCAGTTGATGCTACTACCTCCCTTGTTATCTTTAAATAAGAATTATCAACTCTTACTCCTCTGTGTATCAAAATTATTTACAAAGCAACTAGCTAATCAGTGGTAGTGGGTAATTACGAGGCGGAATTTACTGTAAAAACAAAGACTGATCAATTGTAAAGAACAAATGGTATTTGTTCATGCAGCATGCAGTCATTTCAACTTGTCCATTGGGCATATAGGCTAATTACTATAATATAATATCAGTCCATTGTCGTTTCTTATACATGACAGTGGGTTTATAACCTGTATGAAATTTAAAATCTCACCAATAGTGATATCAGATCACTTATTAAATTTCTAAACGCAAGAGGCATATTGCACAACCATTATCGTGAGAGAAAAACATTCATGACCTCAACGATACCGTTGTCAATTTTGAATGGCATGGCATTGTTTAGATAGTACAGTAGAACCCCTCTAATCTGTCACCTTCGGGACTGAGGGCATGGTCAGAATGCAAAAAAGGTCGGATTATCCGAAAAAAAGTCAATATTTATTACATATTATATAAAGAGATTTTTTTTTAAAGTGAAATAAGTGATATATAAACTTTTAAAAGTCTATATATAAACTTTTAAAAGTCTATATAATAAAGTCTATATATAAACTTTGCAAGTACTATAGAAAATCAATAGAAACAACACGAGAGATAACAGAGTACTGAAGCGGGATGACAAAGCACTGAAGCGGGAAAGCGATAACAAACCGGAAACAGTTGTGCCAGACGAGCCGTGAGTCATCTACAAGTCGGCAAATCGGCACAATATCGCGAGCTCGAGCACGGTCGGATTAACCAGAGTAACGGACCACCCGAGGGCGGATTAGAGGGGTTCTACTGTAATTCACAATAGACTTGGATTGTGATGGTTGTTTAAGGCCCTATGAAGTCTTTTAAAGACATTTAAATTGATTTTCTTTTATGAATAGATTTGCTTGAATTTTTTTCAGTTTGGGTGAACTAGAATGTAGCTACTAAATAAATTGTTGGTACGACTCAGCATTGACATACGAAATCTATGTTTTGTGATGGTATGAGGGGAAAAATTGTCTCCCTCTCTATGAAAGTGTCACAAAAAAGCATGTGCAGACATTAATCTTTAGTTTTTGTGAGCACTTGTCAACATTTTCAGCACCCACAATTTCTGATAACCTGAAGTGTTGATCTCAATTCTGAACAAACGTAACTTTGTAAGTTATAGAAGTTCTAAACTATGAAAAGATCACTAATCGTAAAGTGATAATTTAATTTCACTTATGCATTCACATGCTTAGGGAAACAGTCAGTCCAGATGGTAGGCTTACCACTTCTCTCTTCGGCCTAGAGCCACGAATTCTGCCATGAAAAATAATGAAATCATTAACAATTTACCTTATATGCAAATACAAAAGTTCAGTAGAATATAAGAAATATAAAAAAAATGAAATCCAGTTCAGATTACGAATCCCTACTTTAATATTTATGACTAAATTTATCCCTGATTTAACATTTATCAAGTTAGTGAATAAGTGATCACTTGTTTTATTAGTTCTTGCAAGTTAACTATATATATGATGCATGCCTATTACAGTTGCATGATTATAGGCTTTCATAACCAGACCTATATTTAACCTAACAACAGCTGGATTCCATTGTTTTCAATATGTTATTTGATAGTGAAGAAATGCATTTTGTGACTTGAAAAGTGTCTTCCGAAGAAAAAAAATATGATTGTTTGAATATAAGGTAAATAGTTAGGGATTTCATTATTTTTTTGATTGTATAATTACCATTTTACATAGGATTACTGTTTTTGGATCGGAATTGAGAAAGTTATATGTGATTTAACACTTCTATATTAGATAAATTATTGAAATGGTTCAATAAAATCTTCAAATCAGTAAATATCACATGGCATTTACAACCAACACAATATTTGATTACTGGAACAAGTTAGGTTATGTACAATACATGTAGGTACACAATGAACTGATAGAAGTGTATATAATGTTGTTCACTGTTTTGGCAACCTGACAATTGTATCATGTAATTTGAAATTTTTTTAGATAATTATTGATATCAGCTATGAACTGTTTAAAAAAAAAAGATGATGTTTGATACTGGATTGTTCTTAAAAAGATAGTTTTTTATCGGGAATAAAAGAAAACTTTAATTTAACATTATTAAGACAAAATCATTAATTATTTATGAGTAGATATTTCAACTTAATCATACATTTTATTTCTGACTTCAAAGACCTTGAGGGACCATTTAATATCCTACAAAGAACAGAAAAATACTTTACTTGGTGTGAATAATATATGAATATTTTGATAAGACTCAAACCAACTTACGTTCTCGTGGATCAGGAAAAAGATTAATTTACTATCTCCGGTCTTTACAATAACGAAGATTTTTTCTGAATATAAAAATTTACTGCTCATAGAAACTCCTACATCCGAGACTATTAAATGTCAACCGATAGTTCATTGCTCATAGAAACTCCTACATCTGAGACTATTAAATGTCAACCGATAGTTCATTGCTCATAGAAACTCCTACATCTGAGACTATTAAATGTCAACCGATAGTTCATTGCTCATAGAAACTCCCACATCTGAGACTATGAAATGTCAACCGATAGTATTCATTGCTTATAGAACATCCTACATCCGAGACTATGAAATGTCAACCAAGACTATGAAATGTCAACCGATAGTTCATTGCTTATAGAAACTCCTACATCCGAGACTATGAAATGTCAACTGATAGTATTCATTGCTCATAGAAACTCCTACATCCGAGACTATGAAATGTCAACCAATAGTTTCATACTTTACTTTACTATATCCAATGCCAGATCTTGGCATCTCTGCCATTGATCGCCTAGCCTCCCAGTAGAGACAATGCTGACCTCGCTCTTCCACGTCTTGCAGGGCTGTGCAGTTCTGAAGGTCTGGGCCATCCATCTTGTAACGGTTGCACAGAGGCCAAATTTCTGAGACTGCTAATCCTATTTTACATGAGTGGGCTTGCAGATAGTCATGGCCCGTAAGCATTCTGAATTTGGCAACAGCTTCCACTCTTGGTAGGCTATGTGGTATCAGCGTCAGGAATCCTCACATCTTTCCGGCACTCGTTTCTTTTTGGCTTTCCCTTGTTATTGTATTGATAAATGACTCAATCAGGCTTCTGGCTGTCAATAGGGGATATGGGATTATCAAAATGTGCCAAGGTGTTACCTTTTTTCGCTAGTTGGTCTGTGCGTTCATTTTCCTCAATGCCAACATGGCTAGGGAGCCATTGTAGCACAATGTATACCACTCTTCTTCAATCATGCCTGCCAGGGTTTTTTGTCCGTTCATTGTTAGCAAACAGTTGGTGGGGATATTTACTAGTCAGCACTTTTATGGCGGCTTTCAAATCCACGAAAAACACAACTCGCGCTGATTTGCCGTAGATGGAACAAAGTTTTTCGGCAGCTTTTACTATCGCCGCAATCTCACCATCGAAGTTGTTGGCATTAATACCGACAGGGTTGCATCCCTCAAAGTGGTCGCTGTAGAAGCCAGCTCCAGAGACATGTTTCATCGCTGATCCATCAGTGTATACATGGATCCAGTTGTCTTTGCTATATATTTCCAAAATTGTTTCAAAAGCAGCGGCCTTTAGGATGTGGGGATCACTAACAGCTTTCGAGTCTTTATAATTTAGAAGTGACAGTTTTCCCACACGTAATGATGGGAAAACTGTGTGGCAGGTTGGGAATTTAGATGCTTGCCCCAGTTCCAGATTATATTTAACTCTCAGTTGTTCGGCATGAACGAGTGGTGATGTTTGTGTCTTGAGACGCGATGTCGCAGGTTTGTTTCATTGCTCGTAGAAACTCCTACATCCGAGACTATGAAATGTCAACCAATAGTATTCATTGCTCATAGAACCTTCTACATCCGAGACTACGAAAGTCAACCGTTCCTACTCAGAGGCATAATTTGTACAATTTTATTCAGGCAAGTCCGTTTACTCAAAAAAGTTAATTTTTTCAGAAAAGAATTCTAACTAAAAGAAAAAATTAATGCAATTAATTTTTTCCTACGCCCTCTTGATTTCCTATTCAAACAAGTTATAAAATAAAAGTACGGTATTGATTTAGTTAATACACAAAATGTTTAGCATGGGGGGGTATCAAGTTTATTATAGATGAATTTGCATTAATTTTTCGCACATAGCTTGACCGCCATCTCTTATAGTGTAGTTGGAAAGGGTAAGAAAAGGGTTGGTATAGTCTAGTGAGGATGTTTTGTTGGTGTCATATAGTGTGAGCATTTTATTCTGATAAAGAGTGATAGTATAAAGATTTAACATTCTACATAAAAGACAATAGTAAATTTGTAATTACTGTTCTACAAAACGCACAATAAATGCATCTTATTAACAAAAATATTGAAGTATAAATTATACTTAGAAATGTTTTAGAAAGCAGAGATTTTATAAATCAAGATCCTAAAACAAACAATAAGTAAGTTTGGTAAAATTTCTGATGCATTTGTTGTTTAAGGGACCATTATTAACATCTAGTATTTGCAAACTTAAAACGAGTGTCACAATAAACATATAGAAAATCATTTTGATGAAAATTAAAAATGTTGAAATTATGGACATTATATTGGTTTTTAAGGACAGGGTAATGCCAATAAAAAAAATAGGTTAGTAAATTTTTAAATTAGCTCCAACAACATAGATAATATGTATAATCAACCCCCCTCATTATAAAACCCGACTTTTATGGGTGGGTATTCAATACGAAGTCAAACATATCTTGATGTACAGACACGTTTTGATGAGTCGGTGATGACTAGTAAGCTTTGTGATAAATCAATACCATATTGAACATATAGTTGTATGAAATTGTTCAAAATAATCAGTTAATTACTATAGAAAATATTAATTATTGTAAGATCTAAGTAATATAACGGGAAAGCTTTGTATGTATTTTAATGTACTTTAATGTCCTTTTGTATGTTATATAACTTGGAAATTTATGATTATGTTCACTATTTTCATTCTGTTTATTAGCAATCACATTGAAGTAATTTATTTATAGAATACATATTATTATTTTTAAATGAAGATAGTACTTCTATATATAAATATAATAAAGCATTTTTACGAAAAGTCTATGTTTGTTTGTAACGACCTGTATGAAGGAAATAAGTTTTTTAATAAAATATTACAAAACCTACAAATTATCAATAAACTTCAGTAGTCCATCTGAAAACTAAGTCTGCTAGTCTAAATTGTATGAAGTGTATAGGTTATGATTACACCAATATATAAAACTGAGAAATTCACCGTTCTCGAGTAATTTTAGAAAATAAACCTTGAATTCATTATTGGTAACTCAATGTCATACAAGTTTTACTGCAAAATATGAATAACAATATTTAGAGCTTATTACTGTGTTTATTTGCGTTCATAAATTTAATAATTACCATTCAATATATTGCAATAAAAATGAAAACATAATTTTCCAAAGATTAATTTATTTAAGATTAATAGCCTTGTCTCCAATAAATTATATCAGAAATGATTCTAAATATTGAAAATGGTTCAAATGTGCTACAAAAACAACGATACAAAATATCTTTTTACAGATAATAAAACACTTTTTTTATTTTGTACTATCCACTTTTTATTAGTCTAGCCGACCTATGGTTTCGCCTGCTAAGGCATTAACTTTTTCTTTTTTTTTCATTACTGTTGAGACCGATGGTTCTTGGTGGAATTCCATGTTTAAACATAATAAAACACAATTTTTTATTTTATACTATCCACTTTTTAGTAGTCTAGCCGACCAATGGTTTCGCCTGCTAAGGCATTAACGGATTGGTCGGCTAGACTAATAAAAAGTGGATAGTACAAAATAAAAAATTGTGTTTTATTATCTTTAAACATGGAATTCCACCAAGAACCATCGGTCTCAACAGTAATGAAAAAAATAAAAAAATCTTTTTACACTTAAAATACTTTGATTATGAAGTCACTGTTAGTAGTTTCAAAGTGGATCATTAAATAAAGTGTAAGAAGAACTAAATAATTATTAAAAAGGTCATATATGAAGACCATTAAATATTTGTACAATTACAATGTGAATATAATATACAGATAGATATACTAAACATAGTGTTGTACAAACCAGCAGTTCCAAGAAAGGGCGATACCAAGTTTTTGTTTTTACCAACTACATTTAAATTGTAACATATTTTTATTTACAATATTGCACCCAGATTTGGGTCATTAATCTTCATATTTCACTAAAATTTACTTTAAGTCAAATCAGGTGAGAGATTGATGGGGTAGAGAAAGTTAGGTTAGACCTGTTTTAAATAAGAGTCCTTGGGAAACACAGATGCTGTGAAGCAACCAATCATTTTAATTTAATCATATCCCCAACTTAGTCAGAAACAATTATAAATTACAAAATTATAGATACCAATAAAAATAAATAAACATGTATCAAAATGTTTGTACAGAGCATTTTAAAACAATTTTTACAACTTTAAAAGGATTTAGAAATATACTCAGATAACGTACATAATCAGTTGACATGTAAAAGTAACACACATCAAATTTTTCATTCAACAATAATTTTGGTTTGATGTGACTACCATGACAAACATCTCACCTGAAGTCAATTTCTGACCAAACTTGGGCCAGTACATCATGCGTCACTCAGCTTAGGTAAATCGGCTGGTAAAGCTGGAACATATACTCGATCTTTAATGGAATCCCATAAAAAAATCAAGAGGATTCAAATCTGGTGTGCGAGGCAACCACGCAAATGGCTCTGCACGACCAATTCACTAACTTGGGAATCGCTTATTAAGGAATATTCCGTTGAATGGCATACAGGGAAAGTTCTGTCTGAATTATTTTACAGCAACATCGCAAACCTGATGATTTGTCATATCATACAGAATGTCTCGACACATGTATGTTATATCATATTTCAATATAATTTTGGTGTCAAGAGGTGTAGGCCTACTTGGTGTATCCTTACTATACTGAGGACAAAAATTGTGTTGAATTGTAATTGCAGAGTTAATTTTGTAAAATCAAAACATGCAGCAAGTATCAGTAAAAGTAGCCTTTTTAAACTACAACAATGGTGGCATTTCTGGTGATAGTATTTGGCACTACGTAAGTCAAACTTGATGTGTTTTGCTTTAAATTGACACCTCAACTGATTTTGTAAGTTATCTGAATAAATTTCTACATGTTTTGAAAGTTGTAAAATCCTTTTTAAAGAGTCTGTATATACAGAAATCTGTATCTGATCATTCATTATTGGGAAATCGAAAGTTAATTTGAACATTGTATAGAAAATATAAAGAGACATAACAATAGTTTAACTGAAATTTATATACAAAAATATTCTGGTACCTCTATGTGGAGCTCCTCTTCTTTTTTCACTTGAAATATAGAAATCGCAGAAGGTGGAGTTATGTCTTTTTCTATTTTCATGTATGGTACTAAATCAACTGTAACTGGGAATTCCTTTAACAATCATTTACACAAGTATTAACAGCCAATCACAATAAAGATATAATAGCAGCTTACCAAACTACATTTATATACACACTACCGTATTATTATTATTTTTCTTGTAGTTTAAAAGTAAAAAACCTCTAAGAATATAAGAACATAAACTAAAGACTCTTAGCCTCCATATACTCTAATAGCGGGATGGTTGTAAGAGAACAAAAGTTGGGGTCATTTAAGACCTAATAGAGGATGAAAGAGAGGAATTTAATCCTAGACTATGTAAAGAACTTCTCCTACAGTTCATCCCTTTTAGAATAGCCGTTGGATAATGGTCTACGCAGTTATTGCAGGCGCTAGCCCTCGATAATTCACAGTGACATTATAACTGGGGATCATTGTAACTACTTTGATGGGAATGTACAAATTGAAATTGGTGATTCATATTCAAATTACATTAAGGGTGTACACAGGGGGGGGGGGGAGACAAGCAGCTGCCCTCCCTTCCATGATGGAAAATAAAACAATTTTTAAATTAAACAACATTCTGAAAGAAATTAATTACAAAATAGAGACACTATTACTATCTGTGAGAGGGAGGATTTAAGAACTACTGTTACTCGCTGGCATCATCTTGCTTGCAGGAACAAGAGTTTTCTAGAATAATATTGTCTCATTTAATGACACTATGGGAATATATTTAGTAGCTATATAAGAGATCACACATTTTTGGTTAGAGTCAGTGGAGTTGTTATTTTCACAGAACTGCTTACCACCTGCCATCCACTTTACAATAACAAATGGATTTTAGAAAGTTTTTTTGACAACTAGTCTACTGTGATATTTATTACATGCTCCCAAACGATGTGGGCTAAACAGATGTTCTCAATAAATCTTACTTGCACATGTTAATTTTGAAAGTACAATTTTATATTAAAGATAGACAGCATTGACTTTATTATTATTAAAGCTTAAATCTAAATATAAAATCTTAATTCTAATATTTGTCCAAGTTTGGAAAGTGTGCTAACTGTTCATATTGCTTTTTAAGGAAAGTGTGGTTATTTTAATTGTTATATTTTACTTATAACTTTCTCATATCATTTTCATTCTCCACTACCATTATTCAAAAACATGTAGCAAGCAGTTCACTCGTCGCATTCAACAAAGAAGTTTTATATTTTTAACAAGTCTGCCTCCTCTCACTCAATTCCAGAATATTCTATGATTCTAACTAATCAGAAAATCTCCTTTTATGGAGATATCACTCCATATGCAAGACACATCTTTGTTCTAGAATGTTCCATTTGCAAAGTATGACGCAATTGTCTGTTCCTTTATTTAATTATAACGCATTATGTAAATAATGTCATTTTCATTTATAAAAGCACATTTTATTTAAAAGTTCACTTTTGTATTTATTATTTATTTTATCACTTATGATTTATTTAAATTAACATGTTATTTACAATTACATATTATTATTACAAATTATTTACTATGATTTATTTATTGGATGGAGATGATCCATGCTTACACCGTGTAGCAAGTCCAAATTTTCAGTCAAGTCAGTTGGTAAATAATATTCATAGCCTAAAGCAATTAAAGATTGGAACTTTCAAGAATACTAGTGATAAAAACGAAAGTGATTATAATGATTAAGTAGTTGAAGATTACCTCTTTCTTAACAGCGAAAAGCTCTAAAGGATCTCTGAGGCCACAGTCTTGTTGGTTCCTGCAATTATTAAAAACGGTTCATTTAACAACACACAAATCCCAGTACTGGTTTACTACTGGGTCCAGGAGAAATATTTTCTGACAGACATCATATAGGTTACAAAACATGTTATTTTATAATCTAAAAGGAAAATGTTTAACATTTGCATAAACAAGTCTCTGATATCTTGGCACTGCTGTTAGAGCGCTAGTAGAGAGGTGTGACGTTGATATGCCATCTTGTAGAGAATACCCTTCCCATTAAAGTTACCATCATTGCATAGACTGGTAAACATCATTCTTCCATTATTGACAGTTATTTTAAAAGTACTGATTCTGTTATTTTGTGCAGCAATTATTTCGTACTTAATTCAGGCTAGGTCCAACAAATTTCGGTAGAGCATATGGGTGTCAAATTTTAGAGCCGCCGGATCAGTATAGAAGAAGAAACCATCTAATAGGCCTCATAGCATTCAAACACCTGAAAACATCTAAGCAATGAGACAGGTAGTTTACCCATCAAGCTGGTATTTTGGGATTGTCTGATCAGAGTACTTGTCTGAAAGAGAATTTTACATACAGACCTTAAGTTTCATCTGTACAAATTGATGGTCATACAACAGCTAAATGAACGTGATTGGGGAAACCATGTTCCTAGTTGCCAAGCAATGTTTTAGTGTACTCTATTGAGTTGTTGAGAGATGAAGCTAATTTTTAATTTTATTGGGCTGTGTTAATAAACAAAATTTTCAATTAACAAGATAATTGCCGACAGCTCTATGATCATACTCTGCACTGTAAACATGTCAGCGCGCCGTTGGTGAATTTTTAGTCATAGGACTGTACTTTTTTGAGGAATATTTGCAAACATAAATTCCGATTGTTATGTCGACATGTTATGCAATTTTCTGGAACTTTAAATTAATGAATTCTGAGACCAGGCTTTGAAAAAGATGGTGCAACAACTCACACAGCAAGAAAATTGATGGATGTCCAAAGATAAATGTTTCCCAGGCATCTAATTTCACGAGGCGACAATCAATGGTCTGTATGTTCACCCTACTATTAGAAATTAGGGCCATAATTCAGTTAGGAAAATAGTCTAAGTTCTTTTAAAGAAGTTCAGAATGATAACAACTATTATGACAGAGCTAGAAAACTGACAGCTTGCCTTGCAAGTGAGGTGGACTTCACAAGTTGAGAAGTGTGAAGAAACGAGAGCAATCATTCAAGTTGGGAACTCAAATTGAGAAGTGTATATAAACCCTTGTGTGGGAAGAAAAGCGGTCAATCATTCAAGTTGGGAAGTGTATAAAAACCCTTGGGTGGGAAGAAACGGGTCAATCATTCAAGTTGGGAAGTGTATATAAACCTTTGGGTGGGAAGAAACGGGGTCAATCATTCAAGTTGGGAAGTGTATATAAACCCTTGTAATGTAAGAAATGAGGTCAATCATTCAAGTTGGGAAGTGTATATAAACCCTTGTAATGTAAGAAATGAGGTCAATCATTCTAGTTTGTGAAGTGTATATAAACCCTCAGGTGGGGAGAAACGAGGTTAATCATTCAAGAGGGGACCGCCGGCAGATTTAAAAGATGGCCAGATAGACTTGGCGAGAGAGAGCTTCAAGGGGATATATACCAGACAGCGGAAAAATACACGAAGACATAGTAAAGGTGAGCAAGTATAATTAAAGGAACTTGTAATCATTCAAAAATACCGTAGTCAGGATTGTCTAGAGTCATAATAGTTGGAATTATTCTGGATTTAAAATTTAATAATAATAATAATAATAGTAAATATTTGATTGAAATACGTACAGTAGAACCTCGGATTAACCGGCCTATACCGTAGTGTACTGGTTGGATGAGAGTTTCCGAAAATAAATTGTAATTGAAACACCAAAGCAGCGGCGAGTCAAACGACTTTATCGATAACGGTATCCCATTGTCGGCGGCATAAAACACCGCGGCATTGGCACCCGTCGGTATAGCAGACATACACCACAAAAACGTTTGATGAGCCGCTTTTTTTCCACGAATCAATTTAGTATACATTATGGAAAATATAACATTTCCTTTCAGTTTTCTTCTTGTCTGACTGGTTATGATCTACGTACAGTATATACAGTAAATAAAAATGAGCGAGTTACGAAAACAGAAGCGTGTGTTGGTTTCGTTTGAGACGCGGTAAAATGTGTCAAAAGACTTGACTGAGGGGAATCTGTAAAATAGCTTTGTAGTGTTTAATTTTTTCATGTTTGATGTATAATATACATAACATAATTTATACGATACATTTATGTACAATAAAATGAGTTGCAATAACATCTTAATTGCATAATTCTTAGCGCTACCTGATTAAATAAGCTTTCTTTGAACGAAAACCGATTTTTCACGGGAACCTCGGATTTACCGGCCAAACGGGCAACCGGCCCGGGTGTCAGTCCCGACTAGACCGGTTAAGAGGGGTTCTACTGTAAATCTAAATGTGAAATAAATAATTGTATTAGGAGTAATAAAAGGAGATTTAGTAATTATGAACTATTTTATTGGACAGGAGTTTATTGTAACTAAAGAACCCAGATGGGAATCAATGGCCAATTCCTACTACTTCCTCTCAGCATATGACGACTTTTTACTCTGGGAGCATCTAAAGGTTGTAGTATTAAAACACAAGGCGAGAACAATTGATGATGATGAAATCTGTTATCTGGTAAGAAATTGTAGCGATACCACAGGAAATGGCCATACAAGTGATGCAAAACTTCTGGGTGAGGTTGCATACTTGGATAGGTAATGGAGGTTGGAACATAGACGATATGATTTCCAAAACAACATAATTATAAAAAGTAAACATTGTTTTTTAGATTATAACAATATTTTGTTTAACTTCTATAATGTCCGTTTTATTAACTATTCATAATAGGGAGATATTTCTGCTGGACCCTGTATAAAATTATATAGTTAGTTTCCCTTTTAATTATATTGCATACAATATAATTACCTTAATTCTGTGGTAAAATCTTTAAAATTATTGTCTTTTCTGTAATGATACAACGTGATTTGCTGGACATCCTTAATAGAAGTTGCTCATGTGGCTATGTAATTTTAATGAGTCATACTCAAATTTACTTTTACAATATTATTATATGTATTTTAAATATACTCATAAGTGATTATGAAAATATTAAAGTTTGGTGTTTTTATAAATTCAATAAATATATTTTTCATGTATCAAAGCATGAAAAAGCTACCAGTGAGAAGCGAAGCAGTGCTGTAGCATTACAGAATAAGCGATGCAAAAACATTATACAAACTCATTCAGCCCCAAAACCAAATAAAAATAAAGCAAAATTAATTGTCACCACCAGAAATACCAGTTACTTATTGTTAAAAAAAAAAAAAAATCGGCCTTGAGACTTATAAAATACTTATCTTCTTAAAATTAGCTTTGCCGATTTTGTTCAAATAGTACAATGTTAAGATTAATGACACAAACCATGTTTGCAAAATTGCAAGTAAAGAAAATAATGGTTCAGGAAAAATTGCCATAAATGAACCTTGACCATGGTCATTAAAAGCTTGATTTTATTCAATTCAACTTTATTAGTCCTTTTGAAAAATTTACGTATGTATAAGACGAGTCAAAAAATTCAAAAAAAAAGTTTAATCATAGACAACTTAAGCTGTTATGTGTTTAAAGCACAAACAGACCAAGTTTAGGTTCTTGGTTCATTTTCACTTTTTGACCGTCAACTACCGAAATGACAATTTTTGTGCCGATCAGTTTTAGTTCATTTTTATTTGGTTTTGGGGAAGATTGGGTGGGAAAGTTTGAAAACGTATTGCACCATTTATTTACAATTATGTTTAGTTTATTTTAGAGCTGAATAGTACTGTTTTATAAATTGTGGATCAATATCATAATAGGACAGCGTTGTTTATTTATTTCATTTGAATTACATTTTTTGACAACCGTGTTTGAAAATGCATTAGAGTATTTGGATAATTCTTAAAATCTTGTTGGTTTATTACAATTACTTATTATTTTCAATTTCTTTATAAATATACTTTAAATAATATATAACATATGTAGGCCTATTTATTGAAACAAGATAAACTACATGTTAAATGATTATTTTAATAAAAAAAAACTTATAATACTATTGAAAATACCTGAATAGTTATAATAGTCTACACATAATAATAAAAAATGTTTTCAATAAAAGTAAACATGCTGTGTCCCTCCTTAACCAATAACCTAATCTAAAACCACTTTAGTCTGTAATACTTACCATGTTGGTAAATCCATTAAAGATTCATCTTGTTCTTCAAGAGGCTCTTCTTTTACACGAATAGATTCCATTCTGTATAAAACTAAAAAGTTACTTCGTTTATTCAATATATAAAATCTGGATAGATAGTCAACCCAATGTTTTAAAGTATTTATGTGTGCACTCTAAAGAAACTAGAGAGATGGAAACGGGAACAACCAACACAGCAGGGCAGCTATATGTTATCTCAGTTGATGCTACTACCTCCCTTGTTATCTTTAAATAAGAATTATCAACTCTTACTCCTCTGTGTATCAAAATTATTTACAAAGCATCTAGCTAATCAGTGGTAGTGGGTAATTACGAGGCGGAATTTACTGTAAAAACAAAGACTGATCAATTGTAAAGAACAAATGGTATTTGTTCATGCAGCATGCAGTCATTTCAACTTGTCCATTGGGCATATAGGCTAATTACTATAATATAATATCAGTCCATTGTCGTTTCTTATACATGACAGTGGGTTTATAACCTGTATGAAATTTAAAATCTCACCAATAGTGATATCAGATCACTGATTAAATTTCTAAACGCAAGAGGCATATTGCACAACCATTATCGTGAGAGAAAAACATTCATGACCTCAACGATACCGTTGTCAATTTTGAATGGCATGGCATTGTTTAGATAGTACAGTAGAACCCCTCTAATCTGTCACCTTCGGGACTGAGGGCATGGTCGGAATGCAAAAAAGGTCAGATTATCCGAAAAAAAGTCAATATTTATTACATATTATATAAAGAGATTTTTTTTTAAAGTGAAATAAGTGATATATAAACTTTTAAAAGTCTATATATAAACTTTTAAAAGTCTATATAATAAAGTCTATATATAAACTTTGCAAGTACTATAGAAAATCAATAGAAACAACACGAGAGATAACAGAGTACTGAAGCGGGATGACAAAGCACTGAAGCGGGAAAGCGATAACAAACCGGAAACAGTTGTGCCAGACGAGCCGTGAGTCATCTACAAGTCGGCAAATCGGCACAATATCGCGAGCTCGAGCACGGTCGGATTAACCAGAGTAACGGACCACCCGAGGGCGGATTAGAGGGGTTCTACTGTAATTCACAATAGACTTGGATTGTGATGGTTGTTTAAGGCCCTATGAAGTCTTTTAAAGACATTTAAATTGATTTTCTTTTATGAATAGATTTGCTTGAATTTTTTTCAGTTTGGGTGAACTAGAATGTAGCTACTAAATAAATTGTTGGTACGACTCAGCATTGACATACGAAATCTATGTTTTGTGATGGTATGAGGGGAAAAATTGTCTCCCTCTCTATGAAAGTGTCACAAAAAAGCATGTGCAGACATTAATCTTTAGTTTTTGTGAGCACTTGTCAACATTTTCAGCACCCACAATTTATGATAACCTGAAGTGTTGATCTCAATTCTGAACAATCGTAACTTTGAAAGTTATAGAAGTTCTAGCCTATGAAAAGATCACTAATCGTAAAGTGATAATTTCATTTCACTTATGCATTCACATGCTTAGGGAAACAGTCAGTCCAGATGGTAGGCTTACCACTTCTCTCTTCGGCCTAGAGCCACGAATTCTGCCATGAAAAATTATGAAATCATTAACAATTTACCTTATATGCAAATACAAAAGTTCAGTAGAAAATAAGAAATATAAAAAAAATGAAATATAGTTCAGATTACGAATCCCTACTTTAATATTTATGACTAAATTTATCCCTAATTTAACATTAATCAAGTTAGTGAATAAGTGATTGTTAAGTGCATAATCGATAATTTATTGATTTTCTTCGTGCCCCTTCAATATGATCGCGATACTTCCCGTGTGAAAACCATGCGATGGGAAATTGTTGCAAAGTCAGTGACGTCAGCCCACAATACATCATTCCTCAAAGTCCCTCTAAAATATTTCACCATTGGTCAATCGCTATAAACGATCTCCTATTGGTTCTCACATCGAGAACGAAGGGGCTAATTAGTGAGCCAACGCGACGCGTTACAAGCGCTAAGGGTAGTCTGGCTTTTCAACTCAAGAGGAACACATATACTCCGATGTGTGCGTAATTCGACGTGTGTGGTGACGCCGGTTACGAATCTAGTTCAAAATGTTTTATGAACTATAATCTCTTCTCTCTCTCTCTCGCTCTCTTGTATTTCAACTTTATTTGAAATATGCGCTAATTAACCATAACTAGCGTTCGCTCAAAAGACTCTTTAGTTTTAACTAGTTATGAACTTTACTCTAGACTCTTACGCGTGTGCGAACTCAGTGTGCGTGTTATTTCGCGAAAGTGAACTTATTTTGTGTTTTTCTTTTATTATTAACTACAAGACCAATTAGTAATTAATTGTACTGTATACTCTGTGCTCACTCCACACCTAGCTAGGTATCAACGCAGATCTTCTCTTCAGCATTGGACACGTGCAGAGGAAACTCGCCATTTTATTCAAGGTAACTGTGACATCTTTCAGTACAAATAACATTATTATTAATTGGTCTAAATCTCATTGTACATTGTGTGTATTTACATATTTTATAAACATTAAAGTTCCACAGCTTTTCTGTGGATGGTCCTCCGAGCTTAAAATTTATCATGAACTAATTTGAATATTTTAAAATTAATCGACTAATTAATTTTAGAGTGAACATTTTTTTTAATTAGTTTAAATATATTTTTCCCACTCTCTCGACGCCAAACAGTGATCACTTGGTTTAGTAGTTCTTGCAAGTTAACTATATATATGATACATGCCTATTACAGTTGTATGATTATAGGCTTTCATAACCAGACCTATATTTAACCTAACAACAGCTGGATTCCATTGATTTCAATATGTTATTTGATAGTGAAGAAATGTATTTTGTGACTTGAAAAGTGTCTTCCGAAGAAAAAAAATATGATTGTTTGAATATAAGGTAAATAGTTAGGGATTTCATTATTTTTTTGATTGTATAGTTACCATTTTACATAGGATTACTGTTTTTGGATCGGAATTGAGAAAGTTATGTGATATTTTTTTATTTTTTTTATTATGTTGGAAGTCACTAGGCACTTCAGCCATTTAAGACTTTTTGTGCGCTTCCTTATCTTAGGCAATCCACTTTAGTTCTAAATCCTTCGTGAGTCTTAGAACTTGTGCAGCTAGGTCGTCTTCCTTTGTAGGTATGCCTGTGAGGCCGAAAATCTGTAGTCTTCTCCTCTCCAGAGCTTCACAATACAAAAGTATGTGTTCTGCTGTGTCTTTATATTGGTTACACAGTCTACAGGTTGTCCTGCCTTGAGTTAGACCCATGGTGTTTAAGTGTTCCCTGAAAGCTCCATGACCAGTCATGAAGCTTAAGACTTTCCTTAGGTTGTTTCTATTCAATGATATTACATACCTAGAGAGTTTCTGATTCGGATTGTACAGCGACCCGTAGAGTTTTCCTCTAGAGGCCTCTCTCCAGCGGTTGAGAGTTTCCTGTTCGACCCATCGTCTCAGAGTGGTTCTTGCGACAGATTTACTGATACCACAAGCAGGTTCTGGTCCGATGAATGGAGTCTGTGCTCCCAACTTAGCCAGTTCATCAGCATTCTCATTTCCCTCATAGCCTCTGTGTCCAGGTATCCAGAATAGGCTTACCTGGTTTCGGGTCGAGAGTTGGACTAGAGCTTGATTACAATCCCACACTAATTTGGAGTTGAATTCGTGTGAACAAATAGCCTTCAAAGCGGCCTGACTGTCAGATCTGATTGTGATATGTTCGTCATCATATCCTCTTTCTAGACACAGTTGTGCGCAACCAAGTATGGCATAAACTTCGGCCTGAAATACCGTTGCATATCTACCTAGGGCAATGCTTATTTCCACCCTAGGTGATTTACTGAAGATTCCTGCTCCGACTCCTTGGGCGGTGCGAGAGCCATCAGTGTAGAATTCTAAGCTCTTAGCTGTAGCCACTATTCCTTCTATCATGTCCTCCTCGTGTGGAATACACATATCGAAGGGCTGTGTCCATGAGATTTTATTAATCATATAATCTTGTCTCATAGTTAGAATTGAATCATAAGATTTAAAAGTACGGATTGTGCCATGCCCCTTAGACCACCGGCTATCTCTCCACATTCCAGAGCAATATACTCTGTATGCTGCCAGACTTGCTTCTGCTATGATGCTGAAGTTAATCGGGTCTATTCCCAAGAGAGTTACAAGAGCTGTAGTAGGTGTGCTTCTGAAAGCTCCTGAGATGCATAGACAGGCCAACCTTTGTATACTCATTAGCCTGTTAGTTGTAAAGGTTTGGAGAGCTTTTGTCCACCACACCAGCGATCCATACTGAAGTTGTGGTTTAACCACTGCTTCATATAGCCATCTAATCATGGCTGGACGAAGTCTCCAGTTCTTTCCCAAAAGTCGTTTACAACTCATTAAAGATTTCGTTGCTTTTTGGATACTATGTTCTACATGTTTGTTCCAAGTAAGTCTTTTATCCAGTATCACCCCTAGATATTTGACCTCTTCTGATAGGCGCAAACGTGTTCCTCCTAGACTGATATCAATGTTATCTAGTTTGATTCTCCTTGTAAAGGGTACTATGATGGCCTTTTCCGGGTTTACGGCCAGGCCCTCATCCCTGCACCAGTTATGAATTATCCTCAGAGCTGTGTTCATTAGGTCTGATATTATGTTGGTATGTTTACCTTTAATTATCACGACAATGTCATCTGCGTAACTTTGCGTGTAATATCCCATATTATTTAATTTTGTAATTAGGGAATCTACTACCATATTCCACAGTAGAGGAGAAAGTATACCACCTTGAGGGGTACCTTTAATGGCGGACACATCAAGTTCCTCGCCATACTGGATTGCTCGGATGGTTCTACTACTGAGCAATGACCTAAGCCAATTGCAGGTGGTCATATCCAGTCCTCGGGTTTCAGCTGCAGTAACAATTGACTTATAAGCCGTGTTATCAAAGGCGCCCTGAATATCAATAAATGCTCCAAGAGCCACCTCTTTAGACGCTAACGAGTCCTCAATCCTGCTAACTAGCTGATGCAGTGCTGTTTCGCAGGATTTTCCTGACTGATATGCGAATTGGTTACAATGAATGGGGTTAACTGATATTACCTCATTTTGTATGTGAACTTGTAACACTCTCTCCATAGTCTTCAATAGAAAGGATGATAAGCAGATTGGACGAAACGACTTGGGGTCTGTATAATTACCCTTGCCAGGTTTCGGAATAAATACTACCCTGCTAAGTGTCCAGTAAGACGGCACGTAACCTAGGGCCATACTAGCTCTGAACACCTCGCATAGAAGAGTGTGTAGAGAGTCTGGAGCCTTTTGTAACAAGGCAGGAAATATTCCATCCTCTCCAGGTGATTTAAATGGGCTGAATTTATGTATCGCCCATTTGACCTTATTGGTCGTTATGATTTTTCTAGCAATTTGCCAGTCTGCTCGTGAGGCTCTTACGTGTCTCCGATTCTGCTCTGGCCCTAGATGAGCCACAAGTTTACAATCTGGAAAGTGTGCTTGAAGCAAAACTTTCAATGTTTCTAATCCAGAGGTTGTCAGTCCTCCCTCCCGGCTCTTGAGAGAACCAGTCGGGCAGACCGACCCCTTCGAAATAACCTTGTATATACGGGAGACTGATTTAGTATTGTCTATCTCCCCGCAAAATTTTCTCCAAGAAGTTCTTTTAGACTTTCTTAGGAGTAGATTGTATTCGGTGAGGGATGTATAATATTTCTCCCATTGTCCGTTTCGTTTAGCGCCATTAAATAATCGCCTTGTTTGTTTTTTCTTCCTCTCCAGATCCTCGTTCCACCATACCACACCTCTTCGATTGGATCGGGATTGGATAGGACAGTTATCGAAATATGAGTCCATGATAGCTTCTTGTAAGTTACAGGTCACGGACTCAATATCATTTACATCTCTAATGAATGTATTTAGGGATGCCAGCTTACATTTTAACTCCTGGTGATAGGAGTTCCAATCTGTTCTCCTAGGATTCCTAAACCTGTCCTCATCTGAAGCAAAGTTTAGTTGCCACATAATGTGACAGTGGTCCGAGGAAGATACGTAGTCTGATACGTGCCATTCACTGATAAAGGATCCCACGTATTGAGTAGCTATTGTAATGTCAATGACCTCCTCACGTAATCTATTTCTGAAAGTAGGCTTATCACCGACATTAACTATCAGTAAATTATTACTGTTAAGGAAATCTAATAATGACTCACCTCTAGCGTTGGTGTTACTAGATCCCCATGCTTCGTGGTGTGAGTTGGAGTCTATGCGCGCAAGGAACTGCTCCTTCTTCCGCCTGACGAAGTCGATAACACTTTCTAGTTCCCTAGAAGGTGGAAGGTCTCTCGCATCATACGGAAGATATACTGAGCTAACAATAATGCTCCTTCTACCATCCGTATGTGCGAGAGTGATTTTCACCGTTGTGATGTCTCTGGAACAGAAATCAATCAACGGTAAGCAGGGCAAATGTGTCTTTACCACAATACAGGTTCGCCAATTATTAATAGAACAATTAGAAACAAGCGTACCTTTGCTGTTACCTAGTCCTCTGATCTGCCCTCCGCTTATCCATGGTTCTTGGATCAGGGCTAGGTCAATGTTTCCAGAGAGAAACCTCTGACAGAAGACTGCAGAAGCAGCCTTACTGTGATGTAGATTGCACTGGAGTATCCTCAGAGGCATTCTCCAGTACCTTCTCTTTACTTTGCTTCTGGAGGATATTAAATGTAGTTTTTCCAAATCCCAGATGAGCTCTCATGTCTGTCGCTTTCAGAGACGAGTCGTCTATTAGGGCTACGATCGTCTGCCCATTGTCAGTTTTACTGGAACTGATGATCTTCCAGTCCTCTATCTTGAGGGATTTGTTTTGTTTGCCAAGCACTTCCAGGACTTTGGACGGATCTACCTTTGAGTAGACTTTTGGTGCTTTAAAAATCACCTTGGTCACCCGCAGGATGTCCTTCCTAGGTCCTGTCCGTAACTTGGCATTCTCCCAAGGTTGTAATTTGGGAACAACCTGTTCCAGCCATTTCCGAGTGTGGTCATTTGCACACACAAATATACATGCTCCTGTCTCTAGGTAGGTAGCATTGAACTGAGGGAATTCTCTATGTTCAAGGATATTAAATTCCAGTGACAGGGAAGTCTCCAGTTTTTCCAGTGACTCTCCAGTTAATCTTTTCTCTGGATAGTCCTCTGGAACTACCGCCATCTTGATAGATGTTAGCATCTCCTTGTATTTACCTTGAGTCAGCTGTTCGGTGACTGCTGCTCTCGGTTTTTTACAATCTCTCTCTGTAGGAGGAGTGCTACCACTCGAGCGAGCTCTCTTGGTGCCGCTAGTGGCTGCTTTTCCTGCCTCTGAGTGGATTTGGGTTTCCTCCACAATTTCGGATTCCAGGCAATTCCTTGCTCAGCGAGTCTTGCTCTGAGCGCCTTTTTCCTTTCCGCTGTGGTCATTCTGACCTTAAGACCTTCCAGCTTCTGGGCTGTCTTGTCCAAATCGTCCTGGGAGGACTGTTCGGTCTCCCCAGTAGCATTTTCTCCACATCTATTGGGATGGCTTCTGCTGGACGGCTCTTAGGCTCTTCCGAGGTACTAGGAGTAGCTGCTCTAATGGCTACTTCTCCCAGTGTTTGAGCAGAAGATAACTCTAGGTCATCTTCTGATTTTAGGTTTTTGTTTTTTTGAGACTCCATATAGTTCCCACGAGTATTTTACATTCTTAACAAGTGGCTGATTACTGTGAGATGGTGCCAGTACCTCACAGGCTCCGTTTCATATACTTTACCCTGTATAATCCATCAGTAGAGTGTGGGACGGTTGGGCACAAAAATGGTGGGGGTACCCCCACCCCTCCCCTCCCCCCTTGGCCCCTCCCACTTTGCCCCTCCCCCCTCTCCCCTTGGCCCCTCCCCCTTTGCCCCTCCCCTCCCCCTCCCCCCTTGGCCCCTCCCCCTTGCCCCTTCCCTTTAGGCCCCTTCCCCATTGGTCCCCCCTCCCCTCCCCCCTTGGCCCCTCCCCCTTTGCCCCTCCCCCTTTGCCCCTCCCCTTTAGGCCCCTTCCCCCATTGGTCCCCCACCCCTCCCCCTCCCCCCTTGGCCCCTCCCCCTTGCCCCTTCCCTTTAGGCCCCTTCCCCATTGGTCCCCCCACCCCTCCCCCCTTTGCCCCTTCCCTGTAGGCCCCTCCCCCTTGCCCCTCCCCTTTAGGCCCCTTCCCCCATTGGTCCCCCCACCCCTCCCCCTGCCCCTCCCCCTTAGGCCCCTTCCCCCATTGGTCCCCCCACCCCTCCCCCCTTTGCCCCTTCCCTGTAGGCCCCTCCCCCTGCCCCTCCCCCTTAGGCCCCTTCCCCCATTGGTCCCCCACCTCCTCCCACCCCTCCCCGGTACGCCCCTCCCCTTTAGGCCCCTTCCCTTCCCCCATTGGTCCCCCCACCTGTGACGTATTGTTGTCGAGACACACACAAGACGCCATACACACATGACGTCATACACTTAACTTTTCTAATACCGGTGGGATTCGAACCTGTGAAGTTTGGATTGGAAGGCGGACACGCTACCGACTGAGCTATCGTGCATAGTATTACAAGTCGGATATTTAACGCAGTGCCGCCATGTTGTAACCGAACGTCAGAACATTTCGTAGAAGTTCGGACACGAACCCCTTACCGTAAGACTTACCGAGTTTTACCACAGCCTATCAGCTGTTACAATAATGTGTTATATATAATGTGTTAAGATAGTTAACCTAACCTATAAGTGTCCTACTTTTGCCCATCCACAGCCAATCAGCTGGTACAATTAATGTGTTATATATATATATAATGTGTTATATATTTATATAATGTGTTATATAACGTGTTAAGATAGTTAACCTATTAGAGTTTCCTACTTTTGCCCACCACGACCTAGGTACATTTAATGTGTTAAACGTAGTTTCCTCCGTTGTCTACCAGGGTGTAGCACATGTGTTTATGTATCGTGTTAAAATATTGTTAACCTATGCTTACCACAGCCCACACGGGTGTTAGTCTGGCCACTATTTAACAACCGAAATATATTTTTACCAACCGATTTACCAACCGACCGATTTACCAACCAACCGATTTACCAACCAAAATATACTTTTACCAACCGAAATATACTTTTAGCAACCGATCTACCAACCGAAATACACTTTTAGCAACCCAAACATCCAACCGATATACCTCGGCCCGCGGACTTTGCTCCCCCCTGCGGGAACCCCCCACCGGCTGCGGGAACCCCCCACCGGCTGCGGGAACCCCCCACTGGCTGCGGGAACCCCCCACCACCACCTCCCAGCGTGTGTGGAAGTGACAGCATATCGTTCTCAGCCCGGGGCCCTCTACTCCCCTCCAACAATATTCATATAGGTAAGAAAGGGGGGTCGCTTTCGACTACCTCGTTTCGGCTACCATTCCAAGGTGTGTAGGACAGGTTCTGACAGGTCTAGCCGGATTGTACAACAGTGCGTAACAGTGCGCATGCGTACTACTCGCGATAAAGGAGAGTGTCCACAGGTTACTCCATCTACACTACCAGAGTGTAGCACCGGTCAAACAAGTTAAAACAAGGTGACTCACACGGTTAGAGTTACTTGAAAAGAACTATGGAGCCAATTTACATTGTTTCCTCGCAAAGTAGGGTGACGAAAAAATTTCGTACTCTAAGGACTAAAATTCAGTTTAAATTTCATCCACCACCCGAGAATGTTACGGAAATTGATTGGATAAAAAGAGGCTTTGAATGTTTGGTGGACAAAATGAAAAATGGAACAGCTGATGGTGATCTGTTGGGCTTTACTTTTACTAGTCTCAATTTTAAAACAAAGACGCCTGGATACGTTGCTTTTCGTAAAGCTTCCGACATCTCTGTCGATCTCTTATGGACAATTTTTGGCGGACTAATCCAAAGCAACGGTGAGGCGGGAACAAGCAGCGATAATTTCGAGATTACCTGCACCAGAGTATCTCCACGAAATAAATAGTGCCACCAATCTGTAAACACACTCATTTACCTAATGGATGTAAGGCGAGCCATTGCGGCGGAGCTCCACAAGCCCGCTCGAAGAAATTTCAAAACACGTAGTGTGACACTGAAAGGAGTTAACGACCTTTACCAAGCCGATCTAGTGGAAATGATTCCATATGCTAAGGAAAACCGAGGCTACAAATATATACTGACAATGATAAATTGTCTGACAAAATTTGCGTTTGCAGAACCGTTAAAGACAAAGTCGGCTCTAGACGTATCTACAGCGTTAGAACCGATACTGAAAAAACATCCTATGAATAACTTTCAGACCGATCAGGGGAAGGAGTTTTTCAATATGCACGTAAAGAGATTAATGAAAAAATACAATATAAATCACTACGCCACTTTTTCAGACAAGAAAGCGTCTATGGTGGAGCGTCTGAACCGTACTTTGAAAAATATAATGTGGCGTGAATTTACGGCACGCGGTAGTTACGAGTGGGTGGAGCTGTTGAAAAACGTAGTAAAGACCTACAATAACACTGTGCACAGTACTATAGGCATGAAACCCGCTCAAGTGTTGAAAAAGCACGAGAAAATGTTACTGGACAAAACAGCACGCAAGAGTACAAAAGCACTGGCGCGATTTAAAGTGGACGACAAAGTTAGAATATCGAAATTTAAAAAGACTTTTGCCAAAGGATATCTACCCAACTGGACAAACGAAGTGTTTACCGTGTACGCCGTTGTACCGACCAATCCTGTAACGTACATTCTACAAGACTCGAAAGGTGACATTCTAAAAGGGGGATTCTATGCCGAAGAATTAAGCAGGTCAAAGATCGGCAACGTATATCTTGTTGAAAAAGTATTACGCAAAAAGGGTAACAAAGTACTGGTGCGGTGGTTAGGGTTTGACAAGGAACACGACAGTTGGATTGATAAAACCAAGCTTGTTGTTTAGGTATTTAATAGGATAGCACTGTTAGTTTTCCACAGTATTTAGACAAACGTTGCGTAATGCGTTTAAAAAACACAGCGGATAAACTACGTGTAAGAAACTTTGACGTTGTTGCAGGAGGCGGCGGGTCAACAATGCACCGTCACAGTTCTTTATTACCAAACACAGTTCGATCTATAGTGTGCGGCCCATCAAACAGTGGCAAGACTAATGTGCTATTTAATCTGCTCTTCAATCCGAATGGCCTGAAATTTGCCAACGTCTATGTATTTTCTAAATCACTCCAGCAGCCAAAGTACAAGTTTTTGGAAACTATACTGGGAAATACCAAAGAAATTGGTTATTACACATACACGGACAACGAAAATGTCATCCATCCTAGTGAAGCGGAGCCAAATTCGATAATAATATTTGACGACATAGCTTGCGAGAAACACGACAATATACGTAACTATTTCACCATGGGACGTCACAATAATATAGATTCCTTCTACTTAGGACAGACGTACAGCAGGATTCCCAAACAATTGATTCGAGACAATGCCAATCTCTTGGTCCTTTTCAAGCAGGACGATCTCAATTTACGACACATTTACAATGATCACGTAAACACTGATATGGTGTTTAGTGCATTTAAAAACATTTGTGCAACCGCGTGGAAAGATAAACATGGATTCGTTGTAATAGACAAGGACAGTGAACCGGAGAATGGAAGATTTAGAATTGGTTTTGATCGAATCGTGACAGATTTTTAAGGTACAAAAGGCTTGATACTTGCAACAAACGTCATTCTACAAGATGTCTGGGAAGAGAGAGCATCTAACGCTGGAGATAGCCAGATTGCGCAAGGCTATAAAGAAAAAGTACAGACAGTTGAGGTACGGAGAGGTCGAAGAGGAACGAATGTATACTAAGAAATACACACCGATAATTAAAGAGTTGCAGAAGAGTGGAGTGTTTTTGCCGAAACAAGAAATTAAACCCGAAGAAGAGTTGGATGAAAAGCCGGAAATAGCGGATGAGTGGAGCAGCGAGAGTGAGGAAGAGAAAAATGAAGAGTTCGGGGAAGTACCGGCTACTCCCAGTGTTGATTTTATGGATACCGAAGTAATTGCAGAGACTCCGGACCGACCGCAGCCCAGTGTAAGGGAACTATTGTCCACACCTGTAGGGCAAAGTGAATCTGAACAATGGGTAAACAGTACTTTCGCACATCCGCTGGCACGAAAATATATGCTCAGAATGATTAAAGATACCGCCGGTAGTCAGAATATAGATCACAGTTACGGACCGAAAATCGGAGCCGACTCTATGATGATCGGTAACAAGACTCTTCAGTTGTCGGACGATGGTGAGATTATAATTGACGGAGTTCACTATAAAGGGACGCCAGGATTGTACGAGTTGGTGTTTAAGCGTATACCCGATGATGATATATATACCGAGGCCGATTTACGAGCGTATAGAGATATCTGTGTGAGATCCAGTGCACACAAAAGATTATACGATCCGAACGGACAAGTTAATCGTAACAAATCTATGAAATATAGAAACATTATAGAGCAGTTATTTCCACCTAAAAAAGTTAGCGGTAGAGGTTATTCATACTGGGACGATCCGAATGAGTTGTGTGACAGACTAAGACATTTGTTGGCATCTCACGATGCAGGACACACGGGACATGCAAATGAGATAGCTTCTATTATAGAAGAACTAAAAGAAGCTGGAATTATAAAAGGCGCGGGAATTGCAAAAATAAGAACATTAATACGATGAGTGTCGACAAGTTTGGACGTTATTCGGTGAGAAAGGCTTTATCCACCCAACCGATAGTTAGAGGGTACGACCTTACCCCTGAGGGTAATTACGATATAAAGGGTAAACTCTTGCGTAATGTAGGCGCTCCTCTAACGGAAAAAGATGCTGTAAATCTAGACACTGTGGATAAGACGTGTATAACCTTTGATAAAGTCGCACAAAAATATCACACAAAGGGCATACCCTTGGGCGGTCTGGGTCCGACTAAAGATACCGATGACGCTGTAACTAGAGGATATCTCGAATCTCTAATACCGATTAAACTTATGACCGACTATTCCGTTAGACAGAGTCGAATACAAGATGTAGGTGAACCTATAGACGACGGTGATGCCGTCAACATAGCATACGCCAGGAAAAATTTTCTCGTGAAAAATTTGGAGGGGAGCGATGAGATGGAAGCGGGAGCCTTTGATGCTCGTAACGCTAGTATCTGTAATTTAAAGTATCCCTCTAGTAAGACGGACGCCGCCAATAAGATGTACGTTGACAATAAAAGTATTGTATCCGACCATATGGGGTATTATTTTCTTCATCGTCGAATTGCAAGTGTCGGTTCTCCCGTCTACGCCGATGATGCTGTCACTTTGATTTTCCTCATGGAAAATACCGTACATCTACACCAATCACCGACATCCGGTGAATCGGTTTTCAATGCTGAAGATAAGAGGATAACTAGTGTAGCCGATGCCGTCGACGATATGGATGTAGTGACTTTAAGACAGTTGAAAAAATACATTCGAGAATTGGAGACGTGGATAAGGAACAATGTGTTGTTGTTGAAAAATGGCGATTGTTTTAACGCTGAGGGGAAACGTATCT
This sequence comes from Aphrophora alni, assembly GCA_963513935.1. Classification (NCBI taxonomy): domain Eukaryota; kingdom Metazoa; phylum Arthropoda; class Insecta; order Hemiptera; family Aphrophoridae; genus Aphrophora; species Aphrophora alni. Next base: position 19,534,575 of record OY740779.1, read on the forward strand.
GTAATGTCGCCAAAGGCGATGTCGATACGGACGCAATTACAGTGACACAATTGGCCGGCTCTATAAAGGCGTTGGAAAATGGTTTTAAGGCGTACAGTAAATCGGAACTTATCGCTTTCGCTCGTGTTATTAAGAGAGAATACAGTAAAGTGGATGTTTCCAAAGACCGAGTAACGAACTGGAGATCACTATGGGGTTCGAGCGATAAGTTATAACCAATTTTTTAGCGACGACACCATAAATACGTTGCACCCTTGAGTATTGATTCAGTATAGAAATGGCAAAGGGACGAACAACAAGGGTCAAAAAGGGCCGTGGTCTCGTTTCTGGAATTTTAAGCGTTGGTGATAGGGTTTTAAACAAGGCTATAGATCTATTGCCTGTAGAACTCCATTTACCCTCTTACAACTATTGCGGTCCGGGTACAAAGCTGGCCGAGAGATTAGCCCGAGGTGATAAAGGAGTCAATCCGCTGGACGAAGCGTGTAAAGAGCACGATATAGCGTACAGCAAATACAGTGATTCGGAGCATCGTAGAGAAGCGGATAAAATTTTAGCAGAACGGGCTTGGAGTCGAGTCAAATCGGGTAACGCGTCTATGGGTGAACGGGCAGCAGCGTGGGCTGTAACAACGGCCATGAAAGCGAAATCCAAATTGGGAGGTGGAGGGAAACGTCTCTTGTTGGGTGGGGGTTTGTATCTCAAACCGTATCAAAAAGGCAGCGGTCTGATGCCATATGCTAAAGGCACTGGTCTGTATCTCAAACCGTATCCAAAAGGCAGGGGACTGAAAGGCAAAACCAAGAAGAAGAAGAAGATCAATAAAGAAAAAGTTTGATTGATTCATTACCAAACAGACCGTTAACAAATATTGATTTAGAGAAATATGCCGCGAGGATACCGTATTTCAGAGGTGTTTTTATGAGGGATAATCTACCCCCGACGGGGCCGTTGAAAAACGAATCCGCCATTGTCAACCTCGATAGTAGCACGGGTGAAGGTACACATTGGGTGTGTTATAAAAAGCGCGGTGTAAATGTAGAATACTATGACAGTTTTGGAAATCTTAGAACTCCACTCGAACTGACTAGATATTTTGGTTCCAACGCTAATATTCACTATAATTACAAGCGACATCAAAGTGACACTTCAGTCGTCTGTGGACATTTGTGCTTAAAGTTTCTACTACCATGAGTATTGTTTTAAACGGAAATAGTTCTACACTTTGGTGTGATTTCTTTCCACCGATTGATCTATCCAATGGAGAGTGGGAAATCGGTCTCATTGATCTTGCTGTGTACAATTCCATTCCCAATATCGAAGAGGGAATTAATAATAAATTGTATCTCGGTGGAGATCAAAACGATAATTATGAAGTGACCGTTAACATACCGACAGGTTCGTACGAAATTGAGGATATTGAAAAATATATCAAAACCCAACTGCCGTCGGGGGTGACATTTTCGCTCAAGCCGAACAATAACACACTTAAAACGGAACTTAAGTGTTCAAAGACTATTCATTTTAAAGACGGATCTATAGGAAAATTACTCGGTTTCAATAATGGGAATTTATCAGCCGACCAAAGACACGAATCTGAGCTGCCCGTCGATATTATAAGAGTGAATGTTATTAGGGTTGCGTGTAATATTGTAACTGGGTCATTTCAAAATGGAAAAGAGTCACACAATATACACGAGTTTTACCCACAAGTGGCTCCGGGGTACAAGATTGTCGAAATACCGACGACTGTAATATATTTACCAGTCAACGTGAAAACCATTCATAACATCACCGTAAGCCTTAGAGATCAGAACGGAGTACCTATAAATTTCAGAGAAGAATCAGTTTCTGTCCGATTGCATTTACGTAGAAATGGGTCTCGTATTTAATGGACAACGTTATAAGAACAGTATCAGTGTACGTTCAAACTCGACAGAGTTAACAGCTAGAAATATACGTTTTCTCTCGGCTTTGGGATTTAAAGTGAAAAATGGATCTACTGGCAATAGATAGTGCAGCAGAGTACAATGACGTCATCAGTGGTCTGGAATATCATTCGCACAGACCTTATGCGTCGTCAACGTACGGTAATAACGATGAAATTCGTATTCCCATAAATCATCAGGACGTGATCACAGCACCGTTTGGTAGTATATTGCATATAAAAGGAACACTGAGCGGTACAAAAGCGGACGGCACTGCTGCAACGGTGAAATTGGTCAACAATGCCGTAGCCTTTCTATTTGACGATATTAGATACGAATTTGCCGGTAGCGAAGTGGACCGTACGAGAAATGTAGGCATCACGAGTACGATTAAAAATCTATTGTCGTTGCGAGAGAGTGAGAAGAATAAATTCAGCAACGCAGGATGGTTGGGAGCCGGTGGGATGGCTACCGTTTCAAACTTTTCCCTCTCTGTACCATTGAAGCTGTTGATGGGCTTTTTCGAAGACTACCAACGGATTGTACTGAACGTAAAACAGGAACTAGTGCTCTTACGTTCGGCCTCCGATTTGAACGCTGTATACAGTGATGATGCTACAACCGTTAATCTAAAGATAACTAGTATACACTGGAGAGTGCCCTATGTGACGGTTTCAGATTCACTCCGATTGAATCTTTTGAAAATGATCGAAAGAGACGAACCTGTCCATGTTCCGTTTCGTAGTTGGGAGTTACACGAGTATCCAATAGTGCCGCAAACAAATCAGATTTCGTGGACAATTAAAACCGCTAATCAGCTGGAAAAACCACGCTATGTTATTCTAGCCTTCCAAACAGATAGAAAAAATCAGATCAAAAAGGATGCCTCTGTGTTTGACAAGTGCGGCCTTTCAAATTTAAAACTCTATCTAAATTCACAGTATTTTCCTTACGATAATATTAACGGCGATATTTCCACATTGTACGAAATGTACCATAGATTCCAAGAATCGTACTATACGCACGAGTCCTTGCCCAGTCTAGATTTACAATCTTTTACAGATTGTCCTCTCTTTGTAATCGATTGTTCCAAACAGAACGATTCTATTAAATCTGGTCCCGTGGATGTCAGACTAGAAATAGAAACTTCCGCCAATATACCTGCAACTACTACAGCCTATTGTCTGATTTTACACGACTCGCATATTGTGTACAATCTCCTTACGGGCACGGTTAGAAAGGTAGTGGAATAGATGCGCATGCGCACAGTCTCTCTTATAACGCGATACAATTATCGAACCAGTCATTCACGGTCGAGACATCATGTGCACCACATACCCAGGAGTCGTTCATGCCTTCCTCAGGCTCGTGCCTAAGGATAGAATATCGGATTTAGAGGACTTTTTTAGCGAAAGCAAACTATATTATTTATTCAACCCTAGTGAAATAGACAATCAGTTGACCTTGACATTCACAGAGTATATCTACGATGGCGACGATGACGACAAATATCATGTCGATAAGTCGCAAGTATCGGAACATGTCTATACAGGTTTAAAGAGTCGGCTATCTTCGGGTAACATCGGCCCGTCTTCGGATTCGGTTTACGTTTTAGTGGGTGGGGTGGGGATGGTTTATCGCAACCATTATTGTGTCAGTTGTGGGGAGGATGATATAAGCGGCGAAAAATACTATCAATTCGATTTCGATGATGCTCGTCTACACGAGTTCCCATTGGTTCTAATCGAACCGGAACTTGAGAAAGGTTATTTGCACAATCTTTCGTCATTTTATCAAAGAAGTCAGTTGTAACCGCCGTCAGTCGAGACAATGGATCCGAGCAAGATGGACGTGGAGCGAGCTCCTACCAAACGTCAGGTACCACCTAACCTCCCTTTGGGAATTTTTCTTAAATCCGTTCACTTCTTAAACAAAGAGTGCACTAAATTCATAGCAACCGGTTTGTTCCAGCATACGGGTTTCACTCTCGGACTGTTAGTACAGAGTGGTAAAAAATTTGTTTACTTCAATCATAATCTACTTGACGAATTGTCGGTTCATTTAAAATTTATAACGGCTGCTCTCGGCAGCAAGAGTACGTTAAAATTCGCCATGAGTATCGGTGACGTAATAGTACGGACTACTTTCGGTAAACGTTACGTTCAATTGTACGATGGACAACATTGTATGACCTTGAACGCTGACGAATGGAGGCTATTCGAGGAGAGTATGCCGCTCGTGTCCAGACGTGTCGCCGAGTTGTTTTATATCGAGGAAGAGTTACGCTCCTACATCATTGAGATCTTGGCAAGCGACGAGCTCGTATCTAGCACACTCCCCGAAGCGGACAAACTGTACGACGAAGTCAAGTTGTTTAAGAAACATGCAGGCGGCGGTAGTTGAATTTCACGCGTTTCACGATAACGACAACAAGTATATAGTCAAAGAATTGGCCATTGTCGGTGATCAATTTCAAAGTGTTACGGTCTTTAAACCGCCCTACAGATTTTCTCTCCTTAACGAAAAATCTCAAAAATCGGCTCGTTGGCTACAATCACGTTTTCACTATATCAGATGGGATGAAGGCGGTGTACCTTACAACGAGGACACGATACGCACTTTGTGCAAGCCTTTTGCAACACTTTTCACAAAAGGATTGGAAAAGGCACTGTTTTTGAGACAATTCCATCCTCACGTCATGGAATTGCCTCAAGAAGAGAAATTCTCCCATAGTGGAGACATTAACTGTATATTACCTCAGCATAATAGTAACGTAGATAGTAAATGTGCACTAAAAAGTGCTAAAAGTTATTACGATTTACTCCTTGCCTAAAAGGTCGCGGGGACGGTATGAAGATACCTGACCGGCATCTGTGTATGTGTGTTACCCTCTGGTGTGGAACTAAAAAGCCCGCAAGGTTGTATGGAGGTCCCTGGAGCGGAGTTGATTCTCCCGTAAACCTGTTTGAAGGTCACTGGCGCAGTCGAAAGACTTGATAAACTTTGAATGAATTTGGGCACGGAGTCAAAGCGTAAACAAAAAAAAATACAAAAAAATTTAAAAAATCAAAAAAAATTTGGAGGCCACAATTTTGTAATGGAGTGGTGGTCACAGGAAATAGCGATGGATTTGGGGCTATTTCCACAAGGGGTAAAGCCTTCTGCATGCCCCGGCTTGTAATGTGGGCTCTGTTATGGCTTCACTGTACCGGATGACGGTTCCAACCCCGTAAAACACAGAGGAGAAGCTTATTTTAACGAATTATTTTATGCTTTTTCAGGAATTGTGTAAGACGCTGGAATCCTACGTGTGCTGTGGTAACGCATGTAAGAAGATCAAATTAAAAGATCTGGTGTTTTGTACAAAACCAGATTGTTACGGAAGCCTGTGCACTTGTTTGCTTGCCGACTGCCGCTCAAGGAAGTCGTACAGTGTTCCAGTAATAGTACGGCCTCCACATTTGACCGGGTACTGTTGTGCTAACAAATGTTTTAAAGCACCCGAATGTCAAGTTGACGGCCTGGCATGTACAAAGTGCCAGGCATTCAGCTTTTGTCATTGTAGGTGCAGGTATTGGAACGTACCGGTAATGGATCTGTACAGCTTATTTACGACAACCACTGTTGGCACAGGAACTGTATCGGACCAGTGTTATAGTTGTTGTGTACTGAACTGTCAAAAGTTTTATATTAAAGACTTATTATTTTGTAAACAGTCAGACTGTCATGGTGACTTGTGCAGGTGTATGTTTCGGAGATGTAAATATAGGAATGTAATGTTGTAAGTTTGTGTGTGACTCAAAAAATAATCTGGGGACCATGGATTGGTTGGGTAGTTGACTCAACTCTGTGTTTCTTCTCGTTATTATTATAGTACTCTGTAATGTAACTTTTTTACACTGAGAGAATACATTATTAAAACATCTACACGTTTTCATATTATTTACCAACCGTGTGAGTCACCTTGTTTTAACTTGTTTGACCGGTGCTACACTCTGGTAGTGTAGATGGAGTAACCTGTGGACACTCTCCTTTCAGCGAGTAGTACGCATGCGCACTGTTACACACTGTTGTACAATCCGGCTAGACCGGTCAGAACCTGACCTACACACCTTGGAATGGTAGCCGAAACGAGGTAGTCGACGCGACCCCCCTTTCTTACCTATATGAATATTGTTGGAGGGGAGTAGAGGGCCCCGGGCTGAGAACGATATGCTGTCACTTCCACACACGCTGGGAGGTGGTGGTGGGGGGTTCCCGCAGCCAGTGGGGGGTTCCCGCAGCCGGTGGGGGGTTCCCGCAGCCGGTGGGGGGTTCCCGCAGGGGGGAGCAAAGTCCGCGGGCCGAGGTATATCGGTTGGATGTTTGGGTTGCTAAAAGTGTATTTCGGTTGGTAGATCGGTTGCTAAAAGTATATTTCGGTTGGTAAAAGTATATTTTGGTTGGTAAATCGGTTGGTTGGTAAATCGGTCGGTTGGTAAATCGGTTGGTAAAAATATATTTCGGTTGTTAAATAGTGGCCAGACTAACACCCGTGTGGGCTGTGGTAAGCATAGGTTAACAATATTTTAACACGATACATAAACACATGTGCTACACCCTGGTAGACAACGGAGGAAACTACGTTTAACACATTAAATGTACCTAGGTCGTGGTGGGCAAAAGTAGGAAACTCTAATAGGTTAACTATCTTAACACGTTATATAACACATTATATAAATATATAACACATTATATATATATATAACACATTAATTGTACCAGCTGATTGGCTGTGGATGGGCAAAAGTAGGACACTTATAGGTTAGGTTAACTATCTTAACACATTATATATAACACATTATTGTAACAGCTGATAGGCTGTGGTAAAACTCGGTAAGTCTTACGGTAAGGGGTTCGTGTCCGAACTTCTACGAAATGTTCTGACGTTCGGTTACAACATGGCGGCACTGCGTTAAATATCCGACTTGTAATACTATGCACGATAGCTCAGTCGGTAGCGTGTCCGCCTTCCAATCCAAACTTCACAGGTTCGAATCCCACCGGTATTAGAAAAGTTAAGTGTATGACGTCATGTGTGTATGGCGTCTTGTGTGTGTCTCGACAACAATACGTCACAGGTGGGGGGACCAATGGGGGAAGGGAAGGGGCCTAAAGGGGAGGGGCGTACCGGGGAGGGGTGGGAGGAGGTGGGGGACCAATGGGGGAAGGGGCCTAAGGGGGAGGGGCAGGGGGAGGGGCCTACAGGGAAGGGGCAAAGGGGGGAGGGGTGGGGGGACCAATGGGGGAAGGGGCCTAAGGGGGAGGGGCAGGGGGAGGGGTGGGGGGACCAATGGGGGAAGGGGCCTAAAGGGGAGGGGCAAGGGGGAGGGGCCTACAGGGAAGGGGCAAAGGGGGGAGGGGTGGGGGGACCAATGGGGAAGGGGCCTAAAGGGAAGGGGCAAGGGGGAGGGGCCAAGGGGGGAGGGGGAGGGGTGGGGGACCAATGGGGGAAGGGGCCTAAAGGGGAGGGGCAAAGGGGGAGGGGCAAAGGGGGAGGGGCCAAGGGGGGAGGGGAGGGGGGACCAATGGGGAAGGGGCCTAAAGGGAAGGGGCAAGGGGGAGGGGCCAAGGGGGGAGGGGGAGGGGAGGGGCAAAGGGGGAGGGGCCAAGGGGAGAGGGGGGAGGGGCAAAGTGGGAGGGGCCAAGGGGGGAGGGGAGGGGTGGGGGTACCCCCACCATTTTTGTGCCCAACCGTCCCACACTCTACTTCCATCCATCGGTGCAGATTAATGTAAGACACCTGACACCTTGGATTGGGGGATATTTATTGACCTCCCGGTCTAGATCCGCTGTGTTTAGTAAAAGCAGGGTCACCTCGTGCAGGATGCGGCTCTTCGCTCGCGCACAGCGGTCCTGAGGGTAGCGTCCTCGGATGTGTATGTGTTAGCAACATCCTCTACTACCCCCCTGGGACTATTCATCTAGCCCCTTAACCCCTATATGTGATATAACACTTCTATATTAGATAAATTATTGAAATGGTTCAATAAAATCTTCAAATCAGTAAATATCACATGGCATTTACAACCAACACAATATTTGATTACTGGAACAAGTTAGGTTATGTACAATACATGTAGGTACACAATGAACTGACTGAAGTATATAATGTTGTTCACTGTTTTGGCAACCTGACAATTGTATCATGTAATTTGAAATTTTTTTAGATAATTATTGATATCAGCTATGAACTGTTTATAAAAAGAAGATGATGTTTGATACTGGATTGTTCTTAAAAAGATAGTTTTTTATCGGGAATAAAAGCTAACTTTAATTTAACATTATTAAGACAAAATCATTAATTATTTATGAATAGATATTTCAACTTAATCATACATTTTATTTCTGACTTCAAAGACCTTGAGGGACCATTTAATATCCTACAAAGAACAGAAAAATACTTTACTTGGTGTGAATAATATATGAATATTTTGATAAGACTCAAATCAACTTACGTTGTCGTGGATCAGGAAAAAGATTAATTTACTATCTCCAGTCTTTACAATAACGAAGATTTTTTCTAAATATAAAAATTTAACTGTTCAGATACATCAAATGAATCAGCGAATACCAATCTCCTTCCGTTATATCACGTATTAGGATGAATAACACTATTACCAAGTAGAAAGAGTGATCACGGTAATACGTTACTGGAAACACCCTATTACTATAGTAACGCTAACGATCACTGGATCGCCACTAACTGGACTGAAATCAACTACGTCACAAACAAAATAAAGTGATCAAGACGTGACTAACTGCTGGTGACTGACAATATGGTAATAGGTGATTGATAGAGTGATCACCGTATGTAGCGTTATAACGTCTGAGAATAATTTTTTACTTCCGCTCACTGTCATCAAAACTAATACCTACGTGATTCTTCTTTCTAGGCCTATGCTGCTACAATATTTGTTCAAGTTAAGCAACACAGGAAATGATCCAGACCATTTCCTGGAAATGATCCTACTTCAGGGACTACTTCTTATATCGTTTTTAAACTGTGTGAGAATAAGTTGTGCAGTTGTGTTGCCAAACATATACCGTAAACCTTATTATGTTGTATTAATATTATTGTATTTTTGAGTTTTTTATAAATATACTCGTTCAAGTTTTTAGATAGTGTTTAAATGCAGCATATAATATTCATCCCACTAAAAATATAATTAATTTCATTTTTAATTTGATAGAAACCTAGAGGGACCGGTGTTGAAATTAATTTCAGCCACAAACAGTGACAATGCCAACCAAACAATAACGAATTAATGTAGGAAGTGTTAATAATTATTAATTACGGTAATAGTCAGTCGTGGGACCAACCTTTTAAACATCTAACATAACTTTAAAGTAACAGTCAACTAATGAAATAATCGCACGACGATATAGCTAGCTGTCTGCATCCCGGTAATAGGTGATTGAAATAATAGGTGACTATCACCTATTACCAATGTGTCCAATAACGTTATAACGCGTTATCACAAAGTAGCGCTATTTTCCATCACTATCTCCTTCTGGTCTGGTCATATGGTAAAATTTGCGTCTTGCGTCTAGATTGTTAGAAACACCGTTACTGAGGGGGAGTAATCTCAGTACTAATCTAGGTACTGTTCAATGATTTAGTTAGGGGTCTAACAATAATTGTATCATTTGGTTTTAGATAATTATTAATTAGCTAGTTTTAAGCTAAAATTAAAAACACTTGGAACAAATATTAAGATGATAAAATGGTTGTTCAACGTAATCATACATTCATACTTCTGGCTAACACATACAGTAATATTATTTTCATTTACAATATATATGTAATATTTATCAAAAAGTGCTTTATACCACTTTGCAGAGATCTTGTAGAACTGTAATAAATAATAAATAATTTTAGAAATAACTCCCACGGATTCAGATTTTAAATGTAGAAATTTGTCCTATTGTTACTTTGTTTTGATTTTTTAAAGGTTGATAAGACTTGGAGCTTTGAGGTGAGCTATGGTCCTGTGGTGTTATTTGAATACCTGTATTAGTATTTAATATTTATTATTCTTTTGCTTCAAATGTAAGTTTTGTCTACAACAAAAGGTGCGTTTATTAGCTATATTTATGAAATAAGTCTAACAAAAAAAGCTCGTGCTTTAGCAGTGACGGAAATCATAACTGAACTGTTATGTGCAACTATTTTATAACAAATATATATTGTTGCTGTCCAAGCGATTTTAGTGCAAAATATCGGCAATTCGTCTTCCAAATGCTGTTTTCCTAATCATTTCGATACTCCTTTACACCGCAGATTACTTTATATCTTTTACAATTCATTATTTCTGTCCGAAAACAGCTATTCAAAATGACGATTTTAAGGCATTTTGAGGTTATTTTGACAACTATTTTATCAATTTTAAGTCAAAAAACATAATTTTAAGTTCTATAGGTTAAGGTCCATTTAGTGAACTACATGTTGAAATAGGTTTGTAAGCTAATTGTTTTTACTTTACATGGTCAAGTAAGGTAGCTCTCTCTCTCTCTCTCTCTCTCTCTCTCTCTCTCTCTCTCTCTCTCTCTCTCTCTCTCTCTCTCTCTCTCTCTCTCTCTCTCTCTCTCTCTCTCTCTCTCTCTCTCTCTCTCTCTCTCTCTCTCTCTCTCTCTCCTATGTAAATTAATTGTGTAGGCTATGGGTTGAGTGGAAGAGAGGACCTGATGGTCCTAACTTCGCCCAGAATAAAGGCTCAAATCAATCAATCAATCAATCTCTCTCTCTCTCTCTCTCTCTCTAAATAAGTAGACATCCTCTCACCTAAAGAGATTGCTTCAAACAAAATTCAAATATTTCAAATAATAAGAAAGGGGAAGTTTCTTATCAGCGCAAATTTTGTCCATCTCATATTTTGTTTACTTCTTTTTATTTGATAACGCAAAAATGTGGCTTATTTGTTAACGGAGAAAAACACGAAATTGTAATTTTGTAAAAATTGTCTCAAATGATACAGTATAACTATTTATTATTTTTTTTTTACAGTTATTATATTAATAATCTTATCCAAGTTGGGTCTTCCTCTAGCACGTTACCTTTACTTTAAAATGGTTAACTATTGAATAACAACTCAATTCTTTAAATTACTCTTCTCTCGGGTCTTACTAAGGTTTGGGCTTTTTAAACGTGCAATTATTATACAATTAATTATGGACATATATCTTAAAATTCACAAATCAGCTTATACTATCAATATTAAAAGTTCTTAAAGTTCAATTTTTTGATATTAATAAAATCTATATATTTACTTAAGTCCAAATGAATGATGTTGAAAGGTGTTTAAATATCTATTCTTGAAGATAAATAAAAAGGTTTGGTACTACCTCAGACTGCTTTCTTAATACTAGCAATAACTCTTGTAGTTTATTATTTATTCTTCTGATATGTTTGTATTATTATATTATTGAACTTTTCTATAAAATCTTTTTTTTAAAATTGCTGAATAACGAAAATAGGTCTTGCCTAAATGGAATTTTTTTTGAACTGCCATTATTTTTTTTAACAACCCGGGCTACAATGCAATATGGCCATCATTGGAATATTTTCCGCAATCGGCTTTGCATATGGCCGTGCACTCAAACATATCAAATATATATAAAAAAAAGTCCTTTAATAGTCGTTTTAAATGGTATATTTCCGTTATTTATAGTTTGTAGACACATCTGTAGTTAATTGTTTTAATTCATACACATTCACTTTTTATATATTTATGTTTTTTATACATCACTACTTAGATTTCAACGATAGTTCTAACTATCGCCGCCAGCTTGCACTGTTTCACTTTATTGTAATTCGTTGTAAACACAAAAACTAAGCTAATTTATCCTATTCGATCAGTTTGTTATTTAAATTAACTAATACACAATATATATTGAATTTGAATTAAAACTAATTATCTAAACATGAAATGAATTACAAAAGAATAGTGAAATGTTCTTACTCAATCATTTTAGGTTATTAAGTAAAGTTACTGGTATTATTGTTTTTGAAATGGTAAGTTTTATTTAAATTAGCTGTAGTTATTATTACATGTGCTTTATAATTATTTATTTAAAATTTCCAAAATCTAGAAGTTAATTAAATTATTAGGCTAGAACGAATTTTGAAGTTATTACATTTAGGCTATAACATGCATCTAAGATCTCACTTTTCTTTTGACCACAAATCCCTCAACCCATCATCAATTCATACTGTTTATGTATTATAAATGTTACAACGACTATAATCAAATTTTACTGAAATGTAGCCCTAAAGTAACCAAACAAAATGTGTTAGTTGCAACCTCTCCGAAAAAAAAATGTATTTTAGGTTATAAAATGTGTAATTTCATAATGTTCTACACATTGTTCAAATTTTGGTGAAAGGTGAAGATTAATGACTCAAACCAGTGTTAAAAATTGAAAATAATAGAAGATTACTGTTAAGAAATAATTTTAAAAACATGAAAACTAACCTTTGTGACAAGTTTGTCATAAGTGAAGTTTAGACATTATTGAAATAAGCAAAACAAGGATTTCCCGGATCACAATAACAAGAAACAAAATTAAGACTGTAATAAATCCAATATGTTTATTATATTACCCTTATGTACATTTCAGTTTCTGAAGATGATGACTGTCATTGAAATATTGGATTTATTACAGTCTTAGTTTTGTTTCTTGTTTTTGTGGTTCCGGGAAGCCTTGTTTTCCTTATGAATATCGTCACATGGCCCCTTGTACATTTAATTATTTAAATCCATGATTGGTTTTCACTTTTTTACTGTATTATTTTCACATTATTAGCAACAAGTAGTTTTGTTTGGTTAGACTGAGAATGGATGTGTGAGAGAGTTTGTGCCATGTTTTCTGCACAGTTTAGTTCTATACCAATAGACCTGAGAAAAAATAGTTAAAAAAAAAACACAGGCAGACTCAAACATTATAATTTCAGGTCTGTTCATCTGTCAGTTTATAAGTCGCAACCCGTCTACACAACAAGATGATAGAGAGGGGAGAATGATATCTGATACTTTAAATTGGCATAGTGCCAACATATTAATTTTTTCATCTTAATAAACATTCGTAATCAGAATAATTTGTAGTTTTATTTGATACCCACACAGTTATCACAAAACAAATTTTTTCAAGTTGATAGTTTGTTGCCCCTTAACTATCCTAAGGTAATTTTTGCTTTGTCACCGCTATATTTTTTCTATATGTGGGATAATACAAACAATATAAATGCAAAGTTTGACAAATATAGAATTTATTGTTTTGTCTGTGTAGGCGGGTTGCGATTTACAGACAGATCAACTGCCACACATTGCGTGAAACTTTAAAGGTCTTTAATTTTACTTATGGCCCCTAAAAAAATAATTTAAAAAGTCCTGAGATATGGCTGAAATGTGCCAATATGTCAAATTTGATTAAAATCGGTTCGCATGTTGGGATTGTAGAGCACTACAGAGAAATCATTCTAAAAACCACTTTTTTAGACTCAAGTGGACATCTAAAAAGATTTTTCCACAAAAACTCGAATTCGACTCTTTTGATGCATCATATAACTTTATTACATATGTGTAAGAAAAAATATTTAAAATATCATCCTTTTTCAATTATTATTTAAACAATTAAGTATTTATACTCATGTTTCTTGTTACAGGGCCCATGCAAATGATTTGGAAAACATTCCTTTATTTTTGATCACTGGTTTCATCTACATACTCACTGATCCAGATGTGGTTCCTGCTTTAATGCTCTTCCGCATCTACACTTTGGCTCGTATCTTGCACACTTTTGTCTACGCCATCTACGTCATAAGGCAACCTGCTAGAGCACTCTGCTTTGCTGTTGGTGCCATCGTTAATATCATAATGGTTGTGTTCATTTTTATCAATTTTCATCAATTTTAAATAATATTTTGAATGTTTAAAAACTTTTACAGCAAGCTCTCTGTCGACTAGCTATGCGAGGGTTTAAGATACAAAAAAGAATAATATTTCGCTCAGTTTAATCCGTCCTGATTTTATTGGGAAAATTACAAAAATAATATTTTCCACTCTTTGTACTTCTTACAGTAAAAGAACGCTAGTAACAGAAATGAAGCTAAACAAAAAATGCAATTATTTTGATTAAATAAAACTGGTACAAATCAAACTCATCATATAGTAATTGAAATAAGACAGATGACTAAATCAATTCTTAACTATCATGTTGTACAATTTGATTTTCGATATAAACTCAATTTTTGACCTGTAATGTGAAACTGTATCCCCTGATTTAATTATCATTGATTAATGCATAGCAAATTTAAAGAGTATTCACTTCAAAATCAATGCTATTTCTCTTTTCACTACTTGAACTTACGCAAATTGATATAGGAAAAAGTTTACTTGTCATTGTAATTATTACCAGTTCACTTTACATGTTGTGGGGGGGGGGAGCAGTTCTATATTGTATGATTCGTAGTTGGACATGATTTTTTTTTTTTCAGTTCAGTTTTTATTTTTGTTTTTCAGTTAAGAGGTTTGGTTGTTTTCAGAATCTCCCATATTTAAATAAAATTATAATAAGTGTTGCAAAGTCAATTATATAATAATGCAATCAATTCTCTTCTCTTGGAAGTTAAAATGGTTCTCTGTGTTACATTAATAATATTGATTTATATGTTTTATAAATGAATTCAAATTTGTCTGTAAACACATATATATTCTGGGGAGATGAGTATGGAGAAGATTTGGTCCACTAGTGGTACCATGCCCTCCGTTTCTGTAGTAATACGTCTACCATCCACTCTGTCAACACTTCCAGTGTTGACTCGATCAAATCGGTTTATATGTAGACCTAGTAATGTATTATTTATATAAACAGGAGAATTATATACTTTGGTTTTAAGTAGGTTTTTTTTTTTTTTTTTTTTTTTTAATAAAAAGAAAAAACAGAGGAACTCATTCAAAAACAAATTTTATTTTTGTAAGCTACAGAAATTGAATTGTAACATTGTTAAATTGTGACAGTAAGGTCTAAGACTGGCTTCCCACTACAGCAATAAGATATTTATCGAACTGTCATTGTGATGTGCTACTTTTATCTTATGATCAATTTGCTAATCACCACAACAAATACGATCTGTTGGCAGGAATTTTTCAAGTCAGTTATATTCAAAATCTCTACCAGTGAATGACCTTTTCGTGATGTGTTGATATTTGAAAAACAGGAAAAAGGAGGTTTTGGCTTCATACCTATATTTCAATGCTATGACATAATTCCGCAGTAGTTGCAAGTGAACCATCTCAATACAAAAAGAAATTGAATGAATTTTATAGGATGGACCCAGAAAGTTACCATTTTATTACAACTCATGATTATATACCTTGTAAAATATGAATTTTCACTTAACGTCTGAACCTATCACATCAGTTTTATGGTAGTCTTTCAATGGTTATTTTCCAACACTATTAATTGATGAAATTAACAAACTTGAATCTTCAACATTACTTGTACCTCCAAACATCTTGTCACTTTGAATTTCCGAGCGATACTATGCAAAGATATAGGCAGAGCATGTCGTCTTATGCATTTATCTTACAGTAGATGTCATTATTTCACATGTGTACACGAGTTTAACCACTACTATACGATTTAACACAAACTAGTGATACCTATCTTATAACATAGTTATCTTGTATCGTTTACAACTTTACGATATGTATCATATCTCTAGTGTGCTACTGAGCTAAATAAAATAATTCTAATTATATTTAAATAAACTATGAATGAAATATATTTAAAAAATGTATTATAAAAATACTAAATAATCTATATATTGGTTTTAAAAAATAGTCAAACTTTGTTGTTTACACCTATGTGTATCACTAGAAAACTGTTACAAAAATCTGTTTAAGACCAAATCAAAATTTTGATATTTTTTCTCACATCTGATTTTTGTTCATAAGTTTCTACGTGTTTTTTTTCTTTTTTAACTGATCCATATACTGCCTCAATAACATCTTCCACAGTTGAGTATAGATTAGAGCTTGTTAAACAAACATGTATATTATAACAATGATCTAATGTTCAACGCCTTACATTTATTTTTAAGACATAAAGCAAGTATTTTCTCATATCTTAGATTTTTTTAAATAATATTGTGTAATGTCTTTAAATGTATGATAGAATAAGCCAAAGCAATTCATGTACTGTATTAAGAAATAGTTTGTAATACATTTTCATACAAAATAACTTTTTATATTTTTAATTACCTCTTTCTTATATTCTCCTTGTAATGACTGAAGTATACATTTCAATTGGAATAGAGGTCTTGAGTTCAACTGGAATAACCAACTCATTGTTTGTTACATAACCTTTTATGAAAAGTCCGAAGAAATCACAATTAAGAACTTCAAGATCTTTACAGAGGCTTCAAAATGGTCATGGTTTGTTGGAGGGTGACTCCAGTTTTATGAAATTGTGTTAAACAAACGCAGATAAGGAAATATAGTTTTGATGAAGGTATTGTGGTCTGTCAATAATTTCAAGTTAAGTGGTGCTATAAACCGTCACAATTGTGTTTACTATTTACTGTATAACAATTGAAAAGCAACTTAACCAGCTGGAAGCCGGTTTTGGGTAGCATGAACTGCGATGGTGTTTTTGCTTAGTATTTTGTTATGACACGGTCAATTGCAATGTGTACAAAAACATGTTAATGAACACTGATATCTTTCAAATTAAACAGTACTATGTGCATGATGTTATTTTTCTACAAAATGCCGCCCCACCCTACACTGTCTGAGAATTACTTGAACAAGATTATCCCGGTAAATGGACTGATTGTTGTAATTTCATCAATTGGCTTCCACGATCAACTGATTTGATACCCATGGATTTTTTTTTCGGATTAGTCAAGGAAATGTTTTCTCAGAAGCCAAGCACACTAAATAACATAAAACTAATTCAAGAAAGACTGTAAGATTGTGCCAATCAAGATAGCGGTTTGTTTGAACATCTATAAAATTAAATTGTTTCATAGATCATCTTATTTATTTTTTCAATTGTAGAAATAATCTGTTATTAAAATTATAATTGTACAACAATGAAACATTGTTATAAAAGTATGAAAAATTACTTATTTATACAGTTAGCCTACATATGAGTACCCCTGTATATCAATATCGATTATTAACTGATGGAGAGAATGCCTCTCTTGAGTCTTCTCTGAACACTGTCAGGATATCTCCAATAAATTAGTAGTGTATAGGTTAGTTGGCCTCTGAGGGCATGTCAAGTGGTCAGGAGAAGAGTTGACTAAACTCCTAAAGGAAAGTAATATCGAGTTAACTGAACAGAAATAAATGTTGCAAATACATTGCACAAACTTTCTAGCTCATTGTTGTTAAAAACCAAATAATCCAACAAATTATTCGTCACAAAAATGTCAGATCGTTAGTTGTGACTCAAAAAGGCTTTGAGAAAATGTTTATATAGATGCTAAACTTATTTGGTATATGGGCATATTTTTGTCATTACTCGGATCGTTTAAAAAAAATTGTATACTTCAGAATTTGTGGTTAATGACCATATATTACACAAAATTATTATATTTCCTTAAAATTAGAAAACAATTACGATTTAATTTTGTTCAATTAATTGTAGCCTGTAAGAACCCAAACAAGATGTATTGTTTGCCATCTCTCCAAAAATATCAGTGATTTAGTGGTAAAAACAAAAAATATCAGCTTTAAGGCTGTTAAAAAAATTATTGAAATGAGGAGATAATGATCCAAAGCCAAGTGAAAATTACAAGTAAAAAAATATTATTTTGATTAACTGTTATGGAGTATGAGTAAGAAAGCTTGTGAAATGTTTTTGCACCAGTTATTATTTGACTTAACGTGCAAGTAGAACAAATATAGATAGGAGTAATTAAAACCATTGTTACAAACTAAAGCAATGTCTCATATATTGGCATTCCATTGAAACATAAATTTAATAAAATTACCATGTTTTGACATAACTTTTTAATTATATTTTGTCACTTAAAGTTCAATGACACGTGAATTTTATACAATGGTATTTAATAATTTATAGTATATTTTATTTACTTTTTAAAAAGCTGAAAGAACAATGCTGATATGAAAGTCATGCATATTTAAATACATTGACAAATGATGCTATAGCCCTGTTACCCAGGCAACGGAATATTTGACACATTCACTAAATTAAGTAAAGTGAAGTTTATTAATACTTAGTGATTATAACTTGGTTATATTTAATCCTACAAATTTGTTCAGGGTTGATATTGATGCTCAAGACAAAGTTATGTCCCTTCACTTTCTTTGTAGAAAAAAACCATAAACATCTTGGTTACGATTCCAATAATTTCATTTAAATAAAATAATTCATAAAATCAATAAAATGCCGTAAAAATAATTTTAAATAATTAAATGTTAAATAACTATATTTTTATGAAATGTAACATATTTCAACCTAAGTACAAAGTATACATCTTGGCATTACGTACAATAACATTACGTATGAAAAACTACATATGATCTCCATGACTTGTTCTCTATGTTGTAACTTCGTTCAATGCAGTAACTGTTTTATGTATTCTTAACATTTATAATACAAAAATAATTTTAAACTTTTACAAAAATGAGTTTACTGTTATCTTATTTACTAGAATGATTCATCTCTCTTGTGTGTACTCTCATATGTTTAGTAAGATAACCTCTTCGTGCAAACTTTGAATCACATATTGTGCAGTTGTGAGGTTTCTCTCCTGTGTGTACTCTCATATGTCTAATAAGAGTACCTCTTTCAGCAAACTTTGAATCACACAATGTGCAGTTAAAAGGTTTCTCTCCTGTGTGTACTCTCATGTGTCTAGTAAGATGACCTCTTCCGGCAAACTTTGAATCACATAATGTGCAGTTAAAAGGTTTCTCTCCTGTGTGTACTCTCATATGTATAGTAAGAAGACTTCTATGTGCAAACTTTGAATCACACAATGTGCAGTTGTAAGGTTTCTCTCCTGTGTGTACTCTCATGTGTTTAGTAAGATCACTTCTTTCAGCAAACTTTGAATCACATATTGTGCAGTTGTGAGGTTTCTCTCCTGTGTGTACTCTCATATGTCTAGTAACATGATGACTTTGTACAAACTTTGAATCACACAATGTGCAGTTATAAGGTTTCTCTCCTGTGTGTACTCTCATGTGTTTAGTAAGATTACCTCTTTCAGCAAACTTTAAATCACATAATGTGCAGTTGTGAGGTTTCTCTCCTGTGTGTACTGTCATATGTTTAGTAAGAGTACCTCTATGTGCAAACTTAAAATCACATATTGTGCAGTTGTGAGGTTTCTCTCCTGTGTGTACTCTCATATGTGTAGTAAGAGTACCTCTATGTGCAAACTTTGAATCACATAATGTGCAGTTAAAAGGTTTCTCTCCTGTGTGTACTCTCATATGACTAATAAGATGACCTCTTCGGGCAAACTTTGAATCACATAATATGCAGTTGTAAGGTTTCTCTCCTGTGTGTACTCTCATATGTGTAGTAAGATGATGACTTTGTGTAAACTTTGAATCACATAATGTGCAGTTGTGAGGTTTCTCTCCTGTGTGTACTCTCATGTGTCTAGTAAGATGACTTCTATGTGCAAACTTTGAATCACACAATGTGCAGTTGTAAGGTTTCTCTCCTGTGTGTACTCTCATATGTGTAGTAAGATGACCTCTTTGTGCAAACTTTAAATCACATAATGTGCAGTTGTAAGGATTATCTCCTGTGTGTACTCTCATATGTTTAATAACATTGTGCTTTGTTGTAAACTTTAAACCACACAATGTGTATTGCTGAACTTCCTCTCTTAAAATAGCTGTACTTTGTAATTTAAGAAAATTAGAACAAACTAATTTATCATAACTATAGTTAAAGTTACATTGTTTCCGATTTATACAATTATTACTGTCAGTTTGATCTATAGATGTAAACAAGTCACTGTGTGGATTTAAATGTAGTTCAAGTTGAAACTTTGAGCTCGAACTGAAACTGCAGTAATTACAGAAGTACAAATTAAACATTTCATTCTCTGCTGACATTAGATTTGATGTTTCTTCTTCTTTGAATTGGTTAGTTGTTTTTAACGTATGGTCTGTTGTACATGGCCAAGATCCAGTGTCCTCGTCATTGACAAATTCTGTTTCTGTAAACATCAATAAATTTGATTTTTTCCATTGATATGAAATATATTTCCAAAAGGATGACAAACATAACACCAAACATAAGGAATAGTCCTGTTAAATAATAAAATCTCAAAAGAAAGTGAATAGAAAGCTCAAACTGTTAATTTTTCATGTAAATTGTAAATCAAAGTTTTTCTTTCTTAAAATTTGTAAAAATGACAAAAGAATAATTGATTTATTTTAAAGTTGTTATTAGCCGGTTCCACTTGTATTCTTACAAAACTTAGCAATAACCCTTAACAAGGAATACTCTCTGCACTAAGAACCAATTATTCATACCATTTCAACATGGCATGAGCAATAATCAACCAATCTTCAATGATTTACTTTAATAGATTTGTTATTCGTCATTGTGATGACTCTGAATGCACAGATGCTACTGTGTTGCACATCATTTGCCACTTACAATATGGTAGTTACAGAAAGAATACGGTTCCATGCAGTTTGATGTGTTTAAATCAGTCGTTACAATAAATCATAATTTGTGACATACTGACAAGACAAGTATTCTTTAGTACAACAACTTTAAAAAAAGTTAAAAATGTGGGCATCAAGAAATTCCCAAATAGACCATGCAAATCGGATAATCTGGAGTGTCTAAAATAGTCATAATTGTGTAGCCCTAAAAAGTCTAGTTCGAGGCAGTTCGGAACTAGGCATTCATAAAACAAATGTTCAGAACATGATTTATAAACATTTTAGATTGTGTGCTTATAAAACCCAACTCAATATGAAATAAAACAATTAAATTGCCCTAAATTTACTGTGACAATGAATACAATAAATGATAACAAAAATTATCTTAAACCAATTTTTTTTTCAGTAATAAATCAATAATATATTATCCTATTATGCCTTAATAAAGCCCTTGTTATTGAAATTAATAAAACTGCTTCAAAATACACCATGTCCATAAAGTCCTGTTGGCGTTTCCCCGAGGAAACATTGTAGGTTTATGGAACATCTGTTATTTAATTGTATTCATAATTGTATAACTATTGTTGTGCAATTTAATCATATGGTACAAGTTGTGTTTTATGGCTTGTATATTTCAATTCAGTAACTCTAGTGCAAACTAAGTGACAGTGTGTGTTCTATGAAGAACGCCCACATGAAATTAACATTTCTAGTACAAATAAAAATAAACTGGTTCTTTATTACACAAAAAAGCATTCAGATAGGCCGTTAGTCAGCAATGAAAATGTTAAAAACACACAGAAAATCTTCTTTTTTTTAAGGTTGTCCAAAAAAATCTCTTACAAAAAGAGCTCAAGAACTAAATGTTTAAACAACCAGTTCCAAGGTTTTGAAGGAAAAAAAAGAAAGGAAAAAAAAGAGAGAAAAAAGAGCAAGGTTTACAGGCTATAGATTTCAGTTAGAGAATGCTTTGCAGCCAGATGATAACGTTAAAAGGTATGACTTTGCTGAATATATTTTTGATAAAATTGAAGGTGAAAAAAATTGCATGAACTGAGTTATACTTAGTGATAATACCAGTTTCCATACTGGTATTTAGTTTAAACAACATCGACAGTGCTCCAATCACTCTATTAAGAGCACCTAAATCATGGAAACACATTTATGGAGATGGTGACTGTTGGTGTAGGTCAATATCCAACAGTTAGTCGGCACAGAGTAACGATTCCATATCATATTCAAATAGATTTGAGTTTTAGTTACGGTATAGGGGCAAAAACTTACATTATTTTTGACAGAGATATAAACCTGTAAAATCAACTCTTTTTACAAAATGTTAACTTGGAAAAAACAAAAAGAAGTACAAATGAAAAAAGTTACATTTTCCTGTAGTCATCATAGGGTTATAACTATTCTATATTATACTCAAGCATAGTTCAGTTTCAGTTATAATATAAAAGGCAAAAAAGTGTGTTTTTTTTTCTTTTGAAAAATGTTAACTTAAGAAAAACAGCAAGGGGTACAAACAAAAATGTTGAAATTTTCTATAGTTGACATATTATTATGGTTATAAATAGTTGAATACTTAAGGAATACTTAACATACTTAAGTCAATTTTTGTATTATTTATGACAGAGACAAAAACTTTAATCAACTTTTAAAAAATGTTAGCATTTGAAAAAAATAAAATATATATAAAAAAAAAGTTACATTAATCAATAGTAGGTATAGGTGTCATAACTATTCCATAACACACTTAAGTTTGTTTCAGGTCTAATTTCAATATAGAAGTGACAATTTGTAAAATCTTACCAGTAGAAATAGTAGGGGGTAAAAATTCCAAGAGGGTAAATATTTCACAGTATACCACAACATATATGCTTTAAGATAAAAACAGTAAGAATTACTTGTAATGAAATTTATAGACTAAGTATAATGTGTGGTTATTTAATTACATTTGCATTAAAAAAATGTTAAGTCAAAATGTACGGACAAACTTACCACTGGTAATTTCTTCATTGATATCCTAAAACAAAAACAAATAAATTGAATCCTTAACCACGTATTTTCTTATAAACATTAGAATATATTTAGCCTATGAGACTTATTCTAAGTAACATGTTTCATTCACAGATCAATAGAATTTCGTGTTCAATACTGTCAAATAACAAAAAATACCATAGTCGAGCAATATTCAGAGAAAACTTTTTAGATTATAACATAGATAGACAGTTTATTTACAAGTGGATAATTTTAGAGATGGATCATGATGTTGAATTTTTTTAATTGTCGTTCAATTAAAGACATGGGGTGGAGTCGTCACACTTGTTTACAACACAAAGCCTTTTAGACTGTAAATTGTGATATAAATTTAGTAGCTGTGTAACGAGTCTAACAGATTGCTACTGATAACAAACATTTGGATTGGTTGAAGAGACATTGAAAATAAATGGTACAAGTATATTGCATAAACATTCTCACTCACCCATCCGCAAAAAAAAACAAACAAAATCACTTGTTACCAAAAATGTTAGTTTAGAATTTGTTTAATCAAAAACTGAAAATGAACCATGGGCAGATACTTTGAAAAAAATATTCAGATATTTAGAGCTCAGCTCCACTTCCGCCATATTAGGTTTTGAAAATGGAACTAACATTTGTAAATTAGTCTCTCTATTTTTTTGTAACACTGTAAATAATCTTAGCAAAAAATGGAAAACGTTAAGTATTTTATTATTTTTTAAAATAAATAATGTTTCATTGCCTAACTTACAAAATAGAGCAGATAAAATGGATTAAATGAAGTAATGTAGCCATGCATACAAGGATACCTTCACATAGCTCGAAAGATAATTTCTATACAAAATAAAGCTACTGTCCCCTTCCTCATGGCAATTAATAAATAACACTTTATAGTATTCATTGCTCATAGAAACTCCTACATCCGAGACTATGAAATGTCAACCGATAGTTCATTGCTCATAGAAACTTCTACATCCGAGACTACGAAAGTCAACCGTTCCTACTCAGAGGTATAATTTGTACAATTTTATTCAGGCAAGTCCGTTTACTCAATAAAGTTAATTTTTTTAGAAAAGAATTCTAACTAGAAGAAAAAATTAATGCAATTAATTTTTTCCTACGCCCTCTTGATTTCCTATTCAAACAAATTATAAAATTAATGTACGGTATTGATTTAGTTAATACACAAAATGTTTAGCATGGGGGGGGGGGAGTATCAAGTTTATTATAGATGAATTTGCATTAATTTTTCGCACATAGCTTGACCGCCATCTCTTATAGTGTAGTTGGAAAGGGTAAGAAAAGGGTTGGTGTAGTCTAGTGAGGATGTTTTGTTGGTGCCATATAGTGTGAGCATTTTACTCTGATAAGAGTAATAGTATAAAGATTTAACATTCTACATAAAAGACAATAGTAAATTTGTAATTACTGTTCTACAAAACGCACAATAAATGCATCTTATAAACAAAAATATTGAAGTATAAATTATACTTAGAAATGTTTTAGAAAGCAGAGATTTTATAAATCAAGATCCTAAAACAAACAATAAATAAGTTTGGTAAAATTATTGATGCATTTGTTGTTTAAGGGACCATTATTAACGTCTAGTATTTGCAAACTTTAAACGAGTGTCACAATAAACATATAGAAAATCATTTTGATGAAAATTGAAAATGTTGAAACTATGGACATTATATTGGTTTTTAAGGACAAGGTAATGCCAATAAAAAAAATAGGTTAGTAAATTTTTAAATTAGCTCCAACAACATAGATAATATGTATAAAAACCCCCCTCATTATAAAACCCGACTTTTATGGGTGGGTCTGCAATAGGAAGTCACATATATCTTCATGTACAGACACGTTTTGATGAGTCGGTGATGACTAGTAAGCTTTGTGATAAATCAATACCATATTGAACATATAGTTGTATAAAATTGTTCAAAATAATCAGTTAATTACTATAGAAAATATTAATTATTGTGAGATCTAAGTAATATAACGGGAAAGCTTTGTATGTATTTTAATGTACTTTAAATATATTTTTCCCCTTAAGTTACAAATAATCTATATAATTGTCATTTAACTTGATTATTTTTTAATTTAATTTTTAATTTTTTTTTTATTATTTTTGACCATGTTTCTGTAGACAAACTTTGAAAATTATGTGACACATATTTAAGGATATTGTAAATATTAGAATCAATTATAACTTGATAAAGTGATGTTGGTAGGTTTTCCTGATGTCCTTTTGTATGTTATATAACTTGGAAATTTATGATTATGTTCACTATTTTGATTCTGTTTAGCAATCACATTGAAGTAAATTATTTATAGAATACATATTATTATTTTTAAATGAAGATAGTACTTCTATATATAAATATAATAAAGCATTTTTACGAAAAGTCTGTTTGTTTATAACGACCTGTATGAAGGAAATAAGTTTTTTAATAAAATATTACAAAACGTACAAATTATCAATACTTCAGTAGTCCATCTGAAAACTAAGTCTGCTAGTCTAAATTGTATGAAGTGTTGAGACGGAATGAGAAAGGCATTCGTCTCATTGTAAATTTAAAGCATTTTAATTGCCGCACTAAACACGATATAGTGGGAATGCGATGGTGCGGTGACGTCACGCAAGGCGAAGGTAGAACTTTGCTTGTACAGACATGAAAACCAAACAATGGTAGTTCTTATTTTATTAAAAAACTAAAATATTAAGGTAAATATTTATTCAGTAGAGTCAATCGAATAATAATATCAAGAAATAAATTTAAAAGCACCTAAAATAAAAAAGTTATTCAAGAAAATAGGAGGACTCAAAAACCTAAAATTTGAAAAAAGGGGAAATTCAAAAATCATAGAGTCATAACCAATAGAGGAAGTAATAATAATCAGAAATAAAAAATAAACAATAATAATAATAACCAGGGGAGAATGGACTTAGAAAGTCATTCTTGGAGAGTTTTTTAAGTTTTTAAAGGTGAAGGGGGGAAACTAAAAAATAATAATAAAAATTGAAAAGACAACCGTAGGGAACAATAATAAGCGATCAGAATCAAAATTAAAGTTAAAATGGGGGAGTTATAATAATAACAAAAAGTAAAAAGTTAAAGCCCAAAAGTGGTAAAAATAAATGTTAAAGGGGAAATAAAAGGAAGGAATAATGTGTATTAATTATGTAAAAGTGTAAAACAACAGAGCAGAGGTGAAAATTGATAATGGGGGGGGGGGTTTTATAATCAAATAATACGACGATCAAAAACTCAAGACTTCGAGCACCAATAACTCGAGAGCCAAGCGAGACGAAAAGCTAAGAAGATATTTCCGTCATAGGATCAGAAGAAGAACTTTTATACAAAAGAATTGTGAAAAAGGACTTAAATCGAAAGTTAAAAAGTGAAAAAATAGACATTCTGGAAAAGTGTGATAACTCGTAAACTAAACGGGCGAAAACGACCAATCTAGTTTTACAAGACCCTCAAGATCGGACAGAAGAGGAATCCGAAGAGAAATCGACGATCGGACCAGCCGTTCAGAAGTTACAGCAAGTTGTACGTAAGTGTTCAAAATCACAAATTGCAGGAATTAACAGGAAAGTCGCGCAAACCAGCTCTACGTCACAGTTCAGATGTTGGACCTTGCATGACCAACTGTCATCACAGATAACATAAAATAATAGAACGATCCAAATATCTATTAAAAGGATTTTTAATAGGAAATAGTGAAAAAAAACTATACAATAGGTAAAAACTATACCAAGTTTAATCCTTTTATTTAATTTACCATTCTGTTTATTTACATTGCTTTTTTTAAGATAATTCAAGAGTAAGAAATTAATTACTATAACTGTGCTCTGGTAAAATATAATAAATATAAAATTTTGAAGAAATTATTATCAGAATTCAGGAGCCGATTTCTTCCAAAAGGCACTTCCCCAGAGAAAGAGAGTGTGAAAAGGAAAGTAGTAAATTCAGTGAGCGATAAAATAAAATTCAGGGAATTTTCGTATAATGAAAAAATTGTAAGTTAATGAGCACAGACTCATACTTGCAAAAGCCAAGGTTTGCAATAGCTTTGATTGATAAAAGGGTAAAAGTGAGCATCTTGGTCTTGTCCGCGATTGTATAGAGACAAGAACTCCTGACGAAGAACATTCCAAAGCGAGGTTCGAGTCGCGAGGAGCTAGCGGTCGCGGTAGGTGACGCAAAAATCGTAGGGGGCATTCGCGGCAGCGTGTAGGTTATGATTACACCAATATATAAAACTGAGAAATTCACCGTTCTCGAGTAATTTTAGAAAATAAACCTTGAATTCATTATTGGTAACTCAATGTCATACAAGTTTTACTGCAAAATATGAATAACAATATTTAGAGCTTATTACTGTGTTTATTTGCGTTCATAAATTTAATAATTACCATTCAATATATTGCAATAAAAATGAAAACATAATTTTCCAAAGATTAATTTATTTAAGATTAATAGCCTTGTCTCCAATAAATTATATCGGAAATGATTCTAAATATTGAAAATGGTTCTAATGTGCTACAAAAACAACGATACAAAATATCTTTTTACACTTAAAATATTTTGATTATGAAGTCACTGTTAGTAGTTTCAAAGTGGATCATTAAATAAAGTGTAAGAAGAACTAAATAATTATTAAAAAGGTCATATATGAAGACCATTAAATATTTGTACAATTACAATGTGAATATAATATACAGATAGATATACTAAACATAGTGTTGTACAAACCAGCAGTTCCAAGAAAGGGCGATACCAAGTTTTTGTTTTTACCAACTACATTTAAATTGTAACATATTTTTATTTACAATATTGCACCCAGATTTGGGTCATTAATCTTCATATTTCACTAAAATTTACTTTAAGTCAAAATCTGGTGAGAGATTGCTGGGGTAGAGAAAGTTAGGTTAGACCTGTTTTAAATAAGAGTCCTTGGGAAACACAGATGCTGTGAAGCAACCAATCATTTTAATTTCATCATATCCCCGACTTAGTCAGAAACAATTATAAAATACAAAATTATAGATACCAATAAAAATAAATAAACATGTATCAAAATGTTTGTACAGAGAGTTTCAAAACAATTTTTACTACTTTAAAAGAATTTAGAAATATACTCAGATAACTTACATAATCAGTTGACATGTAAAAGTAACACACATCAAATTTTTCATTCAACAATAATTTTGGTTTGATGTGACTAACATGACAAACATCTCCCCTGAAGTAAATTTCTGACCAAACTTGAGCCAGTACATCGTGCGTCACTATTGCAGCTATGGCGTAAATTTAATTTCTCAGCTTAGGGAAATCAGCTGGTAAAGCTGGAACATATACTCGATCTTTAATGGAATCCCATAAAAAAAATCAAGAGGATTCAAATCTGGTGTGCGAGGCAACCACGCAAATGGCTCTGCACGACCAATTCACTAACTTGGGAATCTCTTATTAAGGAATATTCCGGAGAAATGGCATTCAGGGAAAGTTCTGTCTGAATTGTTTTACAGCAACATCGCAAACCTGACGATTTGTCATATCATACAGAGTGTCTCGACACGTGTATGTTATATCATATTTCAATATAATTTTGGTGTCAAGAGGTGTTGGCCTACTTGGTGTATCCTTACTATACTGAGGACAAAAATGGTGTTGAATTGTAATTGCAGAGTTAATTTTGTAAAATCAAAACATGCAGCAAGTACCAGTAAAAGTAGCCTTTTTAAACTACAACAATGGTGGCATTTCTGGTGATAGTATTTGGCACTACGTAAGTCAAACTTGATGTGTTTTGCTTTAAATTGACACCTCAACTGATTTTGTAAGTTATCTGAATAAATTTCTACATGTTTTGAAAGTTGTAAAATCCTTTTTGAAGAGCCTGTATATACAGAAATCTGTATCTGATCATTCATTATTGGGAAATCGAAAGTTAATTAAAACATTGTATAGAAAATATAAAGAGACATAACAATAGTTTAACTGAAACTTATATACAAAAATATTCTGGTACCTCTATGTGGAGCTCCTCTTCTTTTTTCACTTGAAATATAGAAATCGCAGAAGGTGGAGTTATGTCTTTTTCTATTTTCATGAAAGGTACTAAATCAACTGTAACTGGGAATTCCTTTAACAATCATTTACACAAGTATTAACAGCCAATCACAATAAAGATATAATAGCAGCTTACCAAACTACATTTATATACACACTACCATATTATTACTATTTTTCTTGTAGTTTAAAAGTGAAAAACCTCTAAGAATATAAGAACATAAACTAAAGACTCTTAGCCTCCATATACTCTAATAGCGGGATGGTTGTAAGAGAACAAAAGTTGGGGTCATTTGAGACCTAATAGAGGATGAAAGAGAGGAATTTAATCCTAGACTATGTAAAGAACTTCTCCTACAGTTCATCCCTTTTAGAATAGCCGTTGGATAATGGTCTACGCAGTTATTGCAGGCGCTAGCCCTCGATAATTCACAGTGACAATATAACTGGGGATCATTGTAACTACTTTGATGGGAATGTACAAATTGAAATTGGTGATTCATATTCAAATTACAATAAGGGTGTTCACAGGGGGGGGGGAGACAAGCAGCTGCCCTCCCTTCCATGATGGAAAAATAAAACAATTTTTAAATTAAACAACATTCTGAAAGAAATTAATTACAAAATAGAGACACTAGTACTATTCGTGAGAGGGAGGATTTAAGAACTACTGTTACTCGCTGGCATCATCTTGCTTGCAGGAACAAGAGTTTTCTAGAATAATATTGTCTCATTTAATGACACTATGGGAATATATTTAGTAGCTATATATATAAGAGCCCACACATTTTTGGTTAGAGTCAGTGGAGTTGTTATTTTCACAGAACTGCTTACCACCTGCCATCCACTTTACAATAACAAATGGATTTTAGAAAGTTTTTTTGACAACTAGTCTACTGTGATATTTATTACATGCTCCCAAACGATGTGGGCTAAACAGATGTTCTCAATAAATCTTACTTGCACATGTTAATATTTGAAAGTACAATTTTATATTAAAGATAGACAGCATTGACTTTATTATTATTAAAGCTTAAATCTAAATATAAAATCTTAATTCTAATATTTGTCCAAGTTTGGAAAGTGTTCTAACTGTTCATATTGCTTTTTAAGGAAAGTGTGGTTATTTTAATTGTTATATTTTACTTATAACTTTCTCAGATCATTTTCATTCTCCACTACCATTATTCAAAAACATGTAGCAAGCAGTTCACTCGTCGCATTCAACAAAGAAGTTTTATATTTTTAACAAGTCTGCCTCCTCTCACTCAATTCCAGAATATTCTATGATTCTAACTAATCAGAAAATCTCCTTTTATGGAGATATCACTCCATATGCAAGACACATCTTTGTTCTAGAATGTTCCATTTGCAAAGTATGACGCAATTGTCTGTTCCTTTATTTAATTATAACGCATTATGTAAATAATGTCATTTTCATTTATAAAAGCACATTTTATTTAAAAGTTCACTTTTGTATTTATTATTTATTTTATCACTTATGATTTATTTAAATTAACATGTTATTTACAATTACATATTATTATTACAAATTATTTACTATGATTTATTTATTGGATGGAGATGATCCATGCTTACACCGTGTAGTAAGTCCAAATTTTCAGTCAAGTCAGTTGGTAAATAATATTCATAGCCTAAAGCAATTAAAGATAAGAACTTTCAAGAATACTAGTGATAAAAACGAAAGTGATTATAATGATTAAGTAGTTGAAGATTACCTCTTTCTTAACAGCAAAGAGCTCTAAAGGATCTCTGAGGCCACGGTCTTGTTGGTTCCTGCAATTAATTATTAAAAACGGTTCATTTAACAACACACATATCCCAGTACTGGTTTACTACTGGGTCCAAGAGAAATATTTTCTGACAGACATCATATAGGTTACAAAACATGTTATTTTATAATTAAAAAGGACAATGTTTAATATTTGCATAAATAACTCTCTGATATCTTAGCACTGCTGTTAGAGCGCTAGTAGAGAGGTGTGGCATTGATATGCCATCTTGTAGAGAATACCCTTTATATTCCAGTTACCATCATTGCATAGTCTGGTAAACATCATTCTTCCATTATTGACAGTTATTTTAAAAGTAATGATTCTGTTATTTTGTGCAGCAATTATTTTGTACTTAATTTAGGCTAGGTCCAACAAATTTCGGTTAAAGCACATGGGTGTCAAATATTAGAGACACAGGATCAGTATTGGAGAAGAAACCACCTAATAGGCCTTATAGCATTCAAACACCTGAAAACATCCAAGCAATGAGACAGGTAGTTTACCCATCAAGCTGGTATTTTGGGATTGTCTGATCAGAGTATTTGTCTGAAAGAGAATTTTACATACAGACCTTAAGTTTCATCTGTACAAATTGATGGTCATACAACAGCTAAATGAACGTGATTGGGGAAACCATGTTCCTAGTTGCCAAGCAATGTTTTAGTGTACTCTATTGAGTTGTTGAGAGATGAAGCTAATTTTAATTTTATTGGGCTGTGTTAATAAACAAAATTTTCAATTAACAAGATAATTGATGACAGCTCTATGATCATACTCTGCACTGTAAACATGTCAGCGCGCCGTTGGTGAATTTTTAGTCATAGGGCTGTACTTTTTGAGGAAGATTTGCAAACATAAATTCCGATTGTTATGTCGACATGTTATGCAATTTTCTGGAACTTTAAATTAATGAATTCTGAGACCAGGCTTTGAAAAAGATGGTGCAACAACTTACACAGCAAGAAAATTGATGGATGTCCAAAGATAAATGTTTCCCAGGCATCTAATTTCACGAGGCGACAATCAATGGTCTGTATGTTCACCCTACTATTAGAAATTAGGGCCATAATTCAGTTAGGAAAATAGTCTAAGTTCTTTTAAAGAAGTTCAGAATGATAACAACTATTATGACAGAGCTAGAAAACTGACAGCTTGCCTTGCAAGTGAGGTGGACTTCACAAGTTGAGAAGTGTGAAGAAACGAGAGCAATCCTTCAAGTTGGGAACTCAAATTGAGAAGTGTATATAAACCCTTGTGTGGGAAGAAAAGCGGTCAATCATTCTAGTTGGGAAGTGTATAAAAACCCTTGGGTGGGAAGAAACGGGTCAATCATTCAAGTTGGGAAGTGTATATAAACCTTTGGGTGGGAAGAAACGGGGTCAATCATTCAAGTTGGAAAGTGTATATAAACCCTTGTAATGTAAGAAATGAGGTCAATCATTCAAGTTGGGAAGTGTATATAAACCCTTGTAATGTAAGAAATGAGGTCAATCATTCTAGTTTGTGAAGTGTATATAAACCCTCAGGTGGGGAGAAACGAGGTTAATCATTCAAGAGGGGACCGCCGGCAGATTTAAAAGATGGCCAGATAGACTTGGCGAGAGAGAGCTTCAAGGGGATATATACCAGACAGCGGAAAAATACACGAAGACATAGTAAAGGTGAGCAAGTATAATTAAAGGAACTTGTAATCATTCAAAAATACCGTAGTCAGGATTGTCTAGAGTCATAATAGTTGGAATTATTCTGGATTTAAAATTTAATAATAATAATAATAGTAAATATTTGATTGGAATACGTACAGTAGAACCTCGGATTAACCGGCCCATACCGTAGTGTACTGGTTGGATGAGAGTTTCCGAAAATAAATTGTAATTGAAACACCAAAGCAGCGGCGAGTCAAACGACTTTATCGATAACGGTATCCCATTGTCGGCGGCATAAAACACCGCGGCATTGGCACCCGTCGGTATAGCAGACATACACCACAAAAACGTTTGATGAGCCGCTTTTTTTCCACGAATCAATTTAGTATACATTATGGAAAATATAACATTTCCTTTCAGTTCTCTTCTTGTCTGACTGGTTATGATCTACGTACAGTATATACAGTAAATAAAAACGAGCGAGTTACAAAAACGGAAGTGTGTGTTGGTTTCGTTTGAGACGCGGTTAAATGTGTCAAAAGACTTGACACAGGGGAATCTGTAAAATAGCTTTGTAGTGTTTAATTTTTTCATGTTTGATGTATAATATACATAACATAATATATACGATACATTTATGTACAATAAAATGAGTTGCAATAACATCTTAATTGCATAATTCTTAGCGCTACCTGATTAAATAAGCTTTCTTTGAACAAAACCGATTTTTCACGGGAACCTCGGACTACCGGCCAAACGGGCAACCGGCCCGGGTGTCAGTCCCGACTAGACCGGTTAAGAGGGATTCTACTGTAAATCTAAATGTGAAATAAATAATTGTATTAAGAGTAATAAAAGGAGATTTAGTAATTATGAACTATTTTATTGGACAAGAGTTTATTGTAACTAAAGAACCCAGGTGCGAATCAATGGCCAATTCCTACTACTACCTCTCAGCATTTGACGACTTTTTACTCTGGGAGCATCTAAAGGTTGTAGTATTAAAACATAAGTCGAGAACAATTGATGATGATGAAAAGCTGTTATCTGGTAAGAAATTGTAGCGATACCACAGGAAATGGCCATACAAGTGATGCAAAACTTCTGGGTGACGTTGCATACTTGGATAGGTAATGGAGGTTGGAACATAGACGATATGATTTCCTAAACAACATAATTATAAAAAGTAAACATTGTTCTTTTAGATTATAACAATATTTTGTTTAACTTCTATAATGTCTGTTTTATTAACTATTCATAATAGGGAGATATTTCTGTTGGACCCTGTATAAAATTATATAGTTAGTTTCCCTTTTACAAATTACCTTAATTCTGTGGTAAAATCTTTACAATTATTGTCTTTTCTGTAATGCTACAACGTGATTTGCTGGACATCCTTAATAGAAGTTGCTCATGTGGCTACGTAATTTTAATGAGTCATACTCAAATTTACTTTTACAATATTATTATATGTATTTTAAATATACTCATAAGTGATTGTGAAAATATTAAAGTTTGGTGTTTTTATAAATTCAATAAATATATTTTACATGTATTAAAGCATGAAAAAGCTACCAGTGAGAAGAGAAGCAGTGCTGTAGCATTACAGAATAAGCGATGCAAAAACATTATACAAACTCATTCACCCCCAAAACCAAATAAAAATAAAGCAAAATTAATTGTCACCACCAGAAATACCAGTTTGTTAGTTATTGGTAAAAAAAATTAAAAATCGGCCTTGAGACTTATAAAATACTTATCTTCTTAAAATTAGCTTTGCCGATATTGTTCAAATAGTACAATGTTAAGATTAATGACACAAACCTCGTTTGCAAAATTGCAAGTAAAGAAAATAATGGTTCAGGAACAATTGCCATAAATGAACCTTGACCATGGTCATTAAAAGCTTGATTTTAATTCAATTCAACTTTATTAGTCCTTTTGAAAAATTTACGTATGTATAAGACGAGTCAAAAAATTCAAAAAATAAAGTTTAATCATAGACAACTTACGCTGTTATGTGTTTAAAGCACAAACAGACCAAGTTTAGGTTCTTGATTCATTTTCACTTTTTAACCGTCAACTACCGAAATGACAATTTTGGTGCCGATCAGTTTTAGTTCATTTTTATTTGGTTTTGGGGAAGATTGGGTGGGAAAGTTTGAAAACGTATTACACCATTTATTTACAATTATGTTTAGTTTATTTTAGACCTGAATAGTACTGTTTTATAAATTGTGGATCAATATCATAATAGAACAGCGTTGTTTATTTATTTCATTTGAATTACATTTTTTGATAACCTTGTTTGAAAATGCATTAGAGTATTTGGATAATTCTTAAAATCTTGTTGGTTTATTACAATTTCTTATTATTTTCAATTTCTTTATAAATATACTTTAACCCTTAACTAACATCATATGTCTTGAAGACGGGCACATAAATAATAATTGGCGTATTTCCCCTCCTCTTGACCTATTGTTTTTGTCCGGCCGTCTAGCTGCCAGTCGGACGTTGGTCTTTTTTCGGTGAAAATTGCCAGTTTTTTTCTCGCCCCTTGGCCGCGCTATTTATAGTTTTTGATGACTTTCCGTCTGTGAGACGTATGTTGTTGTTTACGTGACTTTATTTTATAGTTTTTATCTATGGTTTTTATCGAGACGCGTGGTGAAGGACATTGTGAAAAGATGTTTCTGAACTAATTCTACGTCCACTCTATGTTTAATATAGGTATGTAAAGCCATTTTACTGATTATTACATTTATTGATCATTAATTATGCCTTTTTTTCATTTAAATACCCATAGGTGTCTCCCAGACGTATGATGTTGATTGCGTAACTTTAAATCATGATGTTAGTTAAGGGATAAATAATATATAACATATGTATATATTGAAACAATATAGACTACATGTTAAATGATTATTTTAATTTAAAAAAAGCTTATAATACTATTGAAAATACCTGAAGTTATAATAGTCTACACATAATAATAAAAAAATGTTTTCAATAAAAGTAAACATGCTGTGTCTCTCCTTAACCAATAACCTAATCTAAAACCACTTTAGTCTGTATTACTTACCATGCTGGTAAATCCATTAAAGATTCATCTTGTTCTTCAAGAGGCTCTTCTTTTACACGAATAGATTCCATTCTGTATAAAACAAAAAAGTTACTTAGTTTATTCAATATATAAAATCTGGATAGACAATCAACCCAATGTTTTAAAGTATTTATGTGTGCACTCTGAAGAAACTAGGGAGATGGAAACGGGAACAACCAACACAGCAGGGCAGCTATATGTTATCTCAGTTGATGCTACTACCTCCCTTGTTATCTTTAAATAAGAATTATCAACTCTTACTCCTCTGTGTATCAAAATTATGTACAAAGCAACTAGCTAATCAGTGGTAGTGGGTAATTACGAGGCGGAATTTACTGTAAAAACAAAGACTGATCAATTGTAAAGAACAAATGGTATTTGTTCATGCAGCATGCAGTCATTTCAACTTGTCCATTGGGCATATAGGCTAATTACCATAATATAATACCAGTCCATTGTTGTTTCCTATACAAGACAGTGGGTTTATAACCTGTATGAAATTTAAAATCTCATCAGTTGTGATATCAGATCACTGATTAAATTTCTAAACGCAAGAGGCATATTGCACAACCATTATCGTGACAGAAAAACATTCTTGACCTCAACGATACCGTTGTCAATTTTGAATGGCATGGCATTGTTTAGATAGTACAGTAGAACCCCTATAATCCGTCACCTTCGGGACTTAGGGCATGGTCGGAATGCAAAAAAGGTCGGATTATCCGAAAAAAAAAGTCAATATGTATTACATTTTATTACATATTATATAAAGAGATTTTTTTTTAAAGTGAAATAAGTGATATATAAACTTTTAAAAGTCTATATAATAAAGTCTATATAAACTTTGCAAGTACTATAGAAAATCAATAGAAACAACACGAGAGATAACACAGTACTGAAGCGGGATGACAAAGCACTGAAGCGGGAAAGGGATAACAAACCGGAAACAGTTGTGCCAGACGAGCCGTGAGTCATCGACAAGTTAGCAAATCGGCACAATATCGCGAGCCCGAGCATGGTCGGATTAACCGGAGTAACGGACCACCCGGGGATTAGAGGGGTTCTACTGTAATTCACAATAGACTTGTAATTCAAGGCCCTATGAAGTCTTTTAAAGACATTTAAATTGATTTTCTTTTATGAATAGATTTGCTTGAATTTTTTTCAGTTTGGGTGAACTAGAATGATGCTACTAAATAAATTGTTGTTACGACTCAGCATTGACATACGAAATCTATGTTTTGTGATGGTATGAGGGGAAAAATTGTCTCCCTCTCTATGAAAGTGTCACAAAAAAGCATGTGCAGACATTAATCTTTAGTTTTTGTGAGCACTTGTCAACATTTTCAGCACCCACAATTTATGATAACCTGAAGTGTTGATCTCAATTCTGAACAATCGTAACTTTGAAAGTTATAGAAGTTCTAGCCTATGAAAAGATCACTAATCGTAAAGTGATAATTTCATTTCACTTTTGCATTCACACGCTCAGGGAAACAGTCAGTCCAGATGGTAGGCTTACCACTTCTCTCTTCGGCCTAGAGCCACGAATTCTGCCATGAAAAATTATGAAATCATTATTTACCTTATATGCAAATACAAAAGTTCAGTAGAAAATAAGAAATATAAAAAAAATGAAATCCAGTTCAGATTACGAATCCCTACTTTAATATTTATGACTAAATTTATCCCTAATTTAACATTAATCAAGTTAGTGAATGTGTGATCACTTGTTTTATTAGTTCTTGCAAGTTAACTAACTTATATATATATATATATATATATATATATATATATATATATATATATATATGATGCATGCCTATTACAGTTGTATAATAATTATAGGCTTTCATAACCAGGCCTATATTTAACTTAACAACAGCCGGATTCTGTTGTTTTCAATATGTTATTTGATAGTAAAAAAATGGATTTTGTGACTTGAAAAATGTCTTCCAAAAAAAATAATAAAATCTGTTTGAATATAAGGTAATTAGTTTAGGATTTCTTTCTTTTTTTTTTATTGTATAATTACCATTTTACATAGAATTACTGTTTTTGGATCGGAATTGAGAAAGATATATGTGATTTAACACTTCTATATTAGATAAATTATTGAAATGGTTCAATAATATCTTCAAATCAGTAAATATCACATGGCATTTACAACCAACACAATATTTGATTACTGGAACAAGTTAGGTTATGTACAATATATGTAGGTACTATGAACTGACAGAAGTGTATTAATGTTGTTCACTGTTTTGGCAACCTGACAATTGTATCAATTAATTTGTAATTTTTTAGATAATTATTGATCAGCTGTGAACTGTTTAAAAAAGATGTTTGATAAGGGATTGTTGTTAAAAAAGATAGTTTATATAGGGAATAGAAGAAAACTTGGATTAAATACTAAGAAGAAAAAATCATTATTATTATAATTCTCAAGTTAATTATTTATGAATAGATATTTCAACTTAATCATACATTCTATTTCTGACTTCAAAGACCTTGAGGGACCATTAATATCCTACAAATAACAGATAAATACTTTACTAATGAAGAGTAGGCCTAGTGGTGTGAATAATATAATAAATATGAGTATTTTGATTGATTGATAAGACTCAAACCAACTTACGTTCTCGTGGATCAGGAAAAGGATTAATTTACTATCTCCGGTCTTTACAATAACGAAGAATTTTTCTGAATATAAAAATTTAACTCTTCAGCTTCAGATACATCAAATGAATCAGCGAATACCAATCTCTTTCTGGTCTGGTCACATGGTAGAATTTGCGTCTTGCGTCTAGATTGTTAGAAACACCGTTACTGAGGGGGAGTACCTAATCTAGGTACTGTTCAATGATTTACTTAGGGGCCTAACAATTTGTATCATTTGGTTTTAGATAATTATTAATAATTAGCTAGTTTTAGGTAAAATTAAAAACACTCGGAACAAATATTAAGATGATAAAATGGTGGTTCAACGTAATCATACATTCATATTTCTGGCTAACACATACAGTAATATTATTTTCATTTACAATATATATATAGGCCTATATATATATATATATATATATATATATTTTACCACTTTGCAGAGATCTTGTAGAACGGTAATAAGTAATAAATCATTTTAGAAATAACCGAGACAGTGTAAAATAGTTTTTAATTTGTAAATCTTGGTTTTAATCAAACTTTATCCTTTTTAATATGGAAGAGAATATCCTCGTTCTTTTTGTCACAGATCATTAATATGTTAAATTTGAACAAATTCAACAAATGGTAAAATTGACCACCACAGATTCAGAATATTCAGATTTTCAGATTTTAAATGTAGAAATTTGTCCTATTGTTATTTTGTTTTGTTCTTTGAAAGCTTAATAAGACATAGCTTTGAGCTGTGGTGTTTATTTGAATACCTGTATTAGTATTCAATATTTATTCTACAACAAAAGGTGCGTTAATTAGCTATATTTATAAAATAAGTCTAACAATAACAGCTCCTGTTTTAGTAGAGACGGAAATCCCAACTCTAAACTGTTATCTGCAACTATTTTATAATAAATATATACATTGTTTCTGTCCAAACGATTTTAGTGCAAAATATCGACAATTCGTCATCCAAATGCCGTTTTCCTTATCATTTCGATACTCCTTTACACCGCAGGACGCAGGTCACTTTTTATCTTTTACAATTCATTATTTCTGTCTGAAAAAAGCAATTCAAAATGACGATTTTTTGGCATTTTGAGTTTATTTTGACAGCTATTACATGAAAATAAATGTAAGTAAAAAAAACATAATTTCAATTTTTCTAGTTTAAGGTCCATTAAGTGAACTACATGTTAAAATAGGTTTGTAAGTGAATTGTTTTTATTTGACATGGCCAAGTAAGCTCTCTCTCTCCCTCCCTCCCCCTATGCTCAATGTTGCTTGACTTTTGTGATGGGATATTGTTTTTACCTTACTAGGTCAAGTAAGATAGCTTTATATATATATTCACATATCTCACACTCCATGTTGTCTGTTCAATGGTATGAACAAATACTAATCCAATGCACATGTAGTAGAAAAACTATCACCCATCCAAGTAATAACCACTCTCAATGTTGCTTGACTTGGGTGATTAGTCAAAACCACAAATATGTTATTGAAATATGTTAATTTTGAAGTGATAAACTTTTTTGTTTACCAAAAAATGTTAACATTCTTATAAAGAGAGGTAGGGGCCTAGGTAGTACAAAATAAAAAAATAATAATGATGCGCCACAGTAAACAATTACCCTTCAGATACCTTGTCATCATGAATCCCTAACCTTTGAAGCATAGTAATATGAACCTGTAAAACTTAAGTGCGGATGTGCCCCACGAGTGATTTTAATATGTATATTATATTGAAAATGTTAAAAATTGCCCAATTTGGATGATTTTAAAGTGAAATAAGGTATTGTGAAAGATAAAAAGTGACCTGCGTTTTAAAGGAGTATCGA
Source organism: Aphrophora alni (assembly GCA_963513935.1). NCBI lineage: Eukaryota > Metazoa > Arthropoda > Insecta > Hemiptera > Aphrophoridae > Aphrophora > Aphrophora alni. The sequence continues at coordinate 19,574,362 of OY740779.1, forward strand.
AATGATGTAAAAACGGTATTTGGAAGACGAATTGCCGATATTTTGCACTAAAATCGCTTGGACAGTAACAATACATATTTACCTATTTTATAAGTCAATTTAAAAATTATAGGCTATAATAATATTTTAACACTGAATTCTTTCTCAGACTCTAACTTATAGAAGCTGCTCTACTGTGCTGTTTGTTGTTATATCCATCTCTCTTTCTCTCTCTTCAGTATGTACACATAAATACTTTAAAACATTGGGTCGACTTTCTATACAAGTTTAATACATTAAAAAAACCAAATATCTTTTTTGTTTTATACAGAATGGAATTTATTCTGGTAAAGGAAGAGCCCCTTGAAGAACAAGAGGAATCTTTAATGGATTTACCAGCATGGTAAGTGTTACAGGCTAAAGGGCTTTAGTTTAGCTTATTGGTTAAGGAAGGACACAGCATGTTTACTTTTATTGAAAACACTTTTTATTACAACTAGTCAACCATTGTAAATGGTACAGTATTATAAACTCTTTTATATTGTTTACACTGATGACCGACGGTACTTGATAGAATTCCATTTTAACAAATAAAACACAATATTTCTTTTGTAAAATTCTATAATTTATTTGGTCTAGCCGACCATGGTTTCGCCAGTTACGGCATTGACGAGGCTCTTACAAGACTGATAAGAGTCTTGTAAGAGTCTTGTAAGAGCCTCGTCATTGCCGTAACTGGCGAAACCATGGTCGGCTAGACCAAATAAATTATAGAATTTTACAAAAGAAATATTGTGTTTTATTTGTTATAAACTCTTTGCTTATTCAGTATACAAGATATAAGGTAAGTTTGGTTATTTTTTTATTGAACTTTAAGTTTTATAGCCTCAAGAAAATGATAAAGGGATGTTCGACATCCCATGCATCTGTCATCCTTATTGTTAAGTATGTAAGCATGATAGCGGCCACATAAATTAAGTATACATCTAATTTTAGCGGAACATCTAATTTAGTATAATGGAAAATAGTGTGCTCCTATAAAAAACATTGTTTAAATTAAGAAAAATCTAATTGAAAATGTCAAAACAGTTTTTTGGGTCAGATCGTGTGTTTTCAACAACTTAGATAAAAATTTACAGATTTCAATTACAAATTTAATTGTACCAACCTCACCTCTCCATGATGTCAAATAGCTAAGTTATTAATAAAAATATAATTTAGAACCTTGACTTCCCAAGAAAATGGGGTATTATATAGAGGTGAGATCCTGCGGGATTGAATTACCAACTTAAGCATAGTGATCGGAGGCTCCTTCAGATATGTACAGTTTCGAGGCCCGCCAGAGTTAAGATACTGACACGAACAAAGCGAGTGAAAACTTTTTAATGTATACACAGTCCGTCAGGGCCTAGCCAACATCAAGAAAACACTAATATATATACAATTACAAGGTTCAGAAAACCTGTGTAACAATTGATTTATCCCAGTACTTATAGTACTGGCAGAATTTTTTTTCTGTAATGATGGGAATTTTTAGACAGTTTTGTAAGAATATTTACAAAAGTTCCATAAAACATATTTGAATGCAAACCGTAAAATGTTCCATATCATTTTGTTCACAAATCTCTGAACATTATAGCTAGTATAAACCACATATAATGTCTGCTATCTGGAGAGATGCAGTTGACTGATATCACATGGTAAACCACCAGAATAATGTTTTGTAACGATATTGAACACGTTCAGAAAATTTAAATGGTGAACATAATCATATGTTCATTACCAAAATACCATTAGGCTACTGTATTTATGTTGTCACTTTTTGTCACTCAGAAATCACAATAACAGTTAACCTACTGTATAATAAAGCAGAATATTTTCATGCATATATGGTTGATAAAAGTAAAATAAATTAAACTTTGGTATTGTTTCATGACTGTCTACTGTATTATCAAAGTTTTTATAGTACAACAGGCATAATGGTTTAATCTCACAAAAATACTCAATAAAACACAAATTTGTAAATTAAATGATATTCTTTATTTTTAATCATTTTTGTACTACCATACTGAATAAACAAATAGGCAAATTAGGAAAATGTAAATTTAAAAAGGGAGAAAATCAAACTGTGTAAGGAATATGATTGTAAAGAACTAAATATTAGTAAAAAAAATATTTAATTTAGTATACTGTATACTCTCACTAATCTAATCAATAGGTTTTTGGAAAAAATCTTCAATTTATGTTTGCTTAATACGGTCTTTTGTGAATCCTGATGTCGGTTGATTGGTTTTCTGTACAAAGTGCATCTTGAATCAATTTATACTCTTCAAGGGATACTCCAAATTGTTGAATTAAATTATCCAACTCATTAACTTCAGTGTCACTATTGTTATCATTTTTGACCAAACCTGATTTAATGAAAACAGTTTTTATCTGTATTTGATTTGAGCTCTTTTAAAGCCAGCATATCCACAAAATTGCATCTAAAACAACAATATTTTTGCACAGTTCATCACACGATGAATGTCCTTCATTTTCGTCAAAATATATTTGAGAATTCTTTGTCTATAATAAACTTTGAAATTGTTTATGAATTCTTGATCTAGAAGTAAGCAACAGGAAGTGGTATTCGAGGGAAGAAACACTAATTTTGTTAGTTAATTTTATGTTGAGGTGCGATGTTGCATTGTTCAGAAATAAAATAAAATTCCTATTCTGCCATCCCATTTTACGATTAAAAGCCGTTAGCCATTCAGTCATAATATTTCTTGTCATCCATACTCCTTTCTTCAAGTATCATTTTATACCCAAGCGATCCAAATCAATTCCTTTAAAACATCTAGGCTTTGCAGCTTTTCCTATAATTGATAGTTTTTCAAAATCTCCTACCATATTTGTACAAAGCATTACAGCAAGTCTTTCCTTTGAAAATTTTCCTCCTGTACATTTTTCACCTTTTAAACTCATTTTTTTACTAGGTAAAACACGAAAAAATAGTCTAATCTCATCACAATTTAAAATGTATTTTTCTTCATAACCCTCGCACACCACAGATAATTTTGATTCTAGAACTAGAATTTCCTCCACTGATCCTGCTTCCCCACACACATTTCTGAATAATATTTTGTCTAGGACGGAATTTATCAAGCCAGCCAACTGATGTTTTAAAATCAATAACTCTTAATTTTTGAGGTCATAACTCTTAAAGCTTTTTCCCGAATTAATGGGCCTGAGATTGGAATGTTATTAGATCGTGCCCTACAAAACCACTCATATATTAAGTTGTCTATGTTTATATATTCACAGTTTCTGTTTTTGGAAACTATCGTTTTCTTAATAAATTTTTGTTTTCCGACCACGATTTGAGAATTTTTTCTTTCTTTTTTAAAATTGAGACTGATATGGGTATTTCCAATGTTTAATTAATGTGTAGTGAAAAATCAGCTTAGAAACTAATATAACCAAAGTAGAAACACTGAGCATTTTGTTTGGAACTGACACAATACTAACGAATATCGTTGTCCGAGGATACTCGCAGTCTCGCACATTACCTCCTCCTTGTTCCTAGTTACGAGGATTTTGTCCGAGTATTTTAATACGAAACCGAGGATTTTAATGCTCGGACTCTTCCGAGGATTTTGATACTCGGATGCACCGAGTATTTTAATTCAAACTCACACATCACTACTGTAATCAACTAATATTGTTTCTTTTCTGCAGGAATGGATTACAACTATCACACGAGTTATGATTTAGTTTACATTAATGGAGATTGACCTTTTTTAAGGTATGTAAAACTTGAAATATTTATATATTTTGCAAAAAGAATTATTGTAAGTAATTATGTTATTTATACTTACCTCATAAAGCTTTAAATTATAGCGTAAATACGTAAGCAGTAATGCAGAAGTTGTAATTCCTCGGAATGAGTTTAGGTAGTCAAGTAGAATCTTCATATATGGCTCTGAAATATGGAAATGCATATCTATTGTATGAGCCATATTTTTCTTTAAAACTGGTTTCTAAGAAATAAGGGTACATCTTGTAATCATTTGCACGGTATAGTTATTGTCAGAAGATAATACATTATTTTTACTTCCATACGTATACAATAGTATAAATAAAGTTATGTGACAGGTTAAAAAATTGGGGCAAACCATTTGTGTGAAACTTGTAAGCCTATTTAAAAATTTACCTTTTTACTTTACTTTCTCTAATATACATAAAGAAAGACATTCTTGATATTTAAATTTATTATTATTATCTAAATTGTTAGCAGAGTTTTAATTATATATATAAATATATAGGTCTCTCAAATTCGGGCTCAATAAGGCATTTTAATTAATTATCCTAATCCATATAAAATTATTATTATTGTAAAGTCAAATGATCTTAAAGTTCAAATCATTCACTTGTAATTTATATTATATTTCAAAATTTCTAATTAAATATATTTTATTGTTAAAATAAACTGTATTCTTTGACTCATTATCCTTTTTATTTCAACTGTTAGATGTGTTATCCTTGAATTATTCCTGCAAATAATTACATACATGGAATCTAAAATTGGAGTCCCTTCTAATTCTAGATATTTGATATTCCTTATATCCTCATTTCCTACCCTTCACACTGGCAACAATGGTACAATGCTTTATGAATTTCCTTTATCTTAAAATGTATATAAAATTTTGAATTTCATTAATGCTTATTTTTACTGGATCATATTTATCGCTGATTCATATTATTTTGTTTAATTTATCCATTATTGATTTTAAAATTAAATATTTCCCCCATTATTCGTTTACTTCAAATAATGTATTATATTAGTTCACTTCATGTAATTAGAAATCTAGTGGATCCGAGAAGCTGTTGTGTTTCAACCTGCTGGTTTGACTATCCTCAATTTCAATGAACCTGAACAAATAATTCCTTCTATACAGTAATAGACCATGTGTTTTAAATATCTCCAACTCCAATTTTATTTTTGTTACCTCATTCTGTTCCTAATTTCCATAATTATTCAACAACGTTTAACAATATTTGTGCAATTATTCGACCAACATTCAGCAACACATAAAAAATAGTCGTTGGGCTTCTAGTTCTTTTTCTGGTCACTGTGTATGTAATTGCTGCAAAATTAATCAACTGTATCAACTTCACCTTTATTTCTATTGTAGTCTAATATAATGTCTGGTTTTTAGAATCGGGATCAACTTTTCTATCATCATGCATGGTACTAAGTAATAGAGCGCACTTATTTTTACACGGAATATACAAAACCAAAGTCTCGTCTTTTTGGGAACCAAAAAGGGATAATCCTACTTCTTTTTGTATGGAAAGTAGAAGTTCATTGGTAATTTCTTTTTTGATAGATTTTAATGTACCTACAATATTTACACCGTTGGACAAAAGTAATTTCGCCAAAGGATAAACTGGTGAACTAAGGTGTCTGTTGTCAGATTTCTTTATTCTTTGTTGAGCCTTTCCAGTTATTGATGGGACGATTGATAATCTGAATGCTTGAATTAGAAACTTCATAAGGACCTGGCGACTGAGTTTCACAGTAAATCTCAAGCTCGAGTATATAAAATGTGTGTAAATCAACAATTAAAAATATTTTCATGCCATATTTAGCAGGTTTATTAGGAATACATTGATTAAAGGAACAACTCCCACCGAATGGTTCTAATTTTTAACCTATCTATAGATTTTCTCCTGGTGACAAATTGTAGAATATGTGGTTCTACAATTCTTTACAAAAACTAATTGCCGCTACTTTATCTGTCTCCTGTCATGTCTTGTTATCAAATCTGGTTGAATTAAGTAAAAACTTAAATCTGTTTATCCCATCACACATTGTGTAAAATCTCTTATCTCAGTGCCATCATTACTCCAAGCTTCACTGAGATTCAGTTTAGAGGATTTTTTACATCCCAACAGGTATAATAAATATCCTGATAAACGCCATTTTCTTCTCTATTTGTATGTTTTACGTCTTTTTTAGAATTTTATTCCTTATTCTGGTATCTGCCTTCTGATCTATGCTTGTATATCACACTATTTGATTGATCATATCAATATTAACAATCTTTGAAAATGGTGAAATTTCATCACAAACACCTTGACAATTTGTGGGGAAAGGTAGAATTTTTTAATGAATATTTTTACTAGGAGTTCATGAAAATTTACTCTGTATAGGAATTTTCTTCAATTTATGGATTTCTGATATTTCCTTTATATTTTTAGTTTTTGTTTTATAAACTAATTTTATTTTTAAAAATCGTTCTCAGTAGACCCAAGAGCAACGTCATCAACTACTGTATCGTCTTCGATAACATCTATTTCAGAATCTGTATCGTGGTCACTTCCACATATTTTTCAATCTCACTAACTTGACTATTTCATTATATATACAATCATCCTTGTCACAAAGTTCTTATAAAAGAGAATCGATACAATCATAATGAATTATATCTTTTCCTGATATAACAGCATGGGTGGTCCAGATGTCAATGAACAAAAACGTTAAAAACGCTAAATAAATAACACCCCTTACTTCACCAACTCTCACACTGTACTAACACGACCCTAATAGTAGGGGAAAGAACCCACACCACTGTTGGAGAAGGAGAGGGAGACACCATTTTCTCATAATGGCATACCGAGTTCGCCAGCCCTAAAATCAATTTCAGATCAAACCTAACATGATAGGAAGAACACACTTTCTGTTGATAAACAAACAGAAAGAGTCAACAACTGGACCAAAGAGTCTATAAACAGCTGATCTGGTATTGCACAGAGTAAAGAGTGAGATACAACCTTGTCATTCTACATAGAGAAAAAAATATCCTGTCAGATAGAACCATGTCAAATTAGTATCTCAGATAATTCTAAATATATAACGTAATTATTTAGTTTTCCATGTAGGCCAGATTAAGGAGAGTCAAATGAACCGAAAAACCCATTTTAGCCAAATTTGTCAGTTACAACCTTGTCAAACCAAGGTAGCGAAATGTAGCCACTTTATATTTCTCTGAATGATTAGTGTTAAGTTAATGTGTTCATTTTGGTTTAATAGTATTTTTAATTTTGTTGCAGAGAGAATGACAGCTTTATCACATCAATGGTAAAATCAAAAGAAAAAGTTATTGTGTTGAAAATATATATATATTTAATGTTTTAATTATATATTGAACAATATATTTTTTTATCATTGAAAATAAAATATGTAAATGAATATTTAAATAAATAATTTTATTTATCAGCTTACATTATTTTATTAAATATCATTTCATGATTTTCAATAAGAATGTTTTACAGTGATCTTAAAGAAAGTTATTGGTAATTTTGTTGTAGAAGCACTACATAGAAATTTTTACTTGAGAAAGTTATTGCTTTACTTTGTTTTTTATACTATATAGAGGAAAGCACTTAAGATGGAGATTGATTTTAACTGAGAAAGTTATCATTTGGTTTATTTTTTGGAAGAGTGCACCTCCTTGATGTAGAAAATGATTACACATGAGTCGGATTTTATATGGTATCTATTTCTTAGTTGTTCTCATAGAGCGCATGTTACCTTAGAATGTTATAGAATAATTCTGGTAGATCGCAGCACCTCCTTGAAGATAAAAAATTATTTCATCAGAAAGTTATAAGCTTAGTTTATTTTCCTTAAGAGTGCAGCACTTCCTTAACATGAAAATTGATTTTAGTATTGATTGAAATAGGTTCCGTTAAATATTTAATTGACCGTTAAGTTTTTTCTCAGTGTAACAAGAAAATTTTCCTGTCTCGCTGTGAAAACTTAACCACTGGTTAAATATTGAACGGGACATAAATTTTCTCAGTGAAACAGTACAAACTTAATCAACCGTTAAGTTTTCTCAGTGAAACAAGAAACCTGTTATCCAGTGAATAGAAGTTGTTAGGAGGTCTATTGGTATTGAAATATTTACTGCAACTCTGACAATTGAATCTCAGCCGCATTGACCTCTTTTAACATTATATTCTCCTGATTCTTTTAAGGAGTATCCTGGCAATTAAGATTGTCAATTTTGTGGTTATGTTTTCTTTAAGAGAGATGTTGTCTCCTCGACTGCTAGGTGCCCACCTTCCCACCCTATTAGACACTTTCTTATATACCCAAAGAGACTAGTGGACGCTCTACAGTTCACTTTGTGAACTAACTTCCCCCTCCACCTTTCATTTAGATTGTCACAGTAAGAAACTAATTTATATTAGGATCAGCTGTGCTGTGTCAATCTAAATAAATAGTGGAGGGGGACATTAGTTCACAAAGTGAACTGTAGAGCATCTACTAGTTTAGCAGTTGAGGAGACATCAATCTTAAAGAAACATAACCTCAAAATTGACATTATGTGGAAGAAGAACTGTGAAAAACACCTACATTATTTTAATAAAAAATATTTATGTAACAAACAATTCATACATTTCTAAAGGCATAGAAAATATTGTTTTAAAATAATATACATGAAATATTAGCACTTGCAGTATTTTTTAACAACACTTTTTAGTCTTTTAATAACTTATACTTTTTTCTTACTGATGTTCTCCATGATGATTATTGTGAATCTGAAACAAAATTAAAATAGAATTTACAATTATAATATTTATTATAATGTTCAAACTTTATAAAGTGAAAACTTCTATTGGTAAATATTGGGTACTTTTTGTCTGGGTAAAAAATGTTCAATTTCACGTAACATCAAATTTCATGGGTAAATGAAATCAAGTAGACAGGGCAGCATGGATAATCATTATAAAAGAATAGTATAAACTTTCTCAAACACATATATTGTAAAACTAATACCTTAAGTTTTGAAAAAAAATGTTGCACATTCTAGAGGTTAGGTAATGAAGGAAAGAATTATCACAATGTAATTATTGCAATAAATTGAACTTGCACACTTAATCAGCTGTTAGATATAATATTGGTTGTTTAGGTTATTGTTTTAGGACAAGCAAGTAGTATTAAACTAAGGTTAGTCAATAACAAACCGTTTCTATGACAATCAATTCAAATTACCAGAATATTACCTAACAGCTCATCAAATGTATTGGCCTACTCCTGTTCTCCTTATTGCCACTATTGCATTTGTGATCTCGAATTTTTCAACAAAGAATGTTTTTCTAAAAAATATGATTAAAAATATAGTGTCTTTATCTAATTAATAAACTGATTTATGATAGCCCATGTGGTAACTTGGTTTTACATCAAGGATTGTGGATGTATCTGTTATGGATTTGCTGTTTTAAATCATGTCATACTATCAAACAGTATACAATCATAGACTAACGGAAAAATTTTAAAAATAATTTAAAATGTTGCTTCTAACCTAATCTTGGGTGTTGTACACAACTACCAAGAAATTATGTTTTCAGTTTTTTTGTCAGTAACTCAACTAACCTTTCAATTAAGATTATAAAATCTCATTTTATTTATAGTTAAAAGAGGACAATATTTTGTCTTGGAAGTATATAGGTATTGGAAGTTAGCATTTCGGCAAAAATTACAGATTTATCAGTAATATAAAGAAAAAAAGAAGTTTTTTTTTTATACTTGTGTACTATTCCCCCTTTTTTCTAAGTTCAAAACTTGAAACATCTCTTTGTGAATATTTTTAGGTTCTGTTATCTGTTTACTACCATAACAAACAAAAATAACATAACTGCAACTATCATTCATCCCACTATAATCCTTTCAAGTTTGGCCATCCATCTGGTCTAGACCATTATTATTATTAAGACTGGGGCGAGTGTTTTAAAGACACTCGCCCCAGTCTTAATCGCGACATAATTAGATCTTTTGTGCCACCCTCTTGTTGGACTCAGGAGAGATCTATGTCTTTGACAAAATTGATCAAACCCCTGGTCGGGAGGTTTAGTAATTCTTCTTCCGAAATGAAGATAAATTCTAGAAATTTATGTCTTTTTAGACATAAGGCCGAGCACTCAATGATGATGATGTGTTCCATGCGTTCCACCTCTTCACCACAGTATCTGCAAGTGTCATCATCCACCAGGCCCATCTTACTTAAGTGATACCTGCAATGGATATGTCCCGTTAGTATACCACAGAGGAGTTTCAGCTCTCTTCTGCCTTAGGTTTAGCACCTTCCCTCTCTTTTTATTAGGGCTAAGGAACTTCTTCGAATGTATAAGACCCGGCAATGCATTCCAGGTTCTGTTGATTACTTTGTTGGCCCAGTTGGTAATAACCTCCTGGTAATCCCTAAGGCCAAATCCGTACATAGGAGATGGCCCTGTAAAGGGTTTAGATGCACCAAGTTTAGCTTGCTGATCTGCTTCCTCATTGCCTGCTATTCCCTCATGCCCTGGCACCCAGACAAGTTCAACTTTATTCTGCCAGCTGGTTTAGGGCCTGATGACACTCGTGAAGCATCTTTGATCTCAAGTTGTTACTTTGAAGTGCTTTTAATGCCGCTTGACTATCCGACATAATGCTAATTTTCTGTTTGCATTACACATGTATTTTGAACCTTGATCCCACCACTCCTGCCCCCACACCACCTTCCATTTTGGATCCGTCTGTGAACCACTTTTGGGAGTCTGCCGGCTCACATCCGTGCCTCCCGTCCATCCAGTCTTCCCTAATAGGAAGCGAACTTTGTATTTGTGATCATAAATCATTTTTACTTTCATCTGGTCACTTGCAGCAGCCATATCCAATAAAGGAGTGGCTCTGAGAATTTACAGATGTCCTTTAAGGTTTCCTACTTTAAAATGGTATTCCTCATGTAGTTTGAGGACCTGCTTCAAAGCTTCCTCCTTAATTGCAACCGGTAGGGGATCCAAGCCTAGAAGGATCTCCAGCGCGGCAGTGGATGTTGTTTTCATGACACCTATGATGTTTAGACATACTAGTCTTTGCACTTTAGCCAACTTTGCTTGTGCGGTACTTTGGTCTACCTTCCTCCACCAAACTGCTGATGCATAGAGGATAGCGGGTCTAACGACCTGCTTGTAGATCCAGTTATTAGCTCCGGGTGGTTTAGACCATGCCACTACAAGGTCAATGCTACTGGAACACTCCTTATGTTGGTTTTAAACTAAACAATTTCATGCATCTATAATATATAACATAACAATCCCCAACCTAACTTATTTGAGTTTTTGGTAAAAAAAAAAAAAATAGATCAGATTTGTTGTAGCAAGACTCACCACAAAGAGGTTAAGTTATAATATATATAGCCTAATAAAATGTGTTTTGCTATCCTCAACAACTTACTTATTCCTATTATAAAGTAACTAATAACCTACTTTGTTGTTATAAATCTTTCAGAACTTTGATTACTCTGAAATGGAGCGAGATACGAAGCTCTAGTTTGTGCCATTTACTATTTTTTAATAAGTTCCACCTACATTTACAAGTTTTAAAGAACCTTTACATTTAAGATTTTTAACCCTCTCCTCAATTCCCCCAAAATCACAGAGGGTCAGATATGTCAAAAAAATATATCCTGTTATGCACTACAAGATATATACAAAGCTCTGTTAATTTATTATAAACAATAAAATAATGAAATTGGGTTAAAGGGATTTTTTGAACACTTTGTGTATATTATACTAAAATTCCAGTATTATTTTAATTAGTTCCAGTTTGATGTACAAAAAAGAGGTTGAAAGTACCATATTTTCTTCATTGTAAATTTTTTTGGAAATTATACATTTATAGATAAATAATTATATCAATAGAGTAAAAATCGAAAATTCACAACACAAAAGTGCCTAAATAATAATTAATAATTACGTTTAGATGTCGCCAAAGTTTAAGTAGTTGAATAGCAGCTGTTCGATCACCCGACATTCACGTTTGAATCCATCTATTGTTTGTATCATTTACTGTCAGCGGTACTTTGTGTATTTGAAATGAGAACAGAAGCTGAAGAACATTTAAGATCTAGAAGTTGGCAGATTACATAGGCCCAGTACTCAGTATCGTCATGCGTCACTTTGAAGACATGTCAAGGTGAGATGCTAGTGGGGACAAGTGCATACTTGCTGTAATCATCCAAATGATGCTGAACACTTTACTGTATGCTTTGGTCAAAAACTTCGCTTTTCATGTAATTTTAATTACTTAAAAAATAATATTAAATGTGATGTTGTATTTAGTAATTTTAATTCATTCTTTTTCTTCCAAATTAGGATACATGATTTTGGTCATTTCCATCCACGGAGTTTGTTTTTTGTTCAGGTCTTTATATTCTTCCAGAGAAAATTTCCATAAAATAGGACGCTCTCTTACTTCATTTAAGAAAATCTCGGTATGAAATTCCCCATCCAGTTCACTTTACAAATTCCAACACTTCTACTACAACACATAAAAAGCCAGTGAACTCCACTCAGCCCGCCACTAACTGAAGTTTGAGTACTGTACACTGCTCCATTTGCTTTCATGTTTTGACAAGATGCCAAGCGTTAGCATCACCGCTGCATTTGTTAGAAATTGCCATCACTACTAAATTGGACATGGAAGTGACACAAACCTGACACTAATGCGTTAGTCGATCTTGTATTGCTCCATTTACTCCAATGTGTCGTATAATCACGGTATCACCTTGACACACCGTCAAAGTGACGCATGACGCTGATGTGTACCAGCCCTTAGAAGTGAATTGAATGACAGTGACCTCAAATTTTTAGATTCATCCGAAAATGAACAATCTTATTTTGAATAAATTATGACACAGATTATGACCCAATTGGACTTTCAACTTCTAATAGTTTTCCAACTTTAAGTCATTTTGAAGCAAACATTAGGTCTGGTTTAATATCCCCAAGAATGGCATTTAATCTTTGATGTTAACAAAACGTACCTAGAAATTGCAGAACATATACTTCGAAAATGTGAAGCATTAGGACGTAGAAGACAACTGATCTTCCGCTCAGATGCAATCTTTGAAGCGACAAGCAACCTAACTAGGAAAATCCTGACCCTAACCAAAGGAATAGACATGAGCTAGTTAGGAAATTTTAAGAAGTACATAAAAAGTCTTACAGTATGAAGTGTCTAGGGCGTAACACCCACTTCTATATAATAATAATAATAAACTACATAGCATTCTTGTTGGTTTTCAGACAAATAGACTTTATAAAAACATTGTCCAACAATACTAAAAACAATCTATTGGTTTATTTTCTCCTGGGATTTATTATCTCTTGTAAAAGGGATCCTGCCTAAGGCCTGAGGTACGGAGCTACCAAGTTGGGTTAAATATTTTATGATTAGAAAAATCATAACTGCTCATGTGAAAATGAATACATGGAGATTTTAATCAAAACTTAGTTCAATGTGTCGGCTCTATGGAAACTTTATCTAAATGTATAAATAAATTGTAAATATAACTTTGTAGGTATACACAATTTCCCGTAATTAGTGTGAGGGGTGGTTTTGGTTGTCATCTTCCTCAAAATACAGGTTCAAGAGTTAACAATTGGGAAATACAATATCCGTGAAAAGTCAGTCAGGGTGTATTTCTATTTAGACCAAATTTTCCATGAACCTTAATATTACTTTAATTACTTTACATGATGTAGCCTCTGTTTCTGTTACATTGGTAAGTTATAAATCTTCATGTTCCATCAAAATTTGTTAGACCTGTGTTAACAACTCCATTAACAATTTTTTAATTTACTTATTTATTTTTTTTAAATCGATAATGCCCATATCAATTATTTAAAGATATTGGCGACCGATACCTTTTGAAAGGGTCTTTAGTGGCTAAATTTTAGACAAAATTATCAAAATAGTCCGAAAGTATTGAAGGGTAATGTGAATGAATTGCAATAACTTACACAAAGCCTGGAGGACAACTATGAGTGAAAACTGTCATTTTTTGGTTTATAATTTCTACTACTTTTTTTAATAGTTTGGTTAAAGCAAATTTTGTGAATTTAGTCCGAGCTCTACTCTTGTAGAAGATGAATTTTATATTGTGAGAAATTTATCTTTTAGATTGTGGGAATAATTGTAATTACATTTTTGGTTCCAACTGTCACCATTTCATGTATCACGACCTTGTTTAATTTGTCCACGCCAGTCTGTGTGTTCATGTTCTCATATTTGTGGGGCCTTGTGCGTACATTTGCCTCCGTACTCTGGGTTCGCCACGAATTGAGGGACCATACACAAGGCCCGTAGTTTTTAACTACAGAATTAAGTTATAAAATGAATAATAGACATGACTTACAAAAATGCTTCACAACTGAGTTTTATGCACAATGGTGATTCTGGGGCCATCATGAACAAGGCTGTAATGTGCTAGACATTTCAGTTGTGGTGGAGGGTTATGGAACTACAAATAGGTTTGTATACCAATATGTCATGTACACTTTGAGGCGATGAGAAAATTGTAAACTTGTGGTGGCCTTTTAAAAGTCATTTCCTGCTGCTACATCCGAAGTTGAAAATCAAGGAACCAGAATTATTTTATTCATCACCTATTGAATATAATTCAGATCACTATACTATGTCCCACGAATCATGCCCATTGAGTGGACAATAGCCTACAGCAAGTGTAGCACGTGGTTGTCAATTCGAACAGCTCCCACTTAAGGCTACGATGCTAATAGAGTTTCATAAATAAGTAGTTTTATTGTGTTTGCGTAGTTTTTTATGAGTTAAATGATAGATTTTTTTTTGGTTTCAATAATTTAAATATATGTTTAGTCTAAATGATACATTAATATTATGTCAGCGGTACTGACATTTATTTTAAAACTTTTTATTCCTTTAGTAGTAATTTTTAGTACCCCTGTAGTATTAGTAATAACCCTGTACAAATATAAATATTATTTTTTAATTCAAGTTTTTATTTCAATTGAAGGAGAAGGATTTATTATATTTATTTATTTAGTCGGAAAAAATAGTATTTTCATTGAGAAATTTGTGATGAACTGTTTACAAGGAAGGAAAGCAGCTATGAGTGAAGTTTGCTTTTAAATTATGCTCTTTGCAACTGTGATGAAAATTTTATTGAAATGCACTATCTATGATTTTTTTCGAGCGCCTTAAAGGATTGTAACTGCAGAAGAATCGCGTTCCCAAACGCTGTCAGAGCGGGGAAAAGAGGTGGCAATCCTGCATGGCCCCTACTGGTTTCTTCAAGGTCAGGCTGTCTACTGGTGTTCCCCTCAACAGACTTAACTCTTGAAGGTTTGGATAACTTTTATTCTAATGTCGATCCTAATTGTGTGAAGTTTTTATTCTTCAATGTTCATAATTTCTGGTACTGTAAAGAAGTTTTTTTTTAGTTATACGACTTTAAATTTAAAAAAAAAAATATCTATCTTATTGTCATAAAATAAGTCTCTAAGTATATATATATATACTTTTACAATAAAGAATTAATTATTTGGTTTTAAGTAGGTTTTTTTTAAAAAAAAGAAAAAAAACAGAGGAACTCATTCAAAAGCAAATTTTATTTTTGTAAGCTACAGAAATTGAATTGTAACATTGTTAAATTGTGACAGTAAGGTCTAAGACTGGCTTCCCACTACAGCAATAAGATATTTATCGAACTGTCATTGTGATGTGCTACTTTTATCTTATGATCAATTTGCTAATCACCACAACAAATACGATCTGTTGGCAGGAATTTTTCAAGTCAGTTCATCAGTTATATTCAAAATCTCTACCAGTGAATGACTTTTAAACATCTCTATTCATATCTCTCTAGTGTGCTACTGAGCTAAATAAAATAATTCTAATTATATTTAAATAAACTACGAACAAAATAAATTTAAAAAATTTATTATAAAAATACTAAATAATCTATATATTGGTTTTAAAAAATAGTCAAACTTTGTTGTTTGTGTCAAACCTATGTGTGTCACTAGAAAACTGTTACAAAAATCTGTTTAAGACCAAATCAAAATTTTGATATTTTTTCACACATCTGATTTTTGTTCATAAGTTTCTACGTATTTTTTTTTCTTTTTTAACTGATCCATATACTGCCTCAATAACATCTTCCACAGTTGAGTATAGATTAGAGCTTGTTAAACAAACATGTATAATATAACAATGATCTAATGTTCAACGCCTTACATTTATTTATAAGACATAAAGCAAGTATTTTCTCATATCTTAGATTTTTTAAAATAATATTGTGTAATGTCTTTAAATGTATGATAGAATAAGCCAAAGCAATTCATGTACTGTAATAAGAAATAGTTTGTAATACATTTTCATACAAAATAACTTTTTCTATTTTTATTTACCTCTTTCTTATATTCTCCTCGTAATGACTGAAGTATACATTTCAATTGGAATAGAGGACTCGAGTTCAACTGGAATAACCAACTCATTGTTTGTTACATAACCTTTTATGAAAAGTCCTAAGAAATCACAATTAAGAACTTCAAGATCTTTACAGAGGCTGCAAAATGGTCATGGTTTTAAGTTGTATCGCTCAGGACTTGTTCATGGTTTGTTGGAGAGTGCCTCCAGTTTTATGAAATTGTGTTAAACAAACGCAGATAACGAAATATAGTTTTGATGAAGGTATTGCGGTCTGTCAATAATTTCAAGTTAAGTGGTGCTATAAACCATCACAATTGTGTTTATTATTCACTGTATAACAATTGAAAAGCAACTTAACCAGCTGGAAGCCATAGTTTTGGGTAGCATGAACTACGATGGTGTTTTTGCTTAGTATTTTTTTATGACACGGTCAATTGTAATGTGTACAAAAACATGTTAATGAACACTGATATCTTTCAAATTAAACAGTACTATGTCTATGATGTTAAAAAATTGTATACTTCAGAATTTGTGGTTAATGACCATATATTACACGAAATTAATATTTCCTTAAAATTTGAAAACAATTACGATTCAATTTTGCTCAATTGTAGCCTGTGAGAACCCAAACAAGATGTATTGTTTGCCATCTCTCCTAAAATAACAGTGATTTAGTGGAAAAAACAATAAATATCAGCTTTAAGGCTGTTAAAAAAATTATTGAAATGAGGAGATAATGATCCAAAGCCAAGTGAAAATTACAAGTAAAAAAATATTATTTTGATTAACTGTTATGGAGTATGAGTGGGAAAGCTTGTGAAATGTCTTTGCACCGGTTATTATTTGACTTAACGTGCAAGTAGAACAAATATAGATAGGAGTAATTAAAACCATTGTTACAAACTAAAGCAATGTTTTTTATATTGGCATTCCATTGAAACATAAATGTAGTAAAATTATCATGTTTTGACATAACTTTTTAATTATATTTTGTCACTTACAGTTCAATGACACGTGAATTTTATACAATTTTTCAACTTGAGAGCTCGAAGGTATTGAAAACTTAATAGGCCTTATCTTGCTACAAAAGTACACTTATTTTTTTTATTTTATCACTCCTATTTGTAGGAAAACATACACTTCGAGCATGTCTAAGTAAGTGACACATATAATAATTTTCTCAGGATCGTACACATTGACTCGATCATCCATTATTCCACACCACAAGTTTATCTAAGGTGAACATACTGACGTTAATTTGGATGGTGACCCCCCCCCCAGTAAGTAACACCTGTAATAATTTTCTCAGGATTATGCATTGACTCGATCATCCATTATTCCACACCACAAGTTTATCTAAGGTGAACCATCTACATACTGATGTTTATTTGGATGGTGACCCCCCCCCCCCCAGTAAGTGACACCAACCTGTTAATAATTTTCTCAGGATTATGCATTGACTCAATCATCCATTATTCCACACCACAAGTTTATCTAAGGTGAACCACGTACATACTGATGTTAATTTGGATGGTGACCCCCCCCCAAGTAAGTGACACCAACCTGTAATAACTTTCTCAGGATTATGCATTGACTCAATCATCCATTATTCCACACCACAAGTTTATCTAAGGTGAACCATGTACATACTGATGTTAATTTGGATGGTGATCCCCCCCCCCCAAGTAAGTAACATCTGTAATAACTTTCTCAGGATTATGCATTGACTCAATCATCCATTATTCCACACCACAAGTTTAACTAAGGTGAACCACTTACATACTGATGTTAATTTGGATTATGACCCCCCCCCCCAAATAAGTAACACCTGTAATAACTTTCTCAGGATTATGCATTGACTCAATCATCCATTATTCCACACCACAAGTTTAACGAACTATCTACATACTGATGTTAATTTGGATGGTGACCCCCCCCCCCCAAATAAGTAACACCTGTAATAATTTTCTCAGGATTATGCATTGACTCGATCATCCATTATTCCACACCACAAGTTTATCTAAGGTGAACCACGTACATACTGATGATAATTTGGATGGTGACCCCCCCCCCAAGTAAGTGACACCAACCTGTAATAATTTTCTCAGGATTATGCATTGACTCAATCATCCATTATTCCACACCACAAGTTTATCTAAGGTGAACCACGTACATACTGATGTTAATTTGGATGGTGACCCCCCCCCCCCCCTAGTAAGTGACACCAACCTGTAATAATTTTCTCAGGATTATGCATTGACTCAATCATCCATTATTCCACACCACAAGTTTATCTAAGGAGAACCATGTACATACTGATGTTAATTTGGATGGTGATCCCCCCCCCCCCAAGTAAGTAACACCTGTAATAACTTTCTCAGGATTATGCATTGACTCAATCATCCATTATTCCACACTACAAGTTTATCTAAGGTGAACCATCTACATACTGATGTTAATTTGGATGGTGACCCCCCACCCCCCCAAGTAAGTAACACCTGTAATAACTTTCTCAGGATTATGCATTGACTCAATCATCCATTATTCCACACCACAAGTTTATCTAAGGTGAACCATCTACATACTGACGTTAATTTGGATGGTGACCCCCCCCCCCCCAGTAAGTAACACCAACCTGTAATAATTTTCTCAGGATTATGCATTGACTCAATCATCCATTATTTCACACTACAAGTTTATCTAAGGTGAACCATCTACATACTGACATTAATTTGGATGGTGACCCCCCCCCCCCCCAAGTAAGTAACACCTGTAATAACTTTTTCAGGATTATGCATTGACTCGATCATCCATTATTCCACACCACAAGTATATCTAAGGTGAACCATCTACATACTGATGTTAATTTGGATGGTGATCCCCTCCTCTCCCCCTAGTAAGTGACACCTGTAATAATTTTCTCAGGATCGTATATTGACTCAATCATCCATTATTCCACACCACAAGTTTATCTAAGGTGAACCATATACATACTGACGTTAATTTGGATGGTGATCCCCCCCCCAAATTGATTATAAGTTATAGAACAATATTTAACATAACTAAACACAATAGAGGTAATTTTCCAAGAATAAGATAGAGTAAGCAATTTGTATTTCTTAAGCCACAAGTAAACCAGTGTTTTTTAACAGTCCTACAAGACAGTTCTCTATGTACATAAGAGTAAAACTTTCCATTATATTATTGCAATACATTTTATTTCATTTAAATAAAGTTATAACAAAATGAAGTTGTTTTTTAAAAAGATTTATGTGTCTTTGAGTGTGTATTACTAACTTTTCATATGTTGCTAGGTCTCAAAATATAGAGGTTACCCTTGGAGTTTACAATCAAAATGATATCAATTCTAAAGTGCGTCAGTCGTATAAAGTGAAGAACAGATATTTTCATGAATATGTTCAAGTATTTAATTCGCAGAATGGTATCTTTTATATAAACGGCATTGTTTTATTAAAACTAAATCGAACTATCACCTACAATAAATATATTAAACCAATATGTCTACCAAATCAAGGTAAGTTCATTAATATTGTATCAACTTAAATAAATAATATTGAGGTAATATTGTTTATGAAAAATTTTAATCTTAGAAAGGGTAAAAAATACTCGTAATCAAAAATAAAAAAAAAAATTTTACGTAACATTATAAAAAAGTTAAAGAAATTAAATGCCATGCACTTAACTTACCAATTATTCATGAGGTCTGGCTATGTAGTTAGTTTAATTTTCTGATTTTGCCGTTGTTTTTGCTTTATGTTGTTATGTGATCACTGCTTATCTCCCTAGTTTCAACTTCTTTTCTTACATCATCCTGGTTATATGTTGCTAGGTTAATTTCCTGTTTTTACATGAGGTCTGGTTATTTAGTTAGTTTATTCTTCTGTATATTACATGTGGATTTATATTACATGTTATTTACATGAAGTATGGTTATGTGGCTAATTTAACTTTCTGTTGTTACATGATCTTTGGTTACGTAGCTAGTTTCACTTTATTTTTTAAATGATCTCAGGTTGTGTCATTAGTTTCACCTTCTGTTGTTACACGGTCTCTGGCTATGATGCTAGTTTCACCTTCTATTGTTATATCATCTCTGGCTATGATGCTAGTTTCACCTTCTGTTGTTATATCATCTCTGGCTGTGATGCTACTTTCACCTTCTGTTGTTATATCATCTCTGGCTGTGATGCTAGTTTCACCTTCTATTGTTATATCATCTCTGGATGTGATGCTACTTTCACCTTCTGTTGTTATATCATCTCTGGCTGTGATGCTAGTTTCACCTTCTGTTGTTATATCATCTCTGGCTGTGATGCTACTTTCACCTTCTGTTGTTATATCATCTCTGGCTGTGATGCTAGTTTCACCTTCTGTTGTTATATCATCTCTGGATGTGATGCTACTTTCACCTTCTGTTGTTATATCATCTCTGGCTGTGATGCTAGTTTCACCTTCTGTTGTTATATCATCTCTGGCTGTGATGCTACTTTCACCTTCTGTTGTTATATCATCTCTGGCTGTGATGCTAGTTTCACCTTCTGTTGTTATATCATCTCTGGCTGTGATGCTACTTTCACCTTCTGTTGTTATATCATCTCTGGCTGTGATGCTAGTTTCACCTTCTGTTGTTATATCATCTCTGGATGTGATGCTACTTTCACCTTCTGTTGTTATATCATCTCTGGCTGTGATGCTAGTTTCACCTTCTGTTGTTATATCATCTCTGGCTGTGATGCTACTTTCACCTTCTGTTGTTATATCATCTCTGGCTGTGATGCTAGTTTCACCTTCTGTTGTTATATCATCTCTGGCTGTGATGCTAGTTTCACCTTCTATTGTCATATCATCTCTGGCTGTGATGCTAGTTTCACCTTCTGTTGTTATATCATCTCTGGCTGTGATGCTAGTTTCACCTTCTGTTGTTATATCATCTCTGGCTGTGATGCTAGTTTCACCTTCTGTTGTTATATCATCTCTGGCTGTGATGCTAGTTTCACCTTCTGTTGTTATATCATCTCTGGCTGTGATGCTAGTTTCACCTTCTGTTGTTATATCATCTCTGGCTGTGATGCTAGTTTCACCTTCTGTTGTTATATCATCTCTGGCTGTGATGCTAGTTTCACCTTCTATTGTTATATCATCTCTGGCTGTGATGCTAGTTTCACCTTCTGTTGTTATATCATCTCTGGATGTGATGCTACTTTCACCTTCTGTTGTTATATCATCTCTGGCTGTGATGCTAGTTTCACCTTCTGTTGTTATATCATCTCTGGCTGTGATGCTACTTTCACCTTCTGTTGTTATATCATCTCTGGCTGTGATGCTAGTTTCACCTTCTGTTGTTATATCATCTCTGGCTGTGATGCTAGTTTCACCTTCTGTTGTTATATCATCTCTGGCTGTGATTCTAGTTTCACCTTCTATTGTCATATCATCTCTGGCTGTGATGCTAGTTTCACCTTCTGTTGTTATATCATCTCTGGCTATGATGCTAGTTTCACCTTCTGTTGTTATATCATCTCTGGCTGTGATGCTACTTTCACCTTCTGTTGTTATATCATCTCTGGCTGTGATGCTAGTTTCACCTTCTATTGTTATATCATCTCTGGATGTGATGCTACTTTCACCTTCTGTTGTTATATCATCTCTGGCTGTGATGCTAGTTTCACCTTCTGTTGTTATATCATCTCTGGCTGTGATGCTACTTTCACCTTCTGTTGTTATATCATCTCTGGCTGTGATGCTAGTTTCACCTTCTGTTGTTATATCATCTCTGGATGTGATGCTACTTTCACCTTCTGTTGTTATATCATCTCTGGCTGTGATGCTAGTTTCACCTTCTGTTGTTATATCATCTCTGGCTGTGATGCTACTTTCACCTTCTGTTGTTATATCATCTCTGGCTGTGATGCTAGTTTCACCTTCTGTTGTTATATCATCTCTGGCTGTGATGCTACTTTCACCTTCTGTTGTTATATCATCTCTGGCTGTGATGCTAGTTTCACCTTCTGTTGTTATATCATCTCTGGATGTGATGCTACTTTCACCTTCTGTTGTTATATCATCTCTGGCTGTGATGCTAGTTTCACCTTCTGTTGTTATATCATCTCTGGCTGTGATGCTACTTTCACCTTCTGTTGTTATATCATCTCTGGCTGTGATGCTAGTTTCACCTTCTGTTGTTATATCATCTCTGGCTGTGATGCTAGTTTCACCTTCTATTGTCATATCATCTCTGGCTGTGATGCTAGTTTCACCTTCTGTTGTTATATCATCTCTGGCTGTGATGCTAGTTTCACCTTCTGTTGTTATATCATCTCTGGCTGTGATGCTAGTTTCACCTTCTGTTGTTATATCATCTCTGGCTGTGATGCTAGTTTCACCTTCTGTTGTTATATCATCTCTGGCTGTGATGCTAGTTTCACCTTCTGTTGTTATATCATCTCTGGCTGTGATGCTAGTTTCACCTTCTGTTGTTATATCATCTCTGGCTGTGATGCTAGTTTCACCTTCTGTTGTTATATCATCTCTGGCTGTGATGCTAGTTTCACCTTCTGTTGTTATATCATCTCTGGCTGTGATGCTAGTTTCACCTTCTGTTGTTATATCATCTCTGGCTGTGATGCTAGTTTCACCTTCTGTTGTTATATCATCTCTGGCTGTGATGCTAGTTTCACCTTCTATTGTTATATCATCTCTGGCTGTGATGCTAGTTTCACCTTCTATTGTTATATCATCTCTGGCTGTGATGCTAGTTTCACCTTCTATTGTTATATCATCTCTGGCTGTGATGCTAGTTTCACCTTCTGTTGTTATATCATCTCTGGCTGTGATGCTAGTTTCACCTTCTGTTGTTATATCATCTCTGGCTGTGATGCTAGTTTCACCTTCTGTTGTTATATCATCTCTGGCTGTGATGCTAGTTTCACCTTCTGTTGTTATATCATCTCTGGCTGTGATGCTAGTTTCACCTTCTGTTGTTATATCATCTCTGGCTGTGATGCTAGTTTCACCTTCTATTGTTATATCATCTCTGGCTGTGATGCTAGTTTCACCTTCTGTTGTTATATCATCTCTGGCTGTGATGCTAGTTTCACCTTCTGTTGTTATATCATCTCTGGCTGTGATGCTAGTTTCACCTTCTATTGTTATATCATCTCTGGCTGTGATGCTAGTTTCACCTTCTGTTGTTATATCATCTGTTGGCAGGAATTTTTCAAGTCAGTTCATCTGTTATATTTAAAATCTCTACCAGTGAATGACTTTTTCGTGATGTGTTGATATTTCAAAAACAGGAAAAAGGAGGTTTTGGCTTCATACCTATAATTCAATGCTATGACATAATTCCGCAGTAGTTGCAAGTGAACCATCTCTATACGAAAAGAAATTGAATGAATTTTATAGGATGGACCCAGAAAGTTACCATTTTATTACAACTTATGATTATATACCTTGTAAAATATGAATTTTCACTTAACGTCTGAACCTATCACATCAGTTTTATTGTAGTCTTTCAATGGTTATTTTCCAACACTATTAATTGATGAAATTAACAAACTTGAATCTTCAACATTACTTGTACCTCCAAACATCTTGTCACTTTGAATTTCCGAGCGATACTATGCAAAGATATAGGCAGAGCATGTCGTCTTATGCATTTATCTTACAGTAGATGTCATTATTTTACATGTGTACACGAGTTTAACCACTACTACACGATTTAACACAAACTAGCGATACCTATCTTATAACATAGTTATCTTGTATCGTTTAACTTTAAGATATGTATCATATCTCTCTAGTGTGCTACTGAGCTAAATAAAATAATTCTAATTATATTTAAATAAACTATGAACAAAATATATTTAAAAAATTTATTATAAAAATACTAAATAATCTATATATTGGTTTTAAAAAATAGTCAAACTTTGTTGTTTACACCTATGTGTATCACTAGAAACTTACAAAAATCTGTTTTAAGACCAAATCAAAATTTTGATATTTTTTCTCACATCTGATTTTTGTTCATAAGTTTCTATGTGTTTTTTTCTTTTTTAACTGATCCTTATACTGCCTCAATAACATCTCTCACAGTTGAGTATAGATTAGAGCTTGTTAAACAAACATGTATATTTAAACAATGATCTAATGTTCAATGCCTTACATGTATTTATAAGACATATAAGGCAAGTATTTTCTCATATCTTAGATTTTTTTAAATAATATTGTGTAATGTCTTTAAATGTATGATAGAATAAGCCAAAGCAATTCATGTACTGTATTAAGAAATAGTTTGTAATACATTTTCATACAAAATAACTTTTTCTATTTTTATTTACCTCTTTCTTATATTCTCCTTGTAATGACTGAAGTATACATTTCAATTGGAATAGAGGACTCGAGTTCAACTGGAATAACCAACTCATTGTTTGTTACATAACCTTTTATGAAAAGTCCTAAGAAATCACAATTAAGAACTTCAAGATCTTTACAAAGGCTGCAAAATGGTCATGGTTTTAAGTTGTATTGCTCAGGACTTGTTCATGGTTTGTTGGAGAGTGCCTCCAGTTTTATGAAATTGTGTTAAACAAACGCAGATAATGAAATTTAGTTTTGATGAAGGTATTGTGGTCTGTCAATAATTTCAAGTTAAGTGGTGCTATAAACCATCACAATTGTGTTTATTATTCACTGTATAACAATTGAAAAGCAACTTAACCAGCTGGAAGCCATAGTTTTGGGTAGCATGAACTGCGATGGTGTTTTTGCTTAGTATTTTTTTATGACACGGTCAATTGTAATGTGTACAAAAACATGTTAATGAACACTGATATCTTTCAAATTAAACAGTACTATGTCTATGATGTTAAAAGATTGTATACTTCAGAATTTGTGGTTAATGACCATATATTACACAAAAATAATATTTCCTTAAAATTTGAAAAAAATTACAATTTAATTTTGCTCAATTGTAGCCTGTAAGAACCCAAACAAGATGTATTGTTTGCCATCTCTCCAAAAATAACAGTGATTTAGTGGTAAAAACAAAAAATATCAGCTTTGTAAAACTAATAAAACATTTTAGTTTATAAACATTTGCTTTATAAACATTTTAGATTGTGTGCTAATAAAACCCAACTCAATATGAAATAAAACAATTAAATTGCCCTAAATTTACTGTAACAATGAATACAATAAATGATAACAAAAATTACCTCAAACCAATTTTGTTTTTAGTAATAAATCAATAATATATTATCCTATTATGCCTTAATAAAGCCCTTGTTATTGAAATTAATAAAACATTGCTTCAAAATACACCATGTCCATAAAGTCCTGTTGGCGTTTCCCTGAGGAAACATTGTAGGTTTATGGAACATCTGTTATTTAATTGTATTCATAATTATTGTATAACTATTGTTATGCAATTTAATCATATGGTACAAGTTGTGTTTTATGGCTTGTATATTTCAATTCAGTAACTCTAGTGCAAACTAAGTGACAGTGTGTGTTCTATGAAGAACGCTCACATGAAATAAACATTTCTAGTAAAAATAAAAATAAACTGGTTGTTTATTACACAAAAAAGCATTCAGATAGGCCGTTAGTCAGCAATGAAACTGTTAAAAACACACAGAAAATCTTCTTTTTTTTAAGGTGTCCAAAAAATCTCTTACAAAAAGAGCTCAAGAACTAAATGTTTAAACAACAACCAGTTCCAAGGTTTTGAAAAAAAAAAAAAAAAAAAAAAAAAAAAAAAAAAAAAAAAAAAAAAACGAGCCAGGTTTACAGGCTATAGATTTCAGTCAGAGAATGCTTTGCAGCCAGATGATAACTTTAGAAGGTATGATTTTACTGAATATATTTTTGATCGAATTGAAGGCGAAAAAAATTGCATGAACTGAGTTATACTTAGTGATAATACCAGTTTCTATACTTTAGGACATATACATTACCATGTTTGAATTTGGGTAAACGTCATGCCTCATTGGTTTACATTGAGGCAATTAGGCAGATGTTCAAAAACTTCCTAAAGTTAACACTTAAACTGCTGAAGCAAGTTCGTCATCAATGCAACAGCATGGGGACATGCATTATCATGAAGAAGCAAAATATGCTCAACAACAATCCACACTGTTTAATGTGTAGTCGGTGGAGGGTTTGGCTACTGAAGGTATGGTCTACCATCTAGGCATGTAGTCAATGAGTACGACACCCTTTCGACCCCAAAACACTGTAGTCATAACCTTCTTGGTGCTCAGAATTTGTTTGGATTTTTTAAATTTTTGTAATGATGGGGATCGAGAATGATGCCATTCCATTGTCTGGTGCTTTGCTTTTGAATTTTATGTGAAATCCAGGTCTCATCACCAGTAACAATGTGGTTCAAAAACTCCTTGCTATCCTTGTTGTACAAATCAAAAGTTCTTTAATTTCCAAATGACCCGAGTATTTAGTTTAAACAACATCGACAGTGCTCCAATCACTCTATTAAGAGCACCTAAATCATGGAAACACATTTATGGAGATGGTGACTGTTGGTGTAGGTCAATATCCAACAGTTAGTCGGCACAGAGTAACGATTCCATATCATATTCAAATAGATTTGAGTTTTAGTTACGGTATAGGGGCAAAAACTTACATTATTTTTGACAGAGATATAAACCTGTAAAATCATCTCTTTTTACAAAATGTTAACTTGGAAAAAACAAAAAGAAGAACAAAAGAAAAAAGTTACATTTTCCTGTAGTCATCATAGGGTTATAACTATTGCAACGGTAGGGAGAGTATTGGGATTGCATTTGGGTGGTCCGCGGATCTACTTTGGTAATGTATTAACGGGTCCCGATCGCGTGGTAAAATTAATAAAGTACACTGGGCCAATCTCAACTTAGGCTAGCCATTTTTGACAAGTATTACTAGAAACTAATTTACTTAAAATAAGAGAATTACACTAATACCAATATTAATATTAACTACACTGTATTGCAACAACATGTCGGTCTATAGCAGGGCCTAACGTAGCCGCGTATAGTTCGACTAATAATTTTACGATATTCCAAATCGCGATGCGCCCAGATATAAACCCAAGGGCCGAACGGCCCTATTCCTTTGGGTTTAGCAAGGCATAATAGAAATTTACCGCACTATAATATAATTAGGAAGATCGCTGAAGACGTCCTTAGTCACAGCTGTCTCGAGCACTACTCTGCTCTTATCAGCTGGCCGGGCGGATATGTCCAGATTCACGAAGGGGAGGGGGAGTGGTGGTAATCACCAGTCACTCCCTCTAACCAAAAAAAAATCAAAAAAAAAAAGAAACGCCGTGCGCGGGACGGGAGTGAAGGTATGGGGATGGGACAAGGTATAAAGTTAGTTAGTGTTAGGTGACATTGTCATAGTGGTCAGCTCGCGAAGAAAAAATTAAACGCGAACACTTACACGCGAAGTGCTCGCCCTATTTTATAATTGGGGTAAAAGGAAGAACCGATATGGGTAAAGGAGAAAAAAAAGGAAGGGGGATCCTCCCCCGGTGCCAGGAAAAAAAAATTATATATATATATATTTTTTTTATACTAACTGTCTGGTCTGAAGGTGTACAACTTTCGTACAATATAATATAATGTAAATATGACTATATTTAATTTTAAAAAAATTTTATTTATTTTTTGTACCCAGTTTTTTTTTTTTTTTTTTTACTGGGGTTGCTCAGAAGGTAAAGTAGAAATAAACAGAAAGATTATGCCGCGAAATGAGGCTGTGGAATTGAATGGGATTGCTATGGGATTGGATTAGCCGTACAATTGTTTATTAAAACTGCAACGGCAGGGATAGTATTGGGATTGCATTGGGGGGCGATTTGGGTGGTCCGCGGATCTACTTTGGTAGTGTATTACCGGGTCCCGATCGCGTGGTAAAATTAATTAAGTACACTGGGCGGATCTCAACTTAGGCTAGCTATTTTTGACAAGTATTCTAGAAACTAATTTACTTAAAATAAGAGAATTACACTAATACCAATATTAATATTAACTACACTGTATTGCAACAACATGTCGGTCTATAGCAGGGCCTAACGTAGCCGCATATAGTTCGACTAATAATTATACGATATTCCAAAAGTCGCGATGCGCCCAGATATAAACCCAAGGGCCGAACGGCCCTATTCCTTTGGGTTTAGCAAGGCATAATAGAAATTTACCGCACTATGATATAATTAGGAGGATCGCTGAAGACGTCCTTAGTCACAGCTGTCTCGAGCACTACTCTGCTCTTATCAGCTGGCCGGGCGGATATGTCCAGATTCACGAAGGGGAGGGGGAGTGGTGGTAATCACCACAGTCACCCCCTCTAACCAAAAAAAAAGAAGCGCCGTGCGCGGGACGGGAGTGAAGGTATGGGGATGGGACAAGGTATAAAGTTAGTCAGTGTTAAGTGACATTGTCATAGTGGTCAGCTCGCGAAGAAAAAAATTAAACGCGAACACTTACACGCGAAGTGCTCGCCCTAACGACTGTAACTTAGAACAATCTGGAAGCCTAAAAACCACTGAATGAAAGGGCAGAGTTGACAGTGAATTTTATAATTGGGGTAAAAGGAAGAACCGATATGGGTAAAGGAGAAAAAAAAAAGGAAGGGGAAAATCCTCCCCCGGTGCCAGGAAAAAAAATTATAATTTTTTTTTTTTTTTTTTTTTTTTTTTATATATACTAACTGTCTGGTCTGAAGGTGTACAACTTTCGTACAATATAATATAATGTAAATATGACTATATTTAATTTTAAAAAAAAATTATTGTTTTTTGTACCCAGTTTTTTTTTTTTTTTTTTTTTTTTTTTTTTTTTTTTTTTTTTTTAACTGGGGTTACTTAGAAGGTAAGGTAGAAATAAACAGAAAGATTATGCCGCGAAATGAGGCTGTGGAATTGAATGGGATTGCTATGGGATAGGATTAGCCGTACAATTGTTTATTAAAACTTAAACTAAAAGTGGTTTGTTAACAAAAAAATTTGAAAATGGCTGATGGAAAACTGAGTAAAATGCAGGGTGGAAGAGAGTTTAGAGAAGTATGGTGTGCAGATTGGAAGAATAAACAAATGGGAATGGGTGAAAGAACAGGCAAAAAAGGTATATTAGTGAGCCACGCCTTAGGTAGTATAGTAACCGAGTCCCGGAGTTGTCACATGAAGCTCTTATCCAAACATTGTACATATTTGCACAGGAACTAAGAAATAGGTCTCCCAATTAAGATGCAATTCCCAGTAAACAGGTAGGAGGCACTGATGACGTCATTTATGAATTGTTCACTGTAGCAGCCAAAAGAGCGTATAGGCAAAAATACCTTAATGTCATCCATTATAGCGAAGCGTAACCCTGGAGACTCTCTGGTACCTTTCTATATATTTGGCTTTAGGCGAGATTTGGCTCTGATTTTCATCCTGTTGATTTGGTTTTAAAAATGAAGAAGGTGGGTGGTTTAACCCTTTGAGTGCCACAAGAAAATTTTCATAACTCACCCAAAAATGCCACAGGTATAAATGGTTTTTTGGAGAACTTTGTTATAATTGACACAGATTAAATTGTATACAAGATATCTTAACAAATTTAGTGTCAAAATGTTCAGTGTTACCTAGGCTACAATTATATTTGTAAATAAGTTGGATTCTATATGTAAAAAAAAATTATTTATTAAAAACCAAACTTTAGATAATTTAGAAAAAAAAATTTTACATTTTTTTTTTTTTTACCTCACAAACCAAAAATATTTTATACATGGGAAGTGTGCTATTTTCTATCTATATACTGTTTTCTATAAGTGACCAAATTTTTAAATTATTTGGTTGAAAACCAAACTCAAACAAAAAACTTTTATCTCAGAACTAACCTATCCCAACCTATCCTAGGCCTATTTTGTTTACCTGATGTACTAGGTTAATCTAAGTTTAAATCAATATCACTATCACTAAACTGATTGTCACTATCACTTTCTGGTTGATATAACGGGTCTAGATCACTGTCATTCCCAAATAAATGTAACAAATCATCTTCAGAGGCTAAAGAGTCATCGTCTGAATAACCTAAAAGTAATCTGTCTACTTCGCTACCTCTTAGATTTTCTTCCGCCATTTCAAAGCAATATATTATCCAAAATACTACTTTAAACTTGTAATAACTAAAATAATAACCTTCAACAAACAAATAATAAAATATCACGAACAACAAACTTCAAAAAAACTGATGACTGTAGCGAGAAAATAATATCAACACACAATAATATCAGTACACTTCTAACCTGCAAGTGAAAATGACAACAGCTGATTTTGTGCATCAGTAATTGTTGTCATCTGTTTAGTTAGCTAAAACAAAATTTTTTCCACCACTGAATATCACTGGATATACCACAAAGTATTTTAAAACACCGAAATACTATATAGCAGATTACAAATAAATTAATTAAACTACGAAATACGCAGTGGCGATGGATCGTCACCGTGGCATTTCTCGCACGAAAAAATGGTGACGATAGATCGTCACCGTGGCACCCAAAGGGTTAAAGAATCGGAATAGGATATTGATAACGAAAAATGAGGTTATGTTCACAAGTGGGTTTTGTAAGGTGTAGATCTGTAGTTTGGTTAAATTTCAAGGTTACTTACAGTCTCATTTTACAGGTTAAACGGTTCCTTATAAACTAAAAAAAAGTTTGTAATTAAAATTTTGTGTAACGGTGTCATTTTACAAGTTAAAGGATTCCTTATCAACTAAAAAATTAAGTTTGTAATTGTTACATTAAGTATGGTTGTGGTGAAGATGAAGGGTGCTTAATTATCTACGAGCCACTTATCGTTAAATTTTCGTTTTTTTTTTTTTTTTTTTTTTTTTTTTTTTTTTTTTTTACACTTTGTTTTATTTATTATTTATTTTTTTATTGTTTATATATAATTTTTTTATTTATTTATTTTTTTTTTTTTTTGTGGCATTTAAATTACTACAATAAATCGATGGGATAGGCAATCACAATACTGTTGCCCATGCCATGATTGTAAGACCCACGGACCAGATACTTAAAGAAAACAAATTCGTGATTTTCACTAAAAATTAGTGGAAATACACTAGATATTAGGTGATAAATTGAACTTGGAATGATATCGCTTATTAGCGATAGAACCTATGAAATTTCAGCGGGTTGAGCAGAGGTTGTAGAAAAAAGGATTAAG
The DNA here is from genome assembly GCA_963513935.1 of Aphrophora alni. NCBI lineage: Eukaryota > Metazoa > Arthropoda > Insecta > Hemiptera > Aphrophoridae > Aphrophora > Aphrophora alni. The sequence goes on from OY740779.1 coordinate 19,605,873, forward strand.
AGTTGGTTAAGTGGGAAGTAATGGAATGAGCTACATGACCCTAACAATTACCCTAATTTATAAATATAAATATATATCTGATACCAAATATATAACAACTTATGTTGAACTTGATCAAACACAAAAGGCAATTAAAATGCCAAAGAGAAAAGAAAACTTACAACTCGTCCTACACTAACCATAGACAAAAATTAATAACAAACAACCATAAGAAAAATACGAATGCTTGACCACTGACAAACTTTTTAAATTTCGCTCATAGAACCAAAAATTATTAGTAGGTCAACAAGAGGCTTAAGGAGTTGAAGGAAGGAAAGGGGGAATTAGAGCTAGGTAAAGTCGCAGCAATAAGGTTCCCTGGCTTGGTCGGCATCGTGCTGAGGGGCGTTACAGCCGACCGAAAGCCAGAGGTCATACATATGCCGGTAGTTCTGGGATTGAAGTTACTTAACGAAAATTTTTAAAAAATTTTTGCGCACATAAAGTAGGGGGGGGGGAACATCACACAATTGAATTTAAAAAAAAATTGGTTAATGCCAACACCATTAATACATATAACCCACACAAATAATTAAACAATTTAATTCCTTAAACTAAAAAGACCAAGATTGGTGATAGAGGAAAAAAAAGAGGAGGTAAGTGTAGTGTGTCAAGGAGTGGAATGTTTGAAAGGAAGCTTGGGTTTATAAGGATAATAATAAGGTGGGGGTATATAAATGAGTGATGAATGAGGTTTGAGAGAGGAAGCTCGGACTAACTCCGGATTAGTCGTTATGCAGTGGTTAGCAGGTCGGTCGGGCGACCCAAGCGAGGGGAAGGCATCACAAAAAAAAATATATTGGGGATAGGAAAACAAAAAAGGCTTAAAAAAAATCCAAATCCCCAAAAGTAAAAAAAAAGTGTAATACTATTCCATCTGCAAGGGAAAGCCGACAAACCCGAGGCTGCATTGAGCTTGCCCTCTCGGTGGGGTGGATAAAAAAAAGACTGACAACCCCTAAATGGTCCCATCCACCAAGGCGCCGTTTCGTAGAGGTGCGCCCTTAGCAAGGACGCACCTTAGCCATACTGGGCCCGCATGGTAGACGAAACCAGAATAGGGGAGTGGGGTTATGGAGTGAATGGTAATAGATGATATAGGGAAAGTGTTTTCAGTGATGTGACAATTATAAGAGGAAGAAGAAGGAAGAATTGAAAAAGAACTAAACTAATATCACCTAAGCCGGTTGAGACTGGCCCAAGTGTAGAGAAAAAAGTGTAAGGCGGTATATAGGGTGTAACACTTCTATTTAATATTTGGGGTGGAAAAATCTCTTTAAGTGGGATATATGGGCTGTGCGAACCTGTCTACCAGAGGTGGGGTCGATCAGCGCCACGGTCACGGGGGAGGTAAATGCACCGATAACTAAGGGACGGGACCATAAGGGTAGCAGCTTGGCATTGACCCTGTTGGTGGCATTACTGAGGTGATGTTCCCTAAACATAACCCAATCGCCTACCCGGTATGGGTTGGGGTGTCGGTGTGCGTCATAAGTGACCTTGCGCGCGAAATGAGCCTTGGTGAGGTGGCGAAGAGCTGACGACCAAACGTCCTCGTTGGTTAATAAAGGTGGGGGTGGAATTAATTCGTCCAAATTCCAGGCCAATTGGAGAGGGTCGCGGATATGGTGTCTTAAAAACAAACCCGCTGGGGAATTTCCTGTGCTGGTATGGGTGGCTGTATTAAATGCTAGCTGGAACCAGCGAATGAATTGGTCCCAACCAGTTTGGTTTTTTGCATGAAAAACGCGAAGGGCGACCTTTAGATTTTTATTAACCCTCTCAGCATGAGAGGGGTTAGGGTAATAGGGGGAAGTAGCAATATGTTTTATTCCTAGTTCAAGGCACATTTGGGCCATAGCGGCCGACTTGAAGCTTGGCACGTTATCAGTGACTATAATTTTGGGAAATCCGAATACACCGAAAACATTTTTAGTCAATATGTTAATTGTCGTTTGAGTTTTAGTGTTACGGGTAGGGAATAACAAGGTGAATTTAGAAAAAGCATCAACCACAGTTAGTAAATATTTATTACGGTTTTTACTCGCGGGTAACGGTCCAATGTGGTCGATGTAAATACGTTCGAACGGGGCGGTGGGAATCTCGGATGATTGAAAACCAACACGAGTGTTCTGGGCCTGTTTGGCCCTTTGACACTGCACGCAGGCTTTCACTCTTTGGGTTATTTGATCCTTGAGATCTTTAGCCCAAAAGTGTTTCGACACACGGGCCAAGGTTTTGGCAATACCAAGGTGGGCAGAAATGGGAAGTTCATGATAAAATTTGAACACCATGTCGGTTAACCTTGACGGCAAGACCACTCTCCCTGTGCGCTGGCCTGGGGCCCGATGTAGAAGTGTGTGTTGGATAATTGAAAATTCACTTGGGAGTGGTTTTGTCTTCATAATTTTGGACAGGGTAGGGTCTTCACGTTGATGGATATGGATATCCTTAAACGCTGTGGGCAAGGTTGTCAGAAAACATATAGTTGAATTGGACGAGGGGGTAACAATAGGTGCTGAAAAAGGAATAGCTGTAGGGGCGGAAGGTTCAAAAAGTCGTGACAAGGAGTCTGCGACTATGTTATCGGCTCCTTTAATATGTTGGACCGAAAACTGAAAAGAGTTGATAAATTCTATCCAACGGGCCAGTTTCCCCACTTGCCGAGGATGATTTAACAGCCAGGAAAGTGCGGAATTATCCGTGAATAATTGGAAATGCCTGTGTTCCAAATACTGTTGGAACTTGGTTAAGGCAAACACAATGGCGAGGCACTCTAATTCCATAGTGGAATAATTAATTTCATGGACATTTAATGGTCTAGAGGCAAAGGCGACCGGCAAGAGATCCCCATCGTAATCTTGTGACAGGGATACTCCAAGTGCCGTTCCCGAAGCGTCCGAGTGAACCACAAACGGTTTATTAAAGTCTGGCAGACGGAGGATTAGATTACTGGTCAAAATTTGTTTTAATTTTAAAAAGGCGTTATTTTGATCGGATCCCCACTCAAACTTAACACCCTTACGTTTTAGCTTGTTGAGTGGGTGTGCTATTTGGGCGAAATTATCAATAAATTTCGCGTAGAATGCTGCGAGACCGAGGAATCTGGCTGTTTGTTTAAGGTTTTTGGGGGTTGGGTATTCCGCTATAGGCTGGACTCTATCTGGGTGTAACGAAACGGACTGATTTTTAAAAACGTGGCCTAAAAACTGAACCGAATCCGATGCGAGGGTTAGTTTCTGAGGATTGACCGTGAGTCCCGCGTCACGCAGTCTCACCAAGACCCCTTCGACTTTCTTGACGTGATCGTCAAAGGAACCGTTTGAGTAGACGCATGTCGTCAAAAAAGGAAAATAAATGTTTATATTTAATATCTCCAAAAATCTTTTCGATAAGACGGGTGAGGACTAGTCCGCCGCTGGCTAACCCGAAAGGGAGGAAGTTATATTCGTACTGGCCAAAGGGGCAAACGAAAGAAGTATATTTTTTGGACTCCTCGTCAAGAGGAATTTGAAGGTAGGCCTGATTCAAATCCAATAGGGAAAACCATTTGGCTTTGCCCAAATATTGGAAGGCGGATTCTAATGTAGGAATAGGGGTTACCTCGAGCTCTGTGAGCTCGTTTATGGGCTTATAATTAACGACCATTCTGGTCTTACCCTCTTTCTTTGGGACTAAAAAGGCGGGGCAGGCGTAAGGGGAATTAGAGTGTGATATAACACCCTTGTTTAGAAGCTCGTCAATATGCTCTCGTAGAGCCTGTAGCTTCGGGGGAGCATATTGATAAGGACGTGAACGGACCCGTGTACTTTTGTCCTTAATATTGATATGGTAGGTTAATAAGTTGGTTTTTCCCAGTTTCTTGGTAACCGTATTAGGAAATTTATTAATGAGGTCCGCAAGTTGGGCCTTTTGGGAGGCCGTCAGATTGCAACCCATTTGCGGGGGTTGGGGGGTATTTAAATTCTTGAGGATAGGGGATAATGTGCAAACTAAAGGGGACGCGTTGAGGCGGTTTGGAATTGGCCAAAACGCTCAAGGCAGAATAAAAATTGTAAAGCTGATTCGTTAGCAACGTAGTAGGTAAAGCCAGCAGTTAGCGATGTTGATGCGTCACTAACGGGAATAAACTTGTCCGTGAAACAAAAATGTTTCAAATTTAAAAAATAAAGTACCGAGAAAGATTGTAAAAGTAATAATAAAAATATTTAGTAAGGGGGGAAATTTTCATAAATTAATAATTAACAAAGTTACGGGGAAAACAACTTAGACAAAAAATACTAAAATATAAAATAAATGAAATTAACAAATGGTAAATTAAATATAAATAAGTAAGGGGGAAATAAAGGGGAAACATGAAATAAAAATAATAACTCCAACGATATTTTAATAATAAAAAAAAAAATAAATAAAAAAAAAAAACCTTAGGCACTTATAAAAATACCAATTTATCGAAAAATTAGATAAACATTATAAATAGAATGTATTTATAATTAAGAAATGTTTAAATTAGTGTGTTGTACAGAATGAACAAACCAAATTTATAAAATCAGTAGATGGGGGTTTTAATAACATGTTTTCATGGGAAAACGATGTAAAAAACTTTAAATCAAGATTTCTCGCGAAATAAACATAGCAGAGAAAAAGTGATCATAGTTACATTCGTTCCTACCAAGAACAAAAAATAAAAAAGTGTTAAAAAACCAAAAACCAAATCAGGGAAAAAACTAAATTTTGAAATTGTTAAAATTACGTAAAAGCTAAATAACTCGAGAAAGAAATGGACTACAACCACGAAACAAAAACCTAAAGGATCCCAAGAACATTAAGAACCAAGATCTAAAAAGAAATCGAGAATCGGAAGAGCGAAGCAGAAGTTAGAGAGAAAAGAAGAAAAAAGTACAGAATTTCAACCAAAATCATGTTTTAACAAGAGGAGGGATCGCTGAGCGAAACTCGACCGTAACCAATGACAAAGAAGTGGAGACAACTGATAAAAGATAAAAATTTGTGAAGAAATGAAGTAAAAAGGAAGAAATAAAAGGATTAGAATGAAATAAAAGAATAAATATAATAAATAAATAATCTGTAAATATTTTGGGAAATGAAAAAACCCAAAATAAAGCATAAACTCGCCGAAAACGTATAAAAACGTGAAGGGATAGTTTATGAGGGAAACCAAGTTAAGTTGGTACTCAAAATTCCCAAGTCAGAGGAGCTCTGAAATATTCAAGGTAACTTGGATACTCTTTTTTCAACCAGCCTACGAGGAAGACGTGCTTCAGGAGTCAGCACCAGCAGAAAATCTACTCATTGAACTTACAACATTAGACTACAGGCATCGGGAGATCATCTCAACCCATCAGAATCTTCAGCATCGTATATGATCTTCATTAGTGTTCAAGGTACCAATACTTTGATTTATTGGAAACTTTAGGGAATTAATAATAATAAACGTAAATTCATTTTAATTAAATATTCAATAAAAATTATAGGGGAAGTGTATTTTTTAAGTAAATTCAATTTTAAATGATTTGTTCTGGTCATTCTGAGTATAAAATTTAATATGTTATAGAGTGTCTATATAAAATTTAATGTGTTGTAATATATGTGTATAAAATTCATTGTGTCTTATGGTAGAGATTTTGTAGTATAAAGAAAAATATAAATTTACCAAACAAAAGAAAGACCTTCAGTCATAATATAAAAAGTAATAAATATTGATAATTGATTTGAAAAATCTTTAATTGCTTTTCATTATTGTAGAGATTCCTATAGTTGTATGCCATTTTAAATATATATCTGTGAAATAAAGTGTGTGCTCTAAAGAGAAATTTACAAAAATTAATTATTTGTACATTTTTCTAAATGGAATAAAATTTGGAAACCAAACTCTCCCACACGGCACGACCTCTAGGAAGAGTCGTATACACAAGTTTAAGAAAAGGTAAAATTGACTGAGCAATCAATAAATTCATTAATAAATAAAACGAAATAAAGTCGAAAAGACTTATTTCTTGACAATTTACGATAAAAGTAAAATTGTCTTGCATACGATACGTTGTCGCAAGCGGGGAAAAAGCCGGAAGCAAAATTTGAGTAAATTCCCGAACGATACGTGTTAAATTGAGAGTCTACGTTAATCTTGCAAGGTGTATCGTTGCAAGTGGCGCCCAAATACGTGGAGCACGAAAAACTAGAATATTTTTTTTTAAAAAAGGAAATTCTTGTTTTTAGTGATCCATACGAACGAGAGTTCCAAATTTTGTTCCATAAATATATGTGTGTAAGTTCTAAGTTGTGAGTTCAATAAAGGTGGTTATAAACAAGTTAATAATCATAAAAATTAATAATAAACAAATTAGTCGCGTAAAGAAAAATTAAATAAAAATGCCGCCAACTAGAGATCCTAAAGCTCAAGAAGAACCAAAACAGGAAGCTTCAGGAATAGACAAGAAAATGGAACAAATATTTAATTACATGAAAAGTATGGAAAATAGAGTAGCGCTAGACAAAGAAGAAAGACAGAAAGAGAAACTTGCAGAAGAAGAGAAGAGGCAGAAAGAAAAACTGGAAGAAGAAGAGAAGAGAAAGAAAGAAAAACTGGAAGAAGAAGAGAAGAGAAAGAAAGAAAAACTGGAAGAAGAAGAGAAGAGAAAGAAAGAAAGAATAGAAGAAAGGAAGGAAAGAAAAGAAGAATTAGAAAATTTAGTAGTAAACATTACTACTACCATAGAAAGGAGCATAGGAGAAAACACATTAAGAATAATAGAATGCGAAAAACAGATGAATGAAAATGCCAGGGACTTAGACGAGTTAAGAGGAAAAATAGATGAAGAAGTGTCAAATAGGACATTAGAAATAAATAGCGTAAGAAGAGAAGTTGGAAGTAAAATAGAAAGTTCAGTAAAAGTTTTAGAAACAAAATTAAAAGAAGTAGCTAGAAATAGAGAAAGTGGAGACAAAGAAGCAAGGGTAATTTATATAGATAAGGCACAGGGAGAAAATAGACAATTGGAATTCTGGGGTAATGCTAGGGAAATTCCAATGAGATTTATTAAGGAAGTAGAAAAACATTTTGATGAGATTAGTACGCTAATGGATGGAGCCGAAAAATTAAGAATAATAGAAAGATTATTAAAAGGTGCAGCGATGGAATGGTGGAGAGTGGTAAAAAGAGGAACGGAAGGGTATGAAGGATTTAAAGAAAAATTTTTAGACAATTATTGGTGTTACCAAACCCAACAGATAATAAGGAATCAAATAGAAAACGGAAGATTTTCTAATAAAGGGGCTTTAACAAAAGTGGAATATTTCTGCAAACAGATAAATAAGGCACAATTCTTAATTCCTGAAATCCCAGAATCATTTTTAATCTTCAAATTAATGAGACATTTCGATCCGAAGGTACAATTGGCAAGCCTAGGGAAATCAAGTGAAAGTTTTGAAGAGGCGATAACGTTCCTAAGAACTTTGGAAAGTATAGAGGGAACGAGAGGGGAAACAATGTACGCGGGAAGACAGGAAGAGCGATTTACACGATACAGGCAAGTTGATCAACAAAATCAATATCGGGAGAGACCTGCAAATTACCCATCCTCACGTCCTAACCTTAAACCAAAACTTGATTTCCAAAAACCGGGTCCATCTAATCAACTTCCTAAATTTCCAAAAAACTAGGTAGTGAGATCCCAATAGGAAAAATAAAAAATAAAATGATTAAGCAAACGAAAAATGATAGGAATTTTGGGATCGCGGATAAAAAAAGAAATGCAATAATAAACAAAAATGAAGAATTAAAAACTAAAAATAAAGAAATAATAATAAATAAAACAGAAATTAAAGTAACTAAAATGAATTGCGAAATAAAGAAGGATTTAATGGAAGAAAGGGAGAAGGATTTAGAATTACAAGAATCTATACCTGAATGCCCAAAGATCACTACAGGAATTCTTAATAAAATGGTAGAAGCAGAAATTGACACCGGCGCGCAAATGTCGTTCGTACAGGAGAGATTTTTCGACGAAATAAATGTTGACAATAAAGAAGTGTTGGTATTACCAGTAAATGGTGTAGAGGTGGTGACAGCATTAAAAAACCAAAGACAGAGGGTTACAAAACAGGCTGTGCTCCCCATACAATTAAAGCAAAAATGCATAGAAGGAATATTTCTGGTAGTACCAAACTTAAAGTCAAAATTAATAATAGGGTGTAACTTTTTGTGTCAATATAAAGCAAGAATTAATATGGATAGAAAATTCATACAACTTCAAGTCGACGACCATTTTATTGTAGAAGATTTTTGTAGCGAGACGAAGGAAAATAGGAAAGACGAGGATAACGTAGCAAAATTAAAATTAAAAGGATTGAGTACAAAAGGAAACAGCGAAGAAAATCTCAGCAAAGAAAGGACATGTTTAATGGACAATCGGAGCGACGCTGAAATGGGAGGCTCAAACTCTGTATTGCGAGGAAAAGGGGCAATAAAGTTATCTACAAAAAAGCATGTAGAGGTAAAAATAAATGCAAAGGATGTGACCAGACCGAATGTGACCAAAACCGGAGGAGAAAAGGAGTATAGAGACAAGATAGCACGGGGGATTAGGAGAGCAAGAGGAGCCAAAAATGGTGAAATCAGCGAAAATAAAATAAATATGCTGCAAACAGCAATCAACTCAAAAGTAATAAATAATAAGGTAAAAAATAAAATTGTTAAAGAAGAAAGTACAGGAGTTAAGGAAATAGTAAAAATTGCGGAAATATGGGGAAAAGTTAAACAAAATGGACGTGACGAAAACCTGGAAAGACGAATGGACAGAAGAAAGAAAATGGTGAAAGTTAAAATGAAAACAGGACTAAATTACGAAAAAGGTGAAGAAGGGAAGCCTAAAATAAAATTAAAAGAAAATAAAATTTTGAAATTATGTCAAGTAAATGTCAACATTGAACACGAAAATTTATGTTTGGAAAATAATATTTTAACACAAGAACAAGAGAACCAAATTAGGCAACTAATGAGGGAATATAACCAGGTGTTTAGTGAAGAACCAGGAAGGTCAAATAAATATATACATGAATTAAAAATTACAGACAATAATACTTATGTTAACAGAAATTATCCAATACCTATCAATTACAAGAAACAAGTACAAGAGGAGATCGATAAAATGTTAAAGTATAATATTATTGAAAGATCAAGGACACCATACATAAATCCAATGGTGGTAGTGTTAAAACCAAATAAATCAATACGGTTATGTATGGATGCCAGAAAATTAAACCAAATTATCGAGCCTGATTACGAGAGTGCACCGCCCATAGAAGAGATTTTAAGAAAGGGGAGAAGCAAAAGGTACATAACCAAATTCGATTTAACTACTAGTTTTTGGCAGGTCCCATTGTCAGAAAATTCTAAAAAATATACTGGGTTTTTATATAATAATAAAGTGTACAATTATACTGTAATTCCATTTGGTCTTCAAAATTCTTTGGCTGCATTAATAAGAACAATTGATTACACGTTAGGTGCAGAAGTAGACGAATATACACTAAATTACGTAGATGATCTTTTGTGCATGTCGGAGACGTTTGAAGAGCACATGGAACACTTAAAAACCATATTTGAGAAATTTAAAGAAGGAAACCTGACAATAAATCCTACCAAAACTCATTTTTGTCAAGAACGAGTAAAATTCCTAGGATACATAATTTCACAAGAAGGGATAAGCACAGATCCAGAAAAATTACAGGCAATACAGGATTTTCCACGCCCAATTAACAAAAAGAAGTTACAATCATTTTTAGGATTTGTTAATTATTATTCTAGATTTTCGGCAAAATTTTCGCAAGAAACAAAGCCTTTATTAAAATTATTAAGGAAAGACGAACATTTTAAATGGGATGAAAATATGCAGGTAGCGTTTGAAAGAGTAAAATCATTATTCGAAGAATCAGTGACAATAGTACATCCGGTGGAGGGGAGACAAACATATTTGCAAACAGATGCAAGCGACGGAGCCATAGCCAGCCAACTATACCAAAAAGACGACAAAGGAGAGCTACAAGTGATTGGGTTTATAAGTAGAACATTGAAGAAGGCCGAGCTGTTTTACACGATTTGCGAGAAGGAATTATTAGCTATAGTGCATGGGCTAAATAAATTTAGACCATTAATTGTAGGAGCACCAATCACAATAGTGACAGACAACAAGGCGCTAAAATTCTTGAAAAGCTGTAAATTTACAAACGCAAGGTTAACTAGATGGACACTTACAATCCAAGAGTATAACCCAAACATAGTTCATTGTTCAGGGAGAGAGAATATCCCGTGCGACATAATAAGCAGGATGTATGAGCCGCAACAAAAACAAGGAAAAAAGGGAGATACGGTAAAATTAAAACTCTACCAAAGTAGAATTGTCACAACTCCGGATCTTGAAGAAATAATGGATAGTTTTAGGGAACAACAAACGTCAGACTTGATTTTAGGAAACATAATAAATAACGTTGATAACTATGAGAATTATAGAATGATTGATAACACTTTGTATAGATTAATAAAAAATAAATGGAAAATAGTGGTACCAGAAGGAATAAAAATTGATCTGATCTTGGAAATACATAATATATATGGACATCTGGGGAGAAATAAATTAGTAAAAATAATAGGGAAAAGCTTTTACATAAAAAAGTTGGGAAAAATTATTTTAAGGGTAATACGAAAGTGCGAAATTTGTCAATATGTCAAAAAGACAAATAAATATTTACAAGCTAATACCAAAGCTATAATATCAACGGACATTCAGCAAATGGTAGCAGTAGATTATTTAGGCCCATTGCCGAAAGCGCAAGGAACAGATCAACACATCTTTGTAATTGTAGATACATTTTCAAAATTTGTAAAACTATATCCCGTTAGATCTCCAAATGCCAACAACACAATTAAAAAATTAGCCGAATATTGTCAGACCATAGGAAAACCTAGAAAAATATTATCAGATTTTGGAGCCGCATTCACGTCCAACAATTGGAAAGAGTGGTTACAAGAGCAAAATATCGAACATATTCTGATCCCAGTCAGACATCCTCAAGTTAATCTAGCGGAAAGAGTGAATAAGGAAATAGGAAGATTATTGCGTATGTTTTGTCACAATTCTCAACCATCATGGAAGAAATATATAACGTTAATTGAAGAATTGATGAATAAAACACCACATGAAACAACAGGATATACACCATGCCAACTACAGTTAAACGAAGAGCCAACCTATGTTTGGGATAGGCACTTTCCGCAAGATCAACAACTTCGAGAGGTGGAAACTTGGGAGCAGAAAAAAGAGAAATGTTTAAATCGAATTAGAACGGCAGGAAACAAGAGAGCTGATAAAATTAATGCAAGAATTAAAGAAACTAAATTCAGAATTGGAGACAAAGTTTTAATAATTAACTTGAACCGGCCTAGTTTATTATTAAACCAAACTGACAAATTAATGTTAGTCTACAGTGGTCCATATCAAGTCACTCGTGTAATGGGCAGAAGAACATACGAAGTTAAAAATATTCAAACAAATAAAATCAAGGGTCGATATGATATTAAAGACATGAAACCATATTATGAATAAAAATATGTCACATAACAAAAGAGCTAAAAATAACTAGGTCAAAGAAATCAGCTGCTAGCGCTTAACAAAGGAATCGTTAGGACAACGGATGCTCGAAGCCTAAATAAACAACCGCATAATGAACGAGGCTAATCAACCGCGCCATTCATCAAATCGATACAAAAACTGCGTAAAAAATTGAAGGATGTTTATTTTGACGGGTTGATGAATGAATGCGAAATTTAAAGTATGTTAAAAATTAATATCATTTTATAGCCAGCTTTTTGTACTATTATGTGTTAGGAATGACCATAACAAATGATTATTGGGGATAGTTAGAAAATTAATAAGATTTTTGTTTATATCCAATAAATCAGGGTAAGGTACAAGATGTCAAAAAAGTTTAGTGCAGAAGCTGTAATAAAAATGTGTATACTAGTTAGTGTGTTGCAGGACAGTGAAAAATCTGAGAAGCAAACAAGTAAAAGCCATGGACCATCTTGAGATGGAAAAATTTAAAATGAAAATTTATTCATGTCTTATGTATTTGTTATATTCAGGTCTTATGTAGTTGTTATATTCTATGTTTTATGTATTTGTGTAATTCATGTTTTATATAATTGTTTTGTATTCTATATTGTGTGTTTATGTGTTATAAGGAAAATTAATTGTGTGATATAAAAGTATATTTGATGTTTTAAGAATTTAATAGTTAATATAGGTATTTTGTGTTATATATGTGTTTAAAAATTTTCAAATGAAAATTTAAATTATATAATAAAATGTGGATTTAATGAAAATTGTTTAAATTAAGTAAAAGATGTCATAAGGGGATTTAATATCAAAAAAGGCTGATGTTAAAACATAAGCAATTTTCTAATTTTGCACGGGGGATATTGAGGCGGTTTGGAATTGGCCAAAACGCTCAAGGCAGAATAAAAATTGTAAAGCTGATTCGTTAGCAACGTAGTAGGTAAAGCCAGCAGTTAGCGATGTTGATGCGTCACTAACGGGAATAAACTTGTCCGTGAAACAAAAATGTTTCAAATTTAAAAAATAAAGTACCGAGAAAGATTGTAAAAGTAATAATAAAAATATTTAGTAAGGGGGGAAATTTTCATAAATTAATAATTAACAAAGTTACGGGGAAAACAACTTAGACAAAAAATACTAAAATATAAAATAAATGAAATTAACAAATGGTAAATTAAATATAAATAAGTAAGGGGGAAATAAAGGGGAAACATGAAATAAAAATAATAACTCCAACGATATTTTAATAATAAAAAAAAAAATAAATAAAAAAAAAAAAACCTTAGGCACTTATAAAAATACCAATTTATCGAAAAATTAGATAAACATTATAAATAGAATGTATTTATAATTAAGAAATGTTTAAATTAGTGTGTTGTACAGAATGAACAAACCAAATTTATAAAATCAGTAGATGGGGGTTTTAATAACATGTTTTCATGGGAAAACGATGTAAAAAACTTTAAATCAAGATTTCTCGCGAAATAAACATAGCAGAGAAAAAGTGATCATAGTTACATTCGTTCCTACCAAGAACAAAAAATAAAAAAGTGTTAAAAAACCAAAAACCAAATCAGGGAAAAAACTAAATTTTGAAATTGTTAAAATTACGTAAAAGCTAAATAACTCGAGAAAGAAATGGACTACAACCACGAAACAAAAACCTAAAGGATCCCAAGAACATTAAGAACCAAGATCTAAAAAGAAATCGAGAATCGGAAGAGCGAAGCAGAAGTTAGAGAGAAAAGAAGAAAAAAGTACAGAATTTCAACCAAAATCATGTTTTAACAAGAGGAGGGATCGCTGAGCGAAACTCGACCGTAACCAATGACAAAGAAGTGGAGACAACTGATAAAAGATAAAAATTTGTGAAGAAATGAAGTAAAAAGGAAGAAATAAAAGGATTAGAATGAAATAAAAGAATAAATATAATAAATAAATAATCTGTAAATATTTTGGGAAATGAAAAAACCCAAAATAAAGCATAAACTCGCCGAAAACGTATAAAAACGTGAAGGGATAGTTTATGAGGGAAACCAAGTTAAGTTGGTACTCAAAATTCCCAAGTCAGAGGAGCTCTGAAATATTCAAGGTAACTTGGATACTCTTTTTTCAACCAGCCTACGAGGAAGACGTGCTTCAGGAGTCAGCACCAGCAGAAAATCTACTCATTGAACTTACAACATTAGACTACAGGCATCGGGAGATCATCTCAACCCATCAGAATCTTCAGCATCGTATATGATCTTCATTAGTGTTCAAGGTACCAATACTTTGATTTATTGGAAACTTTAGGGAATTAATAATAATAAACGTAAATTCATTTTAATTAAATATTCAATAAAAATTATAGGGGAAGTGTATTTTTTAAGTAAATTCAATTTTAAATGATTTGTTCTGGTCATTCTGAGTATAAAATTTAATATGTTATAGAGTGTCTATATAAAATTTAATGTGTTGTAATATATGTGTATAAAATTCATTGTGTCTTATGGTAGAGATTTTGTAGTATAAAGAAAAATATAAATTTACCAAACAAAAGAAAGACCTTCAGTCATAATATAAAAAGTAATAAATATTGATAATTGATTTGAAAAATCTTTAATTGCTTTTCATTATTGTAGAGATTCCTATAGTTGTATGCCATTTTAAATATATATCTGTGAAATAAAGTGTGTGCTCTAAAGAGAAATTTACAAAAATTAATTATTTGTACATTTTTCTAAATGGAATAAAATTTGGAAACCAAACTCTCCCACACGGCACGACCTCTAGGAAGAGTCGTATACACAAGTTTAAGAAAAGGTAAAATTGACTGAGCAATCAATAAATTCATTAATAAATAAAACGAAATAAAGTCGAAAAGACTTATTTCTTGACAATTTACGATAAAAGTAAAATTGTCTTGCATACGATACGTTGTCGCAAGCGGGGAAAAAGCCGGAAGCAAAATTTGAGTAAATTCCCGAACGATACGTGTTAAATTGAGAGTCTACGTTAATCTTGCAAGGTGTATCGTTGCAGCGTATGGGAAATGGACCTCCTGACTCTTGAAGTCAATAGAGGCCTTGGTCTTACGTAAAAAGTTACAGCCCAAAATTATTTCAAAAGGTAACTTAGGTGCGACTAGGAAAGAATAATCCCAAGAGAGGTTACCCAGTTTAAGGTGGAACGATACCTTTTGGTTAAAATTCAGTCGGTGGTTGTTGACTGTTAGGGCTGAGAGGTGGACTGGGGAGGCTTGTTTAATCAGTTTATGTTCCTGAAGGGATTTATAAAAATTATGGGAAATTAAGGAATAAGTTGACCCCGTGTCAATTAAACACTGGGTGTTTAATGGGCCAATGTAAGCGTTGATGGTGACGGTGGTCGAGATTGGTATAGATAATTTTTTACTGACGGTTGACGGGGCACTGTGTGTTAAATGAATTATAGGTTTGGTTTTGTTTGCTTTGTGAGCCGCATTTACTAACGGATGACGCTGATCGACTCCAAGAGCGCTCCGCACTAGTTTAAATGCCCTCTAGGCTGATTCGGGGCCTTTGACGTGTTGACACCGGTGTTGCTGTACCGAGAGTTTAAGGGTGGTCGTGTTTGCCATCTCGGTGGCATCAGTGGCGGGGGAGATGGGCCCTGTGGACCTCTATGATCATTATAAAAATGATTAGGTCTTCTATTGCTCTGGTCCCCATGGTAAAGCCCCTGGTGGCGGTTATTCATACTGTAGTTAGTATTATAAGTGCGGGGTTGGTAAACATGGCGTGGTGGCACGGATTGGCCCTGTTGAGAGCCATGAGTGCGGTTATTCTCCACGCTATGGTTGATCGTTGGGACCAAGGCCAACAGTTCAGATAAAGTAGTGGGTCTATCGACCGTAGCTAGGCGGGCTGCCGCCTCCGTACGAAGTCCAGATAGAATGGTACGAAGTAGCTCCGTCTCACACAGGTCCGGCTGAAATAAATTAGCCATATCCCTTATATTAATTATGTAATCGTCTAAATTTTCGCTTGGACGTTGGGGGCGGTAAACATATTGCGCTAACGCTTGATGGTAATTCTGTGTGGGAAAAAAGGTGTTTATAATATACTGTTTAAAGGTTGTAATGGAATAACCGCATTCGATGGCTTTCTCTACCGAATAGAGGAACAACCCAGACACACCTGTCTGGAGGTCGAGTAGAATTGCCTGGTCAAAACCGGGGTTTAATCGGGCAGTTTTAACGATGGTGGACAGTTTGGTTAATTATAAGCTTAATGAATTTCTGTAATGCAATCAATATTCTCTAATTTTGACGAAATAACCAGATATTTTAATTAAAGAATCTTTTTCTACAACATGTCTGAGTTTGCACAAATGCTAGTAAACGTGTTTTTTGCTTTAGCAAAATGCTGGTCGGAGAAAGAGATCGAACCTGCTTGATTTTGCATACCACAGCAAAATAGTGTATAGCATGTTTCTGGCTGTTCATTAAAACATGCTTGATATAGCAAATCTAAAAATTTCCAAGTGCACAAAAGTGACTTTTTGAAAACTGACTTTTAAGAACTTTGTTTAAATATATATTTTGTACATGTACCTAACTTGGTTTAGTAAAATGTGTTTCCTGTTATTTAAATGTAATCTTGTGTAACTATTTATAATTTAAAAGAAAAATAATTGGGTGGTGCTGCATGCAAACTTTTCGGTCCTCACAGCCTCAAAGAGGTTATTTCTAAATTAATAATAATTGACGTCAATTTAAAAAAACTTCAGTATTCTAAATTTTCACTATTCTTTTTTTTAAATCTTCTCATGTTATAAACAATTTCTTTTTATTTAAAAAATATATATATATATATTGGCCAATTTAGTATTTAAGAAATTTAACAAACAAAATCATGATATGTAATAATTAATCTAATAATGAACTTGTTAGAATTAATATAATTTTTTTGAATTTAAAATATCAATCTTACTTATAGAATCTTTTTTTTATTGTTAAATCTTGTAACAGTTTATATAAACTAAAGGGGGGATAAATATCAGAATCTATTCATCAATATTTTTTTTTATATATTGTAATTTTACATTAAGGGCATATAACTTTTTTTTCAAAGATTAATTGTAATCTTTTAATTATCAAGCTTTTGCTTATAGTAATCTAACCTAGGATGTTTTTCAGCTTTGTAAATGGTAAAATCTGAACCGTCGAAATTTCTTTTTTTTTGTTTAATAAATTTGAGCCTTGTTAATTACAAAATTTGTCTTTGTCTTTTTTTATTTTTCAAACATTGTTACCATTTGGTTCCGCCTTTTCATTAATTTAAGTCGCCTGGTAACAAAGCTTTGTATGTATTTTAATGTACTTTAATGTCCTTTTGTATGTTATATAACTTGGAAATTTATGATTATGTTCACTATTTTCATTCTGTTTATTAGCAATCACATTGAAGTAATTTATTTATAGAATACATATTATTATTTTTAAATGAAGATAGTACTTCTATATATAAATATAATAAAGCATTTTTACGAAAAGTCTATGTTTGTTTGTAACGACCTGTATGAAGGAAATAAGTTTTTTAATAAAATATTACAAAACCTACAAATTATCAATAAACTTCAGTAGTCCATCTGAAAACTAAGTCTGCTAGTCTAAATTGTATGAAGTGTGTAGGTTATGATTACACCAATATATAAAACTGAGAAATTCACCGTTCTCGAGTAATTTTAGAAAATAAACCTTGAATTCATTATTGGTAACTCAATGTCATACAAGATTTACTGCAAAATATGAATAACAATATTTAGAGCTTATTACTGTGTTTATTTGCGTTCATAAATTTAATAATTACCATTCAATATATTGCAATGAAAATGAAAACATAATTTTCCAAAGATTAATTTATTTAAGATTAATAGCCTTGTCTCCAATAAATTATATCGGAAATGATTCTAAATATTGAAAATTATTGAAAATGGTTCAAATGTGCTACAAAAACAACGATACAAAATATCTTTTTACAGATAATAAAAAACAATTTTTTATTTTGTACTATCCACTTTTTATTAGTCTAGCCGACCAATGGTTTCGCCTGCTAAGGCATTAACGGATTGGTCAACTAGACTAATAAAAAGTGGATAGTACAAAATAAAAAATTGTGTTTTATTATCTTTAAACATGGAATTGCACCAAGAACCATCGGTCTTAACAGTAATGGAAAAAAAAAAAAAAAAAAAAATCTTTTTACACTTAAAATATTTTGATTATGAAGTCACTGTTAGTAGTTTCAAAGTGGATCATTAAATAAAGTGTAAGAAGAACTAAATAATTATTAAAAAGGTCATATATGAAGACCATTAAATATTTATGCAATTACAATGTCAATATAATATACAGATAGATATACTAAACATAGTGTTGTACAAACCAGCAGTTCCAAGAAAGGGCGATACCAAGTTTTTGTTTTTACCAACTACATTTAAATTGTAACATATTTTTATTTACAATATTGCACCCAGATTTGGGTCATTAATCTTCATATTTCACTAAAATTTACTTTAAGTCAAAATCTGGTGAGAGATTGATGGGGTAGAGAAAGTTAGGTTAGACCTGTTTTAAATAAGAGTCCTTGGGAAACACAGATGCTGTGAAGCAACCAATCAATTTAATTTAATCATATCCCCAACTTAGTCAGAAACAATTATAAATTACAAAATTATAGATACCAATAAAAATAAATAAACATGTATCAAAATGTTTGTACAGAGCATTTCAAAACAATTTTTACAACTTTAAAAGGATTTAGAAATATACTCAGATAACTTACATAATCAGTTGACATGTAAAAGTAACACACATCAAATTTTTCATTCAACAATAATTTTGGTTTGATGTGACTACCATGACAAACATCTCACCTGAAGTCAATTTCTGACCAAACTTGAGCCAGTACATCGTGCGTCACTCAGCTTAGGGAAATCGGCTGGTAAAGCTGGAACATAATACTCGATCTTTAATGGAATCCCATAAAAAAAATCAAGAGGATTCAAATCTGGTGTGCGAGGCAACCACGCAAATGGCTCTGCACGACCAATTCACTAACTTGGGAATCGCTTATTAAGGAATATTCCGTTGAATGGCATACAGGGAAAGTTCTGTCTGAATTATTTTACAGCAACATCGCAAACCTGATGATTTGTCATAGCATACAGAATGTCTCGACACATGTATGTTATATCATATTTCAATATAATTTTGGTGTCAAGAATAAATTTCTACATGTTTTGAAAGTTATAAAATCCTTTTTAAAGAGTCTGTATATACAGAAATCTGTATCTGATCATTCATTATTGGGAAATCGAAAGTTAATTTAAACATTGTATAGAAAATATAAAGAGACATAACAATAGTTTAACTGAAATTTATATACAAAAATATTCTGGTACCTCTATGTGGAGCTCCTCTTCTTTTTTCACTTGAAATATAGAAATCGCAGAAGGTGGAGTTATGTCTTTTTCTATTTTCATGTATGGTACTAAATCAACTGTAACTGGGAATTCCTTTAACAATCATTTACACAAGTATTAACAGCCAATCACAATAAAGATATAATAGCAGCTTACCAAACTACATTTATATACACACTACCATATTATTATTATTTTTCTTGTAGTTTAAAAGTGAAAAACCTCTAAGAATATAAGAACATAAACTAAAGACTCTTAGCCTCCATATACTCTAATAGCAGGATGGCTGTAAGAGGACAAAAGTTGGGGTTATTTGAGACCTAATAGAGGATGAAAGAGAGGAATTTAATCCTAGACTATGTAAAGAACTAACTGCTCCTACAGTTCATCCCTTTTAGAATAGCCGTTGGATAATGGTCTACGCAGTTATTGCAGGCGCTAGCCCTCGATAATTCACAGTGACATTATAACTGGGGATCATTGTAACTACTTTGATGGAAATGTACAAATTGAAATTGGTGATTCATATTCAAATTACATTAAGGGTGTACACAGGGGGGGGGGGGAGACAAGCAGCTGCCCTCCCTTCCATGATGGAAAAATAAAACAATTTTTAAATTAAACAACATTCTGAAAGAAATTAATTACAAAATAGAGACACTAGTACTATTCGTGAGAGGGAGGATTTAAGAACTACTGTTACTCGCTGGCATCATCTTGCTTGCAGGAACAAGAGTTTTCTAGAATAATATTGTCTCATTTAATGACACTATGGGAATATATTTAGTAGCTATATAAGAGCCCACACATTTTTGGTTAGAGTCAGTGGAGTTGTTATTTTCACAGAACTGCTTACCACCTGCCATCCACTTTACAATAACAAATGGATTTTAGAAAGTTTTTTGACAACTAGTCTACTGTGATATTTATTACATGCTCCCAAACGATGTGGGCTAAACAGATGTTCTCAATAAATCTTACTTGCACATGTTAATTTTGAAAGTACAATTTTATATTAAAGATAGACAGCATTGACTTTATTATTATTAAAGCTTAAATCTAAATATAAAATCTTAATTCTAATATTTGTCCAAGTTTGGAAAGTGTTCTAACTGTTCATATTGCTTTTTAAGGAAAGTGTGGTTATTTTAATTGTTATATTTTACTTATAACTTTCTCATATCATTTTCATTCTCCACTACCATTATTCAAAAACATGTAGCAAGCAGTTCACTCGTCGCATTCAACAAAGAAGTTTTATATTTTGAACAAGTCTGCCTCCTCTCACTCAATTCCAGAATATTCTATGATTCTAACTAATCAGAAAATCTCCTTTTATGGAGATATCACTCCATATGCAAGACACATCTTTGTTCTAGAATGTTCCATTTGCAAAGTATGACGCAATTGTCTGTTCCTTTGTTTAATTATAACGCATTATGTAAATAATGTCATTTTCATTTATAAAAGCACATTTTATTTAAAAGTTCACTTTTGTATTTGTTATTTATTTTCACATTTTATTTAAAAGTTCACTTTTGTATTTGTTATTTATTTTATCACTTATGATTTATTTAAATTAACATGTTATTTACAATTACATATTATTATTACAAATTATTTACTATGATTTATTTATTGGATGGAGATGATCCATGCTTACACCGTGTAGCAAGTCCAAATTTTCAGTCAAGTCAGTTGGTAAATAATATTCATAGCCTAAAGCAATTAAAGATTGGAAATTTCAAGAATACTAGTGATAAAAACGAAAGTGATTATAATGATTAAGTAGTTGAAGATTACCTCTTTCTTAACAGCGAAAAGCTCTAAAGTATCTCTGAGGCCACGGTCTTGTTGGTTCCTGCAATTATTAAAAACGGTTCATTTAACAACACACATATCCCAGTACTGGTTTACTACTGGGTCCAGGAGAAATATTTTCTGACAGACATCATATAGGTTACAAAACATGTTATTTTATAATCTAAAAGGAAAATGTTTAACATTTGCATAAACAAGTCTCTGATATCTTGGCACTGCTGTTAGAGCGCTAGTAGAGAGGTGTGACGTTGATATGCCATCTTGTAGAGAATAACCTTCCCATTAACCCATTGCGGATCAAAGACGTGGCGTTCACGTCCCGCACACATGTGGACTGATAGCTCAACGACGTGACATTGACGTATTGTTTTCAATGCGTCATCTAAGGTCAATGTTTACTGTTATGCACTCAGATGTGTCGAGCGCTTATCAGTTTGTTGTCCGCTTATCTTATCTCTGTGACAGTTCCTTCAAAACATTTCTCTGTTTCGAACAATAACAATAATTTATTTGTTTGAGACTAGTTAGGGGAGTTCAGTCTTTGCGTTCGGTCGTGTTATTTTTCGTTCTTGTGAATATTAGTGAAATGGCGGATAATTTACGATCGTCTGAAAAAAAGGTGTAAAGACAGTGTAAATATTTTGAAAATATGAGTGTGACATTATTCAAGTGACAGTTTTTTTAATATATATATATATTTTTTTAATTTATTTATTTTTTATATTTTATTTTAGTTTTTTTTTATTTATTTATTTATTTTTTCCTTCTAGAAGTAATTATTTATTGTGAAATACATTTGATCCAGCTAACATCAATCAGCTAGTACACGCAAAAAAACGTAAGTAAAATATTATGTATGTAACATTAGTTTTTATATATTTTGCAGTATAATATAATTATGTTGTAGTCTAATATGGTCTGTGTTATGTTTATGTAACGTACATAACAACAAAACATGTAGAATTTGCGAGCGAACGAGGTCGGCTGGTGCCGCGCCGTTTTGTGGAATTAACTCGTACCGTTAGGCCCGGGCGGGCGCTAAGCTTCGCGATCCGTAATGGGTTAAAGTTACCATCATTGCATAGACTGGTAAACATCATTCTTCCATTATTGACAGTTATTTTAAAAGTACTGATTCTGTTATTTTGTGCAGCAATTATTTCGTACTTAATTCAGGCTAGGTCCAACAAATTTCGGTAGAGCATATGGGTGTCAAATTTTAGAGCCGCCGGATCAGTATAGAAGAAGAAACCACCTAATAGGCCTCATAGCATTCAAACACCTGAAAACATCTAAGCAATGAGACAGGTAGTTTACCCATCAAGCTGGTATTTTGGGATTGTCTGATCAGAGTACTTGTCTGAAAGAGAATTTTACATACAGACCTTAAGTCTCATCTGTACAAATTGATGGTCATACAACAGCTAAATGAACGTGATTGGGGAAACCATGTTCCTAGTTGCCAAGCAATGTTTTAGTGTACTCTATTGAGTTGTTGAGAGATGAAGCTAATTTTAATTTTATTGGGCTGTGTTAATAAACAAAATTTTCAATTAACAAGATAAATGCCGACAGCTCTATGATCATACTCTGCACTGTAAACATGTCAGCGCGCCGTTGGTGAATTTTTAGTCATAGGACTGTACTTTTTGAGGAAGATTAGCGAACATAACTTCCTATTGTTATGTTGACATGTTATGCAACTTTCTGGAACTTTAGATTAATGAATTCTGAGACCAGGCTTTGAAAAAGATGGTGCTACAACTCACACAGTAAGAAAATTGATGGATGTCCAAAGATAAATGTTTCCCGGGCATCTAATTTCACGAGGCGACAATCAATGGTCTGTATGTTCACCCTACTATTAGAAATTAGGGCCATAATTCAGTTAGGAAAATAGTCTAAGTTCTTTTAAAGAAGTCAGAATGATAACAACTATTATGACAGAGCTAGAAAACTGAAAACTGACAGCTTGCCTTGCAAGTGAGGTGGACATCACAAATTGAGAAGTGTATATAAACCTTTTGGTGGGAAGAAACGAGAGCAATCATTCAAGTTGGGAATTCAAATTGAGAAGTGTATATAAACCCTTGAGTGGGAAGAAAAGAGGTCAATCATTCAAGTTGGGAAGTGTATATAAACCCTTGGGTGGGAAGAAACGGGTCAATCATTCAAGTTGGGAAGTGTACATATACCCTTGGTTGAGAAGAAATGAGGTCAATCATTCAAGTTGGGAAGTGTATATAAACCCTTGTAATGTAAGAAATGAGGTCAATCATTCTAGTTTGTGAAGTGTATATAAACCCTCAGGTGGGGAGAAACGAGGTTAATCATTCAAGAGGGGACCGCCGGTAGATTTAAAAGATGGCCAGATAGACTTGGCGAGAGAGAGCTTCAAGGGGATATATACCAGACAGCGGAAAAATACACAAAGACATAGTAAAGGTGAGCAAGTATAATTAAAGGAACTTGTAATCATTCAAAAATACCGTAGTCAGGATTGTCTAGAGTCATAATAGTTGGAATTATTCTGGATTTAAAATTTAATAATAATAATAATAGTAAATATTTGATTGGAATACGTACAGTAGAACCTCGGATTAACCGGCCTATACCGCAGTGTACTGGTTGGATGAGAGTTTCCGAAAATAAATTGTAATTGAAACACCGAAGCGGCGGCGAGTCAAACGACTTTATCGATAACGGTATCCCATTGTCGGCGGCATAAAACACCGCGGCATTGGCACCCGTCGGTATAGCAGACATACACCACAAAAACGTTTGATGAGCCGCTTTTTTTCCACGAATCAATTTAGTATACATTATGGAAAATATAACATTTCCTTTCAGTTTTCTTCTTGTCTGACTGGTTATGATCTACGTACAGTATATACAGTAAATAAAAATGAGCGAGTTACGAAAACAGAAGCGTGTGTTGGTTTCGTTTGAGACGCGGTAAAATGTGTCAAAAGACTTGACTGAGGGGAATCTGTAAAATAGCTTTGTAGTGTTTAATTTTTTCATGTTTGATGTATAATATGCATAACATAATATATACGATACATTTATGTACAATAAAATGAGTTGCAATAACATCTTAATTGCATAATTCTTAGCGCTACCTGATTAAATAAGCTTTCTTAGAACGAAAACCGATTTTTCACGGGAACCTCGGATTTACCGGCCAAACGGGCAACCGGCCCGGGTGTCAGTCCCGACTAGATCGGTTAAGAGGGGTTCTACTGTAAATCTAAACGTGAAATAAATAATTGTATTAAGAGTAATAAAAGGAGATTTAGTAATTATGAACTATTTTATTGGACAGGAGTTTATTGTAACTAAAGAACCCAGATGGGAATCAATGGCCAATTCCTACTACTTCCTCTCAGCATATGACGACTTTTTACTCTGGGAGCATCTAAAGGTTGTAGTATTAAAACACAAGGCGAGAACAATTATTGATGATGATGAAATCTGTTATCTGGTAAGAAATTGTAGCGATACCACAGGAAATGGCCATACAAGTGATGCAAAACTTCTGGGTGAGGTTGCATACTTGGATAGGTAATGGAGGTTGGAACATAGACAATATGATTTCCAAAACAACATAATTATAAAAAGTAAACATTGTTTTTTAGATTATAACAATATTTTGTTTAACTTCTATAATGTCCGTTTTATTAACTATTCATAATAGGGAGATATTTCTGCTGGACCCTGTATAAAATTATATAGTTAGTTTCCCTTTTAATTATATTGCATACAATATAATTACCTTAATTCTGTGGTAAAATCTTTACAATTATTGTCTTTTCTGTAATGATACAACATGATTTGCTGGACATCCTTAATAGAAGTTGCTCATGTGGCTATGTAATTTTAATGAGTCATACTCAAATTTACTTTTACAATATTATTATATGTATTTTAAATATACTCATAAGTGATTATGAAAATATTAAAGTTTGGTGTTTTTATAAATTCAATAAATATATTTTTCATGTATTAAAGCATGAAAAAGCTACCAGTGAGAAGCGAAGCAGTGCTGTAGCATTACAGAATAAGCGATGCAAAAACATTATACAAACTCATTCAGCCCCAAAACCAAATAAAAATAAAGCAAAATTAATTGTCACCACCAGAAATACCAGTTTGTTACTTATTGGTAAAAAAAAAAAAAAAAATCGGCCTTGAGACTTATAAAATACTTATCTTCTTAAAATTAGCTTTGCCAATTTTGTTCAAATAGTACAATGTTAAGATTAATGACACAAACCATGTTTGCAAAATTGCAAGTAAAGAAAATAATGGTTCAGGAAAAATTGCCATAAATGAACCTTGACCATGGTCATTAAAAGCTTGATTTTATTCAATTCAACTTTATTAGTCCTTTTGAAAAATTTACGTATGTATAAGACGAGTCAAAAAATTCAAAAAAAAAGTTTAATCATAGACAACTTAAGCTGTTATGTGTTTAAAGCACAAACAGACCAAGTTTAGGTTCTTGGTTCATTTTCATTTTTTGACCGTCAACTACCGAAATGACAATTTTGGTGCCGATCAGTTTTAGTTCATTTTTATTTGGTTTTGGGGAAGATTGGGTGGGAAAGTTTGAAAACGTATTGCACCATTTATTTACAATTATGTTTAGTTTATTTTAGACCTGAATAGTACTGTTTTATAAATTGTGGATCAATATCATAATAGGACAGCGTTGTTTATTTATTTCATTTGAATTACATTTTTTGACAACCGTGTTTGAAAATGCATTAGAGTATTTGGATAATTCTTAAAATCTTGTTGGTTTATTACAATTACTTATTATTTTTAATTTCTTTATAAATATACTTTAAATAATATATAACATATGTAGGCCTATTTATTGAAACAAGATAGACTACATGTTAAATGATTATTTTAATAAAAAAAAGCTTATAATACTATTGAAAATACCTGAATAGTTATAATTGTCTACACATAATAATAAAAAATGTTTTCAATAAAAGTAAACATGCTGTGTCCCTCCTTAACCAATAAGCTAATCTAAAACCACTTTAGTCTGTAATACTTACCATGCTGGTAAATCCAT
This sequence comes from Aphrophora alni, assembly GCA_963513935.1. Taxonomy (NCBI): domain Eukaryota; kingdom Metazoa; phylum Arthropoda; class Insecta; order Hemiptera; family Aphrophoridae; genus Aphrophora; species Aphrophora alni. The sequence continues at coordinate 19,631,904 of OY740779.1, forward strand.
TAAAGATTCATCTTGTTCTTCAAGAGGCTCTTCTTTTACACGAATAGATTCCATTCTGTATAAAACAAAAAAGTTACTTTGTTTATTCAATATATAAAATCTGGATAGATAGTCAACCCAATGTTTTAAAGTATTTATGTGTGCACTCTAAAGAAACTAAAGAGATGGAAACGGGAACAACCAACACAGCAGGGCAGCTATATGTTATCTCAGTTGATGCTACTACTTCCCTTGTTATCTTTAAATAAGAATTATCAACTCTTACTCCTCTGTGTATCAAAATTATTTACAAAGCAACTAGCTAATCAGTGGTAGTGGGTAATTACGAGGCGGAATTTACTGTAAAAACAAAGACTGATCAATTGTAAAGAACAAATGGTATTTGTTCATGCAGCATGCAGTCATTTCAACTTGTCCATTGGGCATATAGGCTAATTACTATAATATAATATCAGTCCATTGTCGTTTCCTATACATGACAGTGGGTTTATAACCTGTATGAAATTTAAAATCTCACCAATAGTGATATCAGATCACTGATTAAATTTCTAAACGCAAGAGGCATATTGCACAACCATTATCGTGAGAGAAAAACATTCCTGACCTCAACGATACCGTTGTCAATTTTGAATGGCATGGCATTGTTTAGATAGAACAGTAGAACCCCTCTAATCTGTCACCTTCGGGACTGAGGGCATGGTCGGAATGCAAAAAAGGTCGGATTATCCGAAAAAAAGTCAATATTTATTACATATTATATAAAGAGATTTTTTTTAAAGTGAAATAAGTGATATATAAACTTTTAAAAGTCTATATATAAACTTTTAAAAGTCTATATAATAAAGTCTATATATAAACTTTGCAAGTACTATAGAAAATCAATAGAAACAACACGAGAGATAACACAGTACTGAAGCGGGATGACAAAGCACTGAAGCGGGAAAGCGATAACAAACCGGAAACAGTTGTGCCAGACGAGCCGTGAGTCATCGACAAGTCGGCACAATATCGCGAGCTCGAGCACGGTCGGATTAACCAGAGTAACGGACCACCCGAGGGCGGATTAGAGGGGTTCTACTGTAATTCACAATAGACTTGGATTGTGATGGTTGTTCAAGGCCCTATGAAGTCTTTTAAAGACATTTAAATTGATTTTCTTTTATGAATAGATTTGCTTGAAGTTTTTTCAGTTTGGGTGAACTAGAATGATGCTACTAAATAAATTGTTGGTACGACTCAGCATTGACATACGAAATCTATGTTTTGTGATGGTATGAGGGGAAAAATTGTCTCCCTCTCTATGAAAGTGTCACAAAAAAGCATGTGCAGACATTAATCTTTAGTTTTTGTGAGCACTTGTCAACATTTTCAGCACCCACAATTTCTGATAACCTGAAGTGTTGATCTCAATTCTGAACAAACGTAACTTTGTAAGTTATAGAAGTTCTAAACTATGAAAAGATCACTAATCGTAAAGTGATAATTTAATTTCACTTATGCATTCACATGCTTAGGGAAACAGTCAGTCCAGATGGTAGGCTTACCACTTCTCTCTTCGGCCTAGAGCCACGAATTCTGCCATGAAAAATTATGAAATCATTAACAATTTACCTTATATGCAAATACAAAAGTTCAGTAGAATATAAGAAATATAAAAAAAATGAAATCCAGTTCAGATTACGAATCCCTACTTTAATATTTATGACTAAATTTATCCCTGATTTAACATTTATCAAGTTAGTGAATAAGTGATCACTTGTTTTATTAGTTCTTGCAAGTTAACTATATATATATGATGCATGCCTATTACAGTTGCATGATTATAGGCTTTCATAACCAGACCTATATTTAACCTAACAACAGCTGGATTCCATTGTTTTCAATATGTTATTTGATAGTGAAGAAATGCATTTTGTGACTTGAAAAGTGTCTTCCGAAGAAAAAAAATATGATTGTTTGAATATAAGGTAAATAGGGTAGGTGGCCCAGTAGTTGACCAGTTAAGGAAATGTTTTAAATAAACCATTTATAGTTAACTCTTCATAACAGAAAAACATTAACAGTATATACTCAAAATAAAGCTCATTTAATGCTTAATCCATTTTAATAATAAAAAAATATTACTAAAAGACTATAGTCTAATTATTACAAATGCACCAAATTTTGTCACAGTTTACCAGTAGTTGACCACAACATTTTTAACTGTTTATATTTATGAAATAACAAAATGATTTAAGTATTTATCATGGATATGGAGTATATTTAAACTCAAGAGACATTCATTGGTCAAGAGGTATTCATTCTATTTATTTGAAACAATACAAACTACATTGTAGTACAATATTAATCGAATTACAATAAAGAATAGTGGTTACAGGCTAACAGGCTCTAAAAATTTATACAGTACTTAATCCTATTTTCAGTTGTAAAAAGTTCTGGTGTTATTAGTTTTTGTTTACTATTCATAATAACACTAACATCCTTTTCATCTGTTTTTCCTACGCTTAATGTGATTTTCACGAAGACTCGTTGTCGTTTGGCCACAATATGTGATCAAGGAATGATGGACTTATTTCTAAAGTATTTTTTATTTGCCTATTTGGAGTAATAGGCATATTAATTACCTGTATTTAGAATACTTTTGTTTTGACTCTTTCCATCAATTTCTTCATCATTGGGCTGTTTCAGAAACAACTTCATTTGTTACCTCATTATGTGAGGTGGAAGGTTCAGGACTTCGAGTTTTTTCGTCTACTTTTTTTGTAAGAATTACAATTTCTTCAAAATTTTGTTCTACGTTTTCATAGAAAAATTTACAATTTTTCTTGCAAGAGGTACATGATCTTTCAATTTATTGATCAAAGTTGAATGTGGGACATTAAATTTCCTCTCAGCTTCTCTTATCTTTCCACCTTCTCTTACAAATGTTACTGTAGTGCCTCTCTCAAATCATCTTCTGAATATTTGAAAAAAAGTCTTCTTTTCCCTTTTCTTCTCCATTTTTAAAGCTTCTGAAACATAAAATTTACAAATAAAATTAAATTTGAGCTAAAGTAACACAGTACCTAGCCTAGACTATGTTATAACATCGGTACTAAAGCACTATAAAAAATAGGTAAAACTTACAGGTAGGGTCTAGGCCTAAACAAATTAATATTAATATTGTGTTAAAATATCATTGATAATATATAATTGCATTTTGTAAGATAGTACATTTAATAAAAATCACTGAAATTTTAAGGGTAAAACACAATTGCTATCACAACCTATGATTGACCATTAAGTCCCCAGTAGTTGACCATGCTGGTCAACTACCAGTAGCAAGTGTTTTTCTTACATTTTACACAGTTTATTAGTCACAAACATATATTATAAAAGATTTAGATTTATAAGATTGTAGAAAAGTAATATTGTTGTTGAAACCTAGTAGTTGACCAAATTGGTCAACTATTAGTAAATGGCAAAAATTTGTGGCTAATAGATGACCATTAATATTTTGAAGTTAAATTTGTAGTTAAGACAATAGTAAATGCTATTAATATGTAGCTTAATAAGTCTACTTTCATTAAAAAATCAGTGGTAAAGTAAATATAAAACTTACATAAAAATGCTGGAGAAAAACAAATAATGTGCAACTAACCTGGTTCTTATTAGATGGTGTTTGCTTCTACAAGATTCTTTGCATTATCAATTGGAAATAATGGCTGCCATCCACAATTTTTCCACCAAAGATATCCTCTGTTACCTATCAGCTAAAAACATACTACTGAACATGTGTAACCAATCAGGAAGCTCCTATCAGTATTTATTTTCTTGTTTTTTAATGTAATGTATGATAATGGTCAACTACTGGTACATGGTCAACTATTGGGTGACTTACCCTAGTTAGGGATTTCATTATTTTTTTGATTGTATAATTACCATTTTACATAGGATTACTGTTTTTGGATCGGAATTGAGAAAGTTATATGTGATTTAACACTTCTATATTAGATAAATTATTGAAATGGTTCAATAAAATCTTCAAATCAGTAAATATCACATGGCATTTACAACCAACACAATATTTGATTACTGGAACAAGTTAGGTTATGTACAATACATGTAGGTACACAATGAACTGACAGAAGTGTATATAATGTTGTTCACTGTTTTGGCAACCTGACAATTGTATCATGTAATTTGAATTTTTTTTAGATAATTATTGATATCAGCTATGAACTGTTTAAAAAAAGAAGATGATGTTTGATACTGGATTGTTCTTAAAAAGATAGTTTTTTATCGGGAATAAAAGAAAACTTTAATTTAACATTATTAAGACAAAATCATTAATTATTTATGAGTAGATATTTCAACTTAATCATACATTTTATTTCTGACTTCAAAGACCTTGAGGGACCATTTAATATCCTACAAAGAACAGAAAAATACTTTACTTGGTGTGAATAATATATGAATATTTTGATAAGACTCAAACCAACTTACGTTCTCGTGGATCAGGAAAAAGATTAATTTACTATCTCCGGTCTTTACAATAACGAAGAATTTTTCTGTATATAAAAATATAAAAATTTAACTCTTCAGATACATCAAATGAATCAGCGAATACCAATCTCCTTCTGGTCTGGTCACATCACACGTCACATGGTAAAATTTGCGTCTTGCGTCTAGATTGTTAGAAACACCGTTACTGAGGGGGAGTAATCTCAGTACTAATCTAGGTATTTTTCAATGATTTAGTTAGGGGTCTAACAATAATTGCATCATTTGGTTTTAGATAATTATTAATTAGCTAGTTTTAAGCTAAAAAAAACAACACTTGGAACAAATATTAAGATGATAAAATGGTTGTTCAACGTAATCATACATTCATAATTCTGGCTAACACATACAGTTATATTATTTTCATTTACAATATATATGTAATATTTATTAAAATGTGCTTTACACACCACTTTGCAGAGATCTTGTAGAACTGTAATAAATAATAAATAATTTTAGAAATAACCGCCACGGATTTAGATTTTAAATGTAGAAATTTGTCCTATTGTTACTTTGTTTTGTTTTTTTAAAGGTTGATAAGACTTGAAGCTGAGGTGAGCTATGGTCCTGTGGTGTTATTTGAATACCTGTATTAGTATTTAATATTTATTTATTCTTTTGCTTCAAATGTAAGTTTTGTCTACAACAAAAGGTGCGTTTGTTAGCTATATTTAATTTATGAAATAAGTCTAACAAAAAAAGCTCGTGCTTTAGCAGTGACGGAAATCATAACTGAACTGTTATGTGCAACTATTTTATAACAAATATATATTGTTGCTGTCCAAGCGATTTTAGTACAAAATATCGGCAATTCGTCTTCCAAATGCTGTTTTCCTAATCATTTCGATACTCCTTTACACCGCAGATTACTTTATATCTTTTGCAATTCATTATTTCTGTCCGAAAACAGCTATTAAAAATGACGATTTTAAGGCATTTTGAGGTTATTTTGACAACTATTTTATCAATTTTAAGTCAAAAAAACATAATTTTAAGTTCAGGTTTAAGATACAAAAAAGAATAATATTTCGCTCAGTTTAATCCGTCCTGATTTTATTGGGAAAATTACAAAAATAATATTTTCCACTCTTTGTATTTCTTACAGTAAAAGAACGCTAGTAACAGAAATGAAGCTAAACAAAAAATGCAATTATTTTGATTAAATAAAACTGGTACAAATCAAACTCATCATATAGTAATTGAAATAAGACAGATGACTAAATCAATTCTTAACTATCATGTTGTACAATTTGATTTTCGATATAAACTCAATTTTTGACCTGTAATGTGAAACTGTATCCCCTGATTTAATTATCATTGATTAATGCATAGCAAATTTAAAGACGTATTCACTTCAAAACCAATGCTATTTCTCTTTTCACTACTTGAACTTACGCAAATTGATACTGTATAGGAAAAAGTTTACTCATCATTGTAATTACTACCAGTTCACTTTACGTGTTGGGGGGGGGGGAGCAGTTCTATATTGTATGATTCGTAGTTGGACATATGACTTTTTATTTCAGTTCAGTTTTTATTTTTGTTTTTCAGTTAAGAGGTTTGGTTGTTTTCAGAATCTCCCATATTTAAATAAAATTATAATAAGTGTTGCAAAGTCAATTATATAATAATGCAATCAATTCTCTTCTCTTGGAAGTTAAAATGGTTCTCTGTTACATTAAATATATTGATTTATATCTTTTAAAAATGAATTCAAATTTGTCTGTAAACACATATATATTCTGGGGAGATGAGTATGGAGAATATTTGGTCCACTAGTGGTACCATGCCCTCCGTTTCTGTAGTAATACGTCTACTATCCACTCTGTCAACACTTCCAGTGTTGACTCGATCAAATCGGTTTATATGTAGACCTAGTAATGTATTATTTATATAAACAGGAGAATTATATACTTTGGTTTTAAGTAGGTTTTTTTTTTTTTTTTTTTTTTTTTAATAAAAAGAAAAAACAGAGGAACTCATTCAAAAACCAATTTTATTTTTGTAAGCTACAGAAATTGAATTGTAACATTGTTAAATTGTGACAGTAAGGTCTAAGACTGGCTTCCCACTACAGCAATAAGATATTTATCGAACTGTCATTGTGATGTGCTACTTTTATCTTATGATCAATTTGCTAATCACCACAACAAATACGATCTGTTGGCAGGAATTTTTCAAGTCAGTTCATCAGTTATATTCAAAATCTCTACCAGTGAATGACTTTTAAACATCTCTATTCATATCTCTCTAGTGTGCTACTGAGCTAAATAAAATAATTCTAATTATATTTAAATAAACTACGAACAAAATAAATTTAAAAAATTTATTATAAAAATACTAAATAATCTATATATTGGTTTTAAAAAATAGTCAAACTTTGTTGTTTGTGTCAAACCTATGTGTGTCACTAGAAAACTGTTACAAAAATCTGTTTAAGACCAAATCAAAATTTTGATATTTTTTCACACATCTGATTTTTGTTCATAAGTTTCTACGTATTTTTTTTTCTTTTTTAACTGATCCATATACTGCCTCAATAACATCTTCCACAGTTGAGTATAGATTAGAGCTTGTTAAACAAACATGTATAATATAACAATGATCTAATGTTCAACGCCTTACATTTATTTATAAGACATAAAGCAAGTATTTTCTCATATCTTAGATTTTTTAAAATAATATTGTGTAATGTCTTTAAATGTATGATAGAATAAGCCAAAGCAATTCATGTACTGTAATAAGAAATAGTTTGTAATACATTTTCATACAAAATAACTTTTTCTATTTTTATTTACCTCTTTCTTATATTCTCCTCGTAATGACTGAAGTATACATTTCAATTGGAATAGAGGACTCGAGTTCAACTGGAATAACCAACTCATTGTTTGTTACATAACCTTTTATGAAAAGTCCTAAGAAATCACAATTAAGAACTTCAAGATCTTTACAGAGGCTGCAAAATGGTCATGGTTTTAAGTTGTATCGCTCAGGACTTGTTCATGGTTTGTTGGAGAGTGCCTCCAGTTTTATGAAATTGTGTTAAACAAACGCAGATAACGAAATATAGTTTTGATGAAGGTATTGCGGTCTGTCAATAATTTCAAGTTAAGTGGTGCTATAAACCATCACAATTGTGTTTATTATTCACTGTATAACAATTGAAAAGCAACTTAACCAGCTGGAAGCCATAGTTTTGGGTAGCATGAACTACGATGGTGTTTTTGCTTAGTATTTTTTTATGACACGGTCAATTGTAATGTGTACAAAAACATGTTAATGAACACTGATATCTTTCAAATTAAACAGTACTATGTCTATGATGTTAAAAAATTGTATACTTCAGAATTTGTGGTTAATGACCATATATTACACGAAATTAATATTTCCTTAAAATTTGAAAACAATTACGATTCAATTTTGCTCAATTGTAGCCTGTGAGAACCCAAACAAGATGTATTGTTTGCCATCTCTCCTAAAATAACAGTGATTTAGTGGAAAAAACAATAAATATCAGCTTTAAGGCTGTTAAAAAAATTATTGAAATGAGGAGATAATGATCCAAAGCCAAGTGAAAATTACAAGTAAAAAAATATTATTTTGATTAACTGTTATGGAGTATGAGTGGGAAAGCTTGTGAAATGTCTTTGCACCGGTTATTATTTGACTTAACGTGCAAGTAGAACAAATATAGATAGGAGTAATTAAAACCATTGTTACAAACTAAAGCAATGTTTTTTATATTGGCATTCCATTGAAACATAAATGTAGTAAAATTATCATGTTTTGACATAACTTTTTAATTATATTTTGTCACTTACAGTTCAATGACACGTGAATTTTATACAATTTTTCAACTTGAGAGCTCGAAGGTATTGAAAACTTAATAGGCCTTATCTTGCTACAAAAGTACACTTATTTTTTTTATTTTATCACTCCTATTTGTAGGAAAACATACACTTCGAGCATGTCTAAGTAAGTGACACATATAATAATTTTCTCAGGATCGTACACATTGACTCGATCATCCATTATTCCACACCACAAGTTTATCTAAGGTGAACATACTGACGTTAATTTGGATGGTGACCCCCCCCCCCAGTAAGTAACACCTGTAATAATTTTCTCAGGATTATGCATTGACTCGATCATCCATTATTCCACACCACAAGTTTATCTAAGGTGAACCATCTACATACTGATGTTTATTTGGATGGTGACCCCCCCCCCCAGTAAGTGACACCAACCTGTTAATAATTTTCTCAGGATTATGCATTGACTCAATCATCCATTATTCCACACCACAAGTTTATCTAAGGTGAACCACGTACATACTGATGTTAATTTGGATGGTGACCCCCCCCCAAGTAAGTGACACCAACCTGTAATAACTTTCTCAGGATTATGCATTGACTCAATCATCCATTATTCCACACCACAAGTTTATCTAAGGTGAACCATGTACATACTGATGTTAATTTGGATGGTGATCCCCCCCCCCAAGTAAGTAACATCTGTAATAACTTTCTCAGGATTATGCATTGACTCAATCATCCATTATTCCACACCACAAGTTTAACTAAGGTGAACCACTTACATACTGATGTTAATTTGGATTATGACCCCCCCCCCCAAATAAGTAACACCTGTAATAACTTTCTCAGGATTATGCATTGACTCAATCATCCATTATTCCACACCACAAGTTTAACGAACTATCTACATACTGATGTTAATTTGGATGGTGACCCCCCCCCCCCAAATAAGTAACACCTGTAATAATTTTCTCAGGATTATGCATTGACTCGATCATCCATTATTCCACACCACAAGTTTATCTAAGGTGAACCACGTACATACTGATGTTAATTTGGATGGTGACCCCCCCCCCCAAGTAAGTGACACCAACCTGTAATAATTTTCTCAGGATTATGCATTGACTCAATCATCCATTATTCCACACCACAAGTTTATCTAAGGTGAACCACGTACATACTGATGTTAATTTGGATGGTGACCCCCCCCCCCTAGTAAGTGACACCAACCTGTAATAATTTTCTCAGGATTATGCATTGACTCAATCATCCATTATTCCACACCACAAGTTTATCTAAGGAGAACCATGTACATACTGATGTTAATTTGGATGGTGATCCCCCCCCCCCCAAGTAAGTAACACCTGTAATAACTTTCTCAGGATTATGCATTGACTCAATCATCCATTATTCCACACTACAAGTTTATCTAAGGTGAACCATCTACATACTGATGTTAATTTGGATGGTGACCCCCCACCCCCCCAAGTAAGTAACACCTGTAATAACTTTCTCAGGATTATGCATTGACTCAATCATCCATTATTCCACACCACAAGTTTATCTAAGGTGAACCATCTACATACTGACGTTAATTTGGATGGTGACCCCCCCCCAGTAAGTAACACCAACCTGTAATAATTTTCTCAGGATTATGCATTGACTCAATCATCCATTATTTCACACTACAAGTTTATCTAAGGTGAACCATCTACATACTGACATTAATTTGGATGGTGACCACTCCCCCCCCCCCCAAGTAAGTAACACCTGTAATAACTTTTTCAGGATTATGCATTGACTCGATCATCCATTATTCCACACCACAAGTATATCTAAGGTGAACCATCTACATACTGATGTTAATTTGGATGGTGATCCCCTCCTCTCCCCCTAGTAAGTGACACCTGTAATAATTTTCTCAGGATCGTATATTGACTCAATCATCCATTATTCCACACCACAAGTTTATCTAAGGTGAACCATATACATACTGACGTTAATTTGGATGGTGATCCCCCCCCCAAATTGATTATAAGTTATAGAACAATATTTAACATAACTAAACACAATAGAGGTAATTTTCCAAGAATAAGATAGAGTAAGCAATTTGTATTTCTTAAGCCACAAGTAAACCAGTGTTTTTTAACAGTCCTACAAGACAGTTCTCTATGTACATAAGAGTAAAACTTTCCATTATATTATTGCAATACATTTTATTTCATTTAAATAAAGTTATAACAAAATGAAGTTGTTTTTTAAAAAGATTTATGTGTCTTTGAGTGTGTATTACTAACTTTTCATATGTTGCTAGGTCTCAAAATATAGAGGTTACCCTTGGAGTTTACAATCAAAATGATATCAATTCTAAAGTGCGTCAGTCGTATAAAGTGAAGAACAGATATTTTCATGAATATGTTCAAGTATTTAATTCGCAGAATGGTATCTTTTATATAAACGGCATTGTTTTATTAAAACTAAATCGAACTATCACCTACAATAAATATATTAAACCAATATGTCTACCAAATCAAGGTAAGTTCATTAATATTGTATCAACTTAAATAAATAATATTGAGGTAATATTGTTTATGAAAAATTTTAATCTTAGAAAGGGTAAAAAATACTCGTAATCAAAAATAAAAAAAAAAATTTTACGTAACATTATAAAAAAGTTAAAGAAATTAAATGCCATGCACTTAACTTACCAATTATTCATGAGGTCTGGCTATGTAGTTAGTTTAATTTTCTGATTTTGCCGTTGTTTTTGCTTTATGTTGTTATGTGATCACTGCTTATCTCCCTAGTTTCAACTTCTTTTCTTACATCATCCTGGTTATATGTTGCTAGGTTAATTTCCTGTTTTTACATGAGGTCTGGTTATTTAGTTAGTTTATTCTTCTGTATATTACATGTGGATTTATATTACATGTTATTTACATGAAGTATGGTTATGTGGCTAATTTAACTTTCTGTTGTTACATGATCTTTGGTTACGTAGCTAGTTTCACTTTATTTTTTAAATGATCTCAGGTTGTGTCATTAGTTTCACCTTCTGTTGTTACACGGTCTCTGGCTATGATGCTAGTTTCACCTTCTATTGTTATATCATCTCTGGCTATGATGCTAGTTTCACCTTCTGTTGTTATATCATCTCTGGCTGTGATGCTACTTTCACCTTCTGTTGTTATATCATCTCTGGCTGTGATGCTAGTTTCACCTTCTATTGTTATATCATCTCTGGATGTGATGCTACTTTCACCTTCTGTTGTTATATCATCTCTGGCTGTGATGCTAGTTTCACCTTCTGTTGTTATATCATCTCTGGCTGTGATGCTACTTTCACCTTCTGTTGTTATATCATCTCTGGCTGTGATGCTAGTTTCACCTTCTGTTGTTATATCATCTCTGGATGTGATGCTACTTTCACCTTCTGTTGTTATATCATCTCTGGCTGTGATGCTAGTTTCACCTTCTGTTGTTATATCATCTCTGGCTGTGATGCTAGTTTCACCTTCTGTTGTTATATCATCTCTGGCTGTGATGCTAGTTTCACCTTCTGTTGTTATATCATCTCTGGCTGTGATGCTACTTTCACCTTCTGTTGTTATATCATCTCTGGCTGTGATGCTAGTTTCACCTTCTGTTGTTATATCATCTCTGGATGTGATGCTACTTTCACCTTCTGTTGTTATATCATCTCTGGCTGTGATGCTAGTTTCACCTTCTGTTGTTATATCATCTCTGGCTGTGATGCTACTTTCACCTTCTGTTGTTATATCATCTCTGGCTGTGATGCTAGTTTCACCTTCTGTTGTTATATCATCTCTGGCTGTGATGCTAGTTTCACCTTCTATTGTCATATCATCTCTGGCTGTGATGCTAGTTTCACCTTCTGTTGTTATATCATCTCTGGCTGTGATGCTAGTTTCACCTTCTGTTGTTATATCATCTCTGGCTGTGATGCTAGTTTCACCTTCTGTTGTTATATCATCTCTGGCTGTGATGCTAGTTTCACCTTCTGTTGTTATATCATCTCTGGCTGTGATGCTAGTTTCACCTTCTGTTGTTATATCATCTCTGGCTGTGATGCTAGTTTCACCTTCTGTTGTTATATCATCTCTGGCTGTGATGCTAGTTTCACCTTCTATTGTTATATCATCTCTGGCTGTGATGCTAGTTTCACCTTCTGTTGTTATATCATCTCTGGATGTGATGCTACTTTCACCTTCTGTTGTTATATCATCTCTGGCTGTGATGCTAGTTTCACCTTCTGTTGTTATATCATCTCTGGCTGTGATGCTACTTTCACCTTCTGTTGTTATATCATCTCTGGCTGTGATGCTAGTTTCACCTTCTGTTGTTATATCATCTCTGGCTGTGATGCTAGTTTCACCTTCTGTTGTTATATCATCTCTGGCTGTGATTCTAGTTTCACCTTCTATTGTCATATCATCTCTGGCTGTGATGCTAGTTTCACCTTCTGTTGTTATATCATCTCTGGCTATGATGCTAGTTTCACCTTCTGTTGTTATATCATCTCTGGCTGTGATGCTACTTTCACCTTCTGTTGTTATATCATCTCTGGCTGTGATGCTAGTTTCACCTTCTATTGTTATATCATCTCTGGATGTGATGCTACTTTCACCTTCTGTTGTTATATCATCTCTGGCTGTGATGCTAGTTTCACCTTCTGTTGTTATATCATCTCTGGCTGTGATGCTACTTTCACCTTCTGTTGTTATATCATCTCTGGCTGTGATGCTAGTTTCACCTTCTGTTGTTATATCATCTCTGGATGTGATGCTACTTTCACCTTCTGTTGTTATATCATCTCTGGCTGTGATGCTAGTTTCACCTTCTGTTGTTATATCATCTCTGGCTGTGATGCTACTTTCACCTTCTGTTGTTATATCATCTCTGGCTGTGATGCTAGTTTCACCTTCTGTTGTTATATCATCTCTGGCTGTGATGCTACTTTCACCTTCTGTTGTTATATCATCTCTGGCTGTGATGCTAGTTTCACCTTCTGTTGTTATATCATCTCTGGATGTGATGCTACTTTCACCTTCTGTTGTTATATCATCTCTGGCTGTGATGCTAGTTTCACCTTCTGTTGTTATATCATCTCTGGCTGTGATGCTACTTTCACCTTCTGTTGTTATATCATCTCTGGCTGTGATGCTAGTTTCACCTTCTGTTGTTATATCATCTCTGGCTGTGATGCTAGTTTCACCTTCTATTGTCATATCATCTCTGGCTGTGATGCTAGTTTCACCTTCTGTTGTTATATCATCTCTGGCTGTGATGCTAGTTTCACCTTCTGTTGTTATATCATCTCTGGCTGTGATGCTAGTTTCACCTTCTGTTGTTATATCATCTCTGGCTGTGATGCTAGTTTCACCTTCTGTTGTTATATCATCTCTGGCTGTGATGCTAGTTTCACCTTCTGTTGTTATATCATCTCTGGCTGTGATGCTAGTTTCACCTTCTGTTGTTATATCATCTCTGGCTGTGATGCTAGTTTCACCTTCTGTTGTTATATCATCTCTGGCTGTGATGCTAGTTTCACCTTCTATTGTTATATCATCTCTGGCTGTGATGCTAGTTTCACCTTCTATTGTTATATCATCTCTGGCTGTGATGCTAGTTTCACCTTCTATTGTTATATCATCTCTGGCTGTGATGCTAGTTTCACCTTCTGTTGTTATATCATCTCTGGCTGTGATGCTAGTTTCACCTTCTGTTGTTATATCATCTCTGGCTGTGATGCTAGTTTCACCTTCTGTTTTTATATCATCTCTGGCTGTGATGCTAGTTTCACCTTCTGTTGTTATATCATCTCTGGCTGTGATGCTAGTTTCACCTTCTGTTGTTATATCATCTCTGGCTGTGATGCTAGTTTCACCTTCTATTGTTATATCATCTCTGGCTGTGATGCTAGTTTCACCTTCTGTTGTTATATCATCTCTGGCTGTGATGCTAGTTTCACCTTCTGTTGTTATATCATCTCTGGCTGTGATGCTAGTTTCACCTTCTATTGTTATATCATCTCTGGCTGTGATGCTAGTTTCACCTTCTGTTGTTATATCATCTCTGGCTGTGATGCTAGTTTCACCTTCTGTTGTTATATCATCTCTGGCTGTGATGCTAGTTTCACCTTCTGTTGTTATATCATCTCTGGCTGTGATGCTAGTTTTACCTTCTGTTGTTATATCATCTCTGGCTGTGATTCTAGTTTCACCTTCTGTTGTTATATCATCTCTGGCTGTGATGCTAGTTTCACCTTCTGTTGTTATATCATCTCTGGCTGTGATTCTAGTTTCACCTTCTGTTGTTATATCATTTCTGGCTGTGATGCTAGTTTCACCTTCTGTTGTTATATCATCTCTGGCTGTGATGCTAGTTTCACCTTCTGTTGTTATATCATCTCTGGCTGTGATGCTAGTTTCACCTTCTATTGTTATATCATCTCTGGCTGTGATGCTAGTTTCACCTTCTGTTGTTATATCATCTCTGGCTGTGATGCTAGTTTCACCTTCTGTTGTTATATCATCTCTGGTTGTGATGCTAGTTTCACCTTCTATTGTTATATCATCTCTGGCTGTGATGCTAGTTTCACCTTCTATTGTTATATCATCTCTGGCTGTGATGCTAGTTTCACCTTCTATTGTTATATCATCTCTGGCTGTGATGCTAGTTTCACCTTCTGTTGTTATATCATCTCTGGCTGTGATGCTAGTTTCACCTTCTGTTGTTATATCATCTCTGGTTGTGATGCTAGTTTCACCTTCTATTGTTATATCATCTCTGGCTGTGATGCTAGTTTCACCTTCTGTTGTTATATCATCTCTGGCTGTGATGCTAGTTTCACCTTCTATTGTTATATCATCTCTGGCTGTGATGCTAGTTTCACCTTCTGTTGTTATATCATCTCTGGATGTGATGCTATTTTCATATTTTGTTGTTGCTTTGTCATTGAGGATGTCACCTATTTAACCTTCTGTTGTTACATTATCTTTAGTTTAACAATCTGTTAGGACATTATATCTTTTCATTTTAGGTCAATAGTTTAATCTAGTATTTCCACTTCATCTTTGGTTATTCGCTAGCTTCATTTTCTGAAGTTTCTGTTATGACTTCCACAATAATTTCAAATGCATATTCATGTTTATTTTCGTTTTTGTTCAACTTTATAAATAAAGATGAATTACTGCAACTAGTTGACTGAGTTTGTTAGCTTCTACATAGTTTCTTTCAAATCAACAATTTAAAAATAACTTAGATAAAAAACTCAAAGTTTATTTATTCAAAGTTTTTAATCTAGGAAGACAAGTATAACGATCACCAATATTATAAAGTATTGAATTTCTTGTGAAGTTTACATAATTTTTGAAGCATTATTTTCTGGAATCATTATTAATATGTAAACAATTTCTTTATTATCATGAACTGCTTTACTTAATGCAGAAAGTACTGTTTCTATTGTTGATATATGTTGGACATGGGTCTGTTGCACAATACTTCAACAAAAATTCATCGATTTTATCATCACAACTATTATTTTAAAATTAAATAAATTTCTTTCAATTTTTCCCAAACATCTACTTTAATTCTATTGGCTCGAGTATAGAACGGAGTTACATTTCTGTGTTTGCAGTCTGTTCTTTCAGTAAAATCTTGAAATTCTTGACCTATGATTGGAAGTCCATTTTTTAAACTTGAGGAAACCCCAGAACTTGAAGAAATGTCTGAAGACGAATTGAATTTGTACTGTTTCTTTTATTTACTGAACTGAGAAGTGATTTATAGTCTGTATGCATTATAAAATAATTACGTTGCATATAAAGTGTGAAATGTTCCATAACCCAAACTATTGTCAGTATTTTAAATTCAATCCTAGAATGTAGTTTTTGAGTTGGTGTTAGTATTGTACTTGCAAAAGTGAACATTATTGTTCACTGTATGTTTTGCTAATAAATCTCCTAAACCTTGAGTGCCAGCATAAGATAAGTAATAAGTAATAAGATCAATATCAAAATATTAATTAACAATGTGATTTGATTTTTCTCTTGTAAAATGTTTATAGCTTCCATCTGCTCTGTTCACCATTAAAATAACTATATTTTATTATCAAGTTTCTTAGCAATAGAGAAATTTACATAAGCTTTGGAACAAACTTTACACAATAAATTATCATATCCTGAAGATTTCTTACTTTAGATATATTTTGTAGAGCTTATATGTTTTCAAAAGAATAAACTTCTTTCTAATCTGGCCATGTTCCTGTAGATAAAAAAAAAAAAAAAATACAAAAAAAAAAAAAAAAAAAAATACAAAAGTAATTAATTTATTCAAGTTAAACTATCATAAATTTTCATTTAATTTTAAACATGTTTTCTTATGTCGTGTAATTATTTAATTAAGAACATATGTTATAATTATTTGTTTAAGAAAGTATGACGACATAGTCACTTAGATTAATGTACGCCCAGAATTTTTATATGAAATTGTTGAATAGAGTTGGAGAAAAGTTTATACTTCTTGATCCCTCCTTTAGTTGAAGCTGATTGTCATTTACATCAAGTTTTGACAATGTTTTAGATCTATATAATTCCTTAACAATGCCGTCCACAGTAGACGTTATATGTCTTTCCCTCTTAATTGTTGTATTAGATGAAAGCATATCTACACACATACACATCCTATTAAATTGTTTGCCTTCAGTACTAACACACGGTTCACAGCCATTAATATGTTCAATAATTTTAATCTCGTCAAAGCAATTTATTTCCTCTTCCATCATTACTCACAAATAAATTCAAATTCTTCCTTTTTGATGGATATGACGAACCAATACGTAAATGTACTTTCTTATTTCTTCATGTGTTATAGTGATAATTTATCTATGATAAACATAAATATAAGATGAATTCATTTGTTTTCCTTTCTTTTGTGTTCGCCTCGAATTGTGATCTAGCACAAAAAGTATAACTAGCCTACAGTAATTATAAATTATTTTAAACAACATAAAATTATTAGGTTTTCTTTGTCAAAATTTTAAATGTCGTCTACAAGCTTTGAAACATAGAACATAACACACAAAGATTTTGCTAGGCCATTCTATTTCTAAAATTGAGTACACCTTTGTAATCTCAGTTACAGTTAAATGTCAAAATAATGTTGGGTTGTAAAATCTTGAAGATACCTATTCTGTTCATTACTGTAAGTAACAAAAAAATTAAGATTTTAAAATAATAAAAGCAAGTTTATAAGGCTTTGGTTTATGAAGTTTGTGTCTCTCATAATAGTATGTGATATTTTGTTAGTCAATTATTTTAATGATTATTATATTACAGATGAAGGAACTGAGGGGAAAACAGGCACTGTTATAGGATGGGGTTCTACTACGCCAAAGTTTAAAGGTTATCCTGGCTTACTTAAACAATATACGGGAAAAGTTTTAACAAGAAAAGAATGTGAGCAAAGATCCAATCTAACGACTTATGGATTGTATCGCTCAACTATCTGTTTTATTGGGGAAACTTCTACATGCGTGGTAATTATACTATTCAATATGTCTAAATGTTAATTCAGAGACAACAAGAAAAGAGAGGAGTATAGTTATAATTTTGTACGGTAACACAAGTTTCAAAAGGGATGAGTTGTGTCAGCTGACACCAATTATTCAAATCCTCACCATTTATATCCATCCCACTACTATATAGCCTACTAGCTGAACTTCAACTATATATTTATTTGTGGATAAATATATAAAGTGTTGAAGGTACCAAGTACGATTATTGGATTATTGAAATTTAAAGCTTTTCAAATAAAATGAAATAACTTAAAAACTTTAAATTCTTTTTCATTAATAGAATTTTTTAATAAAGCTACCAACACTGTGTTGCCACAGATATTTACAGGTTCCTGGTTCTTAGCCCCTTTTCTCTTTTTCTTTAGGTATGAATCACTCACCTGAAACACCCTTCTCTGTTGAGAGTTTACTTCTAATCCCAATTTAAATAGCTCTATTTTTGTGTCAAGAAAACCCCAACAAAGGATGCTATATCTGCAAACAAGACGAGATCTGATAGTTATGTTTAGCTCGATTGACTTTTCGCTAACAATCAGCTTGCAAATCTAAGTAGATATATCTTTCCTTCTGTTTTAATTTATTTTTAAAAGTTTGGATTTTATTTTGGTCACCTGGTGGATCTTTCTCAATTTTATTTTTATTTCTGTTAACCCACTTCTCGAGGTCATGCCGTGTGGAAGAATATTTCCAAAATATGTTCACTATACACTCACAAATAATATGTTCTATAAATTCTTATTCTAAAACCTGAGCACAAACACAGAAATTTCACTATTTCCTAAAAACACATAAATTTCACTATTTCCTAAAAACACATAAATTATAAGGTATCAGTACATAAGTGTGAGACTCAGGAAAAAGTTTCAAAAAGAAAATTTACTTAAATTTTGTTCAAGCAAATTTATAAGTTAATATGAATCACAAAATTAACTATTATTTAACATCATTAAAACAAACAATTAATTGTCATTTAAAACAACATAAACTTTTATTTTTATTTTATTTTTAAAACTAAAATTGAACTATTTATTACTATGAACAAGAAAAAACAACCATGAAAACTTATTTAATTTATTATGAAAATTTAAATTATATTTTCATAAACACAACACAACTTGTTTCTTATTTTTCAACCACAAGGAATAAACTATTTATAATTATCTCTTAACCTGACAAAATATTCACAAATGATATCAACTTCATATGATGACCAATGTTACTATATTATGCTGAACAAAGAATTTACTAACTTTACTTTACCCAAATTTAAGTTTTTAATATCTTTATTAAAAAATTCTATTAATGAAAAAGAATTTAAAGTTTTTAAGTTATTTCATTTTATTTGAAAAGCTTTAAATTTCAATAATCCAATAATCGTACTTGGTACCTTCAACACTGGAGTCTTCCAAGACGGCGGAATTGAAATCTAGCAGTGTGTAGATAGTGAAGCCATGGTAGTTACGTGACAACTTCTCCTGAGATGTTGATGGTCAAATGTTTAGTCGAAGAGTGTCGGTTTTGCTAACGACAAAAGCAGAGGTGCTTAAAATGAGAATGTTGTGCACCAACCTGACAGTTTTTTCTTGACATAATTTCTCTTTTTGTTTCTTTATGATTTCCACCATTTTAGAAGTTGTTAACGCCTTATTTGTACATAATTGGCTTCCTTATGTATTGTTGAACCTTTCATATTCAATTAACCCATTCTATTTATTTACTATTCAATAAATTGCCTTTTGTTAGTTAATTCTTTCCATCCGGCAAGGTTGTACAGCCTTCTCCCCTCTCTCGTCACTGACTTGTGCTGTCTATTCCGCACACATTCCTGACCATTTCTGTATGAACAGGAATGGTCTATTGTTGTAATTTTTAACTAAGCTTGATTTCTTTATACTGCTGTAACTTTTGAATGTCAAAACCAATTTCCATTCTGATTTTAGATTTGTGTTCTCCTTGCTGTCATACCGCCGTGTGGACTTGATTTGTTGTCGTAGCCTGTTATCGTGGTTCTTCGAAAATTCTTAACTTGAAATTTTTAATTTCTAAAATGTTGACATTTTGAAGATTTTAAAGTTCACACTTTATTATCTCTTCCTAACGACGATTTCACTCTTCACTTTTTCCCTAAGTCCTATAGTTTTGGAGTTATTAGCCTTTAAAGTTGTCCTTTTGTTTTACAAAAGACAATTAATTGAAATCCCCCTTTTTTACATAATACATATAACATCTATTCATCTTACAAAAACATATACTATTTATCATATATTTGAAATTAGTTTGTTGTTTAACCCCTTTTATTTATTGAAAATCTGATTCTTTTGATTACTTAACTATTTTATCTATAACTTCTATGATTTAAAATTTATGAAATTAATAATTATACCATTTGTAGACCTCTTTATTCTTAAGATTATTCTATTATTAGTTTTTTCAAGTTTATCTCCTGTTTTTTGTTATTTAACAAAAACCCTTAAAGAATGAATTTTAAACAGTTTTTAATCTGATTACCGGGTTGATTTACTTTATTATTAATCATTATTTCTTACTGGTTTCTTATTCTCTATAACATGACATCTTTAGAATTTTGAGATTTTAACTTTTCCAAGAGATAATTTTCGTTGTCTACTTTAACCCTTTATAACTTTTTATTTATTTGAGCTATTAAATTTCTTTTAATGCATTTATTCTAATTACATCTTGCTTAATCCATTTCTTTTAAAACATTTTAATTTTTCAATAAAATTAGTATATGCTAATTATACTTTGTCAGTATTAAATGTTGAGCTTGACTTATGAGAAAAACTATACAGTATAATAAACACACAGAACACAATTTTCACAAAAAAAAATATGCCTAAATATCAGACGTGTTTCAACGACAAGGTCGTCCTCTTCAGTGATACACCTTTTTTTTATGAGAATTGTGTTCTGTGTGTTTATTATACTGTATACTTTGTCAGGTTCAGTCCTGCAGGCTTTTTTCTATTCCCAGCTGCAAAATCGTATGATGATGAGTCATCTTACAGTACAAACCTGTCGCTGGCCTGGTCTTTTGATACAAATGAACCCCTATTGTTAAGCAAATTAGCTTGTAACTTCTGGATTTTTTCTGTCCATTACAGCGCGCGAAAATTACAGTAAAGTCATGGTACGGGTCTAGCTCGTACCTCTAGGTTTAGGATGCTCTGAGGTGGTGTGTGTAAAGTAACAATTGAAAAAAATCAGTCAGTCTATAACCCAGTTTATTAGAGATGATAGAAACATACACATTTTATTGTATACAACATCAACAAATCAATATTCAAAATACAGATACGGGAGACAATTGTCAACCGCCACTAGAGAACACTGCCGGTATTTTTAATGTTAATATAATGTGTAATATATCGGGTGAGCTAGAAGTTACGCAACTCAAAATTGGGAAACCTATTGTGGCGGGAAATTTGTTTCCTTGCCATCGGGAATTCTTGTGTTGGCAACAAATGACCCTGCCAAGGAGACGCATAGCATGTGATACTGAAGCAATATTCCTCCTTTTTGATGTCGTCAGTGGTGAGTTAGCTGTGTGTGGACAAACATGCATTTTTCCCGGACTGAACGTGCGTTCATTCTTGAAAGTTATGTTAAATCGTTATCATTTTTAAAACGTCAGGAAGACTTTAGGGTAGATTTTCCTGAAACAAGAGTGCCTAATAAATCATTGATTTCACACGTAATCGCTTGTTTTAGAAATAGTGGTAGGGTGAATTATCGTGAATGTTCCAGCTGATCTTCGGTGTAAAATGATGCCTCATTATAAAATATTCGCGCATCCTTGATACGTTCACCAAGAAAGTGGATACGAAAACTATACCAGCAAACCGGAATGTCTTGCGGAGTGTTCGCAGAGCCACAATGCAGCTGAAACTTTGTCTGTATCGCATTCACTTTGTGCATGAGCTTCACGAACCTGATAAGGGAATAAGACTACATTACTGTCAATGGTTTTTGCGTTTTATTCGTAACATTGTTCGGATGTTGAATTATGTTTTCTACTCTATGGTTTCATCTAAGTGGCTATGTAAACAGCCAGAATGACAGATATATAAGAATTCAGACAGCCCTCACGTTTTCCATGAAACCCCGTTACATTCACAAAAGGCTGCAATTTAGTGTGCAATTTCGCAAAAAAAGAATTGTAGCCCCAATTTTTTTCACGGAAACAATAACAGCTGAACCTAACCAGGACATTATCATGCAATTTGTAGCATTATTAGAGGCTGATGAACGATACTGCTGGTTGTAGCAGAAAGGTGCAAAAGCGCACACATGGAATAGCACAATGATATTGTTGCGCAAGTTCTTTGGGGGGAGGACATCATTTCTAGATGGACTGTGGCCACCTAGATCCCCTGATTTATCTCTCCCCGTCTCTTTTCTTTGGGGACATATGAAGGATAACATCGGTAAGAACAACCCTTAACAATCAACCAATTGAAGCACAACATCGAAGACGAAATATCCCGCATAAGTGTACCGACCATCCAAAAAGCAGCAGCTAACATGAAGAAACGTGTCGGGCGTGCGTTGCAGCAGATGGGGGACATTTCCAGCGTCTATTGTGAGAAAATTGTGAATATATATTATACATTAAATATTACATTAATAAAGATTATTTGAGAATATTAATTACTAGGTTGTGTAACTTTAGGCTCCCTGATATTCGAGTAATACTATCCACGATAGCTCAGTCGGTATAGTGTGTGGCTTCAAATCCAGACTTCATTGGTTCGAATCCCACTGGGAAATCAAAGTTAAGGGTCTGAAGTCACAGAGCATGATGTCAGGGTGTAACTGTGAAGTCACAAAATGGCGGCCACAATAATTGCCAACAAAAAATGGTGTCCAAAAAGGGGGGTAGGAGGTCGGGGCAAAGAGAAGGAGCAACCACGCCCACTACAACCCACCACCCTCACCCCTCCCTACCCTTCCCGCACTCCACTTTTGTCCTCAAGTGGCGGGAACTCTACTCATAGGTGTTCATGTAAATAACTTCGGTAAACATTTTAATACTCGTATACACACAGTAACTACAAACTTTAAAGTATAATTACACAAAATGATTTTTCGAAATTAGCTCTAAAAAATGAATAAATTTTTCTAAATTTCAGGTGCTAAAAAAGTATTAATCACAATCTCTCTTCTTACATCCAAATAATAATCCTGATTAAGGTAGTCTATGCACACAACTTGTATAATGCCATCATTCATGATTTAGTTCCTCAGAATAACCTAGCTATAATCGATTTTTATAACATTTTTAATATTAATATTCCAACCATTATACTGTATCTAGTTGGAATTAAAAGAATATTATGTTTTGGAAGCAAGAGGGAAAAAAATCATTAAAATAAACTTAATGTAAGACAATGGAAATTTGGTATCACAAAGTAAAGTAAATGAAATGAACGTAGTCCAGCGTATCGTTATAATGTTGTATATATAGTAAGTTGTGCCTCTTTATCTGTCTATTGCACAATTTGTTTTAGGGTGACGAAGGTGGACCTCTGTTTTACAAAACTAGGTACAGAGTAGCAGTTCAAATAGGTAAGTACTGTACTTTACCTAAGCAAGTCCTTGGTTATACCTATGTGTGCATATCCTTAGTTAGCCTGAATGAAGTACACTATTTTATTTATTTAGATTTTTAAGCGCATAACATTGGATAATTGTTCAGAACATTGAATATTCGATTTATTGTTTTTAGTTAAATATATAAAGTACGGTACATTTACATGAATTTCAATCTTTTATTTTACAAAACTAACATAGCATACTCCTATGTTAAATCTCTAGATCTAAAATACTGACCAAATCTTGTAAAGTCTTTAGAACTTTGCTAAGTTGATCATTTTCAAGTGCCATTCCTCTTAGTTAACTGTACCTAAAATGAGAAACCGATAGATATATTTGAGTTAATAGAAAATATAAATAAATATATATATATATATACCAGAGTTTTGTATTACATATAGAAATAAAAAATAAATTATATTAAGAATTTTATTTATTCGTTTACATCAAGTTTATCCCCTTCGAAATAGTCCCTATTAGATATTATATACTTATGTCAGGACTTCTTCCATTCAGCGAAACAATTCTGGAATTTATCTTTGGGATAACTTTTAGCTCTCTCAGTCATGTGACTTTACCTAACCTTTTATCCCAACCCTTTTTATAAGGTTTTAAATAAAGTCCCTTAAGTAGAGACTGTACTTTAGGACAGAGAAAATCAGAGGGTAGTATTTTGATCATGTGACCATCTAAATCCCACCCCTAGAAAATGGCCCCTCCTCGGTGAAGTTGAACAAAAATTTGTAAAACCATGTTATCATGTGGTATATATATATATATATATATATATATATATATATCGATAATTTTCGTAATAGTAATTAAAGATATTGTTTAAATAGTGTAATTGGTAACTATATAAGTCTATGCATGTGGTTATGTATAAATAAATGCCTATATATAAATATATATAGACAAATGTTATCTCAAATATTTAATATTGAGATTAGTTTAAAATCCATTTACAAGTGAATAATTAAATAGACTATATTTACCTGAATATTAGAACAGATTGATGTAGAAAATTTAGAAAGGTGTAATATGGCAACAGACGGTATATCACAGAATGATATCATCTTCATTAACAACGGAATTTATAAGCAAAACTAAACTGAAATAACTATTGATTAGTAAAATTTTATTAGTGACCTGTTTCTTTTCCAAATATTACCTGCATTCTGAAAAGTTAATAAAGTCACACATATATCCTAGAAATAAGAAATAACTAAAAACCTGTTAACTTTAATTAGTGACCCTTATATCCTGAGCAGTCATTACGTCAATTGTTTTTCCAACAATCTATGTCCAATTAATAAATCTAGAACAAAACACTCTTGTTATTTATTTTGGAAAACGTTAAAATGTAAACCATTTTAATTAAGTAGCAATAAAATATTACATTGTACGAGCAGACAATATTAACTAGAATTTAACAATGAACAAACTTCTTTCAGTTTTATAACATCTCTTAAAAATTTGCCATTAGCTATCCCTGCACTGTCCAATATATTTTTTTATTTTCCTTGTTTTTTAAAAGGCAGAAAACCTTTCGGTAATCATCGCCGTAATAATATAAAATGAAGACTCCTTGTCCTTGAATTCTCTAATATCATCCGAGTTGGAGAAGAACAAGAGTTGGTCAAGAGAGACCTGATAGGAAAGATGAAAGAGAGAGAGAGATCTACCCAAGGCTACATAATGATCCCAAGTGTGTACTAACTACTGTCCGCCCTTTAGAGTGTGTTTAAACTGAAACTTCTTACTTGAAGACTACTGAATCAACTTGAAAACTGTAATGTGTCTTGATATTGGATCAATAGCTCTCATATGAAAACCATACAATAAACAATGTGTTTTATATACATATGTAGTAATATAAAACGATTTTAACATTACAGACATTTTTATCAATGATCTAGTTGTATGTGATTAATTCATGCTTTTTTTTATCCTGTGGCGATAGGACTAGAACCAATGTATCTCTTCTGCCAATGAGCTGAACATTGAATTTATTCATTTTATAATTGATTTTATTTTATCAAATAATTCATGCCCAATATTTTTCATAGTTAAGAATTCTCAACATATTTCTGTAATATATGTAGCCTATGCTTTATTAATTTTGCTTATTATTAATATGTTTCTGATTTGGCATACAGGTGTCTTGTCCGTGGTGAAGAATCCGTGTGGATCATATCCTATATTACTCTGCTCA
The DNA here is from genome assembly GCA_963513935.1 of Aphrophora alni. Lineage (NCBI taxonomy): Eukaryota > Metazoa > Arthropoda > Insecta > Hemiptera > Aphrophoridae > Aphrophora > Aphrophora alni. The sequence continues at coordinate 19,657,687 of OY740779.1, forward strand.
GTCACGAAATTTGTTGACTGGATACACAATACTACAAGAGATTCCACTTATTGTAGGAGATAATTACAAAACGATTAACTTTTTTCAATTTTTAAATAATCTATATCAAGGATGGGCAATATATTGATTGCAATCCATTGAAAGATATAAGTTGTTATTTAAATTTCAATATCATTTAATCTAGTTTTGTTTTTATGCTTTACTTCTTTTTTTTTATTATTATTATTATTTTATTTTTTTTAATTTAACAAAAGATGCATGCATAGTTTATAACAAACATAACTGCAAATTACAACTTTAAAAATACATTTTCTTAGGTAATTAACAAATGATTAAAGATAAAACTGTGAAATGTTTTATACCAATAAAACAACAAACGTACTTTATTCATTAAATTTCTAATCTTTTGAACACATGATCAGAATTTAACCTTGCGGTTCTTCAGCAAATTATAGAAATTCACAATAAAAACTTTATATTTTCAAGACTTTTTTTAATGACTATGTAATCATTTTCAGTTTTGTATTGTACTGTTAGGTTTATCGTGTAGTATTGCAAAGTGTGTCATAAATTGTATCGTGTAGTATGTTGTGTAGATTATTTTTTCTTTTAATCTATATCTTTAAAACATTGGTACATCAATAATGACATATTTAAAAATGAAAAATAATTAATAAATACGAATTCCTGAAATAAATTATAGTCAACAAGGATAAGAAAACCCCCCAGCACTGAGTTTCGGGACACAAGGGCATGGACGGTAACTGCCAAATTGGCTAAGTAAGGATGTAATCAAATTTGTTGCATCTGAACCGGTTATAGAGATCACGATGTTCTCGGTTATAGTGGTATTCAACTATAGGATTAGCTAAAAACGGAAGTGGTGGAACGGTCTAGCAGGTCATGCCCAAAGCAAAATATATATGAAGGAATTCTTAACTGTGGCATGGACGGTAACGGCGAAGCTGTCAAATTGGCTAAGTAAGGTCCGCAACAAAATTTTTTGGAACTGAACCGATTTTAGATATCACGATGTTCTCGGTTATAGCGGTATTCAACTATAGGATTAGCTAAAAACGGAAGTGGTGGAACGGTCTAGCAGGTCATACCCATAGTAAAATATTTATGAAGGAGTTCTAAACTGTGACATGGACGGTAACGGTGAAACTGTCAAGTTGGCTAAGTAAGGTCCGCAACAAAATGTGTTGGAACTTAAAACCGGTTTTAGAGATCTTGATGTTCCTGGTTATTCAACAGTTGGATTAGCTAAAAACACCAGAAATGATGTAACTGTCTAGCAGGTCATACCCAAGCAATATATTTATGAAGCAGGTCTTAACTTGTGGCATGGGCGTTAACTGTGAAGCTACAAATTGGTTAAGTAAGGACCACAACAAAATGTATTGGAATTGAATTGATTTTAGGGATATTGATGTTCTCAGTTATAACGGTATGCAACAGGTGGATTAACTTAAAACAGAAGTGATGGAACTTTGTAGCAATTCATACCTAAATAAAAATATTTATGAAGAAGGTCCTAACTGAACCATGGCATGGACGGTAACGGCGAAGCTGACATGTTGGCTAAGTAAGGACCACAACAAAATTTGTTGCATCTGAACCAGTTTTAGAGATCTCGATATTTTCAGTTATAACGGTATGCATCAGGTGAATTAGCTAAAAACGAAAGTGATGGATCGGTCTAGCAGGCCATACCAAAACAAAATATTTATGAAGGAGGTCCTAACTCTCAAATACATTCGGACCACAGTAGATCTCCAGAGGCTGGTCCCAATCTAATTGCCTAACCACAGTCACTGAAATGACGTCTTGATTACATAAAGGGTTTATTGTGTTTTCGTACATTTGGTGTTTTCTTCTGTCTGTTGCATCATTTTTGTGCATTGCTTGTTTTAAAACTGAAGAAATTATTATTACTTCAATTTGATACGAAAAGTGCAAATTTCAATTTTAAACAATACTTTTATAGATATAAGGGTCTAAACTCTTAAAAGTTAGGAAAGTGGTTAATTAGGAATATGAACCTTCAACTTAATAAAACTCATCTATCGTAGGCCCTACAGTATTTCTCAATACAGTATAAATACCATATTGAAGACTTGGATCTATTAATTTAGTGCTTATTTTTGTGTATTTTACTTTTAAACCAGACATAATAAAAACAGTCTTATGCGATCTAATACACTAAAATTTGGAATATTTAGTTATGTTTAAACATGACAAGTTCTGATGCAAAATTAATTTTAATGTTTCATATAAAAATAATAGTTTTTAAAAGTTTCAAATTAGTATTTTAATTATGAATTACAAAAATTGAGTTTCACAGTACTGTTCTACAAGAAGTGTATTATTATATATTTATAGTATTATATCTTAATTAGTAATAACAATATATAATTATTTAACTTATATTTTAATAACCAAACAATAATTGTCTGTCTATTTTATTTTATTTTTTTTAAAGAAGTATTTTTGAAGTTTCATTGTAGGAACGATAATGTTAAGCTCCCTTTGATTTATGCACTGGGTTGTCCGTATATTTTAAGTGTTTACAATTTTAAAAAGTTTATGCTTAGATCTGTTACAATTTTGTTCTTGAATCGTTTTAACGTTTATTTTATTTTCAAATAAATCAAAATTTTCAAAAAAGTTTGTATTTATCTCCAACTTGAGAAGTTGTTTTCTGTTATAAATGAATGTTGTTGTGTTTCTATAATGCATGGCTCAATTAATGTTTTTATATGTTGATTGTATCTTTCTGTGAACAATGGAAACAAACTGACGAATAAATGAACGTTTATTGTTTTAAAGAAACTGTACTGTTTAATAGTGTTTTCCACTCGTCTACTTTTAATCATTAGAAAGGTGGGAGGGTGTTTGATTCGTAAAAACAAATAAAAAACCAATCTTTTCAATGATGAAAATTTGAAGTTATGTCCCAAAATTATACAAATGCAAAACAACAAAAATTTAAAACTTGATAATTATATAAAAAGAGACTTTTAAATTAATGGTGTGATAAGTAATACTAGACCTTGCATGACACAAACTACTAGACATTGTTATAAACAAATTATTTAGATTGTAACATTGAATAAATATTTTTGCAAAAACAAAATTACAAAAATAACATTGAACTTTTAAATCTATTTTCAAGATCGGTAAGTGAAAATGTACTATAGAGAATTATATATTTGTTTCTTTAATAGGCGAAATTTATTTAGGCGACGTTCTAGGATATTCATGAAAGGGAAAAAATTAGAATAAATGATATTTGATAAAAGAAATATTTATGTTTCGCAATTAACATGAGATTGAAAGATTAGTTAAACATAAATTATTACCATTATCCATCACAACAATTCTGAAAATAAAGCGTCAATGAATAAAGTTATATTAATGGAAAACATTTTATACAATCGAGATGTTTCAGGTAGTATTATGTGTACAAAGAGTACACTCATGACAAAAAAAAATTAAATTTGTACATTATTTTCTAGTTTAAAAAATCGTTTTTTTTTTATCAGCTGGAAATAGAGTAAGATATAAAACATAATTATCAAATTAAATTGAAGGGATTCAAAATTGTTTTCTGGTTCATTATTGGTTGTATTCAGCAGGAAAAACACAATAGAAAAGTTTCAAAGGCGCATTTTACCCCGTTTTATTACGAGCTTTTTCTGTCAGCAACTTTGAATGTTTATAACTTAAAAACAAAGGCAATTATCGAAAAAAGTTTTCACCGACGTTTTTATTGTAAAAATCTTTATGATAATTATGTATCACGGGCCTAGCTTTCTATTTAAAAAAAGTTTGATAAATATGGCGGACAAAAATTAGAACCTAAATAAAGTATATTTTTTAAACTGTGTAGATCCCATTTGTTTTGGTCTCCAAGTATTTCTCAGTTATGCACTAAAAAAGCATATTTAAATATGTACCATCAAAACTGTTTTATGTATAGCTATTAACTCTTTCAGTAATTATTAAAACAATGTACCTCAGTAAGTTATACCGTCAGTGTAACATTACTCTACCTTACATTTAGTGAATGCAAATTGTTTTGAAAGTATACCCATTAAATTAATGATGTAATGTAATACATAGTTAATTTATTTGCATTTTTATTTTTACACGGTCATATTCTCAATAGAGATATGTAATTTTTTTACAATCAGATTAAGAAGCAGTGATTTTTCAACTGTGTCATAAAAATAATTTTGACTGGTATTTGATTGTAATTTAAATTAAACCCATCTTAAATATCAGTATTTATTATCTTTGTATTAGGTTGTGCCTACTGTAAGTTTTTTTAAATTTTGCATTTTCATATTATTTTCATTTTATTTGAAAAACTATCTTAAATAAAATAAATAAAGATATCCTAAATAAAGGATTCTAAATCAATATGGTATTTTCAAAGGAAGGCCTCAGGGGAAGGTACCTTTTGGCCAGGTAATGAAAGGAGTGAAATGTATAAATAAAATTTCGTAGTCCTCGGTGGAACAAATCAATTATTACAGTATATGTAACAAATACAAAATGTTGTCCATAAAGTTACTAAACTTTACAAGTAGCATCCATATAACATGATGATTATACATGAATTGCACGAGGATGACTACCACAGAAGAATCGAGAAGATGTTTACTCTTTATTGTAGAAATGATAATTAGTTTACATAATATTTATTTTTCTAAGAAGAGTATTTTTTTTTAAATAGTTTTGTAAACACACAAAATTGTCGATACTGGAGCCCAGAGAATCCTCATATTTTCATACAAGGCAATTCACAATGGTCTGAAAAACATAATGAGTAGGCAGGGATTTTTGGGTACACAATTGTTGTCCCCTTATTCATTGATGGCAACTTATATGGTATAGTGTATAATAATTTACTTGAAGAGAACATCAACCCTTTGACAAAAGACTTATTTGAAAATACAGTGAATGAGGAAGAAGAGTTAGAGTACTATGAGCCCAACGTTTACTTCCAGCAGGACGCTGCTCCTACTCATTACAGAGAATGAACTGGAACTGGTTAAACGATCATTTTCCAGACAGATGTATAGGCAGGCGAGGAGCTATTGAGTGGCCAGCAAGGTCACCAGATTTAATACCATTTGATTTTTTTGTGAAGCCATTTAAAATATGTTATGTACAAGACTCATCCAACTGAACTACAAGAATTGAGAAACAGAATTGTTCAAGAGTGTTCAGTGATACTTCGCGAAACATTTCAAAAAGTCAAATTTTATTTCAAAACAGATTTTTTTTTTTTTTGGTTGGAGAAAAATGTTGAACATTTTAAAAATCTCTTGTGATTATTGTTAAGTTAACACATATTATTATTACTAGTTTTTTTTTTGAAAGGTACTGTACGAACTGGTTTGTCATTGATCAATTTGTTTTTACTTAGTTTTTGTACAGTTATACCAAAATCACATTTCAAATCATTACTTGATGAACTCATAGGATGATTTTCAATTTTTTATCACTAAAACTCATTGTTTGTTACGAACTTTTATATTTGATAATATAAAAAGCAATAGGAACCGATAACAAAATTTTTAGTTGCGGTTTAATTTTGGGTGAGAGGGATGATTTTGACGTATACCTTTTCTTGTAAAGCTTACAAACCAGTTTAGATATTTTTAAGTTTATCCAATCACGAGTTTAATATATATTTATGAAAAAATATAACATTTTATTTTTAAACATAGCGAGCGAATGTATGGGCCGATTATTATTTTATTACCGCCAAAATTCATGTTTTTCCCTGCACTTCAATTTGATATATCACAAGGTATCCATTACAAGTTTTGGAGTTGGAGGTTGTTTGGGGTTGAATGGGGTGGTTTGCGTTTTGTACAAATGTATTTTAGACTCTCTTTATGGCTAAACAGATTCACAGTAAACATTATTTGAATACTTTCTTTCACTTTTAGTGTGGGGCATTTTGAAAAATCACTCTATATATTAGATATACCGATATACCTAAATATAATTCTATATATTTAAAGTATATAAACCTCTAAAACATCTTACTTAATTTAAATTTAAGATTTTATATCAGTATGTACATGACGATTTAAAATAAAATTAACGGAATAACATTTCGATATATTTTACACACACACATAATATATATATATATATATATATATATAACTTGTTTAAAAAATAAAACGTAAGAAATATTATGTGACCGTAACGAAACATTATCAAATATTTTAAAACAATTTCAAAATTAATTCATTGTGTTTACTTCCCAAAATATGTTACAAAGACAATTGCAAAAATGGTAGACCAACTAATTGGTTTTTATATCAACAACCATATTGAAATGACAATAATATGTGTTGTTATATCTTGTGCAACTTTACAAATGTATATAATAATAATGCAGTATATATTTGTTTAATCACCTGTCAAAAATATAATGTATTTTTAATTACAGATGTAGATGTACTTATATTAAATCTAATAATAAAAGTTGTAGTGAATCAATGTTATACCTGTAAAATATTTTCACATCATAAATATTACCACCTGTCTGTAATATAGTAATACAGTAGACGCCCTCTAGTTCGGCTTCTGTTGGATCGGCCGCTGGATGGTTCGGCCGGTCCTAGGAGGGTGAGTCATATCCGTCACATCGCCTTGAATGTCACGTCACGTTTATCTTTTATCTTGAATGTTTAGTCTACTCCGGCCGTAGAAGTACTGTACAGTAAACTATTTACTGTATGTCAGTTTAGTTTACGGGCGAGCTTGTAATTGGTCGATCGCACTTAACCTGTGACAAACGGTTTGATTATACAGTATGTAGTACGTACTGTACAGTGAGATTGATTGATCTGTATTTTTTTTTATCTGTGTGTGAATGTTTTTTGCTGTTTAGTATGTAGGACTGTTTTCGGGAGTGAACGTTGTGGGTAAGTGTAAGTTGTACGTATGCGAGGTAGCTTTGAGAAAAATGTTTTCTAAAATGAGTGAAAAACGTAAACATACTTTTGTGACAATAGAACAAAAACTCAGTATCCTAGAGCGTCTAGATAAAGTTGAATCGGTCCAAAGCCGCTGCAACAGTTGTTGACGTGATGTTTATGAGAAAATGGAGTGACTATGCTTTCAAAAAACTCTTAATCAGAAAAAGCAAAAGAAAATAACGGATTTCTTTTAATTTTTATAGGTTATAAGTCAAGTAATACGTGTTGTACAGTAATTTTCTCAAATACATTTCTGGTTTGTTTTTACAGTACGTACTGTAATGTGTTTTTCTGTTCAGTTTTATCCTTAGTACGGTATCGGTATTTACTTTTTAATATGTGTTGCAAAAATATATCTATGAGTGGCACAACATGACAATTCAACCAAGAGACGTCAAAATCTTCTCTTTGGTAAGTAAATAATGTTGTAAAAATGTTTAAACAACGTCTTTTGTTGATTTTTAAGCATAGGTAATGTATTTAATAGGGATATTTAAAATTTTTATAGTACATCTGGATAGTCCGGTCATTTTGAAGTCCGGCCAGTTGTCCGGTCCCGAGGTGGCCGAACTAGAGGGAGTCTACTGTATATAAAAAAAGTTGTATGATTGATTATTGTGACTTAAATTGTGATTATAATCGCTTCGTAACACTTGCCAGTAATTTGAAATTTGAATCCTAGTTGATGGTTAAGAATAGTTTAAATAAATATATTACCATTAATTCATTTCGAAAGTTGCTAATGGACGGATTGTTGGCCATTTTATGGTATAGACTTATTATATTTAAAGACTTGAATAAATCTCGAAAGTAAATGACGAGAATTACAAGTGAATGAATACATGCACAAATCATGGTAGAGAGTATGTATATCTATATATTTGTTGAACTTATCAGCGACGTAAATATCAATCAACAATAATAATAACATGTTTAATTTTTAGTTGAAGTTATGACGACAAATCCAAGTGATGGGATTGGACCACATTTCGTAATAAAATGTTTGTGTATTTATGGATTGATTTAGCTTATTAATGTACAAAAATTTACAACAATAATAAGTTTTATCAACTTAAGTTTAAATTATGGAAAACATGCAAGTAATAGGATCGACACAACTTTCATATTAAAAAAAAAAAAAAAAATTTACCGACTTGTGTAACTTAATAGCAATGTAAATAAACTTCAACAACAATAATAAGCTTTAGAAATTATTACGAGTGATGCAAGTGACGGATCAGTGCACATTTCATAGTATATTTTCAGACTTGTTTAAATTGTCATCAATGTAAATAATTTTCAACAATAACAATTAGCTTTATAAATTTACCTTTAAATTATGACGAGAGATAAAGTGATAACATCGGTGCACATTCCATTGTAAAAAGGTTCTATATTTACCGACTTGTTTAATGCCTGTGTAAAACAATATAGTAAATGGGGTATAGATAGTGACGACTAAAGAGGGGGGTGTTGCCAAGGTCAAACCACAGATCTGTCACAATAAGTATGTGACTAATAATGTAAAAAGAAAAACATATATAAAAACTAATTTTGAAAAAACTTGTAATTATTTTGATTAAATTAGCTTAAGATGAACTGAAAAAAGATAATATGTGCATTTAAAGAAAATTGAGATCAAATATAGAACAAAAGTTATAAAAATAAATGTAACCCATCTAAAATCTAAAACTCATAAAACTAAAGATAATGAAAAATTAATTATGAGAAGCCATTAAGAAGAGCACAAAATAACAAATAAAAATAAAACAATTAAAAGGGGGAAAATAATTAAAAAGGGGTTTAAAAATCATTCTTGAAGGGGTTTATCATTAATAAAAAGAAAAGGAGTTAATAATAAGAAAAAGTAATAATAGAATATGATAAGGAATGTAAGGAACTATAAAACTACAAAATTTCGAGTCAATAAAAATAAATAAGCTAGTGATTAGGTTAGGTTAGGTTGCCTGGTTATTGGTATACCTGCACCTTTTCTCATCGAAGAGTTACTACACCTAAGGATATGTGGACGATGAGGTGGTGCTAATCTAAGAAATGTTCGAGAATACAATGGTAGATCTAATGAAAAAAGCTCTATCACTAGTAGAGGGGTGGTGTCAGAAGAAAAACTTCAGGGTCAACCCTAATAAGACGACATTGATCCCATTCTGCTAAGCTAGAATGAGGAAGCTTAATAGGCCATCAGTCACAGTGCCCAGGGCTGGTTCTAACCCTTTAAACTTCAAACTTAATCAAAAGAGTAAAGTATTTATGCTAAAGACCGAAGGTGCTTGGTGGTGTTTCATTTTAATAATTAAAACAAACACTTTTTAGTATTAACCACAACTTTATTTAAAATTTATCGACCATGGTTTCGCTAGTTACAGCACTGTCATGGCAAAACATTGGTCGGTAAATTTTATATAAAGTTGTGGTTAATACTAAAAAGTGTTTGTTTTAATTAATTATTAAAAGAGCAAAGGTACAAATCTAAAAAAGAAGACATTTAAAAACTTATGAAAGAACAAATTATAATTAATTTAGAACAAATACAATAAAATATGACATAATACAGTGAACTATAACAAAACAAAATAGTTTTCTTCTAAAATATTTTATAAAATTAAAATCTGAATTAGAAAACCTAATGACTTATTCCTAATTGGTCTTAAATATTGGATACCTCCTGTGGATGATCTTCTTGCTGTATTGGTTCATACAAGATTACATAGGTTCATCAGAGATGTGTTTATTTTTCTATACCTCCACTCTTCTGGATTTCAAAATGGATATTTATACACATAAAAACCAAAATTTATTTTTTGACTCATTACATAACTTCCTCTACATATATGTCCGTAAGAATAAATCATAAACACCATCTTTATTGAACATAAGATTATAAGCTACATAACATCTCGACAAAACAAGATACAGTAGAAATGTTAACCTTTCAACGCGGTTTGACGTACCCCGCATACAAGGATAAAGTGATCTGGCAAGTTTGCCATACGGGGTATGCCCTACGACTGTCCGTCTTGTGGTGGTATCTTTTGGTATTTTTGTGAGCTCTTTTGACCTCGAACTAAATGGAGAACTCTATGGTCTTCAAAGTAACTAAATCACATTTCATACAAACTGCCTCAAGTTAACTAATATAAAACTTATCGATCAGGTCTGCCGTGTTGTCAGTGCGTGTTTAGTCACGTTGTTGTTGTTGTTTACATGCAAAGTGGTTTATTACTTGTGTTATTTAGCTGTAGTATAATTATTGTCAGTGTTCTACTACATTTGACAATGTACAATGTGTTTTAAAAGTTTACTTTGTAGATATTTTGTAGTTTATGATTGTTAATTTGATTTGAAATATCTTTTGTTTATAATTAATTGGTTACAGTTTAGGTTAGTCGGAACTTGTGTTATTGTTATAATAGGCCTAGTTTACAAAACGTTTTGTGATTATTGGGTAATATGGTAACACTCAGTAAAATAGACAGATGGTTGAATGACGATGAGCACCTTTTATTGAAAAATGAAATTTTTAACTATATGCTATACTAATAGAGGCAAACCTATAAACGCCTGCATGGGCATCTGTTTTCCATACGAATAATCCAATGTTGAAGAGTTAAAATGATTGTTACACTAAAATTATCCTTAAAGTACATGGCTTACATTAAATTTGTATAAATAACTTCTTAACCATTTCCTCCCTTTTTCTTAGTTTAATCCAATATGTTCTCCTTTTATTTATTTTTTACTTTTATGTAAAGAACAATGAAAAATAGTAGCTATACATAGTACACATTTATAAAGTTTCAATAATATTATCTAATTGAGAAGCAGAATACTTAAAAAATATACATTTATATTAAAGTTTATTGTCAGTTTGCTTTGTTAAAATGTTTTGAAATCAGAAACAGAACATTCAGCATTTTTATATATATTTTCCCCAAGATGTATTCTCATCATGAGTGGGACCTGATTAAGAAAGAAAAAATAATATAGAGTATACATTGTATATTTTTTTCTAGAATAGTAACATTGTTGAGCCTCTTCAGATGAAATAATTAGGAAATAGAACAAGCTGCACAGTTATAGGTTGTTGTTTTTTTATACACTTTCATGTGTCGACTCAGATTGTTTAAATGAAAAGAAGAATAGTCACAATCTGAATATTTAAAAGGTTTTTTATTATAATACATTCGCACAATTTTTCAGCTCACTTGTTGGAGAAGTAGAATAATCACAAATTGCAACTTTTATATAGTTCTTCTTTAGTATAGACTATTACATGACTTCTAATATTGCTCAAATAAAAAGCAAAATAATCATTCTCATTTGTACTTTCAGTTGCTCTAATTGAAGAGTAGAATAATCATATTAAGCGTATTTATAGTTTTCCACCAGTATGCACTCTCTAGAAGCAGAATGTTCACAATTTATACTCACATTGAGTACATTTATATGTGTTTTCCACTTGACTCAGAAGCAGAATAAACAAAATTTGCACATTTATATTCTTTCTCAAGTATCCACTCTCGTGTGCCTTTTGTCCATATGATATAGAAGCATATACTTCAGTATGAATTCTCATGTGTAATTTAAGTTTGCCTAATTTAGTAGAATAATAATCACATTTATGTGGTTTTTCCAGTATGCTTACTCATGTGCAGTTTAAGACTATTTAAATGAGAAGCTGAAAAATCACAATTTACACATTTATGTGGTTTTTCCAGTATGCACTCTCATGTGCCGTTTAAGAGTACCTGAATGAGTAGTTGAATAATCACAATTTGAACATTTATATGGTTTTTCTCCAGTATGTTTTCTCACATGTCTTTTAAAGTTACTCAATTGTGCAGCAGAATAATCACATTGAGCACATTTATATGGTTTATCTCCAGTATGTTTTTTCATGTGTACTATAAGGCAATATGATCGAGAAGTAGAATAGTCACATTTTGCACATTTATATAGATTTTCTCCAGTATGCACTCTCATATGCCTATTAAAGCTACATGATCTAGAAGTCGAATAATTACATAGAGTACAGTTGAAACATTTACTGTTTACATGGGAGGTTGGTTTTCTAAATGTAGTCAACCTGCTGCAATTACTTGTGCTAATGGTCTGCATATCTATAACAAATTGAAACGGGATTTGTCTCAAATTAAATTCACATTATTCTTAATTATTTGTCATTGAAAAACTTGATAGTTTATGTATTTTAACATCTGAAGTACTAAATCATTAAATAATGCACTGTTAACTATATTACATTATAAACTTTATTATTTCCCTCTAATAAACATAATATACAGTATATAAATAGTAGAAAAGGAAAACCCTATTAACTCTAGAACTGGTGAAATATAAAAGGGTTCTTTTTTCTTTTTTTAAATATTCATAAAAAATAGTAATATTATGGAAAACGCAACTTCTTATTACCATTTTTTCTCAGAAAAGTGCATAGAATTTACCTGTGCAAAGAAAAAAATAATATATGTAAAAACATTTGGAGTTAGTATGTACGGAATCGAAAAAATTTACAAAAACCGAAGCCAAAATTCCACATAAATCTGTTTATTTCTCAAAGAACAATTTTTTTTCAAGAGATTTGTAATATAGTTGTGGATAAAAGTTGGTAAAAACAAAAATAAATAAATTTAAAACATAAATAAATAAATGAGTTTCTTTATACTAACCAATAAAAAGTTTTGCACCCAGGGTAGGCCTGTTATGTAATATATACACTGAAAATGTTAGAATTCACTTAAAAAAATACATTCTAGAAACACTAACAGACATATAACTTTATATAAACCAATTGTAATAAATCACCCTTGACTCCAGTACAGTCGACAGATATTTCTTATATCTTTGAACTTCAAATATATATTATTAAAGGTTTAAATATAAAACATGGTCTTTATAAAATGTTTTTAAGATCTACCACAGTTGTGAATTGTTATGCCTCACATAGTTCACAAGCAAAGAGTTAACCCTTTGCGATCGGAATGGATATTTGACGCTTTCCTCAGCGATCACGCGGCCAGCTCTACTGGCCGCCGCCATTCGCATGCCAAGTCGGATTTTTTCCCACAGCAATTGTCCTTTGCGATCGGATGGCCAGCGGTGCTGGCCAACATGAAATCCAACAAACGCTCGGGCGTCCAGCAGGACTGGCCAACAATGTATGTTATAGTTTGTAATATTCAAACTATGGTATGATGTCTGTAGAGTGCTGCAAACTTGTGAGGAATTATTGAACTAAAAGATCAGCAAGTTTGCAACATTATATCGTAAAAAATGTGGTAAACTAAGGTAAAACAAAGTAGGCTACTGCTCAGTGTGTAGCGATAGGAGACAAGGAAAAGAAAGAAAAAGAAGAAAGGGTTTTTGTAAAACTAGTTCAAACAATCCTGGACTTCTTATGGGTGAATGTTTTGAAAAATACCACTCAGTGAAAAAAATAAAAGAAGATTAAAACACAATAATTACTTATCGTCTGTATGAGTGACAAATAAATGTAGCCTACGTTTTACACATTTAGTAAATAAATAATTAATATTACTTTCAATTTTCAAACAAATGTATGCCATAATTCAATATCTTATTTGTTTTCGAGATTCAATAAAACAGCAGTATAAAATTACAATCATTGATTTATTACAATTTAAATCCCCTATGCTAACATTGCAGGTTTTCAGTGAAAACAATTCCGAGCTGCCGGGAGAAAGCCGACATTATGAATACCGAGTTGACGCAGAGTGGAGCGTGGCCAGTACAGCTGGCCATCCGACCGCACGAACCAATTTATGCGGAAAGAATTCCGAGTGGCTGCTGACTGCGTTGTGGCCACTCCTACTGGCCTTCCGATCGCAAAGGGTTAAAGACTATTTGTTTCTTAAGCCTTTGAGTCCCAGGACAACATCTATCAATGTAAAGTATGGCGAAAAATCCCAGACTGATGATCTGGATGGAATTGTTTTACATTTTCTGTGTATAAAACGCTTATCGTATATAAACTGGACTCTACCTAACACTAACTAACCAATGTACAGCTTAATTAGACTTTTAATAATAGTTCATTACTTATTTATTTTGGACTTTAATAAATGTCAGCTGACACTTGAAGTTCAACTGATCTGTAATACACAGTTTACGAGTTTAGTTGGTAGTTGTTTTCATTGGCGACTGTGGATTGTGTTTTGACCATAATTTTTTAGTTATTGATATTTATTGTGGCTGTGTTTATTTTTTTATATTTAAGTTCCTTATTGATCATTTATCTTTACATTATTATTTTTAATTTGTGGTAATATTTTATAACGTAAACAAAATTTACAAACATATGTTTCGGATTCTTCCTTATCTTCTGAACATTCAGTTTATTTATTTGATAATGACATTGATGCTGACCTAACAATGTTATTACTTATTATATAACATTGCATTATATAACATATTTATATATAACATAGCCATTATATATATATTCACTAGCAGAAACCTAAGCCCTGACACCTATGAACATAACCTATAAAGTTCAAAACTATACAAGATATTATTTATTTGTGACATCAGTTTGCAACCTAAAGATAAGAAATTTCATTTATTTACAAAAAACAATATAACAAATATAATAAAAATAAATCATTTCATAAATGGTTTATTATTTTTTTTCAAAAAAAATCATAACCTAAAAAAGTTATTGAAAAATAACCTTTTTTTCATAAATTTTTACATAAACAACTATACAAAATAAAATGATAACAAGATAAAAAAAAATTGTAGAAAAAATAGTTCTGATCTTTTTGACAACTCATACTTCAATATATCTTATATAGATGATGTTTTATGAACCTCTACAGTAATGCTGTTTATTGGCCGGGGCTTTTTCAACAGACCCATTACTAAAGTGGATGTGTCATATTTTCCAGCATCATATATTGTCTGGGACTCAAAGAGTTAGAAATGACTTGCTTAAAAGATAATATTTCATAAATACTTTGGAAAATAACTTGTTTTTGAATTTGTGCAATTAGAATTTTATAGTTTTGTAGGAAATACTACAGCAATGTTTTATCATAAATAGTACGCTGCATACAAATTACAAAATTAGAGCTCCACAGACACAAAACAAGGTAATTACAAATAATTTTACAAACTGCACTCAAGAATAAATAATTTCAACCTTGTTAAATGCTACTTCCTTGGGTTATAGCTAATTTGTGAGCATGGGTAAGGTTAGGTTAGGTTAGGTAGTATGAAATATGACGTACCACAGAGATCACTATTGGGAGTGTTAACATTTTCAATTTAGATAGCCTTTGTAAATTTCCATTAACAGGTTTGATTATGACTTCTGTAACAATGTAAAGCTATATTTGAGCCTGCAAGATAATATTAACTTTAATTTTATTTATAGTTATTTAATTTAAAAATAACAAATTAATTTTAGTTGTTGAGATCTCTAACAATTGATTTAATGTTAATTTTAAATCAAATTAGATGACTAAACACTGTTAATGTGAATGGAAATTAATTTTACATAAACATTAGATGAGCCATCTAATAGCATGCCGTATTGGGTCTCCAATACTAAACTAGTGCATTAGTTAAACTACGGTATGGAACTTCTTCTTATACAGAGTGATGGGGGATTTAATATAGTTTAATTGGACATTTGCCATCATTTGTTGTATTATTCTTATCTTAGTTATAAATTTAATGATGCAACTTACCCTGTGAAGTACTAGGAACGGCATCTGTTGTAGAAGTGTGTTCCTTTTCTGTAGAGTGAGACTCAACTTCCTGCAACATAAGAAGACATTATTGTAATTACTTTGACTTTGTAAGATGTCATTGAGTTTTATAAAGCTTTGATAAAAACTATAGATTAAGCTTCAAGAATAGAAAGTATGTAAACTACAATAATTATAGAATTAATATCTATGAACATGTGTATACAATCAAACACAACAGTTTTAATTTTTAGCAGTATAGAAAAAGTTAACATGTTCAGTGCTACGGGCGCCAATCGACATCCGCACGGTGTTAGATTATCTGTGCATTAGACGACGTTTGACGCTTTGTGTAATACTACTTTTAGTACAAAATTACTAGCTGATAGTTTACTTTTGAGGTTATGGTATTGTGTAATATTGTTGTTTGGTGATATTTTATTGACATTCGTTCTTGGTTTCAAGAAAGTTCGTAATACTAAAAATGTCAGATGAAAATCCATCGTCGGCTAGAAAATGAAAATTTAATGACAATGTGGATATATACAATTTTACAGTAAGAGAAATAGATTAATTATATTTAGAGTCACAGGAAAAGTATGTTTCTAGTGATAGAACCTATGTAATGATAGAGATGCAGATTATGACCCGAAGAACCCGATGATGATAGAGAAATTAGCCTACAAACCCGAGAAACAAGTTCTAACTCTAGGCTTACAAATAGTTTTGAGAATGTCTGTGAAACACTGTACAATAACAGTAGTAGTAAATGTTAAATGTTAAATTTAAACTACCTTCTAAATGTCAATTGGCCAAAACAGACAAATTATGAGAAAGAAATGTAAATATTGCAAGATGGAAAATAACCGCCAGAAGGACAAAATAGCCGAGAAGATAATAGATTTGTATAGTGGTAGAACTTTACAACATTTAATTTTTAAACTAAATAATATACTTTAGTCTAAAATCCTGATAAACTTACTAATATACATTACAACACAAACATAGAATTAAATGTACATTCAGTACAAGAACTAAAAATTGTGTGGACGCCTATGGGAGTCTGCAGCACTCAATGGAAAATAACAAAAAAATTTGTGTTGGAGATGGCGGACACCCATAGGAATCCATAAATTTTATGTATATATATTTATAATAAATAACATAGAGGTAAAGTTTTGCATATTTGAAGCAAATTATAAAAGTATAATGGAAAATAGCAATGCAGCTCCCGGGGAAAGTTTTATAACACTACTGGTAGCACGGAATATGTAAATCATGTCAAATTTTTTGATGCCCATTTTAAAGTCTTTTTGGTCCAAAAAAGTTATTTTTGGAATGTTGTGATGAAACAAATTACAGTGGGGTCAAAGAGGAGTTATTAATTTAATTAATTAAGCTAAATAATATTTGAAGGGTGCTAATTCAACTGTACTAACATGTAAAACCTAATGTCAGATCCTTTACCAAACTGATCATTGAAAGCTACAGTCCATATAAGGTTAACACATCCAGCTATCTGATAAGCTAATAATAATATTTTGACCATAACAACAGCCCATACTTAAAACAAAATACTTGATTGAACAATGAAAATGGCCACAAGGCCTATCCTAGACCAGAAATTACACTTATTTTATTTTATTTCTATATACACAGATATTAAATAATCATTTGCTTTGTTTATTTTTTACATTTTAAAATAATTTTTGGTTAATGAGCAAAACATGTTCATTTTACAATATTTCTGTAATTATTATAGATCAATAACTTTCCAACGTGTTCGTCATTAAATTCGTTTGACTTATCCAAATTCCACTGACACGTTACTCCCAAATTTCATGAAAATAGTTAGGTTAGGTTTGGTTCATTTTTAGGATATACAAGCTTACAATAAACAGCTTCAACTTAATAATAAGACATCTATTGTTTAGCACCATGGTACTCCAATGAACTCCCCACCCAGATGTTTCATATGTATTTATTATTAAAACTTTTATAAGATGTATAAAAATATAAGTTTGTTCAATAAAGGTTTTTTTTTTTTTTTTTTTTTTTTTTTTTTTAATAATAACTATAGCATCATTGAATACAAATTATACAGTTACAGATAATTGGGTCCTTTTAGAGAGAAAATTATTTTCAATTAACTAATTTAAACAGCTGTCGGGATTAGAAATAGACAAAATACTTATTTACATATTCAGTAGTAGGTAATACTGATTTTGACCAAACCTAATATCAACTGATTGCCATCTAATAGAAAACAAACTATAAGTTTCACATCACTCAGAACAAATAAATTCAGGTGATGATGACGATGACACATCTAAATATTCAATTGCAAAATATTGATGGTGTATGGGAGATAAAATCTAGAACTCTAACAACAAAATCAAGAAGGATTTAAAGAAAATATAGGGCCCCAATTGGATGATACTATAATATAGTCCTCTACAGATGTATCCAGATACCTTTAGTGAACATATTATATATCAAACAAACTTATATACCCCTCAAAAAGAGATGGTAGACAGATATATGGTACTACAAATAATGAAGTAATAAGATTTTTAGCTACAAATATTATGATGGGAATAACAAGAAAGCAAAGTTATGTAGATGACTTGACTTCGAATGAACAACTTTGTGATAAGTCTGAACCACATTCCATGGCTTCTTTGAAATTTATTCAGAAACGATTGCCAAGAAATTCTTTCACACTTTGACAATCTTTATTAAATTTGACCTCCAATAGATCTACTATCAAAAACATTCAAATCTTCTTCCTATCACCCTTTGAATACAATTCATAGATAAAAAAGTATGATCAAATACTTAATTCTTATCTAAAACAGTATGGGTTTAAAATCTGGACTAGAGTCAACAGCACAGGATATGATGCTCAATTTCAAGTTTATACCAGGAAACAATAAGTTACTGAGAGATCATACAGAAGATTTAGTTAAAAACATTTATTTTGTATGCTTTGAGAATAGTGTTAATATAATCTATGATTTAGTACAAAATAATATTTATACTCACAGGACTGAACACTTAAATCGAAAGAACCTTTATTGGAATATTTACTGATTTATGTTTATACAACCACTAAAGTATTTAAAGTATTTTGTAATAATATAATATCATCAACAAGTTTTGTTCTGCTTTAAAGATTTTTTTTTTTTTTTTAGACTATTATTATCATATTTGTATTTTGTATTATTTATATCTATATTAAAATAAACATTCATTCATGGAACACTAAAATTTTGTTCTCATTTCTGCACCAACAATTCTTCATACATTTTATAGTACTCCTATAAACTTCAACTTCTGCATGAAATCAAGATCACTGACAAAGTGAAAAGAGTCGATTTCGCAGTCTTCATTTTGGACAGCATTGAAGAAAATGAGAACTTCCTGGAAAATGTCATGTTTTCTGATGAGGCGACATTTCACGTAAGTGGGTCTGTCAATCGACACAATTGTAGGATTTGGGGGTCAGAGCCACCGCATGAATTCATAGAACATCAGCGAGACTCGTCCAAAGTCAATGTTTGGTGTGGATTGATGCATGATCGTATCGTCGGACCTTTCATCTTCGCAGAGAAGACAATTAATGGGAATATTTATTGTGATATGTTAGAACTATACGTTTTCCCACAAATAGATGATATTGAACAAGAAAAGAGACCAATTTTCTTCCCGCAAGATGGCGCGCCACCTCACTACAGCAACCGTGTCCGTGATGCGTTGAACTTGCGTTTTCCTAATAGGTGGATTGGTAGATGTGGGCCACTTGCATGGCCACCAAGGAGCCCAGATCTGACTCCACTAGATTTTTTCCTTTGGGGACATATAAAAAACATTGTGTACTCCGAGAAGATCCGTGACATTGCTCATCTGAGGGAGAGGATTGTTGAAGCTGTAGCATCCGTCACGCCTGATATGCTGCTGAATACCTGGAAAGAAACTAAATATCATTTAGAAGTGGCCAGGGCAACAAATGGTGCTCATATAGAACTTTATTAGGTATGAAAAAAAAACTTGAAAACATTCTCTTTAATAATATATAGGTTTAATAACTATTAATTTAACTTTACTGTGTGTACTAATAAAACTTTAAATCAAGGAGTTCTTTTATAAACACCCTGTATATTGTAGTTTCTTAGTGATTTCACAGTGCAACCACAGTAATTTTTGAAAAAGTGGTTAGCACCAAAAAAAATTTTTTTTTCTATTTTCTATTAACTTTATTTTGAAATTGCTTGATTTTATACTAAATTTTTTAAAACAAATGCTAATTTGATAAGTCTTTAAATAAGTGGTTGAGGTAATGTAAATCATTACCATTTTAAACAGGTAGTTGTATAAAATTATTAAGCTTTGTTCAAAATAATAAATAACTAGATTTCCTCATTGTTTGTATTTTGATCATTATTCAGGACGTGTAGACGAGTAATTTACTTTTATATTCAACTCTCTAGGACGAATACAGCTTTGAATTTCTACCGATATTGTCCAACATTATAATATTTTTCACTAAATTTAAGTTGTTTTTAAAGAAATTTGGATAATGTTTTGGCAATCGGTAGACATATATGAAGGCGTGGTAATGTTATATAGTAGGAGTTCCCGGGTAAGTTTTACGTGGAGGGGACATGGTTTTGTGTTAAGGTAAAAACAACAAATTTTGTTGGTTTAGATTTTCTCATTGTTTGCATATTGATAATTATTCAGGATGTGAAAACGTGTAATTTACTTTTATATTTAACTCTCTAAGACGATTGATCGTCTTAATAATAAGCTTTGAATATCTTTTAATTTTATTCAACAAAACACCATTTTTCATCTAATTTGAGTATTTTTAAAGGATTTTAGATCATGTTTTAGAGATCAGCAGACATGTATGTAGGTGTGGTAATGTTATATATAACGAACCCCAGGGAGAGTTTTACGTGGTAGTAGAGACGG
Source organism: Aphrophora alni (assembly GCA_963513935.1). Classification (NCBI taxonomy): domain Eukaryota; kingdom Metazoa; phylum Arthropoda; class Insecta; order Hemiptera; family Aphrophoridae; genus Aphrophora; species Aphrophora alni. The sequence continues at coordinate 19,678,427 of OY740779.1, forward strand.
TTATGTGTTATGGTAAAAACAACAGATTTTGGTGGTTTAGATTTCTCAATTGATTGCATATTGGTGATTATTAAGATGTGTAGAGGCGTAATTTGAATTTTTATTCAACTCTTTAGAATAAATTTAAAATACCTTTGAATTTCTATCAATATTTCCTAAGAAAACAGTATATTCCACTTAGTATCAGTTTAATAAGGGATATTGGATGATATTTTGGTAATCGGTAAACATTTATAGCATGGTGGTAGTATGATGTAGTAAGAGTCCTATGGGCTGTTTTGTATTATGTAAAAAGGACAACTTTTGTTGTTTTAGATTTCCTCATTGTTTGTATATTGATCGTTATTCAGGATGTGTAGACGAGTAATTTGTTTTTTTATTCAACACTCGAGGATGAAATGTTGTTTTAACCCTTCGCACGCTGAATAAAATTTGCCTCATTTCACCTTAACGCTGAAATAACTTGAAATATTTTTTTTTTTTCAAAGTTAATTTTTGTTTTCGTTTTGTATGTGAAAGGTTAATTTTTAAAAAATGTCATTGGTTTTCGGCTACATTTAACATTTTTTTATTACATACAACAAAATAGTAAAAAATTGCAAAAAAAAAAAATAGTTTTTATTAATTTTTGTAAATTGGAACAGTTATATTGTGAAATAATATTAAAAAATACAAGGTAATGTTAAAAAAACAAAAAACAACATATTATTGGTCAATTAGTATGTTGGAGAAATGTGATAAATTTCAAAACACGTAGCAGGTTGCAGAGACGGCTTCTCGGTGCAAGTCTTGCAAAAGTATATGGTTTCTTTTCTTTGCCCTTGCTTAGCACATACCACACATCTTGATGTCCTCTTCTATAAAATGTGGCTGTCCGTCTGTAGGTCCCTAAAGGAAACTATAACAATGTATCAAAGTTATATTTCCGAAAAAAAATGTATTTTGTAATAATTGGCATTTTGTATTTGTATACTATTATTTTCAATAATTACTATGTATAAGAAACAATAGATATAAATGTATTATTTGCGAAAAAGTTTTTGAACCTTACCTGTGGTGGTCGTCCCGCTTCCTCGCTTTTGGTCGGTCGGCCATCTTCTCTTGAACCAGCGCTTTTACTAGGTTCTTCCTAAAAAACCTGTGGCTCAGAGGTTTTTTCTGGTAAGCCTCTTGTGTTGCCTTGTAAAGTAAGTACGCATCAATTATGACAATTTCAAGCAGACAGAAAAACAACTTCCTGTACCATTTTTTTGTCCTACGCATAAATTGGTAGGACGAAATAAAGTGATCGCTCCTATCAACACCTCCCATGTGTTTGATATATTCTACTATAACAACGTTTGGCTTAACTGTTGGAGGCTTTTGAGGCCATCTGCTCTGTACATTAGTCATGTCCCGCTTGCTACCTTTGGAGAAAGTGCTCAACATATGAATTGTCTGCTTGTCCTTCCAGGACACCACCAAGGTTGAACCTTTTCTTTGTGCATATAGGTCTCCCTTCTTCATCTTTTTTTCCTTTTATTTTTAGACCTGGCGGCATTCGAGTTCGGTTTGTCATTACAGTGCCTGTCAGATAACAACCGATTTTCAGAAGCTCTTCCGCCAGCTCTGGGCTGGTATAATACCTTGTCGGTATACACATGCAGGCCAGTAGTGGGTGACTCAGGGTATTTCAAAACAACAGATTTGGTCAAAGCTTTTACAATTTGAGTTGTCTTTAGAAAAGTGGTGTTAGGAATTATGCTTCCACTGCCAAAATAAGGTATATCGTAGGTAGATATATCCGTTGTCACTATCTGATACCACAAATACCTTAAGCCCAAATTTGGTGGGCTTCATCGGATTGTAATCACGGAAACGTACACGTCCTTTGAAGGAAATTGTACTTTCATCAACAGAAATATGTTTTCCAGGTATGTAAAAAAACCTGCTCATTTTTTTAATGTGTGCCAGGATAAGATCAATGAGGAAACCTTTAGTCATTTCGTCGATGATTGAAATGTAAATTCCAAAATATATTTAGGAATTCGTCCTTATTGAACACATCACCGAAAAAAGGAATTCGCCCTTCCCAGCCTGTTGTAAAGTACTCCTCGATTGATGGCAACGGCATAAGCCCCGTGTTTATTACTGTGCCAAGAAATGCTTTCATTGTAAATGGTCACATCTTTCCATTTTCTTATTCGAGCATGTGGGGAGCTCACTTCCCTTTGTTTGTTATTTGCAAATATATTGGTTTCTTTACAAATGTGGTCCATTATTTCATCCTTGAAAAACAAATAAAAACACTCAATTGTATCAGTTTCCGCATCAAAAGAAGAAGGCAATGTAGGACCATTATTTACATTATAAATTGGAACGGTGTGAGGTGGGCCAGGGTCATTGTCAGTTACATTCACCTAAACATTGTGAGGAAGTGGCAGAGAGGACGGGAATTGTGGTGCCCTTGCAGTGGGAGGGGTGAGGATGGTGGCCGGAGGGTTAGAGGCAATTGCACTCGACTGAAATGACTGTGCAGATTGTTCGGCATTTTCACTGTCACTTTCACTTCTGTTACTTACATTGTTTATAAGCAGGTCTTCTTCTTCACTGTCTATCAGTTCATCATTATACGCACTTGAAAACGATGCATTTAATGCACCCAGAACGAAAGTTTCGAAATCTGAGTCATCAGCATTTTCCATTTTACTCAATAAATCTTTTTTAAATATTTACAGAAAGACGATTCACACAAAGAAAAATATTCACTCAAGTACTGATCATATATACACATAAAACAAATAAAGCGTTACAAAAAATGTTAACAATCCAAACTAAAAATTATGAAAGATCTATAAAAACAATACTTCTTCAAAACAATGCTCAAATGCAAACACGGAGGTCGTCGCCTATCAGACTAATGAGACTGCGAGTATAGCCGTTATCCGCCCTGTAGAAGCTATAGAATGTGTGCGCCGCCGGGCAATTCCAGACAAAATAGCGTCCCCCTCCACTGCCTCGAGGTGTAGAACTTTCAACAAAACATTTTTCTATTCCTGAATAGACAGCGTACATGCCTCTGCATTCTACCGGAACTTTTGGTGAACTAATTAAAACTAACCATAGGCTAAAATATATTTTTGCAACTTTAATTGTAATTTCGCGTTTGGGTCAAAGTCTACCATTGCGGCTATACTCGTTTGCCGCGTGAGAAGGGTTAATAATAAGCTTGGAATGACTTCCAAATTTGTCCAACAAAACACTATTTGCCTCCTAATTTGAAATTATTAAAAAGATTTTGGATAATATTTAGGTGGTTGGTAACATCTCTATATAGAGCTGTAATAATATATGTCCTATGTGGTAGTTTGTCGGGGGGGGGGGGGCAGATTTGTTTTATAATAAAGAGGGCAATTTTCGTTATTTTAGATTTTTTCATTATTTTCATAATGACGATTATATTATTCGTGACGATTATATGAGAAATTTTATTTTTTTATTCAACTTTCTAAGACGAATGGTTGGGATTGAAACCAAAGGTCATCTCTGGATCTATAAGGAGATTGTCAGAGCTCAACTGACATACGGTTCTCTGGCATGGTGGACAAAAGCGGCACAAGCTTGCAGCGGTTAAGATGCATGCTGGTCACAGGTGCCTTTACGAGCACACCAACAGCTGCCTTAGAGGTGCTTTAAAGCCTGCTGCACCTTATTATTATTGTCGGAGACAAGAATGGCTGCCTACAGGCTACACAACCATGGCAAATGGAAAAGGAGCTACAGTGAGGTGGGACACTCCAAAATTGTCAAGAAGGAATTGAAAAACTCAAAGTTGGAAATGCCATCTGATGGCATGCAAACAGTTTTCTTCACACGACCTTTCAACGGTCTCTCAAACACAAGATAGGACTGGAAAGATGGTAGTAGCTTAACTTTAGCACATGGATCATAATCTGGCTTTTTTAGTTTAGGTAAATTAGTAGTATCAACAACATGAAAAAATTACAATTTATTTTGAAATCTGTTTCTCATTTTAGTGAAATAGGGTGTGGCCTGGTGTGGATTTGTCCACCAATAACTACTGAGTGTTGGCTTTTTATTGAGACCCATGTTTATCAAGACGATTATGAATGCCTGTATTTCTGTAATTGTAACCTGTTGCCAGTGTTTAATCTTACGATAACGCCTAAGTTTATTAATATCTGTTACAGCTTATTGTGCATACACATGTTAGTATATTTTACAATCATTTCAAGTAATTGAACAGTAAAAAATAATTTGAAATAAGATATGGGAGCAGAATTACGAGGGGGGTGTTAGAATTAAGTATATATTATATATAAAATTTAAAGGGGTGAGCAAACAATTGTGTATAGAGTGATCTGTTAGTGGTCTCAAAAGTAAAGTAGATTCATGAATGAACAACAGTTGGAATCATTCTGGGTTCATATGTAAAAATAGATATAATTTGATTTCAATGTTCATATTTGATATTAGCATAATAAGAGTCAATTTAATAATAAGGATATTTTGAGTAGATAAATAATACAGGGAAGAATGATGGTGTTTCATTTTCTTGCATTGTTGTGGTAGTGTGTTTTGTGTTTTCTGGAGTGTTCTGTGTGATCTGGCAGGTCAAATGTATCAGACGAAAAGGTTAAATTTATTACACAATCTGCAATCAGAAGTGAATACCTCGACGAAGCCTAGAGTTATGTATCAAAAAGCAACAATCCACAAAAGACTGAAATTTCACGTATATCAAATTCAGCTATTTTAATGCAGGAATTGAAACTTGATGATGGTGCAAAAGGTTTTAATTTCACTGTTGAAATGTTGAACAAGATTGATGAAAACCAATCATCTTTAGATGATATAATTTTTTCAGACAAAGCTACATTTCATATCAATGGGTCTGTTAACAGACACAATTCACTCATATGGGTATCTGAAAACCCAAATACAATTTTTGAGAAAATACGCGACTCGCCTAAAGTTAATGTTTGGTGTGGTGTGATGAAAAATCGTCTGATAGGGCCTTTCTTCTTAGCTGAAAAGACAATTAATGGAATTGTATATCTCAATTTGTTAATCAATTATTATTTTCCTCAGCTACATGAACTCGAAAACATTCAACATCTTCATTTCTAACAAGATGGCGCACCCTTGCACTTTAGTGCATTTGCCACAAACACTTTGAATGAACAATTTGGACATCGATGAATAGGCCGACAAGGAGTCCAGACCTGACACCTTGCGATTTCTTCTTGTGGGAGTACATCAAAAATATGGTTATCGAGAAAAAACTTGTGACCTAAATCACTTAAGGAACATGATTAATGAAGCAATGACAATCGTTAGCAAAGACATATTAACTAACGATTGGGCAGAACTTGATTATCGATTGGACATTTGCCGAGCGACTAATGGTGCACATCGAAATTTATTAGTTATGTAAAAAAACTGTAACAGGCGACGATTTACATAAATAAACAACATCACCTTTAAGTAATTCTGTTTTCATTTAAATCATAATATATTCAAAACCCCACCATTATTTTATGATAACCCTGTATAATAAATATGGAGTACAAAACTGAACCACTGATGATTAGTTTATTATGTTAATAAAGAACCCAGGCTCAATAAAGGAAAATTCCTAAAAGGGGGAATGTTTTGGTCCAGGTAGTTCCAGATATGAAAAATCATGTTCAAAACCAGTATCATTACTTTCATTTACTTCTTCCCATTCAATTTCATTATCATTATCATTTACTAGGATCATTATTAGTAGGCCTACTATCTGGCAAAATACGAGGTCGACCTCTAGGTCTAGGCTTACCACCAGACGCTGTTGTATTCAAGCTTTCATCTTCAGTGTCACTACTGCTACACGTGTCTATATCTAAAGGTTTTTTTTTTAATACCTGATGGTCCAACAACATCATTTTAAGGGTTATAATTTGGGTCAGCATCTGAATCATCAAATAAAGAACTACTGTCATCGATAGATTCATTGGATGATATATTGCTAAAACTCAACTCTTCTTCAACCAATTTTATAAGAGTATTATCACTCAAAGGTGATCTTGATCACTTCATTTTACAATAAAAAACAAACAATTAACCTCAAATAAACACGCACAATAAACAATAACCACCTGCACAATGATAACATAACATTCAGAATACTAGCTGCTTGGAAAATCACAGCTGATAAAACAGCAAGTCACTCCCCACCAAATTAGAGTTGTTTTAGAAATTGTACAACAGTCTTCGAGTATGTAAGGTATTTTACAGATAAATTGTGTCTTCCTGAGTAATTCAATATAAATATCAAATAGCTTTGAGAATAATTTGCTTACTAAAAACATAAAGTTGAAATGTCCGGAAAACTGGACGTTGAGATTTTACGCAGATACAACCGACGTCCCGAAAACCGGATGTTGGGATTGAAAGGGTTAAAAAAAATTATTTTTGTTTTTACTAACTTTTATCTACAACTATATTACAAATCTCTTATCTTGAAAATAATAATAATAATAAATTTGTTTTTTAGGAAAGATACACTTTTATGTGGAATTTTGGATACGGCTTTTGTAAGAATTTTTGATTCCTGACATAGTAACTCCAAATTTTGTATATATATATATTTTCATTACACAGGTAAATTCTATACACCTTTCTGAGAAAAATGATATAAAGAAGTTGTTTTCAATATTATTACTACTTTTGGTTATTTTTTCTAAATAGGCCTAACTTTTGAACGAATTTCCACTTTTTGCTTACAAATTTATTTTGGCTAATGAAAATTTTATAAACTGATTTTTGTTTTACCAACTTTGATCCACAACTATATTACAAATCTCTTGAAATACTTGAAAATTTTTTTTTTTTAATTGTTATTTAGGAAATACACACTTTTATGTACAATTTTGGCTTCGATTTTTGTACAAATTTTTTAATTTCTAACGTCCTAACTTCAAATTTTTTATATATAATTTTTTTTCATTACACAGGTAAATTCTATGTACATTTCTGAGAAAAATGATATAAAACTGTTCCATTTTCCAAAATTTTACTATTTTTGGTGATTTTTTTTTTCAAATTAGGCATAACTTTTTATATAATTTTGAGTTACCATTTTTCGTACATCTCACTAATTCATTGTTACTTTTGTTAGGATTACTGCAATTTCAGGCTTCTTGGGCCCATCATCAGATCCATATGAAGGAGTGTTATGCAACTAAAATCGCTCTGTTTGGAGGTCACTGTTATAGACATAGACAAAAACACGTTTACACTGAATTATTCAACAAAAAGCCATCAGCTTAAGAAACAGTTGCCAGATTGAGACCCTTCCTGTCAAGGTTGGTTGGATAGGTGGAAGAAACATCATGGTACACCTATCTATCAAACAGTTGGCCTATCACTAGAGAAAGTTTGTCTGGCAACGATAGTTTTAAAATATCATTGAAAAAGAAAATTTGACCCCAGATCAAATTTGCAATGCTGATGAGACTGGTTTATTCTATCGGATGTTACCAAGTAAAACTTTGGCCATGAAAATAGATGAATCGGCAAAAGGTTACAAAAAGACCAAAGATCACCTAATTATAATGGGTTGTAGCAATGCATCAGGCAAGCACAAATTTCCCCTTCTTTTAATTGGAAAATCAAAAAATCCCAGAGCACTAAAAATATAAATCGTGTAACATTACCGCTTTCGTATCGATCTCAGAAAAGTGCATGGATGGACAGTACCATTTTTAAAGACTGGTTTTTTATGTTTTTATTTTGGTGTAATAAAATGTTTAAAAGCTCTCCTGTTGGTTGATAATAAGCCTACACATCCGGCAGCTGATAATAGTTGTCAGTAGACATTACAGTTAAGTTTTTACCATCTAACGTAACTGCACTGATTCAACCCATGAATCAGGGGATTTTCGAGAACATCAAGAGAATCTACATATGGCAGATGTTAGGCCAGCTGAAGTGGCTAGACCCGCCTTAATAAAGTTGTGGAAGAAGTTATGGCCCAGTCTTTGTGACTATCCAGAGAACAGGATTGAGGAAGTAGATGACAAAACAAGTGACACGGGAAACAAATCTAAAGAAATCCAGCCCCAAGAACATGTTTTAAAAACATTGATAGTTGTTCCGATGTTGATTTCAATGAAATAAACAAATGGTTAGTAGCGGACAATAATAGGAGGTTACGACATGCTAACTGACAAGGATATTATTAAATCTTGTCACCAAATGACGAAAACTACAGTGAAGAGATGAGAATACAGATGAGTAGTCGTCAACAATGAATCACACAGACACAGTGACCTATTTGGAGCAGCTGATCCTTTACTTTGAGTGACAAACAGACACAACATCGGCAGAACTTCTTCTGATAAAAAAATGTGTGATTTATGCGGCTTACAAGTGGTGCACAATAAGTTACATGTACAGTACTTTGCCATGAAGTAGACATTACTTTAAGTGAGTTTTTATGTCTTATTTCATATATTAGATCTATAAATATGTTTAAAACCTGCTTTTTTTCAATATAATGACAATTTCTGATAATTACATTTCAAATTTTTGGTTTATCCCATGTTCTCCGGCTACCCGGATTTTTGTTAACTCGGATCGGTTCCGGTCCTAGTTACTCCGAGCTAACAAAGTTGTACTGTACATGTAATTATTTCATTATTTTTGTAAAATCTGTGTGAGCTTTTAATGAAGCCATCTCGGGGTCACTTCTAAAGACCCTTCTAATATGAGGTTAATTAGCCAACTAGTTTTAGGACAAACAAAGAAAACCATGAAAACATCAAACGCCGAAAAAACACAATAGTATATTCTAATCCTAACAGCACACTGTCCAGGCACACTGCTTTACAGAGTCAAACAGGTTCTGTTCATGCGTGGTACATCTGCTAAATAGGCCTTTCCGTTTGAAGCCATTTTTCCTGACGGACATAACGGGCGGTATTTTTAAATCACCACAGTGCATTTCAATTCAATTCAATTTTAAACCCACATCAATTCGAAAAGTATCCTTAAGCACTGGGAAGAGGACAATTTCCAGTGCTTAGGTATCATGAAATGTTGAGCAATCACGTTATTTCGCATTTAACCATCAAAGAAATAAGATGTGCAAATTTCAGCAGGAAGGAACCTCTCCACACTAAGTTCGAGAAGTGAAAAATCTACTAAACACTCAGTTAACTGGTCGTTGGATTAGAAGAGGAAGCGATTTAATGGACTGGCCGCCTAGATCACAGGACTTTTTTCTGTGGGGTATCTAAAGGAAAGGTATACTCCCATGACATAGAAACCGATGAGGATTTAAAAAGGCTAATCGGGAAAAAAATGCTTAACATCCCTAGGGAATTCTTCAGGAATGCCTTTGAGGCTTTTGTTCATCGATGCTACCAGTGTGTAGAAGAAGACGGGTTTCAATTTGAATGATTTTTTTTGTTGTGAAGAAACATGTTTTATCATAAAAAGAAATTTTATTATTTGTTATATTGTGGTAATTAAATTAAAAAGTTATAAAAATCCATAAAAGAATAAAAAGTTTTTTTATTGCTTGCTATAGTTTAAACCATTTTAGTAAAATTAGAAAAATCAGTTATTCAATATATAAACACAAAATGATGGGCTAGGCCTAACCTAAAACAAAGCACAAAAAAGTATATTCACTTAATAATATAAACTTGAAACAAGAAATTACATAATATAAATAGAATATACTATAGATTTTCATAAAAATATGTTTATTGGCTTGTATTCATTAACTAAATTCACAAATATAGACTTACAAAAGAAAAACTAAAATGCCACGCACTTGCTCAATGGAACATCTAATGTACAATGAATGTTTAACCTATCCAAGTTTCTTCTCAGAAGTTGATCTTCACAAAGTAATTTAATGGTTTTAAACCTACCAAACCAAGACAAGTAATATACCATTGAAAATAGCAGATTCTCTACTATACTAACATATACGAGTTCTTCCAAAAATACATATATGTACAATAGATATTTCACAATTCATTGCATGTCGTTATAGCTTGGTAAAATGTTCAGAAAATGTGCTTCATAGATAACTGTCTCTATATATAATATATATCTCCCTGTGCATAAATGCTAGAAGAGTTTTAAAAACACAGATAGAAAGAGGAAGAACTTTTCTATAAGATAGTATCAAGGTTTAGTAGACAAAACAAAATATGGACTTGTGAAAAATAAACAAATGTGACATGTTTTAGGCAAGATTTCGACTTGCAAATGATTATCAAGTATAGCAGCGTTTAGCACTAATTTCATCCCGATTATATCAATGACATCTTACCTATATTTTAACACTTTTGATTATATGAAAGTTCAGATCTTTAACTTTTCATTTATGCCAAATTTATTACGATTAGACAACTTTTAGTGGATGAAAGCTTGAATGGAAAGTATGATGTTTTTACATGTCGCTTAAAGTTGTTAGCGTGTCGCTGTGTAGAAATAGCCTCTTTATAACGTCACGCCATGTCAGTATAGCCGTTACAGGGTTAAACAGTTTTTAGGCTATTATTTTTTATCAATCACCAATATGAGTGAATAATAATCCATTTTGTTTTTCTTTGTGATTTGCACAGATATAACAAATATTTTAGTTTGTTTTATTAACATATGTTAATCCCTCCTCTGCAGTCATTGAACAGACATACAACACAGTTGACGGAGCCTCCAACCCTTCTTTGGGTATAAGATCAGGTTTTAGATCTTGTGAAAAGTGTAACTTTTCAGATCCTGCAAACATTTTAAAATCATCAAACTGTATTTAAAATTTCTTCTTGTATTCAATGTCCTACAATGGAAAAATGTTGTGTAGGATTTCATTTTGGTCAAAAAAACTAAAAACCAAAATATAAATCTAATGCAAGGTAGGGATAAAGCGTAGTTAATTTTGCTGCTTGAAGCGAGTCTGTGAAATAGTACTATGACCAGGGGTAAAGGTAATTTTCGCAGACTAGTTTTGACAGAAGAATCGCATGTTAGCCAATTTTGAATAAAAATCTTACATTTGATGAAATATAAAATAACAAGTGTGGAGGATATGTATTGGTAGTACAAGTTGTATCAATTGCATGTCTAGCACTGGTATTTCATATAATGTGACACACCAAAATATAATTGAAGTAAAGAATTTTAAAATTTCAAAATTGTTCAAAAACCAAAAATCTTGATACTTTTGTAATAAGCACAAGAAAGTAAGAGAATAAAATGTTCTTGATAATTTTTGGGTAAAATGAATATAGTAAAGTTAGCTTAAATTGATAAATTTCAAAATAGTAGTAAAATTTGAATAATGTGTTGTATACAATTAACTAATATATTAAAGTTATAACGAAAAATAAAATATAAAATAAATTTTTTATGTAAATGTGCTAGCTATGGTTTTAACTCCTAAGTGAGAAAATGGAAAAAGAAATAAAGATGAAATTGATCAATAATGCTCAAAATCATATAACGAATATATACAGTCGAGTCTCGGTTAACCATCACCCTTTTTACCGTCAGTTTCTGTTAACCGTCAGGCAGGGGGGAAAATAGTACACATGTATTACGTAATGATGTACCGTATGTATTTAATGTGGTATGAATGTTTACAAGTTAGTATCATACTCAAATTTGATTTTAAAGAATAATGCGTCGTCTAAACAGTTGACCACGGTATTTCTTTACAAAAATTTTATAATGTACAGTACTGTGCCTCAGTCTACTTATAAACGTGACATTATTCACGACACTATTGGGAGCGCGTCACCAATTCCTAGAACAGTGGCCAAACACTCCTTTCCCTCCCACTTCTGTGTCTTAACAAACAAATTATATGTTAGTTTCGTGTGTGGCATCCGACAGTCTTGTCTTATTAAGTAGAAACAACAGTACTGTACATAATTTTAGAGTGATTTTTTATTTGTAAGTTTTGTTTTAGAGTGCTTAGATTCAGTGTGTCATGAGTGAAAAACAAAAACACGTAGTGTTCGGTTTAGACGAGAACATAGAAATTATAAAACGTTCGCCCAAAGGGGAAAGTGCTAGTAGTAGTATTGCACCAATTTATAGTATTGGACGGACAACTGTTAATGATATTAAAAGAGATGCTGACAAAATTGAAAACCACGTTTCGAAAATGATAAATGCTGATGGTAACGTAAAAACCAGAAAAACTATGAAACCAGCCAGACTTGATCATCTTGATACGGTAATGTACCAATAGTTTGTTCAGGCCCATAGTCAGGGAATGCCTCTAACAGGACCTATAACACAACCTAAAGCCATAGAAATAAATAAAAAACTTGGTGGTGAATCCAGTTTAAAAGCCAGCATTGGTTGGTTAGACAAATTTAAGTCTCGTCATGGTATCCGTTAGTTAGACATTTCGGGTGAAAAACTAAGTGCCGACAGTACTGTTGTAGCAGATTATCGTACAAAAATTGTTTTTAATTTTTAACTGTTATGAAACCGGCCTAAATTGGAAAGCTCTTTCCAAGAAAATATTGGCAACATCTTCTGTAAATATGCGCCGGGATTTAAAATGCAGAAGAACCGAATAACTGTTATGGTATGTGCGAATGCAAGTGGGATCTACAGACTTTCATTGGTTGTTATCGGAAAATCTAAAAAACCTCGTACTTTAAAAAATTTAAACCTAAATGTTTTGCCTGTACAATATTATGCTCAGAAAAACGCTTGGATGAGCCAAGACGTTTTTGAGAACTGATTTCACAAAGCGTTTGTGCCTAACATAAAATCTCACTTAAAATCAAGAGGATTACCACAGGAAGCAATGTTGCTCATGGACAATGCACCTACTCATCCTACAAATGAAATGAAGAGTGATGATGGCAACATAACTTGCCACTTTTTACCAGCGAACACAACCTCATTGATTCAACCACATTGGATCAGGGTATAATTGAGACAATGAAACGGCGGTACCGAAAAGCTTTCTTACAACAAGTTGTTTCTAAAGATAATGAATTTAACATCAGAGCTTTTGGAAATCATACACAATCAAAGATGCAATCTTCAATGTTGCTAAAGATTGGCAAGATGTTTCGGAGAAAACACTGAAAAGAGGATGGAATAAATTATGGCATGTGCAAGAAAATGATGTGAATAACTTGGAAGCAGAAAAGGAAAACGATGAAGAAAACATTTTCGAGCTTAGTAAATGTCTTCCGGTGGAGACATAATAATAATATTATTTTAAAGGAAGATGTCATTGAGTGGCTTGAAATGGACAAATTTGATGGGGGGTTTGAAATTCTGAACGACGAAGAATTGATAGATAATGTTTTGCGGGAGGATAATGATGTGATTGAAGAGGAAGAGTGCGAGTTTACAGATGAATCAGCAAAAAAGGTTACTCATTCAGAAGCTGAAAATATGTTAAGCCAATGTATCGACTGGTTCGAGAGACAGGAAGAAGCTGACATCACTCAGGAGTTACTGCTTCGTACAATTCAGAGCATAGCGGCCAAGAAAGCTCGCGGAGTTTTAAAACAAAAGAAAATGACAGACTACATACTTTAAGAAGTAAGATTGGTAGAGTTAAAATTGTAAAATATTGTGTCATTTTTCTACAGTAAAATAACTATGTGTAAAGTAAATATAACTTACATTTATATTACAATTAATTAATGTTTTCGTAGTACAAAATACAGTAGTTGTTTTAAGTTACATTGTTAATAATATCTTTCACATAAAAGGACAGTGTATCATATAGTTTACTGTACAGTACAATACTGTATTTTGAAGACTTTACTAAATTTGTTTAATAAATAGAGTTACTGTAAATAGAAAATTTAAAAGTTTTACTAAATTTTCCCAAGCCTTTTTTTTTAGTTAAAAAGAAATGACAGTACAGATATTCTGTGTTATAAACACTGTTCAAAACTTAATAGTACAGCATTTTTATCAATCGCCGATGACTTCCAGAAGTCTGGGAAGTCTATTTCTGTTATCCGTCTATTCTCTCATCTGTCACCCCACCGGTCCCGAGAATGATGGTTAATCGAGACTCTACTGTAGTACTGTAAATCTCAGGGTGGTCAGTTGATTAAGAAACGTGTTTTTAGAAGGTGTGAAAATAAGTGCGAATAAGTATAACAATGGAAAGTCGGACAATCTTTCTGTCGTGGTTATCGGACTTATACGCTGTGTGCAAAAAAAGTGTGAAGTTTCAAGACGAAAACTCAAAGGTGTAAAAAGTAAAATTTGCAAATAAAGTAAATTCTTGTATCGTGAATTAAATTACGTAAGAATGGGTGGACCGATAATCAACACTCAAAGTTCCAGGACAAGCTCTTGCCGAGTAGAATAAAATGACTGCATCAAAAATGAGATAAATCCCATGGAAAAGCATTAGGAACAGTTTAAAGATAAAACTAAAGACATTTCTTCAGTAACAAGTTCCAGGCTGTAAAGAGTAAAACTTTAAGAAATTAAGATGTTACAGAGGGCGGAGTTATATTGCCAACTAACAACTTTTAACAAAATAAAGAATACAAAAGTGAAAATTAATGTATATATTTCAAGGACAAATAATTAACAGCACTAGCACCTATAAATAGTAAATTAACAGCTTAATAAAAATAACAAAGACAAAAGGGATAATTCCCAAAAGACAGAAAAACTGGTAATAGAATAAGGGGATTTTCTGCTATAAATACAGCCACTCTGCCTCTCACAGGAGACTCTTAAACACAAATTTGTGAAAAAAATTGTAAGGGGTTACTATACCCGAACAAGGAAATTCTGAAATAAGTAAAAAGTAAAGTAAAATTAAAATCTGTGCAGTGAAGTGGGCTAGTTAGTGCTGGTGAAATTAAAAAGTGTGATATCCAAAAGTGTTATAATGCGATTTGTGCATGTTAAAAAGAAAAAGGGGGGGACACGTACAATCCAGCTCAGAAAACAGAGCTGAGTTTTCTTGTTGTAGTCCATAGGTTTTACTTGCTTTTACTCAATCAATCATTTTTTAATTATTGTGAACTAATGACAGTTGTATAACAAACATCAAACTTTATGGTTACCGTATCACTGCAATGGACATTACAATAATGGTTATATAAAAAATTAAAAAGATAGTATAATTACCCAGTATAGGATACGTTTGGTAATCGGCAAAAATTTAAACCTCCATTTTTTATTCATCTTCACGTTTAATGGCTCCAGTAAACTGAAAAAGTGATTTCGATATCCCATCAAACTGTATGTGAGCATGATAACAGACACGAAATTTCATAGAGAAGACTATAGTGCGTTTATATAGAACTCTATTGAAATTCAGAAAAATATTCATGAAAATGTTAAAATGATGCCCATTTTAAACAGATCTTTGTTCATCTCTCGTGTGTTATTCAATTTTTAACCACTAAATTACAAAAGACAAATAAGTTTGTGTCAGTTTCTGCTATCAATTCAAACCATGATTTAAAAACAAGGTTTATTACATGGTTTACTTCCCTCTCTTAAAGAGATACAATACGCTTAACTTACCTCTATTTTAACTTTGGTCAGAGCCAGAGGATCTTCTTTGTCATTATCTACTTTCATCCTACATACAAACAGAAAGACAACCAAGCTTTAGTACTGCACTCAAGTATATTTTTTTTTTTTTTTTAATTTAATTTATTTGCTATTATTGTACCAATTTTATTTGTGTAACAAGAGACAGAATAAACTAATCTAACAAATTAAAATTTAATGAATTAAAACAAATATATGGACACTCCAACTTACACATGTATATAATTAAACATTTACAGTAACAAAAACTTGGACCAATACAAACAGAATGGTCATAGTCAAATCAAACAATATATATATATATATATATATAAAACAAAGGAATTTAAAAAATTAACATCTATCTAATATAGACTGAAGTGAAGTAGAATTGATGATTTTATCATTTATAGCTATCAAACTCTCATATTAGAATGCTTGAACAACAAAAGTTACCCTAGACTGGTTTTAATATTTAATCCAGTTTGTGGGGGCAGCTTTATAAAAATAATAAGCCTATGCCACTGATACTGCAATAAATCAGCTCCTCTGGTATTGTGATTATAAATATTATTATTATTATTATTATTATTATTATTAGATGCTGGTTTACATTTAATCCAATTATGCAAAATAATTTCACAAATATATAAATTTGGAAATGTTAATATTAATAAGTCATTCCTTGAAGGATGCCATTCTTTTTAAACCTGCAATAATTCTAGCACGTTTTTGAAAATGTATCATCCCTTGAATCTCCTGATCAAAGAGTAGCCCCATATTTCAAATGGGGATAGATAGGCCAATAATATGGAGTTAGGCATGCACAGTATTTCTTAATAGTTTTCATTACAAAGATAACAGAACAAATTTATTTACATACAGCATCAATATATAGGTTCCATTTTAGATCAATAACATGTCCTAAAAATGTGATCATTATCACTTTATTATTTAAATTATCTTCTAAAATAATATTTGGAGCCAAATCACTGCAGATGGAATCTTTTTCATTCTTGGTGTGCCTGCTAGCGTGGTATGATTGTACTCTTTTGTAAGATATGTTATGTTAATTCTTGAATTTAATTTAATGAAGCTAACCTTTATGAACTAACCCTTTGTTCGGGCGTCATCTTTGTAAGATATGTTATGTGCTTTAAGAGCTTTTAATCAATTTTTAAGTTACTTACCTAGTTGTAAGTCTGCGTTCTTACAACTCTACATTTAAATTTACCATTTTTAATTATCCTAAGGGCAGGATTGCAATCTCAAATCGTAATTACAGTTACTAGCATAGCATGGCACAGGTTGACACAAATTATCTAGCCAGACATTCTTAGTAAAACAGAAATCTCCTTTTTTATTTTATCAAGAAACAAAGACATTATTATTTAAGTAAAAATATCATTAACATTTATCATTTAACTATATGAAAAATTAGAATTATCAACATGTGCAAACTATTGTTACTATTAATGTTCAAAAATCAAAGTTCTTATTTATGTTCCAATTTAAACCAATGATGTTACATTTTTCACTTTACTCACGAGTTACAATGTCCATATACTTTAAGTTGTTCTAAACTTCATAACTAACGAAGATTTTCTATCTTAGACTGAAGGCAAGTCTGTCCAGCCATTTTTTGATACGACTGCTCCGTGTAGATTCCTGACAAAGACTGACTAAGCAAGCCTTTCTTCTTGGCCGGAAAGACTCTCTCGCTACTCGGCAAAGCTAATGCTCGCTGACTCATGGGAAGTTTATTCCAGGTTTCCTTTTCCTTTATTTTTGCCTGGTGATTTTATCGGCGTGCACATTTCAAAATTCAAACTCTCAATGTTATTCATTGTTTTAAACTGTTTCAACAATCATTGGTTATCACTGTTCATTTGTGGAACACTTCACAGTTGCTTATCTTTTATATAATTTGTTTATTTCTTATTATTATTCTATATATTACTAATATTAATCCTAACATTTATTGTTTTATTATTTTTATTGGTTGGGAGATGTCCCATGCTTACACTTTAAGAATCTTTGAGATGTACAATCCAGTCCTGAATATTTATTTAAAAGGGGCGAGTTCTTTCCCCTTATTGACACAATGCTAGTGTCTTTGAAAGACCCGATGGATCAATTTTGAAACCATAAATCAAACTGGAGATTTTTGTTTGACCTGCAGTATGTACCGAAATAAGAAGCACTTATAGAATATTGCAAAAATTACCAAGAACTTACTGTAGTTTTATTAGACATAAAAGGGAGGGCTTGAACAATGAACTTTATCACATAAACATAATCACAAGTAAGGAATAAAAAGCAGATATCTCCACTGAAAGCTCTATAAATTATTAAGAAAAACTACCAAAGAGATCTCTTCACCAATCTGTAGATTTCTCTTCGTATCCTTATAACCATACCAGTTACAGTGGCAGGTTGTGAACGAAGCTACAGTAAGTTAAAATTGATAAAAACTTACCTACTTTCATCAATGACAAAAGAAATTTAAGTCACCTTGCAATTATCTTCATAGAAAAGGAAGAGAACAAAGGTCCCAATATGGAAGAGATCTTTGACCGCATTTCCAAATCAAAAACACGCAGAATTGCTATTTAATCTTCTTTTTTTATGAAGATAAATTTTGGTTTTAGGGGTAGCCGCAAATTGAAAAGTTTTTGAACCATTTATTATAAGTAAAAACTGTTTTTTTGTTTCCAATCATACGAAACATTATTTCCTTTCCTCTAAAAAAAAAAAAAATGTCTTCACCTTGATACCTCTAAACTCTATAATTTTAGTTTTTAATTGTAGAATTTCTAAGGTTTAAAAAAACACTATTGTAATAAGTTGTAATTCAGTTACTTTCCAAGGCAGGCCTCTAGAATGCTTTAGTTGTTTAAGATAATTGAACAACAGATCTTTAACTACATTTAAATGTGAAATCAGCAGAAATTGATCGCCAGATTAGTAAAGTTTACTTCAAAAATGTAAATGTACTCCTAAATACATACAGGTCAGAGTGCTTGTTGCAGTAACATAACACATTGTGCCTAGTCAGACTTGGTATGTTTCAATGATTATGAATTTATTATTAAGTAGTTCACTCACCAATTGTTTTCTTCTCTTTATAATTACCATATATTACGGTTTGGTCCTTTTATCTTTTAAATAATACAATATTCTTGAAATATATATTGAGTCCAAGTATCTTGATTGTTGTGGCTCCTCTGCCTGCTTAAGTCCTCTTATACTTTTCTTATTCTACTTTTATTTTATTTTCACTTCCACTTCACTGCACTTTTATTGACATATTTACTAAATGATTGAAATGGCAGGTGTTATGAAATGGGCTATGTAATGGATTTTTTTCTTTATCATGACTGTTTTGAGTGAGGTCAGGGTTTGAAATTTATGATATGAGCCGTGAGGTGATTTTCATTTGTCCATTTACATAGCTGAAATTCAATATTGTTGTACTGTTTATTAAACACACGTATACAATAAATTCTTTCATAAACTGTGTTATTTATAACTTAGCTTATTCCACATCCTTATCCTGATAAGTACCATTAGCTCATGTGGAGGTTGGCCACTAGGCACACTTAGACTAACCTATAATAACAGCAGCCAACTTTACTGTATTTATTTCTTTGATATATGTACTTCTCTAGAACATATCTCCATAATTCAAAGGGATGATGTTTTGATCATTTATTCAAATGTTTAATATAACTTAAATTTTGTGGAATGAGAACGAAATTCAAAATTTCAATTCTAAATTTAGCGTAAGATATATTTTTTAAATAATCATAATTTAATAAATGTTGGTTTCCTTGAAATTATATTTTTGATTTATGAATTGAACCAAGATTTTATAATAATAAATTTTTCGACCATAGTTCATTCAGGTAGAACATTTCGTTCCATGTTGGACATATAATTATTATAGACAACATTCTTATTAGCAAAAATTGTTATGCTTTGGAGTTCTTAAAATAATATCTTATCAATCTTGCCCTGATCACCCCCACTCCCCCCCCCGAAAACGTAACTGTGACCTAACCCACGTTGACCAAAGTTGTAACAATATGAGAGCTTACCATAACCCAAGATCAGTGTTTGAGTGTCTCCTGTATGAGTGTGTGTATTTTCAAATCCATTATGGTACAAGAGTAAGAGTAATATTAAAAGGACAACAATCCATCTAGATGTTCGCAACACGACAGATATTCCTTGAATAAACAACCGATATTATTAAATGAAAAGAATGTATCATTTTAATGTTATACAATCCTTCAAGTTACTACTAACCTGAAAAACGTAAATGATATAATGTTTTTTGTGCACATGAAATTTGTTGCAATGGTAACGATCAAGAAATCACATCAAGATAGGATGTCAGGAGATATACATTACATGAAGAATATGGCTGTAATAATAAAATAAACAATTTATATAACCTAAACATATAAAAGGAAAAAAAAGATGTAACTGACAACCTAGTTGTTTCCAATTAATTGTGATATACTGTTAATTTTTAAAGACCAAAAGAATAAATTTGTGTAAATTGAACAACTAAGTTGTAAAACTGAACCATTGTAAATATCATCTACCAAACAATCCATGGACTATAAGAACAACCACTCATGATTTAAATAGTTAAAATCTATGAACAAATACCATTTAAATTTGGCTACAACAGTTTAATTAATCCTCAATTACTGTTCAACATTATTATGTAAAAGGAAAACAAGTTGTACAAACTCACCATGAAGGCACTGGAATTTCCATTTCTTCTTCTTCTTCTAATTCTGTTTTGATATCTTCAACAGCTACAAAGTAGTCCATTTTCTATAAAATGAAAAAAATATTTACATATTAAACAATTATTTTGAAGTTTTGGTTAAGAATTCAGTATATTATATAGTAAAACGTAACATATTTGCATCATTCATACATTAACCGCAGAACTGTATTCTGTTATGAATATTGTTAGAAAAATTAGGGAAAGAATGAGCATATCAATCAGCATGGAAAATTAAAACCAAGATAGTTGCAATGTTGAGTACCTATGTTGTTGTACGAAGAGCGACTACAGAAAATTCTGTATTGTGTTTAGTTGACAATGTTTTCTATCACTATCACCGCAAAAACAAATGCATATTTAAGAATGGTTGAAAAATGTGAACAATTCTTTCCCTCCTTTTTTTAAGTTCATTACTCCCCCCCATGATTTCATAACTTGTACTTGTCTCTTTCTTGATACAAAAACCTTTTTCCTAACATAATTGCATTCTATAAGAGAGGGCAAAGTTTTTGTTACTAAATATTTACTAAAATGCTGTTTCAACACCTATTTTTCTGGGGTAGTCCATCTAATTCGTTGTTTGCTGAATTGGGGTTAACGGAGCATATTTTATACTGGTCACTAAACTTGTTGGTGTTGCTGGTCGTTGTATGTTCAGTTCAATCTGAGTGGCCACTTCCTCAGGTTCATCAACATATTACGATGAGTGATCTTCAATTCTATATTTGCATCAATATCTTTGTTAATAATTTAAATCAATGATCAAGGTGAACTGTCAAAGAGCAATTATCACAGTGAAATGTGATTGCATAATGTAAAAATGCAATGATCACAGTGCATTTATATCCACGAAAGCCGAAATATTAGGCTGGTTTAGTATAATGATAGCACCTTGTAATTATTTTTTAATTTTTATGTCATAGATCAAAATGTTTTCTATCACTGTAACTACCACTATCACTGCAATTAGGAAAGTAGCCTCATAAATATTGGTTAAGCAATATTGAAGCAAAACAACCTAGTTATCTGACGCCATGAATTCCCTAATGTTTAGCATAAGTTGTGGGTAATTAATCCACCAAAAGCTGGCTGGTTCATTTTATATTTATTATTTAGCACATTTGGGAGAATAACCAATCTGTAAATCCACAGCTTTCAATTAAATATGACTCTGCCACACATTGCGCAGACTCTCTATAGATAGCCCAATGGTGAATCGAAAGTCCCCAGTTGGTGACAAATAGACCAACTTTCATATTAAAACAATTTTATTACAAAAATATCAATGTTTAACACTTTGGAGGAATGGTTTAACACTTAATCTCAAAGTGCAGTGTTTCATAATATTATATTATAACAAGCGACCCGCGTACCCGTGTTACGACAGGTAAAAAATTTTAAAAAGTTCATTAATCTTAAGGCGAAATTGATTTATAAAAATGTTCAAATTTGATAATATGTCATTTCACGTGATCGATTACAATGAGTCTAAAACTCATTTAACTTTGTTCAGTAGTTCAAACTAATTAAGAAAATATATAACAGTGATAGGTTCAACTGTTTATTAATACATATAGGTTCATATTTATAAATGTATTTATCAATACTCATAATACTTCTCTAAAAAAGGCATTACGTGTGATTATTTCACTATCAGCTGTAATTGACTATCCTTCAATTGAATGAACAAAGATTTTCACTCTTGAAAACGAACGACATCGATTGAGAGCTACATAAAGCTGACCATGGGAGAAGACAGGGTGTGGCAAAAATAGTGCAATGCGTGACAAAGATTGACCTTGTGATTTGTTGATGGTCAAGGAAAAAGCCAAAATCAGTGGAAACTGAGTACGTGAGAAACTTATTGGGATAGAAGAGTCTGAGGGAGAAAGTTCTATTCTTGGAATAAGAACTCGTTCACCTGCTGAAGCTCCAGTTAAAATCGTACAATCAATAAGGTTCTAACGCATGATCTCAACTCTCAAACGTGTTCCATTAATAAGTCCTAAACTCGAATCCAAACTTCGAATCAACATAACCAAAGCACCAATTTATATCTTGGAAGACCGCTAATTTGAAGTGTATTTAAGAAATCTGTTGGATACTTACGTTATTCTGTACCGTCACTGATTTCCTTGTCAAAACTAAGGTATACTTTTTCTTCTCCAGGAAGTAGTTCCATGACTTCGTTATTGATAAGATTACAGTCTTTAACCTATTACTGTAAGACTGGGATGTAAAGGCATCAAACAATCTCAAGACAACCCCGTAAAATAAGATCTTACGCATAAAATAAGATCTTGCAGAAAACAAAAAAGAAATATAACGTAAAATTAAGTAAAACTTGCTAACATTTACAGTGTAAGGATAAAATAATCATCTTAAAATGACTGAGTTTAAACAAACTTAAATGTATTTAATTTCCAACAGCTTATACATTTTTGTTTTTTATTTACAATTATTTGTTTACTTTTTATATATCGAAATAGTTTCAATATGGAGATTTCTGAAACTTCAGGAACCTATATCTCAGGAACCACTTGACTTATATACTTGAAACTGCGGTTTTAGCAGTTTCTCACTAAGGTCTATGATTGTGAAAAATTTCAAGTTCCTAGCCTATACAGTTTTCGAGCTGAAAAATCAAACAGACAAACTTAATAGCGTATTTAGCTGGTTTATTTGGTATCTGCACTAGCCTACATAATGTACAAGCATTTCATCTAATGTAACATTTTCAGAGGGAGCAAAATATGTATTACAGTTAGATACAAACATATCAAAAAGACTTCTCAGTGCAGCAAGATTATCTGCGGCTTTCCTTTTTTCCCTGGAGTGAATGTTATCGAATCTAATACGAATTAGAAACCTAAATCTTTTTAGCATATTTTCTCTGAAGATGTCCCAAAACTCTTCTATTTTAATTTTACTACTATGCAATGATCCAGCCATGTAAAGTAAAACAAAATAAGCTTTAATTTCAATTTTATCTGTTTGTATAAGGTATATTTGGATCACTTGAGAGAAGTTTTGTTTTAATGAGTCAATAAAAATGTGTGTAGATTTAACAACCAAGTCAATCAAAGGTTCATTAAAAAATAAAGCCCAAAAGTCAATTGGAGTGTCTACTTTCATGGCAGCTCTGATGCTTCCAGGCGAGTGTATGATATAAGATAAATTCCTTGTACGGACATTTAGTGGAAAACAAGTTATTTCCATTTGGTCTTTTTATCATGAACCATTCAAAAGCGTAAAGGGGTACATGATTCAGTTGTGGCAGTACGAGGATTGGTGGAACTAGTCGTGGCAATGGATGAATCATAATCATCAAATGGAGAAGGCATTTGTTGTTCTATATTTTCTGTTTCTCTTTCACTGAGATCACACTCACTATTAATGTCGTGATCACTAAAAACTTCAAAATCAGAATCTGCGTTTGAATCGTCATTGTAAAAGATTCTGTCTATTTCACTATTTGAAACATTATTCCCTACCAGTTTATGTAACTGGTATAGTCTTAACACTAATATAATTTTAAAATATTGCAAAATAAAAATAAATTTAACTATTAGTAAAAAATAACTATGCGAAATACACTAAACATAAAATGAAACTGGCCGAAAACGATAACGAGAACGGTCGGGTTGGGTCTGACAGGCCCACGAGCAGTCTAAAGCACAACTAATCAATAACTAAAGAAAAAGAAAACTGGTTTGAGACACTAGCGCTGTCTTTAGAGTGTTTTGGAAAGGTACAAGAGTACTTAGATCAAAACAACAACATTAACTACAAAAAAAAACTAAAGCTAAAACCGGCTGGGTGTCACAGACCCAGCTCGACCATTCTAGGTTAAGAAATATTTTTCGAAGGTCATATACATTTTTATTTATTATTCGTAGATATATGTTGTGTATTATTACATATAATACTACCGTATTATATGTAATAAATTGACCGTATTGTACAGAGTAAAAATTTAATTTTTTTTTTTGCAACTTTAACCCTTTTAAGGCAAGACCCTTTTTTTGGATAGTATGCTGTAAAGGCCAGCTATTGAACCTGTGTGAAGAAAACTAACCTATGTTTAACCCGTAGAGAATAGTTTCAGTAAAAAGTCATAAAATCTTTATTTTTAATCATAAATTATTGTTTTTTTTTTACATTGTCACATATTAATTGTGTTTTTAAGAAAAAATATATAATTGACAACTATAAATTCAAAATATAACAATAAATGAAGTGTTGGTATAAATATTTTTATTAAAAAAAATAATAATAAAACTGATTCAACAAAATAAATACTGGACTTTATTATACACAATTATAACAATTGTATTCATAAACTATACTTAGCTTATAGCCAGAATATGAATTTTGATGTTTAACTTTATTAGAAGTGAAGTTGAGGTAAATTTTAAAAAGTTTGACAATGCACTTAATTTAGCCCAACACAGGAGAATTCTTACACATACAATCAGGTCACTTATATGTTAAAAACATGACATTCATATAACCCAAAATAAATATAAAACAAACTATTAGGTAAAAATTTACTAAAAGTACTATTTACTATATTTAAATGGTTATGTTTCTTTATCAGCAACGGTGTTTCTCAAAACATAAAGGATGGATCCCTTTCTTACAATTACTTTAATAGTATATATTAGGTCGTAGGACATTAGGTCGTAGATGGGGTAAGCTGCAAAGATGGGTTAATGTCTGATCTTTAAACAAACACAGCTGACATTGAGAATACATTATTCAACCTTCACTTCAATCTCCGTTCGGAAACACAGAAACTATGCCGCGGCCACGCCAGTATAAAGTTCGTATGACATTTGACGAAGAGTTAACCTCTGATAGATTTTATATTGTTTTTTGTGTCGTGTTATCGTGTGTGTTCAGTGTCATTATGTATTTTATTTAAGTGTTAAGCCTACATCTGACGAAGCCGGCTGTGAACGGCGAAACAGCGCTGTAGTGTTTCTACAACAAAATAAGAATTTCTCTGACTACTAAAAAAGGTAACTAATATATATATATATATATATATATAACTGATATATATATATTTATACATCAGCAATTCGTAAAAAGCGAATAAACTTTATAGTTTTACATAAGATTATAAAGAATATAATAATTTAATAGTACAGTAGAATCTCGGTCATCCGCCCTTCAGTTATCCGCCATTCCGTTTTATCCGCCAAACAATCGGGATTTAAAAAAAAAAAATTAGCGGAACAAATTTACATTTTAAAATAGTCTGCAGATAGCATGCGCAGCGGGTGTGTGACTGTTCATGCTCTATTGCCAATGTTACTGACAGTACTGCAGGAATTTAGCCAGGAGAGGAACTGTCCCCCCACCATTGTCTTTCTTCCAGTGCCTGCCTACCTCCTTCAGTTGCTTGTTTGCTCCCGCGCTTAAAGTACTGTTTCTTTGTGTCTTCAGTGGAAAGTAAGGTTATTTGTTCACTAACAGTTTATTATTAACAGTTTTTATTAGATTTAGTGAATGATTAGCGGATTAAGTGTTTGTTTTCAATCGTAGCTATGGAAAAACAACAAAGGAAAAAGGTTGTCTTATCAATGCAAGAAAAACTTAACGCATTGAGAAGACTGGATAAAGGGGAAACACCGCAGAAGGTGGCTGATGACTATGGTGTCGGTCGTCGTACGGTTGAAGATTGGAGGAAAAACCGATTAGAAATAGAAAAATGGTGTTCCTCGTGAGTTACTGAAATTGACTTGAAAGACAGAAAAACAATGAAAAAAAGTGACTACGAAAAAACTAGCAAGGCTTTGTACATTTGGTTTGTTCAGTTTAGGAATAAAGAAGTGCCTATATCCTGGTCCTATCCTAAAAGAAAAGGCATTGCACTTTTAAAATGAATTTCAAGAAGGAGATGAAGAGTTTACAGCAAGAATCGGCTGGCTAGACAGATGGAAAAAACTTATGGAATTCGCCAGCTGTCTATTTGTGGTGAGAAACTGTCATCAAATTTTGAAGAAATGGCAGCATTTAAGAAAAAGTTTCAAGCATTTATTGAAGTTGAAAGTTTGACAGGTGACCAAATACTTAATTGCGACGAAACAGGTCTCAACTATAAAATGTTACCGAGTAAGAATCTCGCAGATAAAAGCGAATCAGCAGCTCCTGGGTATAAATGGAGCAAAGAGCGAGTGACCATTTTGGCCTGTAGCAATGCTACATCAAACCATAAAATGGAACTCTTAATGATTGGAAAATCTAAGAATCCCAGAGCTTTTAAGGGGATTTCAAAACATGCTCTGCCTGTAAAATATTTTAATCAAAAAAATGCACGGATGAGTAGTGATATTTTTAAAGACTGGTTCTTTAAAGCGTTTGTACCTTCTACAGAGAGGTTTTTAAGAGACAACAATCTGCCTAGAAAAGCAGTTTTACTAATAGATAATGCGCCGACTCATCCTGATGACAATGAACTTAAAGATGGTGATATAAGAGCCATGTTCCTTCCTCCAAACGTAACTGCCATATGTTAACCCATGGACCAAGGTGTTTTGGAGACACTTAAAAAAAACTATCGAAGAATCCTTCTATCAACCATGATATAAGAAATTGAAGATGGCCGAGACTTGATCAGTAAACTGAAAGCTATAAACCTGAAAGATGTATCCTACTGGATCGCAAGTGCCTGTAGGATAAAGTCGGGGGACAAACAATAGCGAGGTCATTTAGGAAACTATTTTGCCCTTAGTGCAACGAATCCCTGAATGTGAAGATGTATCTGTGGCTGAAGTTGGAGAGTGGCTCTCTGGAGATGACCAGCATGAAATGAACTATGAAGAAATTGTTACTCTTGTTAATTGCTAATTCAACTACTAGTAGACTTGCAAAGAGGCTACTTAGACCAAACAAGAAACATGCTGAACAACTCATCTCTCTTAGAAGGGATAACTTGAGGTGGGTGGTTGGGCTCTTAACGAGCCACTGTCACCTCAGAA
Source organism: Aphrophora alni (assembly GCA_963513935.1). Lineage (NCBI taxonomy): Eukaryota > Metazoa > Arthropoda > Insecta > Hemiptera > Aphrophoridae > Aphrophora > Aphrophora alni. The sequence continues at coordinate 19,705,775 of OY740779.1, forward strand.
AACACCTACACAGGATAAGGGATTGCTGCAGAAAATACTTCCAGGAAATGTGGTTTGGCTGAAGAGTCCGCAGAACACATTCTCTTAGAGTGTGAGGCGTTAGGACGAGCCAGGCTATACTCTCTAGGCCCTCCGGGGAAAGAGATGGGAACCATCCTAGACAACCCTATAGGTAGTATCTGTTCCTTTATAAGGATGACAGGTATTACTGAGTGGGTGTAGGAAGGAACTTAAGGCGGCAAAAGACCTTTAGATCGACGCCGGTGAGGCCTCTGAAGGAGGCTATCACAGCCCAGTTAAAAAAAAAAAAAAACTATTTTTTACACCACAATTTTAATATTACAATTTTGTCGCCCAACGTGGGGCTTTTCGTAAAATAATTACATATTTATATGTAATATTACAAGGTATTTTGCCTTTTAAACTAGAAAAATAGCAAAAAGTGAGGGAGGGAAACGTGAGCCTGGAGTTTCGCCATATGAACTTTTTAGTTATTATAAATAGAAAAAAATCGCATCATCTCGGCTATCTTCATCATAACTTAACTTTTGTTTTAAATTGGAATATTTTTTCCAAGGAATTCGATTAATCAAAAACTCTTGGTGGTGTAAAATAATTAAATATTTATATTTTTTTATACCTTTTTATCTGTAAATTACAGCACTATATATATTTATATAGTCATTTTCTATGTTTTATGCCTTATATCATAGTTCACAAAAATAATATCATAGTTCATGTTGTACATCTTGCAGTTGACAATTTCATTAAATAATTAACAATTGACTTATTAAACACAATTCAGTGCAGTGATACACCTCCTGTTGATTACGACACAATCCAAGACTGTCACATTTCTCTCTTTCATTCAGACACAAAACATATGACACATCGTACTGGAAGCACTTAACTAGGTCCAATTAAAGGAAAGCATGTGTCAAATTGATTAATTTATACGTGAATTTTAAGAAAGCTTACCTATTCAAGGAAACTTCTGCATACACTTAAAGTTCCCAACCTATTGCTGTCTCCAAATTGAGGATTTAATCAGAACAATGATTAAATAAAACATAATAAGTTTTTCATTAATTTTAAGTAAATATTCTTTAATCACAATTTTAGAAAAGTATGTGTTTAATTATTATATACAGACAAACATTTTAGAAAAGACATAAATTATTTTAATTAAAATAACTTTGTTAAATTATTTTTTAAAATATTATTATATATTTGTCTTTCTTTTCTTTTAATGGTACCATTTAATTAACAAAACATTTATTAATTTTAATTTAGATTTTTAAAAAAACAATTATGCAATTTTTAAAATTTTGGTGAAAATAAATTTTTTAATTATGGACGCCAGAGAAAATATTATTTTCAAATTTAGAAAAAAGTCCCTTTTTGACTGGGGGCTATGCTAGCTGCTCCACCCTTTAAATACATTTTTTAAACTGAAATCGAAACCTGCTAACTTAACACATTACTTATTTTGCCTTTCAAAGTAGAAATTATAAATGTGGTTTCAATAACGATTTAATTAAATTATAGTGATACAGTTTTAGAGCCGTAGCCAGATGGTCGAGAGAACTGTTTCATTCCTTGTTCTGATTTTATTTAGTCATAATGCGTCAACCAGTATGTAGGTTTGTAGGAATCATGAACTAAGCCTAATTAGGCATTAGAACAAAGACATCAATCTTTATTCTCAATATGTAATTTTATTTTATTTTAAACATTCTAGCACTAATACAATTTAAACAGTATGCACTTACATTTCAATTCATGCTACAACAATTTAATAATGCTGCATTCACATATTAACCCTTCATTGCATGATTTTTTAAACAAAATTATTTTTAGTTAATCAACAATAAAATGTATATTTAATTTTTAGTTCACATTTTTGAAAATTATTATTTGATTCAAATATGAATCACTATGGACTGCAATACTTGACCTAAGCCCGAATTAACCCTGAATTCGCCGTATGTTAAAGGTTTTGTAAAAGTTTTGTTTTCTTAAAAAATTAATAAAATATATTATTTTTATACAAAACCTAACTTATAAGACATCATTTTTCTCAGAACGATGCATAGAATTCATCTATGTAATAAATTTTTTTTTTTTTTAACGGTTTTGGAGTAAGTATGTTAGATGTCAAAAAATGAAGTTATCATTTTTCAGAAAAACCTGTATCATCCAAAATCAATAGCTTACCACCTTTTACTAAGATATATAAAAGTTTTGTGTCATATTTGTGAATATATTTAGAAGAAGAAAAAAAAAGTGAAACAGAGAATAACAGTACCCTATATCATGTACTGCCAACTTATAGAATGAAATCTCCTCTACAACATACTATAAAGAACAATTACAAAATATCGATACAAAAATCGATTGTTATTTTTAGTAAACTGCACAGAATGCCAAGTGAATTTCGTTCCGTTAGGTTTCTACTATGGTCAAGTAGAAATATCTTGCGATCTATGAGACGCGGAACAATTTGTAAACTACGGTTTGAAAGAGAAAGATGTGACCTATAGAACAGTGTTTTGGTCGACCTATTTGACAGAAAAATAGATTTGTATCACATGGGAAAAAATGGTGTCGCATTTACTAAAATCTGCACAGTTCAAATCTATGATTTTAAGCATAAAAAATATGCGAACTTCACCAATTTTTGGAATATTATTTATAACGTTTTGTGGGGTTTTTTGCATGATTATGCATCTACGGAACACTAGCTTTCCAACGGTATTTTATTTATTGCAATAGGACGATTCTAAGTGGGCGAAATGTTGAATTGCAAAATATGTCTTTTCCGGTTGTTAGATTAAACCATGCGTCGCCGAACGACCTCATTCAGCGAATGGAGGGTTAACTATTTAATCTTTCAGTCAGGTTGGGTGGAAACTTTTTTGATAGTTAAGTAGTCATTATTTGATTTCAATTATTTATTGTTTGTACACAAATGCTTTTCATAACACAAATGTTGGTTCAAGTGAACAATATTTCAAAATATGATAATTTTTTATTATAAACAAGTAAAAATTGTGAAATAGTAGGCTAAAGATTATTAATATTGTATAACTAAACTAAATTTTTTTATCATCACAATTTAAAAAAAAGATTATACAGTATTTATCTTGTGTGGTATTCCTTGAAACAATTTTGATTTCTATTTAAACAAAGTCCAACATTACACTTCTCGCATATAATAAAAGTCTGTCTGTTGCAATCAGGATGTTTGCATCGTATTCTATTGTCTATAAACACAGGCCAATGGTCTACGCCATCTTTCCTTACATCACTTGTCGGTAATGGATGCTGAGGCCCTCTTTTTTTCTTCGACATTTGCTCCAGGTTATCAGAGCTTGGACGTAACTACTTTTGTAATTAACAATGATGTTGTTGTGTTTATCAGTTATAGTTATTGCCCTGAGGAATTAGAGAAGGGGGTGTATGGTTGGGTGTGATTTAGAGCTTCACCGATGGTGAATAACAATTGAGAGAATGGGCAATCTAGATAAACTGTTATATGGGTCTGGTTATATTCAATACCCTTGTAGATCAAGCACAACAGATCTGCAAATGATGTTGTTGTGTTTATCAGTTATAGTTATTACCCTGAGGAATTAGAGAAGGGGTGTATGGTTGGGTGTGATTTAGAGCTTCACCGATGGTGAATAACAATTGAGAGAATGGGCAATCTAGATAAACTGTTATATGGGTCTGGTTATATTCAATACCCTTGTTGATGGTCAGTATCAAGCACAACAGATCTGCAAATGATGTTGTTTGGGCGACAGTTGCAAAGCGTGAAGCAGTTTTAGAGGACATACAGGAAAAATAGTTTGTAATACGTCGGTTTCGCTAGTGTTGGGTTGGAGCAAGGCTGTCACATCTCTTAAATTTATTATGAAGTGGGATGGCATTGTTGGTACCCTATCCTCAATGGTGATATGGCTATACTCATTTCTCAATTACTCAATTTAAGTCTATACTCATTTCTAGCTTAAATTAGGTTGGTGATCTAAGGATGGAGAATTGCATTCTGAGTGTTGTCGTTAATATTAGATTGAAGTGTTAGGATGCGGCAGTGGTGGTTTAAGGACTCTGAAAGTATATTATGTGAATTTGGGTGTTCTAACATAAAATTTGTGGATTTTGGAAAATGTATTTTTGAGTAAATTACAAACACGTACTACATATGTTAGCAGCATGATACAAAAATGGAAAATAAAGCTCTTATAAAGAGGAACAAGATTCTTGTGTCAGAATTTTAAAAATTCCTATAGTAGACATCCTACAGGACTTTTAATGTTGGACAAAGAAAATTTGGTAACGAACAACCAAGGAGTTGTACAAGACGTACTACGCAAGAGGATGACGTATTAGGGAGGCGGTCCTTTGTGCCAACCGCTATCATATTAGAAAGATATATTAGTATAATTAAAAAACAAATAAATATTGGACGAATTAAGTACAGTAGTCTTAAAGTGCAATATACTAATATATGATACGCTCTAGAGATGATACGCTTTTCTCTCGTGTGTTAAATATGCAAAAAAAAACAAGAATAAGAAGAGTTCCCAAAGGGAAATAATTGGTACTAGAAATGGGAATTTTCCACAGGATAAAAAGAGCTACAATCCTCCTCATACGAGGTTCTTGTTTTAAAAATTTGTACAAAGTGTCAAAAGAATCTATGCCGGTCGGTAATATTATCTGAACTTAAAATTAAAGTGACTTACCATACTAGATGAGAAAAGTGTGAATTAACTGGTTTTCGTTTTAAGGATTCGGCCCTGCGATCCTAGGTAATGTATAATAATAAATAATATCACCTCTAGGATAGTTCAGTGAACCACAGTTAAATTATTAAATCCAGGATCAACTGCTTAACGTCACCGTACCGAGGAGCACCAAAACCAGTACTCATCTGTCAAGGTTTGACTTTTAGAATTTCCATTTTGTAGATCAAATTGCCGTATAGTGAATGTTTAAACAATTTTAGAATACTAATTAATATCAGTATTGTAATTTTATAAAAGAGTTATTATCAAGAAAGTATTTTGTATATTGATACGTTCTTTCTGCATAGGTTAAGTTTATATTATGTTAGGTTAGGGTCTTTATTTATTAGTTTATTTATTTGATGTATATTGCAGGGCAAGTACTGAAGTTTGTATATTATTATTTTGTATAATTCATATTTTTTTGAAATCCAACTTTAGATTTAGATGTTATTATAAATTTGAATATTTTGTTTTGAAATAGTTTCTTGCATTTTTCTTACAATTCCATATCACTGTTATAGGATAATATAAATGGAATTCTTATAAATATAAGTACGAGGCAAATAACCCTGTTATTGGTTTATTTCAATGGACATTACGTCCCTGAGAATATTTTACATTACCGTACATTTTCTCTATGTTCATCACTAAGTAAGTAAAAGCATTCGGGTAAAGTAAATATAATAACTGAAAGTTTTTTATACAATTGGAAGTGGGGGGGGGGGGTTCCATTAGTTTTGGGAAACCTTAACTACTGAAGAGAACAAAACAGCCTAGGCCAGACAAATGTTTGTACATAGGATGCCTAATACTTTCAGTAGGTTGTATAGTTCTATTTTTTTGTCTTTGTAACATTGTATTTCAGAAAAGATGACACTTAGGAAAATTTAGAAAGAAATTTAATAGGCCCCGTAGAAATCTGTGTATTGAAACTAGGCAGTTTCTGTTGTGAAGAACTCAGGGTCAAGTAAGTAAGAGTAATAGTTAAATTATGCGTGCTAGTTCATCTGTACTATCATGTTGCAACCAATCTCAATATAAACCTATTGGTCAACACAGCTATCTATCAAATGAGCTAAACATAATATTTCCACAAACACTATTACACACGTCCATACTTAAATCAAAAAACTTTAGATAGAATAAAGAAATCAATTAGTTGTTAGTGTTTTTTTCAATATAACTGTGAGTATTCATTATAACACAATCTTGTCAGAGACACCCGCCCCCTCTAAATTAGGATTAGCCACACATTATGACCCTACAAGCACATTTCAAAATAAATGACTCAAAAAGCAAAACATAATCTACTGCCAACAAGCAAATCTACTGTTCAACTTACCAACAAGCAAAGTAAAGACATCGAGGACACTCAAATGGATAAGTTCAAACTCATACAAGAAGGAACTTTTGATTTATTCTCAGGGAGCTACATGGAAAAAAGGAGCTCTCATTCTTACCTGCCTTGACGATGCAACAAAGCGTTGGCAGGAGACAATGATTGCTACCTTTACGCCATTAGATAAATCAATGTAAAACTATATTCATGACCTAAGTTATAGAATGAAATGAATTCCATAAGAGAATATATATTATGTATAAAACTTACAGTTTCTATAGTAGTAATTAAAGCCAAAGGATCTGCTTCATGCCCTGGAGGTTCAGTGCTGGAAACAATTACAATCACAAATATATACTACAGTTCATATAATGGTATTCAGAAATAAAATAAGTTAATAATTACAGAAAAATAATTTAGTTTTAAATGAAAACTAATTCACATATAAATGAGCTACAATTGTTTGTGTTTCTTTCTTCATAAGCATAATTCTAATATCTTGTACTAGATAATTACCGCACTATTTCACTTGAACAATTCTTCCATAATTTTCATAAAGGTCCAAACTTGGATAAAACATATACATCTGCTTAGATTGAAAGTTGGATTAACAATAAGCTCTAATAATTAAAATTTGCAAAAATCTAATAATCCGCCATCTAAATCACTCCAAACTTTCACAATGATCTCTATGTATGAATAAGTTGATGATAATGCTAATTTTTATTTATTTATTTTTGTACAAATTTATGATTTAATTTTGAATATAAAGTTTCTTTAATTCCAAATATATTAAATTGTATATACATTAAACAAATAACTTTTATATTTAAAAATCTTAATACTAATCTACATATATATTTCCTTTTAAATTTAAATTTGACGGGATCGATAGCCGATTCAGGTCCCACGTGTTATTGCGCCAATCAGAGCGTTAGTTTCGAAGATGGGCGTGTCCCTTCAATGACATAATTTTCAGTTTAACACATCAGCTGTTTATGTATAAGACTTATTTAGATTTACTCCATGTTTATATTATTAATATAATTCTCGTATTTTATTGTTAATATCTTTTGAAAGTAATATATTCCGTCCTATTTATTAATGTATTGTTTTTTCCTAATATATATTCCTTTCTCTAGAATTGTATTAATCCCACGGCATATCGCCTATTGATGTTAAGCATTTTATTTGGTTAGCCTAGGCTATAATAAAGTTCGCTATTTCCTTACACATCTCTTTTATTTAATCAATTTTATAAAATTCGTGTAGACATTTCAAATTGTTACACTACACAACAAAATTATTTGTGATAAATGAAATTATAAAAACACAAAAGATGATTTTTTAACTGCATTGTTTAACATAAAAGGAGTTAAGACTCTAATGACTAATTAAAGTTATATCTTCTCTATCAAAAATTTAATAATTAGTATGTGAAAATAAAACAATAATTTATTAATAATTTGAAAAAGAAAATATTCAAACCATAAATCCGAAATTATTTCAAACATTGGCAAGACTTCACATAATTTGTATTTAACCTACTTACCAAACATTATCTATTTCTTCTTCAGCTTTCACATTGAGGAATTCCATCTTGCTTTGGTAAATCTCATTTGTATTCTCCTTCACATTGTCTTCTTCCATTATTTCAACATTTAATACAGTCTCTTCTTTGATCTCATCACTCAAACAGCTTTCTTCTTCTTCTTCTTCTATCAACTCAAAACTAAATTCCTCTTGTTTTATTTCTATATCTACATTTTCTTCTTTAATGTTATCCAACAGATCTGGATGTTCCATGATTTAGTTCTTAAACAATAAGAGATATAACAACAAATTACATTTGGAATGTCCAGATTATTACATAATTTACAATAAATAGTAGTTTATTCTTACACTAGGATGAATAAATTAAGTACGGTAACTTTATGTATACTTTTTGAGATGCTAAGAAAATGTAAACTTTTAGCAACCGCAAAAGTTTATCCTGTTATATTATTCTCAAGAACTGGCAGAAGTTGAAGATCTCTGGGTCATTATCAACCCATATTTGCAAATGGAATCAAACATGAGTAAAATTCTTGGCAACATTGTTTGCTCCTCCCAAAATTTACAGTGTGTCTGCAGAAAATATATTATATAGTACTTTTACTAGTCAAGTCATGGCATATGATTTTAGTTGTTTGATATACTCATTGGATGATAATGAATTATTATTTATCTTTCTCTTTATAAGAATTATATAATATATCTTTAGAAAAGAGCATTTTTCCAAATATCTAAAAGGATGTTTTGGTCTGTCTTAGTAACAAAATATCTGAGCTCAATGTTTCTGTGGAATTTAGGCCTCTAAGTATCCCCCATCCCTATCTAAATATTTAGAATGAAATGTCTATCAGCAATTGACGAAATAATATTCTTAGTTCATTTCAGACAGGCAATAGCACTCCTACATGTGTACCTGATAATATACAATTCGCAATGGACCATAGATAAACTACCGTACTGTGTTAATAATAAAACAATTTGTACTTCCACAAATAAATTTAAAGCAGAGGCGACGTAGGTTTCGCCAGCTATGGCAATGTCGAAGACATCTTACAGACGAAAGATACAAGAATTTCTACTAACACAACAGGCCTAGATAAAGTATACCTACGTATACTTTAATACCTGGGCTTTAAAGTTGGTTCTAAAAGTGGTGAATCATTAAGATCTAATTATTTGTTTAAAATTAAACTTATTGATAAATCTCTTAATTTCATACATTTCTAATGTGTTTAAATTTTAATCCTTACAATTTACATGTAGAATATTTATAAATGTATTTGAATAAAAATCTGAAACTTGATGTGTTTTAGATGATTCTAAAAACTAAAATTTTCATAGTCCAGTCGTCAACTTCTGCTACATTCAACACTACTCTGTTAATTGTATTCGATTTCTCCACAGCTTTCAATTAATTGTGTCAATCATTCTTTATTGTTTTTAAAATTGAAGAGAATTGGGCTGTTATCTCAATACATAAGTTGAATCAAATTGTATTTGTCTGGAAAGGAACAACATGTTTGTGATGGTGAAGAATTGTATGGTTAGGTGGTTGTGATGGATCAATGGTAGGACCTTTACTTTTTAGTACAAATATATTACTTGAACTTAATTTTATTCAATAACTAGTTTCAACAATTAAAATTGCCATCATCAGATTAGTCCAATTGCTTCATTAAAATACAAAAATACACAACAAACAAAAATATTAAACAAGATACTTATCAAAATGGTTAACAAACAAAGTTCATGGTTAAATAGACACAACCTATTATTATAGGCTACACAACAGACTTTACACTCTCCCCAAACTTAACATTAATATTAAGCAACTTTAGAAATTTGAGACTTTTAATACAGATTAAATTGAACTAAGACATATAATAAAGTAATTTGTAGGAATTCACTCTTTTAAAAAATGAAAGATTTTTTACCATTTCAAATTAGAGTGCTTCTCATCAAATCTGTAATTATATTGTTTTCTACTATGACATTGAAGTCAATGACATGACTGTTGAACTGCTTAACAAACTGTAACGTGCTTAAAATTATTGTAGTATATTATTTATTTTTGTTTAAAAAGTTATGATCACCTTAGTCCATTTTATAAGTAGTTAGCCTATTTCTTTTAAAATTTAATGTTTTTAGATTTTCTCATATTTTAAATATGTTTCATGCTTGTTCTTTACACTGGAGTGCCGATTTTCTAGGCAAATAAGTTTGTTTTGCCTCAATATAAGTACTAAGCTTATAAGAATAATAAGGGGGTCAACAATGGTAATTGTATAAAAGCGCAGAACAGCTATGTATAAAAATCTTTTACTCTACTGGCATGTCATTTATAGAACAAGTTGCCAGGTTCCCATACATCCATCACTAGCCGTGCCTAATTTGCAAAATCTCTTAAGGTCCATTGTACGAATGGCATGGATATGAACTAATCTTAGCTTAGGGTGTACGAAAAAAGAAATTTATTATAAAATATATATGATGTATAAATATGTCTGTGAATTTTTGTAGTACATATTTTATATTAATTTAAAAGACACCTTAAGTGTAAAAAAAACTACACGATTTGTCCCCGTAAATTTTATTTTGATGATAATAGTTGGAGCATAAACAATGATCTAAGTCTCAATACATGTTGCTTTTGTTGAGTTTTGTTATTTGGTTAGACGTATTACTTGTTTAAACAATGTTGGTTTAAGATTGTAATAAGCATGTATAAAAAAAGGTGTAACAGATTTTAAAAATATACCAAATTTATTTTACTACTGATAGAAACTAATGTAAACGACCAAATTAATTATAATTGATAATATTTGTTATCACTGTTGATGTTAATCAAATGAAATTGAAGGTTTCTAGCAGTATAACTCCAAATATATTACCCTAACCTAACATACACACTTGGAACCTTTATAATTGATTTGACACGAAAAAAGGGTAATTGTTTACTATGACTGCAATCAGTCTTTTTGGCAACTTAAAAAAAAAACATGTTCTATATATAAATCATAAATGTAAGACTTACTGTAAACAATATTCTGTTTTTGTCATTTATACGACGGCCGTTTCGGCCATTCCGCTATTTTCAAGTTAATATATTCAGGTTTCTCTTATTTTATTATTAATAAATAAGGTATGCAGAACATGATTTTTAAAAATGTTCAAAAAGACCGGTTACAGTTACAATAAACAATTACCAAAAAAGGGTTTATGTTAAACATATATTTTTTATAGAATCTCGTTGAAAATTTTTTTTTTTTTTTTAATGTGTGATTTTAAAGGCATAACTTTCAACAGACATAGTGGTAGAAATTAATCTAAATATGTAAAAAAAAAACTTAAATGTTATATGCCACCAGCCAACAACTACTTTCATGGAATATGTTACTCTCTATGCAGTATTACAATATCACGAATAGATTTATTGACACAGGAGAGAAAACGACTCTGTATACAGAAAGAGATTCGATATTGCCAAGCTAAAAACTTGAGACTGTAAGAGTTATCCTAAAGATAGAACCCTAGATTAACAGAGAACATGCTGTATGAAAAATGGAAGAAAAAAATATGATCTGATAAAAGAAATATGTCACAAAAAAACCAAAGAACAGTAGAAGTGATGATTCCTGATGAAGAGGCATGGAATAGGGTAAAATCCATGATGATTTTTCCTTGTCTACAAAAAAACAAAAATCTATAACTGGATCAGCTGACTGTAAAATAAAGGCAACAAATTTAATTAGAACAAAAGTTCACCAAAGTAGCTAGAATTGAGTTCATCTAGTAATGCAACAGCTGATAGGAAAAATCTGATAACCAATTAAATTACAACCAATATTAATAAACTAATTGAAAATGCATTTATGCATCTTTGACTAAAAATCTAGGCACACATAAAATTAGAACAAAGATTTATTACTTATTAAACTCATGCTAGTTTTAAACTGAATAATTATATGAGTCTATTTGAATACACTATAACCTTACCTAACATACCTACTCCAGGAGTTTTTGGTAAACAAATAAGTCGATTAAATAAGTGGTACCAAGAATCACCACAAACAGGTTAGGTACTACAACGAAAAAACTCTACCTTTTTTAGAGTCAGACTAATTACGCCCCCTATCTTTATTAATACGTAATAGTCTCGAATCCTGAGATTTTTAGCCTACAGGATTCGTTCTCGCGTGACAAAAAGAATAAATTATCCAATCCACTGGAAGTTTTTGGCTTACTATCTTGCTGGCCTGAATTGAATAACTTCTTCGATAATTTGAGTTGCCCCAAATTACCGGTACCCCCTTTTTATTTACGACTTCCAGTAACTGTATTTAAGATTACCCTATTTCTCAGGGAGAACACGAATTTACTTTATTTTCGAATTTTAATCTCGTAGGTGTGTGTCCTTAGGAATACCTTTTTGATACAATATATTTTACCCTTTTTTTATAATAACAAACCTGAAAATATAGCATATAATTGTGTGACCAATTCTAAATAAAACACAGTTTTAGAGAATAAAAAAAAATTAATTCTTTTAATTAATTGAAACAAAAACAACTGGAAATAATAAGCTTGACACAAGTCAACAAAATAAAACTCAAAACAATTTCTCTAATAAAATTAATGGATAACAACTAAAATATTTTTTCTTTTGAGCAGAAGGCAATCACTCATAACTTTCTTAAAATTGATCTATATAAAAATTTCTATTTATCTCTGAATTTAAATTATTTAATTTATCAAATTTACTTATCGAAAAAGATTTTTATCCACACATGAGTTTGACATTATCTATTTTAATACATTTATTTAATCACACACAAAAAAAAAATTTATCTCAGGAAAATCAGTGAGACTCTAAAATCGGGCCAATTTTGCCCTTTAAAAAAGGAAATTTGGATTTTCTCAGACCTTGTCCGCCGTGTTGAAGATCCTGAGTCCTGGGATGCTGATGGTCCTCTGGTGTCTGGTTGGTTGTATTTTAGCGATTAAAGTTGTCTTATATTTTTTCCATGGAGTTTAGAAGGCTGGCTGGTTGTTCGAATCTATCACCTCCTATCGCTCTCGCTGACACTGTTTTAATACTTTGGCATAGTAACACTTAAACTTCTTTACTGAGAATCTTGAGTCGGCAAACTGGCATAGCCACCCCTAGCACTTGTTCAAACTATTTTTTAAGAGAGCCCTTCGGGCATAGTCACCCCTAGCACCTGTTCTAACAATTTTTTCAGAGAGCCCTCTATGAGATTCGTGCGGCTCTTTTTATAGCCAAAAACTATCGTATATCGATACCAATTTTTTTCCCTCACTGGACCGATACGATAGTTCCATTTATGGTGTATTTCCATGCAATTTCTTGATTATTTTTGGTGTAGGTGGTTCAGTTATTTATTATTAATTTATTTATTACGTTTACCGTTTTTAAATTGTCCTTTTTAATCACTTTGTTCTAATTAATCCTTTAATCTATTTTTGCTGTAAGTTGGTATTCTGGCTCCGCCTACAACTACGTCACTTATCCTTGAACATTTAAACCCTGCAACTTGTAACTGGCCGATGTAAAAATCTTCATTGTTTTCCTTTTAATTGTCTATAACACTTCTCCTAACAGTTTTTGCGTTTTTACGTAACCGGTGTCTAGTAGCTCTCGACCGTGGCAATTTCCCGCACTTCGAATGACATTTCTCGGACTATTCATTCGCCTTCAATAGCTTACGTAAGAATTTGCGTAATTTACAGTTTTTAATTCTTACACCTTTAAAGTTTTTGTTTTCAAACTTTGTCACTTTGTTTATTTCGTGATTTAAACGCACTAGCCGTGATAACATAATTCTACGACTTCTGGTAGTGATGTAATCCAGTGCGTATTTTCACACCTTTGGGTTTGGGGTTTATTTATTGACTGATTTTCCTGAAATTTACACAACTCTTAGATATTAGGTTTTAACTTCTTTTTGCAAAATTTCCACTTCTTATCTTTTTTCGTTTTCATACTATAGCGTGAAAACCATAACTCTTTTGTTTTAATCAAATTCAAATTTTTAATCATTAATTACGATATAACTTTATTTATTTAATTGCTTCTATACAATCCTTTTCTCAAAATTTATTTTTATTTACTTTTATTAGCTTTTATACTTAACCTTTTCTGCTAACTTTTTAAATATCAATTTTTTCCAAATTTTAGCAAGAATACTTTTATCTTAAAATTACATTTTATTTTCAGAAATACCAAGGTTTTTTATTTTTTATTAATTTTGAAAATTTTTAAATTCTTCATTTAAATATGCCGTAACGTCTGTTAGTTAATATGAAATAACAGTACTAGATATGTATTGCATACGACTTGTATTACAACTACATATCCTTATACATTATTATTTCATATTTTCAAAATTCATAAAAGATGATTTTTCAATTCAAAATCCGCCGACATAGGAATTTACTGTTAGAACAAGCCGGCAAGAGTTGACCTTGGACCATTTCATAGTTCAATCTCACCGACCGGCTATAAGCAGTAAAAAGTTCTACAAAACATCCATACCTTGCATTGGGATTATTTTTTGATATTTTTCTTTTTTGACCAAAACATAACCCCATACAACGAATTTCCGTTGTAGCTCCCTCCTTATGTCAGCCACCTTGAAATATTCTCAATATTTCATGAGTTATGACATAACATACGATACCCCATATTTAAACTTCGTTAATCTTCAAAATTAATCTTACCTTGTTACCCTGTTCTGCCTTTTCTGCTCCTAGATTCCTAACATAATACATGACATATCTTTATATTATACATTACTTTATGACATTTATTTATAATATTAATTGATTGTTTATAATTGTTTTTTAATTGTTTTTCTTATAATTATTTAGTTCACTTCACTTTTCACACTATATTGGGGCCTATCATTTTCCTGAGACAACTTGCCATTATATAATCTCCATACCTTAACTTCTGGCTAGTATCTACTAATAACAAAGTTACCCCAGTCAAAACGCTTTAATTTCAATTTTAATTTTAATTAATTTACTGTTTTCCCTTAGTCAACTTACCCCTTTATTTTTTTACTTTAAAATTTCCCCTTTGATTTTTTATTAGTTATTATTATTAAATTTTTTATTTTAAATTATTTACTTTTTTTAAAATTTTTTGTTAGGTTTTTTCGTCTGAATTTGCTGAATCCAATGATGTAACACTTAATCTGGTTCTGATTTTAATTACAAATTTTCTCTGTTGTGATTTAGTATAATTGTCGACATTCCATCCCCTTTGTATTCTTGCGACCTTGTTCCGTTAGCCAACTGACAGTAGATATCCAAAGTCAATATTGTCTTCCTTGACCTAGTCAACACAGCCTTGCTTCCGTTACACATTGAATCTAAATATTTTTTAATCTGCTTACGGTTTCATTCATTAGGGCTGGTTTCCCGTTATGACATCAAACCAGTTTTTAGTATGCATCTGGATACTTAATTTAGTCTTGCAGCATGTTAAATCCATCAACCTATTATTCTCATTTATTATTCAGCTTAATTATACTATATCTTGAATTTTCTTATAACTATTAGTCATTTTCCTTTTAAACGTTGTATGCTTATATTTCTTTTTACATTTATACAGGGTTTTCATAATTCATGTCCTATCCCAAACACTTGTTTATTTTTATTTTATATTTTAATTCATGCTCCATAGTAGATTCGTAAATCCTTTATATCATATTTCCCTTTAATTTTATTATTGTTTATATTTTTTACAATGAAAGTCTTACTACCTACTTTATTTACAATTTCAAATGGACCAGTATACAGTAGAAAGAGTTTTTGTGTTTCATTTTTTCCCGTCTTGGCCAGAATCCTGGTGTTTTGTCTAACCAAGACGCGATCTCCTACTCTTAGCATTACGAACCTCTTACCCCTATTCTGACGTGTAGCTCTATTCCTTCCCTTGTGCAAAATCCTTGCGAAACAATTTTGCTTTTTCTTCCTTGCCGTCTCCATCACCTGTGGTCCTTGGTATTTCAACCTGTGCCAAATATATTCTGGTTCTCTATCATTTTGTATTTCCTCTGGCGTATATCCTGTAATCTCGTGTGGTGTTGTATTCATCAGCTCCTCAATGTATGACACGTAGTTCCTCCAACTTGTCTGTGAATTATGGCAGAAAGTTCTCAGAATCCTGACGATTTCCCTGTTGACTCGTTCTGCCAGGTTCACCTGTGGGTGTCTAATTGGAATCAACCTATGCAGAACTCCTTGCTCTTCCATCCATTGATCCCAATGTCTTGAGGTGAATGCCCTGCCATAATCCGTTAACACACATTTTGGTTTCCCTACCTCCCTAAAATACTGAGTAAGCTTATCTATACTCGCCTGAGTAGTTGGATTCCTTACTGTATACAACTTTACAAATTTAGAGAATATGTCAATAACGACCAAAATATATTGCACCTTTCCTGTTGTTCTCGGCAGTGGTCCTAAGAAGTCTATAGCTACTAAGTCTAGTTTCCTATCGGTCACCATAGGTTTACTCTCCCCTTGCAAATACTTCACTGTATACTTCGCCCTTTGACATATGTCACAGTATTTTATAATTTCTAGTATTTTTCTAAATAACTCCTTACAGCTAAACATATTTTTCATCATGTAATATAATTTGTTCCTTCCCAGGTGTCCATAAGCTTTATGTATCTCCATTATTAATTCCGTCTCTATTTCTGATGGAATCACTAATTTCCATCGGTTTCTTCCATATTTATATAACAATTCATTTTCAACTCTGTAATTTCTATTATAATTATTTATATTACGTTTAATATTACTACATTCTAAATTTTCATTTTGTTTAAGTGCAAAGTTTTGTATTAAATATTGTAATCTTACATTTTTTCCTACTTCTATTTTATTAATTTTGATCCTTATTCTATCCGTGATGTCCCGAGAATCATACATTCTGCTCACTATATCACAGGGTATATTATCTTTCCCTGCACAATGCACTATTCTAGGGTGATATTCTTGAATTGTTAGGATCCATCGCGTCATCCTACTATTCACCAACTTACAGGTGGTCAAAAATTTTAACGCCTTGTTGTCCGTAATGATGGTTAAAGGTGCTTCAAGTACTAGTGGTCTAAACTTCTTCAAACCATGCACAATTGCTAGCAATTCCAGCTCACAGATTGAGTAATGTTTCTCGTAAACTTTCAGTGTTCTGCTTACGAAACCAATTACTCTAACCTCTCCTTCCTGGTTGCGCTGATATAGCTGGCTAGCGATTGCTGTTGTGCTGGCATCAGTCTGAAGGAACGTTTCTTCTCCTTCCACCGGATGAGCTATCACCACTGACTCCAAAAACAAGTCCTTGACCGCCTGAAACGCTTGTTGCATTTCCTCACTCCACACCCATTTTCTTCCCTTTTGCAATAGGTGGTATAAAGGCTTAGTAGAGGTTGCGTATTTGGCTGTGAACCTGGAATAGTAATTTACGAATCCTAAAAATGACTGTAACTGCTTTACAGTAGTTGGAACTGGAAAATCACGAATAGCATTTAATTTTTCGGGATCTGTTCCTATTCCTTCTCTAGAAAAAACATAACCTAAAAATTTAACTTTTTCCTGGCAAAATAAAGTTTTCTTTGGATTAATGGTAAGGCCGCCATCTTGAAACTTTTGAAATATTTCTTCCAGATGTTGTAAGTGTTCTTCGAAGGTTTCTGACAAACATATCAAGTCGTCGACGTAGCTAAGAGTAAATTCTTCCACCTTGTGTCCTAATGTCAAATCAACCGCTCTTACTAAAGCAGCCATTGAATTCTGTAACCCGAATGGAACTACTTTGAAGTTATATACTTTATTCTCAAAAAGGAAACCCGTAAATTGTTTTGACTCTTCTGACAGCGGTATTTGCCAAAAACTCGAGGTTAGGTCAATTTTACTAATGTATTTTTTACTTCGACCCTTCCGGAGAATATCTTCCATTGGTGGTGCACTTTCATAATCGGGTACTATCAGCTGATTTAACTTTCGGGCATCCATGCACAGACGGATGGACGAGTCTGGCTTTACCACTACGACCATGGGGTTGATATATTGCGTTCGCGACCTTTCAATAATTCCATATTTTAACATGTGATCAATTTCTTCCCTTACTTGCTTTCTATAATTTAATGGAATTGGATAGTTCCTATTTACAAATGTTTTATCAGATCCTAATTTAAGCTCATGTTCATATTTATTGGACAAACCTGGAATTTCTGAAAAAATACTTTGGTATTTATCTATTAAATTTTGTAACTGTATTTCCTCTTGCGCTGTAAGAATAGTATTATGTGAATAGTCGACCGAAACATTTATCTTGTTTACAACCCTTCTGTCAAAGTTCGGTTGTTTATTTATCGCTCGACCATTTACCTTGGATTCTAACCTACTTTCTCTTTTCCTAACGGTATGGGCTGTATAACGTTTTAAATTTGTCTTCAGTTTCACGTGTGTTCTGTGATAGTTCGGACTAAATTTAACACTATAATTTTGCTTGTTTTTATGCGAAGTACTCTTATTACTATTATTCAAATTACTTTTATTGTTTCTTCCTTTGTTTAATTTAATTTCATTACGCGATTTATTATTACTTATTGAATTTTTAACATGTATGTGGAACTCTTCCTTGTGACGTAGATTTTCTTGTCTGTCCGTCATGGTGTGTCGTCTTCGAGTTTCGTCAACATCGGTTGTGTCTTTTTCCTTAGAAACAGATACTTCTGGATTACAATTATCTGTTTCGTTTACTTTAGTGGATAGTGTTTTTAGTGATTTTGTGTTACAAGTGTGGTTTTTGGATCTAGTTTTATTTTCACGCGCGTCGATAGACATTCCAGGCAGTACCTTTATCCTACTCTGCATGTCCTTATTATTATATTTTTTATTTAATTGCTTATTCGTCGATTTATTTTTATTTAATTCCTTATTCGTCGATTTATATTTATTTAATTTATTTTTCTTTTCCTCCTCCGATAAGTATCCACTTCCTTTGAATATCTTATCCCCTTCTTTACTAACTAAGACCCTGACCGACTCCTGCATACACTGTTCGGGGTTGTCACGTTCTGGTAGTCTCATCCGGTTTTCTATCCACATTTTATCTCTCTCCCTCCCTCTTATCAAAGTTTGTTGATTTTTATTGTTAACCAACACTTTGTCATTTCCTGTATTTTTAAATATGCCTTCAGGTTGAATCCTTTTGTTCACATTTATCCCCTTAACATTATTTTTAAAATATACAGAATCCTTTTTAAAATTCTTTTCTTTTAATTGACCTTTTGTTTCTTCTAATTTTTCATAATATATTATTACTTCCTCCTTTTCCACATACAGTTTTATATATCGCTCTTCCATATTAATTTTAGCTTTTAATTCGTACAAAACATCACATCCTATTATTATTCTGGACCTTAAATTTTTTACAATTAATAATTTTAATTCGATTTGTACTTCTTTTATTTTTATTGATATCATAATTTGTTTATTTATTTTATATGGTTTATTTTTAACTGCAGTTACGATTTCCACCCCAGTTACAGGGAGTTCCAAAATTTCAAGCCCTTCTTTCTTTAACATTAAATATAATTCTTCACTAATTAGTGAGATTTCGGCTCCTGTATCTATTTCTACCATAACTACATTGTTTCCTAGATTTACGGGTATTTTAGGAGTTTCCTCAATCGGTTTTTCTTTTAAAAAATATTTTTTATCTTTTTCTAATAAATCCCCTCGTAAATCTAAATGCAATCCTCCGACACACAGTTTAGATGTTTCCTGCGGACTCGGGATTAGTTTTTCCTCTACAATTTGTTTTGTAGAGACCGAAGCGCCCCTATCTCGCACTCCGTAGTGGAAGCCGCCTTTATCTTTCGCTGTATTCGAATTAAAATTAGAGTTCGTGGGTTGTTTGTAAACTGGTGGTTCAACATTATGACGCAGATTGTCTCCTGACGTTACATAACTCGATTGTTTACATTTATTTTCTGGTTGATTTTCCCTAGAATCACATCTGTTTTTAATTCTTGACTCGAATGTTAACGATTGACATTTATTATTTTGTTTACTCCCCCCTAATCTATTAGTAGAGTCGTAAACGCGATAATTTGGTTTCTTGCTTCCTCCAATATTATTATTTTTATTATGATGAATGGTTTGTTTATTTTCTAAATTTTCTTTATTAATTTTTTCATTTATTATTAAATTTCAACTTTGTTTATTATTTATTATTTTATCCGCAGCCTTAGTGTAATCCGATGGTCTATTAGGTGTCAAAAAGGCCTCTTTTATCCATTTAAATTCCTAGGCGAGTTAGGATGGTTTTTTGATGGACCAGGTTTTGAAAGGTTTGGAGGTCGAGGTTTATTTTGGGTGTCACCATAGGATCTCTGGTTAGGGTTATTAGGAAAGGTTTTGGTTTGCCTATTATCCCTCTCCTGATTGGAATTCCAGTTTCCCCTACGCGATTCCTCCATCGTATCGACACTAGTTAGAAACGTAAGTGCTTCTTGAATATTTTCCATGGGTTTCCCCATACTAGTCATTCTAATATTCTCCCTAAAATGCTGCATAATCGTGAAAATTAAATATTTTTCCGGGATCGGTGGTTCTAAATCGCTTGCTTTATTTATAAGTAAACAAAAATATTCGGCTTTGGTCATATTTCCGTTTTCAAAAAACTTCCCATATTCGATTTTATTCCGAACTATTTTTTGAGATTGCAAGTTCCAATAGTGATCTATAAACAGTTTCTTAAAGTCACTATAACCCATATCCGCGGTTTTCACCACATTCCACCATAACTCAGCATTTGATCTTAAATGTCGTTCTACAACCTTTAACTTTTCCTTATCCTCCATTCCCACTTGAATTTCTTCTAGTAAATTTTCTATTTGCCTAATAAATTGCATAGGCCTTTCCTTAGGATTACCCCAAAACTCAACTTTTACATTTTCATTATCTATTCTATTTATTATTATATTTCTGCTACTAATTCCTCCTAAATTTATTTCCCCTACTTTTTTATCAATTCTACTTACTTTAATTTCTAACAATTTATTATCTTTTTCCAATTTATCTACTTTAGAATTTACTACTTTACTATTCTCAGCTAATGATTCAATTTTGCTATTAACTTCTCTAAACTCCCCCTCCACTTCAGCTTTAAAAACCTCTTGTTGAGCCGCATTATTTGCTACTTTTAATTCTATTCCCTGAACTCTCCCTTCTATTTTATTCCAGAGTGCCCTTCTTTCTTCTCTTTCCTGCTGTCTTTCTCTGCTCTCCTTCTCCCTTTCTCTGCTCTCCTTCTCCCTCCATTCCTTATCTCTCTTGTCCCTTATTTCATTTTCCTTTTCTCTTAACGCCCTTTCTTCTAGTCTTTCTTTTTCTCTTAACACCCTTTCTTCTTGTCTTTCTTTTTCCCTTAACGCCCTTTCCTCTTGTTTTTCTTTTTCCCTTAACGCCTTTTCATCTTTTTCTCTCTTTTCTAAGTAGGCCATTAACGATTTACCTTCTTGGGTCTTTTCCGCCATTTTGTTTTTAATATTTATTTATTTTATTTAATATTAAGAGATTTATTAATTATTTTTTAATTTATTCTATCTTTATTTAATTTATTTATTTTAATCTTTCTATTTTTTATACCCGAATTTAATTATGTTTTATTATTATTATTTTTTATTTATTTCACTCCCTCCCAAATTATACAACCAACACAGATCACCAGAATTTAAGGTATGTAGTATACTTATAAACTATACATCTTATACTAAGCATACACATTTAGGTAAAATATACTATATCTGTATTCTTTGAAGCCTAGCCTAATTTTCCCAAATAGCAGCTACACTATACAATGCAAACAACCAGTCCGTATTACTTGTCAATAGCACGTACTAATCGCTTACCCTGTACTTTTATAACTACTAATTTAAAAACAATTATTCGGGCTTCACCGTATGGGCGCCATCTTCTATCTACAACGAAAAAACTCTACCTTTTTTAGAGTCAGACTAATTACGCCCCCTATCTTTATTAATACGCAATAGTCTCGAATCCTGAGATTTTTAGCCTACAGGATTCGTTCTCGCGTGACAAAAAGAATAAATTATCCAATCCACTGGAAGTTTTTGGCTTACTATCTTGCTGGCCTGAATTGAATAACTTCTTCGATAATTTGAGTTGCCCCAAATTACCGGTACCCCCCTTTTTATTTACGACTTCCAGTAACTGTATTTAAGATTACCCTATTTCTCAGGGAGAACACGAATTTACTTTATTTTCGAATTTTAATCTCGTAGGTGTGTGTCCTTAGGAATACCTTTTTGATACAATATATTTTACCCTTTTTTTATAATAACAAACCTGAAAATATAGCATATAATTGTGTGACCAATTCTAAATAAAACACAGTTTTAGAGAATAAAAAAAAAATTATTTTTCTTTTAATTAATTGAAACAAAAACAACTGGAAATAATAAGCTTGACACAAGTCAACAAAATAAAACTCAAAACAATTTCTCTAATAAAATTAATGGATAACAACTAAAATATTTTTTCTTTTGAGCAGAAGGCAATCATTCATAACTTTCTTAAAATTGATCTATATAAAAATTTCTATTTATCTCTGAATTTAAATTATTTAATTTATCAAATTTACTTATCGAAAAAGATTTTTATCCACACATGAGTTTGACATTATCTATTTTAATACATTTATTTAATCACACACAAAAAAAAAATTTATCTCAGGAAAATCAGTGAGACTCTAAAATCGGGCCAATTTTGCCCTTTAAAAAAGGAAATTTGGATTTTCTCAGACCTTGTCCGCCGTGTTGAAGATCCTGAGTCCTGGGATGCTGATGGTCCTCTGGTGTCTGGTTGGTTGTATTTTAGCGATTAAAGTTGTCTTATATTTTTTCCATGGAGTTTAGAAGGCTGGCTGGTTGTTCGAATCTATCACCTCCTATCGCTCTCGCTGACGCTGTTTTAATACTTTGGCATAGTAACACTTAAACTTCTTTACTGAGAATCTTGAGTCGGCAAACTGGCATAGCCACCCCTAGCACTTGTTCAAACTATTTTTTAAGAGAGCCCTTCGGGCATAGTCACCCCTAGCACCTGTTCTAACAATTTTTTCAGAGAGCCCTCTATGAGATTCGTGCGGCTCTTTTTATAGCCAAAAACTATCGTATATCGATACCAATTTTTTCCCTCACTGGACCGATACGATAGTTCCATTTATGGTGTATTTCCATGCAATTTCTTGATTATTTTTGGTGTAGGTGGTTCAGTTATTTATTATTAATTTATTTATTACGTTTACCGTTTTTAAATTGTCCTTTTTAATCACTTTGTTCTAATTAATCCTTTAATCTATTTTTGCTGTAAGTTGGTATTCTGGCTCCGCCTACAACTACGTCACTTATCCTTGAACATTTAAACCCTGCAACTTGTAACTGGCCGATGTAAAAATCTTCATTGTTTTCCTTTTAATTGTCTATAACACTTCTCCTAACAGTTTTTGCGTTTTTACGTAACCGGTGTCTAGTAGCTCTCGACCGTGGCAATTTCCCGCACTTCGAATGACATTTCTCGGACTATTCATTCGCCTTCAATAGCTTACGTAAGAATTTGCGTAATTTACAGTTTTTAATTCTTACACCTTTAAAGTTTTTGTTTTCAAACTTTGTCACTTTGTTTATTTCGTGATTTAAACGCACTAGCCGTGATAACATAATTCTACGACTTCTGGTAGTGATGTAATCCAGTGCGTATTTTCACACCTTTGGGTTTGGGGTTTATTTATTGACTGATTTTCCTGAAATTTACACAACTCTTAGATATTAGGTTTTAACTTCTTTTTGCAAAATTTCCACTTCTTATCTTTTTTCGTTTTCATACTATAGCGTGAAAACCATAACTCTTTTGTTTTAATCAAATTCAAATTTTTAATCATTAATTACGATATAACTTTATTTATTTAATTGCTTCTATACAATCCTTTTCTCAAAATTTATTTTTATTTACTTTTATTAGCTTTTATACTTACTTTTCTGCTAACTTTTTAAATATCAATTTTTTCCAAATTTTAGCAAGAATACTTTTATCTTAAAATTACATTTTATTTTCAGAAATACCAAGGTTTTTTATTTTTTATTAATTTTGAAAATTTTTAAATTCTTCATTTAAATATGCCGTAACGTCTGTTGGTTAATATGAAATAACAGTACTAGATATGTATTGCATACGACTTGTATTACAACTACATATCCTTATACATTATTATTTCATATTTTCAAAATTCATAAAAGATGATTTTTCAATTCAAAATCCGCCGACATAGGAATTTACTGTTAGAACAAGCCGGCAAGAGTTGACCTTGGACCATTTCATAGTTCAATCTCACCGACCGGCTATAAGCAGTAAAAAGTTCTACAAAACATCCATACCTTGCATTGGGATTATTTTTTGATATTTTTCTTTTTTGACCAAAACATAACCCCATACAACGAATTTCCGTTGTAGTACATACATATATTTATGTTAATAATACTAAATTGGAAAATATAACAATACATATATACATAATAGACAAAGGGAAAAACATCACTGTGCATGTATAATAGAATATTTATTTATTGTTTCCAATTTATTTGATCAAAATTATTGTTATGTATGAATAACAGGCTTTAGGCTACATCAAGCAAATGCAAATTTATTCATTCATTTATTAGAAAGATGACGTCGAGACAAAATTATCTTGAATAGTACGTAGTGTATCAATATGATAAATTACTGTTGATAGAGATGAAATACATATGACCAATGTAACTGTGTTTGCTCATTTGCAGATATACATAATAAAGGTTATATATAAACACAATTATTACGATATACAAATTTCAATTATTCAAAAAACAAGTAATACTTTAATGCATGTGCAGTACCTAATTTGTTTAAACTTTACTTAAAATCATACATAACCAGGTGGCATATAGGCTATATACCTTTTGACTCAGTATAAAAAGGTGGAATGTGATGGTCGAGTTGAATTTAAAATAGTTGATAAAGACTATTTTGTTTATATTTTATCAGAGAATTATAACTGTTTTCACCAATTGTTTCTTTTGGATATGGCCTACTACCACTATACATCCAAGTTATCTAAAATATTATTTTAACAAGTTTCTATAGAAAATGTTTTTTCAGAAATACCAGTGTTTCTTTCAATGTACTAAGCCTGAAGGAAAGGAAACTAATTTCTATGTATTATTGTAATGTGCCATATGTTGTCATCCTTATTTTCAAGTCTTTCCCACAATACAAGGGACAGGTGGGAAGTATGATAAATCTAACATAACCTAACTTTAATTTGTCAGATTCTAAGGAGAGGGTGACATAATAAAATTTAAAGTTAACAGCATAAACTGCAGAATGAGTTTCTACAAAATTATTATCATCCCTAGACTTAATCAAAACTGTCTTTCACAGGCAGATAGTAGTATGTAGCTTACAATTATAATGAAAAACAAGGAAGTGCATTCACAAGAAAATATAGAAATTATAAATAACAATAATTCAGATATCATAAATCGCTGATATTTTATAAATAATATGAAATAAAACTAAGTTAAATTACCCAAGGAGTTAATTCTGAGAAAAGAAAATATGTCAAAAAAGTCAAAAATTTTAAAGAAATCTGAATGGACGATCAATTTAGCTCCAAAAATTAATTGAAGATTTATGAACGTACAACCTGATATTAGCGAAGGCAAAAGAGTAGAACCGTTATACTAAAGGCGCGGCCACAAAGACAAAGTTTTCTATCAAATAAAAACTTGTATATTATTTGTAAAATTTTATAGGCAATTATTGTACCTATTTATTTTATTATTAGATAAAATTACTGTAATAGTTTTAAATGTTCTAATTTTAAATAATAGATGATGTGATATTTTCTAATAAAAATACGCGTAAGCTGTATTAACGGGCATACTTTTTGGAAACAATTCAAAATATGTAAAAAGTATAATAATAATATTAAACGAAATTGACTTTTATCCTTGGGTGAGTATATTGTCAAATATCGGCCAGCTTGTCTATGTTCAATAGTTCCATGATGTTGTTACAGACTCTTTGTTGTTACTCTAACATTGTATTCCTTATGGACATTGCAAATGTAGACTAAGCACTCGATATAATTATTAGCAATTGTTATTAAAAAATGAGAGATAGTATATCGTGTTGCTATTTAAATTAAATTCATGATTACCAAACTAATTACAAATGCGTCTAGTTTTTGTGCATCACCTAACTAAAGTTACTATGACAAGTTCAATTTGAACCAAGTTTAACCAAAATAACTAAAAATGTGATTTAAAAAAATACAAAAAAATTTTGTACAATATGCTAATAAAATTCAAAAAGTTTTAACATTTAAATCTTGTTTGGTTATTAGAAAAAGATTCATATCATATTTTGTATTGCTTTAACTCTTTGCAGGGTTTCTATTATTTCTGTCTTCGTCTTAAGTATTTTTTGCACTCATCAATATAATATGAAGTAAATGTCCAAGTACGTCACATAACTACAATTTGGCTTTGTTTTGAGAAATTTAAATTGTCCAAAATTAGTGTTGCATGTTCAAATTTAATTCTATATACACTTACAATTGATTCTCTAAACATTCCTTCATTTAGTATACTAAGGTTTAGTTCGAAAGTTTACTGAATACTGTTTTATTCTATTTCCTTAAACGCCGAATATTTTGTATGTTTCTTGAGATATTTTCTCTAATTCTTTAATAATAAATGTAAAACTCAAATAATCTGTAAACGGGAGGGGGGAATTATTGTTTTTAAATTGTTTGCTGTCATATTCGAAACAATTTCCAGCTTCATATCCTTTTTTATTTGAATTACCATGGTATGCATTCCAATGCTATTTTATTATTACTTAAAATTAACTTTTCAACTGTAATTTTGAGTAAAGGATTATTAATTATCTTATTATATTTAATGATTTCAAAACTTTTTTTAGTCAGAACAAATTACAAACTTCACATTACTAATATAGTATTCTATGAATTCAATAGCTAATTTTACTAGAACTTTCGGTGACACCATCACAGTTCCTAGAGAAAAGTGAAATCTCCCCCTACTATCTGTTGCTAGGGCAGGAAATTGTTTCATAGGAAACAAGGAAACTAAGTCTTGCGTCTAGATTGTTAGAAACACCGTTACTGAGGGGGAGTAATCTCAGTACTAATCTAGTTATTATTCAAGAATTAGTTAGGGGTCTAACAATAATTGTATCATTTGGTTTTAGATAATTATTAAATGGCTAGTTTTACGCTAAAATTAAAAACACTTGGAACAAATATTAAGATGATAAAATGGTTGTTCAACGTAATCATACATTCATACTTCTGGCTAACACATACAGTAATATTATTTTCATTTACAATATATATGTAATATTTATCAAAATGTGCTTTATACCACTTTGCAGAGATCTTGTAGAACTGTAATAAATAATAAATAATTTTAGAAATAACCGCCACGGATTCAGATTTTAAATGTAGAAATTTGTCCTATTGTTACTTTGTTTTGTTTTTTTAAAGGTTGATAAGGCTTGGAGCTTTGAGGTGAGCTATGGTCCTGTGGTGTTATTTGAATACCTGTATTAGTATTTAATATTTATTTATTCTTTTGCTTCAAATGTGAGTTTTGTCTACAACAAAAGGTGCGTTTATTAGCTATATTTAATTTATGAAATAAGTCTAACAAAAAAAGCTCGTGCTTTAGCAGTGACGGAAATCCTAACTGAACTGTTATGTGCAACTATTTTATAACAAATATATATTGTTGCTGTCCAAGCGATTTTAGTACAAAATATCGGCAATTCGTCTTCCAAATGCTGTTTTCCTAATCATTTCGATACTCCTTTACACCGCAGATTACTTTATATCTTTTACAATAATTCATTATTTCTGTCCGAAAACAGCTATTCAAAATGACGATTTTTATGGCATTTTGAGGTTATTTTGACAACTATTTTATCAATTTTAAGTCAAAAAAACATAATTTTAAGTTCTATAGGTTAAGGTCCATTAAGTGAACTACATGTTGAAATAGGTTTGTAAGCTAATTGTTTTTACTTTACATGGTCAAGTAAGGTAGCTCTCTCTCTCTCTCTCTCTCTCTCTCTCTCTCTCTCTCTCTCTCTCTCTCTCTCTCTCTCTCTCTCTCTCTAAATAAGTAGACATCCTCTTACCTAAAGAGATTGCTTCAAACAAAATTCAAATATTTCAAATAATAAGAAAGGGGAAGTTTCTTATCAGCGTATAGTAAGGTAAAGTATTGACAGGTCAAAAAAGTAGTTTGGGGGAATGATATTTCTCTGCATTGGTAGTGCATTATGCTGTGGGTCAATTTTAATTAAATTTTGTTATATGAGCAAATTTTGTCCATCTCATATTTTGTTTACTTCTTTTTATTTCATAACGCAAAAATGTGGCTTATTTGTTAACGGAGAAAAACACGAAATTGTAATTTTGTAAAAATTGTCTCAAATGATACAGTATAACTATTTTTTTTTTTTTTACAGTTATTATATTAATAATATTATCCAAGTTGGGTCTTCCTCTAGCACGTTACCTTTACTTTAAAATATAATGGTTAACTATTGAATAACAACTCAATTCTTTAAATTACTCTTTACTCTCGGGTCTTACTAAGGTTTGGGCTTTTTAAATGTGCAATTATTATACAATTAATTATGGACATATATCTTAAAATTCACAAATCAGCTTATACTATCAATATTAAAAGTTCTTAAAGTTCAATTTTTTGATATTAATAAAATCTATATATTTACTTAAGTCCAAATGAATGATGTTGAAAGGTGTTTAAATATCTATTCTTGAAGATAATTAAAAAGGTTTGGTACTACCTCAGACTGCTTTCTTAATACTAGCAATAACTCTTGTAGTTTATTATTTATTCTTCTGATATGTTTGTATTATTATATTATTGAACTTTTCTATAAAATCTTTTTTTTAAAATTGCTGAATAACGAAAATAGGTCTTGCCTAAATGGAATTTTTTTTGAACTGCCATTATTTTTTTTAACAACCCGGGCTACAATGCAATATGGCCATCATTGGAATATTTTCCGCAATCGGCTTTGCATATGGCCGTGCACTCAAACATATCAAATATATATAAAAAAAAGTCCTTTAATAGTCGTTTTAAATGGTATATTTCCGTTATTTATAGTTTGTAGACACATCTGTAGTTAATTGTTTTAATTCATACACATTCACTTTTTATATATTTATGTTTTTTATACATCACTACTTAGATTTCAACGATAGTTCTAACTATCGCCGCCAGCTTGCACTGTTTCACTTTATTGTAATTCGTTGTAAACACAAAAACTAAGCTAATTTATCCTATTCGATCAGTTTGTTATTTAAATTAACTAATACACAATATATATTGAATTTGAATTAAAACTAATTATCTAAACATGAAATGAATTACAAAAGAATAGTGAAATGTTCTTACTCAATCATTTTAGGTTATTAAGTAAAGTTACTGGTATTATTGTTTTTGAAATGGTAAGTTTTATTTAAATTAGCTGTAGTTATTATTACATGTGCTTTATAATTATTTATTTAAAATTTCCAAAATCTAGAAGTTAATTAAATTATTAGGCTAGAACGAATTTTGAAGTTATTACATTTAGGCTATAACATGCATCTAAGATCTCACTTTTCTTTTGACCACAAATCCCTCAACCCATCATCAATTCATACTGTTTATGTATTATAAATGTTACAACGACTATAATCAAATTTTACTGAAATGTAGCCCTAAAGTAACCAAACAAAATGTGTTAGTTGCAACCTCTCCGAAAAAAAAATGTATTTTAGGTTATAAAATGTGTAATTTCATAATGTTCTACACATTGTTCAAATTTTGGTGAAAGGTGAAGATTAATGACTCAAACCAGTGTTAAAAATTGAAAATAATAGAAGATTACTGTTAAGAAATAATTTTAAAAACATGAAAACTAACCTTTGTGACAAGTTTGTCATAAGTGAAGTTTAGACATTATTGAAATAAGCAAAACAAGGATTTCCAGGACCACAATAACAAGAAACAAAATTAAGACTGTAATAAATCCAATATGTTTATTATATTACCCTTATGTACATTTCAGTTTCTGAAGATGATGACAATGTCATTGAAATATTGGATTTATTACAGTCTTAGTTTTGTTTCTTGTTTTTGTGGTTCCGGGAAGCCTTGTTTTCCTTATGAATATCGTCACATGGCTCCTTGTACATTTAAATACATAAATATTGTATAAAATATTTTACAAAATATAAGTTAGCATCCATGATTGGTTTTCACTTTTTTACTGTATTATTTTCACATTATTGGCAACAAGTAGTTTTGTTTGGTTAGACTGAGAATGGATGTGTGAGAGAGTTTGTGCCATGTTTTCTGCACAGTTTAGTTCTATACCAATAGATCCAAGAAAGTATAGTTTAAAAAAAGAACACAGGCACACAGTCAGTATTCAAACATTATAATTTCAGGTCTGTTCATCTGTCAGTTTATAAGTCGCAACCTGTCTACACAACAAGATGATAGAGAGGGGAGAATGATATCTGATAATTTAAATTGGCCTAGTGCCAACATATTAATTTTTTCATCAAATAAACATTCGTAATCAGAATAATTTGTAGTTTTATTTGATACCCACACAGTTATCACAAAACAAATTTTTTCAAGTTGATAGTTTGTTGCCCCTTAACTATCCTAAGGTAATTTTTGCTTTGTCACCGCTATATTTTTTCTATAAGTGGGATAATACAAACAATATAAATGCAAAGTTTGACAAATATAGAATTTATTGTTTTGTCTGTGTAGACGGGTTGCGATTTACAGACAGACCAACTGACACATATTGCGTGAAATTTTAAAGGTCTTTAATTTTACTTATGGCCCCTAAAAAAATAATTTAAAAAGTCCTGAGATATGGCTGAAATGTGCCAATATGTCAAATTTGATTAAAATCGGTTCGCATGTTGGGATTGTAGAGCACTACAGAGAAATCATTCTAAAAACCACTTTTTTAGACTCAAGGGGACATCTAAAAAGATTTTTCCACAAAAACTCGATTTTGACTCTTTTGATGCATCATATAACTTTATTACATATGTGTAAGAAAAAATATTTAAAATATCATCCTTTTTCAATTATTATTTAAATAATTAAGTATTTATACTCATGTTTCTTGTTACAGGGCCCATGCAAATGATTTGGAAAACATTCCTTTATTTTTGATCACTGGTTTCATCTACATACTCACTGATCCAGATGTGGTTCCTGCTTTAATGCTCTTCCGCATCTACACTTTGGCTCGTATCTTGCACACTTTTGTCTACGCCATCTACGTCATAAGGCAACCTGCTAGAGCACTCTGCTTTGCTGTTGGTGCCATCGTTAATATCATAATGGTTGTGTTCATTTTTATCAATTTTCATCAATTTTAAATAATATTTTGAATGTTTAAAAACTTTTACAGCAAGCTCTCTGTCGACTAGCTATGCGAGGGTTTAAGATACAAAAAAGAATAATATTTCGCTCAGTTTAATCCGTCCTGATTTTATTGGGAAAATTACAAAAATAATATTTTCCACTCTTTGTACTTCTTACAGTAAAAGAACGCTAGTAACAGAAATGAAGCTAAACAAAAAATGCAATTATTTTGATTGTATAAAACTGGTACAAATCAAACTCATCATATAGTAATTGAAATAAGACAGATGACTAAATCAATTCTTAACTATCATGTTGTACAATTTGATTTTCGATATAAACTCAATTTTTGACCTGTAATGTGAAACTGTATCCCCTGATTTAATTATCATTGATTAATGCATAGCAAATTTAAAGACGTATTCACTTCAAAACCAATGCTATTTTTCTTTTCACTACTTGAACTTACGCAAATTGATATAGGAAAAAGTTTTCTTATCATTGTAATTATTACCAGTTCACTTTACGTGTTGGGGGGGGGGAGCAGTTCTATATTGTATGATTCGTAGTTGGACATATGACTTTTTATTTCAGTTCAGTTTTTATTTTTGTTTTTCAGTTAAGAGGTTTGGTTGTTTTCAGAATCTCCCATATTTAAATAAAATTATAATAAGTGTTGCAAAGTCAATTATATAATAATGCAATCAATTCTCTTCTCTTGGAAGTTAAAATGGTTCTCTGTTACATTAAATATATTGATTTATATCTTTTAAAAATGAATTCAAATTTGTCTGTAAACACATATATATTCTGGGGAGATGAGTATGGAGAATATTTGGTCCACTAGTGGTACCATGCCCTCCGTTTCTGTAGTAATACGTCTACTATCCACTCTGTCAACACTTCTAGTGTTGACTCGATCAAATCGGTTTATATGTAGACCTAGTAATGTATTATTTATATAAACAGGAGAATTATATACTTTGGTTTTAAGTAGGTTTTTTTTTTTTTTTTTTTTTTTTTTTTTTTTTTTTTTTTTTTTTAATAAAAAGAAAAAACAGAGGAACTCATTCAAAAACAAATTTTATTTTTGTAAGCTACAGAAATTGAATTGTAACATTGTTAAATTGTGACAGTAAGGTCTAAGACTGGCTTCCCACTACAGCAATAAGATATTTATCGAACTGTCATTGTGATGTGCTACTTTTATCTTATGATCAATTTGCTAATCACCACAACAAATACGATCTGTTGGCAGGAATTTTTCAAGTCAGTTCATCAGTTATATTCAAAATCTCTACCAGTGAATGACTTTTAAACATCTCTATTCATATCTCTCTAGTGTGCTACTGAGCTAAATAAAATAATTCTAATTATATTTAAATAAACTACGAACAAAATAAATTTAAAAAATTTATTATAAAAATACTAAATAATCTATATATTGGTTTTAAAAAATAGTCAAACTTTGTTGTTTGTGTCAAACCTATGTGTGTCACTAGAAAACTGTTACAAAAATCTGTTTAAGACCAAATCAAAATTTTGATATTTTTTCTCACATCTGATTTTTGTTCATAAGTTTCTACGTGTTTTTTTTCTTTTTTTAACTGATCCATATACTGCCTCAATAACATCTTCCACAGTTGAGTATAGATTAGAGCTTGTTAAACAAACATGTATATTATAACAATGATCTAATGTTCAACGCCTTACATTTATTTATAAGACATAAAGCAAGTATTTTCTCATATCTTAGATTTTTTTAAATAATATTGTGTAATGTCTTTAAATGTATGATAGAATAAGCCAAAGCAATTCATGTACTATATTAAGAAATAGTTTGTAATACATTTTCATACAAAATAACTTTTTCTATTTTTATTTACCTCTTTCTTATATTCTCCTTGTAATGACTGAAGTATACATTTCAATTGGAATAGAGGACTCGAGTTCAACTGGAATAACCAACTCATTGTTTGTTACATAACCTTTTATGAAAAGTCCTAAGAAATCACAATTAAGAACTTCAAGATCTTTACAGAGGCTGCAAAATGGTCATGGTTTTAAGTTGTATCGCTCAGGACTTGTTCATGGTTTGTTGGAGAGTGCCTCCAGTTTTATGAAATTGTGTTAAACAAACGCAGATAACGAAATATAGTTTTGATGAAGGTATTGCGGTCTGTCAATAATTTCAAGTTAAGTGGTGTATAAACCATCACAATTGTGTTTATTATTCACTGTATAACAATTGAAAAGCAACTTAACCAGCTGGAAGCCATAGTTTTGGGTAGCATGAACTGCGATGGTGTTTTTGCTTAGTATTTTTTTATGACACGGTCAATTGTAATGTGTACAAAAACATGTTAATGAACACTGATATCTTTCAAATTAAACAGTACTATGTCTATGATGTTAAAAAATTGTATACTTCAGAATTTGTGGTTAATGACCATATATTACACGAAATTAATATTTCCTTAAAATTTGAAAACAATTACGATTTAATTTTGCTCAATTGTAGCCTGTAAGAACCCAAACAAGATGTATTGTTTGCCATCTCTCCAAAAATAACAGTGATTTAGTGGTAAAAACAAAAAATATCAGCTTTAAGGCTGTTAAAAAAATTATTGAAATGAGGAGATAATGATCCAAAGCCAAGTGAAAATTACAAGTAAAAAAATATTATTTTGATTAACCCTTTGAAGAGTACAGGGAAATACCGATTAACGAGTACGGCCGTTCTTGAACGTTCTCTGTGCTGTTTGCGTAAATGAGTATGGACGTTCCGGAACATTTTAGGTTACGTCTGAGCAATAAAAGTATTTATCATAAAACAAATTAGTCATGGCTTATTGTGTTGTCACAATTCAACAAGAAATAGTACTAAGAACACATGAAATCGGGTTTTTCACAATTGTAAGGCAGGACAACTCCAGGGGGCGTGGTTTCAGGAGAATTCACCATGCGTATTGATTGACGCGTAAATGTAGGCGATGGCATCGTCTTCTCCGCGGTTGTTTCCCCCCTACACACACACACCTGTGCCTATGTTCCTTGTCTAGTATAAGTGATTTGTATCATTATATTATGTTACGTATATTATACATCAAACATGAAAAATTAAACACTACAAAGCTTTTTTACAGATTCCCCTCTGTCTAGTCTTTTGACACATTTAGCCGCGTCTCAAACGAAACCAACACACGCTTCCAAGAAAATTGAAAAGAAATGTTATATTTTCCATAATGTAGGCTATACTAAATTGATTCCTGGAAAAAAAGCGGCCCATCAAACGTTTTTGTCTGTGTATGTCTGCTATACCGACGGGTGACAATGCCACGGTGTTTTTATGCCGCCGACAATGGGATACCGCTATCAGCAAACGAAACCAACACACGCTTCCAAGAAAACTGAAAAGAAATGTTATATTTTCCATTATGTAGGCTATACTAAATTGATTCGTAGAAAAAAAGCGGCCCAGCAAACGTTTTTGTCTGTGTATGTCTGCTATAGGCCTACCGACGGGTGACAATGATTTTTCAGTGCAAATTTTTTTTAAAGTACATTTATCAGTGTAAATTTTTATTCTTACAAGTTTTTAACACAATATTATTATATTATTATACATTTGTAACCAATAAAACAACTATTTAAAATTTTTTTTTTCTTACTCCTTGACAACAATTTTCTTTGTAAATACTTACTAACCAGCTGTTGGCTATTTGGGACGTTCAGGAACGGCCGCACTCGTCAAAGGGTTAACTGTTATGGAGTATGAGTAAGAAAGCTTGTGAAATGTTTTTGCACCAGTTATTATTTGACTTAACGTGCAAGTAGAACAAATATAGATAGGAGTAATTAAAACCATTGTTACAAACTAAAGCAATGTTTTTTATATTGGCATTCCATTGAAACATAAATTTAATAAAATTATCATGTTTTGACATAACTTTTTAATTATATTTTGTCACTTAAAGTTCAATGACACGTGAATTTTATACAATGGTATTTAATAATTTATAGTATATTTTATTTACTTTTTAAAAAGCTGAAAGAACAATGCTGATATGAAAGTCATGCATATTTAAATACATTGACAAATGATGCTATAGCCCTGTTACCCAGGCAACGGAATATTTGACACATTCACTAAATTAAGTAAAGTGAAGTTTAATAATACTTAGTGATTATAACTTGGTTATATTTAATCCTACAAATTTGTTCAGGGTTGATATTGATGCTCAAGACAAAGTTATGTCCCTTCACTTTCTTTGTAGAAAAAAACCATAAACATCTTGGTTACGATTCCAATAATTTCATTTAAATAAAATAATTCATAAAATCAATAAAATGAAGTAAAAATAATTTTAAATAATTAAATGTTAAATAACTATATTTTTATGAAATGTAACATATTTCAACCCAAGTACAAAGTATACATCTTGGCATTACGTATGAAAAACTACATATGATCTCCATGACTTGTTCTGTATGTTGTAACTTCGTTCAATGCAGTAACTGTTTTATGTATTCTTAACATTTATAATACAAAAATAATTTTAAACTTTTACAAAAATGAGTTTACTGTTATCTTATTTACTAGAATGATTCATCTCTCTTGTGTGTACTCTCATATGTTTAGTAAGATAACCTCTTTGTGCAAACTTTGAATCACATATTGTGCAGTTGTGAGGTTTCTCTCCTGTGTGTACTCTCATATGTCTAATAAGAGTACCTCTTTCAGCAAACTTTGAATCACACAATGTGCAGTTAAAAGGTTTCTCTCCTGTGTGTACTCTCATGTGTCTAGTAAGATGACCTCTTCCTGCAAACTTTGAATCACATAATGTGCAGTTAAAAGGTTTCTCTCCTGTGTGTACTCTCATATGTATAGTAAGAAGACTTCTATGTGCAAACTTTGAATCACACAATGTGCAGTTGTAAGGTTTCTCTCCTGTGTGTACTCTCATATGTGTAGTAAGAGGACTTCTTTGTGTAAACTTTGAATCACATAATGTGCAGTTGTAAGGTTTCTCTCCTGTGTGTACTCTCATATGTTTAGTAAGAGTACTTCTATGTGCAAACTTAGAATCACATATTGTGCAGTTGTAAGGTTTCTCTCCTGTGTGTACTCTCATATGTGTAGTAAGTGTATCTCTATGTGCAAACTTTGAATCACATATTGTGCAGTTGTAAGGTTTCTCTCCTGTGTGTACTCTCATATGTGTAGTAAGTGTACCTCTATGTGCAAACTTTGAATCACATATTGTGCAGTTGTAAGGTTTCTCTCCTGTGTGTACTCTTATATGTGTAGTAAGTAGACTTCTATGTGTAAACTTTGAACTACATAATGTGCAATTGTAAGGTTTATCTTCTGTGTGTACTCTTATATGTCTAATAACATTATGCTTTGTTGTAAACTTTAAACCACACAATGTGTATTGCTGAACTTCCTCTCTTAAAATAGCTGTACTTTGCAATTTAAGAAAATTAGAACAAATTAATTTATCATAACTATAGTTAAAGTTACATTGTTTCCGATTTATACAATTATTACTGTCAGTTTGATCTATAGATGTAAACAAGTCACTGTGTGGATTTAAATGTAGTTCAAGTTGAAACTTTGAGCTTGAACTGAAAATGCAGTAATTACAGAAGTACAAATTAAACATTTCATTCTCTGCTGACATTAGATTTGATGTTTCTTCTTCTTTGAATTGGTTAGTTGTTTTTAACGTATGGTCTGTTGTACATGGCCAAGATCCAGTGTCCTCGTCATTGACAAAATCTGTTTCTGTAAACATCAATAAATTTGATTTTTTCCATTGATATGAAATATATTTCCAAAAGGATGACAAACATAACACCAAACATAAGGA
This sequence comes from Aphrophora alni, assembly GCA_963513935.1. NCBI lineage: Eukaryota > Metazoa > Arthropoda > Insecta > Hemiptera > Aphrophoridae > Aphrophora > Aphrophora alni. The sequence continues at coordinate 19,742,958 of OY740779.1, forward strand.
ATAGTCCTGTTAAATAATAAAATCTCAAAAGAAAGTGAATAGAAAGCTCAAACTGTTAATTTTTCATGTAAATTGTAAATCAGTTTTTTTTTCTTAAAATTTGTAAAAATGACAAAAGAATAATTGATTTATTTTAAAGTTGTTATTAGCCGGATCCACTTGTATTCTTACAAAACTTAGCAATAACCCTTACAAGGAATACTCTCTGCACTAGGAACCAATTATTCATACCATGAGCAATAATCAACCAATCTTCAATGATTTACTTTAATAGATTTGTTATTCGTCATTGTGATGACTCTGAATGCACAGATGATACTGTGTTGCACATCATTTGCAACTTACAGAAAGAATACGGTTACATACAGTTTGATGAGTTTAAATCAGTCGTTACAGTAAATCATAATTTTTGACATACTGACAAGACAAGTATTCTTTAGTACAACAACTTAAAAAAAAGTTTAAAATGTGGACATCAAGAAATTCCCAACTAGACCATGCAAATCGGATAATCTGGAGTGTCTAAAATAGTCATAATTGTGTAGCCCTAAAAAGTCTAGTTCGAGGCAGTTCGGAACTAGGCATTCATAAAACATATGTTCAGAACATGATTTATAAACATTTTAGATTGTGTGCTTATAAAACCCAACTCAATATGAAATAAAACAATTAAATTGCCCTAAATTTACTGTGACAATAAATACAATAAATGATAACAAAAATTATCTTAAACCAATTTTTTTTTTTCAGTAATACATCAATAATATATTATCCTATTATGCCTTAATAAAGCCCTTGTTATTGAAATTAATAAAACTGCTTCAAAATACACCATGTCCATAAAGTCCTGTTGGCGTTTCCCCGAGGAAACATTGTAGGTTTATGGAACATCTGTTATTTAATTGTATTCATAATTGTATAACTATTGTTGTGCAATTTAATCATATGGTACAAGTTGTGTTTTATGGCTTGTATATTTCAATTCAGTAACTCTAGTGCAAACTAAGTGACAGTGTGTGTTCTATGAAGAACGCCCACATGAAATTAACATTTCTAGTAAAAATAAAAATAAACTGGTTCTTTATTACACAAAAAAGCATTCAGATAGGCCGTTAGTCAGCAATGAAAAAGTTAAAAACACACAGAAAATCTTCTTTTTTTTAAGGTTGTCCAAAAAAATCTCTTACAAAAAGAGCTCAAGAACTAAATGTTTAAACAACAACCAGTTCCAAGGTTTTGAAGGGAAAAAAACGAAAGGAAAAAAAAAAGAAGAAAAAAAAGAGCAAGGTTTACAGGCTATAGATTTCAGTTAGAGAATGCTTTGCAGCCAGATGATAACGTTAAAAGGTATGACTTTGCTGAATATATTTTTGATCAAATTGAAGGTGAAAAAAATTGCATGAACTGAGTTATACTTAGTGATAATACCAGTTTCCATAATGGTATTTAGTTTAAACAACATCGACAGTGCTCCAATCACTCTATTAAGAGCACCTAAATCATGGAAACACATTTATGGAGATGGTGACTGTTAGTGTAGGTCAATATCCAACAGTTAGTCGGCACAGAGTAACGATTCCATATCATATTCAAATAGATTTGAGTTTTAGTTACACTATAGGGGCAAAAACTTACATTATTTTTGACAGAGATATAAACCTGTAAAATCAACTCTTTTTACAAAATGTTAACTTGGAAAAAACAAAAAGTTACATTTTCCTGTAGTCATCATAGGGTTATAACTATTCTATATTATACTCAAGCATAGTTCAGTTTCAGTTATAATATAAAAGGCAAAAAAGTGTTTTTTTTTTCTTTTGAAAAATGTTAACTTAAGACAAACAGCGAGGGGTACAAACAAAAATGTTGAAATTTTCTATAGTTGACATATTATTATGGTTATAAATAGTTGAATACTTAAAGAATACTTAACATACTTAAGTCAATTTTTGTATTATTTATGACAGAGACAAAAACTTTAATCAACTTTTGAAAAATGTTAGCATTTGAAAAAAATAAAATATATATAAAAAAAAAGTTACATTAATCAATAGTAGGTATAGGTGTCATAACTATTCCATAACACACTTAAGTTTGTTTCAGGTCTAATTTCAATATAGAAGTGACAATTTGTAAAATATTACCAGTAGAAATAGTAGGGGGTAAAAATTCCACGAGGGTAAATATTTCACAGTATACCACAACATATATACTAAGATAAAAACAGTAAGAATTACTTGTAATGAAATTTATAAAGACTAAGTATAATGTGTGGTTATTTATTTACATATGCATTAAAAAAATGTTAAGTCAAAATGTATGGACAAACTTACCACTGGTAATTTCTTCATTGATATCCTAAAACAAAAACAAATAAATTGAATCCTTAACCACGTATTTTCTTATAAACATTAGAATATATTTAGCCTATGAGACTTATTCTAAGTAATATGTTTCATTCACATGTCAATAGAATTTCGTGTTCAATACTGTCAAATAACAAAAAATACCATAGTCGAGCAATATTCAGAGAAAACTTTTTAGATTATAACATAGATAGACAGTTTATTTACAAGTGGATAATTTTAGAGATGGATCATGATGTTGAATTTTTTTTAATTGTCGTTCAATTAAAGACATGGGGTGGAGTCGTCACACTTGTTTACAACACAAAGCCTTTTAGACTGTAAATTGTGATATAAATTTAGTAGCTGTGTAACGACTCTAACAGATTGCTACTGATAACAAACATTTGGATTGGTTGAAGAGACATTGAAAATAAATGGTACAAGTATATTGCATAAACATTCTCACTCACCCATCCGCAAAAAAAAAAAAAAAAACAAAATCACTTGTTACCAAAAATGTTAGTTTAGAATTTGTTTAATCAAAAACTGAAAATGAACCATGGGCAGATACTTTGAAAAAATATTCAGATATTTAGAGCTCAGCTCCACTTCCGCCATATTAGGTTTTGAAAATGGAACTAACATTTGTAAATTAGTCTCTCTATTTTTTTGTAACACTGTAAATAATCTTAGCAAAAAATGGAAAACGTTAAGTATTTTATTATTTTTTTAAATAAATAATGTTTCATTGCCTAACTTACAAAATAGAGCAGATAAAATGGATTAAATGAAGTAATGTAGCCATGCATACAAGGATACCTTCACATAGCTCGAAAGATAATTTCTATACAAAATAAAGCTACTGTCCCCTTCCTCATGGCAATTAATAAATAACACTTTATAGTATTCATTGCTCATAGAAACTCCTACATCCGAGACTATATAATGTCAACCGAGACGTCCATTGCTCATAGAAACTCCTACATCCGAGACTATGAAATGTCAACCGATAGTTCATTGCTCATAGAAACTTCTATATCCGAGACTACGAAAGTCAACCGTTCCTACTCAGAGGTATAATTTGTACAATTTTATTCAGGCAAGTCCGTTTACTCAAAAAAGTTAATTTTTTTAGAAAAGAATTCTAACTAGAAGAAAAAATTAATGCAATTAATTTTTACTACGCCCTCTTGATTTCCTATTCAAACAAATTATAAAATTAATGTACGGTATTGATTTAGTTAATACAAAAAATGTTTAGCATGGGGAGGAGTATCAAGTTTATTATAGATGAATTTGCATTAATTTTTCGCACATAGCTTGACCGCCATCTCTTATAGTGTAGTTGGAAAGGGTAAGAAAAGGGTTGGTGTAGTCTAGTGAGGATGTTTTGTTGGTGCCATATAGTGTGAGCATTTTATTCTGATAAGAGTGATAGTATAAAGATTTAACATTCTACATAAAAGACAATAGTAAATTTGTAATTACTGTTCTACAAAACGCACAATAAATGCATCTTATAAACAAAAATATTGAAGTATAAATTATACTTAGAAATGTTTTAGAAAGCAGAGATTTTATAAATCAAGATCCTAAAACAAACAATAAATAAGTTTGGTAAAATTATTGATGTATTTGTTGTTTAAGGGACCATTATTAACGTCTAGTATTTGCAAACTTTAAACGAGTGTCACAATAAACATATAGAAAATCATTTTGATGAAAATTGAAAATGTTGAAACTATGGACATTATATTGGTTTTTAAGGACAGGGTAATGCCAATAAAAAAATAGGTTAGTAAATTTTTAAATTAGCTCCAACAACATAGATAATATGTATAATCAACCCCCCCCCTCATTATAAAACCCGACTTTTATGGGTGGGTCTGCAATAGGAAGTCACACATATCTTGATGTACAGACACGTTTTGATGAGTCGGCGATGACTAGTAAGCTTTGTGATAAATCAATACCATATTGAACATATAGTTGTATAAAATTGTTCAAAATAATCAGTTAATTACTATAAGTAGAGTGTGGGACACTTGAGCACAAAAATGGTGGGGGTACCCCCACCCCTCCCCCCTTGGCCCCTCCCCCTTTGCCCCTCCCCTCACCCCTCCCCCCTCCCCCTTTGCCCCTTCATCTTTGCCCCTCCCCTTTAGGCCCCTTCCCTTCCCCCATTGGTCCCCCCACCCCTCCCCCTGCCCCTCCCCTTTAGGCCCCTTCCCTTCACCCATTGGTCCCCCCCCACCCCTCCCCCAGCCCCTCCCCTTTAGGCCCCTCCCCTTTAGGCCCCTTCCCTTCCCCCATTGGTCCCCCACCTCCTCCCACCCTTCCCCTTGCCCCTCCCCTTTAGGCCCCTTCCCTTCCCCCATTGGTCCCCCCCACCAGTGACGTATTGTTGTCGAGACACTCACACACACACATGACGTCATACACACATGACGTCATACACTTAACTTTTTTAATACCGGTGGGATTCGAACCTGTGAAGTTAGGATTTGAAGGCGGACACGCTACCGACTGAGCTATCGTGCATAGTATTACAAGTCGGATATTTAACGCGGTATATAAGCCGCCATGTTGTAACCGCAATAATGTGTTATATATATATAATGTGTTAAGATAGTTAACCTAACCTATAAGTTTCCTACTTTTGCCCATCCACAGCCTATCAGCTGTTACAATAATGTGTTATATATATATAATGTGTTAAGATAGTTAACCTAACCTATAAGTGTCCTACTTTTGCTCATCCACAGCCTATCAGCTGTTACAATAATGTGTTATATAATTATATAATGTGTTAAGATAGTTAACCTAAAGTTTCCCACCTTTGCCCATCCACAGCCAATCAGCTGTTACAATAATGTGTTATATATATATATATATAATGTGTTATATATTTATATAATGTGTTAAGATAGTTAACCTAACCTCATAGTATTACAAGTCGGATATTTAACGCAGTGCCGCGAACGCCAGAACATTTCGTAGAAGTTCGGACACGAACCCCTTACCGTAAGACGTACCGAGTTTTTCGCGACCGCGAAAAACTCGCGTACGTCTTACGGTATGGGTTCTGAGTCGTACCTCTAGGTTACTCTGACAACAAATAGTAGTGTCCAAATTGTAATGTGCTTGTGTTAACCTAACCTATAAGTTTCTGCCTACCACAGCCTATCAGCTGTTACAATAATGTGTTATATATATATATATATATATATATATATAATGTGTTATATATTTATATAATGTGTTAAGATAGTTAACCGTGTCCTACTTTTACCCATCCACAGCCTAACAGCTGTTACAATAATGTGTTATATAATTATATAATGTGTTAAGATAGTTAACCTAAAGTTTCCTACCTTTGCCCATCCACAGCCAATCAGCTGTTACAATAATGTGTTATATTATATAATGTGTTATATATTTATATAATGTGTTATATAACGTGTTAAGATAGTTAACCTAACCTATTAGAGTTTCCTACTTTTGCCCACCACGACCTAGGTACATTTAATGTGTTAAACGTAGTTTCCGATAGTTAACCTAACCTATGTATGAAAAGTTTTTACCTATGTTCACCACAGCCTACTTGTAACAGTTGGTACAATCAATGTGTATTTATATAATGTGTTGAGATAGTTAACCTAACCTATAAGTTTCCTACTTTTGCCTATGTTCACCACAGCCTACTTGAATCAGCTGGTACAATTAATGTGTTATATATTTATATAATGTGTTATATATGTATATAATGTGTTAAGATAGTTAACCTAACCTATAAGTTTCCCACTTTTGCCTATGTTCACCACAGCCTACTTGTAACAGCTGGTACAATGTGTTATATATTTATATAATGTGTTATATATGTATATAATGTGTTAAGATAGTTAATCTAACCTATGTATGAAAAGTTTTTACCTATGTTCACCACAGCCTACTTGTAACAGTTGGTACAATCAATGTGTATTTATATAATGTGTTATATATGTATATAATGTGTTAAGATAGTTAACCTAACCTATAAGTTTCCTACTATTGCCTATGTTCACCACAGCCTACTTGTAACAGCTGGTACAATAATGTTTAAAATATTTATATAATGTGTTATATATGTATATAATGTGTTAAGATAGTTAACCTAACCTATGTATGAAAAGTTTTTACCTATGTTCACCACAGCCTACTTGTAACAGTTGGTACAATCAATGTGTATTTATATAATGTGTTATATATTTATATAATGTGTTGAGATAGTCTAACCTATAAGTTTCTACTTTTGCCTATGTTCACCACAGCCTACTTGAATCAGCTGGTACAATTAATGTGTTATATATTTATATAATGTGTTATATATTTATATAATGTGTTATATATGTATATAATGTGTTAAGATAGTTAATCTAACCTATGTATGAAAAGTTTTTACCTATGTTCACCACAGCCTACTTGTAACAGTTGGTACAATTAATGTGTTATATATTTATATAATGTGTTATATATGTATATAATGTGTTAAGATAGTTAACCTAACCTATAAGTTTCCTACTATTGCCTATGTTCACCACAGCCTACTTGTAACAGCTGGTACAATAATGTGTTATATATTTATATAATGTGTTATATATGTATATAATGTGTTAAGATAGTTAATCCAACCTATGTATGAAAAGTTTTTACCTATGTTCACCACAGCCTACTTGTAACAGTTGGTATAATCAATGTGTATTTATATAATGTGTTATATATTTATATAATGTGTTGAGATAGTTAACCTAACCTATAAGTTTCCTACTTTTGCCTATGTTCACCACAGCCTACTTGAATCAGCTGGTACAATTAATGTGTTATATATTTATATAATGTGTTATATATGTATATAATGTGTTAAGATAGTTAACCTAACCTATAAGTTTCCCACTTTTGCCTATGTTCACCACAGCCTACTTGTAACAGCTGGTACAATAATGTGTTATATATATGTAATGTGTTATATATTTATATAATGTGTTATATAGTTATATAATGTGTTAAGATAGTTAACCTAACCTAAAGTTTCCTACTTTTGCCTATGTTTACCACAAGTTTCCTACTTTTGAACATCCACAGCCAATCAGCTGTTACAATAATGTGTTATATATAATGTGTTATATATTTATATAATGTGTTATATAATGTGTTAAGATAGTTAACCTATTAGAGTTTCCTACTTTTGCCCACCACGGCCTAGGTACATTTAATGTGTATAATGTGTTAAACGTAGTTTCCTCCGTTGTCTACCAGGGTGTAGCACATGTGTTTAAGTATCGTGTTAAAATAGTTATATAATGTGTTAAGATAGTTAACCTATAAGTGTCCTACTTTTACCAATCCACAGCCTATAAGCTGTTACAATAATGTGTTATATAATTATATAATGTGTTAAGATAGTTAACCTAACCTATAAGTGTCCTACTTTTACCCATCCACAGCCAATCAGCTGGTACAATTAATGTGTTATATATATATATATAATGTGTTATATATTTATATAATGTGTTAAGATAGTTAACCTAACCTATAAGTGTCCTACTTTTACTCATCCACAGCCAATCAGCTGTTACAATAATGTGTTATATATACAATGTGTTATATATTTATATAATGTGTTAAGATAGTTAACCTAACCTATAAGTGTCCTACTTTTACCCATCCACAGCCTATCAGCTGTTACAATAATGTGTTATATAATTATATAATGTGTTAAGATAGTTAACCTAACCTATAAGTTTCCTACTTTTGCCCATCCACAGCCAATCAGCTGGTACAATTATTGTGTTATATATTTTATATAATGTGTTAAGATATAATGTGTTAAGATAGTTAACCTAACCTATAAGTTTCCTACATTTGCCCATCCACAGCCTATCAGCTGGTACAATTAATGTGTTATATATAATGTGTTAAGATATAATGTGTTAAGATAGTTAACCTAACCTATAAGTTTCCTACTTTTGCCCATCCACAGCCAATCAGCTGTTACAATAATGTGTTATATATATATATATATAATGTGTTATATATATATAATGTGTTATATATTTATATAATGTGTTATATAATGTGTTAAGATAGTTAACCTAACCTATTAGAGTTTCCTACTTTTGCCCACCACGGCCTAGGTACATTTAATGTGTATAATCTGTTAAACGTAGTTTCCTCCGTTGTCTACCAGGGTGTAGCACATGTTTTTATGTATCGTGTTAAAATATTGTTAACCTAGACTTAATTCCTACTTTTGCCTAAACCTATGCTTACCACAGTCCAAACGGGTGTTAGTCCGGCCACTATTTAACCGAACCGAAATTACCAACCGATTTACCAACCAAATCCAGCCGATTTACCAACCAAGATCAACCGATTTACCAACCGAAATATACTTTTACCAACCGATTTACCAACCAAAACCAACCGACATTGCAAAGAAATTTAAAAATCCCATTGCAATCCCCTACAAGGTAGAGTTAGCGGATGTTGAGTTGGCTACTCTACAGGAAAAAATGCCCGAAATACTATTGGAGCTGCAAACCCACGACTTCTACCTTATGGATTTGGACATTACACAAGATTTTGTGGGGATCTTTAACAAGCGAGAGATGTGTGAGCATTTAGTACGTCATTAAAAATAAATAAATAAATGTTTTAAAATAATATTCTTTGTAATTTGTTACCTCCATTCCACCAAAACTCTTTTTAGTAGAGAGATAGATATTTGATGTGACCTTGGAATTGTAGCCGAAAACGACACGACCCCCCAACCCCCATTTTTCCTTTTTAAATATATAACGTCGTAACGTTTGTTAGGAACCGATTTACCAAACCGTAGATAAAATTAAAAAGATTTGGTTGGTAAATTGGTTGCAAAAAGTATATTTTGGTTGGTAAATCGGTTGGTATTGGTTAGGTTAGGTTAGGTTAGGTCTGGTTAGGATAGGTTAGGATAGGTTAGGTAAGGTTAGGTCTGGTTAGGATAGGTTAGGTTAGGTTAGGTTAGGATAGGTTAGGTTAGGTTAGGATAGGTTATGTTAGGTGAGGTTAGGTTAGGTTAGGATAGGTTAGGTTAGGTTAGGTTTTTAGGAGAATGGTTGTTAGGTTAAGTTAGGATAGGATAGGTTAGGTTAGGTTAGGTTAGGATAGGTTAGGTTAGGTCTGGTTAGGATAGGTTAGGTTATGTTAGGTTAGGTTAGGATAGGATAGGTTAGGTTAGGTTAGGATAGGTTAGGTTAGGATAGGTTATGTTAGGTGAGGTTAGGTTAGGTTAGGATAGGTTAGGTTAGGTTAGGTCTGGTTAGGATAGGTTAGGATAGGTTAGGTTAGGTTAGGATAGATTAGGTTATGTTAGGTTAGGTTAGGATAGGTTAGGTTAGGTTAGATTAGGATAGGATAGGTTAGGTTAGGATAGGTTATGTTAGGTGAGGTTAGGTTAGATTAGGATAGGTTAGGTTAGGTTAGGTTAGGTTAGGTTTTTAGGAGAATGGTTCTTAGGTTAGGTTAGGATAGGATAGGTTAGGTTAGGATAGGTTAGGTTAGGTTAGGTTAGGTTAGGTTAGGATAGGTTATGTTAGGTTAGGTTAGGTTAGGTTAGGATAGGTTAGGTTAGGTTAGGTTAGGTTTTTAGGAGAATGGTTGTTAGGTTAGGTTAGGATAGGATAGGATAGGTTAGGTTAGGTTAGGTTAGGTTAGGATAGGTTATGTTAGGTTAGGTTAGGTTAGGTTAGGATAGGTTAGGTTAGGTTAGGATAGGTTAGGTTAGGTTAGGTTAGGTTAGGTTAGGATAGGTTAGGTTAGGTTAGGTTAGGTTTTTAGGAGAATGGTTGCCACACGCCCGGGAGATGGTAGGGATGGGGTGGAGGTTGGTAGGCGTGTGGCAACCATTCTCCTAAAAACCTAACCTAACCTAACCTAACCTATCCTAACCTAACCTAACCTAACCTAACCTAACCTAACCTAACCTAACATAACCTATCCTAACCTAACCTAACCTAACCTAACCTATCCTATCCTATCCTAACCTAACCTAACAACCATTCTCCTAAAAACCTAACCTAACCTAACCTAACCTATCCTAACCTAACCTAACCTAACCTAACATAACCTATCCTAACCTAACCTAACCTAACCTAACCTAACCTATCCTAACCTAACCTATCCTATCCTAACCTAACCTAAGAACCATTCTCCTAAAAACCTAACCTAACCTAACCTAACCTAACCTATCCTAATCTAACCTAACCTCACCTAACATAACCTATCCTAACCTAACCTATCCTATCCTAATCTAACCTAACCTAACCTATCCTAACCTAACCTAACATAACCTAATCTATCCTAACCTAACCTAACCTATCCTAACCTATCCTAACCAGACCTAACCTAACCTAACCTATCCTAACCTAACCTAACCTCACCTAACATAACCTATCCTAACCTAACCTATCCTAACCTAACCTAACCTATCCTATCCTAACCTAACCTAACATAACCTAACCTATCCTAACCAGACCTAACCTAACCTAACCTATCCTAACCTAACCTAACCTAACCTATCCTATCCTAACTTAACCTAACAACCATTCTCCTAAAAACCTAACCTAACCTAACCTATCCTAACCTAACCTAACCTCACCTAACATAACCTATCCTAACCTATCCTAACCTAACCTAACCTAACCTAACCTATCCTATCCTAACCTAACCTAACATAACCTAACCTATCCTAACCTATCCTAACCAGACCTAACCTTACCTAACCTATCCTAACCTATCCTAACCAGACCTAACCTAACCTAACCTAACCAATACCAACCGATTTACCAACCAAAATATACTTTTTGCAACCAATTTACCAACCAAATCTTGGTAATTTTATCTACGGTTTGGTAAATCGGTTCCTAACAAACGTTACGACGTTATATATTTAAAAAGGAAAAATGGGGGTTGGGGGGTCGTGTCGTTTTCGGCTACAATTCCAAGGTCACATCAAATATCTATCTCTCTACTAAAAAGAGTTTTGGTGGAATGGAGGTAACAAATTACAAAGAATATTATTTTAAAACATTTATTTATTTATTTTTAATGACGTACTAAATGCTCACACATCTCTCGCTTGTTAAAGATCCCCACAAAATCTTGTGTAATGTCCAAATCCATAAGGTAGAAGTCGTGGGTTTGCAGCTCCAATAGTATTTCGGGCATTTTTTCCTGTAGAGTAGCCAACTCAACATCCGCTAACTCTACCTTGTAGGGGATTGCAATGGGATTTTTAAATTTCTTTGCAATGTCGGTTGGTTTTGGTTGGTAAATCGGTTGATCTTGGTTGGTAAATCGGCTGGATTTGGTTGGTAAATCGGTTGGTAATTTCGGTTCGGTTAAATAGTGGCCGGACTAACACCCGTTTGGACTGTGGTAAGCATAGGTTTAGGCAAAAGTAGGAATTAAGTCTAGGTTAACAATATTTTAACACGATACATAAAAACATGTGCTACACCCTGGTAGACAACGGAGGAAACTACGTTTAACAGATTATACACATTAAATGTACCTAGGCCGTGGTGGGCAAAAGTAGGAAACTCTAATAGGTTAGGTTAACTATCTTAACACATTATATAACACATTATATAAATATATAACACATTATATATATATAACACATTATATATATATATATAACACATTATTGTAACAGCTGATTGGCTGTGGATGGGCAAAAGTAGGAAACTTATAGGTTAGGTTAACTATCTTAACACATTATATCTTAACACATTATATATAACACATTAATTGTACCAGCTGATAGGCTGTGGATGGGCAAATGTAGGAAACTTATAGGTTAGGTTAACTATCTTAACACATTATATCTTAACACATTATATAAAATATATAACACAATAATTGTACCAGCTGATTGGCTGTGGATGGGCAAAAGTAGGAAACTTATAGGTTAGGTTAACTATCTTAACACATTATATAATTATATAACACATTATTGTAACAGCTGATAGGCTGTGGATGGGTAAAAGTAGGACACTTATAGGTTAGGTTAACTATCTTAACACATTATATAAATATATAACACATTGTATATATAACACATTATTGTAACAGCTGATTGGCTGTGGATGAGTAAAAGTAGGACACTTATAGGTTAGGTTAACTATCTTAACACATTATATAAATATATAACACATTATATATATATATAACACATTAATTGTACCAGCTGATTGGCTGTGGATGGGTAAAAGTAGGACACTTATAGGTTAGGTTAACTATCTTAACACATTATATAATTATATAACACATTATTGTAACAGCTTATAGGCTGTGGATTGGTAAAAGTAGGACACTTATAGGTTAACTATCTTAACACATTATATAACTATTTTAACACGATACTTAAACACATGTGCTACACCCTGGTAGACAACGGAGGAAACTACGTTTAACACATTATACACATTAAATGTACCTAGGCCGTGGTGGGCAAAAGTAGGAAACTCTAATAGGTTAACTATCTTAACACATTATATAAATATATAACACATTATATATAACACATTATTGTAACAGCTGATTGGCTGTGGATGTTCAAAAGTAGGAAACTTGTGGTAAACATAGGCAAAAGTAGGAAACTTTAGGTTAGGTTAACTATCTTAACACATTATATAACTATATAACACATTATATAAATATATAACACATTACATATATATAACACATTATTGTACCAGCTGTTACAAGTAGGCTGTGGTGAACATAGGCAAAAGTGGGAAACTTATAGGTTAGGTTAACTATCTTAACACATTATATACATATATAACACATTATATAAATATATAACACATTAATTGTACCAGCTGATTCAAGTAGGCTGTGGTGAACATAGGCAAAAGTAGGAAACTTATAGGTTAGGTTAACTATCTCAACACATTATATAAATATATAACACATTATATAAATACACATTGATTATACCAACTGTTACAAGTAGGCTGTGGTGAACATAGGTAAAAACTTTTCATACATAGGTTGGATTAACTATCTTAACACATTATATACATATATAACACATTATATAAATATATAACACATTATTGTACCAGCTGTTACAAGTAGGCTGTGGTGAACATAGGCAATAGTAGGAAACTTATAGGTTAGGTTAACTATCTTAACACATTATATACATATATAACACATTATATAAATATATAACACATTAATTGTACCAACTGTTACAAGTAGGCTGTGGTGAACATAGGTAAAAACTTTTCATACATAGGTTAGATTAACTATCTTAACACATTATATACATATATAACACATTATATAAATATATAACACATTATATAAATATATAACACATTAATTGTACCAGCTGATTCAAGTAGGCTGTGGTGAACATAGGCAAAAGTAGAAACTTATAGGTTAGACTATCTCAACACATTATATAAATATATAACACATTATATAAATACACATTGATTGTACCAACTGTTACAAGTAGGCTGTGGTGAACATAGGTAAAAACTTTTCATACATAGGTTAGGTTAACTATCTTAACACATTATATACATATATAACACATTATATAAATATTTTAAACATTATTGTACCAGCTGTTACAAGTAGGCTGTGGTGAACATAGGCAATAGTAGGAAACTTATAGGTTAGGTTAACTATCTTAACACATTATATACATATATAACACATTATATAAATACACATTGATTGTACCAACTGTTACAAGTAGGCTGTGGTGAACATAGGTAAAAACTTTTCATACATAGGTTAGATTAACTATCTTAACACATTATATACATATATAACACATTATATAAATATATAACACATTGTACCAGCTGTTACAAGTAGGCTGTGGTGAACATAGGCAAAAGTGGGAAACTTATAGGTTAGGTTAACTATCTTAACACATTATATACATATATAACACATTATATAAATATATAACACATTAATTGTACCAGCTGATTCAAGTAGGCTGTGGTGAACATAGGCAAAAGTAGGAAACTTATAGGTTAGGTTAACTATCTCAACACATTATATAAATATATAACACATTATATAAATACACATTGATTGTACCAACTGTTACAAGTAGGCTGTGGTGAACATAGGTAAAAACTTTTCATACATAGGTTAGGTTAACTATCGGAAACTACGTTTAACACATTAAATGTACCTAGGTCGTGGTGGGCAAAAGTAGGAAACTCTAATAGGTTAGGTTAACTATCTTAACACGTTATATAACACATTATATAAATATATAACACATTATATAATATAACACATTATTGTAACAGCTGATTGGCTGTGGATGGGCAAAGGTAGGAAACTTTAGGTTAACTATCTTAACACATTATATAATTATATAACACATTATTGTAACAGCTGTTAGGCTGTGGATGGGTAAAAGTAGGACACGGTTAACTATCTTAACACATTATATAAATATATAACACATTATATATATATATATATATATATATATATAACACATTATTGTAACAGCTGATAGGCTGTGGTAGGCAGAAACTTATAGGTTAGGTTAACACAAGCACATTACAATTTGGACACTACTATTTGTTGTCAGAGTAACCTAGAGGTACGACTCAGAACCCATACCGTAAGACGTACGCGAGTTTTTCGCGGTCGCGAAAAACTCGGTACGTCTTACGGTAAGGGGTTCGTGTCCGAACTTCTACGAAATGTTCTGGCGTTCGCGGCACTGCGTTAAATATCCGACTTGTAATACTATGAGGTTAGGTTAACTATCTTAACACATTATATAAATATATAACACATTATATATATATATATAACACATTATTGTAACAGCTGATTGGCTGTGTATGGGCAAAGGTGGGAAACTTTAGGTTAACTATCTTAACACATTATATAATTATATAACACATTATTGTAACAGCTGATAGGCTGTGGATGAGCAAAAGTAGGACACTTATAGGTTAGGTTAACTATCTTAACACATTATATATATATAACACATTATTGTAACAGCTGATAGGCTGTGGATGGGCAAAAGTAGGAAACTTATAGGTTAGGTTAACTATCTTAACACATTATATATATATAACACATTATTGCGGTTACAACATGGCGGCTTATATACCGCGTTAAATATCCGACTTGTAATACTATGCACGATAGCTCAGTCGGTAGCGTGTCCGCCTTCAAATCCTAACTTCACAGGTTCGAATCCCACCGGTATTAAAAAAGTTAAGTGTATGACGTCATGTGTGTATGACGTCATGTGTGTGTGTGAGTGTCTCGACAACAATACGTCACTGGTGGGGGGGACCAATGGGGGAAGGGAAGGGGCCTAAAGGGGAGGGGCAAGGGGAAGGGTGGGAGGAGGTGGGGGACCAATGGGAGAAGGGAAGGGGCCTAAAGGGGAGGGGCCTAAAGGGGAGGGGCTGGGGGAGGGGTGGGGGGGACCAATGGGGGAAGGGAAGGGGCCTAAAGGGGAGGGGCAAAGGGGGAGGGGCAAAGGGGGAGGGGCAGGGGGAGGGGTGGGGGGACCAATGGGGGAAGGGAAGGGGCCTAAAGGGGAGGGGCGAAGGGGGAGGGGCAAAGGGGGAGGGGGAGGGGAGGGGTGAGGGGAGGGGGGAGAGGAGGGGCAAAGGGGGAGGGGCCAAGGGGGAGGGGTGGGGGTACCCCCACCATTTTTGTGCTCAAGTGTCCCACACTCTACTACTATAGAAAATATTAATTATTGTGAGATCTAAGTAATATAACGGGAAAGCTTTGTATGTATTTTAAATATATTTTTCCCCTTAAGTTACAAATAATCTATATAATTGTCATTTAACTTGATTATTTTTTAATTTAATTTTTAATTTTTTTTAAATTTTATTTTTGACTATGTTTCTGTAGACAAACTTTGAAAATTATGTGACACATATTTAAGGATATTGTAAATATTAGAATCAATTATAACTTGATAATGTGATGTTGGTAGGTTTTCCTGATGTCCTTTTGTATGTTATATAACTTGGAAATTTATGATTATGTTCACTATTTTCATTCTGTTTAGCAATCACATTGAAGTAAATTATTTATAGAATACATATTATTATTTTTAAATGAAGATAGTACTTCTATATATAAATATAATAAAGCATTTTTACGAAAAGTCTATGTTTGTTTATAACGACCTGTATGAAGGAAATAAGTTTTTTAATAAAATATTTAAAAACGTACAAATTATCAATACTTTAGTAGTCCATCTGAAAACTAAGTCTGCTAGTCTAAATTGTATGAAGTGTTGAGACGGAATGAGGAAGGCATTCGTCTCATTGTAAATTTAAAGCATTTAAATTGCCGCGCTAAACACGATAAAGTGGGAATGCAATGGTGCGGTGACGTCACGCAAGGCGAAGGTAGAACTTTGCTTGTACAGACATGAAAGCCAAACTATGGTAGTTCTTATTTTATTAAAAAACTAAAATATTAAGGTAAATATTTATTCAGTAGAGTCAATCGACTAATAATATCAAGAAATAAATTTAAAAGCACCTAAAATAAAAAAGTTATTCAAGAAAATAGGAGGACTCAAAAACCTAAAATTTGAAAAATGGGGAAATTCAAAAATCAAAAATCATAGAGTCATAACCAATAGAGGAAGTAATAATAATCAGAAATAAAAAATAAACAATAATAATAATAACCAGGGGAGAATGGACTTAGAAAGTCATTCTTGGAGAGTTTTTTAAGTTTTTAAAGGTGAAGGGGGGAAACTAAAAAATAATAATAATAACAATTGAAAAGACAACCGTAGGGAACAATAATAAGCGATCAGAATCAAAATTAAAGTTAAAATGGGGGAGTTATAATAATAACAAAAAGTAAACAGTTAAAGCCCAAAAGTGGTAAAAATAAATGTTAAAGGGGAAATAAAAGGAAGGAATAATGTGTATTAATTATGTAAAAGTGTAAAACAACAGAGCAGAGGTGAAAATTGATAATGGGGGGGTTTTTATAATCAAATAATACGACGATCAAAAACTCAAGACTTCGAGCACCAATAACTCGAGAGCCAAGCGAGACGAAAAGCTAAGAAGATATTTCCGCCATAGGATCAGAAGAAGAACTATTATACAAAAGAATTGTGAAAAAGGACTTAAATCGAAAGTTAAAAAGTGAAAAAATAGACATTCTGGAAAAGTGTGATAACTCGTAAACTAAACGGGCGAAAACGACCAATCTAGTTTTACAAGACCCTCAAGATCGGACAGAAGAGGAATCCGAAGAGATATCGACGATCGGACCAGCCGTTCAGAAGTTACAGCAAGTTGTACGTAAGTGTTCAAAATCACAAATTGCAGGAATTAACAGGAAAGTCGCGCAAAGCAGCTCTACGTCACAGTTCAGATGTTGGACCTTGCATGACCAACTGTCATCACAGATAACATAAAATAATAGAACGATCCAAATATCTATTAAAAGGATTTTTAATAGGAAATAGTGAAAAAAAACTATACAATAGGTAAAAACTATACCAAGTTTAATTCTTTTAATTTACCATTCTGTTTATTTACTTTTTTTTTTTAAAGATAATTCAAGAGTAAGAAATTAATTACTATAACTGTGCTCTGGTAAAATATAATAAATATAAAATTTTTAAGAAATTATTATCAGAATTCAGGAGCTGATTTCTTCCAAAAGGCACTTCCCCAGAGAAAGAGAGTGTGAAAAGGAAAGTAGTAAATTCAGTGAGCGATAAAAAAAAATTCAGGGAATTTTCGTATAATTAAAAAATTGTAAGTTAATGAGCACAGACTCATACTTGCAAAAGCCAAGGTTTGCAATAGCTTTGATTGATAAAAGGGTAAAAGTGAGCATCTTGGTCTTGTCCGCGATTGTATAGGAACAAGAACTCCTGACGAATGACATTCCAAAGCGAGGTTCGAGTCGCGAGGAGCTAGCGGTCGCGGTAGGTGACGCAAAAATCGTAGGGGGCATTCGCGGCAGCGTGTAGGTTATGATTACACCAATATATAAAACTGAGAAATTCACCGTTCTCGAGTAATTTTAGAAAATAAACCTTGAATTCATTATTGGTAACTCAATGTCATACAAGTTTTACTGCAAAATATGAATAACAATATTTAGAGCTTATTACTGTGTTTATTTGCGTTCATAAATTTAATAATTACCATTCAATATATTGCAATAAAAATGAAAACATAATTTTCCGAAGATTAATTTATTTAAGATTAATAGCCTTGTCTCCAATAAATTATATCGGAAATGATTCTAAATATTGAAAATGGTTCAAATGTGCTACAAAAACAACGATACAAAATATCTTTTTACACTTAAAATATTTTGATTATGAAGTCACTGTTAGTAGTTTCAAAGTGGATCATTAAATAAAGTGTAAGAAGGACTAAATAATTATTAAAAAGGTCATATATGAAGACCATTAAATATTTGTACAATTACAATGTGAATATAATATACAGATAGATATACTAAACATAGTGTTGTACAAACCAGCAGTTCCAAGAAAGGGCGATACCAAGTTTTTGTTTTTACCAACTACATTTAAATTGTAACATATTTTTATTTACAATATTGCACCCAGATTTGGGTCATATACTTTACTTTAAGTCAAAATCTGGTGAGAGATTGCTGGGGTAGAGAAAGTTAGGTTAGACCTGTTTTAAATAAGAGTCCTTGGGAAACACAGATGCTGTGAAGCAACCAATCATTTTAATTTCATCATATCCCCGACTTAGTCAGAAACAATAAAATTATAAAATACAAAATTATAGATACCAATAAAAATAAATAAACATGTATCAAAATGTTTGTACAGAGCATTTCAAAACAATTTTTACTACTTTAAAAGAATTTAGAAATATACTCAGATAACTTACATAATCAGTTGACATGTAAAAGTAACACACATCAAATTTTTCATTCAACAATAATTTTGGTTTGATGTGACTACCATGACAAACATCTCACCTGAAGTCAATTTCTGACCAAACTTGAGCCAGTACTATGTGTGTCACTCAGCTTAGGGAAATCGGCTGGTAAAGCTGGAACATATACTCGATCTTTAATGGAATCCCATAAAAAAAATCAAGAGGATTCAAATCTGGTGTGCGAGGCAACCACGCAAATGGCTCTGGACGACCAATTCACTAACTTGGGAATCTCTTATTAAGGAATATACCGGAGAAATGGCATACAGGGAAAGTTCTGTCTGAATTGTTTTACAGCAACATCGCAAACCTGATGATTTGTCATATCATACAGAATGTCTCGACACGTGTATGTTATATCATATTTCAATATAATTTTGGTGTCAAGAGGTGTAGGCCTACTTGGTGTATCCTTACTATACTGAGGACAAAAATTGTGTTGAATTGTAATTGCAGAGTTAATTTTGTAAAATCAAAACATGCAGCAAGTACCAGTAAAAGTAGCCTTTTTAAACTACAACAATGGTGGCATTTCTGGTGATAGTATTTGGCACTACGTAAGTCAAACTTGATGTGTTTTGCTTTAAATTGACACCTCAACTGATTTTGTAAGTTATCTGAATAAATTTCTACATGTTTTGAAAGTTGTAAAATCCTTTTTGAAGAGCCTGTATATACAGAAATCTGTATCTGATCATTCATTATTGGGAAATCGAAAGTTAATTAAAACATTGTATAGAAAATATAAAGAGACATAACAATAGTTTAACTGAAACTTATATACAAAAATATTCTGGTACCTCTATGTGGAGCTCCTCTTCTTTTTTCACTTGAAATATAGAAATCGCAGAAGGTGGAGTTATGTCTTTTTCTATTTTCATGAATGGTACTAAATCAACTGTAACTGGGAATTCCTTTAACAATCATTTACACAAGTATTAACAGCCAATCACAATAAAGATATAATAGCAGCTTACCAAACTACATTTCACACTACCATATTATTATTATTTTTCTTGTAGTTTAAAAGTGAAAAACCTCTAAGAATATAAGAACATAAACTAAAGACTCTTAGCCTCCATATACTCTAATAGCGGGATGGTTGTAAGAGAACAAAAGTTGGGGTCATTTGAGACCTAATAGAGGATGAAAGAGAGGAATTTAATCCTAGACTATGTAAAGAACTTCTCCTACAGTTCATCCCTTTTAGAATAGCCGTTGGATAATGGTCTACGCAGTTATTGCAGGCGCTAGCCCTCGATAATTCACAGTGACATTATAACTGGGGATCATTGTAACTACTTTGATGGGAATGTACAAATTGAAATTGGTGATTCATATTCAAAATACAATAAGGGTGTTCACAGGGGGGGGGGAGACAAGCAGCTGCCCTCCCTTCCATGATGGAAAAATAAAACAATTTTTAAATTAAACAACATTCCGTAAGAAATTAATTACAAAATAGAGACGCTAGTACTATCTGTGAGAGGGAGGATTTAAGAACTACTGTTACTCGCTGGCATCATCTTGCTTGCGGGAACAAGAGTTTTCTAGAATAATATTGTCTCATTTAATGACACTATGGGAATATATTTAGTAGCTATATAAGAGCCCACACATTTTTGGTTAGAGTCAGTGGAGTTGTTATTTTCACAGAACTGCTTACCACCTGCCATCCACTTTACAATAAGAAATGGATTTTAGAAAGTTTTTTTGACAACTAGTCTACTGTGATATTTATTACATGCTCCCAAACGATGTGGGCTAAACAGATGTTCTCAATAAATCTTACTTGCACATGTTAATTTTATATTAAAGATAGACAGCATTGACTTTATTATTATTAAAGCTTAAATCTAAATATAAAATCTTAATTCTAATATTTGTCCAAGTTTGGAAAGTTTCTAACTGTTCATATTGCTTTTTAAGGAAAGTGTGGTTATTTTAATTGTTATATTTTACTTATAACTTTCTCAGATCATTTTCATTCTCCACTACTATTATTCAAAAACATGTAGCAAGCAGTTCACTCGTCACATTCAACAAAGAAGTTTTATATTTTTAACAAGTCTGCCTCCTCTCACTCAATTCCAGAATATTCTATGATTCTAACTAATCAGAAAATCTCCTTTTATGGAGATATCACTCCATATGCAAGACACATCTTTGTTCTAGAATGTTCCATTTGCAAAGTATGACGCAATTGTCTGTTCCTTTATTTAATTATAACGCATTATGTAAATAATGTCATTTTCATTTATAAAAGCACGTTTTATTTAAAAGTTCACTTTTGTATTTATTATTTATTTTATCACTTTTGATTTATTTAAATTAACATGTTATTTACAATTACATATTATTATTACAAATTATTTACTATGATTTATTTATTGGATGGAGATGATCCATGCTTACACCGTGTAGCAAGTCCAAATTTTCAGTCAAGTCAGTTGGTAAATAATATTCATAGCCTAAAGCAATTAAAGATTGGAACTTTCAAGAATACTAGTGATAAAAACGAAAGTGATTATAATGATTAAGTAGTTGAAGATTACCTCTTTCTTAACAGCGAAAAGCTCTAAAGGATCTCTGAGGCCACGGTCTTGTTGGTTCCTGCAATTATTAAAAACGGTTCATTTAACAACACACATATCCCAGTACTGGTTTACTACTGGGTCCAGGAGAAATATTTTCTGACAGACATCATATAAGTTACAAAACATGTTATTTTATAATCTAAAAGGAAAATGTTTAACATTTGCATAAACAAGTCTCTGATATCTTGGCACTGCTGTTAGAGCGCTAGTAGAGAGGTGTGACGTTGATATGCCATCTTGTAGAGAATACCCTTCCCATTAAAGTTACCATCATTGCATAGACTGGTAAATATCATTCTTCCATTATTGACAGTTATTTTAAAAGTACTGATTCTGTTATTTTGTGCAGCAATTATTTCGTACTTAATTCAGGCTAGGTCCAACAAATTTTGGTAGAGCATATGGGTGTCAAATTTTAGAGCCGCCGGATCAGTATAGAAGAAGAAACCACCTAATAGGCCTCATAGCATTCAAACACCTGAAAACATCTAAGCAATGAGACAGGTAGTTTACCCATCAAGCTGGTATTTTGGGATTGTCTGATCAGAGTACTTGTCTGAAAGAGAATTTTACATACAGACCTTAAGTTTCATCTGTACAAATTGATGGTCATACAACAGCTAAATGAACGTGATTGGGGAAACCATGTTCCTAGTTGCCAAGCAATGTTTTAGTGTACTCTATTGAGTTGTTGAGAGATGAAGCTAATTTTAATTTTATTGGGCTGTGTTAATAAACAAAATTTTCAATTAACAAGATAATTGCCGACAGCTCTATGATCATACTCTGCACTGTAAACATGTCAGCGTGCCGTTGGTGAATTTTTAGTCATAGGGCTGTACTTTTTGAGGAAGATTTGCAAACATAAATTCCGATTGTTATGTCGACATGTTATGCAATTTTCTGGAACTTTAAATTAATGAATTCTGAGACCAGGCTTTGAAAAAGATGGTGCAACAACTCACACAGCAAGAAAATTGATGGATGTCCAAAGATAAATGTTTCCCCGGCATCTAATTTCACGAGGCGACAATTAATGGTCTGTACGTTCACTCTACTATTAGAAATTAGGGCCATAATTCAGTTAGGGAAATAGTCTAAGTTCTTTTAAAGAAGTTCAGAATGATAACAACTATTATGACAGAGCTAGAAAACTGACAGCTTGCCTTGCAAGTGAGGTGGACTTCACAAGTTGAGAAGTGTGAAGAAACGAGAGCAATCATTCAAGTTGGGAACTCAAATTGAGAAGTGTATATAAACCCTTGTGTGGGAAGAAAAGCGGTCAATCATTCAAGTTGGGAAGTGTATAAAAACCCTTGGGTGGGAAGAAACGGGTCAATCATTCAAGTTGGGAAGTGTATATAAACCTTTGGGTGGGAAGAAACGGGGTCAATCATTCAAGTTGGGAAGTGTATATAAACCCTTGTAATGTAAGAAATGAGGTCAATCATTCAAGTTGGGAAGTGTATATAAACCCTTGTAATGTAAGAAATGAGGTCATCATTCTAGTTTGTGAAGTGTATATAAACTCTCAGGTGGGGAGAAACTAGGTTAATCATTCAAGAGGGGACCGCCGGTAGATTTAAAAGATGGCCAGATAGACTTGGCGAGAGAGAGCTTCAAGGGGATATATACCAGACAGCGGAAAAATACACGAAGACATAGTAAAGGTGAGCAAGTATAATTAAAGGAACTTGTAATCATTCAAAAATACCGTAGTCAGGATTGTCTAGAGTCATAATAGTTGGAATTATTCTGGATTTAAAATTTAATAATAATAATAATAGTAAATATTTGATTGGAATACGTACAGTAGAACCTCGGATTAACCGGCCTATACCGTAGTGTACTGGTTGGATGAGAGTTTCCGAAAATAAATTGTAATTGAAACACCAAAGCGGCGGCGAGTCAAATGACTTTATCGATAACGGTATCCCATTGTCGGCGGCATAAAACACCGCGGCATTGGCACCCGTCGGTATAGCAGACATACACCACAAAAACGCTTGATGAGCCGTTTTTTTTCCACGAATCAATTTAGTATACATTATGGAAAATATAACATTTCCTTTCAGTTTTCTTCTTGTCTGACTGGTTATGATCTACGTACAGTATATACAGTAAATAAAAATGAGTGAGTTAAGAAAACAGAAGCGTGTGTTGGTTTCGTTTGAGACACGGTTAAATGTGTCAAAAGACTTGACAGAGGGGAATCTGTAAAATAGCTTTGTAGTGTTTAATTTTTTCATATTTGATGTATAATATACATAACATAATATATACGATACATTTATGTACAATAAAATGAGTTGCAATAACATCTTAATTGCATAATTCTTAGTGCAACCTGATTAAATAAGCTTTCTTTGAACGAAAACCGATTTTTCACGGGAACCTCGGATTTACCGGCCAAACGGACAACCGGCCCGGGTGTCAGTCCCGACTAGACCGGTTAAGAGGGGTTCTACTGTAAATCTAAATGTGAAATAAATAATTGTATTAAGAGTAATAAAAGGAGATTTAGTAATTATGAACTATTTTATTGGACAGGAGTTTATTGTAACTAAAGAACCCAGATGGGAATCAATGGCCAATTCCTACTACTTCCTCTCAGCATATGACGACTTTTTACTCTGGGAGCATCTAAAGGTTGTAGTATTAAAACACAAGGCGAGAACAATTGATGATGATGAAATCTGTTATCTGGTAAGAAATTGTAGCGATACCACAGGAAATGGCCATACAAGTGATGCAAAACTTCTGGGTGAGGTTGCATACTTGGATAGGTAATGGAGGTTGGAACATAGACAATATGATTTCCAAAACAACATAATTATAAAAAGTAAACATTGTTTTTTAGATTATAACAATATTTTGTTTAACTTCTATAATGTCGGTTTTATTAATTATTCATAATAGGGAGATATTTCTGCTGGACCCTGTATAAAATTATATAGTTAGTTTCCCTTTTAATTATATTGCATACAATATAATTACCTTAATTCTGTGGTAAAATCTTTACAATTATTGTCTTTTCTGTAATGATACAACGTGATTTGCTGGACATCCTTAATAGAAGTTGCTCATGTGGCTATGTAATTTTAATGAGTCATACTCAAATTTACTTTTACAATATTATTATATGTATTTTAAATATACTCATAAGTGATTATGAAAATATTAAAGTTTGGTGTTTTTATAAATTCAATAAATATATTTTTCATGTATTAAAGCATGAAAAAGCTACCAGTGAGAAGCGAAGCAGTGCTGTAGAATTACAGAATAAGCGATGCAAAAACATTATACAAACTCATTCAGTTGTTACCAGGCGACTTAAATTAAACAAAAGGCGGAACCAAATGGTAACAATGTTTGAAAATTTAAAAAAAAGACAGAGACAAATTTAATAATTAACAAGGCTCAAATTTATTAATCAAGAAAGAAAATTTCGATGGTCCAGATTTTATCATTTACAAAGCAAAAACATCCTAAGATAGATTATTATAAGCAAAGCTTAATAATTAACAAGATTACAATTAATCAAAAAAGTTATACGCCCTTAATGTAAAATATAATAATTAAAAAAAAATATTGATGAATAGATTCTGAAATTTATTCCCCCCCCCCTTTTTAGTTTATATAAACAGTTACAAAATTTAACAATAAAAGAAAATTCTATAAATGAGATTGATATTTTAAATTCAAAAAAAAAAAAAATTTATATTAATTCTAACAAGTTTGTTATTAGATTAATTATTACCTAACATAATTTTGTTTGTTAAATTTCTTAAATTCTAAATTCTGCCAATATATATATATATATATATTTAATAAAAGTAAATTGTTTATGACATGAGAAAATTAAAAAAAGAAAAGATGAAATTTAGAATATTGAAATTTTTTTTTAAATTGACGTCAATTTTATTAATTTAGAAAAAACCTCTTGGAGGTTGTTAGGACCGAAAAGTTTGCATGCAGCACCACCCAAGTATTTTGTTTTAAATTATAAATAGCTATACAAGATTACATTTAAATAACAGTTTTAAGAACACATTTACTAAACCAAATTAGGTACATGTACAATATATATTTAAACAAAGTTCTGTAAAGTCAGTTTTCGAAAAGGTCACTTTTGTGCACTTGAAAGTTTTTTTTGATTAGTTATATAAAACATGTTTTAAAAGCAGGCAGAAACATGCTATGCACTTTTTGCTGTAGTAGGCAAAATGAAACAAGATTGGTGAGTTTCTCCGACCAGCGTTTTAGCTAAAGCAAAAAACACGTTTACTAGCATCTGTGCAAATTCAGACATGTTGTAGCATTAATGTTCTTTATTAAAAATATCTGGTTATTTGTCAAAATTAGAGAATATTGATTGCATCACAGAAATTCATTAAGCTTATAATTAAATGCTTCTTAGATGGTTATAAAGCTATATATATACTTGGTTTTGTTTAAAACAAAGCTTGTATGAAACTTGAAAAATCTGTAAAAATCTGTAAAACGAATATTCTGATCTAGAAGAGATTTCTTTAATAGTTTTATATTTGACATGTTTAATAAGATATTCTGATTACTTAAAGTTTGTTACCAGTTTGCACTAATTTCATATAATTGCTCAAAACTTAAAATCTGACTGCTTAAGGTTTTGTAAACTATGTTTTAAGAAATGAAAATTTTTATAATTATTTAGTTTCTGAAAAACATTGAATATTAAATAAAACATAAAATACATATTTTAATGAATAAATTTTAAAACATTAACAAAATTTATGATATGATAAAATCTGTAAATTTGGTTACCTGGAGTCCTGTCGAAAGCTTACGTGAACATGTGCCGTGAAATGAAAATCTACACAACTATATTATTTAGAAAACCAAAAGAACACCTCACTGAATATTAGAATAAAATATTACATTTTCTTTGTGAAACTGAAGTATCACTTTGTCATGCTGTAACTTTAGATTAGAATTAACGGAGCGATGAAGGTTTTAAGTACATGTTGAGAATCCAGAGACTAGAGTGACTACGTGTATCAATCAAGGTAGGCTCGCTAGCCGTTGCACTTTGTACTTACATAGATCACGCGATACTTTCTAGAGAAGGCAGCTACGCGGCAGCACCTGTCAGGAGACGAAGGGTACTGTGGTAGGGAATGAGTTGATAAATTGTCTACAGATTATTTTTGTGAATTTAGAATGCTACACAGTACCAAAACGAAATAAAAATAAAGCAAAATTAATTGTCACCACAAGAAATACCAGTTTGTTACTTATTGGTAAAAAAAAAAAAAATCGGCCTTGAGACTTATAAAATACTTATCTTCTTAAAATTAGCTTTGCCAATTTTGTTCAAATAGTACAATGTTAAGATTAATGACACAAACCATGTTTGCAAAATTGCAAGTAAAGAAAATAACGGTTCAGGAAAAATTGCCATAAATGAACCTTGACCATGGTCATTAAAAGCTTGATTTTATTCAATTCAACTTTATTAGTCCTTTTGAAAAA
Source organism: Aphrophora alni (assembly GCA_963513935.1). Classification (NCBI taxonomy): domain Eukaryota; kingdom Metazoa; phylum Arthropoda; class Insecta; order Hemiptera; family Aphrophoridae; genus Aphrophora; species Aphrophora alni. Next base: position 19,770,435 of record OY740779.1, read on the forward strand.
TTTACGTATGTATAAGACGAGTCAAAAAATTCAAAAAAAAAGTTTAATCATAGACAACTTAAGCTGTTATGTGTTTAAAGCACAAACAGACCAAGTTTAGGTTCTTAGTTCATTTTCACTTTTTGACCGTCAACTACCGAAATGACAATTTTGGTGCCGATCAGTTTTAGTTCATTTTTATTTGGTTTTGGGGAAGATTGGGTGGGAAAGTTTGAAAACGTATTGCACCATTTATTTACAATTATGTTTAGTTTATTTTAGACCTGAATAGTACTGTTTTATAAATTGTGGATCAATATCATAATAGGACAGCGTTGTTTATTTATTTCATTTGAATTGCATTTTTTGATAACCTTGTTTGAAAATGCATTAGAGTATTTGGATAATTCTTAAAACCTTGTTGGTTTATTACAATTACTTATTATTTTCAATTTATTTATAAATATACTTTAAATAATAAATAACATATGTATATATTGAAACAAGATAGACTACATGTTAAATGATTATTTTAATAAAAAAAAGCTTATAATACTATTGAAAATACCTGAATAGTTATAATAGTCTACACATAATAATAAAAAATGTTTTCAATAAAAGTAAACATGCTGTGTCCCTCCTTAACCAATAACCTAATCTAAAACCACTTTAGTCTGTAATACTTACCATGCTGGTAAATCCATTAAAGATTCATCTTGTTCTTCAAGAGGCTCTTCTTTTACACGGATAGATTCCATTCTGTATAAAACAAAAAAATTACTTCGTTTATTCAATATATAAAATCTGGATAGATAGTCAACCCAATGTTTTAAAGTATTTATGTGTGCACTCTAAAGAAACTAGAGATGGAAACGGGAACAACCAACACAGCAGGGCAGCTATATGTTATCTCAGTTGATGCTACTACCTCCCTTGTTATCTTTAAATAAGAATTATCAACTCTTACTCCTCTGTGTATCAAAATTATTTACAAAGCAACTAGCTAATCAGTGGTAGTGGGTAATTACGAGGCGGAATTTACTGTAAAAACAAAGACTGATCAATTGTAAAGAACAAATGGTATTTGTTCATGCAGCATGCAGTCATTTCAACTCGTCCATTGGGCATATAGGCTAATTACTATCATATAATACCAGTACATTGTCGTTTCCTATACATGACAGTGGGTTTATAACCTGTATGAAATTTAAAATCTCATCAGTTCTGATATCAGATCACTGATTAAATTTCTAAACGCAAGAGGCATATTGCACAACCATTATCGTGAGAGAAATACATTCCTGACCTCAACGATACCGTTGTCAATTTTGAATGGCATGGCATTGTTTAGATAGTACAGTAGAACCCCTCTAATCTGTCACCTTCGGGACTGAGGGCATGGTCGGAATGCAAAAAAGGTCGGATTATCCGAAAAAAAAGTCAATATTTATTACATATTATATAAAGAGATTTTTTTAAAAGTGAAATAAGTGATATATAAACTTTTAAAAGTCTATATATAAACTTTGCAAGTACTATAGAAAATCAATAGAAACAACACGAGAGATAACAGAGTACTGAAGCGGGATGACAAAGCACTGAAGCGGGAAAGCAATAACAAACCGGAAACAGTTGTGCCAGACGAGCCGTGAGTCATCGACAAGTCGGCAAATCGGCACAATATCGCGAGCTCGAGCACAGTCGGATTAACCAGAGTAACGGACCACCCGAGGGCGGATTAGAGGGGTTCTACTGTAATTCACAATAGACTTGGATTGTGATGGTTGTTCAAGGCCCTATGAAGTCTTTTAAAGACATTTAAATTGATTTTCTTTTATGAATAGATTTGCTTGAAGTTTTTTCAGTTTGGGTGAACTAGAATGATGCTACTAAATAAATTGTTGGTACGACTCAGCATTGACATACGAAATCTATGTTTTGTGATGGTATGAGGGGAAAAATTGTCTCCCTCTCTATGAAAGTGTCACAAAAAAGCATGTGCAGACATTAATCTTTAGTTTTTGTGAGCACTTGTCAACATTTTCAGCACCCACAATTTATGATAACCTGAAGTGTTGATCTCAATTCTGAACAAACGTAACTTTGAAAGTTATAGAAGTTCTATGAAAAGATCACTAATCGTAAAGTGATAATTTCATTTCACTTATGCATTCACATGCTTAGGGAAACAGTCAGTCCAGATGGTAGGCTTACCACTTCTCTCTTCGGCCTAGAGCCACGAATTCTGCCATGAAAAATTATGAAATCATTAACAATTTACCTTATATGCAAATACAAAAGTTCAGTAGAAAATAAGAAATATAAAAAAAATGAAATCCAGTTCAGATTACGAATCCCTACTTTAATATTTATGACTAAATTTACCCCTAATTTAACATTTGTCAAGTTAGTGAATGTGTGATCACTTGTTTTATTAGTTCTTGCAAGTTAACTAACTTATATATATATATATATATATATATATATATATATATATATATGATGCATGCCTATTACAGTTGTGTGCTTATAGACTTTCATAACCAGGCCTATATTTAACCTAACAACAGCTGGATTCTGTTGTTTTCAATATTATGTTATTTGATAGTAAAAAAATGGATTTTGTGACTTGAAAAATGTCTTGTGAAAAAAAAAAGGGGAAAAAAATCTGTTTGAATAATATAAGGTAAATAGTTAGGGATTTCATTATTTTTTTGATTGTATAATTACCATTTTACATAGGATTACTGTTTTTGGATCGGAATTGAGAAAGATATATGTGATTTAACATTTCTATATTAGATAAATTATTGAAATGGTTCAATAAAATCTTCAAATCAGTAAATATCACATGGCATTTACAACCAACACAATATTTGATTACTGGAACAAGTTAGGTTATGTACAATATATGTAGGTACACAATGAACTAACAGAAGTGTATATAATGTTGTTCACTGTTTTGGCAACCTGACAATTGTATCATGTAATTTGAATTTTTTTTAGATAATTATTGATATCAGCTATGAACTGTTTATAAAAAGAAGATGATGTTTGATACTGGATTGTTCTTAAAAAGATATTTTTTTATCGGGAATAAAAGAAAACTTTAATTTAACATTATTAAGACAAAATCATTAATTATTTATGAATAGATATTTCAACTTAATCATACATTCTATTTCTGACTTCAAAGACCTTGAGCGACCATTAAATATCCTACAAAGAACAGAAAAATACTTTACTAATGAAGAGTAGGCCTAGTGGTGTGAATAATATATGAATATTTTGATGACTCAAACCAACTTACGTTCTCGTGGATAAGGAAAAAGATTAATTTACTATCTCCGGTCTTTACAATAACGAAGAATTTTTCTGTATATAAAAATTTAACTCTTCAGATACATCAAATGAATCAGCGAATACCAATCTCCTTCTGGTCTGGTCACACGTCACATGGTAAAATTTGCGTCTTGCGTCTAGATTGTTAGAAACACCGTTACTGAGGGGGAGTAATCTCAGTACTAATCTAGGTATTGTTCAATGATTTAGTTAGGGGTCTAACAATAATTGTATCATTTGGTTTTAGATAATTATTAATTAGCTTGTTTTAAGCTAAAATTAAAAACACTTGGAACAAATATTAAGATGATAAAATGGTTGTTCAACGTAATCATACATTCATACTTCTGGCTAACACATACAGTAATATTATTTACATTTACAATATATATGTAATATTTATCAAAATGTGTTTTGTACCATTTTGCAGAGATCTTGTAGAACTGTAATAAATAATAAATAATTTTAGAAATAACCGCCACGGATTCAGATTTTAAATGTAGAAATTTGTCCTATTGTTACTTTGTTTTGTTTTTTTAAAGGTTGATAAGACTTGGAGCTTTGAGTTGAGCTATGGTCCTGTGGTGTTATTTGAATGGCTGTATTAGTATTTAATATTTATTTATTCTTTTGCTTCAAATGTAAGTTTTGTCTACAACAAAAGGTGCGTTTATTAGCTATATTTAATTTATGAAATAAGTCTAACAAAAGAGCTCGTGCTTTAGCAGTGACGAAAATCCTAACTGAACTGTTATGTGCAACTATTTTATAACAAATATATATTGTTGCTGTCCAAGCGATTTTAGTGCAAAATATCGGCAATTCGTCTTCCAAATGCTGTTTTCCTAATCATTTCGATACTCCTTTACACCGCAGATTACTTTATATCTTTTACAATTCATTATTTCTGTCCGAAAACAGCTATTCAAAATGACGATTTTATGGCATTTTGAGGTTATTTTGACAACTATTTTATCAATTTTAAGTCAAAAAAACATATTTTAAGTTCTATAGGTTAAGGTCCATTAAGTGAACTACATGTTGAAATAGGTTTGTAAGCTAATTGTTTTTACTTTACATGGTCAAGTAAGGTAGCTCTCTCTCTCTCTCTCTCTCTCTCTCTCTCTCTCTCTCTCTCTCTCTCTCTCTCTCTCTCTCTCTCTCTCTCTCTCTCTCTCTCTCTCTCTCTCTCTCTCTCTCTCTCTCTCTCTCTCTCTCTCTCTCTCTCTCTCTCTCTCTCTCTCTCTCTCTCTCTCTCTCTCTCTCTCTCTCTCTCTTAAAATAAGTAGACATTCTCTTACCTAAAGAGATTGCTTCAAACAAAATTCAAATAATAAGAAAGGGGAAGTTTCTTATCAGCGTATAGTAAGGTAAAGTATTGACAGGTCAAAAAAGTAGTTTGGGGGAATTATATTTCTCTGCATTGGTAGTGCATTATGCTGTGGGTCAATTTTAATTAAATTTTGTTATATGAGCAAATTTTGTCCATCTCATATTTTGTTTACTTCTTTTTATTTGATAACGCAAAAATGTGGCTTATTTGTTAACGGAGAAAAACAAGAAATTGTAATTTTGTAAAAATTGTCTCAAATGATACAGTATAACTATTTATGTTTTTTTTACAGTTATTATATTAATAATATTATCCAAGTTGGGTCTTCCTCCAGCACGTTACCTTTACTTTAAAATATAATGGTTAACTATTGAATAACAACTCAATTTTTTAAATTACTCTTTACTCTCGGGTCTTACTAAGGTTTGGGCTTTTTAAATGTGCAATTATTATACAATTAATTATGGACATATATCTTAAAATTTACAAATCAGCTTATACTATCAATATTAAAAGTTCTTAAAGTTCAATTTTTTTATATTAATAAAATCTATATATTTACTTAAGTCCAAATGAATGATGTTGAAAGGTGTTTAAATATCTATTCTTGAAGATAATTGAAAAGGATTGGTACTACCTCAGACTGCTTTCTTAATACTAGCAATAACTCTTGAGGTTTATTATTTATTCTTCTGATATGTTTGTATTATTATATTATTGAACTTTTCTATAAAATCTTTCTTTTAAAATTGCTGAATAACAAAAATAGGTCTTGCCTAAATGGAATTTTTTTTGAACTGCCATTATTTTTTTTAACAACCCGGGCTACAAGGCAATATGGCCATCATTGGTATATTTTCCGCAATCGGCTTTGCATATGGCGGTGCACTCAAACATATCAAATATTAAAAAAAAAGAAAAAGTCCTTTATTAGTCGTTTTAAATGGTATATTTCCGTTATTTATAGTTTGTAGACACATCTGTAGTTAAAATTGTTTTAATTCATACACTTTCACTTTTTATATATTTATGTTTTTTATACATCACTGCTTAGATTTCAACGATAGTTCTAACTATCGCCGCCAGTTTGCATTGTTTCACTTTATTGTAATTCGTTGTAAACACAAAAACTAACCTAATTTATCCTATTCTATCAGTTTGTTATTTAAATTAACTAATACACAATATATATTGAATTTGAATTAAAACTAATTATCTAAACATGAAATAAATTACAAAAGAATAGTGAAATGTTCTTACTCAATCATTTTAGGTTATTAAGTAAAGTTACTGTTATTATTGTTTTTGAAATGGTGAGTTTTATTTAAATTAGCTGAAGTTATTATAAAATGTGCTTTATAATTATTTATTTAAAATTTCCAAAATCTAGAAGTTAATTAAATTATTAGGCTAGAACGAATTTTGAAGTTATTATATTTAGACTATAACATGCATCTAAGATCTCACTTTTCTTTTGACCACAAATCCCTCAACCCATCAAAAATTCATACTGTTTATTTATTATAAATGTTACAACGACTATAATCAAATTTTACTTAAATGTAGCCCTAAAGTAACCAAACAAAATGTGTTAGTTGCAACCTCTCCGAAAAAAAATGTATTTTAGGTTATAAAATGTGTAATTTCATAATGTTCTACACATTGTTCAAATTTTGGTGAAACGTGAAGATTAATGACTCAAACCAGTGTTAAAAATTGAAAATAATAGATGATTACTGTTAAGAAATAATTTAAAAAACTAACCTTTGTGACAAGTTTGTCATAAGTGAAGTTTAGACATTATTGAAATAAGCAAAACAAGGATTTCCTGGACCACAATAACAAGAAACAAAATTAAGACTGATGACTATGTCATTGAAATATTGGATTTATTACAGTCTTAGTTTTGTTTCTTGTTTTTGTGGTTCCGGGAAGCCTTGTTTTCCTTATGAATATCGTCACATGGCTCCTTGTACATTTATTTATTTAAATCCATGATTGGTTTTCACTTTTTTACTGTATTATTTTCACATTATTGGCAACAAGTAGTTTTGTTTGGTTAGACTGAGAATGGATGTGTGAGAGAGTTTGTGTCATGTTTTCCGCACAGTTTAGTTCTATACCAATAGACCCGAGAAATTATAGTTTAAAAAAAAACACAGGCAGACAGTCAGTATTCAAACATTATAATTTCAGGTCTGTTCATCTGTCAGTTTATAAGTCGCAACCCGTCTACACAACAAGATGATAGAGAGGGGGGAATGATATCTGATAATTTAAATTGGCTTAGTGCCAACATATTAATTTTTTCATCAAATAAAGATTCGTAATCAGAATAATTTATAGTTTTATTTGATACCCACACAGTTATCACAAAACAAATTTTTTCAAGTTGATAGTTTTTTGCCCCTTAACTATCCTAAGGTAATTTTTGCTTTGTCACCGCTATATTTTTTCTATATGTGGGATAATACAAACAATATAAATGCAAAGTTTGACAAATATAGAATTTATTGTTTTGTCTGTGTAGACGGGTTGCGATTTACAGACAGACCAACTGACACACATTGCGTGAAATTTTAAAGGTCTTTAATTTTACTTATGGCCCCTAAAAAAATAATTTAAAAAGTCCTGAGATATGGCTGAAATGTGCCAATATATCAAATTTGATTAAAATCGGTTCGCATGTTGGAATTGTGGAGCACTACAGACATCATTCTAAAAACCACTTTTTTAGACTCAAGGGGACATCTAAAAAGATTTTTCCACAATAACTCGATTTCGACTCTTTTGATGCATCATATAACTTTATTACATATGTGTAAGAAAAAATATTTAAAAAATCATCCTTTTTCAATTATTATTTAAATAATTAAGTATTTATACTCACGTTTCTTGTTACAGGGCCCATGCAAATGATTTGGAAAACATTCCTTTATTTTTGATCACTGGTTTCATCTACATACTCACTGATCCAGATGCGGTTCCTGCTTTAATGCTCTTCCGCATCTACACTTTGGCTCGTATCTTGCACACTTTTGTCTACGCCATCTACGTCATAAGGCAACCTGCTAGAGCACTCTGCTTTGCTGTTGGTGCCATCGTTAATATCATAATGGTTGTGTTCATTTTTATCAATTTCCATCAATTTTAAATAATATTCTGAATGTTTAAAAACTTTTACAGCAAGCTCTCTGTCGACTAGCTACGCGAGGGTTTAAGATACAAAAAAGAATAATATTTCGCTCAGTTTAATCCGTCCTGATTTTATTGGGAAAATTACAAAAATAATATTTTCCACTCTTTGTACTTCTTACAGTAAAAGAACGCTAGTAACAGAAATGAAGCTAAACAAAAAATGCAATTATTTTGATTAAATAAAACTGGTACAAATCAAACTCATCATATAGTAATTGAAATAAGACAGATGACTAAATCAATTCTTAACTATCATGTTGTACAATTTGATTTTCGATATAAACTCAATTTTTGACCTGTAATGTGAAACTGTATCCCCTGATTTAATTATCATTGATTAATGCATAGCAAATTTAAAGAGGTATTCACTTCAAAACCAATGCTATTTCTCTTTTCACTACTTGAACTTACGCAAATTGATATAGGAAAAAGTTTACTTATCATTGTAATTATTACCAGTTCACTTTACCTGTTGGGGGGGGGGGGGAGCAGTTCTATATTGTATGATTCGTAGTTGGACATATGACTTTTTATTTCAGTTCAGTTTTTATTTTTGTTTTTCAGTTAAGAGGTTTGGTTGTTTTCAGAATCTCCCATATTTAAATAAAATTATAATAAGTGTTGCAAAGTCAATTATATAATAATGCAATCAATTCTCTTCTCTTGGAAGTTAAAATGGTTCTCTGTTACATTAAATATATTGATTTATATCTTTTAAAAATGAGGAGTGTGCGGGAAGAACGATGAAGGTGTCTTGCACTTAAATTCGAGTAAACTCAAAAATAAACTTTAAAACCAAATGAGATTATCATGGTTAGAGTTACAAAAGTTTTATTAAGTAATTAAAAACTTGTAGATATGCTATTTACTGCTATACATGTGTAAAATAAAAAAATTTAATGTTTGACAGTATGTATAACCAATTTATACATTAACGTACATTTTCTGAGGGGGAAGAACGATGAAGGGTTATTATTTGGTTGAATAACGATGAATGACTTCAGCGTTTTTCCACCAAATGATACACACATTATTTACTTTTTTACAATAAAATAAGCTCCCAAGCTCCATTGTAGGTGGTGCGAAAGGTCATTGTTCTAAGGAGGTTTCTTTCAATCTTAAGCTCTTTAATAGGCCTTGTTGGTACAGATAGTGTTTTCTTGTAAGACCCAGTTTTGTCAAAGAAGTTTACCCAGTCTTTAATCATTGATTGATCACATTGAAAGGCTTTGGCTTAGCCCTTGCTTGTTTGATGGCAATGTACCAATCTTGTGGTAGATCACAAGCCTTCTTTTGTGGGATTAGTGTCATATTCCTATCGCACTCTAAGTAGGAGTGTCCACGTTCTGGAAATGTCATAGTGATAGAGCAAAGGCGTTTAGTTTGGTGAACAACATAGTGGAGGTATCTAAATAATGTTTTGTTTTTGTTTTGTCCCCCGCAAGAGTCACAAAAAATATGGAAATGCTTAGCTTCGGGGCACAAACGGTTAAAAATAAAGTCATGAAGCAGGCTAGTGACTTCATTTGAACCCTTTTTTGCTATTGTTTGGTCGTAGCAAAAGAAATATGAATCGCCTGTACTCAACACATGGATATTGAATAAATGGACAGTAAGCTGGCGCTTATAGTACACCACATTTGTTGAAATATTGGGAACTGGCAAATTCTTCTGATAGTCAATCGCAATAGCCTCATGTTCTTTATTTTTAGAACACATTTCACGACAAGCCCACTTTCTGTCATAAAAAGATTTTGCTTTTCTCTGGTGACATTCGAGTTCAGTATCGAGTTTCTCAATCTGTTTGGTTAAACCCAGGGCAATCTCAGGACTTTGGGCCTTTTTAATCTCAATATTTAACATATTTCTTTTAGCCTTTGCTTCATCGCACGTGCTACACGTGTCGGAACGTGGATACCCAAACCCAAAGTTGTAATCACATTGAAATATTTTCAAAAAACTATGGTACGATAATGGATTTGCAGGGTATTTCTCCCCGTACATTTCATTCAACTTTTTAACATTTAGATCATCAGGTAACTAAATTTTGACAGACTTTTTTAATGAGTAGTGCGATTTTCTACCTCTTAAAGATTGGAAAAACTCGTGCACCTTTTTAATCGTATCATCTGATAAAGCATGGGGTCTATTTCTATGTTTGCCTCTTTCATCACTTAACACCCTACCATGTTTCGTAAGCTGTTTTTGAATCATCTGTATACGCCTACCAGTAATCCCATGTAAAGCCAAGAATGCCTTGTAGCAAACCTGTTGTTCAATTAACGTATCATTTCGATTGATTCTTACTTTATACTTGTATGAATAAGAGTGCAACTTTGTATCGTCATTTTCTAATCTAGAAATTCTTTGTTTCACTAGATTACACTCAACCAACCCAGCAAGATGGTTATTTTGGCTATCTCTATTTAAAAGACTATTAAAGTTAGAAATTATAATTTTTCTTTCGTGTTCAGAAATAACGTCAAAGCATTTTATATTCAGGCACTTACATTCATTTCCGAGTTCATGTGTTTGGGTCCTCATTTTCTTTGCTACTTCAGTGAATCGTCCATAGCTTTTCTTCTTTTTTGTCCCCTTTCCTCGTTGGGGAATCTCACTACACTCACCATCCATTTCCACTATTAATAAAAATCACACACTCACTCAAAATTACTTATATGCACAGACAATACACGCTTTTAAAAGGTTGTTTCAAACAGTAAAGACACAAAACACTCGTTTAAGTTGATTGTTAACGTAGTACTAATCGACAGTAACAACAAGAAAGTGGATATCCTGTCCCGACTTGAAAACATGGCCACCGTCTGTGGAGCAGACAGCAGCCTCAGCGTTACTTACGCTAAAGCCGACTACTCTCATCTTTCTTCCTGCAATAGCAAAAACTATTCTATTTAATATACCCTTGTTCTCAGCGTTTTTCAATCAAATGATACAGTGCACAGAAAACTACCCACCATAGGGTATCCAATGCAACTACAAACTTAAAAAACACAAAATGAGCACCTTCATCGTTCTTCCCGAACACTCCTCAAATGAATTCAAATTTGTCTGTAAACACATATATATTCTGGGGAGATGAGTATGGAGAATATTTGGTCCACTAGTGGTACCATGCCCTCCGTTATTGTAGTAATACGTCTACTATCCACTCTGTCAACACTTCCAGTGTTGACTCGATCAAATCGGTTTATATGTAGACCTAGTAATGTATTATTTATATAAACAGGAGAATTATATACTTTGGTTTTAAGTAGGTTTTTTTTTTTTTTTTTTTTTTTTTTTTTTTTCAATAAAAAGAAAAAACAGGAACTCATTCAAAAACAAATTTTATTTTTGTAAGCTACAGAAATTGAATTGTAACATTGTTAAATTGTGACAGTAAGGTCTAAGACTGGCTTCCCACTACAGCAATAAGATATTTATCGAACTGTCATTGTGATGTGCTACTTTTATCTTATGATTAATTTGCTAATCACCACAACAAATACGATCTGTTGGCAGGAATTTTTCAAGTCAGTTCATCAGTTATATTCAATTTCTCTACCAGTGAATGACTTTTAAACATCTCTATTCATATCTCTCTAGTGTGCTACTGAGCTAAATAAAATAATTCTAATTATATTTAAATAAACTACAAACAAAATAAATTAAAAAAATTTATTATAAAAATACTAAATAATCTATATATTGGTTTTAAAAAAAAAGTCAAACTTTGTTGTTTGTGTCAAACCTATGTGTGTCACTAGAAAACTGTTACAAAAATCTGTTTAAGACCAAATCAAAATTTTGATATTTTTTCACACATCTGATTTTTGTTCATAAGTTTCTACGTGTTTTTTTTCTTTCTTAACTGATCCATATACTGCCTCAATAACATCTTCCACAGTTGAGTATAGATTAGAGCTTGTTAAACAAACATGTATATTATAACAATGATCTAATGTTCAACGCCTTACATTTATTTATAAGACATAAAGCAAGTATTTTCTCATATCTTAGATTTTTTTAAATAATATTGTGTAATGTCTTTAAATGTATGATAGAATAAGCCAAAGCAATTCATGTACTATATTAAGAAATAGTTTGTAATACATTTTCATACAAAATAACTTTTTCTATTTTTATTTACCTCTTTCTTATATTCTCCTTGTAATGACTGAAGTATACATTTCAATTGGAATAGAGGACTCGAGTTCAACTGGAATAACCAACTCATTGTTTGTTACATAACCTTTTATGAAAAGTCCTAAGAAATCACAATTAAGAACTTCAAGATCTTTACAGAGGCTGCAAAATGGTCATGGTTTTAAGTTGTATCGCTCAGGACTTGTTCATGGTTTGTTGGAGAGTGCCTCCAGTTTTATGAAATTGTGTTAAACAAACGCAGATAACGAAATATAGTTTTGATGAAGGTATTGCGGTCTGTCAATAATTTCAAGTTAAGTGGTGTATAAACCATCACAATTGTGTTTATTATTCACTGTATAACAATTGAAAAGCAACTTAACCAGCTGGAAGCCATAGTTTTGGGTAGCATGAACTGCGATGGTGTTTTTGCTTAGTATTTTTTTATGACACGGTCAATTGTAATGTGTACAAAAACATGTTAATGAACACTGATATCTTTCAAATTAAACAGTACTATGTCTATGATGTTAAAAAATTGTATACTTCAGAATTTGTGGTTAATGACCATATATTACACGAAATTAATATTTCCTTAAAATTTGAAAACAATTACGATTTAATTTTGCTCAATTGTAGCCTGTAAGAACCCAAACAAGATGTATTGTTTGCCATCTCTCCAAAAATAACAGTGATTTAGTGGTAAAAACAAAAAATATCAGCTTTAAGGCTGTTAAAAAAATTATTGAAATGAGGAGATAATGATCCAAAGCCAAGTGAAAATTACAAGTAAAAAAATAATATTTTGATTAACTGTTATGGAGTATGAGTAAGAAAAAGAAAGCTTGTGAAATGTTTTTGCACCGGTTATTATTTGACTTAACGTGCAAGTAGAACAAATATAGATAGGAGTAATTAAAACCATTGTTACAAACTAAAGCAATGTTTTTTATATTGGCATTCCATTGAAACATAAATTTAATAAAATTATCATGTTTTGACATAACTTTTTAATTATATTTTGTCACTTACAGTTCAATGACACGTGAATTTTATACAATGGTATTTAATAATTTATAGTATATTTTATTTACTTTTTAAAAAGCTGAAAGAACAATGCTGATATGAAAGTCATGCATATTTAAATACATTGACAAATGATGTTATAGCCCTGTTACCCAGGCAACGGAATATTTGACACATTCACTAAATTAAGTAAAATGAAGTTTAATAACACTTAGTGATTATAACTTGGTTATATTTAATCATACAAATTTGTTCAGGGTTGATATTGATGCTCAAGACAAAGTTATGTCCCTTCACTTTCTTTGTAGAAAAAACCATAAACATCTTGGTTACGATTCCAATAATTTCATTTAAATAAAATAATTCATAAAATCAATAAAATGCCGTAAAAATAATTTTAAATAATTAAATGTTAAATAACTATATTTTTATGAAATGTAACATATTTCAACATAAGTACAAAGTATACATCTTGCCATTACGTACAATAACATTACGTATGAAAAACTACATATGATCTCCATGAGTTGTTCTGTATGTTGTAACTTCGTTCAATGCAGTAACTATTTTATGTATTCTTAACATTTATAATCCAAAAAATATTTTAAACTTTTACAAAAATGAGATTACTGTTATCATATTTACTAGAATGATTCACCTCTCCTGTGTGTACTCTCATATGACTAAAAAGATGACCTCTTTCAGCAAACTTTGAATCACATAATGTGCAGTTAAAAGGTTTATCTCCTGTGTGTACTCTCATATGTGTAGTAAGATGACTTCTTTGTGCAAACTTTGAATCACATAATGTGCAGTTGTACGGTTTCTCTCCTGTGTGTACTCTCATATGTATAGTAAGAAGACTTCTACGTGAAAACTTTGAATCACATAATGTGCAGTTGTAAGGTTTCTCTCCTGTATGTACTCTCATATGTGTAGTAAGATGACTTCTTTGTGCAAACTTTGAATCACATAATGTGCAGTTGTATGGTTTCTCTCCTGTATGTACTCTCATATTATGTGTAGTAAGATGACTTCTTTGTGTAAACTTTGAATCACATAATGTGCAGTTGTGAGGTTTATCTCCTGTGTGTACTCTCATATGTTTAATAACATTATGCTTTGTTGTAAACTTTAAACCACACAATGTGTATTGCTGAACTTCCTCTCTTAACCCTCCAACCGGCAATGTTAATTGTCTTGAAAATTCTTCGTTTGTTTAAAAATTAATAAAATATATTATTTGTATACAAAACCTAACTTATAAGACATCATTTTTCTCAGGAAGATGCATAGAATTCATCTATGTAATAAAAAAAAAAATTTTTGAAACGGTTTTGGAGTAAGTATGTTAGATGTCAAAAATGATATTAACTTTTTTTCAGAAAAATCTGTATCACCCTAAATCAATAGCCTACTACCTTTTTCTAAGATATACAAAAGTTTTGTGTAATATTTTTGAATATATTTAGAAAAAAAAAGGAAAAAAATGTAACATTTTAAAAATTAAAAAAATTATATACGAAAAAACTGAATTTTCTCTTTATTTTTTCCAAAAAACATAAAAAATAGTAAAATATATTTTATATAGAACTTCTATATATCATTATGTCCAGAAAAGTGCATAGAATTTAGTTGTGTAGTGCAAAAAAAGTTACATGTATCACATTTGGAGTTTTTTGGTCAAATACCAAAAAATCTAAGAGTAACGAAGCGGAAATTTCACAGAAATGGTGATCAAAAACATACTAATACATTTTTTGCATTTTTTTTCACCGTTACTTGAGATTTCTAATATATTTGTGAATATATTTAGGGGAAAAAAATAATAATACGTTACATATTCTAAATAAAAATGACGATTTTTCAAAAATTTGTATTCTGGCGCTTGAAGGTTAGGGTGACATGTCAAACTTTTAGGCATAATTAGTATTTTTCTAAAGCTAGGCCTAAAACAAAAGCATTAGATTTTACTAATACAATATACTTTACAAAGAATAACACACATATTCACTTGTATACTTATATAAAACACTAAATATAAGAAAATATGCTTATAGCCTAAACTAACCATTGTTATTTATAGGTTATTCCATATACACACTCGAAATTCACTCAAAAACAAACTTTAGAAATAAAAACACATATATTGTAACTTGTATACACAATTTATATACAATTTGTATACACAAACCTTCAAAATAACAAAAATCTAATCCCAAAACCAATATTTGCCACGCCAAATATTATAGTGTTCACGTCAGACATTTACTACGTTTGGACTTCAAAACAACAAATTGTTAGTAAGCAATTCCTAAACTCAAGTGGTACCAACTTATAGAATGGAATTTCCCCTACAACATAGAGTAAAAAGAAAAATAATTTTAAAAACAGAGAGATATCAACTTCGTCTTTTTGTAAAGCGCATCAAATGCTAAATGAATTTCTTGTTGTCAGGTTTGTTCTATGTTCAAGTACGAATATCTCTGGATCTGTTAGACGCAGAACAATTTGTAATCTATGGTTAGAAAGAGAAACATGTGATCTATATAACAGTGTTTTAGTTGACTTAAATGACAGAAAAATATAGTTGTAATCATATCAGGAAAAATGGAGCCGCGCTATACGAAAAGCCGCAGAGTTGAAAATTACGATTTTACGCATCAAAAATACTCGAACTTCACCAATTTTTGGAATATTATTTATAACGTTTTGTGGTAATTTTTTTGCATGATATGCATCTACGGAACATTAGCTTTCCAACGGTATTTTATTTATTGCAATGGGACAATTTTAAGTGGGCGTAACGTTGAATGGCAAAATACGTGATTAAGAGTTGGTGAAATCACTTGGGAGCACGTGGGCGACCTACTGTAGGTCGCCGTGCCGGTTGGAGGGTTAAAATAGCTGTACTTTGTAATTTAAGAAAATTAGAACAAATTATTTTATCATAACTATAGTTAAAGTTACATTGTTTCCGATTTATACAATTATTACTGTCAGTTTGATCTATAGATATAAACAAGTCACTGTGTGGATTTAAATGTAGTTCAAGTTGAAACTTTGAGCTCGAACTGAAAATGCAGTAATTACAGAAGTACAAATTAAACATTTCATTCTCTGCTGACATTAGATTTGATGTTTCTTCTTCTTTGAATTGGTTAATTGTTTTTAACGTATGATCTGTTGTACATGGCCAAGATCCAGTGTCCTCGTCATTGACAAATTCTGTTTCTGTAAACATCAATAAATTTGATTTTTTCCATTGATATGAAATATATTTCCAAAAGGATGACAAACATAACACCAAACATAAGGAATAGTACTGTTAAATAATAAAATCTGAAAAGAAAGTGAATAGAAAGCTCAAACTGTTAATTTTTCATGTAAATTGTAAATCAAAGTTTTTTTTTCTTAAAATTTGTAAAAATGACAAAAGAATAATTGATTTATTTTAAAGTTGTTATTAGCCGGATCCACTTGTATTCTTACAAAACTTAGCAATAACCCTTACAAGGAATACTCTCTGCACTAAGAACCAATTATTCATACCATTTCAACATGGCGTGAGCAATAATCAACCAATCTTCAATGATTTACTTTAATAGATTTGTTATTCGTCATTGTGATGACTCTGAATGCACAGATGCTACTGTGTTGCACATCATTTGCCACTTACAATATGGTAGTTCCAGAAAGAATACGGTTCCATGCAGTTTGATGTGTTTAAATCAGTCGTTACAACAATAAATCATAATTTGTGACATACTGACAAGACAAGTATTCTTTATTACAACTTTAAAAAAAGTTAAAAACGTGGACATCAAGAAATTACCAACTAGACCATGCAAATCGGATAATCTGGAGTGTCTAAAATAGTCATAATTGTGTAGCCCTAAAAAGTCTAGTTCGAGGCAGTTCGGAACTAGGCATTCATAAAACAAATGTTCAGAACATGCTTTATAAACATTTTAGATTGTGTGCTTATAAAACCCAACTCAATTAGAAATAAAACAATTAAATTGCCCTAAATTTACTGTGACAATGAATACAATAAATGATAACAAAAATTACCTCAAACCAATTTTTTTTTAGTAATAAATCAATAATATATTATCCTATTATGCCTTAATAAAGCCCTTGTTATTGAAATTAATAAAACATTGCTTCAAAATACACCATGTCCATAAAGTTGTGTTGGCGTTTCCCTGAGGAAACATTGTAGGTTTATGGAACATCTTTTATTTAATTGTATTCATAATTGTTGTATAACTATTGTTATGCAATTTAATCATATGGTACAAGTTGTGTTTTATGGCTTGTATATTTCAATTCAGTAACTCTAGTGCAAACTAAGTGACAGTGTGTGTTCTATGAAGAACGCCCACATGAAATTAACATTTCTAGTAAAAATAAAAATAAACTGGTTGTTTATTACACAAAAAAGCATTCAGATAGGCCGTTAGTCAGCAATGAAACTGTTAAAAACACACAGAAAATCTTCTTTTTTTTAAGGTGTCCAAAAAAAATCTCTTACAAAAAGAGCTCAAGAACTAAATGTTTAAACAACAACCAGTTCCAGGGTTTTGAAAAAAAAAAAAAAAAAAAAAAAGAGCCAGGTTAACAGGCTATAGATTTCAGTTAGAGAATGCTGTGCAGCCAGATGATAACTTTAGAAGGTATGACTTTGCTGAATATATTTTTGATCAAATTGAAGGTGAAAAAAATTGCATGAACTGAGTTATACTTAGTGATAATACCAGTTTTCATACTTTAGGACATATACATTACCATGTTTAAATTTGGGTAAACGTCATGCCTCATTGGTTTACATTGAGGCAATTAGGCAGATGTTCAAAAACTTCCTAAAGTTAACACTTAAACTGCTGAAGCAAGTTCGTCATCAATGCAACAGCATGGGGACATGCATTATCATGAAGAAGCAAAATATTGCTCAACAACAATCCACACCGTTTAATGTGTAGTCGATGAAGGGTTTGGCTACTGAAGGTATGGTCTACCATCTAGGCATGTAGTCAATGAGTATGACACCCTTTCGACCCCAAAACACTGTAGTCATAACCTTCTTGGTGCTCAGAATTTGTTTGGATTTTTTAAATTTTTGTAATGATGGGGATCGAGAATGATGCCATTCCATTGTCTGGTGCTTTGCTTTTGAATTTTATGTTAAATCCAGGTCTCATCACCAGTAACAATGTGGTTCAAAAACTCCTTGCTATCCTTGTTGTACAAATCAAAAGTTCTTTACTTTCCAAATGACCCGAGTATTTAGTTTAAACAACACCGACAGTGCTCCAATCACTCTATTAAGAGCACCTAAATCATGGAAACACATTTATGGAGATGGTGACTGTTGGAGTAGGTCAATATCCAACAGTTAGTCGGCACAGAGTAACGATTCCATATCATATTCAAATAGATTTGAGTTTTAGTTATGGTATAGGGGCAAAAACTTACATTATTTTTGACAGAGATATAAACCTGTAAAATCATCTCTTTTTACAAAATGTTAACTTGGAAAAAACAAAAAGAAGAACAAAAGAAAAAAGTTACATTTTCCTGTAGTCATCATACGGTTATAACTATTCTATATCATACTCAAGCATAGTTCAGTTTCAGTTATAATATAAAAGGCAAAAAAGTGTAAAGTGTAAAAGTGTTTTTTTTTCCTTTTGAAAAATGTTAACTTAAGACAAACAGCAAGGGGTACTAACAAAAATGTTGAAATTTTCTATAGTTGACATATTATTATGGTTATAAATAGTTGAATACTTAAGTCAATTTTTGTATTATTTATGACAGAGACAAAAACCTTAATCAACTTTTGAAAAATGTTAGCATTTGAAAAAAAATATATATATATAAAAAAAAAGTTACATTAATCAATAGTAGGTATAGGTGTCATAACTATTCCATAACACACTTAAGTTTGTTTCAGGTCTAATTTCAATATAGAAGTGACAATTTGTAAAATATTATCAGTAGAAATAGTAGGGTGTAAAAATTCCACGAGGGTAAATATTTCACAGTATACCACAACATATATGCTAAGATAAAAACAGTAAGAATTACTTGTAATGAAATTTATAAAGACTAAATATAATGTGTGGTTATTTATTTACATATGCATTAAAAAAATGTTAAGTCAAAATGTACGGACAAACTTACCACTGGTAATTTCTTCATTGATATCCTAAAACAAAAACAAATAAATTGAATCCTTAACCACGTACTTTCTTATAAACATTAGAATATATTTAGCCTATGAGACTTATTCTAAGTAACATGTTTCATTCACAGATCAATAGAATTTCGTGTTCAATACTGTCAAATAACAAAAAATACCATAGTCGAGCAATATTCAGAGAAAACATTTTAGATTATAACATAGATAGACAGTTTATTTACAAGTGGATAATTTTAGAGATGGATCATGATGTTGAATTTTTTTTAATTGTCGTTCAATTAAAGACATGGGGTGGAGTCGTCACACTTGTTTACAACACAAAGCCTTTTAGACTGTAAATTGTGATATAAATTTAGTAGCTGTGTAACGACTCTAACAGATTGCTACTGATAACAAACATTTGGATTGGTTGTTGAGACATTGAAAATAAATGGTACAAGTATATTGCATAAACATTCTCACTCACCCATCCGCAAAACAAATAAAAAACAAACAAAATCACTTGTTACCAAAAATGTCAGTTCTGAATTTGTTTAATCTAAAAATGAACCATGGGCAGATACTTTGAAAAAATATTCAGATATTTAGAGCTCAGCTCCACTTCCGCCATATTAGGTTTTGAAAATGGAACTAACATTTGTAAATTAGTCTCTCTATTTTTTTGTAACACTGTAAATAATCTTAGCAAAAAAAAAAAATTGAAAACATTATTTTATTATTTTTTTAAATAAATAATGTTTCATTGCCTAACTTACAAAATAGAGTAGATAAAATGGATTAAATGAACTAATGTAGCCATGCATACAAGGATACCCTCACATAGCTCTAAAGATAATTTCTATACAAAATAAAGCTACTGTCCCCTTCCTCATGGCAATTAATAAATAACACTTTATAGTATTCATTGCTCATAGAAACTCCTACATCTGAGACTATTAAATGTCAACCGATAGTTCATTGCTCATAGAAACTCCCACATCTGAGACTATGAAATGTCAACCGATAGTATTCATTGCTTATAGAACATCCTACATCCCAGACTATGAAATGTCAACCGATAGTATTCATTGCTCATAGAAACTCCTACATCCAAGACTAAATAATGTCAACCAAAAGGTCATTGCTCATAGAAACTCCTACATCCGAGACTATTAAATGTCAACTGATAGTATTCATTGCTCATAGAAACTCCTACATCCGAGACTATATAATGTCAACCGAGAGGTCATTGCTCATAGAAACTCCTACGTCCGAGACTATATAATGTCAACCGAGAGGTCATTGCTCATAGAAACTCCTACATCTGAGACTATGAAATGTCAACCGATAGTATTCATTGCTCATAGAAACTCCTACTACCGAGACTATATAATGTCAACCGAGAGGTCATTGCTCATAGAAACTCCTACATCCGAGACTATTAAATGTCAACTGATAGTATTCATTGCTCATAGAAACTCCTACATCCGAGACTATATAATGTCAACCGAGAGGTCATTGCTCATAGAAACTCCTACATCTGAGACTATGAAATGACAACCGATAGTATTCATTGCTCATAGAAACTCCTACATCCGAGACTATATAATGTCAACCGAGAGGTCATTGCTCATAGAAACTCCTACATCCGAGACTATTAAATGTCAACAGATAGTATTCATTGCTCATAGAAACTCCTACATCCGAGACTATATAATGTCAACCGAGAGGTCATTGCTCATAGAAACTCCTACATCTGAGACTATGAAATGTCAACCGATAGTATTCATTGCTCATAGAAACTCCTACATCCGAGACTATACAATGTCAACCGAGAGGTCATTGCTCATAGAAACTCCTACATCTGAGACTATTAAATGTCAACCGATAGTATTCATTGCTCATAGAAACTCCTACATCCGAGACTATATAATGTCAACCGATAGTTCATTGCTCATAGAAACTCCTACATCCGAGACTATGAAATGTCAACCGATAGTTCATTGCTCATAGAAACTCCTACATCCGAGACTATGAAATGTCAACTGATAGTATTCATTGCTCATAGAAACTTCTAAGTCCGAGACTATGAAATGTCAACCGAGAGGTCATTGCTCATAGAAACTCCTACATCTGAGACTATGAAATGTCAACTGATAGTTCATTGCTCATAGAAACACCTACATCCGAGATTATGAAATGTCAACTGATAGTATTCATTGCTCATAGAAACTTCTAAGTCCGAGACTATGAAATGTCAACCGAGAGGTCATTGCTCATAGAAACTCCTACATCCGAGACTATATAATGTCAACCGAGAGGTCATTGCTCATAGAAACTCCTACATCCGAGACTATGAAATGTCAACCGATAGTTCATTGCTCATAGAAACTCCTACATCCGAGACTATGAAATGTCAACTGATAGTATTCATTGCTCATAGAAACTTCTAAGTCCGAGACTATGAAATGTCAACCGATAGTTTCATACTTTACTTTACTATATCCAATGCCAGATCTTGGCATCTCTGCCATTGATCGCCTAGCCTCCCAGTAGAGACAATGCTGACCTCGCTCTTCCACGTCTTGCAGGGCTGTGCAGTTCTGAAGGTCTGGGCCATCCATCTTGTAACGGTTGCACAGAGGCCAAATTTCTGAGACTGCTAATCCTATTTTACACAAGTGGGCTTGCAGATAGTCATGGCCCGTAAGCATTCTGAATTTGGCAACAGCTTCCACTCTTGGTAGGCTATGTGGTATCAGCGTCAGGAATCCTCACATCTTTCCGGCACTCGTTTCTTTTTGGCTTTCCCTTGTTATTCCATTGATAAATGACTCAATCAGGCTTCTGGCTGTCAATAGGGGATATGGGATTATCAAAATGTGCCAAGGTGTTACCTTTTTTCGCTAGTTGGTCTGTGCGTTCATTTTCCTCAATGCCAACATGGCTAGGGAGCCATTGTAGCACAATGTATACCACTCTTCTTCAATCATGCCTGCCAGGGTTTTTTGTCCGTTCATTGTTTGCAAACAGTTGGTGGGGATATTTACTAGTCAGCGCTTTTATGGCGGCTTGTAAATCCACGAAAAACACAACTCGCGCTGATTTGCCGAAGATGGAACAAAGTTTTTCGGCAGCTTTTACTATCGCCGCAATCTCACCATCGAAGTTGTTGGCATTAATACCGACAGGGCTGCAGCCCTCAAAGTGGTCGCTGTAGAAGCCAGCTCCAGAGACATGTTTCATCGCTGATCCATCAGTGTATACATGGATCCAGTTGTCTTTGCTATATATTTTCAAAATTGTTTCGAAAGCAGCGGCCTTTAGGATGTGGGGATCACTAACAGCTTTCTAGTCTTTATAATTTAGAAGTGACAGTTTTCCCACAGGTAATGATGGGAAAACTATGTGGCAGGTTGGGAATTTAGATGCTTGCCCCAGTTCCAGATTATATTTAACTCTCAGTTGTTCGGCATGAACGAGTGGTGATGTTTGTGTCTTGAGACGCGATGTCGCAGGTTTGTTTCATCGTTCGTAGAAACTCCTACATCCGAGACTACGAAAGTCAACCGTTCCTACTCAGAGGTATAATTTGTACAATTTTATTCAGGCAAGTCCGTTTACTCAAAAAAGTTAATTTTTTTAGAAAAGAATTGTAACTAAAAGAAAAAATTAATGCAATTAATTTTTTCCTACACCCTCTTGATTTCCTATTCAAACAAATTATAAAATTAATGTACGGTATTGATTTAGTTAATACACAAAATGTTTAGCATGGGGGGGAGTATCAAGTTTATTATAGATGAATTTGCATTAATTTTTCGCACATAGCTTGACCACCATCTCTTATAGTGTAGTTGGAAAGGGTAAGAAAAGGGTTGGTGTAGTCTAGTGAGGATGTTTTGTTGGTGCCATATAGTGTGAGCATTTTATTCTGATAAGAGTGATAGTATAAAGATTTAACATTCTACATAAAAGACAATAGTAAATTTGTAATTACTGTTCTACAAAACACACAATAAATGCATCTTATAAACAAAAATATTGAAGTATAAATTATACTTAGAAATGTTTTAGAAAGCAGAGATTTTATAAATCAAGATCCTAAAACAAACAATAAGTAAGTTTGGTAAAATTATTGATGCATTTGTTGTTTAAGGGACCATTATTAACATCTAGTATTTGCAAACTTAAAACGAGTGTCACAATAAACATATAGAAAATCATTTTGATGAAAATTAAAAATGTTGAAATTATGGACATTATATTGGTTTTTAAGGACAGGGTAATGCCAATAAAAAAAATAGGTTAGTAAATTTTTAAATTAGCTCCAACAACATAGATAATATGTATAATCAACCCCCCCCCCCCTCATTATAAAACCCGACTTTTATGGGTGGGTATTCAATACGAAGTCAAACATATCTTGATGTACAGACACGTTTTGATGAGTCGGTGATGACTAGTAAGCTTTGTGATAAATCAATACCATATTGAACATATAGTTGTATAAAATTGTTCAAAATAATCAGTTAATTACTATAGAAAATATTAATTATTGTAAGATCTAAGTAATATAACGGGAAAGCTTTGTATGTATTTTAATGTACTTTAATGTCCTTTTGTATGTTATATAACTTGGAAATTTATGATTATGTTCACTATTTTCATTCTGTTTATTAGCAATCACATTGAAGTAATTTATTTATAGAATACATATTATTATTTTTAAATGAAGATAGTACTTCTATATATAAATATAATAAAGCATTTTTACGAAAAGTCTATGTTTGTTTGTAACGACCTGTATGAAGGAAATAAGTTTTTTAATAAAATATTACAAAACCTACAAATTATCAATAAACTTCAGTAGTCCATCTGAAAACTAAGTCTGCTAGTCTAAATTGTATGAAGTGTATAGGTTATGATTACACCAATATATAAAACTGAGAAATTCACCGTTCTCGAGTAATTTTAGAAAATAAACCTTGAATTCATTATTGGTAACTCAATGTCATACAAGTTTTACTGCAAAATATGAATAACAATATTTAGAGCTTATTACTGTGTTTATTTGCGTTCATAAATTTAATAATTACCATTCAATATATTGCAATGAAAATGAAAACATAATCTTTCCAAAGATTAATTAATTTAAGATTAATAGCCTTGTCTCCAATAAATTATATCGGAAATGATTCTAAATATTGAAAATGGTTCAAATGTGCTACAAAAACAACGATACAAAATATCTTTTTACAGATAATAAAACACAATTTTTTATTTTGTACTATCCACTTTTTATTAGTCTAGCCGACCAAAGGTTTCGCCTGCTAAGGCATTAACTTTTTTTTTTTTTTTTTCTCTTTTTTTTCTTCTCTCCATTACTGTTGAGACCGATGGTTCTTGTTGGAATTCCATGTTTAAAGATAATAAAACACAATTTTTTATTTTGTACTATCCAGTTTTTATTAGTCTAGCCGACCAATGGTTTCGCCTGCTAAGGCATTAACGGATTGGTCGGCTAGACTAATAAAAAGTGGATAGTACAAAATAAAAAATTGTGTTTTATTATCTTTAAACATGGAATTCCACCAAGAACCATCGGTCTCAACAGTAATGAAAAAAAAAATCTTTTTACACTTAAGATATTTTGATTATGAAGTCACTGTTAGTAGTTTCAAAGTGGATCATTAAATAAAGTGTAAGAAGAACTAAATAATTATTAAAAAGGTCATATATGAAGACCATTAAATATTTGTACAATTACAATGTGAATATAATATACAGATAGATATACTATACATAGTGTTGTACAAACCAGCAGTTAAAAGCAAGGGCGATACCAAGTTTTTGTTTTTACCAACTACATTTAAATTGTAACATATTTTTATTTACAATATTGCACCCAGATTTGGGTCATTAATCTTCATATTTCACTAAAATTTACTTTAAGTCAAAATCTGGCGAGAGATTGCTGGGGTAGAGAAAGTTAGGTTAGACCTGTTTTAAATAAGAGGCCTTGGGAAACACAGATGCTGTGAAGCAACCAATCATTTTAATTTCATCTATCCCCGACTTAGTCAAAAACAATTATAAAATACAAAATTATAGATACCAAACAAAATAAATAAACATGTATCAAAATGTTTGTACAGAGCATTTCAAAACAATTTTTACAACTTTAAAAGAATTTAGAAATATACTCAGATAACTTACATAATCAGTTGACATGTAAAAGTAACACACATCAAATTTTTCATTCAACAATAATTTTGGTTTGATGTGACTACCATGACAAACATCTCACCTGAAGTCAATTTCTGACCAAACTTGAGCCAGTACATCGTGCGTCACTTTTGCAGCTATGGCGTAAATTTAATTTCTTAGCTTAGGGAAATCGGCTGGTAAAGCTGGAACATATACTCGATCTTTAATGGAATCCCATAAAAAAATCTGGTGTGCGAGGCAACCACACAAACGGCTCTGCACGACCAATTCACTAACTTGGGAATCGCTTATTAAGGAATATTCTGAAGAAATGGCATACAGGGAAAGTTCTGTCTGAATTGTTTTTCAGCAACATCGCAAACCTGATAATTTGTCATATCATACAGAATGTCTCGACACGTGTATGTTATATCATATTTCAATATAATTTTGGTGTCAAGAGGTGTAGGCCTACTTGGTGTATCCTTACTATACTGAGGATAAAAATTGTGTTGAATTGTAATTGCAGAGTTAATTTTGTAAAATCAAAACATGCAGCAAGTACCAGTAAAAGTACCCTTTTTAAACTACAACAATGGTGGCATTTCTGGTGATAGTATTTGGCACTACGTAAGTCAAACTTGATGTGTTTTGCTTTAAATTGACACCTCAACTGATTTTGTAAGTTATCTGAATAAATTTCTACATATTTTGAAAGTTGTAAAATCCTTTTTAAAGAGCCTGTATATACAGAAATCTGTATCTGATCATTCATTATTGGGAAATCGAAAGTTAATTTAAACCTTGTATAGAAAATATAAAGAGACATAACAATAGTTTAACTGAAATTTATATACAAAAATATTCTGGTACCTCTATGTGGAGCTCCTCTTCTTTTTTCACTTGAAATATAGAAATCGCAGAAGGTGGAGTTATGTCTTTTTCTATTTTCATGTATGGTACTAAATCAACTGTAACTGGGAATTCCTTTAACAATCATTTACACAAGTATTAACAGCCAATCACAATAAAGATATAATAGCAGCTTACCAAACTACATTTATATACACACTACCATATTATTATTATTTTTCTTGTAGTTTAAAAGTGAAAAACCTCTAAGAATATAAGAACATAAACTAAAGACTCTTAGCCTCCATATACTCTAATAGCAGGATGGCTGTAAGAGGACAAAAGTTGGGGTTATTTGAGACCTAATAGAGGATGAAAGAGAGGAATTTAATCCTAGACTATGTAAAGAACTGCTCCTACAGTTCATCCCTTTTAGAATAGCCGTTGGATAATGGTCTACGTAGTTATTGCAGGCGCTAGCCTTCGATAATTCACAGTGACATTATAACTGGGGATCATTGTAACTACTTTGATGGGAATGTACAAATTGAAATTGGTGATTCATATTCAAATTACATTAAGGGTGTACACGGGGGGGGACAAGCAGCTGCCCTCCCTTCCATGATGGAAAAATAAAACAATTTTTAAATTAAACAACATTCTGAAAGAAATTAATTACAAAATTGAGACACTAGTACTATCTGTGAGAGGGAGGATTTAAGAACTACTGTTACTCGCTGGCATCATCTTGCTTGCAGGAACAAGAGTTTTCTAGAATAATATTGTCTCATTTAATGACACTATGGGAATATATTTAGTAGCTATATAAGAGCCCACACATTTTTGGTTAGAGTCAGTGGAGTTGTTATTTTCACAGAACTGCTTACCACCTGCCATCCACTTTACAATAACAAATGGATTTTAGAAAGTTTTTTGACAACTAGTCTACTGTGATATTTATTACATGCTCCCAAACGATGTGGGCTAAACAGATGTTCTCAATAAATCTTACTTGCACATGTTAAATTTTATATTAAAGATAGACAGCATTGACTTTATTATTATTAAAGCTTAAATCTAAATACAAAATTTTAATTCTAATATTTGTCCAAGTTTGGAAAGTCTTCTAACTGTTCATATTGCTTTTTAAGGAAAGTGTGGTTATTTTAATTATTATATTTTACTTATAACTTTCTCAGATCATTTTCATTCTCCACTACCATTATTCAAAAAACATGTAGCAAGCAGTTCACTCGTCGCATTCTACAAAGAAGTTTTATATTTTTAACAAGTCTGCCTCCTCTCACTCATTTCCAGAATATTCTATGATTCTAACTAATCAGAAAATCTCCTTTTATGGAGATATCACTCCATATGCAAGACACATCTTTGTTCTAGAATGTTCCATTTGCAAAGTATGACGCAATTGTCTGTTCCTTTGTTTAATTATAACGCATTATGTAAATAATGTCATTTTCATTTATAAAAGCACATTTTATTTAAAAGTTCACTTTTGTATTTATTATTTATTTTATCATTATGATTTATTTAAATTAACATGTTATTTACAATTACATATTATTATTACAAATTATTTACTATGATTTATATATTGGATGGAGATGATCCATGCTTACACCGTGTAGCAAGTCCAAATTTTCAGTCAAGTCAGTTGGTAAATAATATTCATAGCCTAAAGCAATTAAAGATTGGAACTTTCAAGAATACTAGTGATAAAAACGAAAGTGATTATAATGATTAAGTAGTTGAAGATTACCTCTTTCTTAACAGCGAAAAGCTCTAAAGGATCTCTGAGGCCACGGTCTTGTTGGTTCCTGCAATTATTAAAAACGGTTCATTTAACAACACACATATCCCAGTACTGGTTTACTACTGGGTCCAGGAGAAATATTTTCTGACAGACATCATATAGGTTACAAAACATGTTATTTTATAATCTAAAAGGAAAATGTTTAACATTTGCATAAACAAGTCTCTGATATCTTGGCACTGCTGTTAGAGCGCTAGTAGAGAGGTGTGACGTTGATATGCCATCTTGTAGAGAATACCCTTCCCATTAAAGTTACCATCATTGCATAGACTGGTAAACATCATTCTTCCATTATTGACAGTTATTTTAAAAGTACTGATTCTGTTATTTTGTGCAGCAATTATTTCGTACTTAATTCAGGCTAGGTCCAACAAATTTCGGTAAAGCATATGGATGTCAAATTTTAGAGACACAGGATCAGTATTAAAGAAGAAACCACCTAATAGGCCTCATAGCATTCAAACACCTGAAAACATCTAAGCAATGAGACAGGTAGTTTACCCATCAAGCTGGTATTTTGGGATTGTCTGATCAGAGTACTTGTCTGAAAGAGAATTTTACATACAGACCTTAAGTTTAATCTGTACAAATTCATGGTCATACAACAGCTAAATGAACGTGATTGGGGAAACCATGTTCCTAGTTGCCAAGCAATGTTTTAGTGTACTCTATTGAGTTGTTGAGAGATGAAGCTAATTTTAACTTTAATGTAATAGCAGATATTTCTTGTTGAAACTCCATATTCAAGGATAAAATAAAGCAAAAGCTTAAAGTTTCAAATATTTATTAGTATAAATGAGCTACAAATGTAGCCCGTCGATGCCGCAAGGCGAAACAATTGTAGCTCATTTATACTAATAAATATTTGAAACTTTAAGCTTTTGCTTTATTTTATCCTTGAAGCTAATTTTAATTTTATTGGGCTGTGTTAATAAACAAAATTTTCAATTAACAAGATAATTGCCGACAGCTCTATGATCATACTCTGCACTGTAAACATGTCAGCGCGCCGTTGGTGAATTTTTAGTCATAGGGCTGTACTTTTTGAGGAAGATTTGCAAACATAAATTCCGATTGTTATGTCGACATGTTATGCAATTTTCTGGAACTTTAAATTAATGAATTCTGAGACCAGGCTTTGAAAAAGATGGTGCAACAACTCACACAGCAAGAAAATTGATGGATGTCCAAAGATAAATGTTTCCCGGGCATCTAATTTCACGAGGCGACAATCAATGGTCTGTATGTTCACCCTACTATTAGAAATTAGGGCCATAATTCAGTTAGGAAAATAGTCTAACTTCTTTTAAAGAAGTTCAGAATGATAACAACTATTATGACAGAGCTAGAACCTGACAACTTGCCTTGCAAGTGAGGTGGACTTCACAAGTTGAGAAGTGTGAAGAAACGAGAGCAATCATTCAAGTTGGGAATTCAAATTGAGAAGTGTATATAAACCCTTGTGTGGGAAGAAAAGCGGTCAATCATTCTAGTTGGGAAGTGTATAAAAACCCTTGGGTGGGAAGAAACGAGTCAATCATTCAAGTTGGGAAGTGTATATAAACCTTTGGGTGGGAAGAAACGGGGTCAATCATTCAAGTTGGAAAGAGTATATAAACCCTTGTAATGTAAGAAATGAGGTCAATCAATCAAGTTGGGAAGAGTATATAAACCCTTGTAATGTAAGAAATGAGGTCAATCATTCTAGTTTGTGAAGTGTATATAAACCCTCAGGTGGGGAGAAACGAGGTTAATCATTCAAGAGGGGACCGCCGGCAGATTTAAAAGATGGCTAGATAGACTTGGCGAGAGAGAGCTT
The DNA here is from genome assembly GCA_963513935.1 of Aphrophora alni. Lineage (NCBI taxonomy): Eukaryota > Metazoa > Arthropoda > Insecta > Hemiptera > Aphrophoridae > Aphrophora > Aphrophora alni. The sequence continues at coordinate 19,800,358 of OY740779.1, forward strand.
CAAGGGGATATATACCAGACAGCGGAAAAATACGCGAAGACATAGTAAAGGTGAGCAAGTATAATTAAAGGAACTTGTAATCATTCAAAAATACCGTAGTCAGGATTGTCTAGAGTCATAATAGTTGGAATTATTCTGGATTTAAAATTTAATAATAATAATAATAGTAAATATTTGATTGGAATACGTACAGTAGAACCTCGGATTAACCGGCCTATACCGTAGTGTACTGGTTGGATGAGAGTTTCCGAAAATAAATTGTAATTGAAACACCAAAGCAGCGGCGAGTCAAACGACTTTATCGATAACGGTATCCCATTGTCGGCGGCATAAAACACCGCGGCATTGGCACCCGGCGGTATAGCAGACATACACCACAAAAACGTTTGATGAGCCGCTTTTTTTCCACGAATCAATTTAGTATACATTATGGAAAATATAACATTTCCTTTCAGTTCTCTTCTTGTCTGACTGGTTATCTAGTTATGATCTACGTACAGTATATACAGTAAATAAAAACGAGCGAGTTACGAAAACGGAAGCGTGTGTTGGTTTCGTTTGAGACGCGGTTAAATGTGTCAAAAGACTTGACAGAGGGGAATCTGTAAAATAGCTTTATAGTGTTTAATTTTTTCATGTTTGATGTATAATATACATAACATAATATATACGATATATTTATGTACAATAAAATGAGTTGCAATAACATCTTAATAACATAATTCTTAGCGCTACCTGATTAAATAAGCTTTCTTTGAACGAAAACCGATTTTTCACGGGAACCTCGGATTAATCGGCCAAACGGGCAACCGGCCCGGGTGTCAGTCCCGACTAGACCGGTTAAGAGGGGTTCTACTGTAAATCTAAATGTGAAATAAATAATTGTATTAAGAGTAATAAAAGGAGATTTAGTAATTATGAACTATTTTATTTGACAAGAGTTTATTGTAACTAAAGAACCCAGGTGGAAATCAATGGCCAATTCCTACTACTACCTCTCAGCATTTGACGACTTTTTACTCTGGGAGCATCTAAAGGTTGTAGTATTAAAACACAAGGCGAGAACAATTGATGATGATGAAATCTGTTATCTGGTAAGAAATTGTAGCGATACCACAGGAAATGGCCATACAAGTGATGAAAACTTCTGGGTGTGGTTGCATACTTGGATAGGTAATGGAGGTTGGAACATAGACAATATGATTTCCAAAACAACATAATTATAAAAAGTAAACATTGTTTTTTAGATTATAACAATATTTTGTTTAACTTCTATAATGTCTGTTTTATTAACTATTCATAATAGGGAGATATTTCTGCTGGACCCTGTATAAAATTATATAGTTAGTTTCCCTTTTACTAATTGCATACAATATAATTACCTTAATTCTGTGGTAAAATCTTTACAATTATTGTCTTTTCTGTAATGATACAACGTGATTTGCTGGACATCCTTAATAGAAGTTGCTCATGTGGCTATGTAATTTTAATGAGTCATACTCAAATTTACTTTTACAATATTATTATATGTACCGTATTTTAAATATACTCATAAGTGATTATGAAAATATTAAAGTTTGGTGTTTTTATAAATTCAATAAATATATTTTTCATGTATTAAAGCATGAAAAAGCTACCAGTGAGAAGCGAAACAGTGCTGTAGCATTACAGAATAAGCGATGCAAAAACATTATACAAACTCATTCAGCCCCAAAAACAAATAAAAATAAAGCAAAATTAATTGTCACCACCAGAAATACCAGTTTGTTACTTATTGGTAAAAAAAAAAAAAAAAAAAAAATCGGCCTTGAGACTTATAAAATACTTATCTTCTTAAAATTAGCTTTGCCGATTTTGTTCAAATAGTACAATGTTAAGATTAATGACACAAACCATGTTTGCAAAATTGCAAGTAAAGAAAATAATGGTTCAGGAAAAATTGCCATAAATGAACCTTGACCATGGTCATTAAAAGCTTGATTTTATTCAATTCAACTTTATTAGTCCTTTTGAAAAATTTACGTATGTAGGCCTATAAGACGAGTCAAAAAATTCAAAAAAAAGTTTAATCATAGACAACTTAAGCTGTTATGTGTTTAAAGCACAAACAGACCAAGTTTAGGTTCTTGGTTCATTTTCACTTTTTGACCGTCAACTACCGAAATGACAATTTTGGTGCCGATCAGTTTTAGTTCATTTTTATTTGGTTTTGGGGAAGATTGGGTGGGAAAGTTTGAAAACATATTGCACCATTGATTTACAATTATGTTTAGTTTATTTTAGACCTGAATAGTACTGTTTTATAAATTGTGGATCAATATCATAATAGGACAGCGTTGTTTATTTATTTCATTTGAATTACATTTTTTGATAACCTTGTTTGAAAATGCATTAGAGTATTTGGATAATTCTTAAAACCTTGTTGGTTTATTACAATTACTTATTATTTTCAATTTATTTATAAATATACTTTAAATAATAAATAACATATGTATATATTGAAACAAGATAGACTACATGTTAAATGATTATTTTAATAAAAAAAAGCTTATAATACTATTGAAAATACCTGAATAGTTATAATAGTCTACACATAATAATAAAAAATGTTTTCAATAAAAGTAAACATGCTGTGTCCCTCCTTAACCAATAACCTAATCTAAAACCACTTTAGTCTGTAATACTTACCATGCTGGTAAATCCATTAAAGATTCATCTTGTTCTTCAAGAGGCTCTTCTTTTACACGAATAGATTCCATTCTGCATAAAACAAAAAAATTACTTAGTTTATTCAATATATAAAATCTGGATAAACAGTCAACCCAATGTTTTAAAGTATTTATGTGTGCACTCTGAAGAAACTAGGGAGATGGAAACGGGAACAACCAACACAGCAGGGCAGCTATATGTTATCTCAGTTGATGCTACTACCTCCCTTGTTATCTTTAAATAAGAATTATCAACTCTTACTCCTCTGTGTATCAAAATTATTTACAAAGCAACTAGCTAATCAGTGGTAGTGGGTAATTACGAGGCGGAATTTACTGTAAAAACAAAGACTAATCAATTGTAAAGAACAAATGGTATTTGTTCATGCGGCATGCAGTCATTTCAACTTGTCCATTGGGCATATAGGCTAATTACCATAATATAATACCAGTCCATTGTCGTTTCCTATACATGACAGTGGGTTTATAACCTGTATGAAATTTAAAATCTCATCAGTTGTGATATCAGATCACTGATTAAATTTCTAAACGCAAGAGGCATATTGCACAACCATTATCGTGAGAGAAATACATTCCTGACCTCAACGATACCGTTGTCAATTTTGAATGGCATGGCATTGTTTAGATAGTACAGTAGAACCCCTCTAATCTGTCACCTTCGGGACTGAGGGCATGGTCGGAATGCAAAAAAGGTCGGATTATCCGAAAAAAAAGTCAATATTTATTACATATTATATAAAGAGATTTTTTTAAAAGTGAAATAAGTGATATATAAACTTTTAAAAGTCTATATAATAAAGTCTATATATAAACTTTGCAAGTACTATAGAAAATCAATAGAAACAACACGAGAGATAACAGAGTACTGAAGCGGGATGACAAAGCACTGAAGCGGGAAAGCGATAACAAACCGGAATCAGTTGTGCCAGACGAGCCGTGAGTCATCGACAAGTCGGCAAATCGGCACAATATCGCGAGCTCGAGCACGGTCGGATTAACCAGAGTAACGGACCACCCGAGGGCGGATTAGAGGGGTTCTACTGTAATTCACAATAGACTTGGATTGTGATGGTTGTTCAAGGCCCTATGAAGTCTTTTAAAGACATTTAAATTGATTTTCTTTTATGAATAGATTTGCTTGAAGTTTTTTCAGTTTGGGTGAACTAGAATGATGCTACTAAATAAATTGTTGGTACGACTCAGCATTGACATACGAAATCTATGTTTTGTGATGGTATGAGGGGAAAAATTGTCTCCCTCTCTATGAAAGTGTCACAAAAAAGCATGTGCAGACATTAATCTTTAGTTTTTGTGAGCACTTGTCAACATTTTCAGCACCCACAATTTATGATAACCTGAAGTGTTGATCTCAATTCTGAACAAACGTAACTTTGAAAGTTATAGAAGTTCTATGAAAAGATCACTAATCGTAAAGTGATAATTTCATTTCACTTATGCATTCACATGCTTAGAGAAACAGTCAGTCCAGATGGTAGGCTTACCACTTCTCTCTTCGGCCTAGAGCCACGAATTCTGCCATGAAAAATTATGAAATCATTAACAATTTACCTTATATGCAAATACAAAAGTTCAGTAGAAAATAAGAAATATAAAAAAAATGAAATCCAGTTCAGATTACGAATCCCTACTTTAATATTTATGACTAAATTTACCCCTAATTTAACATTTGTCAAGTTAGTGAATGTGTGATCACTTGTTTTATTAGTTCTTGCAAGTTAACTAACTTATATATATATATATATGATGCATGCCTATTACAGTTGTGTGCTTATAGACTTTCATAACCAGGCCTATATTTAACCTAACAACAGCTGGATTCTGTTGTTTTCAATATTATGTTATTTGATAGTAAAAAAATGGATTTTGTGACTTGAAAAATGTCTTGTGATAAAAAAAAAGGGAAAAAAAATCTGTTTGAATAATATAAGGTAAATAGTTAGGGATTTCATTATTTTTTTGATTGTATAATTACCATTTTACATAGGATTACTGTTTTTGGATCGGAATTGAGAAAGTTATATGTGATTTAACACTTCTATATTAGATAAATTATTGAAATGGTTCAATAAAATCTTCAAATCAGTAAATATCACATGGCATTTACAACCAACACAATATTTGATTACTGGAACAAGTTAGGTTATGTACAATACATGTAGGTACACAATGAACTGACAGAAGTGTATATAATGTTGTTCACTGTTTTGGCAACCTGACAATTGTATCATGTAATTTGAAATTTTTTTAGATAATTATTGATATCAGCTATGAACTGTTTATAAAAAGAAGATGATGTTTGATACTGGATTGTTCTTAAAAAGATAGTTTTTTATCGGGAATAAAAGCAAACTTTAATTTAACATTATTAAGACAAAATCATTAATTATTTATGAATAGATATTTCAACTTAATCATACATTCTATTTCTGACTTCAAAGACCTTGAGGGACCATTTAATATCCTACAAAGAACAGAAAAATACTTTACTAATGAAGAGTAGGCCTAGTGGTGTGAATAATATATGAATATTTTGATGACTCAAACCAACTTACGTTCTCGTGGATCAGGAAAAAGATTAATTTACTATCTCCGGTCTTTACAATAACGAAGATTTTTTCTGAATATAAAAATTTAACTGTTCAGACACATCAAATGAATCAACGAAGAGCGAATACCAAACTCCTTCTGGTCTGGTCAGTGGTCAGTGGTCACATGGTAAAATTTGCGTCTTGCGTCTAGATTGTTAGAAACACCGTTACTGAGGGGGAGTACTAATCTAGGTATTGTTCAATGATTTAGTTAGGGGTCTAACAATAATTGTATCATTTGGTTTTAGATAATATTATCCAAGTTGGGTCTTATTCTAGCACGTTACCTTTACTTTAAAATATAATGGTTAACTATTGAATAACAACTCAATTCTTTAAATTACTCTTTACTCTCGGGTCTTACTAAGGTTTGGGCTTTTTAAATGTGCAATTATTATACAATTTATTATGGACATATATCTTAAAATTCACAAATCAGCTTAATACTATTATTATTAAAACTTCTTAAAGTTCAATTTTTTGATATTAATAAAATCTATATATTTACTTAAGTCCAAATGAATGATGTTGAAAGGTGTTTAAATATCTATTCTTGAAGATTACCTCAGACTACTTTCTTAATACTAGCAATAACTCTTGTAGTTTATTATTTATTCTTCTGATATGTTTGTATTATTATATTATTGAACTTTTCTATAAAATCTTTCTTTTAAAATTGCTGAATAACGAAAATAGGTATTGCCTAAATGGAATTTTTTTTGAACTGCCATTATTTTTTTTAACAACCCGGGCTACAATGCAATATGGCCATCATTGGTATATTTTCCGCAATCGGCTTTGCATGTGGCCGTGCACTCAAACATATCAAATATTTAAAAAAAAGTCGTTTTAAATGGTATATTTCCGTTATTTATAGTTTGTAGACACATCTGTAGTTAAAATTGTTTTAATTCATACACATTCACTTTTTATATATTTATGTTTTTTATACATCACTGCTTAGATTTCAACGATAGTTCTAACTATCGCCGCCAGTTTGCACTGTTTCACTTTATTGTAATTCGTTGTAAACACAAAAACTAACCTAATTTATCCTATTCGATCAGTTTGTTATTTAAATTAACTAATACACAATATATATATATTGAATTTGAATTCAAACTAATTATCTAAACATGAAATAAATTACAAAAGAATAGTGAAATGTTCTTACTCAATCATTTTAGGTTATTAAGTAAAGATACTGTTATTATTGTTTTTGAAATGGTAAGTTTTATTTAAATTAGGTGTAGTTATTATAATATGTGCTTTATAATAATGTATTTAAAATTTCCAAAATCTAGAAGTTAATTAAATTATTAGGCTAGAACGAATTTTGAAGTTATTACATTTAGGCTATAACATGAATCTAAGATCTCACTTTTCTTTTGACCACAAATCCCTCAACCCATCATCAATTCATACTGTTTATTTATTATAAATGTTACAACGACTATAATCAAGTTTTACTGAAATGTAGCCCTAAAGTAACCAAAAAAAATGTGTTGGTTGCAACCTCTTCGAAAAAAAAAATGGACATTAGGTTATAAAATGTGTAATTTCATAATGTTCTACACATTGTTCAAATTTTGGTGAAACGTGAAGATTAATGACTCAAACCAGCGTTAAAAATTGTAAATAATAGAAGATTACTGTTAAGAAATAATTTAAAAAACATGAAAACTAACCTTTGTGACAAGTTTGTCATAAGTGAAGTTTAGACATTATTGAAATAAGCAAAACAAGGATTTCCCGGACCACAATAACAAGAAACAAAATTAAGACTGTAATAAATCCAATATGTTTATTATATTACCCTTATGTACATTTCAGTTTCTGAAGATGATGACTATGTCATTGAAATATTGGATTTATTACAGTCTTAGTTTTGTTTCTTGTTTTTGTGGTTCCGGGAAGCCTTGTTTTCCTTATGAATATCGTCACATGGCTCCTTGTACATTTAAATACATAAATATTGTATAAAATATTTTACAAAATATAAGTTAGCATCCATGATTGGTTTTCACTTTTTTACTGTATTATTTTCACATTATTGGCAACAAGTAGTTTTGTTTGGTTAGACTGAGAATGGATGTGTGAGAGAGTTTGTGCCATGTTTTCTGCACAGTTTAGTTCTATACCAATAGACCCGAGAAAGTATAGTTTAAAAAAAGAACACAGGCACACAGTTAGTATTCAAACCTTATAATTTCAGGTCTGTTCATCTGTCAGTTTATAAGTCGCAACCTGTCTACACAACAAGATGATAGAGAGGGGAGAATGATATCTGATACTTTAAATTGGCCTAGTGCCAACATAATAATTTTTTCATCAAATAAACATTCGTAATCAGAATAATTTGTAGTTTTATTTGATACCCACGCAGTTATCACAAAACAAATTTTTTCAAGTTGATAGTTTTTTGCCCCTTAACTATCCTAAGGTAATTTTTGCTTTGTCACCGCTATATTTTTTCTATAAGTGGGATAATACAAACAATATAAATGCAAAGTTTGACAAATATAGAATTTATTGTTTTGTCTGTGTAGGCGGGTTGCGATTTACAGACAGACCAACTGACACACATTGCGTGAAATTTTAAAGGTCATTAATTTTACTTATGGCCCCTAAAAAAATAATTTAAAAAGTCCTGAGATATGGCTGAAATGTGCCAATATATCAAATTTGATTAAAATCGGTTCGCATGTTGGAATTGTGGAGCACTACAGACATCATTCTAAAAACCACTTTTTTAGACTCAAGGGGACATCTAAAAAGATTTTTCCACAAAAACTCGATTCCGACTCTTTTGATGCATCATATAACTTTATTACATATGTGTAAGAAAAAATATTAAAAAAATCATCCTTTTTCAATTATTATTTAAATAATTAAGTATTTATACTCATGTTTCTTGTTACAGGGCCCATGCAAATGATTTGGAAAACATTCCTTTATTTTTGATCACTGGTTTCATCTACATACTCACTGATCCAGACGTGGTTCCTGCTTTAATGCTCTTCCGCATCTACACTTTGGCTCGTATCTTGCACACTTTTGTCTACGCCATCTACGTCATAAGGCAACCTGCTAGAGCACTCTGCTTTGCTGTTGGTGCCATCGTTAATATCATAATGGTTGTGTTCATTTTTATCAATTTCCATCAATTTTAAATAATATTCTGAATGTTTAAAAACTTTTACAGCAAGCTCTCTGTCGACTAGCTATGCGAGGGTTTAAGATACAAAAAAGAATAATATTTCGCTCAGTTTAATCCGTCCTGATTTTATTGGGAAAATTACAAAAATAATATTTTCCACTCTTTGTACTTCTTACAGTAAAAGAACGCTAGTAACAGAAATGAAGCTAAACAAAAAATGCAATTATTTTGATTAAATAAAACTGGTACAAATCAAACTCATCATATAGTAATTGAAATGAGACAGATGACTAAATCAATTCTTAACTATCATGTTGTACAATTTGATTTTCGATATAAACTCAATTTTTGACCTGTAATGTGAAAATGTATCCCCTGATTTAATTATCATTGATTAATGCATAGCAAATTTAAAGACGTATTCACTTCAAAACCAATGCTATTTCTCTTTTCACTACTTGAACTTACGCAAATTGATATAGGAAAAAGTTTCCTTATCATTGTAATTATTACCAGTTCACTTTACGTGTTGGGGGGGGGGGGAGCAGTTCTATATTGTATGATTCGTAGTTGGACATATGACTTTTTATTTCAGTTCAGTTTTTATTTTTGTTTTTCAGTTAAGAGGTTTGGTTGTTTTCAGAATCTCCCATATTTAAATAAAATTATAATAAGTGTTGCAAAGTCAATTATATAATAATGCAATCAATTCTCTTCTCTTGGAAGTTAAAATGGTTCTCTGTTACATTAAATATATTGATTTATATCTTTTAAGAATGATTTCAAATTTGTCTGTAAACACATATATATTCTGGGGAGATGAGTATGGAGAATATTTGGTCCACTAGTGGTACCATGCCCTCCGTTTTTGTAGTAATACGTCTATTATCCACTCTGTCAACACTTTCAGTGTTGACTCGATCAAATCGGTTTATATGTAGACCTAGTAATGTATTATTTATATAAACAGGAGAATTATATACTTTGGTTTTAAGTAGGTTTTTTTTTTTTTTTTTTTTTAATAAAAAGAAAAAACAGAGGAACTCATTCAAAAACAAATTTTATTTTTGTAAGCTACAGAAATTGAATTGTAACATTGTTAAATTGTGACAGTAAGGTCTAAGACTGGCTTCCCACTACAGCAATAAGATATTTATCGAACTGTCATTGTGATGTGCTACTTTTATCTTATGATCAATTTGCTAATCACCACAACAAATACGATCTGTTGGCAGGAATTTTTGAAGTCAGTTCATCAGTTATATTCAAAATCTCTACCAGTGAATGACTTTTAAACATCTCTATTCATATCTCTCTAGTGTGCTACTGAGCTAAATAAAATAATTCTAATTATATGTAAATAAACTACGAACAAAATAAATTAAAAAAATTTATTATAAAAATACTAAATAATCTATATATTGGTTTTAAAAAATAGTCAAACTTTGTTGTTTGTGTCAAACCTATGTGTGTCACTAGAAAACTGTTACAAAAATCTGTTTAAGACCAAATCAAAATTTTGATATTTTTTCACACATCTGATTTTTGTTCATAAGTTTCTACGTGTTTTTTTTCTTTTTTAACTGATCCATATACTGCCTCAATAACATCTTCCACAGTTGAGTATAGATTAGAGCTTGTTAAACAAACATGTATATTATAACAATGATCTAATGTTCAACGCCTTACATTTATTTATAAGACATAAAGCAAGTATTTTCTCATATCTTAGATTTTTTTAAATAATATTGTGTAATGTCTTTAAATGTATGATAGAATAAGCCAAAGCAATTCATGTACTGTATTAAGAAATAGTTTGTAATACATTTTCATACAAAATAACTTTTTCTATTTTTATTTACCTCTTTCTTATATTCTCCTTGTAATGACTGAAGTATACATTTCAATTGGAATAGAGGACTCGTTCAACTGGAATAACCAACTCATTGTTTGTTACATAACCTTTTATGAAAAGTCCTAAGAAATCACAATTAAGAACTTCAAGATCTTTACAGAGGCTGCAAAATGGTCATGGTTTGTTGGAGAGTGCCTCCAGTTTTATGAAATTGTGTTAAACAAACGCAGATAACGAAATATAGTTTTGATGAAGGTATTGCGGACTGTCAATAATTTCAAGTTAAGTGGTGCTATAAACCATCACAATTGTGTTTATTATTCACTGTATAACAATTGAAAAGCAACTTAACCAGCTGGAAGCCATAGTTTTGGGTAGCATGAACTGCGATGGTGTTTTTGCTTAGTATTTTTTTATGACACGGTCAATTGTAATGTGTACAAAAACATGTTAATGAACACTGATATCTTTCAAATTAAACAGTACTATGTCTATGATGTTAAAAAATTGTATACTTCAGAATTTGTGGTTAATGACCATATATTACACGAAATTAATATTTCCTTAAAATTTGAAAACAATTACGATTTAATTTTGCGCAATTGTAGCCTGTAAGAACCCAAACAAGATGTATTGTTTGCTATCTCTCCAAAAATAACAGTGATTTAGTGGTAAAAACAAAAAATATCAGCTTTAAGGCTGTTAAAAAAATTATTGAAATGAGGAGATAATGATCCAAAGCCAAGTGAAAATTACAAGTAAAAAAATAATATTTTGATTAACTGTTATGGAGTATGAGTAAGAAAGTTTGTGAAATGTTTTTGCACCGGTTATTATTTGACTTAACGTGCATGTAGAACAAATATAGATAGGAGTAATTAAAACCATTGTTACAAACTAAAGCAATGTTTTTTATATTGGCATTCCATTGAAACATAAATTTAATAAAATTATCATGTTTTGACATAACTTTTTAATTATATTTTGTCACTTACAGTTCAATGACACGTGAATTTTATACAATGGTATTTAATAATTTATAGTATATTTTATTTACTTTTTAAAAAGCTGAAAGAACAATGCTGATATGAAAGTCATGCATATTTAAATACATTGACAAATGATGTTATAGCCCTGTTACCCAAGCAACGGAATATTTGACACATTCACTAAATTAAGTAAAATGAAGTTTAATAATACTTAGTGATTATAACTTCGTTATATTTAATCATACAAATTTGTTCAGGGTTGATATTGATGCTCAAGACAAAGTTATGTCCCTTCACTTTCTTTGTACATAGAAAAAAACCATAAAAATCTTGGTTACGATTCCAATAATTTCATGTAAATAAAATATTACTTATTTATGATATTCGTTTAAATGTCGTTCAATACATTGATTTTGAATTTTTTTCATTTTACTAAAATCGATCGGATATGCTGTTGATTTTTGTACGACTTTTAACATTAAATTGCCGACTTGTTTTTCTTTATTTTAGCTACTTTGGAAGTGTGAAAGTAGTTGTATATGGTGGTCCCTGTGTCTTAGATACAATGTGATAAACTTGCCGTTACCAATATTGCTCTATGCCACTACAAGCATTTATTAGTATATTATGTTACAAGTCTGGAAAATATGTGTTTTCCAGGTGAGTGTGATATCATGCGAGACCGGAAAGCACATATCAGATGAGTCTCGTACGATGTTTTACTATTCTATAAAAATCGACTATCCAAAAATATGAATCCTACTTTTTTATGAGCCAAATACTCAATGATAAAGAGTTGTTTAGCAACAATGAAAAATGTTGCTATGAAATAAAAATTTGTTCTAACTTTAGATTTTTTATAGAGTAGTATGATTTAAAACATCGTATGAGACTTGTCCGAAATGTGTTTTCTGCTCGACTTTGTCCACACGGGAACTACTACACTCGCCTGGAACAAGCTTATTATTTTAAAAAAACAAGAAATTAGTTTTTGGTTTTTGTAAATGGTTCCAGAATCATGATTTTCGTCTAATTGGATTTTGCATACATGTTCTAGTCCTTCACTTTTCACCAAAATTGAAATGAAATTTGTAAAGGGAATTTTGATAACTTATGTCTTTCGTAACACCTTTTATGCCCGATTTCCCTCCGAAAAGTAACAAACCACTAATTGTTGTATGATTATACTCAATTTATTGTAGAGGCAGGGTGGCTACATCTTAGTTAAATGGATAGACCGATTATTTAAATATGCCCAGATAACAAAGAAAAAAAGGGCCTCGCGTTTGAGTTCTACACAAGCGACAGACATCATTCCTAAGCATTTTTTTTTGACTCAGAGGAAATTAAAAATGATATATCCACTTAAAAGTATGCATCGATTATTATAACTATCCATAAGTCTCTATATTAATTATATTCCAGAAAATAAATAGGCTTAAAGAGCCTTTCGGAAAAAATATTTGTCTATATATACTGCATTTTAACTACCACTATTACTTTGTACAACGGTTAAAATACAAAATACTTTATGTTTGTATATAAAACCTTTTTAACTCCATTCAATTCTTTAACGAGCTTATCACACCTCTATTGAAGGTTAACTATCAAATATAATCAATTTCAACTTTGTCTTGTGAAAATGTACATTCCTTTTGTTTCATAGTTGTGAATTTGACAAATTCGTAGCCACGCTTAGCAATAGTAGTGATACTTTTGATAAACTATTAGAAATATTATTTTTATTACAGTTTTGTGTTAATTAAATAATTATATAAAGTAATTGATTATAGCATAGCTTTTATAGTAGTATACACTAAATGCTTTTAATATCACAGTTGTCATAAAGTTTAATTACAAAATTCCTTCTATACCAACCTTTGCACAACAAACAAGGACACACTATTTCAACCACTAATCAAAATGTATTAATTCTTTGTGTAAAGACGAGTTTTGAATCTAAACTAATTTGTTTAATGAAAGGTCAAAGCAGCATATTTAATTTTAAATCAACATATTGATTTACATCGTTCTCAATTTAAAACTTTTTGAATTGACTAAAAGGTAAAAATTAGTAAAGAACCACAAATTAAATAATGCAATTAAAACGTACAGTTTATATATTTCCTATACATTCAGTTTTCAAATTACTATTGATTCTCATAAAAATTATAAAATTTAATGATTTCTTAATAATTGTCTTGTGAATTACAAAAGATATAAAGTAATAATTGGTGTAATTGTAAATAATTTATTTATTGTTTAACAATGTTGTAGAAACCGATGATGGTACAAACTGCAACGATACACCTTGCAAGATTAACGTAGACTCTCAATTTAACACGTATCGTTCGGGAATTTACTCAAATTTTGCTTCCGGCTTTTTCCCCGCTTGCGACAACGTATCGTATGCAAGACAATTTTACTTTTATCGTAAATTGTCAAGAAATAAGTCTTTTCGACTTTATTTCGTTTTATTTATTAATGAATTTATTGATTGCTCAGTCAATTTTACCTTTTCTTAAACTTGTGTATACGACTCTTCCTAGAGGTCGTGCCGTGTGGGAGAGTTTGGTTTCCAAATTTTATTCCATTTAGAAAAATGTACAAATAATTATTTTTTGTAAATTTCTCTTTAGAGCACACACTTTATTTCACAGATATATATTTAAAATGGCATACAACTATAGGAATCTCTACAATAATGAAAAGCAATTAAAGATTTTTCAAATCAATTATCAATATTTATTACTTTTTATATTATGACTGAAGGTCTTTCTTTTGTTTGGTAAATTTATATTTTTCTTTATACTACAAAATCTCTACCATAAGACACAATGAATTTTATACACATATATTACAACACATTAAATTTTATATAGACACTCTATAACATATTAAATTTTATACTCAGAATGACCAGAACAAATCATTTAAAATTGAATTTACTTAAAAAATACACTTCCCCTATAATTTTTATTGAATATTTAATTAAAATGAATTTACGTTTATTATTATTAATTCCCTAAAGTTTCCAATAAATCAAAGTATTGGTACCTTGAACACTAATGAAGATCATATACGATGCTGAAGATTCTGATGGGTTGAGATGATCTCCCGATGCCTGTAGTCTAATGTTGTAAGTTCAATGAGTAGATTTTCTGCTGGTGCTGACTCCTGAAGCACGTCTTCCTCGTAGGCTGGTTGAAAAAAGAGTATCCAAGTTACCTTGAATATTTCAGAGCTCCTCTGACTTGGGAATTTTGAGTACCAACTTAACTTGGTTTCCCTCATAAACTATCCCTTCACGTTTTTATACGTTTTCGGCGAGTTTATGCTTTATTTTGGGTTTTTTCATTTCCCAAAATATTTACAGATTATTTATTTATTATATTTATTCTTTTATTTCATTCTAATCCTTTTATTTCTTCCTTTTTACTTTATTTCTTCACAAATTTTTATCTTTTATCGGTTGTCTCCACTTCTTTGTCATTGGTTACGGTCGAGTTTCGCTCAGCGATCCCTCCTCTTGTTAAAACATGATTTTGGTTGAAATTCTGTACTTTTTTCTTCTTTTCTCTCTAACTTCTGCTTCGCTCTTCCGATTCTCGATTTCTTTTTAGATCTTGGTTCTTAATGTTCTTGGGATCCTTTAGGTTTTTGTTTCATGGTTGTAGTCCATTTCTTTCTCGAGTTATTTAGCTTTTACGTAATTTTAACAATTTCAAAATTTAGTTTTTTCCCTGATTTGGTTTTTGGTTTTTTAACACTTTTTTATTTTTTGTTCTTGGTAGGAACGAATGTAACTATGATCACTTTTTCTCTGCTATGTTTATTTCGCGAGAAATCTTGATTTAAAGTTTTTTACATCGTTTTCCCATGAAAACATGTTATTAAAACCCCCATCTACTGATTTTATAAATTTGGTTTGTTCATTCTGTACAACACACTAATTTAAACATTTCTTAATTATAAATACATTCTATTTATAATGTTTATCTAATTTTTCGATAAATTGGTATTTTTATAAGTGCCTAAGGTTTTTTTTTTTTTTTTTTTTATTAAAATATCGTTGGAGTTATTATTTTTATTTCATGTTTCCCCTTTATTTCCCCCTTCCTTATTTATATTTAATTTACCATTTGTTAATTTCCTTTATTTTATATTTTAGTATTTTTTGTCTAAGTTGTTTTCCCCGTAACTTTGTTAATTATTAATTTATGAAAATTTCCCCCCTTACTAAATATTTTTATTATTACTTTTACAATCTTTCTCGGTACTTTATTTTTTAAATTTGAAACATTTTTGTTTCACGGACAAGTTTATTCCCGTTAGTGACGCATCAACATCGCTAACTGCTGGCTTTACCTACTACGTTGCTAACGAATCAGCTTTACAATTTTTATTCTGCCTTGAGCGTTTTGGCCAATTCCAAACCGCCTCAATATCCCCCGTGCAAAATTAGAAAATTGCTTATGTTTTAACATCAGCCTTTTTTGATATTAAATCCCCTTATGACATCTTTTACTTAATTTAAACAATTTTCATTAAATCCACATTTTATTATATAATTTAAATTTTCATTTGAAAATTTTTAAACACATATATAACACAAAATACCTATATTAACTATTAAATTCTTAAAACATCAAATATACTTTTATATCACACAATTAATTTTCCTTATAACACATAAACACACAATATAGAATACAAAACAATTATATAAAACATGAATAACACAAATACATAAAACATAGAATATAACAACTACATAAGACCTGAATATAACAAATACATAAGACATGAATAAATTTTCATTTTAAATTTTTCCATCTCAAGATGGTCCATGGCTTTTACTTGTTTGCTTCTCAGATTTTTTACTGTCCTGCAACACACTAACTAGTATACACATTTTTATTACAGCTTCTGCACTAAACTTTTTTGACATCTTGTACCTTACCCTGATTTATTGGATATAAACAAAAATCTTATTAATTTTCTAACTATCCCCAATAATCATTTGTTATGGTCATTCCTAACACATAATAGTACAAAAAGCTGGCTATAAAATGATATTAATTTTTAACATACTTTAAATTTCGCATTCATTCATCAACCCGTCAAAATAAACATCCTTCAATTTTTTACGCAGTTT
This sequence comes from Aphrophora alni, assembly GCA_963513935.1. Taxonomy (NCBI): domain Eukaryota; kingdom Metazoa; phylum Arthropoda; class Insecta; order Hemiptera; family Aphrophoridae; genus Aphrophora; species Aphrophora alni. The sequence continues at coordinate 19,816,858 of OY740779.1, forward strand.
TTGTATCGATTTGATGAATGGAGCGGTTGATTAGCCTCGTTCATTATGCGGTTGTTTATTTAGGCTTCGAGCATCCGTTGTCCTAACGATTCCTTTGTTAAGCGCTAGCAGCTGATTTCTTTGACCTAGTTATTTTTAGCTCTTTTGTTATGTGACATATTTTTATTCATAATATGGTTTCATGTCTTTAATATCATATCGACCCTTGATTTTATTTGTTTGAATATTTTTAACTTCGTATGTTCTTCTGCCCATTACACGAGTGACTTGATATGGACCACTGTAGACTAACATTAATTTGTCAGTTTGGTTTAATAATAAACTAGGCCGGTTCAAGTTAATTATTAAAACTTTGTCTCCAATTCTGAATTTAGTTTCTTTAATTCTTGCATTAATTTTATCAGCTCTCTTGTTTCCTGCCGTTCTAATTCGATTTAAACATTTCTCTTTTTTCTGCTCCCAAGTTTCCACCTCTCGAAGTTGTTGATCTTGCGGAAAGTGCCTATCCCAAACATAGGTTGGCTCTTCGTTTAACTGTAGTTGGCATGGTGTATATCCTGTTGTTTCATGTGGTGTTTTATTCATCAATTCTTCAATTAACGTTATATATTTCTTCCATGATGGTTGAGAATTGTGACAAAACATACGCAATAATCTTCCTATTTCCTTATTCACTCTTTCCGCTAGATTAACTTGAGGATGTCTGACTGGGATCAGAATATGTTCGATATTTTGCTCTTGTAACCACTCTTTCCAATTGTTGGACGTGAATGCGGCTCCAAAATCTGATAATATTTTTCTAGGTTTTCCTATGGTCTGACAATATTCGGCTAATTTTTTAATTGTGTTGTTGGCATTTGGAGATCTAACGGGATATAGTTTTACAAATTTTGAAAATGTATCTACAATTACAAAGATGTGTTGATCTGTTCCTTGCGCTTTCGGCAATGGGCCTAAATAATCTACTGCTACCATTTGCTGAATGTCCGTTGATATTATAGCTTTGGTATTAGCTTGTAAATATTTATTTGTCTTTTTGACATATTGACAAATTTCGCACTTTCGTATTACCCTTAAAATAATTTTTCCCATCTTTTTTATGTAAAAGCTTTTCCCTATTATTTTTACTAATTTATTTCTCCCCAGATGTCCATATATATTATGTATTTCCAAGATCAGATCAATTTTTATTCCTTCTGGTACCACTATTTTCCATTTATTTTTTATTAATCTATACAAAGTGTTATCAATCATTCTATAATTCTCATAGTTATCAACGTTATTTATTATGTTTCCTAAAATCAAGTCTGACGTTTGTTGTTCCCTAAAACTATCCATTATTTCTTCAAGATCCGGAGTTGTGACAATTCTACTTTGGTAGAGTTTTAATTTTACCGTATCTCCCTTTTTTCCTTGTTTTTGTTGCGGCTCATACATCCTGCTTATTATGTCGCACGGGATATTCTCTCTCCCTGAACAATGAACTATGTTTGGGTTATACTCTTGGATTGTAAGTGTCCATCTAGTTAACCTTGCGTTTGTAAATTTACAGCTTTTCAAGAATTTTAGCGCCTTGTTGTCTGTCACTATTGTGATTGGTGCTCCTACAATTAATGGTCTAAATTTATTTAGCCCATGCACTATAGCTAATAATTCCTTCTCGCAAATCGTGTAAAACAGCTCGGCCTTCTTCAATGTTCTACTTATAAACCCAATCACTTGTAGCTCTCCTTTGTCGTCTTTTTGGTATAGTTGGCTGGCTATGGCTCCGTCGCTTGCATCTGTTTGCAAATATGTTTGTCTCCCCTCCACCGGATGTACTATTGTCACTGATTCTTCGAATAATGATTTTACTCTTTCAAACGCTACTTGCATATTTTCATCCCATTTAAAATGTTCGTCTTTCCTTAATAATTTTAATAAAGGCTTTGTTTCTTGCGAAAATTTTGCCGAAAATCTAGAATAATAATTAACAAATCCTAAAAATGATTGTAACTTCTTTTTGTTAATTGGGCGTGGAAAATCCTGTATTGCCTGTAATTTTTCTGGATCTGTGCTTATCCCTTCTTGTGAAATTATGTATCCTAGGAATTTTACTCGTTCTTGACAAAAATGAGTTTTGGTAGGATTTATTGTCAGGTTTCCTTCTTTAAATTTCTCAAATATGGTTTTTAAGTGTTCCATGTGCTCTTCAAACGTCTCCGACATGCACAAAAGATCATCTACGTAATTTAGTGTATATTCGTCTACTTCTGCACCTAACGTGTAATCAATTGTTCTTATTAATGCAGCCAAAGAATTTTGAAGACCAAATGGAATTACAGTATAATTGTACACTTTATTATTATATAAAAACCCAGTATATTTTTTAGAATTTTCTGACAATGGGACCTGCCAAAAACTAGTAGTTAAATCGAATTTGGTTATGTACCTTTTGCTTCTCCCCTTTCTTAAAATCTCTTCTATGGGCGGTGCACTCTCGTAATCAGGCTCGATAATTTGGTTTAATTTTCTGGCATCCATACATAACCGTATTGATTTATTTGGTTTTAACACTACCACCATTGGATTTATGTATGGTGTCCTTGATCTTTCAATAATATTATACTTTAACATTTTATCGATCTCCTCTTGTACTTGTTTCTTGTAATTGATAGGTATTGGATAATTTCTGTTAACATAAGTATTATTGTCTGTAATTTTTAATTCATGTATATATTTATTTGACCTTCCTGGTTCTTCACTAAACACCTGGTTATATTCCCTCATTAGTTGCCTAATTTGGTTCTCTTGTTCTTGTGTTAAAATATTATTTTCCAAGCATAAATTTTCGTGTTCAATGTTGACATTTACTTGACATAATTTCAAAATTTTATTTTCTTTTAATTTTATTTTAGGCTTCCCTTCTTCACCTTTTTCGTAATTTAGTCCTGTTTTCATTTTAACTTTCACCATTTTCTTTCTTCTGTCCATTCGTCTTTCCAGGTTTTCGTCACGTCCATTTTGTTTAACTTTTCCCCATATTTCCGCAATTTTTACTATTTCCTTAACTCCTGCACTTTCTTCTTTAACAATTTTATTTTTTACCTTATTATTTATTACTTTTGAGTTGATTGCTGTTTGCAGCATATTTATTTTATTTTCGCTGATTTCACCATTTTTGGCTCCTCTTGCTCTCCTAATCCCCCGTGCTATCTTGTCTCTATACTCCTTTTCTCCTCCGGTTTTGGTCACATTCGGTCTGGTCACATCCTTTGCATTTATTTTTACTTCTACATGCTTTTTTGTAGATAACTTTATTGCCCCTTTTCCTCGCAATACAGAGTTTGAGCCTCCCATTTCAGCGTCGCTCCGATTGTCCATTAAACATGTCCTTTCTTTGCTGAGATTTTCTTCGCTGTTTCCTTTTGTACTCAATCCTTTTAATTTTAATTTTGCTACGTTATCCTCGTCTTTCCTATTTTCCTTCGTCTCGCTACAAAAATCTTCTACAATAAAATGGTCGTCGACTTGAAGTTGTATGAATTTTCTATCCATATTAATTCTTGCTTTATATTGACACAAAAAGTTACACCCTATTATTAATTTTGACTTTAAGTTTGGTACTACCAGAAATATTCCTTCTATGCATTTTTGCTTTAATTGTATGGGGAGCACAGCCTGTTTTGTAACCCTCTGTCTTTGGTTTTTTAATGCTGTCACCACCTCTACACCATTTACTGGTAATACCAACACTTCTTTATTGTCAACATTTATTTCGTCGAAAAATCTCTCCTGTATGAACGACATTTGCGCGCCGGTGTCAATTTCTGCTTCTACCACTTTATTAAGAATTCCTGTAGTGATCTTTGGGCATTCAGGTATAGATTCTTGTAATTCTAAATCTATCTCCCTTTCTTCCATTAAATCCTTCTTTATTTCGCAATTCATTTTAGTTACTTTAATTTCTGTTTTATTTATTATTATTTCTTTATTTTTAGTTTTTAATTCTTCATTTTTGTTTATTATTGCATTTCTATTTTTATCCGCGATCCCAAAATTCCTATCATTTTTCGTTTGCTTAATCATTTTATTTTTTATCTTTCCTATTGGGATCTCACTACCTAGTTTTTTGGAAATTTAGGAAGTTGATTAGATGGACCCGGTTTTTGGAAATCAAGTTTTGGTTTAAGGTTAGGACGTGAGGATGGGTAATTTGCAGGTCTCTCCCGATATTGATTTTGTTGATCAACTTGCCTGTATCGTGTAAATCGCTCTTCCTGTCTTCCCGCGTACATTGTTTCCCCTCTCGTTCCCTCTATACTTTCCAAAGTTCTTAGGAACGTTATCGCCTCTTCAAAACTTTCACTTGATTTCCCTAGGCTTGCCAATTGTACCTTCGGATCGAAATGTCTCATTAATTTGAAGATTAAAAATGATTCTGGGATTTCAGGAATTAAGAATTGTGCCTTATTTATCTGTTTGCAGAAATATTCCACTTTTGTTAAAGCCCCTTTATTAGAAAATCTTCCGTTTTCTATTTGATTCCTTATTATCTGTTGGGTTTGGTAACACCAATAATTGTCTAAAAATTTTTCTTTAAATCCTTCATACCCTTCCGCTCCTCTTTTTACCACTCTCCACCATTCCATCGCTGCACCTTTTAATAATCTTTCTATTATTCTTAATTTTTCGGCTCCATCCATTAGCGTACTAATCTCATCAAAATGTTTTTCTACTTCCTTAATAAATCTCATTGGAATTTCCCTAGCATTACCCCAGAATTCCAATTGTCTATTTTCTCCCTGTGCCTTATCTATATAAATTACCCTTGCTTCTTTGTCTCCACTTTCTCTATTTCTAGCTACTTCTTTTAATTTTGTTTCTAAAACTTTTACTGAACTTTCTATTTTACTTCCAACTTCTCTTCTTACGCTATTTATTTCTAATGTCCTATTTGACACTTCTTCATCTATTCTTCCTCTTAACTCGTCTAAGTCCCTGGCATTTTCATTCATCTGTTTTTCGCATTCTATTATTCTTAATGTGTTTTCTCCTATGCTCCTTTCTATGGTAGTAGTAATGTTTACTACTAAATTTTCTAATTCTTCTTTTCTTTCCTTCCTTTCTTCTATTCTTTCTTTCTTTCTCTTCTCTTCTTCTTCCAGTTTTTCTTTCTTTCTCTTCTCTTCTTCTTCCAGTTTTTCTTTCTGCCTCTTCTCTTCTTCTGCAAGTTTCTCTTTCTGTCTTTCTTCTTTGTCTAGCGCTACTCTATTTTCCATACTTTTCATGTAATTAAATATTTGTTCCATTTTCTTGTCTATTCCTGAAGCTTCCTGTTTTGGTTCTTCTTGAGCTTTAGGATCTCTAGTTGGCGGCATTTTTATTTAATTTTTCTTTACGCGACTAATTTGTTTATTATTAATTTTTATGATTATTAACTTGTTTATAACCACCTTTATTGAACTCACAACTTAGAACTTACACACATATATTTATGGAACAAAATTTGGAACTCTCGTTCGTATGGATCACTAAAAACAAGAATTTCCTTTTTAAAAAAAATATTCTAGTTTTTCGTGCTCCACGTATTTGGGCGCCACTTGCAACGATACACCTTGCAAGATTAACGTAGACTCTCAATTTAACACGTATCGTTCGGGAATTTACTCAAATTTTGCTTCCGGCTTTTTCCCCGCTTGCGACAACGTATCGTATGCAAGACAATTTTACTTTTATCGTAAATTGTCAAGAAATAAGTCTTTTCGACTTTATTTCGTTTTATTTATTAATGAATTTATTGATTGCTCAGTCAATTTTACCTTTTCTTAAACTTGTGTATACGACTCTTCCTAGAGGTCGTGCCGTGTGGGAGAGTTTGGTTTCCAAATTTTATTCCATTTAGAAAAATGTACAAATAATTATTTTTTGTAAATTTCTCTTTAGAGCACACACTTTATTTCACAGATATATATTTAAAATGGCATACAACTATAGGAATCTCTACAATAATGAAAAGCAATTAAAGATTTTTCAAATCAATTATCAATATTTATTACTTTTTATATTATGACTGAAGGTCTTTCTTTTGTTTGGTAAATTTATATTTTTCTTTATACTACAAAATCTCTACCATAAGACACAATGAATTTTATACACATATATTACAACACATTAAATTTTATATAGACACTCTATAACATATTAAATTTTATACTCAGAATGACCAGAACAAATCATTTAAAATTGAATTTACTTAAAAAATACACTTCCCCTATAATTTTTATTGAATATTTAATTAAAATGAATTTACGTTTATTATTATTAATTCCCTAAAGTTTCCAATAAATCAAAGTATTGGTACCTTGAACACTAATGAAGATCATATACGATGCTGAAGATTCTGATGGGTTGAGATGATCTCCCGATGCCTGTAGTCTAATGTTGTAAGTTCAATGAGTAGATTTTCTGCTGGTGCTGACTCCTGAAGCACGTCTTCCTCGTAGGCTGGTTGAAAAAAGAGTATCCAAGTTACCTTGAATATTTCAGAGCTCCTCTGACTTGGGAATTTTGAGTACCAACTTAACTTGGTTTCCCTCATAAACTATCCCTTCACGTTTTTATACGTTTTCGGCGAGTTTATGCTTTATTTTGGGTTTTTTCATTTCCCAAAATATTTACAGATTATTTATTTATTATATTTATTCTTTTATTTCATTCTAATCCTTTTATTTCTTCCTTTTTACTTTATTTCTTCACAAATTTTTATCTTTTATCGGTTGTCTCCACTTCTTTGTCATTGGTTACGGTCGAGTTTCGCTCAGCGATCCCTCCTCTTGTTAAAACATGATTTTGGTTGAAATTCTGTACTTTTTTCTTCTTTTCTCTCTAACTTCTGCTTCGCTCTTCCGATTCTCGATTTCTTTTTAGATCTTGGTTCTTAATGTTCTTGGGATCCTTTAGGTTTTTGTTTCATGGTTGTAGTCCATTTCTTTCTCGAGTTATTTAGCTTTTACGTAATTTTAACAATTTCAAAATTTAGCTTTTCCCTGATTTGGTTTTTGGTTTTTTAACACTTTTTTATTTTTTGTTCTTGGTAGGAACGAATGTAACTATGATCACTTTTTCTCTGCTATGTTTATTTCGCGAGAAATCTTGATTTAAAGTTTTTTACATCGTTTTCCCATGAAAACATGTTATTAAAACCCCCATCTACTGATTTTATAAATTTGGTTTGTTCATTCTGTACAACACACTAATTTAAACATTTCTTAATTATAAATACATTCTATTTATAATGTTTATCTAATTTTTCGATAAATTGGTATTTTTATAAGTGCCTAAGGTTTTTTTTTTTTTTTTTTATTAAAATATCGTTGGAGTTATTCTTTTTATTTCATGTTTCCCCTTTATTTCCCCCTTCCTTATTTATATTTAATTTACCATTTGTTAATTTCCTTTATTTTATATTTTAGTATTTTTTGTCTAAGTTGTTTTCCCCGTAACTTTGTTAATTATTAATTTATGAAAATTTCCCCCCTTACTAAATATTTTTATTATTACTTTTACAATCTTTCTCGGTACTTTATTTTTTAAATTTGAAACATTTTTGTTTCACGGACAAGTTTATTCCCGTTAGTGACGCATCAACATCGCTAACTGCTGGCTTTACCTACTACGTTGCTAACGAATCAGCTTTACAATTTTTATTCTGCCTTGAGCGTTTTGGCCAATTCCAAACCGCCTCAAAACGTTTATGGAAATTAACATTTTTTACAGAAAAGAATATATTTTTGTGGATTTAATATGTCAGTCAACAAGTCTAGAATACACCATAATAGCAGTCGCATTTCTTAGTCCATGTTGGCTACAAATTGTAGCGGAGAATATTTTGTATTTTACAATATTCATATTTTAAATTTTAAAAGTATTTATTAAAATTTTTTAGTATTTAATTTTTTTGTAAAATATTCAAAAATACTACTTCATACGAATATTGTAAATAATTGTATGTTGACATTATATAATTTTCTTCAGATAAAATTACAATTAAAAATAGAGATATTTTTAATTTTTAGATTTTTTTTCTTACCTTTTTTATTAACTTAGTTTTTTTATTAACTCCTTTCAGATATAATAAATAGTTATTTAAAAAAAGTATGTACTTAGACTTCTATTTTACATATTCTAATGTTACAATATATATAACATTTTAATAGTACGAAACTTGTTTCCTTGTAGTTAATTAATGTTATTCCTGTAGAGGTGATCTACTAGTCAAGAAACGTAAAATTATATTTAAACACAAGTTATTTACATAATTTTGTTTAGAAATAAATATTGAATATTTGTACAAAATAATATTAGCAAATTCAAATGCACATATACCAAATATTTAAAAGTATGTTCAAACTTTTATTGTTCTTAACACAGACAAATATTTCCTGGCTATGAGACGAGCAGTGTGGGCGCTGTACTGTCATGTCCAGAGCTCAAATGAAAGTCCTTTGCACATTTTTTGTCCGAAGTCAGCTGACACCTGGTGTCAAATTCAATAAGGCTAAACTCGACAACATACCTTATGATCTACAACGAAAAAACTCTACCTTTTTTAGAGTCAGACTAATTACGCCCCCTATCTTTATTAATACGTAATAGTCTCGAATCCTGAGATTTTTAGCCTACAGGATTCGTTCTCGCGTGACAAAAAGAATAAATTATCCAATCCACTGGAAGTTTTTGGCTTACTATCTTGCTAGCCTGGATTGAATAACTTCTTCGATAATTTGAGTTGCCCCAAATTACCGGTACCCCCCTTTTTATTTACGACTTCCAGTAACTGTATTTAAGATTACCCTATTTCTCAGGGAGAACACGAATTTACTTTATTTTCGAATTTTAATCTCGTAGGTGTGTGTCCTTAGGAATACCTTTTTGATACAATATATTTTACCCTTTTTTATAATAACAAACCTGAAAATATAGCATATAATTGTGTGACCAATTCTAAATAAAACACAGTTTTAGAGAATATATAAAAAAATTAATTCTTTTAATTAATTGAAACAAAAACAACTGGAAATAATAAGCTTGACACAAGTCAACAAAATAAAACTCAAAACAATTTCTCTAATAAAATTAATGGATAACAACTAAAATATTTTTTCTTTTGAGCAGAAGGCAATCATTTATAACTTTCTTAAAATTGATCTATATAAAAATTTCTATTTATCTCTGAATTTATATTATTTAATTTATCAAATTTATTTATCGAAAAAGATTTTTATCCACACATGAGTTTGACATTATCTATTTTAATACATTTATTTAATTACACACAAAAAAAAATTATCTCAGGAAAATCAGTGAGACTCTAAAATCGGGCCAATTTTGCCCTTTTAAAAAAAGGAAATTTGGATTTTCTCAGACCTTGTCCGCCGTGTTGAAGATCCTGAGTCCTGGGATGCTGATGGTCCTCTGGTGTCTGGTTGGTTGTATTTTAGCGATTAAAGTTGTCTTATATTTTTTCCATGGAGTTTAGAAGGCTGGCTGGTTGTTCGAATCTATCACCTCCTATCGCTCTCGCTGACGCTGTTTTAATACTTTGGCATCGTAACACTTAAACTTCTTTACTGAGAATCTTGAGTCGGCAAACTGGCATAGCCACCCCTAGCACTTGTTCAAACTATTTTTTAAGAGAGACCCGTCGGGCATAGTTACCCCTAGCACTTGTTCCTACAATTTTTTCAGAGAGACCTTTATGAGATTCGTGCGGCTCTTTTTATAGCCAAAAACTATCGTATATCGATACCAATTTTTTTCCCTCACTGGACCGATACGATAGTTCCATTTATGGTGTATTTCCATGCAATTTCTTGATTATTTTTGGTGTAGGTGGTTCAGTTATTTATTATTAATTTATTTATTACGTTTACCGTTTTTAAATTGTCCTTTTTAATCACTTTGTTCTAATTAATCCTTTAATCTATTTTTGCTGTAAGTTGGTATTCTGGCTCCGCCTACAACTACGTCACTTATCCTTGAACATTTAAACCCTGCAACTTGTAACTGGCCGATGTAAAAATCTTCATTGTTTTCCTTTTAATTGTCTATAACACTTTTCCTAACAGTTTTTGCGTTCTTACGTAACCGGTGTCTTGTAGCTCTCGACCGCGGCAATTTCCCGCACTTCGAATGACATTTCTCGGACTATTCATTCGCCTTCAATAGCTTACGTAAGAATTTGCGTAATTTACAGTTTTTAATTCTTACACCTTTAAAGTTTTTGTTTTCAAACTTTGTCACTTTGTTTATTTCGTGATTTAAACGCACTAGCCGTGATAACATAATTCTGCGACTTCTAGTAGTGATGTAATCCCGTGCGTATTTTCACACCTTTGGGTTTGGGGTTTATTTATTGACTGATTTTCCTGAAATTTACACAACTCTTAGATATTAGGTTTTAACTTCTTTTTGCAAAATTTCCACTTCTTATCTTTTTTCGTTTTCATACTATAGCGTGAAAACCATAACTCTTTTGTTTTAATCAAATTTAAATTTTTAATCATTAATTATAATATAACTTTATTTATTTAATTGCTTCTATACAATCCTTTTCTCAAAATTTATTTTTATTTACTTTTATTAGCTTTTATACTTAACCTTTTCTGCTAACTTTTTAAATATCAATTTTTTCCAAATTTTAGCAAGAATACTTTTATCTTAAAATTACATCTTATTTTCAGAAATACCAAGGTTTTTTATTTTTTATTAATTTTGAAAATTTTTAAATTCTTCATTTAAATATGCCGTAACGTCTGTTAGTTAATATGAAATAACAGTACTAGATATGTATTTCATACGACTTGTATTACAACTACATATCCTTATACATTATTATTTCATATTTTCAAAATTCATAAAAAATGATTTTTCAATTCAAAATCCGCCGACATAGGAATTTACTGTTAGAACAAGCCGGCAAGAGTTGACCTTGGACCATTTCATAGTTCAATCTCACCGACCGGCTATAAGCAGTAAAAAGTTCTACAAAACATCCATACCTTGCATTGGGATTATTTTTTGATATTTTTCTTTTTTGACCAAAACATAACCCCATACAACGAATTTCCGTTGTAGCTCCCTCCTTATGTCAGCCACCTTGAAATATTCTCAATATTTCATGAGTTATGACATAACATCCAATACCCCATATTTAAACTTCATTAATCTTCAAAATTAATCTTACCTTGTTACCCTGTTCTGCCTTTTCTGCTCCTAGATTCCTAACATAATACATGACATATCTTTATATTACACATTACTTTATGACATTTATTTATAATATTAATTGATTGTTTATAATTGTTTTTTAATTGTTTTTCTTATAATTATTCAGTTCACTTCACTTTTCACACTATATTGGGGCCTATCATTTTCCTGAGACAACTTGCCATTATATAATCTCCATACCTTAACTTCTGGCTAGAGTATTTACTAATAACAAAGTTACCCCAGTCAAAACGCTTTAATTTCAATTTTAATTTTAATTAATTTACTGTTTTCCCTTAGTCAACTTACCCCTTTATTTTTTACTTTAAAATTTCCCCTTTGATTTTTTATTAGTTATTATTATTAAATTTTTTATTTTAAATTATTAACTTTTTCTTAAATTTTTTGTTAGGCTTTTTCGTCTGACTTTGCTGAATCCAATGATGTAACACTTAATCTGGTTCTGATTTTAATTACAATTTTTCTCTGTTGTGATTTAGTATAATTGTCGACATTCCATCCCCTTTGTATTCTTGCGACCTTGTTCCGTTAGCCAACTGACAGTAGATATCCTAAGTCAATATTGTCTTCCTTGACCTAGTCAACACAGCCTTGCTTCCGTTACACATTGAATCTAAATATTTTTTAATCTGCTTACGGTTTCATTCATTAGGGCTGGTTTCCCGTTATGACATCAAACCAGTTTTTAGTATGCATCTGGATACTTAATTTAGTCTTGCAGCATGTTAAATCCATCAACCTATTATTCTCATTTATTATTCAGCTTAATTATACTATATCTTGAATTTGCTTATAACTATTAGTCATTTTTCTTTTAAACGTTGTATGCTTATATTTCTTTTTACATTTATACAGGGTTTTCATAATTTATGTCCTATCCCAAACACTTGTTTTATTTTTTTTATATTTTAATTCATGCTCCATAGTAGATTCGTAAATCCTTTATATCATATTTCCCTTTAATTTTATTATTATTTATATTTTTTACTATGAAAGTCTTACTACCTACTTTATTTACAATTTCAAATGGACCAGTATACAGTAGAAAGAGTTTTTGTGTTTCATTTTTTCCCGTCTTGGCCAGAATCCTGGTGTTTTGTCTAACCAAGACGCGATCTCCTACTCTTAGCATTACGAACCTCTTACCCCTATTCTGACGTGTAGCTCTATTCCTTCCCTTGTGCAAAATCCTTGCGAAACAATTTTGCTTTTTCTTCCTTGCCGTCTCCATCACCTGTGGTCCTTGGTATTTCAACCTGTGCCAAATATATTCTGGTTCTCTATAATTTTGTATTTCCTCTGGCGTATATCCTGTAATCTCGTGTGGTGTTGTATTCATCAGCTCCTCAATGTATGACACGTAGTTCCTCCAACTTGTCTGTGAATTATGGCAGAAAGTTCTCAGAATCCTGACGATTTCCCTGTTGACTCGTTCTGCCAGGTTCACCTGTGGGTGTCTAATTGGAATCAACCTATGCAGAACTCCTTGCTCTTCCATCCATTGATCCCAATGTCTTGAGGTGAATGCCCTGCCATAATCCGTTAACACACATTTTGGTTTCCCTACCTCCCTAAAATACTGAGTAAGCTTATCTATACTCGCCTGAGTAGTTGGATTCCTTACTGTATACAACTTTACATATTTAGAGAATATGTCAATAACGACCAAAATATATTGCACCTTTCCTGTTGTTCTCGGCAGTGGTCCTAAGAAGTCTATAGCTACTAAGTCTAGTTTCCTATCGGTCACCATAGGTTTACTCTCACCTTGCAAATACTTCACTGTATACTTCGCCCTTTGACATATGTCACAGTATTTTATAATTTCTAGTATTTTTCTAAATAAATCCTTACAGCTAAACATATTTTTCATCATGTAATATAATTTGTTCCTTCCCAGGTGTCCATAAGCTTTATGTATCTCCATTATTAATTCCGTCTCTATTTCTGATGGAATCACTAATTTCCATCGGTTTCTTCCATATTTATATAACAATTCATTTTCAACTCTGTAATTTCTATTATAATTATTTATATTACGTTTAATATTACTACATTCTAAATTTTCATTTTGTTTAAGTGCAAAGTTTTGTATTAAATATTGTAATCTTACATTTTTTCCTACTTCTATTTTATTAATTTTGATCCTTGTTCTATCCGTGATGTCCCGAGAATCATACATTCTGCTCACTATATCACAGGGTATATTATCTTTCCCTGCACAATGCACTATTCTAGGGTGATATTCTTGAATTGTTAGGATCCATCGCGTCATCCTACTATTCACCAACTTACAGGTGGTCAAAAATTTTAACGCTTTGTTGTCCGTAATGATGGTTAAAGGTGCTCCAAGTACTAGTGGTCTAAACTTCTTCAAACCATGCACAATTGCTAGCAATTCCAGCTCGCAGATTGAGTAATGTTTCTCGTAAACTTTCAGTGTTCTGCTTACGAAACCAATTAATTACTCTAACCTCTCCTTCTTGGTTGCGCTGATATAGCTGGCTAGCGATTGCTGTTGTGCTGGCATCAGTCTGAAGGAACGTTTCTTCTCCTTCCACCGGATGAGCTATCACCACTGACTCCAAAAACAAGTCCTTGACCGCCTGAAACGCTTGCTGCATTTCCTCACTCCACACCCATTTTCTTCCCTTTTGCAATAGGTGGTATAACGGCTTAGTAGAAGTTGCGTATTTGGCTGTAAACCTGGAATAGTAATTTACGAATCCTAAAAATGACTGTAACTGCTTTACAGTAGTTGGAACTGGAAAATCACGAATAGCATTTAATTTTTCAGGATCTGTTCCTATTCCTTCTCTAGAAAAAACATAACCTAAAAATTTAACTTTTTCCTGGCAAAATAAAGTTTTCTTTGGATTAATGGTAAGGCCGCCATCTTGAAACTTTTGAAATATTTCTTCCAGATGTTGTAAGTGTTCTTCGAAGGTTTCTGACAAACATATCAAGTCGTCGACGTAGCTAAGAGTAAATTCTTCCACCTTGTGTCCTAATGTCAAATCAACCGCTCTTACTAAAGCAGCCATTGAATTCTGTAACCCGAATGGAACTACTTTGAAGTTATATACTTTATTCTCAAAAAGGAACCCCGTAAATTGTTTTGACTCTTTTGACAGTGGTATTTGCCAAAAACTCGAGGTTAGGTCAATTTTACCAATGTATTTTTTACTTCGACCCTTCCGGAGAATATCTTCCATTGGTGGTGCACTTTCATAATCGGGTACTATCAGCTGATTTAACTTTCGGGCATCCATGCACAGACGGATGGACGAGTCTGGCTTTACCACTACGACCATGGGGTTGATATATTGCGTTCGCGACCTTTCAATAATTCCATATTTTAACATGTGATCAATTTCTTCCCTTACTTGCTTTCTATAATTTAATGGAATTGGATAGTTCCTATTTACAAATGTTTTATCTGATCCTAATTTAAGCTCATGTTCATATTTATTGGACAAACCTGGAATTTCTGAAAAAATACTTTGGTATTTATTTATTAAATTTTGTAACTGTATTTCCTCTTGCGCTGTAAGAATAGTATTATGTGAATAGTCGACCGAAATATTTATCTTGTTTACAACCCTTCTGTCAAAGTTCGGTTGTTTATTTATCGCTCGACCATTTACCTTGGATTCTAACCTACTTTCTCTTTTCCTAACGGTATGGGCTGTATAACGTTTTAAATTTGTCTTCAGTTTCACGTGTGTTCTGTGATAGTTCGGACTAAATTTAACACTATAATTTTGCTTGTTTTTATGCGAAGTACTCTTATTACTATTATTCAAATTACTTTTATTGTTTCTTCCTTTGTTTAATTTAATTTCATTACGCGATTTATTATTACTTATTGAATTTTTAACATGTATGTGGAACTCTTCTTTGTGACGTAAATTTTCTTGTCTGTCCGTCGTGGTGTGTCGTCTTCGGGTTTCGTCAACATCGGTTGTGTCTTTTTCCTTAGAAACAGATAATTCTGGATTACAATTATCTGTTTCGTTTACTTTAGTGGATAGTGTTTTTAGTGATTTTGTGTTACAAGTGTGGTTTTTGGATCTAGTTTTATTTTCACGCGCGTCGATAGACATTCCAGGCAGTACCTTTATCCTACTCTGCATGTCCTTATTATTATATTTTTTATTTAATTGCTTATTCGTCGATTTATTTTTATTTAATTCCTTATTCGTCGATTTATATTTATTTAATTTATTTTTCTTTTCCTCCTCCGATAAGTATCCAATTCCTTTGAATATCTTATCCCCTTCTTTACTAACTAAGACCCTGACCGACTCCTGCATACACTGTTCGGGGTTGTCACGTTCTGGTAGTCTCATCCGGTTTTCTATCCACATTCTATCACTCTCCTTCCCTCTAATCAAAGTTTGTTGATTTTTATTATTAACCAACACTTTGTTATTTCCTGTATTTTTTAATATGCCTTCGGGTTGATTCCTTTTGTTCACATTTATCCCCTTAACATTATTTTTAAAATATACAGAATCCTTTTTAAAATTCTTTTCTTTTAATTGACCTTTTGTTTCTACTAATTTTTCATAATATATTATTACTTTCTCCTTTTCCACATACAGTTTTATATATCGCTCTTCCATATTAATTTTAGCTTTTAATTCGTACAGAACATCACATCCTATTATTATTCTGGACCTTAAATTTTTTACAATTAATAATTTTAATTCGATTTCTACTTCTTTTATTTTTATTGATATCATAATTTGTTTATTTATTTTATATGGTTTACTTTTAACTGCAGTTACGATTTCCACCCCAGTTACAGGGAGTTCCAAAGTTTCAAGCCCTTCTTTCTTTGACATTATATACAATTCTTCACTAATTAGGGAAATTTCGGCTCCTGTATCTATTTCTACCATAACTACATTGTTTCCTAGATTTACGGGTATTTTAGGAGTTTCCTCAATCGGTTTTTCTTTTAAGAAATATTTTTTATCTTTTTCTAATAAATCCCCTCGTAAATCTAAATGCAATCCTCCGACACACAGTTTAGATGTTTCCTGCGGACTCGGGATTAGTTTTTCCTCTACAATTTGTTTTGTAGAGACCGAAGCGCCTCTATCTCGCACTCCGTAGTGGAAGCCGCCTTTATCTTTCGTTGTATTCGAATTAAAATTAGAGTTCGTGGGTTGTTTGTAAAATGGTGGTTCAACATTATGACGCAGATTGTCTCCTGACGTAACATAACTCAATTGTTTACATTCATTTTCTGATTGATTTTCCCTAGAATCACATCTGTTTTTAATTTTTGACTCGAATGTTAACGATTGACATTTATTATTTTGTTTACTCCCCCCCAATCTATTAGTAGAGTCGTAAACACGATAATTTGGTTTCTTGCTTCCTCCTATATGATTAGTAGAGTCGTAAACACGATAATTTGGTTTCTTGCTCCCTCCTATATTATTATTTTTATTATGATGAATGGTTTGTTTATTTTCTAAATTTTCTTTATTAATTTTTTCATTGTTTATTAAATTTCTACTTTGTTTATTATTTATTATTTTATCTGCAGCCTTAGTGTAATCCGATGGTCTATTAGGTGTCAAAAAGGCCTCTTTTATCCGTTTAAATTCCTAGGCGAGTTAGGATGGTTTTTTGATGGACCAGGTTTTGAAAGGTTTGGAGGTCGAGGTTTATTTTGGGTGTCACCATAGGATCTCTGGTTAGGGTTGTTAGGAAAGGTTTTGGTTTGCCTATTATCCCTCTCCGGATTGGAATTCCAGTTTCCCCTACGCGATTCCTCCATCGTATCGACACTAGTTAGAAACGTGAGTGCTTCTTGAATATTTTCCATGGGTTTCCCCATACTAGTCATTCTAATATTCTCCCTAAAATGCTGCATAATCGTGAAAATTAAATATTTTTCCGGGATCGGTGGTTCTAAATCGCTTGCTTTATTTATAAGTAAACAAAAATATTCGGCTTTGGTCATATTTCCGTTTTCAAAAAATTTCCCATATTCAATTTTATTTCGAACTATTTTTTGAGATTGCAAGTTCCAATAGTGATCTATAAACAGTTTCTTAAAGTCACTATAACCCATATCCGCGGTTTTCACCACATTCCACCATAACTCAGCATTTGATCTTAAATGTCGTTCAACAACCTTTAACTTTTCCTTATCATCCATTCCCTCTTGAATTTCTTCTAATAAATTTTCTATCTGCCTAATAAATTGCATAGGCCTTTCCTTAGGATTACCCCAAAACTCAACTTTTACATTTTCATTATCTATTCTATTTATTATTATATTTCTGCTACTAATTCCTCCTAAATTTATTTCCCCTACTTTTTTATCAATTCTACTTACTTTAATTTCTAACAATTTATTATCTTTTTCCAATTTATCTACTTTAGCATTTACTACTTTACTATTCTCAGCTAATGATTCTATTTTACCATTAACTTCTCTAAACTCCCCCTCCACTTCAGCTTTAAAAACCTCTTGTTGAGCCGCATTATTAGCTACTTCTAATTCTATTCCCTGAACTCTCCCTTCTATTTTATTCCAGAGTGCCCTTCTCTCTTCTCTTTCCTGTTGCCTTTCTCTTCTCTCCTTCTCCCTTTCTTCTTTATCTCTCTTGTCCTTTATTTCATTTTCCTTTTCTCTTAACGCCCTTTCTTCTTGTCTTTCTTTTTCTCTTAACGCCCTTTCTTCTTGTTTTTCTTTTTCTCTTAACGCCCTTTCCTCTTGTCTTTCTTTTTCCCTTAACGCCCTTTCCTCTTGTTTTTCTTTTTCCCTTAACGCCTTTTCATCTTTTTCTCTCTTTTCTAAGTAGGCCATTAACGATTTACCTTCTTGGGTCTTTTCCGCCATTTTGTTTTTATTATTTATTTATTTTATTTAATATTAAGAGATTTATTAATTATTTTTTAATTTATTCTATCTTTATTTAATTTATTTTACTCTTTCTATTTTTTATACCCGAATTTAATTATTTAATTATGTTTTATTATTATTATTTTTTATTTATTTCACTCCCTCCCAAATTATACAACCAACACAGATCACCAGAATTTAAGGTATGTAGTATACTTATAAACTATACATCTTATACTAAGCATACACATTTAGGTAAAATATACTGTATCTGTATTCTTTGAAGCCTAGCCTAATTTTCCCAAATAGCAGCTACACTATACAATGCAAACAACCAGTCCGTATTACTTGTCAATAGCACGTACTAATCGCTTACCCTGTACTTTTATAACTACCAATTTAAAAACAATTATTCGGGCTTCACCGTATGGGCGCCATCTTGTATCTACAACGAAAAAACTCTACCTTTTTTAGAGTCAGACTAATTACGCCCCCTATCTTTATTAATACGTAATAGTCTCGAATCCTGAGATTTTTAGCCTACAGGATTCGTTCTCGCGTGACAAAAAGAATAAATTATCCAATCCACTGGAAGTTTTTGGCTTACTATCTTGCTAGCCTGGATTGAATAACTTCTTCGATAATTTGAGTTGCCCCAAATTACCGGTACCCCCCTTTTTATTTACGACTTCCAGTAACTGTATTTAAGATTACCCTATTTCTCAGGGAGAACACGAATTTACTTTATTTTCGAATTTTAATCTCGTAGGTGTGTGTCCTTAGGAATACCTTTTTGATACAATATATTTTACCCTTTTTTATAATAACAAACCTGAAAATATAGCATATAATTGTGTGACCAATTCTAAATAAAACACAGTTTTAGAGAATATATAAAAAAATTAATTCTTTTAATTAATTGAAACAAAAACAACTGGAAATAATAAGCTTGACACAAGTCAACAAAATAAAACTCAAAACAATTTCTCTAATAAAATTAATGGATAACAACTAAAATATTTTTTCTTTTGAGCAGAAGGCAATCATTTATAACTTTCTTAAAATTGATCTATATAAAAATTTCTATTTATCTCTGAATTTATATTATTTAATTTATCAAATTTATTTATCGAAAAAGATTTTTATCCACACATGAGTTTGACATTATCTATTTTAATACATTTATTTAATTACACACAAAAAAAAATTATCTCAGGAAAATCAGTGAGACTCTAAAATCGGGCCAATTTTGCCCTTTTAAAAAAAGGAAATTTGGATTTTCTCAGACCTTGTCCGCCGTGTTGAAGATCCTGAGTCCTGGGATGCTGATGGTCCTCTGGTGTCTGGTTGGTTGTATTTTAGCGATTAAAGTTGTCTTATATTTTTTCCATGGAGTTTAGAAGGCTGGCTGGTTGTTCGAATCTATCACCTCCTATCGCTCTCGCTGACGCTGTTTTAATACTTTGGCATCGTAACACTTAAACTTCTTTACTGAGAATCTTGAGTCGGCAAACTGGCATAGCCACCCCTAGCACTTGTTCAAACTATTTTTTAAGAGAGACCCGTCGGGCATAGTTACCCCTAGCACTTGTTCCTACAATTTTTTCAGAGAGACCTTTATGAGATTCGTGCGGCTCTTTTTATAGCCAAAAACTATCGTATATCGATACCAATTTTTTTCCCTCACTGGACCGATACGATAGTTCCATTTATGGTGTATTTCCATGCAATTTCTTGATTATTTTTGGTGTAGGTGGTTCAGTTATTTATTATTAATTTATTTATTACGTTTACCGTTTTTAAATTGTCCTTTTTAATCACTTTGTTCTAATTAATCCTTTAATCTATTTTTGCTGTAAGTTGGTATTCTGGCTCCGCCTACAACTACGTCACTTATCCTTGAACATTTAAACCCTGCAACTTGTAACTGGCCGATGTAAAAATCTTCATTGTTTTCCTTTTAATTGTCTATAACACTTTTCCTAACAGTTTTTGCGTTCTTACGTAACCGGTGTCTTGTAGCTCTCGACCGCGGCAATTTCCCGCACTTCGAATGACATTTCTCGGACTATTCATTCGCCTTCAATAGCTTACGTAAGAATTTGCGTAATTTACAGTTTTTAATTCTTACACCTTTAAAGTTTTTGTTTTCAAACTTTGTCACTTTGTTTATTTCGTGATTTAAACGCACTAGCCGTGATAACATAATTCTGCGACTTCTAGTAGTGATGTAATCAAGTGCGTATTTTCACACCTTTGGGTTTGGGGTTTATTTATTGACTGATTTTCCTGAAATTTACACAACTCTTAGATATTAGGTTTTAACTTCTTTTTGCAAAATTTCCACTTCTTATCTTTTTTCGTTTTCATACTATAGCGTGAAAACCATAACTCTTTTGTTTTAATCAAATTTAAATTTTTAATCATTAATTATAATATAACTTTATTTATTTAATTGCTTCTATACAATCCTTTTCTCAAAATTTATTTTTATTTACTTTTATTAGCTTTTATACTTAACCTTTTCTGCTAACTTTTTAAATATCAATTTTTTCCAAATTTTAGCAAGAATACTTTTATCTTAAAATTACATCTTATTTTCAGAAATACCAAGGTTTTTTATTTTTTATTAATTTTGAAATTTTTTAAATTCTTCATTTAAATATGCCGTAACGTCTGTTAGTTAATATGAAATAACAGTACTAGATATGTATTGCATACGACTTGTATTACAACTACATATCCTTATACATTATTATTTCATATTTTCAAAATTCATAAAAAATGATTTTTCAATTCAAAATCCGCCGACATAGGAATTTACTGTTAGAACAAGCCGGCAAGAGTTGACCTTGGACCATTTCATAGTTCAATCTCACCGACCGGCTATAAGCAGTAAAAAGTTCTACAAAACATCCATACCTTGCATTGGGATTATTTTTTGATATTTTTCTTTTTTGACCAAAACATAACCCCATACAACGAATTTCCGTTGTAGATCATAAACAGCACTTTCATTTGCCAGAAGTATTGATGAAAGAGATCAAACCCATTTTTAAAGATCTATCAAACAGAAACTTGCTCCAAAAATGCCTATAATGCAAATCGCAAAATCCCAATGAATCGTTAACATAATATAACAAAATGAAACAATTTATTGAACACAACATAACACTAACAAAAGTAAATTCCTCCTAAATCTGTTAGTAATTTTACATGAATTAACACTAGCAACACTATCTTGATTACATTTATATTAACATAATAATTATGTATGTTTAGGCGTTTTATTGATCAAAATGGCAATTTACATATTTAAATGATGACCCAATGAAATGAAACACTCAAGTCTTCTCATTGTTTTACCATTTGAAGCTATTATTAGCAATGAAAATAACCATTAATAACAATAATTTTTAATTGGGTCGAACAGTATATCATTTAAAGCCTGTTAGTCAATTCAACATTGTCTCACTTTTTAAATCTGGAACAATATCTTTTAAGAAAACCATCTGGGAAAAACTGTGGAAAAAACTAGAGGCCTCTAATAGTTCCATCTAGTTTTAAAATAGGGTCATCAAAAAATAGAGTGATTTCAGACTAAAACCAGTAAACTTATGAATCAGGCAAACTATTTATGTTTATACGATACGATGCAAGTTGTTTTTTTATTATTCAATAAGGTTCAATATGAGTAACGCCCATATTTACTCGGCAAACATGTGGGTGAAAGTTGACCACAGATACGCTCCATCATGCCGGGGGTAACAGTCGTTATTACGGCACCAATCTTCTGTCTTAATTGACACAGACCCTGGATTTTCTCAATGTAGATATTGTTCTTAATGCAACTTCTTAATGTAGAAGTCTATAGCGGTAAGATCGCAGGTTCTTGGTGGCTACGAAACAAGACCATTCCTTCCAACGTGAGAGCTCGAAGGTATTGAAAACGTAATAGGCCTTATCTTGCTACAAAAGTACACTTATCTTTTTATTTTATCACTCCTATTTGTAGGAAAACATACACTTCGAGCATGTCTAAGTAAGTGACACATATAATAATTTTCTCAGGATCGTACACATTGACTCGATCATCCATTATTCCACACCACAAGTTTATCTAAGGTGAACCACGTACATACTGATGTTAATTTGGATGGTGACCCCCCCCCCCCCCAAGTAAGTAACACCTGTAATATTTTTCTCAGGGTCGTGCATTGACTCGATCATCCATTATTCCACACTACAAGTTTATCTAAGGTGAACCATCTACATACTGACGTTAATTTGGATGGTGACCCCCCCCCCCCCCAAGTAAGTAACACCTGTAATAATTTTCTCAGGATCGTGCATTGACTCGATCATCCATTATTCCACACCACAAGTTTATCTAAGGTGAACCATCTACATACTGACGTTAATTTGGATGGTGACCCCCCCCCCCAAGTAAGTAACACCTGTAATAATTTTCTCAGGATTATGCATTGACTCAATCATCCATTATTCCACACCACAAGTTTATCTAAGGTGAACCACGTACATACTGATGTTAATTTGGATGGTGATCCCCCCCCCAAATTGATTATAAGTTATAGAACAATACTTAACACAAGTAAACCAGTTTTTTTAACAGTCCTATAGGACAGATCTCTATGTACATAAGAGAAAAACTTTCCATTATATTATTGTAATACATTTTATTTCATTTAAATAAAGTTATAACAAAATGAAGTTGTTTTTTAAAAAGATTTATGTGTCTTTGAGTGTGCATTACTAACTTTTCATATGTTGCAAGGTCTCAAAATATAGAGGTTACCCTTGGAGTTTACAATCAAAATGATATCAATTCTAAAGTGCGTCAGTTGTATAAAGTGAAGAACAGATATTTTCATGAATATGTTCAAGTATTTAATTCGCAGAATGGTATCTTTTATATAAACGGCATTGTTTTATTAAAACTAAATCGAACTATCACCTACAATAAATATATTAAACCAATATGTCTACCAAATCAAGGTAAATTCATTAATATTGTATCAACTTAAATAAATAATATTATGGACGTATGCGTCAGAATAAAGTGTTATGTAATCCAATGTACTGTAAGTGTTTATTGACACAGGAATACATAATGGGCAATATGAGAATGGTATAATAGCTTAAATGGCTGTTGTTGTAAGATGAGGAAAAAAATTGAAGAAGTTAAGTTTTATGATTATAATTCCGAATGGCAACAACAAAATGGTTAAGTTACTTGAATCTCTTCAGTTTGACAAAAAATAAAATAAATAATAATTACTTTGAGGATATTCACTTTGCATCCGACTTTGACTTCTACATATAATGCTACATGAAATTATCATATTATAGTATTTTTACAAATATTTTAATAAACTGTTACACATGTTTCTCATATTTTATACTGATAACAAATGGTTTAAGTATTTTTTTACTAAGCATTTTTTTACAGGAAATGAAAAATAAATTCTATAGCAATAAAAAATATTAGGATAAGATTAAAAATAAAACGCTGAGTAGAATTCCATTAAACATTTCATTAGTTTTATTATACAACAATTTACAAAAAAAAAAAAATTACATAATTATGAATATCTAAGCATCAAAACTATTACTTAATACCTAAATAAGTTGTTTGTTATCAAAATCGTAATCAATCTACAGAAAAGACATGTATTTTTATTGAAAAATCATCGTTTATTAAAAAAAACACATTTCACATAAAACATACATTTAGTGAAACAATTATACACATTGCGTTAAAAATTATACATACATAAAGATTAGTCAAATAATAGTAGTGATTTTAATTATTAAGTTAATAGGTAATACACTACTTTTCACAACAACAGTTCAAAATAACAGAATTAAAACAATGTGTCATTTACAACAACAATAATAATTTTATATTTACAAGAAAGTTTAAAATTATTTATACAATAAAACCTATACTGTCAATTTAGAAAAAAAACACACACAAAAATAATAAAATTTACAATAAATAAACTACTATCAAATTTGTTTTATTATAAATTACATGTAAGAGTTAAAAATTAAACAGTAAATATAAAAATACAACCTTAATAACTATTTTTTCCTTGAGGATCTATTATGCAGGTATTTTCGATCTGGGGTTTTAATTTTCTGTTTTTTCATTGCAATATAATGTACATAGGCATAAACTTGGTTTAAGTTTCTTTTTAATAGGTGATTATACCTTTTATGAAAAATATCTACATGGCTCCTTTTTGGACACCTACCAGCAACTATCTCTTTTCCAAAAGTGTTGGAATACAAGATGGTGTTGTTGTCTTGTCCACCTAGTCCTGTTTATTTTCATATGCACAGTAATTTTATCAACATCTATATTTTCTAATTCTAATTTATCTGTTGGCTGAGACATGTAAGCTTCGTTATTTTCATCATCATTCTTGTCTTTTTCCTTATCAGTTTTTTTTTAATCTCAACATTTTCTCCATCAGTGTTCTGGTGGTGTATTAATTGTTTGTTTACCGTCATTTTATGTAAAGTTGGAACAACTATTAATTTTTGAAGAATGCTTGATGGCAATTCATAATGTTTTTATGTACCAACAAAGAGTGTCCTAAAGCACTGGCCAGATAGTCTTGATATCGTGGATTAGATGAATGAAGTTTGCTGAAAGTTGCAGTGTTATGCCTTAGCCCATTGGCTGTCAGATCTGCTGGTTTTTTAAGTGCGAGTTTGCTTTTAATTTTCCTCATGCAATAGGCAGGATTAACACCTACATTACAAACAGTTCCTATGCATCCAGTACTTCCTTCATTAATGGGGTCAGAGCTACTGGGACGATTTCACTATTTTTTGATTGTACATAAAATATATGGAATTTTCGACAAATCTCAAATTCTTCATCACTAAGTCAAGCTTGTTTTGCCATGTCTTCAGTATCATCTGTTATATCCATAAGTTCGTAATTTTTCAAAACAGCCATCTTAAAAGACACTGGCCTTCTTCTCATCAAACACATTATATGCACAACCAAATGACATAGCAGTTCATCATAATATATAACAAATCTTTTTCAATTTTTTTGTCTAATTCTCTCACCAATTTCCTATATTGTGATATAATATATTCACATACCATTGCAATATCCTCTTCAAGAGGCATCTTTTTAAAGGCTTGTGCCACTTGTCCTTTTCTTGATTTAACACTAAGCCGACCTATGTTGTTACTCCAATTTGAATCCAACATCTCCAAAAAATCGGTTAGCATTTTCTCCTTTCTAGAATCGTATAAATCATTTCCTGTTTTATATTTTGCTGAAAGCACTTCTCCTTTAGCGATAGGGAACAAGAAGCGTACCTGTTTTAGAGTCTTATTTACTCATTTTGAGTGCTGCAGTCTCTATAACATTAAAATAAGCAGGGTTAAGACATTCTTCAAGAGTTGTAACATGTCCATCTATTTTCTTAACTTCCATCAATAGTCTAGCCAAAACCCGACACTCACGAGAAACATAATTTCGATCCTTTTCAGATCTCCTGCTCATGTAAAATTCACTTCCAAACTTCATTATTAGGGGATCCTTAATTGCAGTTATGAACAATTCGTCTTTGTGCATTGATGAAAGGACCTCGGTCATTATTGGTTATTGTTAATTATCATTATTATACTGTTTAAAATTCGTTATTGGATGTATTCTACAGGTAAAGTATAATAGAGAAGTTTCAACCATGCATTTTATCCTGTTTTTTGCTATGCGATTTTTCTGCCATTGCAACTTGGAATGGATCCACAGTTTATGCCTTCAAGTTAAGCAGTATAAAGCAATCTGTATATATTATTATCGTGGGATACATTTAAGTAATCTAATCTAAAACAAATTTAAATTTATCTTTAAGATTGCTGCAAGTTTATTTACGTACACCTATACAATAATAGTTTTAAAGTAAGTATAAAAATTTAAAAAATTAACATAACACTGTATTAAATGAGATACCCTATACATATATTGACAGAAAATTAATTACTCGCCCACTAATACATAAACATTAAATACAAATGTCACACAAATAAAATGAACAATATAAAAAAATTAATATTCTATTTACAAAAACATAAATATAATTAATCAAACACATTTTTAGTCTCAATACTAGATTAAAATTTGGTAAAATATTAAACAACTACTTCATGTAGAAAGTGATTGTGCATAGCCAAAAAATTCATATATCTAAAGATTGTATGCATTAAATTATTACATATTTTTGTCATGCATGTCTCAGTTAATTTGGAAACCAGATTAAAACCCTATGAATTTAAATGAAATCTGATGTTTTTTTTAATTATGTTTAGTTGTTTTTGAGAAAATTGTATTAATTACTTGAAAGAAATTTAAAAAAAAAACACCTTCAATAGAAAATCTTTACTACTACAAACTGATAACTAAACAAATATGTAGGATATATTCTGAAAAAGTTGAAATTTACATGACGAAACCACATTTAAAAAAGTAATCTTTGTATATTTTTTTCAATTACAATTTATTAGTTCTTACATTATTAACAAATTTTAGTTAATAGAAAATCAAAGAAACAAAACCACAGTCACTATTAATTATCTTGGCACTTCAAATAAATACTTTACATAAACCTAAATATTTTATTCAACATCATTTTAAATAAAATTTTAGAATAAAACAAACCATTGATAAAATCTGAAATTATTCCTAAAAAATATTCTCAATTGTTTTTTGTTTTTGCTAATTGTTTCCGAATATTTAGTCTAATTATATTATTTATTTTAGATTTAATTGTAACCCAAGAACGTGATTTTAAACATGGATATTTTTTTCGGCAGTATTCACAATCTATTTTTTTTGGAACAATTTTTAAGATTATAAGCTTTTTAAAATATGATCGAACAGCATTCTCTTCGTCTGTTGACCATACTTTGCGATTTATTTTTTGTTTTTTTGCTTTTATTTTTATAGGTTTTAAAGTATTACTATTTTTCACATCTTCTGCTACAGGTAGTAGAGAGGGTTTATTCCATCTGCTCTGGTCTATTATCTTAGAAGCTCTTTTTGAAATTGTGTTAGCCCAATGCATTTTGTAAAGTGAGATAAAATCATCTGATTCTTTACGTTGTATTTCATTGTTTAGCATAATCGCTTCACTTTTTAATATCTTGGAACATATCTGAAGTGAATAACCTAATTTCAATGCTAATGAAGGCCGGTTTGGTTGTTTACTGTTATTTAATGAAGATAAATTTTCAACTGCTTTCAAAATTATGTTAAAATGTTTCGGATGTAGACACTGTCGCAAATTTAAAATATTGTTATCAAATTCTCGAACAGACTGTAACATTCTACCAAGTTCTCGCATTTTTTGAGAGATGTCATATTTCATACGAGTCAGATTCTTAAATTTTAAGCTAAGCATACTTCCGTATTTTATAATTAAGTCATCATTTTTTACGATCATTGCTATTTTGTCATTTTTCATTGACGAAAAAATAGTTTTCAAACTGTCAGATATTTCCTGAGGAGCAAAAAGCAAGTATGCACTATGGGATACAGATAGGCTTCTGGATTTATGTTTGTAGTTTTTCGCAGGATTGAAGGAACAGTTCAAAGTGTGTCGTGATAACTGCATCTTTTTATAAAACCCTAAACAGTATTCACAGGGTAAATAGTTTTCATACATATCAACAGATATGGGCCTTCTACATGTTATAATTGTTCCATATTTTTCTTCAATCACATTTTTATTATGTATGAAGTTTCCTTTATTTCGTAAAATTTTTATAAATGAACGCCTGTCATTACTCCCTTTTTTAGCAGCTAGAAATTGGCTTACTTCTTTTTCTAGGCTGTGCATGCGTTCTAGATGGTCAGATATTTTTGAAACATTTTTCGAACAATATAAGCAAGCATCTCTTTTATCCCAAAATCTTTTTTGTGATGTATTTGTATTTGTTGATATTTTTATTCTTCGATGATTATAGTTTTCATTCGTTTCTGAGTTTGAAATATTTTCTTGAGTTGATTTCCAGTCTACTTTACTGTGTTCAATATTAACGTCTTTAGGGCTTAAACAATTTGATTTGAAATCAATATATTCTATAGTATTAGGAGTATTTACAATATCTGAGAAGAGAGTATCGCTTTCGTTCTCTGACACTACGGCTAATGAATCTGGTAATTGAAAATCTTCATCACTTGAAGACGTATCACTATAAGGAACAAGAGAAAACTTAGATAAATTATAATTACATTGAGTTGAAGTTGAATTAAGTAGTTTTTCTTTGGAAGAATGAAATTCACGAAACACTGAGTCCACTGGGCTATCAGGTTCATGCTTCGATAATTTAAGTAGAGGACAACTTGATTCAAGGAAATCAATTTTCTTTTCATTCGGTTGAACAATCCAACCTAAAAAGTAAGATCACAATAACTATCGTGAACAAATTAACCTAAAATTATAGTTATGCGGGAATAAGAAGTATGTAAATTATCACATAAAAATGTTATCAATTACATTACCATATTATTAATTGTCTAAATGTGTAAATAAGTGATATTCTGGGAGCTAAAAGGGTGACCCACACCCTAACTTTTCCCAACAAATTTCGCTTTATCAATTTAAGACCAAATAAAGTTAACTTTGTACTACAATTTATGATGATTAAAAGTTTTAGCCGCCATCCGGGATATGATTTTTTAAAAATTGTAATGTGGCTGTCTCACATAATTAAAAAAGTTGTTTTTAACAATATATATATCTTCAGCTTGTCAAGAAAACTTGTATCTAAGTATAATTTTTTAAGTAGAGTATTATAAACAAAATTAATTATTCAAATTTTTTACACATTATACTGTATTAAACTTTTATATTCAAATCGATTTTGAAATCTGTTTGTCATTATTGCAGATTGAAGCATTTAGCTTTTAAAATTAATGAACACCTTTTTTGAATTATCGTAGCTTTTAATAATAACAAATTTAGTATTGTTTACACTGATGACCGACAGTACTTGATAGAATTCCATTTTAACAAATAAAACATACTTGATAGAATTCCATTTTAACAAATAAAACACCATTTGTGTTTTATTTGTTGAAATGGAATTCTATCAAGTACCGTCGGTCATCAGTGTAAACAATATAAAAGAAGCTAGTACAGTTCGTTTGACCGTTCTGTTTAAGAGATTAAAGAAGAAAAAAGCATTGTCATCTCAACATCTGTGGTTTGTTTCGCAGTGCAGTGTATAAAGAGAAAGGTAGTCCCTAAATTTGTTTGTGTAAATTTTAAAACTTTTAGTGATGGGGGGAAAGTGGCAAAACGTAGTGCGGAAAAGTCTTGGTTAAATTATGAACTTAAGAAGTGGTATGGAATCAGGGACAACGTTTGTGAACATTTAAAAGTTCTGCACAGTGAACTTAGTTTTAGGTTACATTCATTAGAATTTGATTTACTTGATATGTATATTTGTAATTATGTCAATGAGTTCATCCATCTTAAATATGTTAAACAAAAAAATAAATTGGATAGATTAGTTATTGAACAACTTAGGGTTGATAAAACCAAGGATGTCCTAAAGAATGTTAAGTTAAAGGACATCCCAGATCCTAAATTTTATGATAGGGTAGTCAATTTGTCAGATGTTAAATTTAATAGTAGTGAAATGCAATTATTATCTAAAGGTTTCAAATACGCTCCTAGATCAAAACCGGGAGCTTCTAACTTTGAAAGCCTGGCTTTAGATTCAGAATTGGCTATAGTTAAAGATATTAATACTAAATACATGTGTGCTAATTTAATAAAAGAAGAATTTATATCTTGCAGTAATACCAAATTTAATAATAATGAAAATGTTGTCATTAAGAACATAAAAGTCTAAGCTATTGGATAATAATCTAGTGATTACTAAAGCAGATAAGGGTAATTCAATTGTGGTTTTACCTTTAGAGGTCTGTAGCAGTAAAGTTCAAGATTTATTAAAAACCAATTCTTTTGTGGAGTTAAAAAAGGACCCAACTAAGAAAAATATTAATATTGTTAAATCTATGTTAGCACAAAATAATTGCATTTTTAGTCAGGCTCTTGTTAAAACTTTACCTGTGATGAATAGTCTGGCTCCTAGATTATATGGCCTTATGAAACTACACAAACCGGATATTCCCATCCGCCCTGTAGTTTCCTTTGTACAGTCACCTTCATACAATGTAGCTAAATTTGCCAACACATTTCTAAAAAACATTTCTAGGTTCCAACCTAAATTTGGTTTAAAAAATTCTTTAGATTTGGTGGATAAGATTAAAGATGTCAAAGCCCCCCTTAACGCTAAAATTGTGTCATTTGATGTAAAAAGTTTATTTACTAGTATTCCGGTCAAAGACTGTTTGACTGGTGTGCAATCTTTGTTAGATCGAGCTAAAGTTGATACTTGTATGTCTATAGAATTGATGAATATATATACTTGTATGTATCAAACAAAATTATTTTCAATTTCAAAATAAGTTTTTTGCACAAGTTGATGGGTTGGCAATGGGATCTCCGTTATCTCCATTGTTAGCTGAGATTTTTATGGATACTTTTGAATCTATAGTTTTTGATAGTAATAACAAGTTTAAGCATTGTATTAATTATTGGTATAGATATGTGGATGATGTTTTATGTTTATTTGAAGGTACTGACCGCCAACTTGAGTGTTTTTTAAATTATTTAAATTCTATTAACTCGGCGATACAATTTACTATGGAAGTAGGACAGAATAATCAAATTAATTTTTTAGTTCTCACAATTAAAATCATTGATGGTAGGCATAATTTCAGCATTTTTAGGAAACCTACGTTTAGTGACAACATTATACATGTTACATCACAACATCCTTATAATCATAAATTGGCTGCTTTTCATAGTATGTTGTATCGCCTCATTAATATTCCTATGTCTAATGATGATTTTTATAGTGAGCTAGCTTGTATTAAACAAATAGCCATTAATAATGGTTATGAGGTTAATCTCATTGATAAAATGTTAAAAAGAAAATTGAAAAATAAGGCTAAATCCTTTATTTTCCCAATAGTCAATTCTAATAATTCCACACAAAAGTGGCGTAGAATTAACTATTTTGGTAAAGTTAGCCATGCAGTTGGTAAAGTTTTAGAAAAGAAAAAACACTGTAAACCAGCTTATTATTGTAAACAAAATTTAGGAAAGATGTTGGTAAATTCCAAAGATAAAATAGAAAAAATGCAAAAAAGTGGTGTGTACAAACTGACATGTAGTATTTGTAATGCTGCTTATGTTGGCCAAACAGGCCGTAGTTTTAAGTGTAGGTTAGGTGAGCATGAAAGGAGTTGGCGGTTAGGTTAAAATGATTCTAGTTTTTCTAACCATTTAAAAAATCATGCATTGACAGATTTTTATTCTAATGTTAATTTTGAAATTTTACATATGAACGTAAAAAGTAGAAAATTAAATGTTTTGGAAATTTTAGAAATTAAGAGACTTTTGTGTAATGATGATAATCTAGTTTTAAATGACCAAACGGAATTTTTGTCATTTTCCCCTTTACTTCAACCTCTATTCAAGGTTGGTTAATACATGTGTGAATGACCTGTGGGGTTTCCCCCGGGTCTTTGTGCTTTGTTTGTTAACGGGAATTTCCTGCCTTTCTCAACCTTTTATAATAGTTATGCTGTGCTTTGTATTTAGTCTTGTAAGAGCCTCGTCAATGCCGTAACTGGCGAAAACATGGTCGGCTAGACCTAATAAATTATAGAATTTTACAAAAGAAAAATGTCTTTTATTTGTACAAATTTAGTAGTTTTTCCACATTTATTTCTAATTTGCAATTTCCTTTTAAACGAGTCGAGTAGTCTTATTATTCGTATAGGTTTCTGACTAACAATTATTTTGCAGCCATTAAATACTGATAGGTGGATATTTAACCTGTTGACGAGTAACGGACATCATAATAGTAGTGCCCATTTGAGTAAGTTTCTAGCCATAAAACACACCCTGGGGAGTAAGGAAAAAAATTACACAAAACAAAAATAAAAAAATTATTGTCATAAAAAAATATTTCAAAGTAAATTAAATGAATACAAGAGGTTTTTCTAACAAAATTTAGAATTTTTGTAAAGTATGATAATTTTCTGAACAAGGGTATAGGACGAAAATATATATATAAAAAAAAATAAATTAATATATCACAGTTAAAAAAAAACAAAAGGTAAAGCAACAAACAGTAAAATTTATTTATAAAATAACAGTCAATGAAGTAACAACAAACAAAAGAAACTAGATTAGGCCTACCCACCTGTATTCTACAACTGACATGAGAGGTGGAATGTCAAAAAAGGCGCCAAATTTAAAGGTTATTTGCAGTACACATTATTGCCACTAGGTGTTCATTCTGACTTGTATAGCAGAAAATATGTTGTAGTTTAGATTATAACTGTAAGATATCACCACTTATCAGATAGTTGACTTTGTTTACATTAATGTCAAAAGACGTCACATGATGTCCATACTTCTTTGAGACTTGTGCTTGGCAATGCTGTACTCTTCAACAGGTTAATACTTCACATTTCGTTTAAGCTACTAACTATATGAACTTGTATTTCATATTTGAACTAAATATAATCAATTAGAATAATTAAATGAAGGCAACTAACATTCTAATATATGATTAGAATACTAACGTCATACGATAATATAAATTTTGTATTATGACATAATGATACTGTGTTACGATTACTCTATTTCTATTTACACCCCTTCCGCGGAACAAAAAGGTCCAAAATCATTATACGCTACTCCCAGTGTATATTAAACTTTCCTCAAAACAAATATACATGACCAAACCTCCATAAAATGATATTCCAAAAGAACTACAAATGTTTTTTCTAAACTCTTAATTAAGACCTTATAATTTGTCAAAATAAGATATCACTTTAATGTGTAGGTAGAAATTAATGTAAAATTCTAGCTAAGCACAATAAAATACAAAAATATTATCCGTTTCTTTATGAATATATATAGATATTTTGTATAATTTGTGTAAGCCCCTCAGGTAAATGGTATCTAATATTTACTATAATTACCAGTAAATTTAGTTCAGTAATTAAAAATTTGTGGTTTTTGAAAGTTTTAAAAATCGATTCTCACAATTTGGTAATTTTTTGTAAAGTTACAGGTTTCATTATACAGTGTACCCGATTATCGGCAAAATTGGGTGGCACAGACATCGCGGATAACAAAAATCACGGATAATCTGTAAGAATGTTAAAAATAAAGGGAAACTACTGCAATAAAAAAATATTTTTGACATAAAAAGACTTTAATATACTGTACATAAAACACATAGTACACAGTACAAACCTATAAATTAAAAACATTTTATATGAAATAAAAAGTGTAATAAACGAGAAGTTTTTGTAGTAAAATAAAATAAAAATACAGGAAGCACATTACCCTACACTAGTACAGTATTGCAATTTTAATTACCTGACGGTTTAAAAAAAATCTATCATTGTTTTTTTGTTTCTCACTGAGAAAACACCGTCTCTTGATTCTTGACTGAACTTTTCTTAGCATCAGTTTTTCAGCTAACTACGTGCCATCTTCTTGTTCCTCTAAATACTGGAGCAGTGAGCAGTCCATTGATGTGTTGCATGGCCACTTCGTGTGTCAATCACACATGCACGTTCCTTCTTCCTCTTCACTTACTCTTTGCTCTTCGTTCGCCCCTCTTGTTTTGTCTGCTATTTCTTGGTCCATCAGTTGCTCTAATCCCGGCTCATTAGCGTCACAGTCCAACCACTCTAGACAGTAAGCTTATCTCTACTGCACAACTACGTTATCATAGTTTTACTGGTTGTTACCCGTACTAAACAGGTAAAGAGAACCGTAAAATTTTATTACTAATTTTTTCCGCAAGACTCGCAGATAATCGGGAGTACACTGTATTTTAAACCATGTTAATTCCTTAAAAATTTAATTTAGAGAGCTTCTTTCCTTTTTTTTAATCTTTAAGAGAAATTAATAATATTATTTTTCTTTTCTTCATTTGTGTATTTATTTTTATGAAATTATTTTTGTTTCTAAAAGACTATAAAACAAAAATGAATAATCTATTAAAAAACATTCTTTTGGTGGTGAATGACAGAACAGACATTTAAAGATACATTTACTATTATTATAGACTGTTTTAATTAAGTCAAATCTCTAAATTTTATTTTATTTACCACTTATTGCTATTTCTTGTTCATTTTTCGTACTTCTTCTTGTGGAATCATATGACGGAATGTCTAGGGACGCCAATATAGTTTCATCCTTTGTTTGACAAGAGAGACCCAAAGTCAGTTTTTTGTTTGACCTAGTTGACATCTGAAAAAAAGAAAAAAGTTTATTCTTCGAAGGAGTTTACTCACCCAGTTATTTGTCCAAACAATACATGAATATTTGTGATGGTATGTATGCATTTATTTAAATAAGTATTAATTTTTAATCCTTTATAACTGTTGAGAATTAATCAAACCTTTACTCCATTTTGGTGTACATTAAAGGAATGATCGTTAAACAGTTTAGTTACAGGTGTTCAGGATATTTAATATACCATATAGCCTACATCATCACTGATCATATCATCATCATTGATCTTAGCAACATTGATTTCGTTATTTCACAATTTCCTTTACAATTTAATTCATGGATGATTTTGTTTGGGACAATAGTTTGAATGTATTTGCAATTGTTAATAGATGATAATGTTATATTTCATAAAATGTCACAGATGTAACACAAATTTTATATGTGTAATGAATTTTTAGTTGAAATATTATTACCAGCTTTTGATATGGCTAGTATGCTACATAAAACTGAAGTTGATCCCTTAATTTTGTTTGTGTGTATTTGTTTATTTTTATTTTATTGTTATTTTTTTCTGTTATTATAACAAAAAAATCTAAATTACAAGCACACAGCAAATTAATCTTAATTTAAAAAATTTAGAAGAAACTATAATTTTTATTAACTCAAATATTAAAGAAAAAACTGTTTTCGACTCAACCCATTCTTGATAATCAAACACAAGCTTGACTCACATAAAATATACATTCACGCAGGTATTATAAGATAATAAATATGAAGATAATTTGGGAAAGGGAGAATATAGATAATTCAAAAGCAAAGTAACTGTATGACTTGAAATAATTGTTTTTAATTAATATAAGAATGAAGAGAGTACAAAGAAATTTAGGGGAAAATATTACCTAGCAAACATAACTTATCAGGAAGATACAAATAATAGTTAAAACAATTAATAAAACTGTTTTTTAGGCATAATGTCATCCATTTTTTTTTTTCGAACTACAAAACCGAATTTAGTAGTGATGATATGTACACTATCACATGCAACATAAAACAAAAATAAATACATGTTTTTTGGTTTTTTTTCTTTAAAAAAGTCGCATACCAAAATATACGAGAAATCTGGTTTTATTAATATACTTGTAGATGAAATTTTTTTAAAAATATTCAAATTAATAATAATACAAGATATTTTGTGAGCAAAAATATTTTTCACAGAAAAAATTGTTTTTACCTTACAAGGTCAAGTAAGGTAACCTATACATATATCGGGTGAGGCAGAAGTTATGCAACCCTAAATTCGATAACATATTTTGGCGGGAAATTTGTTTTCTTGCCGGCAGGAATTCTTGTATTGGCAATAGATGCCCTTGTGGGAGAGGTATATCATATAATACTCAAGTAATATTCCTTCTTTTTGATGTCAGTAGTGAGTTAGTTGTGTGCGGACAAACATGTATTTTTTCCCAGGCTGCATGTGTAAATCACAATCAATTTATAAATGTCAGGAAGACTTTAGGGTAGTTTTCCCTGAAACAAGAGTGTCTAATAAATCAATGATTTCATGCGTAGTCGCTAGTTTTAGAAATAGTGGTAGGGAGAACGATTGTGAATTTCCGGCCGACCTTCTGTGATGATGCCTCATTGGCAAATATATCCGCGCATCCTTGCTAAGTTCATAAAGAAAGACAATATGAAAACTGTGTTAGCAAACCGGAATATTTAACAGAAATGTTCGCAGAGTCACAAAGCAGCTGAAACTCTGTCCGTATCGCATTCACTTTGTGCATAAGTTTCAAGAACCTGATAGGGGACTACATTAGTGTCAATAGTTTTTGCGTTTTATTCCTAACAGTGTTCGGGTGTTGGATTATATTTTCTACTCTGATGAAGCATGGTTTCATCTAAATGGATATGTAAACAGCCAGAACGACAGATATTGGAGTTCAGACAACCCTCACGTTTTCCGTAAAATCCATTACATTCACAAAAGGTTGTAGGTTGGTGTGCAATTTCGCAAAAAAGAATTGTAGGCCCAATTTTTAATTCACGGAAACGATAACAGCTGGACGGTACCAGGACATCATCATGCAATTCGTAGCATTGTTAGAGGCTGATGAACGAGACTGCTGGCTGCAGCAAGATGGTGTAACAGCGCACACAGCGAATAACAGCAAAATATATTGTTGCACGAGTTCTTTGGGGGACATATCATTTCACGTGGACTGTGGCCGCCTAGATCCCCAGATTCATCTCTCCCAGACTATTTTCTTTGGGGACATATGAAAGATAACGTCTGTAACAACAACCCTCACACAATCGACTAACTGAAACACAACATCAAAGACAAAAATATCCTGCATAAATGTAGCCACCATCCAAAAAGTAGCAACTAACGTGAAGAAACGTGTTGAAGCATGTGTTGCAGCAGATGAAGGGCATTTCTATCATCTATTTTGAGAAAATTGTGAATATATATTATACGACCAAACAGAATATTGTGGACGGTGAGTCTTACATTTATTTATTATTTAATATATCAATATTTAGAATGGCGAATAACAAATCTTATAATAAATTACTTATTAGGTTTGAGTGTGATTAACTTGTCATCATAAATTTGGCAATGTCTTGACGAATCTATCTGAGATTATATATATTGGTTAATTTATAGAAAGGAATGAATTCTATAAGATAAATATAGATAACGATTAAATACAAACTTACAGTATCTACAGCAGGAATTAAAGTCAAAAGATCTGTGTCCTGTCCTGGAGGCTCAGTCCTGGAAACATTACAATCACTGATATACACTACAATTAATTAATATAAAGGTATTCAGAATTAAACTTAGTTAAAATAGAATAGTTCTAAAGGAAAACCAATTTAACATAGTTGAATCAAAAAATGATGGTTCATACTTTAAAAAATGAAGAAAATAAGTTTCTAATAAATAAGCAAGTGGAGAAGTCTTTTTTAATAGTAAATTTTAGACAAACTCATTGTACTTGTTTTGTTAATTTTGTCAAATATAAAAAGTATAAGAAAGAGTTATGTGATGATAAAGGGTTAAAAAATTAATGACGAGTTTTTCACCAATATACTATTTTGAGGTTCTCTGAGGCCAAATCAGTGGTTTTAGGAATGTTGTTTGTCTGTAGTATGTGTGGACCAATTTAATCAAATTTGGTATGTATATTTGATTAAATTATACCTTGGGACATATTTTGGCCATACTTTACTTTGAGACTTCTTTTTCATTTTTATGATATAATTCAATATTTGGGGGTAGGTGTCAGAAAAGAATACAAAATTATGATTTTCTCAAAATCTGTTCAAATAATTTGTATCAAATTTAATGTAAGTGTAGCCACTATGGACCCAAAAAAAACAACATAACATTTTAGCCAACACAATATTACACAATAATACATTAAAATTACATGTCACATCTATACTTTATACAAATAATCTCAATATATATATATATATATATAATACAAATTTATTACAATTAGTACAACTGTCGTAAATCAAAAACAGCTCCATCTTCTTGATGTGAATCAGCAGGAGAATGGATCTCCTCTTCGTCTTGCATAAAATTTGGCTTGTTAAACTGCTCTATGTCTTATTCGCGAATATGTCACTTAGCCTTGAAATTATCATACAGTAACAAAAGAATTATCAATTGTATAACAGTTCTACACACTGAGCAAAGATCATATTTTTATATTCTTGTAATTTTTAAAATCAACTACCCACTGTGTCTAAAAATCATTGCACTATTCAACCCACCTGGTTAGAGTCATTCTGTATTGTACCTTAATCTTAAAAATTGTACTTTCAATTCAATTGTAATCTTAAAAATTCATCTTTTCTTGTTTCTTTATTATTATATTTTCAAAACCTTAAACTAATTTTGGCTTTAGGTGAGATTTTAGTACAGGTAGTTTTGTTCTTAACATTTGGGATTGTAGAAGCTCAGTTGGAGACCAATTGTGTCTAATAACAGTGTAACACGATATTGTAATAAGGCTAGCCCTAGATGAATTACATTTCTTTAGCAATCACTTTGCGAATTCCACCCTCATTTCTGCTATCTCATTTGATTTTGATTATCTTGGACTTGAATAAACAAATTTGAAATTCCACTTAGCGGCAAAATTTCTACAAGACTCTGAGCCAAATGGCATATTATCTGAAACAACTGTATCTGGAATGCCAAAATTAGAGAATATACCTTTTAGAGTTTTTATTATGCTGTCGGAATTTTTAGATTTTAACTTAACTACATTACCTAACCAATTAGAAAAAAAATCATAAAGAACCAAATCAGAATTTGTACTGAAATCCAAACAATGTATGGCCAACCTTAAAGAAAGGAATATTGGGAATCTTATGATTTATTATTATTGGTTCTTAAATATTATTACTCAAGTATTTTTCACAAATGCAGCAACCAGAAACAAAATTATCAATATCTATTGTCATTTCAGGCCAATAAACGTCATTTCAAGTTAATTGTTTGTTTTTTGAATTCTGAGATAAGCCTCATGTAATTTATTAAGGATTTCATTTCTAAGCTCGGCAGGTACTATTAGTTTATTTTTTGACAGAAAACTAGTTCTTCCGAAATCACAATATCATCTTTTCACGCAAAATATTAAATCTTTTTCTAATTTTTAATTATTTTTTGGCCACCCGTTCTTATGAAATTCGGTTACTTTTGTTAACGATTTGTTGTTGTTCGTTGCATCTACATACTCTTATATTTTATTGTTAGTGAAATTGACATTGGGTTCTAATGTGAGTGTGTGCATCAACTCGTTTAGAAAATTGTCATCTGATTCCTGTGGTTATATACTAAACCGTGAAAACATGTCAGAAACATACATGTATTTTTCTGAGATAAATTTCAATTTTATATTATATTTTATTAGCAGCAGTCTCATTCTTTGAAGACGTGGAGACGGTAGCTATAGATTTTTCCATTAAAGCAACAAGTGGTTCATGATCGGACCAAATTTCAATATCTTTTTTTACCATAAATATAATGATGGAATTTTGTAACGACAAAAACAATTGCCAAAGTTCTTTTTCAATTTGTGAAAATTTCTCTTCCATATTTTACAATGATTTTGATGCATAACTTATGGGCTTCCCCGATTGCATTAAACAACTCCCAATTCCTGACTGAGAAGCATCGCATTGAATGGCTACAAGAATTTTTTAATATCAGTGTTTTTAATTTTATTAATCGCTTCAGTGTGGATGGGCTGCCACTGCCACAGTGAATTCTTTTTTAATAAATCCCTAAGAGAACTAGTTAAACCAGTTAAATTTGGCATAAATTTTTTGAGGTAATTGATTATTTCTAATAAATTTTGAAGCTCTTTGATATTTTTGGGTTCCCTAATGTTTAGAATAGCTTGAATGTGATCTTTGCCTGGATGCATACCTACTTTATTATAAATATGACCAAAATAAATCACTTCAATAACCCTAAATTGAATTTTATATTTATTAAATTTTATCTTATTTTCTCAGAATATCTTCTCATTACATTTTTGAAACAGTTCCAGTGCATTACTTAGCCCAAATAGTAACCTTTTGAATCTGTAACACCCAAATGCATATAATATACCTAGAATCTAGTTTAATATGGTAGAAACCTAGCATCTTAAAAACTTTGGCTCCAGCTTTTTTTTTCAATTAGTATATGAAAATATAACAATAATTTATGCCTAAATTTTTTATATTAGATAAAACAGTATGATTAAAAGAGAAAATATTCAAACCTTGTCAGAAATTATTTCAAACATTGGCAAGACTTCACATAATTTGTACTTAACCTACTTACCAAACATTGTCTATTTCTTCTTCAGCTTTCACATTTATGAATTCCATCATCTTTCTTTGGTAAACCTCATCTGTATTCTCCTTCCCATTGTCTTCTTCCTTTATTTCATTATTTAATACAGTCTCTTCTTTTATCTCACCAATCAAACAGCTTTCTTCTTCTTCTTCTTCTTCTTCTTCTTCTTCTTCTTCTTCTTCTTCTTCTTCTATTAATTCAAAACTAACTTCCTCTTGTTTTATTTCTACATCTAAATTTTCTTCTTTAATGTTATCCAACAGATCTGGATGTTCCATGATTTAGTTCTGAAACAATAAGAGATTTAACAACAAATTATATTTTCAAAGTCCAGATTATTATGTAATTTACAATAAATACTAGTTTATTCTTATGCTAGAATGAATATCTAAGAGCACATAGCGTATTAGTTTAAATTTTGTTCAGTCTTCTTTTTATGCTCTCTCGTGATTGAGAAAGTGAACAGTATAATTTATTTAATAAGAAGTGTTTGTTAATTTGTGTGAAAGATAGGGGTGTGTGAAGTATTTATAACAGCAAAGCGGAAGAGACGCTTTCGGAAGTAATATATCTCGTGGTTAGCAACAGTCAGTATGAGTCCAGCGTCTGGAGAGACAAGGTGAATAAGTATCAGTTCAGTGGTTGGAGCAGTAAGATGTGAATAAGAGCTCAGTAGAGCATGATTGAGTTATTCAGTCTTAGGAAAGAGTTTCTAGGTTCTGTTAGAACAATGTATATTTGATTTTTGTCTCAAGTAGAGATTGAAAGTGTTTAAAAATTGATAAAGAGTGTGTTCAATGACAATGTCGCGGGAACATAAAAGACAATGGTTTCTATACGCGAGTTTGAAACAGATCATTTTCCGCGTATTGAGAATTTTGTAGAGATAAACTTTCCGTTAAAGACAATAAACTCGCTATGAACTATTATAAGAAAAACATTTTTTGAGTGCTGTGCGAGCATATATGTAACATGAACTTTCCTGAAAGCCACGATCGCAGTGAACTACAAGATACGGGACGTCTGAACTACTACCTTCAGACAATTTTTTATAAAAATTGGTGTTGTGGTATAAACACCCTATGTTAACTCTAGACTAATGAATTGTATTATATTTTGATATATGTGCTGTACATGTTTGATTTTTCTTTATCGGCTTAAAAAATATTTTAAGAAAAATAAATTAATAAAATAATGAAATTTTCAATTTTAAAAGTCAATCTCCTTCATAGATTTACAAAGTAATTTAAATTTAAAAAGTAATTTCTTGTTGCAACATTTAAAGTAAAGATTTAAATTCATGGAATAAATGAAACAGTCTCCTTCAGAGAAGAAATTAAAATAAATAAAGTATATTAACTAATATAATATTCATATTTAATTTCTTAATATGTTTAAATAATATGTTCTTGTATACAATATTTTATGTTTAATAAATCTTTATGTTAATATTTCAGTCAAAGTGTTTTCAATACTACCAAATTTCACTGTGTAGTACACTTTTAAAAGAACTTGCGACCCTGAGAATAAATTTAATTAAAATCTTTTTATTTGGTAAGCTAATGCTACCTGGCGCCCATAAAACTTAGTAAATCATTATAAATTCATTTTTTTTCATTAGTTAAATAAATAAAGTAAGAACTCTTCAAGTTCAAATAATTTTTCTTTTTAAAGTAGCTTCATTTGCTTAACCGACTTTTTGAATTACTACATTGTGTACTAATACCAAGGACAAAATCTAAACTAAGTTTATGTATACCGTTTAAAATGCCAATAAAATGTAAAGTTTTGGCATCTTCTGTAAAAGAAACCCTGTCATATCATCTTCAAAAACCGGCAGAAGTGGAAGATCTCATTGTCATTTCAACCCATCCTTGCATACAGAAGCAAACATGAGTAGACCTTGCACCAATATAAACAAAACTCTTGGCATCATTATTCGTTTCTACAGATATTTATACAGTGTGCCATGAGATGGACAATAATTCAACACACACTATATGTGTCTTCACTAGTGCTTACTATTTACACTCTCTAAACTCCTGGGCAGTTGGCTGCAGGTTCTGCTATCGAATGATACACTGATCGTTCAAAGTTTGAGTTTCCTATCAAAAACTCTTCGCAGTCACAACAATTCTTATACCTTGATAATAATTTCTGAAAAAGTACACAATGTTCCATTAGCAAAAGTATCTACCACTTAGCTTAGCTCTATTGATTTCTTAATCGAGATAAATTTATTATCTCCTACAATACGCAATATGGATTCCTATCTCTGAGTTGTACTGTTTTGGAATGGTTCTCCAGAACAAAATTGTCGATTGTAAAATGATTGTGAATTTACAACTTCATTTTAAGCGGATTCTCAAGAAAATTTATACTTTTGGAAAAAACTGGCAGAAAGTGATTTTCTCCTAGTCTATATTTTTGTAAACTGTTTTAATTAGTTATGGTACATATTTTTTCATATAGAAGAAGTCTTTTTTCACAAGAAAAACTGCATTTTCTAGATCGATGGGAACTAAGCTGTGCTGTAAACTCCTTGTGCTTTAACTTTTGCTGTTTCGATCTTCCAACTTGAATTTCTGTGTAAAACTATCTTTTTATTAAAAATTGTCCACAACTTTCTTC
Organism: Aphrophora alni; assembly: GCA_963513935.1. NCBI lineage: Eukaryota > Metazoa > Arthropoda > Insecta > Hemiptera > Aphrophoridae > Aphrophora > Aphrophora alni. Next base: position 19,859,897 of record OY740779.1, read on the forward strand.
CCTGAAATGTTTTCACAAAACTAATTATGGTTTTGAATTCTGTGTGAATTTTTTGTGATTTAATGAAATGACAATAATTGCTATACCTAACTTAGTTCGTTTGCAATTTACGATTAAAGATTTCACTATAAATCATTCTGTCAATTTGTTGTTTCCACTAAATCCTTTACATAATTATGTTGCTTCATGTCCACAACTAGGAAAAAGCTCATTTTTACCCCTAATTTATATTATGTAACAATAAAACTCTCTTTTCTTAACTTACCACATTTTAACAACTTATTAATTATATTAAATTTTATGTTAAACCTGCTCTTTTACATATCATAACTTATTGTGATGTTAAGAGACTATTAATTTATACTCTTTACCCCCCTCCCTCCCCATTTAATCTATTTCCGTGATTTTATACTCAATTTCCTTTCATGTATTTTTTACTAATACTTCACTCTTTATAATTAAATAATTATTGAAATGTACTCAATTTACTATTTTACATCCTTTACAAGTCATTCGTCCTATCAATTTATTAGAAATAGAAATAATTTGCAAAACCAGATGGTACTGGTGAAAAACAGGTGAAGAGTCAATGTTATCGAACCAAATTATACATTATTATTATTTAACTGTACTTAAGTTTCTTCTGAACTTTACTTCCTTGTAACTTTTGAAGTATTTATTTTACCAATATTGACAAAGCTTGACAATATTTCATCATAAAATTGTCAAACTAGATTATTTTTTAAATTTTCCTTTTTTTAAACTTCATAATTTTTGAAGTTCCTTTCCGAATTTTATAATAATTTTGTAGAAAGGAAAGAATGGATTCTGTATTTTGGGAAGGTTTTTGTCACTAATTAAATTTTTTATTAACAAATAATTTTTCTATTAGCCTATGGCTGAGATGTAAAATCTTTTAAACACTTATTTCATGTTGCTATCAACCTAAGGTTCGTCTTTGTCCGCCTTTGTTCACAGACTAGATACTGATACAGCTTGAAACTTGTATTTTTGACTTAGAATAATTTCTATTACTTTTATCATTTTTATTAAACCTTCCTTGTGAGGGGCGGAGATTTCTACCCCATCACCAGCCTGTAGAAAATATATTATACTATGCTCTCACCTACCACATCATGGTATATTAGTTCATGGTATTAGTGGGTTGGTTTCCTCATCACACGACAATGCATTATTTATTTCTCTTTATGAGAATTATGTAATATATGTTTAGAAAAGATTATTTTTCTAAATATCCGAAAGCATGATTTGGTCCCCCTTATCAGCAAAATAGGACGGATTTTATGCCTATAAGTAGCATGTGATTCATATACAAATGTTTAGAGCGAAATGTCCATCAGCACTTGATGATACTTGGCAGGATATAATTTTCTCAGTAGATTTCAGTTAAGCTTTTGGACAGACCAATAGCACTGCTATGGCACTAATATATTATGTACATTATAAAATACAATTAGCTATGGAACATGGAGAAGCTACTCTGTTCGATTTCTCTACAACTTTTGATTGTGGCAATTATTCTTTAATGTTTTTGAAGTTTAAGAGAATTGGGCGGTCATCTCAGTGCATAACTTGAAAAAATTGTATTTATCTGAAAGTGTTTGTGATAATTGTTGTAACTGTTCTTACACAATTCCTTCTCGTTAAACACAATAATACTTAACATGAATCTACTTATTATGAATCACAATCACTATAAAGCCAACCAGACATTCAGGTATCATTCCTTTGGCTTTAATTATCAAAAAAGGAAGTCTAGCTCTCTGATACCCAATTCTAAGAATCAATTGTGGAATTAGATTTAACTAATTTTAGGAAATAATTATTGTCAAAAGTCATTCATTTGTTTTCAATTGGTTTCTATTCAAATTTAAAATCATCTGTTGTTATTCATTTTTATCTAAACTTTCAATTGTACACTTAGACAAAGTTCAACTTAACACATTTGATGTGGGTGGTGCACTACCAGATCATGTGTTACTTTCTTTTCCTTGTTCTCTGTCTGAGTTCAACTTTTGGAGTAGTTGAATGACTTTTCACCTGCATATTGTGTAAATTTTTGGTAGTTATTTTTTCAGTTTTTTGTTTTTTTGCTTAGGAATAGCTTCTGAACAACTTAGCCTCTCTTTTGTAAGTGATGATGAAATAAATGAATATGAGGATGACAACACAGGTAATAATGATTATGAAAATAGTGAAAGTGAAGAAAGCAACATTGAACTGAACCCTGTTTGGTGTGATAGCACTTTTGGCCTAAAAGAAATACCTTTTACTCAGGATAATAAAATGCTTGTTCCAGTTGCTGAAAGAAAATAGACCCCATGATTACTTTAATTTATTATTGGATGAATTTTTACTCGATGAAATAGTCTGGGAACCCAACAGATAAGCCTTGAAGCTATTTTATGGTCCACATACTGTTCCTCAATCCTGTATAAAGACATTACTGTGGTTGAGCTTAAATTTTTTGGAGTTTATTATTATATCCATGCAACTCAACCATCTTCAAGAATATAAGAAGAAAAATAGGTTATAAAACTTACCAATATTTAGGTAGTATATGAACCGAGACTGTTTTTTTATCATTCTAAGATGAATCCACTTTGCCAAAAATATTGAAACTACATATCAACAGCTGATTGATCTGCTTGAGAAATTCAGGCCCCTTATAACTTATTTCAATAATGAAATGAGAAATGTTTACTATCCAACCATGGAACTCTCATTAGATAAAGGAATGTTACTGTGGAGAGAATGCTTGCTCTTTAGACAGTACATCAAAGGCAAGCGACACAAATATTGAATAAAATTGTATATTTTGATGGAACAACATGGACTGATTGATGATTTATTGAAGAGTACTTCATGACCTAAGCAGAAAAGGACATGCTCCAAAAGTGGTTCTTTATCTCATTCTAGGTAAACAAAATTGCGGCCAAGCAATTTACAATATTCCTTCTAATCTTTTATCAAAAGTCATGAAGTATTGTATGAGCACATTACGTGACGTAAAAGTCTAAAGCTAGCAAAGAGTGAATCTGTAGCTCAGTACTCCGAAGGCATCATGGTGGGAAAGTGGCAGTACAAGAGCAGCATATTATACATTTAAAACTAATATGAAAACAAAATCGTGATGTTTGTAAATACCAGAACTAAAAGGGTCTCTCGTATATTAAAATATAATGTTTTCATGAAAGGTGTGGACAAATCTGATCAGTTATTATCTTATTACATGGGTGAGCGCAAAACAGTCAGATGTTATGAAAAGATATTTGTCCACTTAATACAGATGTTGATGATCAACTATAATTTGCATTTTACAATATGAACATGAAAAATAAAAATAAGATCCGAATTTATGAGTTTCATCATTAAATGATAGAAGCACTCCTACCTCCACCTGCCCAGCCAACATGTAGCTTTGCACCACTACGAAAAACATTCCATTCCTTTTCCAAGATAGAAATGCAATAAAAATATGGTGTTTGTATTTAAAAAATTCAAGATGGCGGCCATATTGGAAAAATGGTAAGGATTAAAACTACAGTAACACCGTAATTTTAATTTACATATAAATCCAGGGAAGGTTCCCAATTTAAAGTTTTTCGAAAAACTGATAGTTTCCGAGATCCCAATGGTGGCCATTGAGCTGATCACCCTGTATATTCGATTTCTGTTTTAAAATGTTTTAGGCTTTAAGGGTATTTTTAAAGCACGGTTAATCATTAACATATATGCTAATAGTTTATGGATAGTTGGGTGATTAAAAGTGTGTGTATTGTGATGTCAACATAAGTTGGTTTCCTGTAGGTCTATATATTATGTTAAATTCATTCGAGTTCATTATTATTTCTCGAAATAGTGATGTTCATGTAGCTGATTGTTCCGTGATTTTCGTTCTTTAATGTTTAAGGGGTCAATAATTGTATCTGGTTTACTGTCTTCAGATTAATTATATACTATTAATATATCATCTACATATCGGAAATAAGCAATAAATTTAAGGTGTTATTTATGGCTTACTTCAATAAAGTTTGAATCGGACAATTATTTACTTTGCATTTTTTGATAAACAAGATAAAGATTCAGTACCGAATTTGCCGGCAACATATCAGGACAAAAAGGTGTATGTCATATGTATCTGTAATGTGTGTTTATGTATGTATGTGTTCCGTAATGTTTTTATGTAAAAATTACTTTGATAAATCAGTAGCTGATCAACCCTAAAGATGCCGACATGTTTCACAAAACCGGTAGGAGAGAATAATCCATGTAAAGCATGACTTAAGTGACATATTTATATAGTTACCTTTCCAGACCTGTAGTTCCTTTACTAGGTCTCAAAGAGTGATGTGAGTATCAACAAGTGACGAACATAGTTATCAAATAATGTAAGTTGGATTTCTTTCTTTTATATTTTTATATTTTCTACTAAAATAATGTTATTTTGTGATTTGAGAAGTGTTTTCCGACAAAAAATATGAATGGACTGTTTGAATACAAGGTAAATAGTTAAGAATTTCATAATTTTAAATAATAAAATCCGATGCTAATGTTAAAAATAGATATATATACCTGCATTACATCATTAATATGACTACGAGGGTAAATGTGCAGTTGATAACATGTTGCAATTGAATATAGAAATATCATGAAATTGTGTTTTACATACCTCATTATTAAACAATTGGATCATCCTTAAGCTGGGAAGACCCTTTTCAAATATAAAAATCCATTATTTCTGTCTGAAATAAGCAATTTAAAAGTAAAAAATCCTAGCCTATTTAGGTTAAGGTATCTGTTTATGGTAATTCATATGGCAATGATTATGAATATATTGAGTGTCTCATCACTCGAAGTTTATGTTCATCCGAGCAAAGCAAATAGGTCCGGATAGGTAATTATATGTATTAATGTGTATTTAGTAAAGATAGGCCTAGCTCTATATATAGTTACCTAACCAGACCTGGTAAAGAAACTACATATACACATTTACTCCCCGAATATAGTTCACATATTTTTTGAAATTATACAGCGTAGTAATACATATCTGTTATAGGACACTTTTAATGACACGCTATTCTATTAGCTATTCTTGATTTATGAAACCTAGACCCATAGGCTCATCCTCATTGTGTATTCTGGTAATTTTTACAATTACTTTGTCACCTCTAACTTCTTTAGTATTTAGATATGTTATCAACAATGGACTACAAACGACAGATAAACATGTTTGACGGCCTGGAACAACTAGAAAATACCAGTTACACAGGGTCAAAGTCTTATCAATGCTGCGATATGAAGCGGTCCTTTGCAGTCAGTTCTAATGGCGTCGTGTTCTGGTTTCAATCCGTTTACCTACGAAAGGTTTGGCCAGGTGGTTATATATATATAGCTACCTAGCCAAACCCTTCACGATAGCCTATATAATTATCTCGCAAAGTAAGTATTATTAGGTAAGTTGTACAACGGCGAAGACAATGGGCACCTTGTGAACCATCTCCGGACTTTAACGTCCGTAGCTCATCTGAAGACGACTTCTAAAGTAAGTATCCCACTTTTTTTACTTTTCCGGGTCATAATAAATGTTACTCTTTTATTTACAAACATAAATATGTCAAAGTCTTCATACTAAAGAAGTTAGAGGTGACAAAGTAATTGTAAACAATTACCTGTATTCTCGTCATTGAATGCAAACTTTTAAATTGCTTATTTTAGAGAGAAATAACGGATTTTCATATTTGAAAATAGTCTTCCCAGCTTAAGGATGATATAATTGTTTCATAATGAGGTATGTAAAACATGATTTCATAAAATTTCTATATTACATCGTAATGCGGTATCAACTGAACATATACTGACTATGACCAGGTTTGTCCAGGTGGCAATATATATAGCCGCCTGTTTAGACCTGTATTTGCATGATAATGATAGTATATAATAAATTCGGATACTTACGTATTAACGCCACTGCAGCAACTTTGCGCATATATATATGCACCAATATTTGCTTACTTTGTGATATAATTATATATCATGACAGGTTGGCCAGGTAGCTATATATATATATACACATAAACACCTGGCCAAACCTTATATATATGTGCAAAGTTGCTGCGGTGGCGTTAATACGTAAGTACCTAAAATCGTTATCTAACCAACTATATTCTATAGGCATTTTTTTCTGAAATACAAGCTGCTTTTCTCTCGATGTACTAAGCCTGAAGGAAACAAATTTCAATGATTTATTGGAAAAAGCCATATTATGTTGTTATCCTTATTTTCAACTCTTCCCCAGAATTCATGGGGACAGTGGGAATTATAAGGGGAAGAGGAACTTGACTAATAAATCCAACATAACCTAACTGTAGCATAATAAACTATCATTTGTCAGATTCTGGGAGGATGAAAATCAAGTGGCATAAACTCCACAATTAATATCTACAAATTTGTATTTCACTGGTTTAATTAATATTGTCTTCCCTAAGCCGAGAAAAGTATATGTAACCTACAATTATAATCGAAATCAAAAAAAAAGTACTAGAAAATATACAAATATTAAAATAATAGTTAGATATCATAAATCACAAATATTTTAAATAAAATAAACTAAATTAAATTACTTACATAACCCAACGAGGTACGTCTGAAGAAATTTAAATAAAAAATATAACAAAAACTCATGAAAGGAAGACACTCAAGACAGAAAGTTAAAATATACGATATCAGATAGACAGATACCACTCAACTTAAGTCTAATAATTGATTACGTGAGTATGAAAGTACAGTCTGGATATTACAGCATAAGGCAAAATAGAACTGTTTTACGATTGCAAAGGTGCTACTACGAAAATAAACTTTTTTTAAATAAAAAAAATGTATATATTAATCAATGATAAATTTATCTATTTAATTTATGACTTTTTTAATTTTTTTACCCTTGTTGTTTCCTTATAAGTAGGCTTGGAATCTATCCAAGAAACCTCAAAATACAATAATAATTAATTATTGGGTACTTAAGTATTAACACCACCGCAGCTGAAGTTGCGCTAATGCGCATGCTCAAACCCGATATAATTATTATATATATCAACAGGTTTGGCCAGGTAGCTATAATATAATATATAAACACCTGGCCAAACCTTTCGTAAGTTTATTGAAGTTAATAATTAATTATCCATATCTTACAGATAAATAGAACCTGCCGAGTGATATATTAACACGACTAATAGAGAAATTGTGTTACTCATTTCTTGAACTAAGGCCGGTATTACACTATATTAGTTCTATGTCATAAAACATTATGAGAAACGTACTTTACTCTCAAAATATAATATTACATTGATAAACACAACAATAAAGATTCATTTAATTTTCATTGCATTCATAAACACATACTTACAGTATGCAGAGTGTTTCGGGATAAGTGTAACAAATTTTACCAGGCGATTCCTTAAGAAAAGAAAAGTGTTTACCAGATGCTTTAAACGCCAGAATATAATCTTGCAGTATAAATGTAATATTCCAACGCCTTATTCATTGTTTACTGAATACCTGTTTCAACCAGGTGAGTTCTTCCTGTTTTTAAATTATATAAAATACCTTTTTTGTGTTATTTCCTTATAGCAAATTATAAGTTATCGAAAAATAGAAAATTCTTCCATTGATTTGTCGATTTAATTAAAACAAAACATTATTCAAATATATAATTGGACAAAAACTATTCTAATTATTACAGCATAAGAGTGGGGCATAATATGTCGAGACGTATTTTTCCATGTTTTCAATAAATCCAAATTTTGGCTACATACAATAAGACAAAATGACTAATTTCAACCAAAATCGGCTGTCAAGATTTTCAAAAAGAAATTAAAATAAAATTCCTAATTACTCAAACTAATTGGTTGCCAACTTTTCAAACAAAAAATCGGTTCGTGAAATATCGGGAAAAAATTTAGACTTCGGCTATAAAAGACATAATTCTAAAAATAAAAACTACCAATATTCAATTTTGATATAATATAAGTTTTAATGACAAACTAGTGCGCAAAAGTGGAAGTAATATAAAATTACCATTAAGGAACAATCAATATTTATGTTTAAAACTAGTTTATGACAAGTGAAGTACGTATAAATATTGTTAAAAATAATCTACAACACCTAAAAAAAAAAACATTGTTATTACTTTTTACTAACAAACTGATTTTGTTGCGACTGGTTATCATTTCTATTGTGAATAAGTGTGTAAGAAAGTTTGTGCGTTATTTATTTTTAATTTTTTTATTTTGATTCAATAACAGAATTCGTTATGAACAATTTTATCTCAAAAATAATAAGGGATACACTATTTTTTGTTCTCTTGCCTTGACAAGTTTCTGAACAAACCCTATCCCCCCCCCCCCCTCAGATGGAGGTTATGTGAACTGATACAGCTGGGAGATATTGATTATAAAAATTATTTCACTTCTAACACTGAATGAAAATGTATTGTAAGATTATGTTTTATAGTAATAACTTTACAATTTGTAATGTTAAAACTGTAATTTACGAATGTATTTTTATTTAAATTATTTTGAATTGGATACTCATGTTCTTTATTTTTTGGATTGATTGATTTATTATACTAGTTGATGGAGTGAATTGAGTTTTTGCCTTATCTCGACCATTCAGTGAATTTAGCAACTAGGCGGAATAGTTTATTACAAGGATTTAAATTTTGTCTTTACTGATTAAAAATAATGGACACTCGAAACAGTTGCTGCAAGGACGTCAATGTTCTGATTATGACTACAACTAGAATATATAAAATAGAAAGGTATGAACGAAGAATAACAAGCTCTAGTAAAAAAAAATTTGTTTTGAACCGTAATAAATAAAAATGAAATAAAATCTGTGTAAGAGTTTTATGCAATTATTATTTCCATAACAGTTAAATTATGTTGTTCCTTCAGGAGTTTATAGTGAGTACGGGTGTAACAATTCCAAAGGACCTAGCTGGATCTACATTTTTTTTTTCATGTCTGATATTAAATCTCTCCTGTCAGGTCTTGACCAACTCTAGTTCTCTCCTCACATCGACGCTATAAGAGTAATACTGGATCTACGCTCACCATATAAACTATTTATACACTAGCAGAATATTTGGTCAGAAACAAAAATCACACAAATTTAAGTTTATGGGGAGAAAAATATTTAAAAACAATTTGATTTGCACCTGTCATGATACTTACACTTGCCCAATATTTCAATTTTCAGAAACATAAATAATATAAGGTTTAAACATGTAGTTCCTTTATTAGGTCTGGTTAGATAACCTTATATATATACTTTCCCATATCTGCAGTTCCTTTACTAGGTCTTATCAAACGTTGTGAGATTCAACAGATTAACTAATGTTGTCATATGTTTTATGTAGACAGTTGAATTACAATTGCCAGGAATTAACACTTTTTAACAGCTTATTTTTTACAGAACTAATGGATAGTTCAATCTTACCGACCGGCTATAATCAGTAAAAAGCTCTACAAAACATCCAAGACTTGCATTAGGATTATTTTTTGATATTTTTCTTTTTTAACCAAAATATAACCCCATACAACGAATTTCCGTTGTAGTGCATATAACCTTGTTTATGATAAATGTTTTATGTGTGCTCTGGTTAAATATAATTTAAAATCTTAAAGAAATTATCATCAGAACTTAAGAGCCGATTTCTTCCAAAAGGCACTTCCCCAGAGAAAGAGAATCTTACTTAAGAGAAAGAGTTAATTTATCGAGCATTGAGATAAAATTCAGGGAATTTTGCGTATATTAAAAAGTTGTAAGTTTATGAGGACAAGCTCATACTTACAAGAGCCAAGTAGTGCGATATCTTTGATTGTAGAAAAGGTAAAAGTGAGCATCTTGGCCTTGTCCGCGTAAGTTTAAAGCTGATAGGTGGTTCGCCCGTACGGAGGCTAGAGTACAGCGAGGTAAGAGTACGCGGTAAGTAGCGTAACAACGGGGGGTACGAATTCGCGACCGTAAGCTTACGTGGCAGACTGCAATAGTAATGTTACAGAACTGCTGGTGAAACTTATAAAAGATCAGTTTTTCATAGACCTTGAATGGGTGTGTGAAAATTTACATTGTACTAAACCAAAAGAAATTAAATGTACCACCCTTATACCACATCCTAATTTGATATTTAAAGAGGGGGTTGCTGCATTAGAAAAAGCCATTTTGTTGTCTTGTTGAAAAAGCAGTGCAGCCTGGAGATGATTGCCAGGGACAAGACTTCAAAGAGCCGACTGTCCTCCGACCTCAGAGCGGTAAATTGTGTTTAAGCCCAGCTGTTGTGAAGTACATTCCTAATTTTGGACGTGGAGTTTCTTACTGCAACATACAGTGATGGAACCAAACCAGATGTAAAGGATAACCACCGACTTCACGCTTTATCAGAATTTCCTCTGACAATAAACCTCTTTGGAAAAACCTTTAACTTATGTGGCGTTGTTGTTCATCGACCAGGTCACTACATAGGTTACACTAGACGCTCTTCAAAAAGATGGGAAATTTTCGACGATTCGAATTTGATGAAAGGCGTCATAGAATGCAGTGACGAGGAAGTAGTATCCCCCCATTTAATGTTTTATGTTAAAGCGTAATATATGATCAATGAGTACTAAGGTGAGTTTAACAAATAAAGAAATGTGTAAATTAAATAAATGCAGAAAATATAGAATCAATCTACTAATCAATGTATTTATACGTTTACACAATTATATATTTAAAATATAAATGTTTAAATATCACTTGAACAAAAAAGGTTTCACGGTGTTTTAAAATAAATGAATTTTTACTCATCTTCAGTCCCAACAATTTACACATTTTAGGAAAAAAGTAAGCAAATACATTCTTGCTGTACCTCATGTAGTTGTTAAGTTTGTTGCTATCTTAGTGTTGTTTTTGGGTTTTTACTACAATTATTTGTATTTTAGTGTTGCTATTGTTATTCTTGGTTAACCTTGGTTTGTTGTTAAGTTTAATTTTGTTACTGTGTTGAATATTGTATGTTATTTCAGTTAGTTTGTATTTAAAGCCTTACTATTGTAATTATTGCTGTAGCTAATGTAGTTGTTAGTTTTACCCACTTAAAGACTAGTACTGCATTTATTTCCTGTTACTGCATTTAGTTTGTATTACGTGTTGTTGTAATTCTTGAAAAATCTCATTAAGTTGTCAAGTTTTACCCACTTCTGATGTTTACTATTTATATTTTTCAGTTAGTTTCTTATCTATGGTTCTTTATTTACATTACAAATGTAACAACACTATGATTTTTTATCCTCAATAATAATACTCTTTCTTTTGTAATAATTTTGGGGCGTTGTGTTTTTTAAATAAGTTTTAAATGTGCTAAACAAACCTAGTGTTCAAAAAACTCATTGCGTTGTCGGGTTGATCCCAAATACTATGTATTTATGTAACAATAATGTATGGAATCATTTTTGTAAACAGTAACAGTACCCATTATGAGTTAAAATTTCCAATAAAATGTAAATAGTTAGGCCTACGTAATGTGTTTATTTGTGTGTTTACAAACAGCTTTGATTACTATACTCAATGCTTCGTTGAGAGTAAAATATCAATAATGTTTCATTGTTTGAATTTATTACATTTTTGTTGTTTTATAACTGTCTAAATAATTATAAACCGTGTTGTTATTAGTCACGGTTGTAATTTAGTAAGTTGTAATTTTCACGCTATTTAAATTTGTTTGCACATGTTTATTTCAGTTTTCTAATGATAATTACATTAGCCTATTCAATCGGTTTATTATTATTATTTTACAAACACCTTTTACTACAATAACTGTAAATAAATTATCTATACATCTATCTATTTTGTACCTAAATCAGTATCTGGAGGACAATTGTTAAATAAGTGGGTCACTGCGCCTTATCCTTCGTAATGTTAACTTATGTTCCTTTTTCTCAGAAATGGCTGAAGATAACTTTTTGGAGATATTTTTATTATTCAAAGTAGGTTTTTGGACATAGGTGGAAACTATATATATATTTAATAATGTTTATATTTATGGTAAATTAAAAAAAATATTATTTTTTTATCAAGAAACATTTATATATATATATATATATATATATATATATATATATATATATATATATATATACCTATTAGGTTGATAACAAATATTATTATTTCAACCAAAAGAGTTCTTCCCCTGAACTATTTAAAAAAAAATCATTAAGATATCTTATTCCTTTCCTGAGAAAAAGTTACATAAGCTTTAAAAAAACTAACTTTCGGAAAGCGAAACTAACGTTTATTTTAACAAAACTAACTGAGAGTAACCCAAAACTAACGATTGGCATGGTATTAATTTGTTTCCGTGCAATTTTCAAAAAGCGTGAATTAGCCCAACCCATATAAAACTTGTTAGGAATACGAAACTAACGATTTCTCTGTCAGAACTATTCGAAACTAACGTAAAGGAACTGATTCACGTAATAATAAATTTAATTTTTAATTTTGGTTGGGCTCGTGTGAAGTTGGCCCAACCATAATTAACATCCGTTTTAGACGACTACCAAGGCGAAACTAACGTTTAATTTAGGAGAACTAACCGAAACTAACGCAAAACTAACGATTGGCACTATTTTGAAGCGGTTGGGCCAACTTCACAGACGTGATAAATTGTTGATTTGATAATAGTCTACTTGATCATAATACTATGTAATCAATTTCGGGCACAAATCGGTAAAATAATGTACTAAATCCAAATTTGTTAACATTCCATTACCATTCAGCCGATTTAATTTAATGAATTTTTTATCTATGCATTGAAACTTTATTTCAATAATTAAGGTTACAAATTTTGTAGGTGAAAGAAAAACTCATCCAGATTAAGTTTCTGCAGTTTTTCTTTATTATTATTTGTTTAATATCAGTTAATTATTGAATCCAGAAATAACTAAATATTTCTATAATTTATCTAGTTTTTATACGAATTATAAAATAAAATTGAAACAAAGCAACTTCGAGGAACCAGTTTCGTGGAAAAGGAAAACCTTAAAGAACTGCGTCATACGTAGTTCGCAATCCAGGCCTTCTCTTTCCTTTTTGTTTTTAGTACTCTCTTAAACATGTCGAAGGACATAGGGACTTAAATTTATATGAAAAATTATGTAGGTACTGTATTATTAAAATTTACAGTTTAATATATAGGCGTTTTAATTGTATATGAAGATAAATCTCCAAAACTCCAAAACATCATCATAATCCTTATAAGTTTATGTAAATAAAAAAACTTAGTCCTTCAATTAAATATATATATGTTGGTCTTTATGAGTAAACATTTTAAGATAAGATTGCCTTAAAATACGTTTTAGACTACAACAAAAATCCCAATTTTTTTCCGGACCCCCGCTTTACTGGGGGGGGATTCCATACCCCCGGAAGCGCCCCCCCCGTGGCGAAGTCCTGGATTAGCCTTTGCCTGTAAAAGTATGTTTCACGCGCAACTGAGTAGTTTTTATATGATCAGCGCGATAGCGACACCATAGCCTACGTCTAATTACAGTACTTTTCCTTTGAACACTACTAGTACTTGCTTTATTTAGAAGTAAGAAATCCCTTTTTTTTCTTTTTCTAATAGATATAAGATAAAATAACGGAGGTTTCCTCTCTTTGAAAATTTCGATATCGGATTTCATTGACCAGCAAAAATAAAAAGAACTTTCAATATTTTCAAACTTGATTTTAATTTTTTTTTAAAGAACAAAAATTGCGATTTAAAAAAAAAAGGGGAAACATCCGTGTTAACGTTATCTTGGAAATGAGCTGTAAATAATACAAGTGCGATTAAAAATGGCGGCGGTACGGGTGTTCAAGTGTGACTAGGCCTATATATTTAAAAATATTTAAGCGAACTATAAAAGTTATTTTAAGAACAAAGAAAAATGTATTTATTTAAATAATAAATAAAGTAAACATAGAATAAGAATGGAATTTACCAAAATAATAAATAGGCTACAAGTTTCATGTAATTCTTATCCACATTACTTTTGGAAGAATTTCCAGTAATTGGGTTTATTTTATAAGTTACAAAGTAACGGTAAAATTACTTTTGTAATTAATCTAGTTTTATTAACCCATTTATAATACAAAACAAATCACATATAGGGCTACACTAACAAAATGATATATTTCATAATTGATATAATGACCAAAAAAAAAAACTAAAATATAAAATAATAATAAACAATCAAATAATATATAAAAGAAGGATAGAAATGTTTCAAATGTTTTTATTATGTTCTACCATTCTAAGGTTTTTATGGTTAGAACTTACTGAGATACTGCTGTTTGCTTTAGGGAGGGAGGACCCCAATTACGCAGAACAATATTTGGCTTATTAAATCTCAAAACTAGACTTTCTACATAACAAACTTAGTCTACGTCATTACTTTTACGCTTAAAAATTTCGTACAGTATGGCTCTTCAAACTATTCAATAGGCTACTTGAAAATTGAACGAGTAATTGTTTCAAAAAACCATCACATCCTACTAACGCTAACATTTTAAAATTTATTTTAATTTTATTCTCCGCTATATTTACACATTTATAAATACACTATCTGAACCTGTATATACGTATATATATATATATATATATATATATACATATATATATATATATGTAGCGTGATTCAAAATAAGGAAAAACCGTAAATATAAATATGTCTGGAAACGCTTTTTTACCAGCTATCCCTGTATTATTATTTTCTAAACTGAAACATTTATATTTCTAGAACGGCCTTATCGACTGTGTTGAAATTTTGCACGTTATTCATCAACTTAAAGACATAGTTTGAAAAAAAAGAAAAACCAACGTGTTCCCAATAATCGGTTTTAAAATGGCGGCTGTTTAAATTTTTTTAATGGAATTAACTCAAAAAATTCTATATTTTTATTAAAAGTGTCCAGTAACTTTTTCACCTCGTTAAATATCCTATAGAATGATATAATGTAAATAGCAAAACTATGAAATAAAGTTTGTCAAAACAAAACCATACACTGTTATTTTATTTTCACTATACGTTTCAACGATAAAGTCGCCCTTTTCAGGTGTACAGCTACAAAGATAAATTATAACTCTTTGAAACGCATATTGAATATAAAATCTTATTACGAGAAGAGTGTACGAATTTTTTTGAACAATTTCTCTCTAGTTTAGTTTAATATTGTTATTAATATGAAATACTGGATAACAGTATAAAAGCACCAATCGCTAGACGGGTAGGCCATGTTATATGATTGTTAATATAAAATATTGTCTACTAATGGACTTCCTGAAATAGATACTGCCTTTGTAAGTATATATGTTAATGAATTTATAATTAATTGGTATAAGAGTTCTAGTAACGTTTTATCAGAGTAAAAATTTAAAAAAAAATCATTTTGTATATTTTAAAATTGGTGGCCTATTACATTTTTGATCTTTTGCATAAAACAAATCAGTTTAGTATGAATGTTTAATGTTTTCACCTGCACAGACTGAATAGAATAAATTGATATCCGAGTGAACGGGTAGAACCATAAGAATTATTGGTATAATTCCCGCCAGTTTCTGTTGTTATTCTCACGTTATCACTCTTGTCTCAATAACGCAGTTTGTGAACGTAAATTGTAAACTTATTTGATCATGGTGGACTATATAACTATTACAACAACAACTACTAATATAATTTGTTTTATAGGAAGTTTTTTTCTTCTTATGACGTAGGCTTACATTTGATACTGAATTCTTTTCTTGGTTGAATATTTGAAAAGTGGTTAACTTTAAAAAAGATGTTTCTTCTTGAACGATTTAATAGATGCCCCTAGTTTCCGTGTCCAGTAAAACCGTAACAACTTAATTACAGCAGATAATTATTATTTAAGAAGTAATTATCTTAACAAAAGCTTTTTAAAAAATATTAGGCTACATATTACATATTTCTTAGATGAAATACATTTACCTTTTTCTTCGCAGAGTTTTTTTTTCAAATTCTAAATATGAGTTTTTCTAAATTTTTTATATGCCTCTTGATTTAAAAACATGAAAAAAAAAAATAAATAAATAAAATAAACTAACGAAGGAATTACAACGGACTTGTAATTATACTTTACGTATCATACTGTAAATAATATATTTCTGTTCTAACAGCTGAGTTTAATCTGTACAACTGTGCATAACTTAAGTCTGGGCCGGCTTACCACATAATCACGAGCCCTTAACCACCATTCACAAGATAAGGTTAAAATTGTGTTTTTAAAAACACTGTTACACTCTTGTATATCCTTTCTTCTCTAATATTTTTAAAAATACATTTTACTTTAAACATGGGAAAAAATGTAAAACTGTGTTGATTCTCAGGGGAACGCGTAGCTCAGTCGGTAGAATCGTCGTCTAGTTTACTACAGTTGGAATTACTTAGTAAAAAAACCAAATTGCGGATAGCTGGTACGAGAAGCGTTTCCAAGCCGAAGTTTACGTGTTTTTTCTTATTTATTAAAACAAAATAAAACAGCACGTAATATACAATATTTTGTAAATTCTACTATTTTTATTGAGTCTTGACGACCATGGTTTTGCTAGTGACGGCATTCACGAGGCAACACAAACATTATTCTTTGTTCCAAAGAATTAAAATTTACTTTTTTTATTTATTATTATTTTTTTTTGCATATTTCAGTATATTATTTTGTTGGATTTAAAAAAAAAATACACACAATCTCTTTCTCACACACTCTCTAAAACTACCATTGCGGATCTCTCTCATATTCATTTCACAAGACTATGTCTCAAAAGTTTTTTTTAATAAAAATTTGTCAAAATTTTCTTTTCATTTGCTCTTCTAAATTGCTTCATTATGATTTTTAGATGTCTGTGATAAGTTGCCTCATGAATGCAGTCACGGACGAAACCATGGTCGGCAAGACTCAATAAAAATAGTAGAATTTACAAATTATTGTGTGCTGTTTTATTTTAAAAATGGAGTTTTACCAAATATTTCGGTCGCTAGTATAAAAATTTTTTATCACTTCCCGAGAGATGGCATGAAGTTCTGAATCACAAGCATTAAATATTTGCAAGAAAGAATTTCTATACATAAAATAATTATATAATTAAAGATTAAGTATGAGAATTGAACTAATAAAGCCAAAATAAAGTATATTATTATAGCCTAAAGATTATTAGTTTTTAAATGAACTTCTAAACATCAAAAAATCTGGAAACGAAATAAATTAATATTTTAATTCTGAGACGAATTAGGATGTAAAATAGGACCTGTTACCAATTTTAAAGGATTTCTAATGTACTGTAATGTTTAAATTGACGAATAGTTTTTTTGAAGTAATACTAACTTCTATTAGGGTTCATTGCTATTAAGATCATTGCTTAAAACAAAAATATTTAGTCTACAATGATTTATTAAATGTAAAATTATTTTAACAGTACACGAAAGTAGAAGTCAATTATAAAAATAATTAAGACTCAAAGTAGTATGCAATACATATACACTGAAATATAAAATAAAGTTGTCCTATTCTGATGATCATCAGAAAAGGCCAAACGCATCAGTAATGGAACACTTATGTATAGAAATCCTCAACATTGGAACAAATTCTTATATATATATATATATATATATATATATATATATATATATATATATATATATATATATATGGGTTTATGAGAAAGTTTGTGCAATATTTTTGCATTGGTTTTAGTTTAACTATGTATGTGAATTTGAAGAAAGTTAGTGCAATATTTTTCGTAGATATTTTTTGTTTTAATATATATGGGTATGTGAGAAAGTTTGTGCTATAGTTTTGCATTGCTTTTAGTTTAACTATGTAGGCCTATGTGAATTTTTAAGAAAGTTAGTGCAATATTTTTTGTAGATATTTTTTGTTTTAATATATATGGGTATGTGAGAAAGTTTGTGCTATAGTTTTGCATTGCTTTTAGTTTAACTATGTAGGCCTATGTGAATTTTAAGAAAGTAAGTGCAATATTTTACGTAGATATTTTTTGTTTTAATATATAACCGTTGTTGTACGTATACTGTTATTATTATTTTCGTGACGATTTTTCCTTTCACCACATCGATTTAAACAGCACCAAAAAAATTGCCTACCGAGCGTAAAGAAGTATTCACAGGCACGTTTTTTCTTTGTTTTGACCCATACAACGACCACTGAAAGTTGGCCGACATTGTCTGAACGCACTGTATAAACATTGACAAAAAAGAAATGTTAAAAAAAAAAAAAAAAAAAAACATTTAAATGAAAGAGCATATTCATTCAATAGAAAAAAACGCCATTCAAATAACAAACAAAAACCTACAAATAAATAGAAATCTCTTCCAACACCATCAGACTGAGTTTAGGCGTTTTTGCAAGTGAAAAGGTAAAATACAATTTTAACGAATTAACACCTAAGTGAAGTTTTGAAACTCTCAAAGAACCTTTGTTTTTAATATTCTCTGGAAAAAACAACTTTATAACAGAATAAAAAACCTACGTTTTAAAAAAAATGTAAATAATTTCAAATATACTGTGCTCAAAAAGAAATTGAAACGTAATTATAAATACAAAGAAATTTAAGAGTTTTGAAAAAAAAGGTGTTGATTACAATTTAAGTGGAACATTAAGTGTACAAGTGTGCGAGAAAGTTAGTGCAATATTTTGACACCTTTTATTCTACGGAACATCTGAAGTGACGTCAAACATGTTAAAACAGTGTTTGTAAAAGTTCAATATTTGCTGGTTTCGTCGTCATACAAGGTTTTGTTAAATTTGCATTGAATATATTTATTACACGTTGTCGTAGTGTTGTGTAGGACCTTATGACGTGGGCACTGATCATGCTGTTAACAAATTCAACGGGTTATTCATACACAACCTGTTTCATGAAACGTGCTTTATTGTAGTTATTTTTAAAGTTTATATTTACGCTAAAATAGATTAAAATTTGTAGATTTCAGTTCTGCTTGCAGTGGTACCAACCTCACATCTCTACGATGACAAATAGCGAAGTTATTGTCAAAGAAACATATATTGTTCGTGTGATCACGAAATCTCGCCGGGACGAATAACCGACACGAGCGAAGCGATTGAAGAATCTACGATAAGAAAATAGTGATACAGAATTACCGGTACTTCAGAAAACCTGTTTAACAACTGTTTTAACCAAACTTACCCTACTGGATAAGATTCCTTGATCTATCAATTTAAAATTTCCTACAAGGTCCAAGAGACCCACTTTTGGTAGTTACGTCTAGAGCACATCTGCTTGTATTACTAACTATGAAGGGGCTGGGTAAGTACGTTGATGGCGCCCAAATAATTTTTGTTTAGTAAAAACAATTGGAATCGTTTGGTGAATATAAGCTCGAGTAGAGGCACGCTTTTGTCGGTGGTAGTGAAGCAAAGGTCACACAGGTTCGGTTAGGTTAGGTTCGGTTACTTTAGGCTAGGTTAGGTTAGGTTAGGTTACTTTAGGCTAGGTTAGGTTACGTTACGTTAGTTAGGTTTTAAGATAGGTTAGGTTAAAGTTAGGTCAGGTTAGGTTAGGTTCGGTTACTTTAGGCTAGGTTAGGTTAGGTTAGGTTACTTTAGGCTAGGTTAGGTTACGTTACGTTAGTTAGGTTTTAAGATAGGTTAGGTTAAAGTTAGGTCAGGTTAGGTTAGGTTCGGTTACGTTACGTTAGGTTAAGTTAGGTTACTTTAGGCTAGGATAGGTTACGTTACGTTAGTTAGGTTTTCAGTTAGGTTTTAAGTTAGGTTAGGTTAGGTTACGTTAGGTTCGGTTCTGTTACTTTAGGTTACGTTACGTTAGGTTAAGTCAGGTTACTTTAGGCTAGGTTAGGTTAGGTTACGTTAGTTAGGTTTTAAGTTAGGTTAGGTTAGGTTAGGATAGGTTAGGTTAGGTTAAGTTAGGTTACTTTAGGTTAAGTTATGTTACTTTAGGCTAGGTTAGGTTAGGTTACGTTGGTTAGGTTTTAAGTTAGGTTAGGTTAGGTTAGGTTAGGATAGGTTAGGTTAAGTTCGGTTCGGTTACGTTAGGTTAGGTGACGTTACGTTAGGTTTTAAGTTAGGTTAGGTTAGGTTAGGTTAGGTTAGGTTAGGATAGGTTAGGTTAGGTTCGGTTCGGTTACGTTAGGTTAGGTGACGTTACGTTAGGTTAAGTTAGGTTACTTTAGGCTAGGTTAGGTTAGGTTACGTTAGTTAGGTTTTAAGTTAGGTTAGGTTAGGTTAGGTTAGGATAGGTTAGGTTAGGTTAGGTTAGGTTACGTTAGGTTAAGTTAGGTTACTTTAGGAAGTTATGTTACTTTAGGCTAGGTTAGGTTAGGTATTAAGTTAGGTTAGGTTAGGTTAGGTTAGGATAGGTTAGGTTAGGTTCGGTTCGGTTAAGTTAGGTTAGGTGACGTTACGTTAGGTTTTAAGTTAGGTTAGGTTAGGTTAGGATAGGTTAGGTTAGGTTAGGTATTAAGTTAGGTTAGGTTAGGTTAGGTTAGGATAGGTTACGTTAGGTTAGGTGACGTTACGTTAGGTTAAGTTATGTTACTTTAGGCTAGGTTAGGTTAGGTTCGGTTACGTTAGGTTAGGTGACGTTACGTTAGGTTTTAAGTTAGGTTAGGTTAGGTTAGGTTAGGTTAGGTTACGTTAGGTTAGGTGACGTTACGTTAGGTTTTAAGTTAGGTTAGGATAGGTTACGTTAGGTTAGGTGACGTTACGTTAGGTTAAGTTATGTTACTTTAGGCTAGGTTAGGTTAGGTTCGGTTACGTTAGGTTAGGTGACGTTACGTTAGGTTTTAAGTTAGGTTAGGTTAGGTTAGGTTACGTTAGGTTAGGTGACGTTACGTTAGGTTTTAAGTTAGGTTACTTTAGGCTAGGTTAGGTTAGGTTCGGTTCGGTTACGTTAGGTTAGGTGACGTTACGTTAGGTTTTAAGTTAGGTTAGGTTAGGTTAGGATAGGTTAGGTTAGGTTCGGTTCGGTTAGGTTACGTTACGTTAGGTTAAGTTAGGTTACTTTAGGCTAGGTTAGGTTACGTTACGTTAGTTAGGTTTTAAGTTAGGTTAGGTTAGGTTAGGTTAGGATAGGTTAGGTTAGGTTAGGTTAGGTTACGTTAGGTTAAGTTAGGTTACTTTAGGTTAGGTTAGGTTACGTTTTAAGTTAGGTTAGGTTAGGTTTTCAGTGCTTACGATATTCATCTGTTTCTAACAGGCAACAGACTAAAAAATCGAAGTAAGATTTGTTTTAGTGAAGACATTAAGCAACAATACAATTTGATATAACTTTCTAACACATTTTGATTAAGTACTTTTTTTGTATTTTCAAGAATTACGAAGAAACTGTAATTTTTTTTTAAAAACAGGATGTCCCTGTGAAAAAGACAGGGACATCCAGTCAGAAACAGGATGTCCCTGTGTGTGAACTTTTAAAAAGTTCACACACATTGTAACAATATTAAACTAATAATATACACGATTAACTAAAGAAGAACAACAAAAGTGCTACTTGATAATTAGATTTATATTTGATAACCACGAAAGAATCCAACTATGATGTAAACATAATCCAACTATAATCTCCACTTGTTTTCCTCTCCCGTAGGTAGCTAACTCAACAACTTGTAATTTAGCTTCCAAACTGCCCCATTTTCTCAGAGCTCCATTCTTTAATTCTGCTTTACTAAAGTCTCTTAGTTATCATTATAGGAACACAGTGCATGTTTGTCTGGGATAGGTCTGTAGACGCGTACTAAGAAAGGATTTTAAATATGTTCCACTTCAAGGTTGTTTTGTACCTATAAAACATGTATCATATCTTTGGTTTTATAGTTCGATTTTGATCAAAATTGGTGTGTTGCTGTATTTGGGCATAATTATTTCCATATCACCACCATTAGGGTTGTGCTAAAAAATTTTTTTTAATATAAAACTATCTAAACTATCCCCAGGTGAAACTGGAGCCATCATACACATATATGAGACCTGTGGAACAAACATTATAAACAAACACACTACTGGATAAGACTTCTTGATCTACCAATACAATTTAACATTTCCTCCAAGACCAAAGAAACCAATTTCTGTGCAATACATTTAGAGGATCTGATTGTATTATATTTTATGTGGGACTGTGTAAGTACCATGATGGCGGTCATAAACTAAACCTGAAATTACAATCAGGTTAGGTTAGGTTACGGCTATCTCAATGAGGGTAGGTTAGGTTAGGTTACGGCTATCTCAATGAGGTTAGGTTAGGTTACGGCTATCTCAATGCGGGTAGGTTAGGTTACGGCTATCTCAATGAGGTTAGGTTAGGTTAGGTTACGGCTATCTCAATGAGGGTAGGTTAGGTTAGGTTAGGTTAGGTTACGGCTATCTCAATGAGGGTAGGTTAGGTTACGGCTATCTCAATGAGGTTAGGTTAGGTTAGGTTACGGCTATCTCAATGAGGTTAGGTTACGGCTATCTCAATGAGGGTAGGTTAAGTTAGGTTAGGTTAGGTTACGGCTATCTCAATGAGGTTAGGTTAGGTTACGGCTATCTCAATCAGGTTAGGTTGGGTCAGGGCTATTAGAATTACAGGTGGGGTACTGTGACATGAAGAATTAAAAATTACCATTCTCAAATGTATATTAGTTTATTTTTGTTTCAACAAAATTCCAAGCCAAATATCAAACAATTTATAATTTCCTACGTTAATTTTTAAAGTCATGGCAACTAACATGTTTATAAAAACAAACATTTTAGGTCAAAATCACGTCGGACAATTTTGAAAAAATGGAATTTTTATGTTACGATAACTTAAGTTCGATTGGACTTTTAATATGAAAGAAAGTTTGTTCCCTCTTTTATAACAAAAAATCTGTTCTTAAAAGGCAAGGATACATCCATTACCTGATGTACCTTAAATCTGTTCGACAAAAATGTCAGCCTTGATATTAATTAAAATCATAATCATAAAATGACAAATCTCAAATTGAAACCATTAATTTTTAGATGATTTTTTAAATATTTTAATTAAACTCATGTAATAAAGCCTGGACGTGACGGATGTGAGAAGGTCACGTGACAAATTTACTTGTCGTGCAGCGTACCTGGATAAGGTTAAGTAGTTCCCTGCCAATTACACAGATAGCGTCATAAGTAATTTACAACATTATCTACAAAATAGTTTTCTTCTTTTTTTTTATTGTTGTTGTTTAAAGGGAAAAACTCTCTTGCAAAAGAAAAGAAGATAAAATAAAGACCCTTGAATAATCGAATAGCGTTATGGTGAAAAGAAACCGGAAAGGAAAGATGATAGAGAGGGATCTAACCCAAGACTAAATGAAAAGTGTATATCCAGCTGTGCCTCGGGACTGTAAACATAAGGAAAGACTCGCTTCTCTCGCTCAGTCAAATAATTATTCTTTGAGCAGCAATCCTAGCTTCTTGTTAGTAACGTAATCAATCTGACTATTGTTCACAAGTTTTAAAAGCAATCACAGTGTACAAAACTGTTGTATTATGGTAAAATATATCCCACGAAGAGGTATAGTACGACCGTTTAACTGTGCGCGCAGGCTGGTGGTTGGGTTGCAAGGCGAGAGGGGGTGCGGGGGCTCTTTTCTAAAAACATAGGGATTTACGTTTTAATTTAGGTTGTTGTAGCCACACCTGAATATTTCTTATTTAAATCTATGTTTATTTTAATTGTTAAAAACAAAGTCTATTAACATAACTTACATTTATTTGCAAATACATTTAATTCTTGAATAACGTGTGTCGTTTTAATTTAGGTTGTTGTCACACATACAATTTTCTTTGATAGTACATATCCATTTAAATCTTTTACAATTATAATTTGTATTTATTTTTATCATAATGAAAGACATGCTAATATGATTTGGTACATTTAATATTTCATAATACTGTAAAACATAGTCTGATACTTATTTACATTGCCTTTATAAACATCCCTTTTAATATGGCATAATAACACAGCACAAAATTAGTGTCGGGTCGGGCGGAAAGGAGCAAACAATGCCCATAGGCTCCCCAACCGTAGGTTTTCTGCCAAGATAGTAGCGAAGGGTTGGCGCGCACAGATAAACGGTTGCAGTATACACGCTCTTGATTCTCTATTAATTGTTAATTCTTCAACCGATTCTTTTGAAACTTTACATACTGTTTCATAACGTTACCAAAAATGTTGTGTGAAAATTTCAACACATTGTTGTTTATAGAAACAAAATGGTGGCAACACAAAAAAAAACTTTATAACTTAACTCTTGCAGGTTTAATTGTTGAACAGCTGTTATTAGACTACATTAAACTTTTAAACCTAATACATTTAGTTCAATTTTTTAATTGTTCTACAGTCAAGCAAGTATTCTGCGTGGGCCATTGTTTTTTAATAACGTTACAGAATCAATCAGACAATTTCAGATTGCCTTCCCAGATGTTGATCCATCAACCACTCACTCAATAATTAAGTGGAAAGATTTGTTGTTGGAAACGGGAAGCGTAGTGAAAAGTACACTCGATCTCCTTATAAGGGAAGAGAAGAACTGGTCTGCGCTTCATTACTCCGTTCTCCAGGTAAACCAAAATCACTTAGAAAAGTAGAGCTTGAAACTGGAGTGTCCAAATCTTCAGTGCAGAGAATCGTAAAGAAAAATAAAATTAAATTTTACAAAAGCTACTTAGTGCATAACCTACTTGAAGATGATCCGGATATAAGACTGGAGTTCTGTTCCTGCATTGAGTTTCATGAGACTGATCCTGATTGACATACTCGTATTGTTTTCTCAGACAAGTCGACTTTCTACCTCAATGCTATTGTAAATAGACAAAACTCTAATTATTACAACACCCAAAACCCTCACGTTGTTGATAAGAAACTTCTTAAATCAAAAGAAATTACTGTCTGGGCAGCTGTGACTGCTAATGGTGTGCTGCCTTATGACATTTCAGACAGTACAAGACTGGAAATAAGTAGAAACAAGTTGTAAATCAACAACTACTGCCCTATTCCGAAAATCGGCAAAGATATTTTTCAACAAGTTGGTGCTTCCCCTTACTATACAAATCCAGTCAAACAATTACTAAATAACAATCTTCAAGGAAGTTAGATTGATCGAGGAAGTCAGTTTTTACATTGGACACCCCGGTCTCCTGATTTAACTGTCTGTACGGCCGTAGTTTCAACCATGATGAGGATTTGAAGAGCGTTATCGAAGAGGAACTTCGGGTCCCACAATTACAAGAACGTACGAGTTTGATACTCGGGTCAAATGGATAATCGAATTAATCGGTTTCAAATGTTTTCAAAATTCGGATTATTATTTCGAATTCGAGTATCTGCGCAGAATGATTTTGCGCATCGGATTCGAACTCAGCTTTACCGATCAGCGGATTACTAACGATTATTATATCGTCTCCTTGTTTCTAGATACGAATATTTTATTCCGAATCCGAAGATTTTAATAATCGGAACGTTCCGAGGATTTTGATACTCGGATTCACCGGGTATTTTAATTCGAACTCACACATCGCCAGTACGAGTCATTTCTGTTTTTCTATAAACAACAGCTTGTTGAAATATTCACACAACACTTTTTCATGAAAAAGAATGTAAAGTTTCAAAAGAATCGGTTGAAGAATAAGCGATTAATAGAGAATCAAAAGCGTTGTTCTTCGTGGAACATCCTGTATATTATATTAGTTGCAAAGAAGTTTTTCCAAAGCTCCACACAATTGGTTGTAACGCATTAAATCTACACTCTACTTCGCTCGAGAACTATATGGTTGTATAATATAGTCACGGCCTTGCCACTCAGGGTCCAAGTTTAGTGCAGCGCAACAAACCTTGTCACGCTTAAGGTGATTCATCAATTTGATTAATGTTTAAACCAAAACGCTAAGTCACTTATAAATGGAAAACAGTGTTGATTATTTTATTATACCAAAGTCTACACGTAATGAAAGCTATTAATACGAACTTTGTACTTTGTGCAATCAACGAATTCGTGTCTAATTTGAATGTAATGAGAAACAGGAAGGAGGGTGAATGTTAACCTGTACAAGCTAGATTATTATCTTATTTCTATCGGTGAATACACTACTGTCCGCGAGAGTAAAGAAGTCCCCTGAGCTCTGGCCTATCCGAAAATTGCAGGCGCTTACTTGAGTCGGCGCCACGCTCCGTCGCTCACGACATTCTGCGCTTACATTAACTGTCGCAAAACATGTAAAATGGAGAAGTGACATTTTCCTTCATTGTATCTATTTAATTGTGTTAGATCACTGCAATGATAAACGCTGATGCCGATCTTCCAAACGTAAGTGCTCGTACAACGAGAAAGCTTATGAACGATTTAGGCTTTAAGTTTGTGAAAAGGCAACGCAGGTCGATCCTTATTGAAAGGGAAGACATAGTGCAATGGAGAAGACAATACCTACCTACTCAAAATAAAGGAGTATAGAGAGCAACAAAAAAATATTTTCTACTTGGATGAATCTTGGTGTGCTGCCGGCCACACTGTAAAAAAGGCTTGGACACCAACTAACATAAAGTTGGCAAAACAAGCGTTTATGGTTGGAGAGACTACATTTATTAATCCCACATAAATTAATAATAATTTTTCAGTTTTGTCAATAACAATACTTGTTGTATATGCTTGTATAAGCAAAAATAAACCGATTTATTTGAGATTTTATATCAAAATTCACAGAATTTTACGTCAAAAGTCGTAGTGATATTTGTTTTTGTCAATTATTAAAAATTGTCTAAGCTAAATATTTGTACTGGACAAATATATTATGAGTCAGTGCCTATTGTCTCCCCGCAGGTCAGTTAGGTTGCCCCAACAATGGGACCCGGGCCCGGGCAAGCTAAGCCAGTTGACCGAATCTCTGCCTCACTCCGACCGTTCCACAACTATAATTGCATCTGCGATGGGTCATTCAACAGCCTTTGTACAGGGATGCCATATTAGCAGAAATAAAACTCCCTGCGACACGAAATGTTTGGACAGCGCGGAGTCCAGCCCTCAAGCCGAGCGCCTGCAACACACTGGTGCAACCGTCCTGGCTTAGGGGACTTCTTTACTCTCGCGGACAGTACAATGACTCCAGATTTTCCGAAGACCAAGGTGTCAAATCGTAACAAAGTGCGGCAGTTGATTTATGAATTCCGTACATGACATGATATCTAGAAGGCCATTAATACTGACAGATTTTGTTTCTTGTTGTTTAAAGGTAGAAAACCTCTCTGTTATCATCAACTTAATGAAGAAAGGGAAGAACGTAGAGTAAAGACTCGTTCATTGTTTTTTAGGCTTAAAACTTTATTTTATAATAAATACCAATCCTAGTCAATTGCAGTCTTCTACAATACAATAAAATTTGAAATGTCATTAAATTGTTAACAAATATATATTTAGCACGAACAAATTAGGCGCCATTTTGAAATGTTAAAGGTACATTTGAATTGTTTATGCAATTCAGAGCGATGGATTTTAAGATTTTTATCAAAAGTATTAGAATTCAAAAATTTTTGGTTCTAGTTCAATCTGGGTGTTGTAGACAACTACCAAAAAAAATTGTTAGTTTCCTGTTTTTTGTCAATAATTCAGTTATCCTTTGGCCTACAGAAATAATACAATCATCGTTATATTTGTGATTAAAAAAGGAAACTTTTTAGTATCTTATTATTTTTTTGTAAAGTTAATGATTTTCGAGATATTAAATATTTTAAACGGCCGCCATTTTGAAAAATACAAAATAAAGTTTTTATTTTCGGTACACTTATAAAACGTAACGTACAAAAAGCGTATACCAAATCTACACGCAATGTATTTTTTATTTCCGTTATTTAAAAAAAAAAAATTTGGAAAAAAACAAAAATAGCGGATATCTGGGAAACTAAGCATTTTCGGAAAAATTAGTATTCCATTTTTTTTCTCTTTATATTGACCCAAAGAATCATTTTTAGTAATATCATGGGTAAATGGATAACAGCAGTGAGACGGGCCAAAGTCAGCCCTCAAGGTCTATTCCCCCACTCTCAATATGAGTTTGTACAATATGGCAACATTGGGGACGCACTGATCTGAGATCTCTTGGCTCTTAGAGTAAATAAAAATTTCACATTATTTTTTGTTTGTAACTGACAATGATGGTATACTCTCTTGTATGTACCATTAGGTTAGGGATATAATTTGAATAAGTTAGGTTAGGTTAGATTAGAGTAACATTTTGTATAGTATAAATCATTACGATACACTATGCAGTTGAAGTCAAAGTTAAATTTCCTTTTCTTAAAATTATGTTTTGGTTCAGCACCTCACAATGTTCAGTTTTCGAGGTACTTGTACCAAAGCATTACCAACACCAGGACGAAACTGATCCACTATCCTCTGTTGACATAAATGTGAGATGAACTGATAAGGGGGGATTCATTTATAAACATCCAAACTGTCATTTGTAGAAAACAAAAATTATAAATTGTCAATATTACCTGATGATATTTATATAAGAACAGAAGGGAAAACACTACTTTAAGCCAAAGTAGTTGGAAACAGTCAATCGTCAATGATTTTCTGTTTTATACTAATTATAAATTGCAGTTTTTTTTCAAACTTTACCGTTACATACAAGTGTCTAGAATTAAAAGTAACGTTGTCAGAAATATCTTAAGTGATTGTCTAGACACTGTAACTTAGAACGTCAATCGTTCTGCTGTTTTATCCTTGTGGTAGTGCACCATTAATAGTCATTATTTTGTTCCGCAGGCGAATCAATGGTTAAACAAGCTCAACATCAAATCCACGAGAAATTGGGTCCTCTAAAAGCCGCTGCCATTCCTTCTTCCATGGCTGATGAAATATTCTTTCAAATACTCACTTACTACGCTCCAGTCGATGCAGAATCCGAGAGATGCCGTAACGATAGTGGTCGATACGTAGAAGCAGCTTTGAGGAATGATCTCTGGGCGTTGCAGAGTAAGTACAGTAGAGATCAAAATATCCACCGCGTTGCAGAGTAAGTACAGTACAGATCAAAATATACATGCGTTGCAGAGTAAGTACAGTAGAGATCAAAATATCCACCGCGTTGCAGAGTAAGTACAGTAGATATCAAAATATCCACCGCGTTGCAGAGTAAGTACAGTAGAGATCAAAATATCCACCGCGTTGCAGAGTAAGTACAGTAGAGATCAAAATATCCACCGCATTGCAGAGTAAGTACAGTAGAGATCAAAATATCCACCGCATTGCAGAGTAAGTACAGTAGAGATCAAAATATCCAAGCGAAACACTAATACCTGTGGATTTATTAAGATAGACGGAAAATGTGTTTATTTTTATTTTTCTCGCATAGTGTAGATTTATGATTTTGTTATTTGTTCTTTAGAGGGGAAAAGCTCTTCGGTCATCATCGCCTTATAAAATAAAATGAAGACCCAATAGTCCTCTAATAGCATCAGTATCAAAAAAGAATAAAATTTGGTTAGAAGAGATCTGATAAAACAGACCTAACCTAACCTAAAACTACATGGAAAAGTGTAAATCCAGCTAGGTTACCTCAGAATTCCTAAGTACTAAGTGAAACTCTGAAGCTGTTATATAAAATTATACAATGGTTCAAAAAACTCTTTGTTCAAAATAATATCACTTTTCAAGTACAAAAAAGTAACTGACCTGTTGATTGTCTTTCAAACTGTGGACATAATCATACCTTGAAGCGGTTTAAATATTTTCTACAACTAAAAATTTGTGATTACCTGTGACAAGACTGTACTATGCACCACAAATCAAGTCCGCTGGGTATTCGAGGGCTAGAGGTATTTTATTTCATTTTCTATAAGGTGATGATGACCGAGAGATTATTTGCCTTTAAAAAAATAATTAAATAAATTGATTTAGTTAAGTAATTCCTCTCCCGATTTAGAATTTAACATTTTTTAATTGCCAACATTTTAAAATTGTATTAAAGTTGATAATTGAACATATTTTTCACTTTTAATTACTTTAACTTATATTATATAACTTTAACCAAATAAGTTTTGAGAAGTAAACAAAATTTTGGGTTTGTCTATTATTAGAAATAAAAATTAATAAAACCATCTATTGTATTCAAAAATATACAAATTAGGCGCACCACTTATTTTTGTTTTATTTGGACGTGTAGTCCAAAAAAAAAAAAAATCAAAAGATGGTTTCTTAAAATTGATTCACTACTAAATTTTGCGGATTTTTTGTCCTAACTAATGTTTTTTTTTAAACCAAATTTACATGAAAAAGAAAAAATTATTGTTGCTACTTGCGTCGTTTTTACAACTAGAAATAAATTTATATGATGAGTCAAAAATGGTTGAAATTTCTCCGATGTGATCAGTTCACACTTCATGCTCTCTGGTGTCGTTGTTTCCTAGGAGATTCTAATAGCTAGAATATCTTTATAAGAAATTCGCTAACAGTTCCTGCAATATTCTAACCAGCACGATTCGTACCGGTAAGTAAAGCTAGGATGCATAGTAAGGTAACTGAAGCCGTAAGACTCATAAAAACAATCTTTAAAATCATAACAGTTACGAAAGAAAAAAAAAAGTTATTTTTATACGAAACTGTGAGGCTCTCTACACCTAAATGTGTTGCTTACGTTAAAATTTGATGATATTGAAACCAAAAAATATGGGTATCTCAAAATAAGAAAGATTCTCTCAGGAGTCCTTTGGATTTATTTTTTATTTAGTGTATACAAAAGTTTGTGTTAACTGACAATTTATATTTTATTTCCAGTGTTTGATGCGTCTTCTAAACTAGAACCAGGCACTATAGATGGGAATTTTCAAGGTTTGGGCAGTTACGATGCATGTCTTGGGATCGACACCCCTGAGAACTTCATAGGACAGCATTGTTTAGTAGAAATATTAGGGTTGACAGTTCCAGCTATAGACCATCTCCTTACACAGGTAAAATCATATAAACTGTAGAAGTGAAATAGAGCTGTTTAAAAAGTTCTACTTAGTGGTCAGAAATTTTATTATTTTTTTAACATATGGAAGGAAATGGTAGGAATTGATTTAAAGTTTAAAAGATGGTATGATTTTTGATTGCTGCCTATTATGTAGATATGGTGTAGATGTGGCAGGATTTGGTGTGCAGGATGGTGGAGTATTATTAGTGGTTGTAATGATTTTAATATTAAGGTGTGATAACTGACAAGGAAGCCAGACAAGAGGATGATATGGGATACATAAAGAAAGATCACCAACATTAATGTTAAATGGGATATTTGAGACAGAAACATGTAAGACTATAGTTCGAAATAGAGTATGGAGTAGAAACAGAAGATAAATCAAGCTTTAAGGTCTAAATTGTTTTCAATGGAAATGGATATTTGAGACGCTCAGCCTAGCATTCTAGACTAGATAGAATAATAAATGGGAAAATTAGGCAAGAAATGAATATGGAAAATTTCTTTTTCCACTATGTACAGTATAGACAACTGGTATGGACATGTGGAGGAATGCAGTAAGCCCGTTTTTAAATAAAAATTATTAAACTACCGTGGAGTTACACCAAATCACGAATCAGATCTGGTACAACTAGGCCTCACGAAATTCGTGACATTAATCCCGTCATTTTACATTTCGGCTGCAAATTAAACACCAACAGCCCCCCCTCCCAAGTACCAGTAGCCCCAGCAATGGTTAATAACCAGCCATAATAGATATTAACATGAAATTTATAACTGAAAAGTAAGGGACCGGTCAAACTATAAAAAATAAGATGTCCCCTGTTTTTGAGGAAATTACACATGCCTTGGTTTCTCTGATCAGCTGATTGTAGTTCAGATAAGACCCCCAGATTTTCTAATCATAGAATAGTACGAGACCAAAAGTTTGGCGACAATACCAGTGAAGTCACTAGATAGCAAGTCTCGTGTCATCACAAAGTGCTAACCTATACTAGAAAGTTATTGTTGATATAAAAATGTATGACGTTAAGGATTATATCCAGCTACAGAACTATATCAGAAAATGCAAATACTATTCTAGCTAGAGTTCCACTGCTGGACTTATTGGCACTGAAAAGAAGAGATATTTCAATATTCTTCAGCAAGGAATAGAGGAGAGGGAAATAAAGAAAAAGTTAGGGTGGCTGCTTGGAAGCACTTTATTGATAAACAGCAGAAGTGGTGGAGTAGTGACAAGGAATATGGACCTTTCAGCTGGTTCCGAATATCAGAAGAATGGAGGAGTGTACTACTATCTCACTCAGACATTGAAGAATACCTGGAACGGTTTAAAATAGTGGATACACCGTATTGTATTGTAGAGATGAAGTGGATGATGCTGATTACACTTTGCTGTTATAAGTGCTGGGTGCAAAAAAGACAAGTTATGAGATTAAAAATTGGCTCCAATACTAATTCCAGTATCATAGTCCAGCTAGAGTCTACAAGTACAAGTGGATTGTAGATCACGAATACCTAAAACAAAAAGAGAAAGATGTGAGAAAGTAGTGAGGGTTTAGTGAAAATCTCCCCTCTTGCAAAGAAATGGCCATAGGTGGTTCGTAAGAGGAGCTGGCGGATGTGGAGATGGTGAGGTTTTTTAGTCGGTAGAGGAAGTCCGACTCTGAGCAAGACAAAGTCCATGAGAATGTTTTCTTGACTATAAAAGAAAAATAAATACACAGTACAAGGACAAAACTGATCCATCCAGCCGCCTGGTAACATAACATAAAGATAAACTGATCCATCCAGCTGCCTTATAACATAACATAAAGATAAACTGATCCATCCAGCCGCCTGATAACATAACATAAAGATAAACTGATCCATCCAGCCGCCTGGTAACATAACATAAAGATAAACTGATCCATCCAGCCGCCTTATAACATAACATAAAGATAAACTGATCCATCCAGCCGCCTGATAACATAACATAAAGATAAACTGAACCATCCAGCCGCCTGGTAACATAACATAAAGTTAAACTGATCCATCCAGCCGCCTGATAACATAACATAAAGATAAACTGATCCATCCAGCCACCTGATAACATAACATAAAGATAAACTGATCCATCCAGCCGCCTGATAACATAACATAAAGTTAAACTGATCCATCCAGCCGCCTGATAACATAACATAAAGATAAACTGATCCATCCAGCTGCCTTATAACATAACATAAAGATAAACTGATCCATCCAGCCGCCTGATAACATAACATAAAGATAAACTGAACCATCCAGCCGCCTGGTACCATAACATAAAGTTAAACTGATCCATCCAGCTGCCTTATAACATAACATAAAGATAAAGTGATGGAAGTTCATACCATACTTTTAGGAATTGACCATTGATTCCCACCTGGGTTCTTTTGTTATCATAAACAAGATAGTGTTTCAGTTTATAATTAGTAAATCTACCTTTATTACTCTTAACACAATTATTTCATTTACATTTAAGTGGTTCAGTCAAATATTATTATTATTAAATTGTAAATCCAGAATGATTCCAACTATTGTGGCTCAAGACAATCCTGACTATGATTTACTTTTGAATAATTACGAGTTCCTTTACATCAAGCTTGCTCACCTTTACATCAAACTTGCTCACCTTTACATCAAGCTTGCTCGCTCACCTTTACATGAAACTTACTCTATTGGGAAGACTCCTTGATCTACCAATAAATACAGTTTAATATTTTCTTCAAGGTCAAAGAAGGTTTTTTTTTTTAATTACAGTTAAAGGATCAGCTGATTGTACGATGGGGTAACTTACAATGATCAGTACCATGATCACATTTATCAAGTTGTTTTGTAATGAGATATTTTTTTGAACATGAAACCAAAACAAAAGGAACTATTTGAATCTCTTAAATATTAGTTTAGTACTAAGTCCTAGCTTCTGTGTTCCAGGAGGACGATACTCTACTTCCGATTCAGCCAATGAAACCCCTAGTATCGCTTTGTGTTCCATCAACTTGTACCTATAAAGACGTAGAGACACACATGAATGTAGCACTGGAACAGCTAAATGGAACTGCCAGACTTAACAGTAGAAGTTGTTCCACACGAAATCCAGAGTCTTGGGAGACCAAAGACTTCGCGGCAGTGTAAGTGTCTCTGTTTAAAACCAAAACATCAATCTGTTTAACACTTTTGGACTTATTTCTAGCCATATTTTATTTATTGTTATGTTTGTTTCTTTTACCTTATAGTTTTCGGAGTACTTGTAATATAAACTTCGATTTTCTCAAATATTAATTTCAAATTTTAAGGAAACTTCCTTAAGGAACCAAACAAAAAGTGTTATTATAACCCCAACCTAACCAAACCTATACCTTAATTCATGTTAAGTCTTTGTAATTCTTCACTCGCAACTTGTTCTAACAAATAAACTAAAAAGTTATTCATCACAGTAATTGAATTTATAAAATTATAAACATTGAACTATAAATTGTACACAAACACTTGAGTCGTCCAATTCTAAAACTCAAATTTACAAAAGACTTTTCTTTTTTTCAGGATAAAAAAATCTGTTACAACTGTAATAATATCTAAAAAAAAAACAAAATTTATGTTTATACCACTAACATAATTCTTTACATTTTAAATAAATATCTTACTATGAAATGAGAAGTATGTAAAATTTGGATTAAGAACGAGGATTTAGTAAGTTTTGGAAAAGTACACAATGGATTGGAATAGATTTGTTGCAGCATTGTTATAATTTCCAGTCTAGGCTTACTTCTTTAAATGAAAAGATTACAAAACAGGTTTTAAGATATTTTTTTATTTAAATTGGTAGAAAACATAAATTATTGTAATAGTATAAAAGTGATTAAATATTAAGCTTGACTTGTGAGATAATATTAGATAGAATAAATCTCAAACACAAGATCTCACAAAAATTAAGCTTACTTAATCAAACACGTTTCAACGACAAAGTCGCCATCCTCAGTGATACATGAGCTACAATAACTAAGTTTTTTTTTTTATGGAATCTAAAGTGTTTTTTTAATGTAGCTCATGTATCACTGAGAATGGCAACTTTGTCGTTGAAACTTAATTTTTGTGTGATCTTATGTTCGAGATTTATTCTATCTATAAAAGTAATTAACAAATTAGTTTAAAAATTCGTTCTTATAAGGTTTTAAGTAAGAACTGATTGTGCATCATGTTGACGCAGGCTGTCGAATAGAGACAAAGCTAGATCGCCCACTCTCAGCCATCTCTCTACTACTCTGCCAGTACGTTTCAACTATATGTCTGTATTGGTTGTTTGGTTACGCTCCATCATGTTAAGTAATAACCCCGCCAATTGCAAAGTGTGTTCTGTTTTTTGGTTTTTAAACGCAAAAACGTCTGTCTTGTTGAAATTTATCGACAAATTGTTGTAATGGGGAAGGTGTAATGAATGATGGAAATGTGGGTAAGTTGTGTAGACTGTTCAATGAAGGAAGGTCAAATGTTCATTTTGAGTATAGATTTGGACAACCTACTGTCATCAGGCGCTTCAATATTGACAAGCTTCATTAAAATTTCCCTGAAGATTCAAGATCAGTAATTTATGAAATTGTTACTATATAATAAACTTTAATATAAAAAAATAATGGTGGCAAAAATGTTGGCGGAAGAACACAAAATAAAGTGTTTGACACATCCTTTGTCATTTCTGGAGCTCTATGTCAAGGACCGTGGTGAGTTCTTGTGACTGATGATGAAACTTAGATTACTTAGAATACTCCAGAGACTAAACGACAACCCAGTGAGTGGTATCATTCATATTCTCTGTCCAAACCACGAAACAATAACCAACAACACGGAAAATCATGACCACAGTTTTCTGGGACCGGAAAGGCGTTCTTTTGATACACTTCCTGCAAAGAGAGTAAATACTAAGAAGTATTATTAAAGCTTAGGTGCATCATTCAAAATCTCCATCGAGGACTACTCTCAAGTGGTATCATTCTGTTTCGTGACACATGTTGTGCTAAGGACAAATATGCAACTGGACAAGTTTCAATGGGAATTACTGGACAATCCATCCCCCCCAACCCAGTAATGATTTAACTCCATTAGACTTTCATTTATTTTACAAAACTTAAGGATTTTCTTGGTGAAAAGTAACTGGAGAGTAATGACGTGTTGAATGAAACTGGTGACAGGGCAATTGAACAGGCGGCAAGGTGTTTTGATGGCGGTAACCAAAAGCTGAAGCCATGATTAAACAAGTGTTTTGATATTACATAGAAATATAAAATAATGTTTATATTTCAATTTTTTAAAAGTTAAACTTTTTCTTGTTGTTACAAAATGGTTCTTACTTACAAAACGACTTGCGTCTATTCTAATAGTTTATACAAAAAATGCCCCATTTATAATCAAAACATTATCTTCCATTGGTTCATCTTCATAACTTTGGTCTACCTCAGTTCCAGGAACTGTAGATCATCGACAGAACCATCAACCTTCTGATTATTCATATTAGGGCATTTCTTGAGACATTTATAACTCAATGATTCCAGCGACATCCAAGTGCTTTCTTACGTCTCTTATTTTCTTTATTATTTCAATATATTGAATAGAGTTTTTTCTTAGAGGTTTTAAATTTTTCAACCTTTCTTTGCTACTGTACAAGGAGCCCCTAAGTCTGTTGCATATGATACTTTTCCTTACAGTAAACCATTTTTATACCATAACCTAACCTAACCTAACCTAAGCCATTTTTGTTTCTCTCGTCAATGTGAACTGTTTACAAGGAAAAAATGTTTAATACCAGTTGATAGGCTTCTTTACTGCAACGTCTGTTGCTTCCTTTCAGTTTTCAACCTCAAAATCTAAAGATTTGAAAAAATTGATCTGTGAGAATAATGGTATCAACTTTTTTATCAATCATTCCAAACACTCTATCTGGGGATATGTAAGAGTGTCCTAAAACTGCAGAATTTAAAAGATTTTCCTAAGCGCTTCTGTTAATAGCCAGTTCAACAAAGCTGTGATTAAAATGTAGTTTATGTTCTGTCCACCAGGACCAGTAAATAACCTTATGATACCAAGTGCATGTGTTAACGATGTATACAAAAGGCTATTTCACTCATCTTTTTTGACATTCCACTTTCATCCAAGTACAAATAAATGTTTTTTTAGGTGTTTTAGCTGAGTGAGAACCTAAACACAATGTAAAATTATTGACATAAAACTGTTGTATCTTGATCTGTCATTTCCAATTTTTTTTTTTTTTTTTGACAGTTAAGTTACTATAAGTTAAAGAATTCTCTCATCTTCTGTTAATAGTTCAAAAAACATTTTCCTCCTCTTCTAATGTACTGCTAATTCATCTCTCAGCAAACCTTTATCTTCTGGATCAACAGACGATTTGATTCTTTTCTTCAGTTAATTACGCTTAGGACACTGGTTGGTTGCTGGGGATCCGAATCTAACGAATACCTTCCTAAGATATTTATATTTAACTTTTAGTGCAACGCAATAATCAGATACCGGTATATGAACATAAATATAATCCAATCAAAAATTATAAAACAAAAACAGAACCGGTTCCAACTTCCATCTCCCCCCCCCCAAAAAACAACTAAAAACACACAAGCATAATATAGATATATATAAATCTAAAACTAACATAGAAAGAAAAATATCTGCATAAAGATACACGCATACATGTATTTGCGACATGTATATCGAAAATGTTTAATATACACATCTTCGAGGTTTGTTACCGACATCAAGAAAGTAACAATTACGAGGTTCATAAAACCTGTGTTTTAAACAAACTTACTCTACTGGATAAGACTACTTGATCTACCAATACAATTTAACAATCCTACATAGGAACCTAGAAGGTATACGAAACCAACTTTTAGGCGTTACATTAAGAAAATCTGCTTGTATTACATTGTATGATGGAACTGGGAAAGATCAAATGTATATAGTTTTTTAGATTAGGTCCTAAATGGAGACCTAATATTGTTTTTATTGTTATTTTCTCTCTCCTGTCTTTGTTTAAATTTGTTAAATTATTAAATCCTTCCGATTATAAATGTGTGTTCTCTGATCATTTTAAAGTTTATTAGTTTTCTGCAATAGTTTGTCACTTAAATTTCTACTAACAACAGCAAATTGTATTCTTGACATGGGATAATTGATGTTTTGACTTTGATAGAAATAACATTATTTATAATGCAAACTTTGTATTCCAGTCGGGCGAAGCCACACACAAAGGCCGATTTCAACGCAGCTGACAAAACTAATCGGGAATATAATACCACAGTTGATATGTAATTTACTTCTGTTTACAGTTCCATCATTGGTGGAATCCTAGGCCTTGTCTTGCTGTCGACGCTCTATGACTATTTCAATTACAGCAATACAAAAGTTAAGCGTCTCTTATTAGCAGGTTTTACTCACCCAGTAGAAGTATACTGTAGATTTGGTAAACGTCAAAAGTGTAGTGTTTTTTGACTGATCAATTAACTCTTATGTCGTCAGGAAATTGAAAAAATGATTTTCGACACATCGTCTATCCATCGTCGTCTGTACGGATACATGATATCTGCAACAAATAAAAAGATAGGGACATAAAATTTGACGTAAGGGATTATAGTGTGTTCATATAGAACACAACTTAAATGTTTAATTTACGCCCATTTTAAACAGTTGTTTGTTCATATCTCTTGTATTATTACGAGATTATCAAACGGGGTATGCGGCCTCACTCTAACACACTTGCAACCACACAGGCGCGCAGAATATTAGTACCTGCCGTGGGCCACCCGCATGACTTATCTACTGTGCTCACTTGATCAAACTTTCATTTATTTAATTTGATATTTTAAAATAAAATCTGTAATATATTTTAATCCCACACGAGACCAAACAATGTATAATTTACTTTAATAGAGTCCAAAATGAACAATGTTTGCTATAATTAATTTTCTAAAAACACAACCTAAATATTGTTTTTTTAATCTTCAGTAATATACTTCTAATAATCACCCTTTTTATAAAATTTAATATGTGAATTAGGTTTAACTAACCATTGAATATGCTATGAAAAAATGGCCAAAAATTTTCAAAATAACACAGGATTGAAACAGTTTTACAGTACTTAATTCTTCCCTATAAATCATCTGAGCAACTCACTATGATTTGCATGTAATAATACCAAGGCTAATATCACCAATCAAGTATTTCATACAACAAAAAATATAAAACTAAAGTAGTTTTCTTTCATGTCCTTTTACCATCTGATTATTTTTTAATTAATATAATTATTTCCTGTCTATTTTTGTTGCAGTTAAAAGCACAAGTCTACTCTCTTCCTTTTCTCTCTACAGGAACATACCAAAGCTAAGTACAAGACGAAGTAGTGATGAGCTATCATCAATCAATGGACTCAGATTCATCGCTATCGTCTGGATTGTAATTAGGCACAGATACATCATCGGCTTTTCTGTCCCCAACTTTGGTCTAACTAAGCAAGAAATTGTAAGTTATTTATAGTAGAAAATAGCAAAAATATATGTATGACTTGGTTTTTATGATAACTTGCTAGTACCATTGGTTTTCCATACTAAATAGATTACCTATCTCATCTCCAAAACATGTTACCATCAGTAGTGAGTCATTTATAATGAGTACGAGTTTAGGAATCCCGAAGGAACCCAGATGGATCTGACTTCTTTCATGTGGTTGTCCTCCGAACGGCCAATATTCTGAGCACTGCATCTCCAATTGACAAGGGTTTGACATATCTAGAGGTTATCCGCTGAGCGACACATTCTTTCGCTTCCTGTAATCTTATACATGTTGGTAACTGACACTCTGCCTAAATATTTATTACGTTTGTCAATGGTACATAGGCCAACATTCTTAGATTTATGATAGTATTAATACACAAAAACATGTTTCAATAAATTAATCTTTTCAGGAAAAAACAGCAATATCTGTTTTAAACTTTGAATTATATACTTTTTTTTAATTTTTGAAAGTAAATTTTAGAAACTCAAGTAAGGTGACTAAACATATCACCTAACCTAATCTATGATGGGGTGTCTGGAAATATTTTTTAGCAGAAAAACATAGCGCTCAGCGGAAACCCCCATTTTCCTAGACCTACCTTCTGACCTTTGTAAACTGAAGACATTCAAACCATGGCCGCTCGGAAGAACCTTTCATTTCTTCACGCTTGTTCTTTTCTGACCCTGACACTATTAGAGTATTCGAGCTCTACAGGTCTTTATTTTATGTTATTGTTGTCCTTTTTCATATAAAGCGATGATGACCTAATAAAGTTTTTCCCCTTTAAGTAAACAACAAACAAAAATCCAAAGTATGATTTAAAACTCAGAATCTAGTGCACCATCTAACGACCTTTCTAGTAACTTTGAGACGTACCCACATAATTACAACTACTCATATTATTATTAATATGGCATAGTCGGATATTTGCCATCTGTACAGCCGTCTTTAGTCTTACTACTTTCTTATGAAAATGTAAAGATAAATTGATGATGCATGAATTTGTCTATAAACATCCAAACTGTCATTTGTAGAAAACACAAATTTTATATTGTCAATATTACCTGATGCTATTTATATATGAACAGAAGGTAAAACACTACTTTAAGCTAAAGTAGTTGGAAACAGTCAATAGATGTCAATGATTTTTTGTTTTCTACAACTTAGTAGTTTTAAAAATGATATTCTTACACACTGACATTGTAGTAGCTGAAATCTTTCCTCTAGTCCATATCTCATGATTACAGTTTCTTCAATCCATGAACAAGTATCTATATGTGTTAATGTTTCTGTTACAGTACTTACAAGATTGGTCCATGGCACCCGTTCACAGCCTCATGTTAGGAGTTGAAATCTTTCTTCTACTTTCTGGTCTCCTCGTCACTTACAACTTTCTCAAATCCATGGAAGACCACAAAAGCTTTAATGTACCTAAATTTTACTTCCATCGATACATCAGGTATTTACAACATAAAATCTTGCTTATAAATTTTTCTTGTTATATATATATAACAAGGAGAGAGAGAGAGAGAGAGAGTGTGTGAGCAGCTGTAATATTCAAAGAATATTCTATACAACAAATAAAATTATGTCTAGGATAACACCGGTTTATGCAATGATGATCCTTGTGGATGGAATCATCCTTTACCATCTCTCTGATGGGCCTGTGTGGAAGAGATTGACAGGTCCTCACAGAGACATCTGCACTAAGAACTGGTTACCAGGACTCCTCTACATTAGCAACTACTATTATATCAGCTCATTCCGCACAGTAAGACTCATTTTTTTGTATTCTAATATAGAAAAATATTCATTATGTAAATGTACACATCTCTTTATACCTTTACATACTCTAAACTTTATTTGTTTTAGCACAAAGATTTCATCCAGTATTATCTATTATTCTTATTTTATTATTCAAATCGCTTTTATCTTCAATTTTGTTTTACACCATATTTGACACAACTTTAAAAAATTTAAAAATGAATATAAAAATAGCCTTAAAACATTATTGTTAAAAGTTTAACTTTCCTAAATTCATCTTAATCGAGTTCCATAAAATTTTGATGTAATGGGATAGTACAGTAATATAAAAAATTACAGTTTACTGTAGGTTCAAACAATATTATTAAACCAATAGTTGTGTCAACTCTCTGGTACAAATAACAGATATTACTCCTTACCCCTGCTATCTTTTTAATGGATAGTACATAATTTAAGCATATTAATATCAATAACTTTTATGTTCCATTGTGTGTTCCCTGTGCTCCTGATACTTTTCTTATGGTACCTTAGCATGGGCTACCTTGCCTTCACTTATACAAAATAATATCCACTAACACCAATACCTTATTTTCTTGTGTGCCTTAAATAAAAATTGCACTTTTAAACTTTTCTGTCCCTGATATTTTTTGGCTTAGGTTCATGAAACAATAATATCAATAAAGTTTATTGGTTATGTTTATTTTTCATTTTGTTTAAAATATAAACAATCTGACCACCAAACTTCTCTGTTCCTAATATTTTTATAATTATATGAATTACTTAGACTTAGCCTGTAAAATAATAATATCCACTAAATTTCTAACACTAATGCTCACTTTCTGTGATACAAATATTTAGTTTAATCTGCTATCTCCTCTTCTCCTGATACTTTTATAATGGTACCTTTGGTTGGACTAGACTTCATCTATGAAATACTAATTAATATCCACTGTAATTGTAAGCCATTATTAAACATTAGTTCTGCTCCTAATACTAACTACCCTTCATCTGTGACTTAATATTCACTAATTACTACAAACACTAATGATTATTTTCCTAGTATGCCACTAACAAACAATTGCATCACTTCTCATCTGCTCCTGATACTTTCTTGATGGTACCTTACCATGAACCTTCATCTGTGAAATAATATACACTAATTACTAACACTAATGCTTATTTTCCTTGTGTGCCACTAATCAACATTTGCATCACTTCTCCTCTGCTCCTGATACTTTCTTGATGCTACCTTACCATGAACTATCTAACCTTCATCTGTGAAATAATATTCATTAATGCTTATTTTCAATGTGTACCATCCATAAATTTTGTATCTCTTA
Organism: Aphrophora alni; assembly: GCA_963513935.1. NCBI lineage: Eukaryota > Metazoa > Arthropoda > Insecta > Hemiptera > Aphrophoridae > Aphrophora > Aphrophora alni. Next base: position 19,902,637 of record OY740779.1, read on the forward strand.
ACTCCTCTGCTTCTGACACTTTCTTAATGCTTCCTAGCTTTCATCTGTGAAATAATATTCACTAATACCCATTTTCCACTATGTTTCAAAGATAACAATACATCATGACTCCTTTGTTCCTGATAGCTTTCACTAAGAATATAAATCGATCTTAATATTAATTTTCCGTTGTGTCACATATAAACAATCCTACCTCTTCAGATCCTGATACTTTTCAATTGATAGCACAGCAAAGGTTTTACCTATTAAACATCCAATGTCCACTAATTTCTAAAAGTAATATTTATTTTTCAGTGTGTGCCACAGACGTGGTACTTAAGTACAGATATGCAGTTGTACTTTATTTCTCCTCTACTCCTGATACCACTACACAAGAGACCAAAACTTGGACTCAGCCTTATCTTTGCTTGTTTTGCAGCTACAATTTCAGCATCTTTCATCAATGCCAACTACTATCAATTAAAAACAGGATCTCTGATAACTACGTAAGTTTGTTTATATACATGGGCGTCATCGCCGGGGGGACGCGTCCCCTCCAATATTTGAGATGTAAAAATATTTTTGCTAAAAACAAATGATTTACTTAAAACCTTAAAAGGTAAACATCGGGCTTTGTCTTTACTAGGGTTTTTAACATTACATTTCTGTTACAAACGCATAAATAAATGCATAAAAACGATGTTTTGAGAAGTTTAATTTTAAAAAATTTCCATACACCCAGACCCCCGTAATATGTCCCCCCCCCCAATAATGAACTGGTGATGACGCCCATGTTTATATAAATACTAAAAATTTAAGATTTTTTAAAAATTAGTTTGTTTATAAAATTTTCTTTTTTTTAAGTCTTAAAAATGTTTCTATTATTATTACTAAGTAAAATGTTCAAGAATAATTTATAATAGAATATCATTTTCTAATGCATGGGATAATTTGTGTCAATCTGGTACCTAATTACAGATATGTATTACATTGTATGAGGTAAGTACCATGAGTGTATGAGAAGGATTACAGTGGTTATATTTACAGCAAATTTGAATGTTGCAAGTGTCTCGGGTTGTGCAGAATAAAATTTTTTTTTCTATATTTCAGTACAAGAAAGACCGAGAGGAATTTTGATCTGGAATACACAAAAACGCATCTCAGATCAGCGTCATACTTCCTTGGGCTGGCGTTGGGATACTTTGTGTACAAGTATAAACAAGGACTGCTTAAAGTTAACTTGTCTAAGGTATGAAATTAAAGTATGGCATACTTCATTTATTTTATCCGTGGACAATCTACACTTTGTATGGCCATATCCATAATTTAACTTTGTACAATACATCAATTAACAAGTTTATGGAACCATCATGGTACTTACCCAGCCCATTTGTTACACAGGTTTTCTGAATATGACATCCAATGACCCAATAACAATATGAATGAAGTAATCCACAAACCAAAAATAAAACACTAATGCATTAGAAAGTTTAATAAACCCTTATGTACATTTTGGTAACAAATCAGAGGGATATAAACCAATACTAAACTAAATGTGACAGTGAAATGACTTATAAAGGGTCAAGCTCTCCCCCCCCCCTCCATTGGTCAAACAGGTTTCCCTGCCTCAGATTTCCCTGTCTCAATATCACAATTAGTGTAGTATTGATTTATATACCTCTGAATATGATAGCTATGTTACCGAAACGTACATAAGGATTTTTTAAACTTCTAATATTAACTGTGTTAGTGTTTTATTTGTATTTTGAGGATTACTTCTTTCATATTACAATGTTGAATTATAATTGTGTATAATTGTACTCTCTTGACATAGACTAGACCCTAACGGGCTTCGTAGATGTGTAATCTTAAGTCTCCACTAGCTTATCTCGTATCGATGTCTCGGCCATAGCGGGCCATGAAGTTGTACATATTTCAAAAAGCCTCCACTTGGTCCTGGATCTTAGAGCTGTACAAATATCACATTTTTTTGAGAAATCAGGGTTTGAAATTACATTTTTGACAATAACTTCGCTACTTGTCATCGTACAGAGACGGGGTTGGTACCATTCAGAATTCAAATCCATAAATTTCTACATAATTGTGTATGTTATAAATTGAATAATACACGAAATACTAACAAAAACCGTTTAATCCCACCATGTTCAAATCAATTTTCCTGAATTTCAATATGTTTCTATATAAGAAAACTACCGCCTATAGTTTTATATATCGAGTTCTCTGTTTTTATTTTTATTTTTGTGGCCGCTATTATGCTTACGTACCGATGATGGATGGACGGCATGTCGAAAATAGCTTTTTCAGTTTCCTGAGGCCATAAAATGAAGAAAATCAGTCAAAAAATGAAGGTAAAATGTTTTGTCAATTAACAAACTTACCCTATACTTCGTAACTGGGAAAGTGAAAAACGATAAAAAACATTCTCAAACACCCATCAACAAAACCAAAGGAGTTCCTCATATCAAAGGATCCTAGCTGGAGTGACACCTTTAAGGTTATACTTTGGGTTGATCCCACACTTTCATCTTCCTTACAACATCTCTCTCGATCGACTCTTATTCTTTTCCATCCGTGGCACTATTAGAGTATTCCAGGGATATTCTTTATTATTTTATGTTTTATGATATTCATTTCTTCCATTTACTTACCTAGTATAGGGTAAACATGGCAAGAGCAAAAATGTTGACCTTTGTTTCTTGACGTTTCATGGTATCGAGAAAACGAAAAAAATAATTTTCAACATGCCATTTGTCCATTGTCATTGTCGTCTGTACATAATGGCTACAAAAATTGAGTTAGGAAAATTAAATTTTGTATTAAAGACAATAGTGTGCTCATGTAGAACCCTATAGAAATTCAGAAAAATCGAATTGAAAATGTCAAAATGGTGGCCATTATAAGTAGTTGCTTTGTTTATATCTCATGTGTTATAGAACCTTATAATACAAACAATTAGATAAAAATTGTGCATGTAATGGTACCAACCCAACCTCTCTAACGAAATTATTGTTAAAAATATATTTTCGAACCTTGATCTCACAAGAAAATGTGATATTTGTATAGTTACGAAATCCCGCAGGACTGCGTCACAACATGAGCATAACTAGTAAAGGCTCCTTCATATATGTAAAACTCAAGGCCTACCAGGGCCGTGTTTTTGACCCACACGAAGCGAGTGTACGAGGCTTGTTAGGGCTGATGTCAAGAAATTATATATGTAATTGCTAAGTTCAGAAAACCTGTGTAACAACTGTTTGTAACAAACAAACACCCTACTGGATAAGACACCTTGATCTACCAATACAATTTAACATTTCCTACAAGGCTAAAGAAACCAACTTTTATGCGTTACATTTAGAGGATCTGTTTGTATTAAATTATATGATGGGCTTGGGTAAGTACCATAATGATATCCATCAACTTGTTATATAATTTTATCACTAATATTATATGAATCTCTAAAACTTAAAAATATTTTGTGTGTGTGTTTTAAATTGTTTACAAATTAACTGAGTCTTGCTGTAACAAAAATCAGCATAATAGGGGTTCTTCTACAATTCCCGATACGAACATTCCAGCAAAAGAAAAAGAAAAGATATATCATATTCCTGATATCTTATTTTCAGGATATATATATATATATATATATATATATGATTATCCTGAAAATATTTAGTTTGTCTGGAATATGAGGAAGATCATAATGGCTAGAATTTCAATATCATAAATTACTAACAATATATTTGTAAAATGTTTTTGTCATTCTTGCAGATTAATGTTTATTTTTCACATCTATTTGCAGAGAACTCTTATGATTGGATGGTTGATTTCTGCTGAACTTATGTTTGGTGTTATTTACACAATTTCTATATTTCAAAACAATGATTATCACGGATCTCAGTTGATTGATTCACTCCACATAGCTCTGTATAGGCCAGTCTTTGCTCTGGGAGTTGTATGGGTCGTATTCATGGGTATAACAGGCAATGGAGGTGAGTTTTAAGTACCTGTTAATTCTACATCATGTCTATATAGTACATTATAACTATTTTATAAGGTGATGATGACTGAGAGGTTTTTTGCATTTAAAAAACAAACAATTTCTTTGTTGTTTGAAGGACTAAAAATCCCTCGGTCATCATTGTCTTAAAAAGATGATAAAAAAGACTCTTTTAGCCCTTGAATAGTCTAATAGCATCAATAATTGGAAAAGTGCAACAATTAGGCAAGAGAGCCCTCTTAGGAAAGATGAAAGAGACGAATATAAAACAAGACTAAATGAAAAAAGCTGTAGGTACAGTTAGGATCCTTAGGATTAACCACACTCATGTTCACTATAAGCTCCTGAGGGATATGCATAATATTACAGGAGCTACAATTTAAAGATCAAATCATAAGATTTATTCAAATGAAATATTTTCTTATAACAATGGAAAAAACTCGGAAATGGAGAAACAATGGAGGAAGAGGTATCGAGTGGTCGTAGAATTTAATGAATGTGCAACACAGTTTCGCAGAGTTGTAAGAGAGCTGTCTCAACATGGAAAGAAATTTAATGAATTTTATAGGATGGGCCCTGAAAGTTTCTATTTCTTATTGCAACTCATGATTTTTCACTATTGACTTTTAATTTGACTATCTTGGTCTTCCATACCAAACCTATCACATCAGTTTTATGGTTCTTTTAGTTTATGATTTTATAAACAAGGTATTTTGTAACATTACTTGTATCTCTAAACTTATTTTGTCACTTTGAATTATCTTACAATACTAAAAGAAGAGATAAGCTGAGTGTGTCAACTATTACATGTATCTTGCGATAGATGTCGTTATCATACTTGTGTACACTTGCTTCGCCACGACAACATGATTTGAAAGCACATTGTTTGTTTCCTATTTTATAAGATAATTATAACATATCGCTTACAACCTTAAGATATCTATCGTAATGCTTTAATGTACAGCCATCCTAGTACAGCTTGCTATAGATGTCATTATCATACTGATAGCTTTGTAACAAAGAGTTGATGTTATTGTGCAAAATAGGCCTATCTCAGTAATTAACTTAATATGTTAATTAATTTTAGCCGTAAGCATGGTTTTCTAGGGAAGGTACATGGATTAACTTAATAGTTAAATTATAACAATTGGCAAAAATAATCCAGTCCAACCAACTAGCATACTGGAAAACCAGCTTTGATAATGAGCTATATAATAATAATTACCAAACCAAATATTGAACTATCAATATCGCCTAGACACAGTTAAGTCTAGTCCTACGACATTTAGGCCTATTAGGCCGAATAACTGTAAAATAGGAAAAATTTCCACATGCCGGTTGTTGGGCTAATAAAAATGGTCTCCCAGGAAACCCCAAGGATGCCACAACGCCAAAAATCAGCCTAACATTATAAATGTGAAACTTATAAACTTAAAATCAGATTCGAGTAATAGAGCAACTATCTTGCTGGACTCGACACAGTGATATTCCAACACTTCCACATTCGTGGTATATCGGGGGAGAGGAAAGAGTGACTGATCGTGTTTTTCTGGCTCCCAAATTAAAGGGGATCACATCACAGTTTAGCTACTATAACACAATTTGAACACACATTGATGATTCATATCTTACAATATAATTATCATGTATCGCTAAAGACCTTAGGATGTGTATTGTATCGCTCTAGTGTGCAGCTCGACTTAGAATTAGGAAAAAGGGAAACTACAATCTGTGCCCTAATGATGGCCACAACTTTCAGGTCCTCTCCTAGGGTTTCGTAGTGAATCATCAATAGACAAGACTCTATAGCAATACCTTCATCAGCACGGTTCCTGATATAAAATCCTGAAAACAGTTGAACAGTATACAGGATCAGGGCTTTCTTTTTACTATATATATATATATATATATATATATATTGAGGAATTTAAACATCCAAACGAATAATAATTTCAAATTCGAAGCATTTCAAATAACCTTTACCTTATTTTTTGTAAGAAATATTTATTATCCTAAATTGAAGATCTTAAAAAAATTAAAAGCACTCACTAAAAATTGATCGCAGCTTCTAGGCGCTAGAGTTGACTAAAACAAGTTGAAGTGTGCCATCATGGTACTTACCCAGCTCATTCAACTAATGTAATACAATCAAATACTGTTAAGATAACGTCCAAAAGTTGATATCCTGAGCCTTGTAGGAAATGTTAAATTGTATTTGGTAGACAAGGGGTCTTATCCAGTAGGGTAAGTTTATTTAAAACAGTTGTTACATAGGTTTTCTGAACCTCGTAATTGTGTATATTATTTCTCACTAAATCAGCATCGGCTTAGGTATGTATATGTTAAAAAGTCTCCACTGTATGTATGTCGGTGATGCTGCCTTCGTAACTACACGAATATCACATTTTCTTGAGAAGTCAGAGTTTGAAATTTACATTTTTAACTTTTTTTTTTTTTTTTTTTTTTTTATCGCCACAGAGAAGTAGGGCTAGTACCATTACATGTAGAATTGAAATCTGCAACTTTTTATTTAATTTAATGTTATAAGTTGAGTAACACACGAGATATGAACCAAAAACTGTTGGCCACCAATTTTAAATTTTCATTTCGATTTTCAGAATTTCAATAGTGTTCTGTATGAGCACATTATTGTTTTTGTTAAGTACAAATTTCATGTTCCTATCTTAATTTTAGGGGTCCCTATATCGTGGCCATACATACAAATGACAACGGATGGACAGCAAGTTGAAAATCACTTTTTTGGTTTCCCGAAGTCATGAAATGTGAACATCAGTAAAAAAAAAAACAGAGGTCGTAATTTTAGTTTATTACCAAACTTGCCCTATACAGTAGAACGTCGATAATTCGGAGGTCAAAAATCCGGACCGTCAATAATCCGGATTCGTCTCTAGCAAGAAATAAAATTGCGTACCTTTTTTATAACTCAAATATGTAGTGTCTGATGTTTTTACTGTACGTTGTACACATGTTGCTGTAAATAAAATACGATACAGTGCTTGAAACTCTACCTACCAATAATAGAAAATAATACAATTTTAAAAACTTTTTTTCTCAAATAGTGCGTGCTGGCCGTTTTTTAATGTAATTTCGATAATCCGGATAATTTGATAATCCGGATGGGGTCCGGTCCCAATTAATTCGGATTATCGACATTCTACTGTACTTCGTATACTGGGTGAGTAAAATACACAAGAATAAAAAGTTTTAAATTAGATAAAAAGATAATATTGCTATTTTAAGAAAATAAGTTGGAATCCATATTGCAAAATAGGGACAATTTTTCAAAATTTTGAAAAAATATTTTCAAATCTTATAAAAGTAGCCATCTTTAATTGACCACCCTCTTTTTTTTTTTTAATTATAATTTTATTGATATGGTTTAATAATTCTAATGTCAGCAGTTTAGTAAAAATTGAGGAAAATTTTGTGATCCTAGGCTTTGGATGAAAAATGTATCTAAATATAGTTGTTTTAACATCATGTGAATAGGGTTTTCCCGCTCCCCTTGACGTCAATCTGTTACAATCTCTCAGGTGCTCAATATAGTGAATACACGCTTGGCAATCCCGAGGGAACCTAGCTCGATCTACCCTATATTTCATGTTTTGGGTTTTATTACTCTCTTTCATCTTTCCTATCAAGTCTCTCTTGACCAAATTTTATTCTATTCCTTACGCTTTTAGAGTATTCGAAAATAGGGTCTTTATTTGATTTTCTTTACTTTGGTTTTTTTAAGAGCGATGATGACCAAGAGGTTTTTCAACTTTAATTATTATAATAATACCAGACGAATACAACAGCTGTTTTTTTACGTATGTAAAAAACCAAAACTTGATTTTCTTTCAATTGTTATTCACATTTCATTTACATAAACTCCTACTAATTCCCTTTTAATTGTTGTTACAAAATTATTTATTTATAAAACTATTATTTGTAATATGTTACAGGGTTTGTCAACAAGATGTTATCTTTGCCTATATTAAAACCTATGGCCACATTAACTTATGGCATATACATGACTCATTTAACTTTCCAGACAATAGAAGTGAGTCGAACCAGAGTGGCTGTTGATTACACGCCTTTTGATTTGGTAAGTTGGCAATATCTTTGTTATATTTATACATAACTGATGGCTTGATTCAGTATAAAGAGAACAAGAATTAATGTATTAAATAATTATTTCAAGTGAAAAATATACAACCTACACTGGAAGCGAGTAGGATAGCACAGTTGGTGGAGCATTGGCAAGTAAAGCCAAAGGTCCTGGGGTCAATTCCTAGTCTAGGTTGTATATTTTTCACTTGAAATATTGATTTAATTAATAATACTAGCTTGGTAAAATATGTATAAGCAGTAAAGTCAATTTAATTAAATACATATGTAAAAGCTGCAAGCCGAGTGTACAGATAAGTTTCAATGTCGTTACCGAGGTGATTGATCTGTTGCAAGTCAATAATTGCAGCAAAAGTAAAGTCAAGTAAGAAGTGTACTTATAATGTCCTAGGTTCGATTCCCAGTCTAAATCGCATATTTTTCACTTGAAATAATTATTTAATAATTAATACTAACTTGGATGTACAAGCGTTAAAAATCAATAAATTAATTGAATTAATGTATACTTAAGATAAAACTACAATACAGGATCGTCGAAAAGCGTTTCCGTAATTTCAATTTTAAATGACATGACTAATCAACCAATCTTAATGATTTCAAACTGTTTAAAAACATTAAGATTGTCAGACCTTGAATCCACAGACTCTATTGCAAAACGGATCATTCAATCACTCATAACCTGGCAGTGGTCACTTTAGTAAACAGGTGTTTTAGGAATATAAAGTTCCAAACTGTGTTGAGAGATAAACAATTTAGCATTATACAATCATGTTTCAAATCCTTCACATTATCGTCCGATGTGGTTGGTCGGACTGGGGATTTCACGATGTCAAAAAAGTCTCAAGATATGCCCATATACCAAATTTAATTAAAATTAGCACACGCAATTATTGAGCTGTAGAGCAAACTGTACAGACATTATTCTAAAAAAAAAACACTTTTGGAAACAGGGTACTTCAAAACGGATATATCGGCAATAAACTAGACATAAATGTTTTGACCTATCACATAACTTTCAACCTAAACTTATTTACATGTGTGAAAGTAAAAAAAAAGAGTATAAAATAGACACCCCTATCTCTCAATAATGTATTTAATAGCATCAGGGTTGGAAGAGAAATAAATTTCACCTGATAGAAAAGATGAAAGAGAGGGATCTAACCAGTGGCGGATTTCCCACTAGGCACTCTAGGTCAGTGCCTAGGGGCGGCACGCTCCAGGGGGCGGAACGGCCGGACGTTTATGAACTGTTCCAATTTAGTAGTCTATATGATTGAAATAATGGCGTTAACATAAAGCACTTGGTAGACCGAGTCTTGCTCGGTAATATTTCATTTTTATCAGTTCATCCAATTACTATAAAACCTTTCAGAGTCATTAAATGTATACACATTTCTTTTAATACTTCATGCAATTTTCATCTCACATTTTGAAATAGTGTTTATTCTGTCAGGAGGCTCTAATTTTTCAAACAGCTGTTATGATTACTTTGTTCCAGTTTTCGTTGTTTATTTCGTTACCAACACACAATATTAAACCGTTTTGACCCTATAATTAATTTATTTACGCAACTAGATGTTGTCTGGCCAAGTAACCTATACTGGATACGTTTTGAAGCAAAAAAAGTTATTTCTAGCACTTTAAAAACATCCTCGGAGCCTGAGATATCAATCAATCAAGGAAACATACATCTTTCTATAATATAGTAGGATATTATGGTATGTGAAGTACTACAGGGGGGCGGCAGTCAGAATAGTACCTAGGGGCGGAACATTTATAAATCTGTCCCTGGATCTAACACAAGACAAGATAAAGAAAAGTGTTAATCCAACTAGGATATTTCAGTACTGCATCACTCGTACTCACTATAAGTGACCCCCTGAGGAGATATTACATTAAAAAAGAATGCCACCAACGGATAGGTAGACAGTCGGACATCATTTTGAAAGCGAGTTTCTAAATATTCAAAATATCGAAAACGCTATTTTGAAATTTTAATACCATCTGTCAGAATACTCTACTTAAAAACTACAAAATAAAAATTGTGAATTAAAAGTTTAAAATGTTTGACCTTTTGCCTTCCTTTAAAAAAAATGAATATATAATTATTTATACTTACAGATGGTGAAAAGTACAACGGACATAGCAGCATCCATTATAGCCGCTGTGGTTATGTTCCTGGCGGTTGAGCCCCCATTTGTAGAGATAGACAAATGGTTATTTTCAAAAGGTAAGTAAATTTAAAATATCTTTTTATTCATTTCAATTCAGTAAATGGATTTTTTAAGTATGGTAACTATTGTTTTCCCTTGGCTACCTTGATCTCTGAAAAGGACTCAAAAAGGAACAGTTTACTTTTCTTAACTTCAATAGGGTTCTAAATGAGCACACTATATCTAATTTTGTGATCTGTCTTTATGTTCGTAAACGCTATCGTGCTTATGTACAGACGACGACAGACGTACGGTATGTCAAAAATCACTCTTTATTTAACCAGTATATGAAGTTTACAGGGTATTCCGCAAAGAGGTCGCAATTTTTGAAATAATATCCCGGATATATGGAAGACTCTACAAACTTGACACTTTCAAGTTATATTACATATATATGTATAAAAAGTAAGTTTGAGTTTCTTTTTTTTTATGGCCAATTAGCATAATGAGGAGGAGCTCCATCATATTATTATTTTAAGGTTGGATATAACAGATATACAGATTGAACACAACTACAAATTGTTTCATTATTGTGTGTTAACAAAACAATTGATCAAGATTCAACAGATGGCAACATACATTTTAATTGCATTGCATTATGAAAGGAAATAGTCCTATCCAAAAGATTAATTTTCTTTTTGTTATTCAGCCAATTTTTATTGACTATAAAAAAATTAAACTCTATAAAAATAAGGTAAAATTAGGAAGAAAATGAATTGTTTATATTTTATTTTATAATATTTTAAGTATTAGCTCTTTTCAGCTAATGTATTTTTTGCCTAATTTTAATTTAGTTACTATAGTTACACAAAAAAAATAACAATGTCTATAGAACAACTTTGATATTACCAAATATCGAAAATTTATTTTATTTTATAAAATGTTAAGTGATAAGTGTTAACATTTCCTACAGGTTTATGTAACCAGTGTTTGGTTATTACATTTAAAGGATCTGTTCGTATTACATTTTATAATGGGGGGCTGATTTTACCATGATGATGAACATTGTCACCCTTATCAATTATTTGTTAAAAGATATTCTAGAAACACACTTACATTGGAACAGAGCCTAAGCTTCCTCTATGTGTGCCATAAACTTGTCCTAAGCTTAAATCATATTAATTAAATGAACTATTTCTCTGTTTTTAGACTGTAAAGAAAAAGAAGAAAATACAGACCTGCCCACTTTACCTGTACACATAACAGAAAAAACTCAACTGTAAAATGTTCAATATATCGTGAATTTTATACCAGTTTGTAAGATATCTTTCTAATGTTCTATTAAAACTAATTTCTTGTAACTAAATTTCTCACCTTTCCGACAAATATTCACCTATTTAAATTAAAATAAAACCTAAACACAATTTCTCACAAATACGTTTATAAAATCAAATGCGTTTCAATGACAATGTTGCCAACTTCAGTGATGCAAGAGCTACAAGAAATTAAACTATAACTGTGAATTAATTAATTATAAATTAATATAAGTATTTGTGAAAAATTGTGTTCAAGATTTACTTTAATTTAAAACATCTCACAACTCAAGTTCAATATTTATTTGCCGTTTGCAAAACGCTAATTTTTATGTCATGAAAGGGATAAAAAAATTAAATACTCTGAATAATAACAACTCCTGTTATTGCAAAAAGTAAGTTTTTATGCCATAATAATTTAACAAATTTTTAAATACTCTAAATAAATAAGAAACATACAACTACTATTATTTGAAAAAGTAAATTATTAGATCATAAAAATGTAAAAATTTTAAGGAATATACAACTCCTATTATTGCAAATTTTTATATCACGAATTTTGCAGACAATGTCTATACGACCTATTCCTTATAAGCCCCTAACTCATAAGAAGTATCGTGAGAAGGTCATCGATGGACTCCTAACTAATTGGGAGAGGTCAAGGACAAAGGTTCGTAGTGGAAGAAGACATAGTAATCGCTTATGTGATAGGCTGTCAGGAAAAATTCATTTTATAGGACAGTTTAAAGATAAATAACAAAAGCCCAATTGTGTTGTATGCAGTATTTTGCCTTTCAAACTGTACCAAAAAAAGAAAGGGCCAATGTAAGAGGAAGCAAACAACTTACTACTTGTAAAGATAATCCACCATTGTGTATAGTTCCATGTTTTGAAACATATCACTCTACAAAACTTTATTTTAAAAAATGTGTAAGTGCACCTAGAACAATCAGGTATAAAAAACAAACAACCTAACACACAAAAATATATACATCTTTAAATTTTAGATACAATTTTTAATTTTAGGGATAGAATATCAGTTTTTTTCAAAAATATATTTTCAATAAAAATATTATTTTGGTTTAGTATTCATAACCAAAAATATAAATTAGGATAATTATTTTAGTAATGAGCAAGTGAAAGTGTAAAACTGTAAATGTGAAGTGTAAATCACCAATGTTGTTTCGTTCATTGATGACAAGAGTATCTTACAAAATGAGTGAATTATTACAAACAAAATAATATAACATGTATAAAGTTAATTAATAAACTATTATAATAATATTTCCTTCACTTTTGATAGAGAAGAACTAAAATATTAATTGATGTATATTTGTTAAATTTTTTTTTAAATTTCCATGTGCATAGCGCTTAAAATCATGTTTTTGGATATAGAAAATGTAAATATTAAAAAAAAATTTTTTTTTTTATTGAAGGATATTACAATAAACAAATTTAAGAAAAAATAATAAATTAAAAAAATGATGCTAAATTGCAAAAGTCAGAGAATTGAACTACTTGAATATTAATATGAAGCGAAAAATTTAAAACACTAATTTGTGTAGTTCTTGCTAGTTCTAACGTGCCCCAAACTTTAATCAGAACCACAAGTTATATAAAATTAATTATGGGCAGTTATTGTAAATTGTACAAGACTTTAACAAAAAATAATTAAACATCATTTTCATAAGGGGAGAAGAATTTTTAATATTTTTTATAATAATTTGTGTCATTTATCACAGGAATATTTGTGCCAAAATTCACTAAAATAGGTTGTCATTTCCGAAAAAATAAAATAAATAACGAGACACTAAGTTTTGGACATTGGATATAAAGGAAAATATATAAAATGAAATTTTTATTTATATTACATGATAGAAAGTACCTGATGGTCCTAATTTCGCTCTTAAAATAAAGATATTTATCTATATACTATAATATAAACAATTTAGTTTGTCTTTCTAGTAGTTTAAAATAGGTTCATTGCATAATAAGCAATAGAACGCATAAGCATACCTGCCAACTTCAAGTTAAGTTAAAATGAAAATATTAAGTCATAACTAGGTTATATTATCCTATAACTACCTTACATGCTTAATATGAGTATATTTTTGTTAGCAACTCTGTATATTTTCAAAAGTCTACGAGTTTTGAGAATGCCTCCTGAAAGACTGCCCAATCAAATGCTTGTGTAAAAATGAGAAGTATAAGGAAAGAGAAAGACCTAGGATTCATGATGTGAAATATCATGCAGATAAGGAACTGAAGAGAGATCCACAGACAGATGGGAATGAAAATGAATAGTAGAGGAAACCAAAGACCTGTAGAACATTTGAAATAAGTGTAAAGGTTGGCAAGGTATCATCGATGGGAATCTAATTTTTAAAATAATAAAAACAGAACAGATAATAGTCCTACAACTATAGAAAATAAATTTTAATATCTACACAATTTTAACCATATGATTTTTATGATGTTTTCTAAGCGAACTCGGATCCGACGCAGTATAATTACATTCAGAACATTTAAACGGTTTTTCCCCACTATGAATCCTACCATGTCTTTTAAGCGAACTCGGGAATTGTGTAGAATATTCACACTGCGCACATTTAAAAGGTTTATCATTGGTATGAATAACTACATGTCTCTTAAATATACTCAAATGTGATGCAGAGAAATCACATTCTCCACACTTAAATCGATTTTCTCCAGTATGAATTTTAACATGTCGTTCAAGTTTACTTAAACCTAATGTAGTATAATCACACAGCGTACACTTATAAGGTTCCTGCAAAGAATGACTTCTTTTAATGTGTCTTTTAAGTGTACTCATTTGTGATGCAGAATATTCACAATTTGGACACATGTAAGGTTTTACACCAGTATGAACACTAATATGACGTTTAAGTGTACTTGATTTTGAAGCAGAATAATCACATTCTGTACACTTGAAAGGTTTTTCTCCAGTGTGCACTCTAAAGTGGCTTCTCAGCGCACTTGGATCTGAAAAACACGAATCACACTCGGAACATTTATAAGGTTTTTCTCCAGTATGTACTCTCAGATGGACTTCTAACCTTCTTCTTCTTGCTGTAGAATAACTACAATGTGTACACTCGAAAGGCTTTTCCTTAGTACCAATGATTATGTGTACTACAGGTTTATCTAGTTGTTTACAACCAATTACGTGTTCTTGAAGTAAATCGTGTGTTGTGTACTCGCTACCACAGTTTTCACACAAAAACGGCATATCTGAAAATTGTAATTATTTCTTATTAGAGTAGAAACATCGTTTACTAAACATAAACCCTCACATACAAAATATTGTTCTCAAAACTTTTCTCATTTCTTTTTCTTGTTGTTTAAAAGGAAAACCTCTCGGTCATCATCACTTTATAAAAATTAAAAAAAGAAAGAAAAGAATAGCTCTTAAATACTCTAATAGCATCAGAGTCAGAAGAGAACAAAAGTTGGTCAAGAAAGATCTTAAATGAAACGGAGATGTAATACAAGACTACATGAAAAAGGTGAAGATCTAGCTGGGTCGTTCTATACTCCACACCTATACTCACTATGGATGAGCCCTTAAGGGGAAAACATACAAATAAATCCCAACGCCTACACACAAACAGAAATAAAAAACCAAGAGAGGGAGGAATTAAATAAACTGTTCAATACCATTGCACTAACTTTCACACAAATCCAAGTACAAAAACGAGCAACAATATTTATCGTCATGTGTTTAAATATTACTTTTAGAAAACAAAAACAAGTTGTTGGTAATTATTCAGCCTCATCATACAACACAAACTTCGCTAACTCCCATCATACAATGGACTGATAGCATTGCATGCAGAATTGAAATACCCACTTTAGGGGGGGGGGGGTTATTAACTGTAAAAGTTGTTAATTTTTATGACATATTCACGGATTACTCTATTGATCTTCTGGCATCCCAATGTAGCATATTTAATTTAGTGTCTTATAAATTGAAAAACACACAAGATATGAAAAAAAAATCTTTAAAATACCAAACATTTTCAAATTGATTTTACTAAATTTCAATAAAGTTCTACATGAGCACACTATAGTCCCTATATCAAATTTGACGTTTCTACCTCAACTTTTGTGGATACCATGCATGCATATAGACGACATGTTGAAAATCACTTTTCGGTTTCATGAAGCCATGAAACATGATGATCAGTTAAAAACCAAAGGTTGAAAATTTTTATGATTACTGAACTTTTACCTCTATTCTTCCGTATACTGTACAAAAAGAATGTTCATACTAAAGTTTAAAAAAATGTAAACTCAGAAAACGGTTTTAAATCTTTACTACAGCTATAGCTGTCTCAATATGTCACAGATTTACATCAAATTTTATAAAACCATTGTAATTTATAAAGAATAGAAAATATCATAAGACAAATATTTCTTAATTTAAAAATCAATATTTTACTGATTTTATAAAAATTTTGAGTGAGAGACTTTTCTCACATAAAACTCTACCTCCTACCATCCCTAAGCACCGATAATCATAATATACATTTCATTCAAATTCAGTAAAATAAAATGTTATAAAGCGATGTGGACAGAATTATTTCCTAATTCACATCTTCCTTATATCTCAGAATGTAATAAAGCTACAGGGTTGTATAAGAGCTCCAAATTGTTCCTGTCTTTTAAAGCTAAACAACAAAAAAATTAGTTTAGGCACTGAGAAAGAAAGATATGAGAAATTGAAACTACTGAAATGAGGATTCTTAGATCCGTTAAAAGCTGCACAAGGATAGATGAAATAGTTATATTAACAAGAACTGGAGTTCCTTTCTATAACAGAACAAGTGTCTCTATATAAAGATAAATGGAGGGATCATGTGATGAGAATGGAAGATAGAGGATTCCAAAGCAGGTGATGACATATAAACCTAGTGACAAGAGAAGTTTAGGAAGACAAAGGACAAGATGGTAAAGCCGAAACAGGCAGTTTGCCTAAACCTAGATTGATAGACAATGAAAACGACTGTATAAAAGACTGCTAGGCACTACGATAGTTCGGTGTAACGTATGTGTTCCAAGGGTTCAAACCCAATACATTTTTCTGCTTAATTACCATTAAAATTGCTTATTTATGCAATCCCTATATAATGGTACACACAGACAATTAAATCACTTAATTTTATTAACAATATCTAATCTCTAATATTAAACATAAAAAGAATATGATCAACTATCTATACTGTGGCCAATCACCGAAGGCGGCTGGGCTACATGGAGTCACTCACTAACACAAACACACATGCACCAGACCCGACTCACTCTCACTCGGCACATCACCAAAGGCGGCTGGGATACATGGAGTCGCTCACTAACACAAACACACATGCACCAGACCCGACTCACTCTCACTCGGCACATCACCAAAGGTGGCTGGGATACATGGAGTCGCTCACTAACACAAACACACATGCATCAGACCCAACTCACTCTCACTCGGCACATCATCAAAGGCGGCTGGGATACATGGAGTCGCTCACTAACACAAACACACATGCACCAGACCCAACTCACCCTCGCTCGGCACACAATGGTCACAGTCTGAATCACTAAGTTGACATTCCAGTATCAAAACAAACTTTTTTAAATTTTAAACCCATTACAACAATATTCAAATTCCTAGTAATTTTTTTTTTTTTAATTATATCAAACACAGTGTAGTGTGTACATTACAAACCAAAACTATTTAATTTAATACTTTAATGCATTAAATAAATAATATTTGGATTCTATTTAACATTTAGAAAAGAACGGCAAACGCTGTTTATTTATGACTTTTTTTTTACGGTTTTGATCATAACATTATATTAACATTAATTTTTGCACTACTTCTTCTCATTTTTTGAAAATCTGATCTCACATAACTTCTATACAGCAACAGAACTATCTATCAAATTTGGGAAATTTCCTGATAAGACATTTTCAAGAAAATTTCTAACATTATAACAAAATTCTCAATTATTATTTTGATGTGACCAAAGATATTTAATTGTGATATTTTAAATAACACATTTTTCCATTTTGTTTTCTACTAGTATTTTTTAAATTATTTTACTTTGTTGTGAAAATAAAGTTTTTGGAGATTACAAATTCAAAAAACTTAGTAATTTTCCATAGTATATAAAATATATATATATATATATATATATATATATATACTTTTTTTCAAATGACACATATTGGGGATGTGATAAACATTTATATTAAACTATAATATTTTACGCTTTCATAATATGGTTGAGTTTGGGTTAATTTTTTCACAAAATTTTAAAAAAAATCAAACACTGTAATCGGAAGAAAGAAATGTATCATTACACACTAGGCGTCTTGTAATGATTTGTGACAGATGTGCACGCCCTTACAGCCAACTATTGTTTGGCGGGCCTGGTATACGCGTGCGAGCAACAAAGGACCTTTATAATCCCTCAGGCGCCTTTCTCGTTCAGCCAAAGTATAGACATCACCATTATAAAAATTAACAAATTACAGATATTCCTTATAATAATGAGTTATTTCAATTTTTATTTTTATTTTTTTAAATATTTTTTTATTTAAAAATAGTTTATTTAAAGTTATATGTACAAAAAACACATAAAAATATTGCTTTATTTAAATGTATAAGCACTTTTACAAAAAAACTTTTTATATATTTTATAATGTTAAATTATTAAGATAAAGAATACACATGTTGTAAAAATAAGAAATAATAGTCTTTAGTTTTAATTGTGATATAAAATAAAATTAATGGAATAAAATAATAATTAACTTTTTTTTTTTCAAGAACTATCATTACTTTCTAAAATGCAGTCAAAACACTGTACTTTTCGTTCACTGTGTGTCATACAAACATACTGATTACAAGAAAAACAACGCACTGTCGTTTTGTTGTTTTTATGTTTACCACAAGCTTGACATGGTCCACTTTTTGTTGAACTATTTGATACTTTGATTACTCTGAGTAATGAGTTTGATCAACATTCATTTTCAGATAAAGGCTTATATCTTTGGGTAATGTTTGAATTTTAGCTCTTTCTTTCAAGTGATCGGCCATACAGTAAGTTCTCTTGCTAAATTTTTTAGAAATATAATATAATACATAATAATAAATAATATATATATATATATATATATATATATATATATATATATAATAAAACTTAGGTAGACATAAAAAGATAGACATTATGAACACAGTTTCTTTACTTACATTTCCGGGCGTGTAGCGGTACTGTATGCCGGTTAACGTAGTGCTCTCACTTAAAGGCAGATATTAACCGAAATAGAAGAAGGAAACAAAAACACCTCCTAGGGTGCGTTCTAAATTGAACAATGAAGGAATACTGAAGGTCACCGACCGATCCATAGCAGGGGGATAGAATTGTGACATAAATAAAAAAATTGCGGCATAGAATACCGCAGCGCACCTGCTTAACGGTTAAAACTGTTACACAATTTTCTGAACTTCATATTGTATATATAACTACTTTTTTTTATGTCAGCTAAGCCATAACGGGGCTTGTGGATAGATGTGTATATATTAAAAAGCTTCCACTTGTTTTGCTAGCAGGCCTTTAAGGTATACATATGTAAAAAGGCTTTTTCTCGATACACTCATGTCATTGCCTTGGCTCTGCCAGGTCTCGTAACTATACAAATATCACATGTTCTTGGAAATTACATTTTTGATAATAACTTCACTATCCGTCATCAGAGAGCGGTGGGGTTGGTATCATTACATGCAAAATGTAAATCTACAAATTTGTATCTAATAAATTATTAGTATTTAATAAGTTAAATAATACATGAGATATGAACAAAAACTATTTAATATTCGGCTTTTTTTAATTAGATTTTGCTGAATTTCAATAGGGTTCTATACGACAACTTATAAAGATACTATACATCATAATTTGATAGTTTCCCATATACCAAATTTCATGTTCCTATCTTTATTTTTGTCGCCGCTATCATGCTTATGTATAGACAACAACAGAGATGAATGGTATGTCGAAAATCACTTTTTCGCTTTCCTGAATCCATGTTAAGCGAAAATCAATCAATAAACAGACATCAAAATTTAGATGATTAACAAACCTGCCCTCTACTTCAGACACTGGGTGAAGATTTACTTCATTTGGTAAGTGAATCTCATTCAATATAAAATTAGTCATGATAGATATGTACCGATTAATTGTATCAATATAAAATTCAACGAAGAGGAAAAATTCTAAAAAGGTATCCATAAATTCCCCGAGTGTTTTGAAGTAAGGCCAAAAGTTCAGATGTATATTACAGAAGTTCCTGAACTGAAAAAGAAAAGACATTAGGGATGCTTTCCTCTTCATGCCTATGCAAAACCGAGATTACTATAGAGTTGTTCTGAAAATTTAATAAGAATTGAGAAGTTGAAAGTTGAGGTCCAAGAAAATATGTACATTTTTCTGTTCATGTGAAATAATTGCGTTTTAGTTTTAACCTCAAAACTCGATATATTTATACATTATAACTATTATGTAATTGACAAAAATAAATTGTAAACTTCCTATATAGTTACAACTTTTTATTACCTATTCGATCAAAATCTACTAAAATATTAGTTTGATAAGGTTCTAAGTGTAATTTGAACCTTGCCATAGTCAAATATTCCAAATTTGATTATGACAAGGTTCTAATTGCATAATAGTATATTATTTTCTGTTTATTATTTAACTGTTAAGAATTTCAGAATAATAATTACTGTCACATAAATGGGTATCATATATAAATGAGTTTATACAGAAACCTAAACAGTTACAAACAATTCAATCTTTGACGTTGATTTCTCAAAACTTGCTACAGATCAGTTAGAACCTTGTCAAACTAAGACAGCGACCTATTGAATTTTATTTCAGATTTTCATGAACTATAGTACAAACATTCCTTTTTACAATAGCTTGGAAGATTTCATTTTCCTTAAATACATATAAAAAATCATAAATGCTCAGCCAAAACGTGTTCTAAAGAGTCACGGTTAGTGGACAATTCATAAAATAGGGTTTTTTTTAATTTATTTTTTTTATTATTTCATTTTTTTATCATAAGGACAATTACAATAACTTCATTAATATAAAACTGACAAACATACATATATTTATATTCGTTTTAAAATCTTCTTCAGTCAAAAATTGAACGAAACATTTCTTGAAATAATACAAAGGGATAAATCAAAATTTGTTTCAAGAAAAATTTTATTATTAGAGAGCGCTGTAGGACATCCCTTCTGTTCATTCACCCGCCTAAGTTATGAACTAATCAGATTTGCTATCACCTTTTGAATACAACCTTTCTATAATTGACTCCCCTCCCTTCTTTATTACCACGTTTTTATTAGTTCGGTTTCCGTCATATCTGTCTGTCAGTCTGTACGGGTGCAATTTTGTAACCGAGTTTAAACTAACTTCCCGATAAGCTAGAGACCTGAAATTTTGAACATAGGTCAGAATTGGATGACAAT
This sequence comes from Aphrophora alni, assembly GCA_963513935.1. Lineage (NCBI taxonomy): Eukaryota > Metazoa > Arthropoda > Insecta > Hemiptera > Aphrophoridae > Aphrophora > Aphrophora alni. The sequence continues at coordinate 19,923,790 of OY740779.1, forward strand.
AAAATATTCAGTTGGTTTATTGTCTCTACATTTGTTTAAACAATAGTTAAAACACCTTGCAATGAAGTTGCCACGACGGAGATGGGAAGAATGCATCAAATACGACCTTCACCACCATAAGTTTGTGCTACATTTACAATTTGTAATGGAGAAGGATCTAACATTGTATTGTTTTAATTCATGTACATGAAAAAAAAAAAAAAAAATTTTTGTTTACTTCTTTAGTTTGATTTTCTGAGTTACAAGACTAATAGAACTATTATAGGTAATAGGAGGTAATATTTTGAATTTCAGACATTTGCAGCTAAACAGGATGTGAAATGCATTGGGCATTTCCTATATATGTCCCTGTCAGAGTCTCATCGATATATTCAAAACCGATTGAAATCTTTCACCCGGACATAAAACTAAAAAACAGAAAATAATAAATCAAATAAAAACAAGTTTTTAACATAGCACGTTTTTAAAACGGACTAAAAAGTATAAAATAATTTTTCATGACCCTTCTACAATTTTGAGGGAGAATTGTTAGTGGCTATGGATATATTTGGAATACTTGGAGAGAAAAACGTGAGGCGCAGCCAGTAAATAATACAAGTAGACAATCCGGATGAATTCACAGCTAATTTCAGTGAATCGGAAATGAGATTCACTGTAATTTAATTTATTTACTCCTCCTAACTATCATAGATTGCCTGCGCCCCACGTTTTTCTCTCCAAGTATTCCAAATATATCCATAGCCACTAACAATCCTCCCTCAAAATTGTAGAAGGGTCATGAAAATTATTTTATACTTTTTAGTCCGTTTTAAAAATGTTGTATGTTAAAAACTTTTTTTTAAATTTGATTTATTATATTGTTTAAAGGTGAAAAACTCTCGATTATCATCGCCTTTTAAAAGAAGAAGAAAAGGGCATAAAATGAAGACTCCCTAGCTCTTGAATAATCTAAGAGTATCAGTGTTGGAAGAGAACAAAAGTTGATCAAGAGAAACCTGACAGAAAAATAAAAGAGAGGGATCTAATCCAAGACTAAATTAAAAATGGTGTAGATCCACCTGGTCTAGTGGTTAGCATTTTGCCTTCACGACAAGTTCCAGGTTTAATCCCTGTAGGGGCTCAAATACTTACGGAGTTGATCCAGCTTCGTGAGGAATATTGGGGAGCTATTTTATTTTTCTGATTTTAGTTATTTTATACTAATAGGGTTTAATTTAACATTTATCACCACTTGTGTATATAAAAACTAATACAGGATGTTTTGCGAGTATAAATCAACTCCTCTTATCAAATGATAAACTTAGAATATGAAAAATGAAAACATCAACATAGCCTAGAGACATATTGGCAACTAAAACTATAACCTAGGCCTAAATCTAGGTTTAGTAGTCACAAGTAAGACTAAATATCTTTCTACATACACAAATGATGACAAGTGTCCGATTAAACCACATTAATAATATGACAACTTCATTGTGTATCGTCGTGTGTAACGTACGGTTAAGAATAATATTATACTGTTTTTTAAAAGTGAAAAATCACTCCGTCATCATCACCTTATAAAAAAACACATATAAAGGACCCCTAGTTCTTGAATTCTCTAATAACATCATGTCAGAAGAGGACAAGATTTGGTCAAAACAAACCTGATAGGAAAGATGAAAGAGAGAGATCTAACCCAAGACTATGTATAAAATGTGTAGATCCAGCTAGGATCTCTCAGAATTGCCATGCCCTGTACTCACTCTAGTGAGCCTCTGAAGGAATCAAGATTACTAAAAGCAGAACATCTGTATACGATAACCATGAACTTCAAGTCTAGTGATTCTGATAAAACTATGATCAAACATCCCTCCATACCAAATTTGATTAAAATCAGTAGACTTATTTGAGATGCCAGAACTGCACAGACATCATTCCAAAAACGTAATTTTTCTTGTTGTTTAAAGACAACCTCTTTTCAGTCATCATTGTCATATAAAAAAGGGGGGGAAAGAGCATAAAATAAAGACCCATAAGCCTCGAATAGGCTAACAGCGTCAAAGAACAAGAGTTGGTCAAGAGAGAAAGAGAGGGATCTAACACAAGACTACATGAAGAAAGATCTACGATACAGCTAGGGTCCCAGTACTTTTTATTGTGTTCAGCACACTTCAAAATGGACATTTCTGCAAAAAACTTTATTTCATTTTTTGACAGATTACACAACTTTCTCTATAGTACGTATGTGAGAGTGTAACAAATCGTTTCTATCCTATAACTAAGATCAATGAACATTTCTCATAGTTTTTGTTTGGTGTTGGAGATTATGAGAAAGATGGAAATACCTATAATTTCTGTATTAGAAATTCCCTTATTTAGTAAGGAAAACTCAAGCTTTTGAGAAAGTTGGGAATGAAGGATTGACGAATAAGTTGGCTAAAAGTATGCCTAAACGCTAAAGTCGACTGCTTGAATCTTACATTTCAAATAGGCTTTTTAGAACAAAAATTGAAAACAGCTACTTAGGTCTAAAAGATATTTCAGTTGGAGTGCCACAAGGAAGTTTTTGGGACCTTAATATATACGTTCTACATAATCGATATGCCCAATTACGAGAAGGAACTTATGCAGACAATACTGCTGTATTAACCGAAGAGAGTGTAATTAAAGAAGTTTCCGCTCAACTCCAAAGCGGTATGGACTAAATAAATAACAAGAAGTGACACAAACTTAATTTTAAAGTCTAGACCTATCAACTTCACTAATTTAAATGTAATAATATTCCAATAAAGATTAATGTACAAATCATTCCATATCCATATACCATTAAATATTATTTAAGAATGACATCAGATGTCAAACAAAAATGGAAAGAATATGATTAAATAAAAAGACAAGAGCTAGATATCAGATTGGAAAATGCAGTGGATGATTGGAAGGCATTCAATAACAAAGTAACAAATTCTTTGTAGTGATTCTTGCAACCACTAATCTAATCTACATTTTTGTTTACCAAAAACTCTGCTTTCTCTCAAGTCCTGGCTTCTGCCTACCAGCTGGCCCTCACTCCTCAAATGGATATTTGACAGGTATGATTAAAAAGATGCTGGCCCTCGCTCCGTTCCTCATAATATACTGAGTATAGAAATAGGAGTTTACCACAACACAAAGTGACTTTAGATATTAGATCAAAATTATTTGATAGACATTGGCTAGTTGTAATTGTAGTTGAATTAAAATCTTAAAATTGCCTAAACTATAAAACTCATACCATCTCCTTCTGATGTGCTTGTAGTACCATCTCCTCTTCTTGTTAGTTTCATTGGTGCATGGTTAGGTTCTTCCTGAAATACAGAAAACGTTATTTCCACATATGTTGTAAGCGTACGCAAAGTCTTTTAAAAAATAAGAATGTTATACTAGTTGTTGCAAGAGTTTTGGTTATATAATACAACTAGCTGATACTTGTTACAAGTATCTGATACAATTAATAAACGCCCACATACAAAATAAACAATGTGAAAAACATTGCACAAACTTTCTCACACACCTGTGAAGCCTCCTGCTGTTTTGTAGTCGAAAACCCTTCGATATGTATCCAGGAGTTTCCCAGCTGGCATGTTGAGTAATCACGTCAACCAAAAATCTGTCAGGATAGACAAATGCGATTGTGATTTTAGGCGCAGTCAAGAACAACACACTTTTAAATTAAAATTACTTTTTTTTAAAATGTTACTAAAAATGACAGAAATGATTTCAATTTGAAATATAGTTATAAATTGATATAAATCTAATATTAAAATGAAGGAAAAGAACCCCCTCCCCCTATTAAAAAAGAGAAGTTTCAAATTTCTGCCAAAGAAAATCATGGCTTGAGCGAACGACCAACCCGTACCGGCACAAGGACAGGACTGACTATTAGCTTGCTTTCGCGTTTCTCCTTCTTTCTGACCACCACGCTCCAAATAGTCCAAGTGAAGCTTTTTTAGGAGTTTATTCTATGTTGTTAATTTATTAGGTTACATTAATTCCTTCTTCTACTATTTTGGTATTTGTTTGAGCCCCCCTCCCCCCATCCATGCTACAAAGCTGTGCTAGTACAGGATGGTTGGATATGATTTTCTATGCCAGAAATTTGTAACTTCTCTTTTTTTAATAGGGAGGGGGAGTCGTAGGTTATTTCCTTCATTTTAATATTAGATTTATATAAATTTATACCTGTTATATTCATTTCAAATTTAAATTATTTCTGTCATTTTTAGTAACGTTTTAAAAAACAGTAATTTTAATTATTGTAAATTTGTGTTGTTCTTGACTTGCGCCTAAAATCACGATCACATAGGTCCATTCTGACAGATTTTCGATTGACATGATAACTCAACCTGCCAGCTGGGAATTCCTGGATACATATCGAGGGGTTTTCGACTGCAAAACAGCAGAAGGCGTCACACACCCATTAACAATCAAAATACTAACAAAACATATAACTATTCATTGCAAAAATATCAGTTCAGTAGTTGTCAGTAAAAAAGTAAAATATAACGAAGACACCATCTTTGAAAAAATATTTATAGGGACTAACCTTACTTCACTTGTACCATAAACTTCACTCGATTTCATGTTGCACGTTGATATTCACAAGATACTTACTTTTCATCACAGCTACCACCAAAAAACAGCTTCCTACCAGTATGACATTGCAAATGGAAATAATATTCACGCTACCCAATAGTCCGTTAGTTCCATTCTGCCTTCAGTATATTCTTTCAAGACAACTTGATAACATTTCCTTCCGCTAACAGAAGTAAATTCACATTTAACTTTGACCTAAACAGATCTTGAATCTGTGCGAACTTGTCGATATTATGTGATAAGTGCTCTTTAGAAACAAAGTTGCAAGAGAAAACAACTATATTGGAAATCACAAACAGTAAAGAGAAACAATATGCGCCATTCATTTTTTTTTTAACCATAACCCATTTTAAAATATGGATGAATGGTAAGACTCAGTAGATTTGACTTTTCATAAGCATCTCACAAGGTTCTCTTCAAGAAAAGTGTATATTTCCTGAAGGAAAACACTTGCTACGAAAATATAATTTTTTTTTTGCATTAATTCTTAAAACTTTTTTGTTACGAGATAAATTAGTCACTATATATTTTTTTTAATTGATTGATTTACTAATCATAAGACACAGTGTCTATACAATATATAGATATTTTCATTATATAAATTAAAAATTACAACAAAAATCACAGTATAAACAACAATACAGCAGCAAAACAATAATAACAAATTAAAACAAATAAACCTACAAAAGCAAATAAAAGAAACAATAGTAAAACAGAACCACACACATTATTATAATAAAACTTGACGAATTTATAACACGGGTAATTTAAAATCTATAGTAATTCTTTTTTTAAACCATGTACTGATCGTCAAAAGCCTAAGATGGAATCTAATTGAATAAATTAATGACAACAGAAAATAATTAAATAAAAGAAATTAACAAACAATTAAAATATATACGAAAAAACAATTTTTAATATGCCATTAATTAAAAAAAAACAATAACACAAATTAATTTGTAAAACCTACAGTATGCAGTCAAAGAGGGTCATCTTCTTTTTAGGAGAATCAATGAAGATCGTGGCTCGTAAACTCCTCCGCCGAGTAAAATGATCCAGACAAAACAGTAAGGCTGTTCTTTAATTTTTTTTTTTTTTTTCAAATGGATCACCTACCACAAGTTTATTTATAAATTATCCACCTGCTTGTAAAAGAAGTTTAGTGTTGATACAGGAAATCCATATCATATTTCACTAATTTTTCCGGGTGATTAAATTTATTGATTAATATTTGTTATAATTTAAGAACAAATGACAAGATTTTAGGTTCGAAATACAGCTTTTGGTTAATACTCTTGATTTTTAATATAATTAATGGTTACATGTACAAAATAACAATAATAGTGATATTAGCAAAAATAAAATACCTGAATTTAGAAAATGAATATAAAACAGTTTTCAAAAGTATATTAACTCAAATAATAATGAAATTATAATTGAAACATAACAAAAATTTTAATTAAATGAATTTATTGTTCAAATAGCAGTTATATTTCTAAATTCATATAAGTTGAATTTGTTAACCATCTGATACATCGAAGAAAAATCACCCAATTATAGTCAACAAAAATAGTGTATTGAATGAAATAAACAATCAAAACTATGTATCTTACACATTCTTTAAAAAATGATTAGTAACAATAACACCGAGAAATCTATATGATACAAATGGCGAAAGGAAAAATGAATCAATTGAAACAAACGGTGCAGGCTGTCGGATAGGGTCGAAGTAAGATCGGCCGACAACCTACTACTCTACCAGTAAGTTTCAACTCTCTGTCCGTATTGGTTGATTGGTTACGCTGCATTGTTTGCTTTTTCCTGCCAAGAGGAATGACGATAAATGCTGAGAGGTATTGTGAAACCTTATTAAAACTTAGGCGCGTCATTCAAAACTGCCAATGAAAACTACTCTCAAGCAGTGCCAGTTTTCTTAACGACAATGCTCGGCCTCACATTGTGGCAAGGACGACAACACATCTGGGAATTTTGATGGGAATTGCTGGACCATCCAGTCTACAGTCCTGATTTAGCTCCTTCAGACTTTCATCTTCTCCAAAACTTTCTTGGTGGAGAGACTGAAAAGTGACGACATGTTGAAAGAAACTGTTACTGGCTGGTTAAATGGACAGATGGTAGAGTTCTTTAATGATGCTATCCAAAAGCTGGTGCCAGGATTTAACAAGTATTTTAATACTAATGGTGACTATGTAGAAAAATATTGTTTTTTTTATTTTCATTTCTAATAAAAGGTAAGTTCATAAATAAAGTTTTTCTTGTTCCATTACAAAATGGTTCTTATTTAAAAAATGACTTTCGTATCTACTACAATTAAATTTAAAAGCGTAAACGCAAAGATTTCTTTTACTTTATTTAAATTCTACTGGATTGTACATTCTCTGTGTATATTTCAAAATGAAACTTATAAGTATATAAAACAAACAAAATTTTTTTGTAACTTCTACAATTTATTGTGAGTCTTGCCGACCATGGTTTGCCGTTACTGGTGAAACCATGGTCGGCAAGACTCACAATAAATTGTAGAAGTTACAAAAAAAAATTTTTGTTTTATTTTAAACATGGATTTCTACCAAGTACCATCGGTCAATAGTATCAATAGTATTATAAGTATATAGTTAATATTTATTTATAGACAAATAAAAGTACCCAATTAAATAAAGTAATCCTTTAGGCAATGCAAGAAATAAGGACGATAGTAAAAAATTATATTCTACTATATTAAACTAACACAAGTTTAGAGATATGTTATCTTCTTCTAAGTGTTTTGATTTTTACATTTCAAGTTCTTTTACAACTTTAGCTGCTCTTTTCTTTTTTGTTATCGCTTTTACTTACTTATACTTTTGGTGTTGTGCTTCAGACAAACTTGTTCTTGCATTACAGACTGAATGTATTAAACAGGTAGTTATGTGTACTTATAGCATCATAGACACTCTCCCAAGATATTTATATCCATCAGTGATTCTTTTCTCGGGTTTGTTTCTATACATCCACTGTTTACAAAAAATCCTTCTTCAACAATGGAATTTCTGAAATATTATTAGAACCATCTGCATAACTAGAAATAAATACTTTATTTTATTATTTCCTTCCATTATTCTGCACTCCAAACACTCTTCTGACCTTGAGTATATTTTCAACTGTTTTTGTAAGTGTTGACTGGAGCACACTTCATTAAATTCATATGACATCCTATCAGCATTCATCCCTCCCAATCAATTCATTTCAACAAGTTTACCAAGTCATAAACTCATTAGATTTTTCCCAACAGTCAAATTTGTTGCTACAATGATCAAAACAAGTTATTGTCTTTGTTAGACTATATTTTAAGAGTGATCTTTCTATAATAGTAGAAATTACTCTCTGCAGACAATTCATGCAATCCTGATTAAACTTCAACAGTTTTAGATTCAGAAAAAAGTCACCTATTCCAAACTAAATATGTTTTGTTGAAAGAAGATTTTCACTGTCATTGATCAATCAATCAAGTATTTAATTTTTACTTAAAGATAATTTAACATCTTTAAATTAATTTAATTTCATTTAATGACTCGTCAAAACACACAACATAATTCTCACGCTCAGTCACTAATTTATAAGCTCCTCTTTGAAATAAGAACCAATTCCAAACATTAAAGAATACAAAATCTATCCCTCTATAATTGCATTTTCGTAGCAATTTCACAATCACCAAATATTATTTAAAAAGACTTACAGATCTGCCAAAAACTCTTAATGAACTATGGCTAAACACAATGCAAACACCATATTTCACCTCTAGTTACTTTATCATTTAACAAAAAAACTCTCTAATCCACGAGGATTTTGTGTAACTATGGTGGAAGACTTATTATCAATTTGAGCTGTTGGTTAATCACTAACTTTTGAGAGAGAAATTGTTGATTCAGTCCTATCTTGTGTAGAACTTGGTTTGAATACACTCGCCGATGTTGCAAAACCTGATAATTGATATTTCTTGGCCTTCATGACTCGGATAAATGTTGCACTTACATAGGCTGCAATAAGCAGATTATCTATCCCCAACCACTTCTTTTAGCAAGGAAAACATAGAAGCCAATTTAGATTAAAAGTTTTTTTTTTTTTTAATTTTGACCCGGGCATAATGTTAAAATCTGAAAACAGAAAAACTGGAAAAAAATGATCATGCACTATAGGAAGAATTATTATAAATTTAAATTAAATATAGAGCAAGTAAAATTTATCAGAATTATCATTAATTATTAGAGAGTTAAATTACATGAATTAAAAAAATAGAAAATAAACCATTTGTATTCCACCTCCTATGTATATATTTTTAAACTCGTTTTACATGTACTCTAATATACACATGTAAAAAAAAAGAAGAAAAAATGTATGCATATACAATGTTACAGAATATACAAAAATAACAAGTAGCAAAATAAAGTGTAATTCTACATTTAGCTAAACTGTATCTTATTATTTATTACTATTACTATTTTTAACATTTCAAAATATAACATCTTGAGTTAATTGTAATTGTTTACAATTCCCACCCTTACCATTTTTTAATTTTCACATTTTATGTTATATAAAAAGGTCTATAAATGACAATACAGAAGAAGAAAAAAACAGATTCAAAAAATATAGAAAAAACGGACTCTGAATAGTGTGTGGTTAACATACAATATCAAGGCTGTAGCACAGCATCAGTTTGCATTGTTTCTATAGTCTCTTATATCTAAGATTAAATAACTAAAACAAATGACATATGTAATAGCATATTTAAAATGATGAAAAACAACCAATTTAAAAGAAAATAGACTTTAATTAGCATGCGTAATCATACTAAGTTAAAGCTGCACTGTGTCCATATGTAGTGTTTATGTTGATTTTATTTTCTATTGTGTAAGACTAAATAATTAAACATAACATAACCTAACTTTTTACCTTTTATAACACAAATCATGTAAAAGCATAGACAACATTCGGTGTTACATATAAAATGAAATGATAACTAAAGAAGTCCCTAGAGTCGAAAAACGTTGGATTGTCTTTGTCAGGTCTAACTCGCTTATTGCAGATCTGAAGGTCTAAGATCAAGGATTAATGTTACGGCAGTTGTGTTAGGAAAGTTGTTTAAAGTTTGGTTAAATTAAGTTTGGTTATTTAATCTTACGAAATCGACGATAGAAACAATGGAAATCTAACATCCTGGGCGTCTTGGCCTGGTATTTAAATCCTATTTAAAGTTTGTTTTCTTCTATATTTTAAAGTGAGATTTTTCTTTTTCTGAATTGTCATTTATATACCATTATGTGAAAAAGAAAAAAAAACTTTGTACGATAGCAAACAATTATCGAGTTAATAATCAATATATATATATATATATATATATATATATATATATATATATATATATATATATATAAAGAAGAAATAAAGTCTTTGTATAAGTTGTACAAAAGAATCACTTTTGCCAATATTATTTGTTAATTTAACATACAAATGTATTTACTTTCTAAATCTTCCAAACAAAACGAGAAACATATGAATGCAATGTTTACAAAAATCAATAACGTGAAGGAAAAAATGCTTATCTTTTTCTCGCACCCCACCCACCATTCTCGACTTTCACAACATCTTTATAACAATTTTCACAAAGTTTAGTTTAATATTAGCAGAATAGTAATTTATTTCATATAAACTTTTGAATAGTTCATCTTGAATAAGCAGAATATTTGAGAATTAAAAAAAATCTTGTATAACAGCTATGTGTGCAACCATAGTCTTCATGGTATAATATTGATTATTTTCTATTCACCACTCAAATTTAAACTATATTACTACAAAGTATATTTAATTAATGATAATAATGACAGTAAAATTTATAAATACTTGAATACAGTATATAATAGACGCTCACTTAATATTTACGTATTGTACACAGCGTGAGGAATCTGAAACGGTTCCGATAATTCTAACGATGTTAATTTAAAACGCTTACCTAAACTTATGACACCTTATATACAAAATTATATCTTCATTAAGAGATTCTCTAAATTGCATAACTACTCGTACGATTATTCGGAGTTGTAGTCCATTTCTAATAACCACTGATTTCGATGCTACGAATTGTATGAAAAATAAACTTTAGCGCAGTGTATTTGATTTACAGTTTTTACTATTATTAGTAGTAGTACTCGTAAATTAAGAGACATTATAATTATAAAAAACTTTAAAAATGAATATTTCACTTACTTCCACAATCCAATAAAGAACAAGTATACTTTTCTTCAATGAAGTAACTGCATAAATATTAACTCACTTTTGTGTAGTTTCTGTGTGTATAATATTCGTAACTAACACTTGTGCATGAGTCTATCATTAGAATAGGGGAAAGGAGTTCTATATGAGGGCACACAGGATAAATATATATGATTAGCAAATGACAAGCTCTACCACTATAATGCATTTTTAAATCTATATTAGTATAACTGCTACAGTTTTATATCACAATGTTAAAAAAGTATTTCAATTGCTTTTGATGAAATTTGGATGAACTGTTGCATAGCTAGTATACAAATAAATATTCAGACAAATATTATAAAATCTTACACAGAATTTCCCTGACATTTTCCGAATTTCCAGATCTGTCGCCATACTGGATTACCATTTAAACTCAACCTGTGCCGATTACCACGATAGTTTCCTGATACGATATTGTGTATGTCCTTATTCTGAACATGATCACACTTAAATTAGAAAAAGACAATTACTTCCATTAAGTACATACTTGGAAATGTACAAATGTTAAATTCTTTTAACCATGATTTGACAATTGGTTTCTAAATGGCATTTTCATCAATTTGTTAAAACTTTTATACAAAGTACACAGACTGCAGTCTCTCTTCAACATCTGTTGTTATAATGCCAAAATCTGATTCTAAAATTATTATTTCAGTAAAAATATTGGTATATTTTGCAACAGCAATCCTATAAACTAGCCACGCCACCTCAGGGCATATCGGCACACAGTTTAGGAACCACTGCGATAAACTGTGGTTTAATAAGAAAAAGAGAACCCTTTAATACTCTAATAAATGGGTAGATAAAAATCTTTATTAAGGTGTGAAGTTACGACCATCAAGATCCTTTCTACCACTTAACCCTCAAATAAAATAAAAATATATATAAAATGAAACTCAAATCACAAAATAACATTGAAATAAAATAATATTTTTTTTTTTTATTTATTATTTTTTTTTTTTCTGTGGATGAAAATGTACAAAACAATTAAAAGAGTAATAATATAATAAGGGAAAAAGAAAGAAAAATAAAATAATGAACAGGCTTTTTCTCTCTCAAGAATAATGATTTCCAACATACATCGTGTACTTAACAACTCACACTAATATGACTCCAGAGAAAAATAGTAAACTAGACACAGCGATCAATAGATTTTAATGAGTCCGGGAGAGAGTTCCACAAACGACACGCGGACACTGTACAGGATTTATTGTATGACAGTTCTTTGCTTTGGTCCTATAATAAGCAGCTATTACCCTCTTCTATTAACATAAGAATTGGAAGAGAACTAGAGAGACGTGATAGGAAAGATGAAAGAGCTTCAAAAAAATTATTTTCCCTTGAGTATAATTAAAATAACATATAATTTACTTACCAGTTCTACAACAGGGATGAGTGCATTTAGGTCAGGCTCGTTTACAACAGGTTCTGACCTACAAACACAAGACCACTTCATAGAATAATATAAAACTAAAACAGTCATAAGTAAGTTTAAATTGCCCTAAATGTTATAGAAACATTCTAACAAACTCATCCACTAATAAAAACAGAACAACTGGATTTGAATTGACTTTTTTTAAATTTTACAGAGGTTGTCGATTTTGGGCTGTAGTAGAAGATATCTTTACAGTTGGTTTACCAGTCTTGTAACAGTTACGAATCTCCAATATTATTTCATTTATTTCGCATCTGTTTTTGTAGTGCATCTATTTTAAACAATTCTTTCAAGAAGATAATAGTGACATGTTCATGTGGCCCAGCCAAGGAGCCCACCAAATAAAAACTATAATAAGAATAAATTAGGATGTAAAGGCAAGGGATTCTAAATAATAGAATATGAATTGTCACTTGCGATTTTGTTGAGCAGTGCAATATCACGTAGAAGGGGGGGAAGACGAGAGGAGTGGAGGGCTTAAACCAGCGAGCCGAGCAAGAGTCTGTTCCAAGAGGCGCGAGAAGGAAGTTGAACGGCAGACCACAACGGGACGAGGTCAGTCCATTTTCGGCCACGTGCTATATATTTAATCGGTATGCTTTTCGGCCACTATTAAGGCTTTATCTAGCCGTTATATCTTTTTTTATAAATTATAATTATTTCTGTAATCTTCAAATTTGGCGCTAAAATAAAAGAGAACATTTAATTTAACTTGTGTTGCATGCGTTAATTAGCGTCCTAACCCGACTCCTTGGCCCATCCTGACAAGATTCGACTAAAGTGTACGCAGTCTCCAGCTAACCGGAACTTCCAGCTGGTCAAAAGAAGTGGAGACGGTCACATTCATACAGATTCAAACCTATTCATGTCCTAAACTCCATCTGAATTTACTTTTTTAGAAGATCATCTTATTGAGCTGTCTTACCAACAATAGACCGAAGACATAATTTGGCAACACAGAATTCAATTGTTGGATATCAGTAAAAGACATCCGCTGCTAATTGAGGGGAATCTTAATTTTTTTGTAAAATGGTTAGTTTTAGAGTTATTTCAAATTAGAAGTTTTAAATGGCCGCAATTTTGAAATGAGTTGGGTTAAAATAATTAAACTTAACATACTAACTAAAACTAACAATAGCAATAAATTCACCCAAATTTGGTTAAATTCTGTAGAGTCAGTTGTTTATTTTTTTTGTAAAAAACACATACGGATGGACAAATGGACAACGAAACGAGTTATACATCAGGTTGTTAATAAGTTTTTGGCTTTTTTTATTCAAGGATCAATACCCTCAAGTTTGTTGTAAGGAGAGTTCAGAAACACCCTGTATATACAGTATGGTGAACTCAAGATGGCCACCACTACTATCTCTACTATAAGAGATAAAAAAAAACCTTTAAAAAGGAAATATTCCTTATTTTTTATGGGATTTGAAAATATCCTATCCAATTTTTAAAAAATCATTGCCATTTTCCAATATGGCAGCCACACCCATATTTACTTTGCCACTTATCCACAAATAGGGAATATTAAGAACCTAAATGTACCTTTATCACAGTAATTAATAAATAAATATTGAACTTGACTTGTGAGATAATATTAGATAGAAAAAAACTTGATCACAAGATCTCACAAAAATTATGTTTACTTAATCAAACACGTTTCAACAATTATAGTTTAGTTATTGTAGCTCATGTATCACTGAGGATGGCGAATTTGTCGTTGAAACACATTTGATTAAGTAAACAGTAGTTAAATAGATTTATTCTAAGGATGCATTTATGGCCCTATTTAAATATTGTTTTCAACAAAGGCGGTATAAATGTTCATTTCTACTTTTGAACGAACTGACATTTTTGGTGACGATTATTTTTTTTTGACTTTGGTGATATCTTATTGAGAAAGTATATGCAACTTTTTCACTATTTATATATACACTTACAACTGCTAAAACATTTGAAGACCACAGGGAAAGAACTTGATAAGTCAAATTTCACATTTTTTTTCAGGAGAGCATTTAAAAAATTAAAAACTCAGTGAATATGTTAAAATACGCCTTACAATTATTCAATAACTATAGCTATAGTTTTATTAAAACTTATATTACATGTTATTTTTTTTTAATTCGTCTACATGGACTTATCAAGTTATTCCCCTGTAATGAAGGATTGATCATGTTATTTCCTTGTAAAATCATTTAATGACCATTTTACATAAAGAATAAAACAAACAAAAAATAGAGCTAATATATTTTTCATAGAAAAAGTATCAAACTGAACAATGTAAGAAACAATTATTTTACAACACATTTACAGTTTTCCAGTTTGTCATAATAAGCTTTAGCTTTAATCTCACAAAAATCTTTGAGTGACTGGGTTACCTGGACTTATCAACGCTTTCCCCTGTTTTGAATGGACTTGTCAAATTCTTTCCTTGTACGTGGTTTTTTCAATACCTTATATATTGTAACTTATCAAGTTATTACTTTGTACTCTGTTACTCTTAGAAACTATGCAAATGTAAAAAAAAATGGACTTATCAAGTTCTTTCCCTGTGTTCTTCATTTATAAACACTTTAATATTATATTACCAGTCTAACAAAAGTAAGAGCTCTCTCAATCTCACTTTTGTGCTGCCACTGAATTGACAATTTCTTGTTTTTAAATCATTTATATTTGTAAGAGTCTCTTCAACATATAAGCTGATTACAAGCCCATTAGAGGCTTTTGCAATTTTAGTTATTATGCATCTGTATTAATTTATGTAAAATTGTTTAAAACCAAGTAGGCCTAAATATTGTAGCATTCAGTAAAATAATCTGTACATCTGTTATCGACAGTCCACTCGCCGTCGTTCCTATCGCATGACAGAGACGATCAGCTGACCTATCTCTCTCTCTGTCTGGGAACAAGGTTCAACCGATAGCGAATCCGGCCTTAATAAAACACGTCTTGCACTCTGTCCGGACTCTCAACATGTACAAGAAACCTTCATCGCTCCGTTAGTTTTTTTTTTTAAAGTTACATCATGAAAAATAATATTTCAGTTCATAGAGAAAATCTAATATCATAGCTTTACAAGTCAGTGATGTGTTCTTTTGATTTACTAATTAATAGTTGTGTAGTTTTTATTTCACTGCACATGATCACGTAAACTTCGACAGGATTTCCAGGAATTCAAATTTACAGATTTTATCATATCATAAATTTTGTTAATGTTTTAAAATTTATTCATTAAAATATGTATTTCATGTTTTATTTAATATTCAATGTTTTTCAGAAACTAAATAATTATAAAAATTTTGCATTTCTTGAAACGTAGTTTACAAAACCTTAACCAGTCAGATTTTAAGTTTTGAGCAATTATGTGAAATTAGTGCAAACTAGTGTTAAACATTAAACAATCAGAATATCTTATTGAACATGTCAAATATAAAACTATTAAAGAAATCTCTTCTAGATCAGAATATTCGTTTTACAGATTTTTACAGATTTTTGCAAGTTTTATACAAGCTTTGTTTTAAGCAAAACCAAGTATATATAAATAGCTTTATAATCATCTAAGAAGCATTTAATTATAAGCTTAATGAATTTCTGTGATGCAATCAATATTCTCTAATTTTGACAAATAACCAGATATTTTAATGAAGAACATTAATGCTACAACATGTCTGATTTTGCACAGATACTAGTAAACGTGTTTTTTGCTTTAGCTAAAACGCTGGTCGGAGAAACACACCAAATCTTGCTTGACTTTGCATACTCCAGCAAAACAGTGAATAGCATGTTTCTGTCTGTTTATTTTTGAAAAACATGGTTTTGTATAACAAAGCAGAAATTTTACAAGTGCACAAAGTGACTCTTTTTTTTGAAAACTGACTTTATAGAACCTTGTTGAATATATATATATAATCAATGTACCTGATCTGGTTTAGCAAAATGTTTTCCTAAAACTGTTATTTAAATGTAATCTTGTATAGCTATTTATAAATTATATAAAAAAATAATTGGGTGGTGCCTGCATGCAAACTTTTCGGTCCTTACAGCCTCCAAGAGGTTATTTTCTAAATTAATAAAAAAAGATTGACGTCAATTTATAAAACTTTAGTATTCAAAATTTTCATTTCCTTTTTTATAAACTTCTCATATTATAACAAATTCTTTTATTTAAAATATATATGTATATTGGCCAATTTAGTATTTAAGAAATTTAACAAACAAATCATATTATGTAACATTTAATCTAATAATGAACTTGTTAGAATTAATATAATTTTTTTTTTGAATTTAAAATATCAACCTCATTTATAGAGTCTTTTCATTGTTAACTTCTGTAACTGTTTTTAAAAAAAACTATTATTTAATAAACTGAAAAGGGGGGGGGGAATAAATATCAGAATCTTTTCATCTTTTTTTTATATTGTAATTTTACATTAAGGGCGTATAACTTTTTTTAGGATTAATTATAATCCTGTTAATTATTAAGCTGTGCTCATAATTTTTTTTTATTGTTAAATTTTGTAACTGTTTATATAAACTAAAAAAGGGGGGATAAATTTTCAGAATCTATTCATCTTTTTTTTTAATTATTATATTTTACATTAAGGGCATATAACTTCTTTTTGATTAATTATAATCTTGTTAATTTTTAAGCTGTGCTTATGATAGTCTATCTCAGGATGTTTTTGCTTGTAAATGATAAAATCTGAACCGTCGAAATTTCTTTTTTTTTTTCTGTTTAATAAATTTGAGCCTTGTTAATTACTAAATTTGTCTTTGTCTTTTTTTATTTTTCAAACATTGTTACCATCTGGTTCCGCCTTTCTTAAATTTAAGTCCCCTGGTAACAATATATATATTATTTTCATCGCAGACATGTTCACAACTGGATGTACATAACCTACATCCACCATCTTGTAAGAAGAATTAGAGCTATTGATATAGACACTCAGTAAATGAGATCCAGTCATATAACTGTTACTGTACCGCAAAATTACAAAACATGGTAAAAAAGTTTCACTTAAATTATCTACTCAAAAGAAAACTTACCACTCATGTATTTCTTCATCTTTCAACTCCGAGTTAAAGAGATTGTTAGAGTCTTCATTACCACTATCCAATAAAGTTTCATCTTCTTCATCAATTAATCTGTTTTCTTTTTTTCTCTTATCAAATAATAAACCGTCACTTTCTGTTAATTCTAAATCAATTTCTTCCTGTTTACTCTCTTCGAAATTACTTTCTAATTTAATCTGTTCTATTGGTACGGGACATTCCATGGTCGAGTAATACAGACTGAAACAGAAATAGATTAGCATATTATTAATATTTACTAGTGGTTTTGTTAACAGTTGATCCTTAGATGTTTTAATACCTTCAATAAATCATTCTTATAAATACAATATGGCAGTGCCTTGCATGCTGTAGTCATGAGTAACGCCGTTTAATTTTATATTTTCATTAAATTTTACTTCGTAATTCACCTTGTACTGTAAACATTTAGTAAACGTGGAAGTAGAAAGTAATAATGGGTAGTAAACAGTTGGGGTAATTAGAGTGGCCTCTGCTATTCAGCAGAAAGAGACGCATTTCAGCAGAAGCAATTCACAGCTTACCTTCCGCTTAGACTCGTCTTCTCTCATCACTGATGCTTTATTATTCAACCTCTTCTCTTCTTTGAATGCCACTTTTTTTCACTAAATGCAATTTTTCTCAGCACGGCTGATTTTGAGGAATTAGCCTACATATTTTATAATAAATTTTTCATTTTTTACTGTTAACTCACAAACGGACAATTTCAGAAAGATGGCAACCAATGGTTTTATTTAAATCATTGGAGAGGTTACACTTCAGCAAAATTTGATCATAATCATTTAAGCCGAATTTTCTTATTCAGCTACCCTTATATTTTGATAAACACGACTAGAAATCTCAAATATATACCATACTATCTACGCCCATACAACAAACATCACATTATACACATCTACCAGTTATTTCTAAAAACAGCCGATCTCACAAAACCCACCTCACAGTAGACTTAATCTCAACCAAACCCAAGGACACAGAAACACACAGGCTATACAAGAATAACAATGTTCATTCTTAAGAAGAAAACATTCTTAAGAAGTAAGGTACATAATAAATATGTAGTACATAATAAAAAATTTAAAAAACCCAAAATTAGCAGCCACCTTTATGTAAACAATTATCAAAAATGTATGTAATTCGTTTGCTACATACCTTATTTTGAAATTATAATATAATATTTTAATGTGGAATATACTTTGTCAATTAGCCTAACATACCTTATTTCAAGTCGATAGTAGTTCCTTACATTATATAGTAATGGCTACATCTTTCGCTGCTATATGCAGCATCATCAAGGCAGCTAATAACATTAACACTTTGTTCACATATACATATAAACATATAAAAATCTCGGTCTAGCACACATAATCGTGCAGAAACGGCACCCTTTAAAAGTTAAAAATTGTTTTGTTCCCAGTATTTTGGCCACATGTTCACTAACTGAGTTAGATAAGAATACTGCTACTTTAAACATTCCTTATCAGATATGTTTGCCCTATTCTGATGTTCAATATACTTTGTTACTGAAAAATTACAAGATGTAAAGTAAGAAATGCACGTATGCGTAGGTTATGTACAACTTATAGCAATGTGAATTCATAGGTAGGTCTACTGTAATTGTTTACTGTACCCCCAATTTTAATTTGTTTCAGTTATTTTTGTACTACATACCTCTCTTTATAAGAATAGCCTAGTAACATTTTTTGGTGAGCAAAAATGTTTATAACTTTGAAATTGACATATTTCAATGACGTATTTGTGGGATAAGTTTACATGACAAACACAATGTTTCGACTGATTACCAAAGTCAAATAAGATTGAGCGTGATTATTACTTGGATGGGTGATAGTTTTTAATACCACGTGTAGGATTTGTGTTGTTCATACCAATGAACAGTCAACATTGTAACGAAATAGAGGGCTCCCAAAAGGTCAGTGCTCGGCAGGCCATAAATTGTGAAGAGTTGAAAGGGTTGACAGATAGAAAAACGATTCTAAAGTCAGTCACGGACCCAAGGAGTCAAAGCATTCAAAAGTTCAATGCCTTTAACCGAAATTATTTGAAAAGGACCAATGAAAGGAATTGCATCATTCTAAAGTAACGTAAATGATTTAAAATAAGCCAATGAAGGAAGAGGATCGGAATAAAGCATTTGAAAATAAAAATTATAAATAAGGGTGGAAGAGAAGCGCAAGGGGTCTTTTTGGTTGTTAACTTATTGAAGAAGGTTGTTCCAGAGAAAGTATTTCTCTTAGTAGCGAAAAGAAAAATGTTGTGAAAGATTTAGCCGAAATTAAATAGTAACTGCGTCATTTTGTACAAGTATTTATAATAATCTTCGAAGTATAGTTAAAAGATAATCGTCGTTTATAAGTTTTAAAGAGTCGTCGTCATAAAAGTGTGTGAGTAATAGCGTAGTTCTACAAGTGTTTGAACAGGAATAATCATTGAATAAATTAAAAAGTAATTGTCGTTGATAAGATTAAGGCAAATCAATCCGGACATCTACTGGCAGTCTACGCGGGAACCACGTTCAAGGAACCAGGAACATTGGAGCTGTAATAGAACTTCACAGTCGATAAGTACAAATTAATGGACAATTTCAATTAAACAAACTACCACCAAATTCTATTTTATATTAAGTAAATTATAGTCACCAAAGAACCTAACGAACCCGTAAAGCGAAAGTAAATTAAATTAATAAATTTCAGTAAGCCGGAGCATTTTATCAAAATAATTAAAAGTAAAAAATTCTGATGCACTCTTATTTCTTTATTTTAGATTAAGACATTGTAGAACAAGTAACTTGTATTTAACTATGTACTTAGAATAAGTAGTAGATTAAGATGTTAATTGTATAATTATTAAGTGCATCAAATTTGAACGATAATTGTTTTTTTTATTGTAAATGATTTTTAAACTTTAATTTTTCAATTAAAGAAAGAGTTAAAACCTACATGTTTCAAAGTATTTATTTTATTAACATTGGCATGAATTATCTGCGTAAAAACAAATAAAGTAAGATTTGTTATAACATGGAGTGTGAGATGTGTGAATATATACCTAACTTACTTGGTAAAAACAATATCAAATCACCGAAGTGAAGCAACATTGAGTATGGTTAGTCAGTACTTGGATGCGAGATTGTTGGGAACACTACTTGAAAATTTTCACTTGGGATTAGTTTTGTCATATCGTACATAGGTTTATTTACGCGTAGGTCAAGTAAGGTGACTATATATATATAGTTACCTAACTTGACCTGGTAAGGTAAAAACAAATTGTGTACAAACCTATTTTAACGTGTAATTCATGTAATGGACCTTTAACATAGAAAACTTGAAATTATGTTTTTTTTTCTGTGAAAAACATTTTTGTTTACAAAAAAAAGTTACTAGGCCTATTCTTATAAAGATAGGTAGCCTATGTAATACAAAAATAACGAAATTGGGAGACTACGGTAAACAATTGCCTAAATGAGTATAGTCAAGAAACAGTAATGCTCTTATTATCTGATATGAGAGATAAGTAGTATCAATTATCGATGACACTAATTGCGCATCACAAATAAGTTTGGCTATATATATATATATATATATATATATATATATATATATATTTGTGATGATTATTGTGAAACCTAGTAAAATAAGCACATGCTATTTAAAGTCCATTTTAACCCTATAGGCTTAAATGACAGAAACAAGATCATATGGAAAAATATGTTTTAATAACAACGTCTCATAAGACTTGTAATGTGCATGCGCCATGATAGCAATGTCTTGATATTTAGTCATTTACCAACTTACAAATTCCCATTGCATAGGCCTAACCTACGCAAACATGCAATTCCTACTTTTCTATTTGTAATTTTTCAATGAAAAAGTGTATTCCACATTAAAAAATTATATTAATATTTCAAAATAAGGTATGTAGTAAACGTATTACACAATTTTTTTAAAGTAATCACTATTTCCAGTTATTCCATAATTACCCTTTTCAGAAATACCAAAATAAAGTCATTTTACAAAAATAATATACTTATCAGTCTTCTTTTATGAAACAACAAGCTCTGATTTTGAACTGACACCAGATTTTACCCTAGGCCTAATTAAAAAGTTATGTTGTATGCCACATGAACTATTTTTTAAATTTAGAAACTGCAGCTTTTTTATTAATACATTAGAAATGTATAAAAACCTCTTATGGCTTACCAGTAAACAAAATAAAATTAGATCCCACACATCTATAATAGACTACACATCTTTCAGTTGACTAAAAAATTCCAAACTTTCCAGTAAATATCAACAAGGCCTAGTACAGTAAAATTAGAGGTAATAAAAAACCTATATTTAGGCTATATAATATGACATAATTAGTCAAACCTGTAATGGATTATACTTACATTATTCAATAACTAAATTGTAGTGTAAAAACATAATAGTATAAACATTAGTCACAAAGTTTATTAATGTTTTAAAACTCTGTGTTAAATTCCACACATTATTGAACTTTTTACTCATTACTCCTCCAAAATCAAGTCTTGTTAGTTGTTAGTTAAACAAACAGCAGTGTTAACAGACTGACCAGTGTTGCCAGGTGAACATTATTTTTTTCCCCCACTCAACACCTACAAATTTCCCACATTGTCCCAAAAATCCCCACCTGTAATAAGTAAAATATATGAATTTAAGCCTACATTATATAAATTAGTATCAAGGAAAACGATTTAATAATAAGAGATTAGTAAACAAAAAATTACAAAATAATAACGTCAATTAATTGTATTAATACATATACAGTGAAGATACACAGCATCGACTGTCATGTATAAATACTACATTATACAATATCGTCTGTTACAAACAAAAATGGCGGAGTCAAGCTATATTTTCTCACCTCGTTCACCTCTCACTTAAACTATCCCCAATCTGTCAAAGAATGTTGCAAAATCTCAAACCATCCTAGTTTTATAAGCAACTTACCTTTGAAGATTTCAAATCTTATGGTAGTATAACATACAAATAACTAACAATAAAGTATAATCAAGTCAACTTTAGCTCTAATATTGTTTGAATGGAGCTTAGATAATTCCACATCAATATTCATTTATATACATATATATATATATATATTGTTTTAATATTGCATAACACTGTATTCACACATTTATTAGTAGGCCTATATAGTTATTATGATGCTAAAGAAAGTTAAATTCATTAGTTTATGAAGTTAATCAAGGAAAAAAGAGTACACTAATAATTTATTTTTCATCATACTCCACCGAAAAATAGATACTTTCGACGTTCACAAAAATTTTTGAAAACAGCTGATTGCGATCACTATGCACCGAAAGTTTTCTGGACTCTAGTTACTGTTTATAACACTGTCTGTGCTAGTGTTCTATCTCTTCTAGCGATGTTGATACTCGGGTGAAATAGATACTCGCAATACTCGGCTTCGAACTATTTCAATACTCGTATTATTAATTCGACATCGAGTATCTGCGCAGAATGATTATGCGCATCGAACTCAGTTTTACCAATCAGAATAATCAGATCGTTTTAGATAAACCTTCCCTTATGCGTTTAATATAACCGAATGTTTTTTGAAACTATAGTAGAATAACCAAGGTCAAAGATTTATTATGATACAGTACAATGTTTACAACCTGTCAATAATATGTCTGTCTCTGTTTACAGACTACAACATTAATAATTTAGTTATTATTTAAAATAAGTTAATTTACTATATTTTATATAAAGATGGTAACCTAATAATATTTATTTAAATATAAGTACAGTAATAACAATTAAATAATAATTTAATTTACTTTTTGTTAATGTGGAAATAAATTAATATTATTGTTATTTTAAATTGAACTTGTTACCGAATCTAAATCATTATAACTCAAAATCGTAATGTTTAATTAATGTGTAGTAAAAATCAGCTTAGAAACAAATGTAACCAAAGTAGAAACACCGAGTATTTTGTTTGGAATTGACACAACACTAACGAATACAGTTGTCCGAGGATACTCGCCGCACACCGAGGATACTCGCAGACCGAGGATACTCGCTATGACTCGCACATTACTTCCTCCTTGTTCCTAGTTACGAGGATTTTGACCGAGTATTTTAATTCGAAACCGAGGATTTTAATACTCGGACTCTTCCGAGGATTTTGATACTCGGAATCACCGAGTATTTTAATTCGAACTCGCACATCACTAATCTCTTCAGTTATAAGCCGTTAAAACAGCTGATCCCGCATGGCCGCATATTATATTCATTTTTTCATTGTTCACATAGCAACGTAAAAACAAATACTAATTGTTGAGTTAAAGTTTATTATGGAATAACATTATTTAGAATGATTTTATTTTTTAATAGAGATATTGTTTTAAATAACATTGTGGATTTGCCCTATGAATTACTAAAAAAAAGCTGCAGTTGTAACAATTTTCTTCCAGGAAAATCTCATGGTAGATATGAAGATGAAAATAATAAGTTGGGTGTAAGAAACAAAGTATCAGATTAAACCAAGTAAGAGATGTTAGTAGTATATCTATCAGAAAAGTCTAAACAAATAAACCACCTACTTTGAGGAGGAGTATTAATTTTGTAGTATGATGAAAAGTATCTTTCATAACTCGTCCCAAAAGTGTTGTTCCAGTGCATGACTAAATTATTTGTGTTCGGTGGTGAACTTTTGCCATGCACTGGTAAAAGGCCACCTTCGGCACTAGTGGTGAAATATACTATTTAGAAGTTTTGATAAGTAAATATACCTTTTACCTATACACCATTACATCACAACAAATCAAAACATAAAAATACCAATTATAATAAAAATATTGTTTCCATATTGTATAATACTGTATTAACGCACCTCTCAAGTTAGCTAACAGATGGTAATATTTCAACTTTCTTAACTTTTAAAGGTTAGTTAATATTGTGATAAAATACAATCAAACCACTTGCAAAAATTTTAATGTACATTTCATTTTTATGTTTGCTCTACATAACACTATTTAGTGTAAGAATGAAAACAAATTCCAGTTAAGCTTTTGGTGCCAAGTTGTTTTGGCTTTGTTGAGGTTTATTGCACTAAATATTCTTTAAACATGCACTGCTATGATGTAATTGTAAAAATGGGTTCAACAAAACTGGAAATGCTTCATAATATTATTCCCTTTTTAAGAGCATTTTACTTGACGCCAGAAGTTTAGTAAACTATGATCAGATCCAGAATCAATAGTTGTGTTGCGTAAAAGATGCCATTCCCTACCTGATAGACCGATATCTGAGTTGATCTTATTTTTAAATGAAGGTGTGGCAGGTGCCAAAGAAAATATATATCTGGAGTGCAGATTATACATAAAAGCTTAAACAACTGACTCGAAAACAGGTTATTTTCTCTTTCGACAGAAAAAGTTTTGGCTAGCCAAATCTGCTCAACAATTAAAACCTAAATAAAGATTTTTATAGATTTCTGTACTGCAGTTGGGCCACATTTGTCTTCTTCAAATAATCAGGGTTCATGTAGCACTCTAAAATTGTTTTTAATCCAGCTTCAATTTTACTGTATAAATACAGTACTGGATTTAAGGCTTGTCTGACTGAAATTCAGATTTAAATCACTCAAAATAGGCAGAATAAAAAACTGATTTTGCATGTTCATCTAGCAAAAATTCCTCTTGAAAATAAATAAGTAATACTGGTATTGATCTAATACTCTTTCTACACACACACAAAGGGTAATCAACCCGTCTAACAAGGCCTCAACAATTTGTGTGGCTTGACTTCAGCAATTAAAAAAAAATTCTTACTGTCTTTTCGAACTGTATTGGAAATAAGTATAAATGGCTCTATCCAAATTTTTAAATTCGTATGATAATTTTTGTTATGCAGCAGATACACACAAAGCCAGAGTGCCATACACATTTCATAATGGGTTAGGAATAACATTATATTAAAGAGTTTGTAATGAATTTTTAACTCTCATCAACGTGTTAGTTCCGTTTGGAGCAAATCCTATCATGTTATTATACGCTATTGACTGTTCTTACAATAGCTATGTAAAGTCCTTGGGCAGTTCTTTCATTTATAGGTAGAAGACAAGCAAACTCGTCCCTTATTTTGACATTATTTAAACATGTTCTGACAATTAAAGCCAAGTGTTTCTCTGAGGATATATCTGTTGCTTCATCTACTAAAATACTAAATTTATTATTTGCCATTATATCAACTACTTCTTCAAAAACAGTCTTAGCAACTACATTATTAATTAAAGCAGTGTGTGTGGTCAGTTTTCTTTTTCATTATTTCAGCATCTGGACAAACAGCCTTAATTAGTTCAACTGACTGGACAGCAATGATAAGTTCTGCTATATAGGCAGGCTCCTTATTTTACACTTGAGCTCTAAATTTCGAAAAACCGTATTTTAATGAAATGGACGATTTCACAATTTCGCAAAAGTTTTTCTGATAGGCTGTTTTTGAAAAGCAAAAAATCCTGCTTTGTTGTCATTATTACATGTCTATTTTACAATTAAAGTATGGTTCCCTCTTTTTACTGGGCCAAAATTAAAATTCTGATTGTTGTTTCTATTCCATTCTATATTTGTATGTAAATTGTTGACCTACCTTAGTTGTGATCGGTTTGTTAATTATATGGGAAGTTTTTTTTTACCTAACACAAGTTCTTTATCAGTGTTGTAACCGATTTTCATTTTCACTATCAATATCCATGACCTTAGATATGCCAGGTTCACTCATCCTAATTACACAATAAAAATCATTGTTCAAGGGGGTTTATCAATCAGTAAGAAAAATTTAAAACAACTAAATGTGATTAATAAAGACTACCACTTAGGTCACACAAAAATCAAAATAAATTATAAAGAGTTTTAGCTTACAATAAATACTTAAAACCAATGTTTAAGGGTCACACAAAATACAGTCATTAAAATAAAGGTCAGTTTTACAAAATAGGCTACTTATATCACTGTTAATTGCAAG
The DNA here is from genome assembly GCA_963513935.1 of Aphrophora alni. NCBI lineage: Eukaryota > Metazoa > Arthropoda > Insecta > Hemiptera > Aphrophoridae > Aphrophora > Aphrophora alni. Next base: position 19,950,262 of record OY740779.1, read on the forward strand.
GACCACAAAAAAACACAATCATCAAAATAAAAGATAAAGAGTTTAATTAACAATAACTGTTCAGGGGGTAATCGAGTCTGCTGTAGTCGCATCATACAAAACAATCGTCAAAACAAAACAACAAATATAAACTAACTTTAACTTTGTCACTTAAAGCAAAGGCAAAATGGAAACAGTACATTGATGTCACTAACTTAATTCTTTTTACATTATCAAAAATAAGACATATATCGATATTTCGTAAAGTATATAATTGTTAGCCAAACAATTATTATGAATTTCAAATAATCATGATAAAAATTTGTTTCTCAATAACCAGTTATTTAATTTATATATATCGAATTTACCCAGTTTTCCCAAAATCCCTACCAATTGCCCACAAATCTAAAATCCCACCAATTTCCTATCATGGTTTTTCGAGGAGCCAAATTTCCCCACACCTGGCAACAGTGAACTGACCAAATAAAATGATTCTCCACCAGGACTAAAAAGAAAACCTTCCATCAGATATTTTCTAAACTCATCGATTAATTTTCACAGGGAATCCATCAAAAGTGTCTCCAAAATCAACGCAAAATTTTAACTAATTAAAAGAAATTTCAATCACATCTCTAACGTTATCAATTGAGTATATATTTATTGCATATATTCCAGGCTCTCATAGTTTGATGTTTTTAAATTTTTGCCATCTAAAAGTAATCAATGAGATAATGATTTTGAATTCATGCAAATTTATTGATTTAATCAGTGTATTCAATTTTGGACATATCCGACGCATTACGTGTATTAAAATCATAGAAAAACATTGTTAACATTATAATTTAATCAAAGGCCAAGTGGTAAAGAATGTATGCATGTGTCTATGTTCCGAGAAGTTACTTTGGAAATTCAATTGAACCAAAATGAACCTTGGAAATTCAGAGACTTGAATTATCCACAATTCATACTAATGGTTTAGGTTTTCCACTTCTTCAATTAGCGTTATTTCTTAGGAACTCACAGGGATTAAACACTGAATCTATAATCACAAAGCCAAAGCGTTAGTGATTAGAAGGACTCGCAATAGAGAAATACAGAAGAGCCATAACTGATAGTAGATGAACAAAATTGAATACAGTAAATACCATTGAAACTACTGTATCTCTACATTAATTAACCAGCACAGTTTGTTGGATCTAAGGGCTCTTGTAAATATGTGATCATCTCGGCAACACGTGGAGTGTAGTGTTGGGATAATCGAATAGATCGTATTCGAATAGTTTTTTAGTTAAAAAATAATGACTCATTAATGATAAAATTTTTGAATGTTAACATTGAAGAATAATGACTATTACATAATGAAATGCACCTAACAGTAATTTTCATTACTTCTGGATTGTAAATGTTCATACAAATCAAACTATACCACATGTAGTAAAAAATGTATTTACATAAATTAATGTTTTATAATATAATAAAAATTATTTCACTTGCCGTAACCAGTATTCTGATGAACCGTTGTATTATTATATGAAGGCCGTTTCAGCCATTTTCAAGTGTAAAAAAAATTTGGCAGGATAATCCTTTGTCAATTATTAAATATAAACACTTAATTAATGTACATCAACAATAATGTAAACACAAAAAACATCCATACAAAACACACACAGTAAGTAACAACAGTAAATATACAACACACACATACAAAAACAACAGTAAATATACAACACACACATACAAAAACAACAGTAAATATACTTTACTGTTGTACAGTCAATTCCATTTGTTTGATCGATCGGTTGAGCCCAACATTTCGATACATATCATCATTAGGCCTCAGTACCATCTGACTATCTGAGAAAATCTTAAATTTACTCTTTCATGAGTAGAGCACTTGCTTCAGAATTACACACTGTATAATTGTGTAAAGTTCCACATAAAAGACGATATTCTTGAACTTTGTGAAATATGGTACTAATTATTTGTTAAATAATAACAGTGTTTGATTTTCTTGAAAAACATGAAGAATTTTCCTTTTTAAAACTAAACACATTTATTAAATGTATTACAACACATAATATCTCAGAAACAAATTCATAGCCCATCTTTCTGTCTATTAATGTTTCTTTGCCATTACTACACTGGTTCCAAAACAGGAATGAGGTCATTTCTTTTCTCTATTTCTGGTTTCATGACATGTATTATTTAAGCAATTAAACATTTCTTTATTACTCTAAAATAGTATAGTCAAGATCAAACTAGAGACATTTGATTCAAATTATGGCCAAACTGGATGGTTTCTAGTACAAAATGTGGTTGGTCTGAAATTGACACAAGAAGATTTGAAAGGGGGAAATGAATTGCCATCTTGTTTGATTGCTGTAACAACACTAAAATAAAATGCTATTATTTCAAATTACACTAAGACATTAAATTGTATTTACAAAAAATTCATAACAACTCATCAAGCTGTTGCGGTAAATGTTGATGAGAAAACAATATCAATGTTGTAGACGCTACAGTATTCAGCGATCTGTACGGCAGCGAAACTATAGACCTGCCCTTCGTTCAGAAGAGGGTTGTTTAGATTTCCCCATTTAGTTTGAACATTTTCACCCGTTCCTATGACTGTTAAATCATCCTGTGCAAAACAGACGATACATTTATTAATTATACATAATTAAACAAATTTTTAAATAAAAATTGTTTAAAGGTAAATGTTGATTCAACTATAAAAATAATAATAATTTCTTTAGTTGTGTGAAGAAATTTAAATACAAACTGTAACAGGTCACGATTATAACTTGGGAACAAGATAATTATGATAAATTTCTAATAAAATAAAATGCCTAAGTATTTTAAAATAGGTAGGCAACATTAAATATCTGTTAATTCAACTTAAAACCTCTTTAAAACAAAAATAAACACAGTAGGATTATCAAATGTCCAAAGAGCACTGTGGCAATATTCACAGTCAGGAAAACAAGGATTTTCCAAATCACAAACACTAGAAACAAAACTAATTATAATAAATTTAGTACGTTTACTATAATACTCTTATGTACATTTTGATGACACAGACATTATTCTCAGAGGTTTAAAGCTAAGCGCCAAATAGCACCCTTTCCCGCTTTTAACCAACCAATCATAAATAGGCATGTCTTGCCTCAGGTTAACTGATTCGAATTTGGGAGGGTCAATGCTCTTGGCAATCTTATAGACTAGATGGTGCAATAAACTAATAATTTGAACCAACAAGTGAGTAAACTTTATCAATTTGCAACACTAAACTATTAAAAAAATATACACTAACAAAACCTTATCATCCTGGAAAATAACTTGGATGATGAAGCACCCTGTTGTACAGCTGGACCCTATTTAAGGTCAAACTTAGCTATACATAGGCCAACAATATGCAAGAGGTCTTAGATATTGGTAGATACAAATGACAAGAGAAGATAAAAGGTGAAACTAGAATACGTTGTGAATTGAAAATTAAAATTATAAAACATATAATAGACTAATCTCCTAACCTTATGTGAAAGTTATTATCTTGACAAACAAGAAAACTAAGACGAGACAGGTGGAGAATAGGCCCTTTACATGTATTCAGTAATATTTTATTGTCAGCTTTAAATATTGAAATACTTTCAAAGCTGTCAAATAACCTGTCATATGTAACTTCTTTTTTAATTTAACATTAAATTATTTAATTCTAAGTTGTGTTTGGTTTGAAGGCTGTGCTTAGCCACACTAGATTTTCAGGTCTGCTATATTTAATAAGGGCCAAATGTTCCTCGAATCTCACATTTTTCAACAATAACTTATGCTTATAATAATTATTAATACAGTAGACTCTCATAAATTCGGACTATTGTGGCAGCTGGCCGGTCCAGATTCTGAAAAATCCGGATTTCCCGCGGTCGGAGATAAGTCGGCCGCAGGGCCTATACGAGCGGTGATAAGCCGCACATGAAATCGCTACCGGCCCATGCCGATACCCAACGACACTTGTTACATTCTGACACATTAACTAATGGTACTGTTACTGTAATGTACATAATACAGTACTGGACTGCAATTAAGTAAAACACAGGGTAGAGCATGTCAATTACCTCAGCCGTGCGGAAACATCCACTGCCTGTGAATCATTACAAAATACATAATTCATGCAATGCGGAAGATCGCGTGAAAATTGAAGGCTCTAAAGCGACAAATTGTTATTTCATGATCCAAATTTATGAGAGTCTACTGTACTTTATTTTGTTATAAGCTGCTGCAATTTAAAACAACAAAAACCAAATTGTTTGAAGGTCTACTTTTTACTTTCCCGCATGTTCGTAGTATAGGTAAAAGTTATGTGATGGGTCAAATATAAAGTCAGAGGTTTTTGCAAAACATCCCTCGATTAAAATAGTGTTTAATTTTTTAATAATCTGTTGTCTATGCAGTGTTGTATGACAGCCCAAAATATACCAAAATCTCAACGTTGATTAATATTGGTCCTCACTTTTGGGCTGTAGAACAAAATCACATACAACATCATTTCAAAAACAGCATTTTCGGACTCAGGGTTCCTCAAATGGACATTTCTGTAACTCAACATATCTGCAAAAAACTTGATATAGATTTTTTTGATCAATCACATAATTTTTTCTTTACTACGTATATATGAGACGTTTACTACGTAGGCATTCAGTTTTTTTTTTTTTGAAAACTCAGCAGTTTTGAATCTGATTATATTTTTCAATCTGCCTTACATTATTTCCAAGGGTAGACCTACTCACCTTATTATACTCGGCAGCAAAGTAATAATCATTTGTTATGAATTTCTTGAGCTCTGCACTGAGTTTCTCATCTTCGATACCAGAGTTGAAATTTGAACTGGACGAATTCATTATTACCAGCAATATGTTGCCTCTGTTGGAATATTTGACAAACATTATTATTTTAAATTCAATCATTTTAACTTATGGATTAATAAAACTAGGCTCTAATATCATTATTGATATTGTCAGAAATATATAACAAAAAATATATTGTAAGAAATATATTGTATTGATATTCAAAAAAGATATCTATTACATTAGAGAAATAAAATTAACATCACTATAAACTAAGTTACAGCAATGCAGAACAGTTTCAAATTACAATAAGCACACGTGGTGTAAGACACAATGGTTATTCAACTTGAAGTTCTTAAGGAAATTAGCAAACTATACAGAAAACCCTGAGAACTGGCCTCCGTAAACTCAAGAGTTTCAAGGAAATTCACAATTGCAATAAAAGGAACATCCAATCAGAAAAAATCTCGCGAATATCAACCTATGAAATCCAAAGGTAATAAAAATAACCGTGTAAAAGTAAATTGGGAGAGATGCTTCAAACTCGCCCAATCTTCCGACAATAATAAAACCAACCAGACATAATAACAAAGGCTATTCTAAAGTAAAATGTGTTAAGAGTAAAATTTTTAAAAAGTTCATAAATCAAAAATAATGAGTGTATTTCAAAGGCAAGTTAAGCTATAAAAAGTATTACGAAAAGTGTTAAGCAAGTCTTAAGTGAAAGTTAAGAAATTAAATCAATAATATTACCAATAAAGAAAGGTAAAAGGTGGATAAAGTGAAATTTGACAGAGCTATGAACCAAAACACTGCTAATAAGTAGTGAGTAATTTAAAACATTCATGTAAAGGAGATCTCATAACTAAAAGCATTTAATTAATACTAAAACTATGTGGCCCAGCCAAGGAGCCCACCAAATAAAAACCATAATAAGTATAAATATGGATGTAATGGGAAGGGATTCTAAATAATAAACTATCAATTGGCACTTGCAATTTTGTTGAGCAGTGCAAGATTATGTAGAAGGGGGGGAGAGACGAGGAGTGGAGGGCTTGAACCAGCGAGCCGAGAGAGAGTCTGTTCCGAGAGCCGCGAGAAGGAAGTTGAACGGCAGACCGCTACGGGACTAGGTCAGTCCATATTCGGCCACGTGCTATATAATTAAACGGTATGTTTTTCGGCCACTATTAAGGCTTTATCTAGCCGTTATGTCTTTTTTATAAATTATAATTATTTCTGTAATCTTCTAATTCGGCGCTAAAATAAAAGAGAACATTTAATTTAAATTGCGTTGCGTGCGTTCATTAGCGTCTTAACCTGACTCCTTGGCCCATCCTGACAAGATTCGGCTAAAGTGTATGCGGTCTCCAGCCAGCCGGAGCTTCCAGCTGGTCAAAAGAAGTGGAGACTGTCACAACTAAAATTAATATAAACGTAAAATCAAACTAAAGTCAATATAACAAATCAGATTCACAATAAATGAAATATTTTTTAAATCAATTATTTGTAACTAACACTAGGTTTAAAAAATTCAAAACTCCTTTGGTATAAATTAGCTGAAATAACGATCTTACAATACCTTTCAAACAATTTCAAAGGAGCTAGAAATATCAAAAGTGAATCAAAATTTATGTATATCATATAGAAATTAAAAATGCGTAGTTTTAAGTAATATGAAAATACTTCATTATGTTAGAGTAAGTAAGAAATTGTATATTAGATTGTAGTAAAAGTCTTTAAACAAAATTGTTAAAATTGAATACTAATTTTGAGTGGGATGTATAGAAAACATGGGACAGTTCTCTCCCGTACAAATCTGAATATTTTTAATAATAATCAATTCAGTAAATTCTAATAAGTTAGATAAGTATTGATGTTTAAGGTTAATAAAATTTAGCGATAAATCTTGAAACATTTGTAAATTAAAACAAAATAATATTAATGCACAGGTTAATATCATCTCTGCACTTATTTAACACAACGAATCAGTTAAATCCTATCACAGCTCAGCTAAGCTGTAGTTTTTCGGGAAATCGAATCTGGTGGACCCCAACATTTTATTAAAACAATTAATAAACTGAAAGATGTGGAATTATTTAATAATCAAAATTGTTCATTGTTTCTCCATAACTTTTGATAATAAACGTTGATGCAGAAATATTGCACAAACTTTCCCCCCTCACACATCCTCAAACCAAACCTAATTGTCAATCAAAAAGTTTAAATGAAACCCGAACGCTGTCTTTGAAAAAAATATTTATAAGAGTCTATACTTAGTTCACTTGCGTCATAAACATACCGACACTGTAAGTCATACTTGATTAAAATCAAGCTTTTAATGACGGCGGTCAAGGTTCAGTTTTCTTTTTATTGATTATTCCTGAATCGTAAAATTTTTTAATTGCAATTCCTCATACAGGTTTGGATTATTAATCTTTTTTTAGTTTTTATGGATAACTAACTCATCATGAACCATCATATACGGAGATACGATGACCAGAGTGTTTTCTTTTGGGTGCTTAAGGGTTATATTTGAGGAAAATTATAGTAAAATTGTTGATTTTGAAAAAGTCATAATTTTGAATTTTTTCTTATGACAGATATGCCTAAATTTTGAGTTATCAAAAAACTAAAATCCTGAGGTACGCCCATATACCAAATTTAATTAAAAGCGATCTATGCGTTTGGACTATAGAGCATTGTTTGTACAAAGACAGACGGACATTTTTAAAAACATTTTTTTTTTTTTTTACACAGGATACCTCAAAACTGTTATATCAGTAAAAACCTCAACATTGATATAACATAACTTTCCCTATAAAATATGTATGGAATAAAGTAATGGGAAGTTCATCATTTCATCTCGTATATAAAGAAGTTCTTACTTTATTAAGGGTTGATAGATTTCAGTGTTGTTGACATTCTCCAACTGATGTTGAGGCATCCACGTCCAGCCTTCTTGTGATGTCACATTTACATTAGGTAGATATTGTACAGGCATTGATGGAGGCCTAGTGTATATAGTTAATGTTACAGAAGGCCCAATCGAGATTGTTTTCACCGAGAGGCTTACAGTGTATGTCGATGCTGGGTGTAAACCTGAAACCTGGAAAATGTCAAAAGAAATTAAACAACATTTCAAAACAATGTTTTTTTTCCCTACAATTGCTTTACAAAGTTGACTTTTTAAATGATTCACAAAACAGCTGTTTCCTACATTATACTGTTTTCCACATGCAGTGCGCTTTGTTGTTTTTTTTCACACTATAGGTTGCCATGGCAACAATATTAAATTGTAAGTGTTCTAACCTCAATAGTTGTTATAATTCTGTCAGTTTTAATCATATCAAATCAAGTAAAAAACCAAATTGCAGGGAATTTTATATACTTTAAAAATTGTATTTAACATTTTTTTTCATAATATTTATAATTGAAGTTATAATTGTAAAAAAAAAAATGAAAAGATTTTTCAACCCTTTCATTCTGTCCCGTTTTGGAATAATTAATTTAATAAATTGTGTAAAAATATTGCACAAACTTTATTACTTGGCCATCCCTAAAACCAAATAAAAAAAATAACCAAAACTAATCCTCACCAAAAATGCCAGTTTGGTAATTGCAGTGAATCAAAAAGTGAAAAAATGGTGTTACTAAAAAAAAAAAAAAATTATATAATTGAAATAAGAGTCTAAACTAGCTTTTCTTGTAAAATGTGTTCTGAGCGTAAATCATATTTCATTAAAATTACTGCTGTCTAAGATTTATTAATTTTTTTGCCAATTATTTCTGAACTATAATATTTTGTTGGTTGTGATTTTGCACATAAATTTACGTCATTAATCGTCATATTTCACTCAAATTTGAAAAAAATCGGAATTGATTTTAAGTTCCATAGCTGATTTTTTTGATATGTCATGATATGTGAATCTTGATATTTGTTTTAAAAAAATTATTTTACATATGGATAATAATATCCATAATTTTATATAAGGATGGTAATTACCTCGATGAATAAAATCCAGTTCTCATAATTTGATGTTTGAATTTAAAGATAAAAAATTTCTTTTTTTAAAATTCAATAGTTAAAAATTAATTTCTTTAAAAATAGGTTTTATATTGACCATTTTAAAAGTGAATATGGAACTTCAGAATTCCTATTGCAATGCATACATGATCTATGTATACGTGAAATGCGCTCAAAAATATTGTTTTTCCTTTTCAGAGTAAAGTTTGTGCTAAATGAATTTCAAAATTTTTTTTATTTAATCTCACAGAACTTTTATCATTTTATACATACCTCAACACTGTAGTTTAATAGCTCTTCCTTCACTACAGACTCCACTAAAGGATAAATCTCACAACATTTGTCCGTTTCATATTGTTCAGTTTCCTCTACACTCATCAGAAATGAACGGACTATACCATTAGCAAGTGATGGATATTTCCAAGATACAGCAAAACTTGTTGCCGTTGTGTTGACTACTTGAAGATTTTCTGGTATGCTTGGAACTGATTAAACACAAAGACATAATTATTTCTATCAGTAGACAAAGTGGATTCACCAGTAAAGTTTTCAAATTTTATTATTACGGTTTAATCAGAAATTTGTCATAATTTGTGTATCTTAAAACTAGTACACAACGTTTGAGAGTATAAATTAACTCCCGTTATCAAGTTATACACCTAGGGGGGGAGGGGGAATGAAAAACACCAACATAGCCTAGTAGCATAGGGAAAATAAATCTATAACCTAAAAAAAGGAACACACCAAAGGTAGGCCTGAGCAGTCAAATCTACGACTAAATAAAAAAATTATCAGAAAAAAAAAACCAACAGACAGAGGCCTACACTATACAGAGAACTGCAAACAACACACTGTTAATGGGGCAGTGCCAAGAAAAGTACCCTAACTATTTATAAGGGTGAACAATGTTTTACCACCTCTTTCAAAACTTTACTCAGGATCCAGTCACACATGAAGGTAAAAGTGAGTTTATTATTGTACATGGAATTAGATAAGTTTTATTCAAAGAAAATGGAGACATTGTTTACTTTTATTATTCAAGAAGAGTATGTGGTTGAGAAAATGGTTCAATGATGTTAGAGTGTTGAAGTGCAACTACAAGTGGTATAGAGAAGTTTGTTCCAGGTGATAGCCATTCGACATGTATGCCAATCATATACAACTACTTTTAAGATTTCTGTTAGTTGAAAACTCTAAAGCATTATGAGTTTCAACATTATCATTGAAAAGTGTACAGCGAGAACGTAATAGTGTGAAGTGGTGCGAGACATTGTTGTTGTGTGCTTAAAATTGTCCATAATGAGCATAGAAGTGATCAACCGATTGTGGTGAATGATGGACAAGTTTAGAATAATAATAAAAACAAGAGAACCATTGATTCACCAAGCATTCTGATGTAAGGATTTTTTGTTTGTGGATTTCATTCCACGAGACACCACAATCAATTTCCAAGATATATTGTAAGATATTTAAAGAAAAATTTCACAACACCTAAAATCTCATATAGATAAAAAAAAATTATGTTAGAATTTAACAGGCACATAGCCTATTAGATTGGTTAGATTTTGTATGGACAGGAGACAGGCTTACCTTGTAAAATGGTCCTTGGTTTACCTAATAGTACATAAGTAAGAAAACACACAAAAAACACTAAGATCACTTTTTACAACAAAAATCATAAAATCAATCCCTTCAGAATATAAATAACCCCTCAGAACTAAGAAGATGGGAGTTGTCTCATCAATGGGTCACAAAATCAAGAGAACCCCCTAATCTTAACCTTAGATGAATCATCCTTTATCCTTTTCCCTTTCCCAACAGGCTTTACAAAAAAAAATAATAATAATAATCTGTGGTTCAACACTCAGTCTTCAGTCTTATTCTTAACTCTACGGATTGAGAAAGTGAACAGTGTTTACGAAATATTTCAAAACTTTAGTGTTTTTTGTGTGTGTTTTCTTACTTATGTACTATTAGGTAAATCAAGGACCATTTTCCAAGGTAAGCCGTCTCCTGTCCATACAGAATCTAACCAATCGAAAAACAAATTATGTTATATACGCTTAAAATTATTACAAAATACCCACAACGACAATGTAAAAAGAAATCAATTACACAAATGCTACAAAGTTGTTACCAATTGACTTAAATATGAGGAAAATATAGTGAAAACTAGAAAACAGTGGGAACAAAAAAAAGGAATGTTTGAAAGAGGAAAGTACTTCAGACAAATAAGGGTCTATTTGAAGACCAGACACCGTGGATCATCTTACTACATGGAATATAAAGAAAGTGTTTTTTCTCAAAATCACTCTTGTGTTACATGTTTTTTGGCTAAACGTTTCACTTCTATCATTGAATATTTTCAAAACCTATACAGTTTCATAGATTTTTTTAAACCACTTCATTTTCTTTTTTTATTTAAATACACAAAATTCCAGCCTCAAAATAAAATCTCTGCTAATTGAACAAAATGAAAGAATAAAATTATACTAAAGTATCGTATTCATTTAAAAAAAATAATAAACTGTACCAAAATATTGTACACATTTTCCCACTCAACCTTCCTCAAATTCAAACAAAAACCACGCACCAAAACTAATCGTCATCAGAAATGTCATTTTGGTAGTTGTCAAAAAGGGAAAAGTTATTTGTTTTTGTTTTAAGTCTTCGACCAATTTAGAGATGTGCCAAACCAACTCCGTAACTGGAATAGCTCCGCTCGGACTTGTTCCGTGAGAGGAGTAGCTCCGCTAACCTACTCCGACTCCGGGTTGGACTTCTCATTCAACATAGCTCCCCGCTCCCTGATCACTTCATAAGACTAACTCCTACTCCTACTTCTATTCCGACCATTTCGTGGAAAAAGAAGACAAAGGATCTCATTTGTCCAACTACTGCTTTATAAAGTGAAATTAAACACTTCAGCAAATTTTAGTAACTTGTGCAGTATTTTTATTCGGTATATTTTTTGTTTTAATTTAATTAAATGGGTTATTAATGTATTGTTTCAAACAAATTACCTGTTACATTTTTTTTTTTTTTTTTTAAATAATACAATATAAAACAGAAAACAATAGGATTGAAAGGAACAAAAATGCAGTGAAAAAACTTGTAATTTATTGAAAAAAAAAGTTAATATGTGAAAGAAAATTATCTGTTAAAAAAAAGTACTTACATATTATTTAGTAAAATATAGATGACTGTGAAAATGTGAATAATAGAGTTGTCACTTATCACAAATAGGAAGTACATACATTTTTCTTATAATATAGGTTTTAAAATAAATGACATTAATTATAAATATAATTACTATTGAAAGCAAATGTCAAATAATATTATTTTAAATTAGACACATTACTTTTATAAGACATTATTACACTACAAATATCACACTTTGCTTTTTGGTCTGATGTGACCGTAAAATGGCTCCAAATGGAGCTTTTAAAACGTTTACTCATAACTTTTAAAATGAAACAAATCGGTCAAGAGGCAATTAATGTTTTAATGAAGACTGTCCACTGTCAGCGTTAAACGGAACAACGGAATACTTAGTCTGCTACGGAATAGATGGAGCTGTCTGCAACTCGGATTGGCTCTTTGGCTATGCGTAGTACGTAGTGCGCAAATAATTGTAGTCCGGAGTCGTGTGGCTCCGGTCGGAATAGGTAATTTTACGGAGCTAGTTCGGAGAGGAACAGCTCCATTTGAGGAGCGGTTCCGAATAACCTACTCCGCTCCTTCAGGCACACCTCTAGACCAATTATTGATACATATTTTACTTACCACTATTAAATTTTTATATTTTATGTAGTGTAAGATAGGTTTAGTAATTGGAAAACATTCAATCATTTTGTTGTTGTCTACATAAGCACTATAACAGGCATACAAATTTAGATAGAAACATGAAATTAGTTATAAGGGACTATAGTGTGCTCATATAAGAACCCTATTGAAATTCCGGAAAGTAGAATTTAAAATGTTAGAATGACAGAATGGCAGCCATTATAAACAGTTTTTGTTCACATCTTATGTATTATTCAACTTATAACACACTAAATTAGATACAAATTTGCAGATTTCAATTCTGCATAATGGTACCGCTCTACGATGATAAATAGCAAGTTATTATAAAAAATGTAATTTCAACTGTGACGTCCAAAAAAAGTGATATTTGTAGAGATATGAGATCCGCCTGAGCAGAGTTATGTGCAGCTTTGATGCCTGTCAAAGCAGAGACACTGACAAGAGTGAGGGGAATGAAGACAGTTTAATATATACACATCTACAATGCCCATTAAGAATGAAAGTAGAGATATACACAATTACAAGATTCAAAACATGTGTAAAGACTACAGTATTTTAAACATACTTAGCCTATTGGGTAAGACACCTTGATCTACAAATGCAATTTAATATTTTCTACAAGGTCCAAACGATTTAGAGGCTCTGGTTGTAGTACATTGTTTATTGGAGTGGGTGAGTACCATGATGGTTCCAAAAGTCAGGCAATGAGAATCTTACTTCTGTTTATAGAAAGGCCACAAATACAGAAGTACCTACAATTAGACTTTTATCATCCTGAACATTTTAAACTTGGTCTAACGTAAAGTTTGTTGTGAAGAGCCAGGAGAATTCTTTAAAAAAAAAATTGAAAATGTAAGGAGATAAAGCGGGTTCCCAATGAATTTAGGAACAATGGATATTTCGAGGAAATTATAAGGAAGGCTATTAAAAAAACAAGTAGTTTGGGAACTAATGAGAAACCTGTAACTACTATATCCTTTCCTTTTGTGAGGAGTTCATCGGAAAAAATATGTAATATTAAGTTCAACATCAGAACTACCTTTAGATCGGGCTTTATGTTGAGAAATGTTTTTACAAGGGTTAAATCAAAAAGAGCAGTAGGGATAAATATGTTATTTACAGACTTCCAGATCAGTTGATGTATGTGTTCAAGAATATGTAGGGCATGCTACAAATAATAAAATTAAAATATAAGATATTTAAAGATATGTGAACATAAATCAGGGTCAGAACAAACAATATATTGGGATACTGCCTCCATTTTATATAAAGAAGAAGACTGGATCAATAGAAATCTTATTGAAGCAACATCCATGACGGATGGCACAGATTGTTTTTAGCAACCACGTGTTTTGTTTCCTCCCATTTATATTCCTCTTGTGAAAAACAGAAATCCATTGATCAGGATAGGATTATTGACCCCATCCTTTACCTACCTTGTGATTTGATTTGATTTCTTTATTAATCTGGAAACACTTGTTACAGTGTATAAATCACAAATATCACATTAACAATATCAAGGCAATATTTATACATACTAAAAAACAATGTCCTGGACATCAGCTAGAAAAAAAACATAAAACTGTCCTTCATCAGCTAGAATTTGATTTTAAAGCACTCACGAATAAAGAGGATTATTTGAAATCCAGACATACATAATTTTTTTAAATTTCTTAACGCCCACAGATAAAGCTCCTATAGGAAGCAGATTGAACATAGACATACCTACATAATGGTAAGATATCTGGGTTATACTTAGTCTAGCAGAAGGCTTATATGTCCATGTCTTTCCGGATTGTAGGTACGCATATCGTGGTTAGTGCTTAAACTTCCTACAATGTTCGTCACAGGATTTAAAAGTGACCAATCTGATAGCTTTCTTCTGCAAGAGCAATACTCTGTCAATTTTGAATGAATACCCCAAAATAAAATACCATACAATACTATACTATGAAAATAGATATTTCTAGCTTTTGGGTAAACAATTTCTTAAATGTCTAATTAGGTACAGGACTTTAGACAATCTTTTACAAACAGAGTCAATGTGTTGAACCCAAGTCAATCTCATCTAGATACATGCCAAACAGTTTAACAGGTTTGTCATTATCCCCATACATAGCCCTACTTACGGTAAACAAATTTTTTTGTATCTTGTCGACATTTAATACAAATTTGTTAGTACTATACCATATACTGGCTTCTTCCAAGACTATATTAGTGTACTCATGCAATGATTTGGGACAATGGTCTGATTGAAAAAAAGTCACGTCATCTGCAACATAGCCACTCAGAAGCAGACATTTGCCTCCAGATCATTAATCATAACCAGAAACAGGAAGGGTCCAAGGACTAAATCCTGAAATAATCCATATTCAATTTTAGTATCTGAGGAATATACATCAACAAAAATCTTTTACCATCGATTGGTAGGGTAGGATTTTAAGAATTCATTTTCAATACCTGTGACCCGTATTCTAGTTTGTTGAACAAGATGTCATGACCCACGCAATCAAAGGCTTTGCTTAAGTCACACATTATAGCAGTTGTAGCTATTCCAGTTTCAAAACCTTTCAATATGCATGAAATCAGCTTGTCGATTGCGCTTTTTACAGACATTTCAATTCTAAATCCAAACTGACTTGAAGAAAAGAGATTATTTGATTTTTTAAAATACACTTAATTGAAATTTAGGGTTTCAAAAATTTTGGAAAATACAGGCACAAGGGATATCGGTTGATAGCTTTCGATCCTGCTTCTATCATCCTTCTTATAAATAAGCACAAGTTTAAATAGCTCATTTAAATGAGGAAATTTCCCCCCATCAACACGGTCTTATATGTAGTATATCTTGGTGGTAATTAGACATTATTTTTACTCTAAATTGAAATGAGAGTAAATTAATTTAACTATAGGACATTCTTTACATAACCAAACTATCTGTTGGTAGTAATTAAATGCCAATGCTATGAAGTATTACACTAAAAATAAAATGCAAGCTTTAAGTTTAAACTAACTTATCACCTATAAAAGCGAAAAAAAATACTGCAACTTTAAACAACAAAGTTATTATTTACAAAAAACTTGTTAGTTATTATAATTACAATTATTTAAAATCTTATCTTCATGTGAAAATACTTGTCGCCTAACGTGTTAAGGTCGATAGCACGAGCCTATTCACGTTCAATGCTCAAAACTGCCAGAGAACTCAGTCTGGGAGTTAGACATCGGATTCCTCGGGAGGGATGGCATTATTGTTAACTGCTAGTAAACAGATTGCACAACCATAATGATCACAGTTTCAGACTTATGATCCGTGGTTATATTATTTATGGAACAGTTTTATTAAAATATCTAAATGAAATATTGTTCAACGTAAAATTTGATGATAATGTGTTTACTACATTATATTGTTTGAATTCCTTTATATATGTTGCACCCTCTCCCGCACTGCGGGAGTGCTATTTACGCCACTGTTAATAACAAGGAACACTTTCCAAGGTAACCTGTGTCTCCTAACCATACAAAATCTAAACTAATAAGCTAGGTACCCTATTAAACTCTAACCTAAGTTAACTAACTGGAACAAATATCTCAGTTTGTATGTACTGTTTTAATTTTTTTCACTTATTGTTCATATTTTCTATTATAATTTAACGTACATTGCTAATGTTTTATAATTTTCAATCATTATTGTTTTTAAATTAAAACTATGGCCTATTTTTGTTATTTGTCATAGATAAATAACTTTATTTTGTTGTTTAAATTGTTAATTGCTTCTTGTTTTCAGTTAGTTTGTTGTGCTGTATAATGTAGTCTATGCATGATATGTTTGATAAGGTTGGGTGAGAGAGAGGACCAGATAGTCCTAACCTCCTCCCGAAAATAAAGAGATTTATTATTATTAACTTTCCAAAGGTTGGTTAAACATTTAATGAACGCTCTGCATTTATGATTTCATTAGTATTATTACTTACGTCCTTCCTTTGTGACAGTTGACACCGAGCTAGGAGTTCCTTCCTCAGAGATTTCCGTGTTTCTTGCAGACACCTGATCAACATTAAAGTAATTAGAGAAACATGCAGGATAACCAATATTCACAAAATTTAAGGAATAAAACTTGTAGCTGCCAAAGAAAAAACAGATAATTTTGATTTTCTTAAAATTGGCCCTAATGATTTAATAAAACGTGATACTTAAAAATCAGCCATGGAGCTGTTGTAACGATTTTGTTCTAATTTGAGTGAAGATTAATTACCAAAACAGGATTACAAAATCTGGCAGGTCCGAGTCACAGGAATGGGTGTGGCGAGTGGAGGCTTCCTCACATATGGACAAAATCGAGGCCTGCTAAGGCCGAGACACTGACACGAACAAAACAAGTGGAGACCGTTTAATATATATACCATTACGAGGTTCAGAAAACCTGTGTAACAACTGTTTTAAATAAATCTACACTACTGGGTAAGACCCTTTGATCTACCAATACAATTTAAAATTTCCTACAAAGACCAAGAGACCATCTTTTTGGGCATTACATTTGGAGGATCTGATTACATTGTATGATGGGGCTGATTAAAAAACCATGATGGCACTCATAAACTTGTAAAGGATATAATAATTTACACTAATTTCTACACTGTAAAAAAAAAAATTGTTTTATTTCTTAGCTTCGAATAAACAAATCATATGATGGTAAGGAAAAACTATTGTTATTAGTGTAAGAGCACTTCCATTATATATTGCAACATGCCAATGGGTATCCTAACCTAATTCACAAGCAAAATTAAAGAAATAATTCGAAAGACAAATAATAAAAAATAAACACAAAAAACACTACCACTAAGGAAAAGCATCATCAAAATTTAAAAGAAAAAAACAATAGAAAATAAAAATAAACTGAATATAGCTCGTATTAGGCATAAAGAAAAACATATTATGGCGTTAGAAATAACAAAACAGCTAGCTAATTTATTACTGTTGCCACAAACCATTTTCATACCTATCATCCACAATTTGTGCTAATCTAAACAAACTATAAAAACTTTAGTCATGATTTAAAAAAATTATGTTCCGTAAATGTATTAACATTTGAAGAATCAGTGCGTAAAGTTATACAACTAGTGCAATTTTATATGTGTGATTCAAAATCAAAAGTATCAGTATAATTAAAGTCGACGATCCAAGGCTAGAAGAATCAAGGAAACAAAAAAATTAACAATTTTAAAAAAATTGGTATTGGTATGAAAACTCTCAAATCATTAACTACGTCCTCTTAGAGGTTATATTCAAATAAAATATATTTTGTGGAAATAAGAGAGATTATTCTACGGCAGAGCGATAAATATCTTATTACAAATAATAAATATATACTCTGAATTGAACTGAAACCAAAAGTAGGGATATAAATTTAATTAAGACTATATTCAATATTCCTAGTAACAGTCGGCACGACACCTAGACACTAGATTAATACTCTACTTATCTAAGTACATTTAATTAGAAATTTGCACAGGATAATAAACAAACGTGAACACAATTCACACAAAAAATAAACCTAAGTATCAGAAGCGTTTCAACAACAAGGTCGTCCTCTTCAGTGATACATGAGCTACACTAATCAAACTATAACTTATAAGTTTGATTGATTGAACTTAATATAAGTTTGTATATAACTTATAAGTTATAGTTTGATTAGTGTAGCTCATGTATCACTGAAGAGGACGACCTTGTCGTTGAAACATATCTGATACTTGGGCGTATTTTTTGTGAGAATTGTGTTCACGTTTGTTTATTATCCTGTATAATATTTCTCATAAGTCAAGCTCAACATTTAATATAGAAATTTGCACTTAATTCCCATTCTCATTTATTGTATTTAATTAGAAATTTTTTTTTTAAAAGGGGAAAACATTGATGTTGTTATCATTATATGTTTAATTGAAAATTGACATTTAACATTCTATTCATTGGTTATAAATATTTTTGATTTAAAATCTAAAATAAAGAAAGGAAATTTGTTAACATTGTAGTTGATTTTTATTTTGTTAATGTTGTTTAGATGCTTTTTACGTATTGTACTTTTTAAATTTTATTATAAAACAATAAAAAATTAAAATTATTAATAAGGAAAATGTAGAGCCCTAAGAGGCTAACTTATAGTGAGCAAGAGTATGACAATCGCAATGGACCTACACTTATTTCATCTAGTCTCCCTCTCTATCATCTTTCCTATTAGGTCTCTCTTGACCATCTGTTGTTGTCTTCCAATCCTAATGCTACTAGACTATTCAAGAGCAGGGAGTTTTTATTTCATGTCTTTCTCCTTGTTTAATAAGGCGATGATGACTGAGAGGGTTTTCACTTTCAAACAAAAAGAAAATACATCTAAAATTTATTATAAGTATCAAAACCAAAATACTCTTCCATGACGATTACAAATACAGAAGTATATACTGTTTATCATATGTACTTACAGAAACTGTATATCTTTTGTTAGGTTTCAGGTTATGTAGTGTATGGCAATATAAGTGAGGCCATGCTACGCAAGGTGTCAATGGAACTGTTTCTGTCTTGGTATAATTATTATATCCATAGGAGATTGTGAAGGATTTTAATACTCCGTAAATCTTTTTAGGCTCTTCCCACCGTAAGCCAATTAAGTTACGACCTTGTTTATAAACTGTCAAATTTTGCACTTCCTCGGGAACTGAAAAAAACAAAATGAAATATTGTTTAATACTGTAAATTTAAGTGGACAAATTTAAACACTAAAAGTAAAAATAAAATCATTAAATAATTTATACAATAACAAGAAATGTTGAAAACAAAATTACCCATCAACCTGCTCAATATTGTGCTGTCAAAAAAAAATTAAAAAAAAAATACAAAACAGAACTATGTTTTTGTTTTTTTGTCAAATTTTCTAAATTGAAATATTATTTTATTTGAAATTTTTCATTTGGTACATTAATCTTTACACTTCACTGAAATTTCAACAAAATTGAAAGAGCCGCTTTTTAGAAATTAAATATTTTATAACTGCCCATGGTTGATGTTTTAGTTTGTTCTCGATAACTCATGAACCCACATTTCTGGAGAGATGGCAAGTGTAGCAACACGCTATCTCTTTGTCATCATTAACGCTAAATTAAATTGTTGTACAGATATAGATGTAGTTACATTTAATTATCAATTGTTTTGTAGTCTAAAGTGGTTGTAAATAAATAACACACAGTAAGAAAGGAACAAGGCTGTGCAGAGTGGGGGAAATATGCACACCACTCTAAATGTCCTATGTCCTATAAATATTGGCCTGGCTCACTTAGAATTCATTCTGTTCCACAGAGTCACCTACAACATTATTCTCTCTCTCTCTCTCTCTCTCTCTCTCTCTCTCTCTCTCTCTCTCTGCCTATTTTACCTAAATTCTCAGTTTTCTTTATTGCTCCTTAACTGTCTATTCTTCCGTGGTCTGTCGGCTGATCCCAGTAGCCCAGACCACCCCGTTTGTTGTCTGAGTGCTGATCCCCTCGGGATGAGTATTGCCTTCATGGTCTATCGGCATATCTTGACAGCACTGGCCTCCTGCCTCCTCATTCATTGTCTGAAGGGTGATCCCTCCAGAACGAACATTCCAACCTCCGAGTGGTCTGTTACCCGATCCCAGCAGCACTCTACCTTATTCATTGTCCGAGAGCTGATCCTCCCCGAGACGAACTTTCTTTCTAAATTCCTACCATGGCATTCCTACTGAACACACATATTGTCGAGGCCCATCTGATAACTGACAGATAGTACCCTTATCCACTTTAACAAACAATCGAGCTCTGACATCGAGAAATAATTTTTTTTTGGCTCTTTAAAGACTAAACTTAAAACAAAATTTGAACAAAATCATTACAGCTGATTTTGAGAATATTTTAATTTTATGTTTTCTAATAGCAGCTATTCCCAAATTTTAAGTTATCAAAAAACTTCTTTTTTTTAAACCCATAATATACCCAAATACTAAATATTATTAAAGTTGGTCCATGCCTTTGGGCTGTAAAGCACTGCACATTAACTTGGAGATAAGGTTGACTATTGAGTGGTTGTAAGTGTGTTCACCACACTATTTTAGCTAGGATAAACCATTTGAGGTCGGGTCTGCGGTATTGTGTTCTACTCATAAGGCCTTTAATTCGATGTAAAACTCGACCTATGCTCTCATTTAATATACCCTACTTACTCCTTCTGGGCCATCCCCCTGGTAAGGTAGAGGTCCACTGAATATGTACCAAAATAGGTTTTGGTGTCCATTAATAATATGCAAAGATCTGTAATGGTTAAAAAAAATATTAAGCAGGTCCCGGGACTTATTTAATACACGGTATATTGGGACCTCTAGCTGGATCTACACCTTTCTTCATGCAGAGGTGCTCACAGGGGGAAGGGGTTTATTTAAGGGGGCAAAAATTGGCATTTTTAGGTTGTCCGATGGGGGGAGGCGGTTGTTTGAAAAAGAAATTGAAAAAATGTGTATAAAAACTAAACTTATATAAGTCGTGCATTGTATTATTAAATAAATATGAAAATAATGTATGTAACTACTCTGTCCATAAATATAAGCTATGTTAGAATGGAGGGGGGAGTGAGAAATACAGAGAGCAGCCGAAGCTTTCCGATGTTTAGTGCACCGCAACATTTTGTTTAGGGGGAGACTAGCAGTCAAGCATTGTGCTTAGTGACTTAAACCATATTTTAAAATGCCAAAAAACAAAAGCTATTTAAATATATAAGTGCTTAGAACTTATGTCTAACTCAACAGTGAGACATGATAAGTGGTCGGACCACTGTAAAAAGAAACACTTGTATAAAGTGAATTAAATATTAGCTAAAAGGAAATGAATACTACCGCCTGGAAACCTTATTCGGGAAACACTGAAGAAGTTAAAATAAGTGGATTATCGAATGAATTGAGCTGTGGATTATCTAGCTGAGAAAAATAAGTTTTTGTTTTACAATAAAAATAAGCATAAAATGCTTATATAAAATATCTCAATTTATAAGCTATAAGAAGAGGTGACTATACACTAGGTTTGTTTCAGCAAAGTGTTGTAAACTTTCAGCGCATGCGGAGAGTCAAAGTCGAATTCCAGCGGGATGAACTTAGTGTCGATGAGCCAATCGTTCAACACATGAGGTAAAAGTTGAAATGTATTTCAAATGTCTAGCCTCCTTGCAAAATCAACTTCAAGGCAGGTTGTCTGACCATTCTTTAGGGATGGTTAGAGAAATGAGATATTTTACCCATTTAGGAGTTCTCGAAATAAAGCCAAAACCTGTTGAGTGTGAAGCTATTTCCAATTTAAGTAGTTTTTATGAATGGGACTGTCAAACTGTGGCTGGAGAGTTGAATAGTTTCAAGGAGTTCTATGATTTGACACATAGCAATATCATAATGAACGATGTGGTAACTTACAAAAGTAAAAAGTTCAACCAGCTCTGAAAAGAACAGTGAGGATGAATCTGGTTCTGATAAAGAGTTATTAAAAATGAAGTGGGAGAAACAAGGATTTTTGAAACCTTACAGGTGCCTTACAGAATTTCAGGATTGAAAGTCTCTGAAAGTAGTGTACAAAACATTACTGTCTCGAGATGTGATAAGCTGCAGTGCAGAAAGAACTATGAGTCGAGTAAGGCTAATTAAAACTAGATTGAGGTCTTGCATGTCCGAGTAACTTGATGGTCCTGTCTACTAAAAAAGATATTTTGGAGTCAGTTGAGAATGAAGAAATAGTCGACAGGTTTTCAAGGACAACAGCAGTAAGGAAGAAACTTCTGTCCAAAATTTAACTTTTTGGTGAAAGCTCTGAGAAGACTCTGTTACTTAATGTTTTGTAATTTTTCATCATTTATCTTATAACGTAGATTTTAAGGTAAAATGATGTATCTTGTATCATAAAAAAAAAACATTATTTTTTCTTTTACTTTTTCCTTTGATTAACCTTTATTATAAATTAATTAGTGAATGATACAATCGATTGACATACTCATTAGCAAATTCTTAAAACAATAAAAAGACAACAAAAACTGGTATAACTATCCAAATATATAAAATTGTATACCAATTTCATTAAATTATTTGCACCAAAAATATATTTTGCCTTAAATATAGTTTGCCTTTTTATTCATCGTACCACCATGAATAAAAATATATGTGAGGTGTCTTAATGTACATAAAATTAAGAAAAATAAACTGTTAAAATTATGAATACATAGTTAATTTTGTTGTCCATTGTGAGATAAACAATCAGTGGGAGTCAGTCTGTGTGAAAAGGGATTCACGTGAAAGAGCAGTAGTTGTATGATTGTGGGGCGGGGGGGGGGGGGGGGGTGAGTCCTTGACTGAGAGAGTGGACACCCTGCTTCATATACTGTTGGATTAGATCCTTCTTTTTCATCTTACATATCACCTCTCTCTTGTTCTTTTCCGACACAGACGTTATTAGAGTATTCGAGTGCTAGTGGTTTTTACTTTATACTTTTTTCTTGTTTATTTATTTATTTTTTTTTTAATAAGGCGATGACAGCAAAAACCTTCCACATAGTAATTTTTAAATTGTACAAAGTGATATTATTGGACGTCTGATTTAAGATCGTAAATTCAGGTAACAAAAATGATTTACTGAATGTATTAAAACATAAAATGAGCTGTGTCTACTGTTCACTAGTAACAGGAAATCAGAAAAATTATATAGTAATAATTAACATTTCCCTAGATAATTTTAAGTATTATATATTATACGTCAGTGATATTTATTCTAAAAATAAAATATTACATTCTGCTGTGTATGAAACAATTACCTGTAGCTGATGTTGAAATGTTGATTTGAAGGTACTTAACAGGATTCCAGCCAGCGAGAGTTTTAATAAAAATTTGAGCAAAGTATTCAGTCTGGGGTGAAAGATCTATAAGATTGACAAATGGTTTTCTTGTAAAACCCTCTTTCAACATTCTGGTTTCATCATCGCTCTAAAAATAACAAACTCAAAAATTGATTAAATGGGTTGGTGGTTATATGACCTTATGAAATTCCCTGACTAATCCTAGAAAAACATACACAACCATGTTCATTGTATTTTAGTCGATCGATCAAATAACTCAGAAACATTTATCAATCTAAATATTAAAATATAAATTTAACAAAGAATTATTCAAATTAAGTTTGAATCTAAATTTTTTAATATTTAAATATTGTTTAAACTTTAACTTACCAAAATATTTTCAGGACAATTAGAATCAAAATTACATTATTATTTTTACTATAGCAAATATTATTTAATTAGTTTTTACGCATTTTATTTAATTCTAAATTATTAAACATTTGTTATGAAGCTATTATTCTACTTTCTTGTTTGACGAATTATATAATTATTACTTATAATTTGATACAGTTGGAGTCCAATTAACCAAGCATAACTTTAACAACAAAATGCTAATTTTCACAGAAACTATTTGAAATGAACCAAACAAAAAATGAACCCAAACTAATGATCACCAAAAATTTCAACACTGACAAACTACCATCTTAGGTTTCACACATAAGATTGATTTACCTAAATTTTGTTTTGTTATTTAAATTTATATGAAATTTAATAAACATTTGAGTTTAGAGTTTAATAGAGCACATAGTCTATTTTGTTTAGGTTACCTTGGAAAGTGGTCCTTGGTATTACTATTACTTGTGTACTAATAGGTAATATCAAAGACAACCTTTTCAAGTCTCCTCTCCGTACAAAATCTAAACTAAGTAAATATTTCCTAAGTTATATCTTTAGTATATGTTTCATAATTATATAAATTATAATAAATAAATAATTTTTCTTTGTTGTTTCTAGCAAAAATGTTTTTAAAAGAGATAACATGTGTAACACCTAAAAAAGGTTGATCCAATTTGAATAATAAGAATTAACAGGGAATCGAGATAGTTGAATAGAAGGGGATAGAACGTGAGTCAAAAATGTGACTTATGTCTTTTAAAGTTAAAATAAAGTAAATTCAATCATTATAGATTTCCAAACAAAAATAAATTATAATGTATAGGTTTTAAGAAAATTTAGTTATAAGAAACTTAATAATTTTGTGTGTAAATAAATTTGTAAAAAGGACTAGTTATTATTCGCGTAGTACTGAACAGAACTTTCGATGAAACATAACGCTGATGTGGCGAGATTTGGAATAAAGCAGGATACCGGAAGGTAGTTTTCACCATGAGGTTTACAGTCTAGTAAGGAGCTTAGAGGAGTGAGGTTGTGTAAAAAGTCTTTGTCAGTAGAAAATGGTTGAGTGATTTGAACTTGTTTAAAACATTAAGAAACTTTACAAAAATGTAGTACAAGTGTAAATAGAGTCTTATTTGACAGTCTAGTTGGGAGCCTTGAACAGAATGGTCGTTTTTTAAGAGTCTGAGTAAAAAACGTGGCAAAGATAAAAATGTGCTTTTTGAGTCTAGTTAGAAGTGTTAGAATGAACTGTTGTATTGGAGAGTGATGATGTATCTTTGTCGAGTTGAAAATGTAATTCAAAGACTTTAGTGGAAAGAACGGACATCATGTAATGCAATAAGTTGATTTAGAACAATAGAAAGTATAAAGAGTTTAATCATAGGTCAATTAAGGGTAAGAGTGTGTTAAAACTCTGCTTGAACTGTTAATTTGGTTAGACTTTTCACGCGAATAGACAATTGACAATTAGCGTGTGTGTGACAATGTGATCGGATAATGAACAGATTTTAGTTTATAAACATTCATGAAATGCAAATATAATTTCGCTACGGACGAGACGGCATTTTCAGAACGGCAAGGAACACTTTAAGTTATATGCAATGTGAATATGTTCTGGTAACTTATGTTACATAACACACTATATTTACTCTGTTATTGTATAGAAATTTACAATGTTTAGTATTTTGATTTTATAATATAAATTTGACTTGTAAAAGATAGTAATTTCTTTTTATGTACAAGACTAATAAATGTCTAATGACATATTTATCCTTATTCAAGGAACGTAAAATTCATACTAAAAGAAAAGTAAATGTTTTCAATTTGTTTTTATTCATAAAATCGTTCAATTCAATTTTTGTTGCAACATAAAGTCAATTTTAAATTCATGGAATAGTAAATCAGTTCTCCTTCTGAGAAAATAAAATAAAAAATAATTTAACTAAGATGATAATTATAGCTATTTTCATTATATGTCTCAATAACAAATGTTAATGTATAAAAAATAACTTGTCTTTAATAAATTTATGTAAAATTTCAGCATACAAAAGAGTTCTTCATTTGAAAACCTTAGAATCACTGTGGAGTACATTTTTAAAAGAATTCATGCCCTGAGATTCATTAGCTGAGCAATAATTTTAAAATCATAAATAAATAAAAAATAATAATCTTAAACTCATTTTAAAATTTTTTTTTTTATTAATAAAGTAATTTCATATGAAACCTTTAGTTTTATATTTATTACACATGCTAGACAGGTGCAAGCTACCACATCTCTCTTCACTTCATCCTAATCTTTGTTCTTGATTTACTGTTGTAATTTTATTTTTTATATTATAAGGGACTGGTAGATAATCTGTTTATATCTAATGTTTATTTGTTCCTTTACAAATAATTGTATTAGTCTTGGATTTTCAAATCATTATTTCTTAACTATTTTTGTGTTAAAAATATAAATTCCCCCAATTTCCCCGACTTTTCCAGACCCAGATTTTTCAAAGTTTTCCTGGTTGCTAACCACGTTAACCAAATACAGAATTCATCTCAAAAATCTAAGACTCAAATGACTATGATATGTAGTTTTCTGACAGAAGAATTGAAGATTTGAATTCATCTGCGTTTCACTTTATTATTTAACATTTCACAATTATTGTTGAGTATTAATTATTGTCAGTCAAGTGAAGTGTTTTGAACAATGAAAAAAATAAGACTTTGAAATCTCTAAAATATTCACAAAGTTATTCACAAAATATTCTAAAGTTTGCGACAGTGATTAAAAGGGAACAACAAAACAAAAGAGTTTCAGATGAAGTTGTGCAAACGCCCTTATCTGAAGAAAAAGGGAAGGATGAAAACGGAATTTAGGATCCTTACATTAGAGAAAAAAAGTGTTTATTAAGAAATTAAGATAACTCTAATTATTGGAGGAAAGAAGGGAGAGTACAGAACAAGCTCACCAAACTTTTGTTCCGTACAAAAAAAAAAAAAAAGTGGGTTTGAGAAGAAGCTCAGAACACTCCCATATCTGGAAAAGAAATAAAGGCTTCAACAGAAACTTAGCATGATTCTATGCCTGGAAGGTCCCAGAAGAAAATCAATGTGTTTCTGTTCCTGTAAGGGAGAAGGAAGGTTCCAGAAGAGGCTTGAATGATCCATTCTACAAAGAAGAAAGGAAGATTCCACAAGAATCTCAGCATGCTCGAGCTTTTGTAAGAAAATAAGGAAATTTCATAAGAAGCGCAGTACGCTCCAAATTTCTGGAAGATAGAAGGGAGGCCCCAGAAGATCAGCAAACTCCTGTTCCTATAAGTAATTAGGGAGGTTACAGAATCCAGAAGCCCCTATTTCTAGAAGAAGGAAGGTAGGCTCTAGAAGAAGCTAAAAACGCTTCCATCTTTAGAAGAAGCTCAGTATGATCCCATGCCTAGAAGATGGAAGGAAGGCTCCATAAGAAGCTCAATATACATCCATTCTTATAAAGGTGAAGGGAGGTTCCAGAAAAATGTTGAACTCTCCCATTTTTTGAAGACAGAAAAGCAGAAGCTCAGTATGATCTTATGTAGGAAAGATAAAAAGAAGGATGCAGAGAAAAGATCAGTGAGCTTTCATTCCTGTAAGAGAGAATAGAGGCTTCAGAAGAAGTTAGCATGACTTGTGCGTGCAATAAGAAAGGAGAGTTCCAGTACCTCACACTACTCCCTTGCTAAAAGAGAAAAGGAAGGCTTAGAAAAGAAGCGGAACATGCTTCCATTCTTAGAAGACAAAAGGAAAGCTCTAGAAGAAGGTCAGCACGTTCCCGTTCTTGTAAGGAAGAAGGAAGTAGGAACTTGAAAACGGGAAGGTTCCAGAAGAATCTCATCTTGATTTCGTGATTGAAATATGGAATGAAGGTTGTAGAAGAAGTTTAACAAGCTCCTGTGCCTGGAAGAGTGAAGGGTTGCTTTGGAAGAATTTCAGCATGCTCACATACATGAGATTAAGAAAAGCTCCAATAGAAATTAGGCATAATCTTGTATTAATGAGGCTCCTCAAGTACAATGAAGCTCCAAAAGAGGTGCATCATGCTACCGAATCTAGAAGAGAGAAAGATGGCTACATAACCGTTTAGCAAGCTCCCATGTCTAGAAGACAGAAGAAGCTAAATATTTGTGAAATGAAAGGAGGAAGATTCCAAAAGAAGCCTTCACACCATCCCCCATGCTTGGAAGAAAAAATGAGTCTTCAGTTGAGGTTCAGCTGCTTCCATGTTTTATGGAGGAAGTTCATCATTCCATTGCAAATGGAAGAGACCAGGAAGGTTTTAGAAGAAGCTCAGCATAGGAAGAAGAAGCTTAGTTACTGTGCATGAAAGAGAGATGGTAGACTTTAGGAAATACTTAAATATAATCTGTGTATGCTTCCATACCTGGAAAACAAAAAGGTGTGTCCAGAAGAAGTTCAGCATGCCCCCATGTTTGGGGGTAAAAATGCTCCAGGTATACAGCTATATATACGAATCTCAGGTACTTGTGGAGTGATTCAGAGGATACTCTCAATGAAGATATTAAATTCTAGGGTTAGAATTTGTGGCTTACAATTGTTCAATTTATAGCTCCCTCACTTCTGTTTAGTCTAAAGTATAAAGAAACATTAACCCCTAATATTATGAACTATATCAAGCTAAACTAAATTAAATATACATTTTAATGGTTGATTCCTTACAAACCTAGTATTAGGCCATTACTGACCTTATATAGTTGATACATATATCCTTTGAAGAAACTAGAACACACTTCAACTGGTTCCCAAAACACTGTTACTGAGTTGTTTGTTCGTATTTGTGGCTGTGTGCTAGGTTTGACAATTTCTGTTGGAACTGTAAATATTTACAATAAATATATTAAAAGTCATATGTGAATAATTTATAAACTACAGTAAAACCCTGTTTAACCAAACTTCACTTATCTGAAACCCGGAATAACCCTAGCAGCATATAAGCAGGATATAAGATGAATCAGTGAGCAACTATTTACCCGCACGGCATTGCTTAACAAGTCATTGAACTTCCTGGAAGACATAAGCCCCTCCCTTCCCCCCACTACACCAACACACCCTCGTCATACCTCTGTCATTTCAGTTCAGTTATGGTCTTCAATGTTAGAGTGAAAGTTGCGATGCTGGTGACAGTATATCTATACTGTAGTCTATACCTATAGTTTAGTAAGTTTTAGTTTTTAGTAATGTAAAACTATTTTAGTTTAATACGTTTTGGATATGTTTTCGATGTGTCTTTAACTGTTGGATTGTGGTAAAGTGACGTGTGAGGGAATTTTTATTTCATAACAATGACTGGTAAAAGGAAACGCGTTGTTATTAACATTACTGCTAAACTTGAAGCTGTTAGACGCATTGAGAATGGTGCTTTGTTACGGTGTTTCACAGCAAACTACAATGTTGGTGTTTCAACTGTGAGTGATTGGATTAAGAATAAAGAAAAACTTACTCTGTACAGTAAATCCCTAATCAAAAAACCACGAAAACTTCAGATTTTGAAAGTCAACAAGGATTTGTTTTATGGTTTACTCAGCAAAGAGAAAAAGTGATACTTGTATCATGGCCAGTACTTCAAGAAAAATCTAAAATCTTTTCTGAAATTTTAAATGAAGATGGAAGAACCTTTGTCGCAAGCAGTGGATGGCTTGATACGTTTAACCGTGACAGAATATGGCAGCTAACTTAAATGCCAGTCTACTCATTTTGTTGGAATCCAAGTCACGTTTTAAATCATGTTTGTTTGTATGTATGTTTTAATATTTTAATAATGACGAACTCTATGGATAATACTAAAGATGGGATTTTGACAAGGTAATATATTTTGATTACAAATTTAATGATTTAAGTGCTAGGTTGTGAAAGCATTGAAGAAAAAGTTGTTTTTAGTTGGTTGCAAGCAGATGATTCTGAATTTGAGCTGACAAATCAAGAAATTGTGAATTTGGTCAAGGAGCAAGCAGAAAACATGGATTCGCAGACAAATCATGATGATTCCAGTCACAGCTGATAATGCATTCCATGCACTTGAGGTAAGTATATACAGTACACTATAAATCACTGAATCCCCTACCACAAGTTTGGTACAATAACACAAACACAAATAAAATGAAATATTTATTTGCCTTATGCTATTGTAATTCCCTGATGTACATTTCGGTAACCACGTTACCATCATCGGAGGTAACACAATAGCATAAGGCAAATAAATATTTCATTTTATTTGTGTTTGTGTTATTGTACCAAACTTGTGGTAGGGGATTCAGTAATTTATAGTGTTCACATTCACCACAGTGCTCATTGAACATCTATATACAGTACTCCTAAAAATTTTAAACAAATCTTACCTCAAGTGCATTGAATGCACCATCAACTGTTACTCGGCTGGAGTCGTCATGACTTTTATTGAGTGAAAGTGCACTGAACCGACTTTTATTCTTGATATGCTCTCTTCAAGTTAGACGACGGTCAAAGTGAAATCCTAGGTATGTAACACATGTGGAGCGTTGTAAAATATCGTCACCCAGTTTAAATGGGGCACAGATTTTGTTGAGATTTAGAAGCACTACGTTTTGTTCGCCACTTTCCCCACCAGGCATTAGTGATATCCAACATCCTTGTAGCCGGCTACTTACTATATCTGGATCTTCACTACATGAGAGGAAAGCAGCATCATTTGCAAATATTGCAACTGCACTGTCTGGTGTTGTATTGTAGGTGAATATATTGTACAACATAGGACCAAGAACCAATCTCTGTGGTATACCTGCTGAGCAGAAAGAGGGTGAACCTAGCATTCCCATGCTTTATTTGATAGCTCTCCCAGACAGGTACGAAGCTAATAAGAGGAACATCGAATAGGGCAGAAAGTTTTTGATCTTGCACAACAGATCTTTGAAGTACCTCAAGATGGTGGCTATTGTATCACCTGAAGATATCGTACCAAGGTCAGACTCTTGTTGCTAGGTGCATGGTTCTTCATCTTTATATTGAGATATTGACCACTGTTATCACACGTGTTGTTTAGAAATTATTTTGATTTTAAAACTTTGGTGTTTTTTGTAACATTCACATGACCAAGTACTTTTCTGAAACTATATACAGTAGAACCTCTCTTAACCGGTCTAGTCGGAACTGACACCCGGGCCGGTTGCCCGTTTGGCCGGTTAATCCGAGGTTCCCGTTAAACTCGTCACAAAGCTTTTTTACAGATTCCCCTTTGTCAAGTCTTTTAAAACACATTTAACCGCGTCTCAAATGAAATCAACACACACTTCCGTTTTCGTAACTCGCTCATTTTTATTTACTGTATATACTGTACGTAGATCATAACCAGTCAAAGACAAGAAGAAAACTGAAAAGAAATGTTATATTTTCCATAATGTTACTAAATTGATTCGTGGAAAAAAATGGCCCAAACTTTTTTGCCTTTGTATGTCTGCTATACCGACGGATGCCAATGCCGTGGTGTTTTTACGCCGCCGACAATGGGATACCGCTATCGACAAAATCATTTGACTCGCCGCCGCTTTGATACCGCAGTGTTTTTACACCGCTGACAATGGGATACCGCTATCGATAAAGTTGTTTGACTCGCCGCCACTTTGGTGCTGCGGTATTTTTATGCCACTGACAAAGGGATACCACTATCGACAAAGTCGTTTGACTTGCCGCCGCTTTGGTGTTTCAATTACAATTTATTTTCGGAAACTCTCATCGAACCAGTACACTATGAAATAGGCCGGTTAATCCGAGGACCGGTTGATCCGAGGCCGGTTAACAGAGGTTCTACTGTATAATGTATTCTATGTAAAAACACAAAGAAAAAGGAGGATCAACTTCAATGAAAAAGTGGATGGCATACATACTCTAAAAAATTTTTTACTAGATGTGAATGTATCACGAAAATAATATACCATTAGAAAATACCTATCCGTCAAGATATTTGTGAACACGATACACGAGAACAGATAGTAAGATTGTACAACAATTTGATATATAAGAGTATGTTAATTTCTTCTAGTCTGAAGTGTTCTGGAAGTTTGTTAATAAATTGCTACACCAGCCTATGAAGGAAGCTTTCTGTAAACATTTTTAGTCTTTGAGGCTAATACCATAAACAGTTTGCTCCTCAGTGTTACAATCATTAAAATATTTGTTATAAATTGGTTTATATTTGATCAAATTGTATATATTGGTTTCAAAAATATACAGACTTGGAAATGTTAATATTTCCAAGTCTTTCAAACCCTTCCTGCAAGAGTTTTTTTAACCAGCCATAACATGAACGGATTTTTTTTTTTTTTTGGATATGTAAGACTCTTTGTATTTCTCAAGTTGAAGATAACATAATTCACCCTCCATGATTACTCCATATTTCAGATGAAGGTATATAAGCCCATAGTAGGACCAGGGCCGGTTTTAGACATTTTTCTAGTGTAAGCGAACAACACTCCGGCGCCCCCCCCTAAAAACTTATTTGGTAGTAAGGATTATCTCTGGATACGTTTAAAAATACGAGTAAATATAAATGCTGAAGAATGTCCGAAACGTGCGAAATATGAATAAACATAGAGGCTTAATTATCAGCATGTATTAGACATACTCGCCCTTATTTATTGAATGTAACATTTAAAAAATTAAAAAACCAATTACATATATAAAAATACAAAGTTAATTAAGTGTGAATAAATAAATAAATACAACAGTCAGTTTTAAAGAAATTAAACAATTTATTTACTCGTAAAATAACGACAAACTTAAAACGTTTACACTTAACACTGGAAAGAGATTTTCCTTGCTTTCATTTTGGCAAATTCGTTGAGAATGTAGTCAGTGTCCATTTGGTTTAACAAATCATTCTCAATGGCCATTGTTACCAGTCCACTCAAACGTTCCTGACAAACGGTGGATCTGAGGTAAGTTTTTATTTGTTTCAACTTGGAAAAACTTCTTTCACCACTTGCTACTGAAACAGGGAGCGTCAGAAGGATTCTTAAAGAAACAAAAAAATTAGGGAATGTGTCCATATAATCATTTTTTGTTATATACGACAAGGCCGGACTTGGAGAACTTCCGAGTGGCAACATTGGCGCAAAAATGTCTAGCTCTTCGAACAGTTCAACTCCGTTTACGTCACATTCTTCTCCATCACTCAGAACATTGTGAAGTTGTATGCAGGCGTCTTTCAAAGTCTTCTTGTCCCATGTCTGAAGATTCCTAATGTCATACAGAAAACTAAAACTCTTGCTGTGGTTTTCCATTAGTTCAAACCTCTCTTTAAGTGAGTTGATTGCCGTATCAAGCACCTGTTAGGATTGGCTCTCTAAGCTATGCCCGGGTTCTGATTTTCAATTACATATCATCAAATCAGTGGTTCAGTATACTAATTAATTTTTATTAACAATGACTATCTCCTATCTTATTATAATAATACAATATCTTTATTACTACTATTAATCCAGAATGACTCTAATTATTGTGACTCACAGATCTGATTCTACGTTATATTTTATTATTACTTGTGTCTGAAATAATTACAAGGTTTAGACACGAAGTTTGCTCACCCTGCTTGCCATTCATGGATGCTCATCTGAAGTCTCAAAACTCCTAGGTAGCTCGTATACGCCAAGTCCGTCTGGCTATCTTCCAGAATTATGCTCCCAGGATTCTCTTACTCGCCAAGTCCGTCTGGCTATCTTCAAAAATTCCTGCAGCACCTCCCTCGATCAATCTTGGCCCACTGACCAAGTTTTCTCCCACCCAAGGGTTTATATGTGTTTGTAGCATCAATGACGTCTGCCTTGCTTGCAAGGTAAGCAATTTCATCATTTTTTCAGGTCTGTCACAATAATTGTTGTCATACTGTGTTCCTAAAAAGAACTTAGACTATATTCCTAACTAAAACTATCCTAATTCCTAACACACCACAAAGAAAAATTTCACTTTGAATGATGCCAGTCCAGCTTGAATCTGTTCATCCTCACTCTCGAAAGATAGAGTGTCACTATAACGCATGGCAAGAGGCAGTAGATGACTGAGCGACGCAAGACGCACCGGAGGGGGTGGGGCGTCTAAGGACGAGTCCAAGTAGATAACGGAGGGGTGCCTGACGGACGAATCCATTTGTTATTATTTGTGGTTATTGTTATTTGGGAATAACAATAAATAAAGTAGTAGGAGTATGCGCAAGTTTCCCACCTTACGATATACGATTTACCCTAACTCCTTACTCCTACAATTTGGCAATGTAAATCAACTTCAACCTCTAGTCTCCTTCTTAAATACTGAACATTGGAGAGCGCTTAGGCGCCCCCTTTTGCTTGGCGCCCTACGCGACCGCGTACTTTGCTTACCCCCTAAACCGGCCCTGAGTAGGACACAAGTAGTCTTTGTCTTGTGCAGTAATGTTTAAGGTTTTTTAGAACAAAATTCCAGAGCAAATTTTGATGAAATTTCCTTATGGTTACACCACTGTATCACCAGACCTAAAAATTTGGTGCTTTTTACCTCTTTAATGACATCATCACCCAACATAATTGTAGGTGTTCACTAATCTTCATTTTGTTTCAACCTATAACCATTGCAACAGTTTTGTCTTGATTTATCAACAAGTTATTTCATAAATAATACCGACTTGTTTCATTCCCCTTTTAAAAATATTTTTTTGTTCAACGATGTTTTCTTGATATAATCGTTAAATCAAATTAGCACATTTAATCATTGATATCACTTTCCTACAATGTTTCCTTGATGTAACCATTAAAACAAATTAGCACATTTAATAGTTGATATCACTTTCATTTCAGGTCAATATGCTTCCTTAAGAGATCTTTCTAACAAATGTTGTACATGTTCATTACTTACAAGCTAGTAATGACCCTTGGAAACTTAAGATTAAACTAGACTAGACTAGAGGTAAACCTGATAAATTTCAAAGTCCCAACGATCATTCAGGTCATGATGATTCATCAGCAAGAGGTAAGATTACAAAAATATTAACAATTTGATGCCCAATTTTTTTTTTTTAATTTGAAATTACAAAATATACTCACTTGATGCCACTGTTCCTAGTCTAAGTGAAGTGTTTTGTCCATCGCCAGCAGAAACAGTTATTAAGTAACGAGTTAAGGGTTGAAGCGAGTATAGAGTCTCATATGTATTGGACACTTTAACCTCGAAGCTGTCAGCGGGATCACACTTAGATGCACAAGCGAGTCTTTTCAAACACTAAAATACCAACAAGAACAAAATAAATCAATTGAAGCAGACAGATGTAATATATTTTGTGTGTGTCATTGATTAAGGCGATTAACAAAGCATACTATATTTACTAGACTTATTTATTTTATTACCTAAGGGGGCATAGAGCCACAACAAAAGACTTTATCAACAAATACAATTTCAGGTCATCATTTTCAGCATGTTACCCCTTTTATAATCAACATAATGAATCTTACAGACTGAGACGGTTTGAGAATCACTCGATTCGTTCAAGTACCAAAATATAAAAAATAATAAAGCCTAAGCATAAGTTGTAATGTGGAGTCTTAAAAGCAAGGCTAAATCTTGTCTGTGAAAACTAATTTTGTAATTATACATAAATTTGACAATAGCAATCAATGTAGTAGTAGTCATTAAGAACCATAAATGCACAAAAAGAAATTTAAACAATTAAAACTACAAAAGTTATAAGAGAAAGAAGAGAATGGGATAAATTTAAATTCCAAAATAAAAGGAAATTGAATAAACAAAGTGAAGGGAGTTGTTGAGCAGTAGCGAAAGAGGGATAATAATAAAAATCAATTAAAAGGAGGAAGTAGTAAAAAGGGGAGTTAAACAGTCATACAATAAAGGTTTTTTTAACAATAACAAGCAAAATAATAGTAATTTCATAACTTTAATAAATAATAAAATTAACTAGGGGAAAGGTATATAAATGTTACTAAACAGATTAGTAATTAATTTAGAAATATAAAAGTTATATCCAATTAAAGTGTAAAAACTTAAAAGAGAGTTTTAGAACAATTAAAGGTAACAAAACGGTAAATAAATTTACCTTTGTGAGTAAGGGTTTTATTATATTTTTTAAAGAAAATGATAACTTCACAGTACCACTCAATTTAATTAATGATTCAGGCTAATCAAAAGTTATACAGCCTTACTTGAAATTTAATGTAGAATACAATGGTGAAGTTCGAGTAATGTATCAAAATATCCTACAATTTCTACATTTTTGGGTAAATGTACAGTTTTTTTTGAAAAAATCAAAATAATTTTTCTTCAGTGAGTATGTGAAATAGAATTTTTTAAATTGTGTATTTGAGTCTCATTTAACTTGTTCTATCATCAAAAAAAATTTTAACTCTAGGTCTAGACCACCCTGTATAAAATGTATTGTACAGGATAGGTTACAAACAGTATGTATTGATACAAACAGAAGTTTAGAATCATTAAATGGGGGGTTTTTTCATCAAAGAAAGAATAGTAATTAATCGCCAATTTCAAAGGAAGATATCTCGAGAATGAAGCGAGATTTCAAAAAAGTGTTAAGATACAATTTCGTTATATGGCATAGCAAACAACTTTGGTAAACCAAAAAAAACTATCAGTGAAAACACAATTTCCGAAAAAATATAAGTTATGCTAAAGTGTCATCACTCCAAAACTACGTGGACTATGACTTCGAATCAAGTTTCTACAGGACCACAGGAAACAGGAGAAGAGGATTCCGAAGACAAAAGCAAAAGTGGTGAAGTGAATCACAAGATACAACAAAAATAAGAAAACGTGCAAAGTTACTTTCAAAATTGGACCAATTCATGTAACTGCTTGTAAAGAACACTGACCTACCGCAACAAAACCTAAAGGAGTGGGGATAACCCAACGCCATGAAATATTTTAAAGACAAAATTAATAGAAAATCATTAATTAAATAAAAATGTTTAGCAAATTTAAAAATATTATCATGAACAAACTAATAATAAAGGAGTATTTCTGGATAAAAGAAAACCCAAAATAACTTCACAAATCGTCGATAACAACTAAATATGCAAAGGGAATTATTTTGGGAAAAGTCTAGTTAAATTGGTATGAGAAAAAACCCTCAAACCCGGAGCACCAAATTGTCGGTCGAATGACGGACACTCTTCTACAACATCTCGGCAGAACAGGACGTTGCCAGGAGAAGCAGTCACATTTCATCACATTTTGAACTTTTAATTCATTTGGACTTCTAGAGACGGAAACAACAGTACAACTAGAAAACATCGTAGATTGTCCCTGTAGCACCATACGATCTTCAAAGTGTTAACCCGAGATCACTCGCGCTATTAGTTCAAAACTAACAATTTTAGTTGTTCTTAAGGATTTTTTAAAAATTTTCGTTAATTGACATTGAGCTTCTAAATATGCTTTCTTTGGCATCTTTACTGTGTTTGGTGGTCTCCTTAATGTGGGAGCTATAAATGCTCAAATAATATTTAAGACGAATACAGGTGAGCTCAAACAACGAAGAATTTTTTTAAGTGATCTAGCTAAAGCTCTTAAAACCACATTTGGTACGAAGAGGATCCATTAGAACCCTGCCAACAGACCTTCAAGAAAAGATAAGACAACTGACAAGTGGCCAAGCTATTCTTGCTCCTGCAAAACCGCAAGAAGGAAAAGGGAGATGTGCCTTTTTCCCTATCAGGAAAAACAGATTCACAACAAGGGCCTGTTCATCATGCGGCCGAAAGCTATGTGGTGACCACACAAAGATAACGACTTAAATGTGCTACACCTGTGATCAAGATCCTGCTTCAGGCTTCAATGAGTAAAGTAAATAAACTATTGAGGTCAGACATTAACATAATCTTAAAAGTAATAAAGAGTGTGAATTTGTAATAATATTTTTAGTTTTCCAATGTTTTTAATTTGTATGTTAGTAATTTCATGTTATAAATCATATTCTTATATCTTTTAATTTTCTCAGATTTTTAAATTTTTTGATGTATTTAATAAGTTAAAATATCAAAAAATGTAATCAATAAAATGTTTTTACATAAACAAACTAGTTAAAAATTTATTTTTATACCGTACTATTGAAATTTACAACAATAACTTAAAATTAAACCCTTATATCAAATGTTAGATTTGCTCTAACAGCGCGAGTGGTCACGGAAGTTTCGGTAGCGCGAGTGATCCCGGGTTAAAGGTACCTCTACACAAATTTATTGGAATCATTAAAAAGAGATAAGACATAGAATCAATTTTTAAGAAATAATTTATGAGAAATTTAAATTGAGGCTAACTTTTGTTTTGGTCATCCTACTCCAAATATCTAATAGTTAGATATATTATAAGACTTACTGTCACAATAGTCTATGTTTGTCTGTAGTTATATCACTACGGCCATTTCGGCTATTCAGCCATTTTCAAGTGTTATGCGGGTATTACCGTTGTCTTAGTTTAAAATCACAAATTACGAACACACGACATATAACAAACACACAAGTTCTTTAAACATTTAAAACATGATGCAGTAGGCCCACTGTCACAACGCGTACTGTCAATGTTGGTTTCCTGCGCATCGGTGGTAGGCATGGGGTGGGGTGGTTTAGTTCTTATCTAATTGCTTTATGATTGTGTCATAAAATAGATGCGAGTCAAATTTTAATTTTTCATTTAATAGGGAACTACTGTTGTCCTTTGTTCGTTTATATATTTCATACTCCTCCAATGCGTTCATAAGTTTCCCTTTCTCACAATGGTGAAATATTTTCATTGTTTCCTCGAAGACTGAGTATTTATGATCCGTTTGGATTATATGTTCTGTAAACTTAGACTCGACTTTTGCTGGATTAGTCAGTTGTGAAGCTGTTGGTATGTGCTCTTTAAATCGTTGTTTAAAGGACATTCCAGTTTGTCCTATATATGTTTTTACACAATCAGAGCATGATAATTCGTAGATTCCCGTGCTCTCAAATTTGTTATCATGGGTTTTCTTTATGTTTAAAGCTTTTCGCAGATTATTTTTAGTTTTAAATGTAGTTATGTAGCCCTGTTTTTTAAATATGTTCCTTGTTATATGTTCTAAATCCTTGTTATAATCTATCACAACGTATTTTTCTTCTTTTTCTTTTTTATTTTTGTTTAGGTGTTTGTTTTCCTGTTTTTTATATAATCTGTCGACCATATATGGGTCGTATCCATTTCTGATGGCTATGTGTTTTATAATATTTAATTCTTCTTGGAAGTCTTCACGGTTCATAGGTGTCGTTCTTAATCTATGTATTAGGCTATTATATGCTGCTAATTTGTGAGGTAACGGGTGATTTGATGTAGCGTGGATAGTGTGGTCTGTTAGTGTTGGTTTCCTGTATATTTTGAACTGGTGTTTATTATTTAATTTTGTTATGGTAAGGTCGAGATAATTAATGGTATTATTAGTTTCTATTTCAGTTGTGAATTTTAAGTTTGGGTGTATATTATTTAGGTATGATTCTAACGTGTGGATCTGTCTCTTTGTGCCATGGTATAATACTAATATGTCATCAACATACCTATGGTAGTATTGAATTTTATCTAGATGTTTGTTTTCTTTATTCATTATTCTATTGTTCTCGATATTATTCAGAAATATTTCGGCCATGATACATGACAATGGGCTCCCCATAACTAGGCCGTCATTTTGGCTGTAATATTCATTATCAAATTGAAAGTAATTCTGTGATAAGCAAATGCTCAAAAGATTGGTTAATTCTGTAATTTGATTTTCTCCCAAACTTTTGTTGTCTTTTAATAGTTTTATCAATATGGCGATGGTTTCTTTTACAGGGATGTTTGTGTAAAGATTTGTTATGTCAAACGATACTAGGTTTGATCCGGTTTTAATATGCATGTCTTTTATTTTATTAATTAAATCGTAGCTACTCTTTAGACTGTGATTCTTGTCAAAATGTATGTTTTTGCGAATTATTCTATCCAGAGTTTTTGCTATTCGGTAAGTCGGTGCACTTTTGAAGTTTACAAGTGGTCTAATTGGATTGTCGGGTTTATGAATTTTTGGTAATGATGTTAGAAAAGGTGCCCTGGGTTTTATCATTTTGTTATATTTTTTGTTTTCATTACTTATTAGATATTTGGATGTATTGATAGCGTTTTTAATTTGCTGGTTGTAATCCTTTTTTAATTTAACAATATTATTTTTGTTAAAGAACTGTATTGTTTTCTTTACATAATCTGCCTTGTTCATAATTACCGTTGTATTGCCCTTGTCAGCTTTTGTTATGATGACGTCATTAGTTTTAATTTTGTGACGAATCCCTGATACAATTATTTGGTCGTGGTGCTTGTTTAGATGATTAGATTTGTTGTTGATCTTCTTGATAGCATTGTTTGTTTTATTGTTTATCAATACACGAATACTGTTTTGTTTCTCTTTGGGTAAAG
Source organism: Aphrophora alni (assembly GCA_963513935.1). Lineage (NCBI taxonomy): Eukaryota > Metazoa > Arthropoda > Insecta > Hemiptera > Aphrophoridae > Aphrophora > Aphrophora alni. Next base: position 19,990,648 of record OY740779.1, read on the forward strand.
ATTGGATGGCGGACTCTGTACTTATAAGAGCGTTCTTTAAGTTGTCCTGTTTACAAACTATGTTATGTTTGAGGCCCTTGTTGAATTCACATGTTTTGGCTATTTAGAAAATGGCTGAATAGCCGAAACGGCCGTAGTGATATAACTACAGACAAACATAGACTATTGTGACGGTAAGTCTTATAATATATCTAATTATTAATCAGTAGTCGGAATGGCGAAAACAAATATGTATGAAATATCTAATAGTTATTTATACGTGAACAAATATGCATTTAAACCTAATATAAGGATAGAATTTTGGAATCTTAACTCTTAGAAAGAGTCGTACATAATTAAAATTAAAAGTAAAATAAGAGACTGAGCAATAAAAAGTAAATTCATTAAATCTTAAAGAGTAACATATACGAAATAGGAGTTTTGCTTAAGGGTAAAGTACTCACAAAACTTGTAGATTCGTCTTACAAACTGCACTCATTGATCTGTGAATTCAATTTAGAGTTGGGAAAGAAAGATTGAAACTGAACTATGTACTATAGGTTCAGATTAAGTACCACAGTGATCAGAATCAATAAGGACAGTAGCACTGCCCGTGCCCGCAACAAGAAGCGTGGACAGAGCGTTGCAAGATGTCAGTCAAGTTGAATCTGTTTTTTAATATTTTAAAATATAATCTAACTTTCTATTTTTTAAAATCGTTTCGTTGTATGTCTGATGTACATGGTAAGGAAACACTTGTTATCATTCAAATTCCCTTCCACCGTTCATCCATCTTCAATAAATCCCTTACAGTTTCTTGCTGAAAATTGTGGAACTCACTCCCCTTAACAATAAGGGAAGGTTTGAATTTATTCATAATAAACTGAGAGTGAAGGTGTTTACTGGATGAACAGCTGGAGGATTTTTAATTAAATTATATGTATATTATTGAGCTATTCATTGATAGAATTAAATTTGTCAATCTGTAATGTGTATTACAAACAGAATTTTGTAATGGTGCTATTCTGTTTTTCAGGACATGTTTATAATTGGTGTAATGTTTAGTTTATATATATACAAGTATATTTATCTTTAGTTATTGAATTATCTTCTAATTTTTAAAATTATTTAGTTTGTAATTGATAAATGTATATGTTTCATTTTTTATAAATGTATCACAATTAATTTAAATATAATTTAAATTGTATTAATCGATAGGTTAAGTAGGAGGGACTTCGTAGCCTCGACTGTTTCCAAATAAAGGTTCCAGTTCAATTTCAAGTTAGGTCTTGCTGTTACCTTTCATTTCCATTTCTACAGTTCTCCTCCATGTCATTTTGAGTCTCCCAGGTTTCTACTTGTGTGTGGATTCTATTCAAAGGCGGTCTTAACTTACATCACTGTTTTTCTTTTTAAGAATGATAACCATATTTCTCAAATATATTACTTGGTATTTATACTTATAAACAATACATATTATTTAAAACTAAACTATTTAATTTCATAGTATAAATTTTAAAATTAATTCAATTTCATGTAGATAACAAGCGCTGTATAAAGTTTTTCATTACAAAACTATGAAACAATTACCTGGCATTTAAGGTGATAAACGACCTTTTCAGTACCAATATTTCTTGGCGGATCCCATCTAATAAATTCAGAGAGATTGTCTTCATGTTGAGCCATGAGATATCTGACTGGGCCAGGTCCTGAACATAAAAGATCAATTAAAAACTAACTATTTATGACTATAAATAAATCGATACCTTTAAAGATATCCCAATTACTAAAAATTAATTAAAAAATTACTGCTGCAGCTTTATTTTTTAAATTTATTCAGTGAAGGGGTCTATGGTCCTTGGCTTCCTCTACAATCTGGAGCCATTCATGGCCTTCTCTCATTCTAACTCACAATCTCTCCACCCTCATGACCCAAAAGTCCCACTCCAGATTCTTCAACCATGTAACTCATGGTTTTCCTCTCAACCTCCGTCAAACTGGCTTCGCACAAAACAACCTTCTGTGTGTTCGGTCATCCAGCACAGTCCAATCCATCTCATTGTTTAGTACATTACTCTGTCAACATCCCCATACAGCTCTCCCAACTCTTTATTTGTCTGCACTCTCAAGGATCTGTCCTGAGAAACTGGATCAAAAATTCTTTTAACACCTTACATTTCCACACTAGAAGAAGGGCCCTTTCGGACTCTTGAGTAAAGGTCCATGTTTTGCTGTCGTACCTAACAATTGGTTAGATAACTTTTATATATAATTATTTTAGCCATCTGTGATAGGTTTTAGATGTTAATGTTTTCTACAGAGATATCATGCAGCGGTTACTTGCAGCAAGACATGCTTTAATTTCAGTGATTATTTCATTTTTCTTTATCATCATTGCGCCTAGATATTTCAAGAACTACACATTATGAATTTTTTTTTTTTATTAAAGAGTAGGATATCATCACCTTCCCTTTATTCCTGCCATCAAATACTTCATCTTTTCTTAATTTATTTCCATACAATTCTTATAATGCGCAGCTTTATTTCCAATAGAAATTTAATAAATTGTTCCACAACATTTTTCACACTGACCCACTCTCAAAACCAAATGAAAACAAACCAAAAACTAGGTGTCACCAAAAACATAATTTCGGTAGTTATATATATATAAAACAAAAGAAGAAAATGAACCATAAATGAACCAGCTGACTTAAATATATATATATATATATATATATATATATATATATATATATATATAAGGGGCTACGCTTGACAGTCACGACAGTGTTAACTTCTAGAATTATGATTAAGTTTGTTCATCAGATTTTTTTGTAGAGCTCCTACAAAAGCTAAGGAACATAAACAAATCTGAATGTGTGATCTTGATAGTCTATCTGAAGAAGAAGCAAAATTAATGTTCATGGACAAAAGTCTCAATGTCCTTCGTAATGTAAAAAAAAAAAAAATCCAAATTTGTAGATCCAAGGAGGCAAAATTCTTTTACTGAAAGCAAAGCAGAGTTTATACCCAGTGAAAATTGTATCACAAATGTATAAAGTTAGTAAGCTCCAGTTTAATTAAAGCTCAGAAAATATCTAATTTTATATTTGTCTTATAAAATATAACCAGTATATATGAAGTATTAAGGTAACCTTCTTTTTATACTCTACTGATTGAAAAAGTGAACTGTGTTTACGGAATATTTCAGAACTTTAGCATTTTATTGTGTGTTTTTCTACTTGTGTACTACTGGTAATACCAAGAACCACTTTCCAAGGTAAGCCTATGTCTCCTCTCTATGCAAAATCTAAACATAATAGGATATGTGTCAAATTAAACTCTAACTGAAAACTAAGTATAAGGTAAGTCAGGAAATTGTAAAAAATTTCTACCTTCGTGTTTCATTAATTCAATACAGAAAAAGTGATTTGGGCATGCCATCCACCCATCATCACTGTTGTTGCAGTTTTGTCTGTACATAAGCACAACAGCGGCCACAAAAATAAAGATAGGAACATGAAATTTTGTATAGGGGGTCTACAGTGTGCTCAAATATTGAAATTCAGAAAAATCAAATTTAAAATGTAAAAATGCTGGTCATATTAAACAGTGTTTATTAATTCATATCTCTTGTGATATTCAACTTATAACAAATGTAAACCAATTTAATTGATACAAATTTGAAGTTATAGTTTGGTATTGTAGCTCATGTATCACTGTGTGACCGTCTCCACTTCTTTTGATCAGCTGGAAGCTCCGGCTGGCTGGAGACCGCGTACACTTTAGCCGAATCTTGTCAGGATGGGCCTAGTGAAATTAAATGTTATATTTTATTTGAACCCCAAATTAGATTACAGAAATATTTATAATTTATTAAAAAGACATAACGGCAAGATAAAGCCTTAATAGTGGCCGAAAAACATACCGTTTAATTTAGCTAGCACGTGGCCGAAAATGAACTGACCTCGACCCGTAGCGGTCTTCCTTCTTGCGGCTCTCGGAACAGACTCCCGCTCGGCTCGCTGGTTCAAGCACTCCACTCCTCGTCTCTCCCCCCCTTTCTACGTAATCTTGCACTGCTCAACAAAATCGCAAGTGCCAATTCATATTTTATTATTTAGAATTCTTTTACATCCTAATTTATACTTATTATAGTTTTGGTTTGGTGGGCACATTGGCTGGGCCACACTGAGGATGGCGACTTTGTCGTTGGAAAGCGTTTGATTAAGTAAACGTAATTTTTTTGAGACCTTGTGTTTGAGTTTTTTTTTTCCTATCTAATATTATCTCACAAGTCAAGCTCAATATTTATTTATAAAATAACTGTAGACAAACATCCAAGCCCATTAATAAATGTAATGGCTGTATTGTATATCGGGATAATGTGTGCATTGTTTTTTGGAACCAGGTTGGAAAAGTTGTGGGGATATGGAAGAGTAATATGTAAAGAACCTCTAGCGGTGGATGAAAATACTTCAGTCCAACTCTATGAGGAACAAGTGGCTTTCCAAGATCTTTAGCCTTATCTGATTAAGGACCTGAAGAAGTGAATTATTACTGAGTTACTTACCCGCACTATATTATTTATTTGTGATTTGTGTTTGTAAAATGTTTTAATTTATTACTTGACTAAAACATAATTGTGTGTTTTTAAATAGAAAAATATTACTTGACACAAGTGTTAGAGAGTTTGGAAACTATATATACAAATTTAAGATAAGGAATCATCTAAATTATGTTTATTGTGAGATAGACAATTCTGTACAACACACCGTTTTTAAATGTCCAAAGTGACTACCGAACAGGTAGGAGATACTGAAGTGTCTACAGGATGTGGCCTCATTAATCCAAACTATGCTTGAATGTAAGATTAATTGGAAAATCATAACCAAGTTCGTTACATCAGTGATAATACAGAAGAAAGCGGAAAGTAGATGTATAACATCTGGTGTTCATAAGCATGATTTATATTTTCAGTAGATGTTAAATAAAAAAGCACCATCATGGTTAAATGTTTATGCGGTTCCATAGTGGTTGGTTGGAGATGGTTTAATTTGTGGTGGGTAATGTGGGAGTCCTACACAATATAAATAAAACATTTCCCCTCAGTTGTATATAAAAAAGGTTCAGAATGCACTAGAGTGAGAGAAGTTTGACCAAACAATTCGACATGCTGTTATTAAAGTTTCCAGAAATGAGTGGTTAGATTGCAGCACTAGCCTCTAATTTCTGAGCTTAAAATCATATTATAGAAACGGGCAATCTAGTAGTATGTAAAATCTATAATACATGTTACATAACTTTATCAACTGACCTTGAAATTTAGTTGAGATAGAAATTACTTCAGAGAACGGAGCTACACCTCCTGCAACATATGCTCTGACTTTAAACTTTATCACTTTACTCGATAGTAGATCAGAGAGCATAAATGAAGTATCAGTTACATTTTCAGTCACCCATTTCCAGTCTTCTAGTCTGAATACTTCATAATGTGACACTGGACACCAATGATCACTCGTGTTCTTGTACTGTCACAAACAAAGTTCAAAATATTTTATTAAAGAGAATTAATTTTCAAAATTAAGGAGGTAAAGAAATATAATAAATCTTAAACATAGTGACTGAAAACTCTAAAACAATTATTACTGATACTATCACAGTTTTTTTTCACCTTTGTAATATATGCTCCAACTGTACAGGTATTCAGAATTTTTTTTCCCCTTTTTATTTGAAAGGCGAAAAACTTTTTGGTAATATTCCCTTATAAAAAAAGAATATAAAAATCAAGACCCCTTGTCCTTGAATACTCTAATAGCATCAGTGTTATAAGAGAACAACAGTTGTTCAGGAGAAACCTGATAAAAAATGAAAAAGAAGAATTTAACACAAGACATGAAAAAAGATGTAGATCCAGCTGGGTCCTCCTGAATTGCCAAGCCTGTAGTCAAACTTATGGGCATTGTAAACATAAATAAATTCTAGTTTATGTTTATTTGACTTTAATTAATGATCTTTTTCGGATTTTATAAATTCATGCCTCAAGGTTTGGCAATTTCAAAAAAAAAAACTACATCGTTGGTTAAAAATGGTGACATAAGTTTCCTATTTAAAGAGAATGTGAGTATGTGTGCATAAAATAAATGTATATATGGACGTATTTTGTGTGTATATGTGTTTAAATATATAATTTTATAAAACAAAATATTTTATAATGATGCTGAAGTAGCACTATATTATTGTTTTTTCCCCTCGTAATGTTTTTTGTTTCATGTATATCCGCATATATATAGGCTAGTGGTTACTCCAACACAGGTTCACCTCTGGAGTAACCTAAATTTGTTTCGACAATATGTATATATATATAGTAGATTTTTATTTTATTCATTTTCATTTAAATTTCGTTGCAATTTTTCACATAATGAATGTAATTATTGTTCTTGAGAACTTTTATATAAATGAAACATGTTGCTATAAACAGCAATTGATGAGATGTTTGTAAATGGTAAGCTCAAAACATTAGGAATACCATAATTATTTATGGTAAAAACTCCATCCCCTGCATAAGCCTGATAACGGAGCAGAGGAAAGAGGAAGGCCTTAAACAGAATGTTGTGTTTTTCCAAACTGTTGATGTGGTGTAGTTTTAGATACTGACCAACATACTGAGACCAATATTTCTTCCTACTCTACCTAAACACTTGACATGGTTTGGCTCGTAGAATACTAGACTAATTAACGGAGCAGAAAGAGGAAGACCATAAAAAAAAATACATGTAGCATTTCCTGTGTGACCTCTCAACGCCGTTTGATTGTATCGACCATGCAGTTCTCCTTCATAAGCTTGATTATTATGGTATTTGTAGAAAGGCAAATGATTGGTTGCAGTCCTACTTAACATGTAGAAAGCAAAGAGTTAGGAAATTCCTACTCTACTTAGGAAATGTGTCTTGTCACCTCAGATATGGTGTTGCTCTTTGGGGGAACTCGGTAGAGTCTGGAAACACCTTTTCTATTCAAAAGAGAATTATAAGAATAATTTGCAATTTAAAATGTAGGCAATCATGCAGAAATTCATTTACGAAATTAAATTTTTTAACTCTTCCCTGTATATACATTGTTAGGAATTAAGATAAATTTAGTTAGAAGATAGATAAATAAAAATAATATTAATGTTAGAATGGAGACCAACTGTTGCAAAATACAAAAATTGGAACAATAATTATGATGAAATGCTTACCTTGCAAAGGAGTCAACATAACAAACAAGAGGGGGCTATATAAGCTCTTGGACAAAAGGGGACAGGGTCTTTGGATCACAGGAGGAATCACTGCTCGAGGCATGTTCGGAAGATAGCCATACTTGGCTAGTAAGAATAGAGAGTGCCAAATTAACATTCTGGGTTAATATTTTATGTTATAGTTCATTATATCTATTTGAAGAACAGAGGAGAGATAATTGTAATCATAATATAAATAAATATTAATTGTCTATGTATAATGAATACTGAGTAGTGATTAACAAAGTTGTATTGAGCATTAGGGAAATGTTATAATCAAGTTTATATATGATTATAAAATCAAAATTAAAGAGAATCTAGTAAAACTGAACCACTGAGTAGATTGAAAATAAAGAACCCAGGTCTAATAAAGGAACTTCATAACAACATCCCGAATGTCCTGCTCTTTTTAAGAAGTAATTATATGGGTGTTGATCAATACCAACATGGATATTCTATAAGACGGCAAATGCTTCATAGATTAAAGTTGTTCGAGGACGGGGTCCGCTATTCTGGTTTCAAATTGTATAACAAGTTGCCAGACAATATAAAGGAAGTGCCTAGCATTTAAAAATATAAATTGTTAGCATTTAAAGGTAATTTAATTGTTACTTAAAAATATACTTACTTAGGAATTTTACTCGGTGGAGGAGTACCTTGGGCTTTAAATAGCTGTTTATTGTATGATTGATGTTAAATGTTTATATAATTAGGTATGTCTTATTTATAATACTTGTATTATATGTGCACTATGAGTTTATGTGTATTAATTTGTATTGCATTGTATTCTGTATATATATATATATATATATATATATATATATCATGACAACTCAAATGTTTACTGCACCAATGATATTTATACAACAATTGAGGCTAATGAATTTATCAACCAATCAGTCAACCATCCAGTGAATAATAAAAAACAATTTAGTAAAGTTTAAATTTGTAATAAAAGTTTGAAATAAACATAAATAATAAGTTGTAATCATAATTATATAATTTAGAATTTTGTGTGAGTGAGCGGCATTTCTTAGTTTAGAATTACCCAAAAGTTGGTACTAATATAATTATAATAATCATTATTTTCTAAAAGTCATTAGAGAATCCACTGAGATAAAGTTCGTGTGTGTATTTACATAAAGAGTTACCGTGTATGGCATTAAGATATTATATAGAATTACTTTTGTAGTTTGTGTTATTAATTGGAATAAGGGATAGACAAAGAGGAGTCATTCTGCAACTTGAACTATTTAATTAAGTTATTAATAATAAACTACAAAGTTCAATATTTAAAAGGGTAATATTTGTTTGTGTATTTTGTTGACTATAAAAGAATCTTTGATCTTCTTTATATATATAACTATTCTTCGTGCCTAACTATTCAACTGCCAAGTAGGCTTGTAGTTCTCACACATGTCTGAACATGTTCGTCGAGCCTGATACCAACTACTTTCACTAACATGATATCTGGATATGTTCGACAGTGTAAACGTGAGACGTTAAGCAACATAACACTCTATACTACACAGACACACACACAATAACAAACACATATGAATACTCACATCCCAGCTGATGGTAATGGCTGTTGTGTTACTCACTCCAATAATATGATAGTCTACTTCATCTGGAACTGAAGTACAATATTATAACTTATAATCTGACATAACTAATAGCTGATTTTAGAATTTCTATATCAAATGAATTTTCAATAAATACATAGACTAAGATAATATCTTGAATAAAGATTATATTAACTTGGACAAAAACGTTTTGATTGAATTCATCATTTTTTTATTTGTTTACCTTCACAAATATCTGATTTTATACATCCAATAACGCTCAAATATATTTTTTTGGATAAAAAATAAATTAAATACTAATACAAACTTATAATAGTTAAAACATAACTTTAATCAAAACATTGTACAAATTTTCTCACACACCCAATTCACAACAAAAATACTATTTAAAGAACTAGTCGTTGCAAAATGTCAATTTGGAAGTTGTTAGTAAGAAAGTGAAAATTCATCACAGGTGTTGTTTTTGAAAAATATATTTATATATTTAAATAGGGTCTAATTTACTCTGCTTGTGCTATAAATACATCCTTGGCGTAAGTCGTATTTCATTAAATCGACCTTTTAAAGACGGGGGTTGAGGTTCATTTTACAATTTTGCACACAGGTTTCAATAATTATTCTTCACATTTGTAATAATAAATTTCAACACTTCCCAATTAAAAAGAAGACTTGAATTTATTTATTTTATTTTTTTACTTAAAATTTTATACTGGGAAGAATTTACTTTATCCAAGAAGTTAATTTACTTTAAATTGTCAGATGCCAGTTTGTGAAAAAAGCACAATCACTTATTTATTTTACTCTTTTCTTGGGTCGTGAATTTGGGGAAAATGTACTCATATATGATAAATAATCATGAAAAACTTCTGAAATACATACATTTATTCACATAAGTTTTTTAATATATATTAATCATACATATTTTGGTTAAGGGGTTTGCTTAACTCCTTCTGAAATAAATACATTTTATAATAAACAATTTAAAGAACAAAATTCCTGTAAATGACAAACATATCTTATATTCAAAGTATACATAAAGTTCAAATTTCAAATAAAACCTCATAAAATTCCTTTTCTTTTTTATTTCACTAATAAAAAATGTCTCACACTACTTATGACGTTCCTTCTGAAAGTTTTTTTCTTAAACTCTTTGGAACAATAGTTTTCATATTGAAGTTATTATGACTATGTTTTCTTTACAATTATTATTTTATTACGTTTTACATGATTTTTCTTTATTTTATTAATAAAACTATTAGTCTCAGGTTCTTAAAGTAAAAAAGTTCAATTTTCTTAAATTTTCATGTTATAATTATAAAACTGAATTTTACGCTCATACCAAGGTGTAATTTTCACTGATTTTACTTTAAAGTTCAATGTTAAAAAACTATTTTTTAGTACTGAATTACAACAATAGGCATTGATCATCGCTCAGGAAAAACAAGCGATCAGCTTATGATGGAGTTCGAACGTTCTTAATTCAGAACTACTCTTCTCGGAGACCCATTTGCTAGTAGTCCGTATTTTTTTATATCTAGGATTATGCAATACATGTCCCCACTACACACTTTCCTTATTGGTTAATACTGTACACTCTGATTTTGACAAAACTTCATTTTACAAAATATAATTTTTCATTAATTTCATTAGACATACCAAATTATGTAATTTATTAAAATTATTACAATTATGAAATCTTAAGCTAACATCTCTTATGAGTTTTCTGATTGTTTCTAAATCACACACATACATAGTCCTGTAAGTTTAACAACTCTGAAATCTCGTTTGTCTACATTCAACTTCTGAATTGTAGTATTTTATTGCCATTGAACGCAAATGATCCATGGATCTTTTACGATTTCATTAAGTTTATTGATTAATCACGTTACTTGCAATTCCATTTCTACCAATCAAATATATCTTGTTATAAATATCTCAGAATTGTGAACGTTACACATTTTACATTAAATATTCTATAACAGACACATGGTCGATTTATAGTATTTTTATCACTAACTCACAAACAAACATTTTTTGAAAGATGGCCACTAATAAGTTTTTTTTGGAATCCTAGAGGCTATACTTGAGATCAAAATCATTGGAACCTATTTGAAGAAAATCATAACTTTGTGCAACAAGTGAGACCAAAGGCCAATTTTGACTCCCCTTCTATAAAAAAAGATAATTTTTAACCACATTTGTTAATGAATAAAAAAACTCAATTAATTTAGTACAAACCACTTTTTTGATTGAAACTTGCTGACTATAGTTTCGCTAGTTACAACATGCTCGGCAAGGTTCAAATAAAAATGTGGTTTGTATTAAAATAATTGTGTTTTATATGTGTTAACATGGAATTTGACCAAATACCAACAGTTTTTAGCATAAATTCTTGGTACTAGAATTTTATGAATTATTTTATAAAATATATATCTACATAATTTACAGACTACAAATACAACTTACTTGTACAGAGTGAACGAAACGTTGTGAATGGCACATTATTGCCTTGGTAACTGTTTAAATATTTAGTAATGAGAACTACACGGACATCGTAGAATAATCCATCTTCTAAGTCTCCTATTATAAATGGTAGCCCTGGTAATAATCGTTTCCTGAATGTCAGACTGTCATCATCATTAAACCACAAACACTTATCAGTTTCAACAATATTCCAATCATTTTCCCCTCCTCCTGATTTCTGCAAATAATAACACGATATTTAAACTTGGTTTAAATCTAACTTAGATTAAACTAAAAATCATTTGAACTAAGTTTAAGTTACTTCTATAGACTGTGGTTTAAAACAGTGAAACATTTGCTGGGTTAAAACAAAACAATAATCAATACACCAAACAACATGTTCACACCAAACAGGGTCCTAGGGCCATTTGTAGGTCTCCTAAAAAGATCTAAAGGGGTCTGTATAGCACAATTCTAAATTTGTAGTTCCAAATAATTTTACCCTGGGGATCGAATGCCGTATTGTGTGATAATTAACGTATATGAAAATTTTAAACAACTACAACGTCTATTAAAAGTTGATGATGTATGATTATGGACATATATTAAAAGTTTAAAACATGTACAACGTCTTGTGAAAAATATATGATCATGAACCTATATTAAAAGTTTAAAATGTATGATCATGAACATATAAATAAAAGCTTAAAATATCTAAAACTTCTAGTAAAATTTGTTTTCTTAAAATAAAGCAATAATTTTGTAACTTTGATCCCAAGTGGGAATAATAACAATATACGAGTATTGTACTAAACTTTTGAAAGAGCTTGTTCTAAAACATCTTGAAAACGCACACTTATTGACTGATTTAAAAAACTTCAAGGACTAAATCATATTTTATTATACAGGTTGTTTATAAAAGAACTCCTTGATTTAAAAAAATCATAATTAAAAATAGAACCAGCAATAAACTTTCGGTTTTCGAACTTGAGTTCAGTATATTGTCAAGATTTTTTGGCTAATATTCGATCGCAGTTGGCACCCATGCATGACCTTGGAGCGAGCGTGGTGGGAGAAGAGCGCAGGCCAGTCACTATTCAACAGTCATGGCTACGCCACAAGAAAAAGCTCAATGTGTGATTTGGTTTATTCAATCAAGTTCTGTGATCACAGTTCAGCGTAATTATAGACATGAATATGGCGGTGTTGCACCTACTAACAAAACTATTCTCAATTGGTATAATCAGTTTCGGGAAACAGGTAGTGTCTTAAAAGGGAAGTCACCGGGTAGGCCTTCAGTCTCTGAACAGAATGTGGGACGAATCCCTTACTCTTGTACTCGTAGCCCTAAAAAGTCATTGACAAGACGAAGTTTGGAGTTGGGAATACCTAAGTCTACAGTGTATAAAGTGGTGCAAAAGAAGCTTAATTATGTGCGTACATTCCTTTGGGGACATGTAAAAAACATTGTGTATTCCGAGAAGATCCATGACATTGCTCATCTGAGGGAGAGGATTGTTGAAGCTGTAGCATCCGTCACGCCTGATATGCTGCTGAATACCTGGAAAGAAACTAAATATCATTTAGACGTGGCCAGGGCAACAAATGGTGCTCATATAGAACTTTATTAGTTATGAAAAAAAAACTTGAGAACATTCTCTTTAATAATATATAGGTTTAATAACTATTAATTTAACTTTACTGTGTACTAATAAAACTTTAAATCAAGGAGTTCTTTTATAAACACCCTGTATATGCATAGCTGATACAATAATTTTATTTAATGGCAGTACGAGATAGTTACAACCATTGAACAATTACTTTAACAAATTACATCCAAACTTAAAATTTACCCTGGAACTTGAAAACAAATATAAACCAAACTTTTTGAATTTGACAATAAATAAATTCGACAAAAACAAACTGAACTTCAAACATTTATAGAAAGAAAACACTAACTGACCAAACAATACACACATCACCCCATTACCCACCATTGCAGAAAAAAAAGCACTTACCATAATTAAATATAGAGATTTTTGTCTATCCCAATGCCGCCTAAAGATTTTAACCAGGATTAAATATTGCTAAACACATCACCACTATCAACGGATACAAAAGCTCAATGATTAATTAAACATTCAATAAACAAAGATTGAAAAAAAATAATTAAAAACAAAAAATATGTTTCATGTACTTTTATACAAGAAATAGATAATTATACCCCAAGAAAGGAGATGGCAAGAAATAATATCATCTTAACATATAAAACCTCAAACAGATCCTAAAAACTGATCTCATCCATACAACGGATTCATGTGAAAAAACTGGTATATATAAACTGGGTCACTGGGTCATTTTAGTGATCCGGATCATTTGTGTCAGTCACCAAAATGACCTGGTTCATTCAGATCATCATTCATTAATGACATCATGTGAATCTTTGCAAGTCATCACTAGTTATAAAGGCCCAAATAACTGCTACCCAAATCAATCTTTTGTTAAAACCCTACTAAATTTAAGCTCAGCCAAGATTTAAACTTCTTACTAACTCAAAATGGTTCTGAGGGAGATGTTTATTACCTCTGTGGAAGTGGGATATACGTACAATGCTGAGATATATAAGCTAGTAGCTTTTATTCACAATCACATAACCCGTGTTCAGCTCCCGCCTCCAATGTTTCTCACTTGCACACTGACATTGTAACTTCCATTTCACTTTGTTTCAATCCATTCATTCTCTCTTTAAGCTTCTGATATCGTAAAGTTTAGGTTACTGACCAATATCTCACCACGATTCCTAGAATTATTTCCATTCCTTATAAACTACAGTTTTTTTAGTATATTTAGTTCTTTTAAGGTTGTGTTTGTACTTAGTACCATTATAAGAATATAATATAATAGACATTTATTGCAACAATGATACAATTTGCCAAACAATAATGATACAATATGTTTATTAGAACCAATACACGTTACATACATCAATATACACTGTGAGTCAAAAGTGTGGATACACCCTGTTAAATTTTAAATGGATAAAGATAGAAAAATGAAAGTCAGGACACCTTTCTAGGAAATAAAAGTGAACGTTTTAGTCACTATTACAACTTTGCCCATTTCCCAAAAATGGGATTTTTGGGGGGGCAACTCAAAATTTTTAAATGTAAAGACCCATTAAGTGACACCTCATTTTAAAGTCCTTGATTAAAGAAGAAGAACAGTGGAAACCATAGCTTTCTATCTCAACCCAGTACAAAATCGCAGCTGATTGAAGTTAAGTAAAACTTCATTGAGGCAAAATATGAACATCCACATTCAGGTGGTAAATAACCCCAATAGACAACCACCTTTCTTACAAACTCAAACCTGTTTTACAGTTATTACCTGCTGTAGGGCAGACCTCCCTTATTTTATCAGTTTTGAGGAAGTCCATTATCAGGTTCAGTTTCTGATTGGAATTAACAAAGTTAAGATGTGTTTTTGTGATACTGTGTTTTTAACACAGTACGGAACTGGCCGGCCACCTGACAGGACATAGAGTGTATGCATGTGTGTCTGTAATGTGTGTTATGTAGTGTTTTTTTATGTTAATGACGAAGCAGTAGCAGATAAACCCTGATGATGCTGACTAATAATGCTGAAGCAGCGAAACCGGTTGGAGACAAGAATCAGTGTGTATAAGACGACGTAAGTAACATATTTATAAATAAATATACTCATACGATAAAAATGCTAATAAAGAAGCTAGTATATATATATATATATATCAATCACATAATTATTGCTTATTTAATTATTCTTATTTACTTTATTTAAATCAAAGATTTCTCAAAAATAAAATTATTTTTTATTTGAAACTCTGAACAAATGTAAAAAAAGAAGGGAAATATTTATAATATTTTTAAAAATTTACAAGCTATTATCTGAAAGAGCCAAATGAACACTAATCCGTGATCTGAGAGCAAAATGATCCAAAGTAACCATTCGGTTCAGAATCAAATGATCCGAGGCAACATTAGAGTCAGTTCATTCATTTATCTAAGATAAGTTAACATCTGGATCTTTCAGGTCACCTAGTGATCAGTTCATTATGAATCAATCAATCATGATCCATCTCATCACTAATTGAAAGGGTTAACCAATGGTAAGTTAGTAATAATTCTTGAAGCTTGGTACAACAATATCTCAAGATTAAATATAATTTATCAACTAAACAATACCATCTTTGCATTTAAAGTGTTTGATATGATAGGGTTAATACATACTCTGTATTGTATCTGATACATTTCCGGACTATCACGTCCTCCATAAGTTAAATATGGGTAAACCATAGCTTGATGGAAAGTAAGTGTTGATACTTCAGGTGCATTCATTACCACAGGATAAGCTGAGGAAACACCAAATATTAGACAGAATACAATGATAACAGTAATTATTGTAATAATTTTATATACTAGGATCATCATAAGATTGAAATCAAATAATGAGAATAGTATATCTTACACAGAACTGACCTCAGGCTTGCTAAAATTATCTGTTTAGTTTATAAAAACTCGAACAAGAATACATAATTAGAAGGTCAACATACAAAATAATAACCCTAGAATTAATTGGCCATTAAATTTAAACTGATAAGCGTATTTAAAAATGTGTACAAAATTGAAACTTGATCTAAAATAAAAAATCTTGTATGTCGTTTTTTCTAATGTATTGTAGAATACATGTTTGAAAAAAATGAAATAATACATATTTAAATGTAATAGCCCCCCTCCCAAACAGTTGGACATATTACTTTGATACTTTGATGAATATTTATAAACACACTCTAAAAAATATTTAAAAAAACAAGTTACAGTACAACCTCGTTTATCTGGACTAATTGGGACCGGAAGTGATCCGGTTAATCAAAAATCCGGATAATCCGAAATTATAGAAAGATAAATAAAACAAAATATAAAATCATAACTTACCATTTATAAGTCATGAAAAAACACAATTTTAACAGTCATTCAATTTACACAATACACGAAATTACACAATGTACTGTAAATGACAAAAAAACATTTTATTTACACACCTGAAATATTTACACATGCTTTTAATTTACACAGGGTTTAGTTGTTATTTACAAAAAAAAGTCATTTATCTTCCTCTGTTTTAATTTGGTGTGACGTTTCAATGCGGCCCTTGAGATGGAATGACAAGAGTCATTAGTCTCATGTCAAATTTAAAGCGAGTTAAATTGCCGCGCTAAACCTTATAGAGTGGGGACGAGGTGGGGCAATGACGTCACGCCAGTTCGGGAGCAAACTAGCTTGTCCGGACGTGAAAAGTCAAACTGCCTTAGTTCCTATTTTATTAAAAAAACTAAATTATTAATATAAATAAATATTCAGTAGAGTCAACCGACTAATAATATCAACAAATAAATTTAGAATCACATAAAACAAAAAAGTTATTCAAGTTTTTAGAAGGGCTCAAAAACCTAAAATTTGGAAAAAGAGTAAATTCAAAATTCAAAAATCGTAGAGTCATAACCCAATGGGGAAGTAACAATAATCACAAATAAAAAATAAGAAATAATAATAATAAACAGGTGAGAATGGACTTAGAAAGTCATTCTTGGGGAGTTTTTGGAATTTTTTGAGTTGAAGGGGGGATATATTAAAAAATAATAATAAGTACAATTGAAGAGACCACAATAGCGAACAATAATATGCAATTAGATTCAAGTTTCAACTTAAAATGAGGGAGATATAATAATCACCAAAAGTAAAACTTTAAAGCCCAAAAGCGGTTAAATTTAAAGTTAAAGGGGATATAAAAGTATGTAATTATGTGTATCTAGTATGTAGAATTGTAATACAACAAAGCAGAGATAATAATATATAATGGGGGGGTTTTTATAAACAATAAACATGACGACAAAAACTTCTGAACTTCAAGGACGAATAACTTGAGAGCCAAGCGAGCTACGTTAAAAGTCCAAGCAGATCTTTTCGTCATAGCAGTAGAGGAACAAAACTTAGTCAAAAGAATTTCGAAAAAGGACTTATATCGGAAGTTCAAAAGAGTAAAATCAGACTTTCGATAAAAGTGCGATAACTCGCGAACGAAGCGTGCGAGGACGACGAATCAAGTTCCACAAGACCCACAAGATGGAAAGGAAGAAGAATCCGAAAGGAACTTGATGATCGGACCAGCCGTTCGAAAGTTACAGCGAGTTGTTCGAAAAAATGTCCAAATTCAAGATTTTCAGGAAAAAACCTGCAGAGTGACTCGCGCATCTCTACGTCATAGTACAGGCATTGGACTTTGAATGACCAACCTAGAACACAATTAACACTGAAAAATAAAACCAGTGAATTATCTATTAAAAGGTGTTTTAATGGAAAACAAAGAAAGAAAACTATTCAGTAGATAAAAACTATGATTAGTTAAATATATAGTATAAACATTTCAGACCAAAAGGGCCTGAAAATACTTAAAACGAAGAAAAAACTTTTCTTGACAAAAGGGAGGAAAAGTGGATGCCTTTTGTGGGAAATTTCCCACAGAAAGGGAGACCGAAAATTATCCGTCATAAGACGGGTACTCTTGTAGCAGACTCCGAGCGAAGAAGACGTGTTCTCCTGTACCAGACTCCAAGCAGAGAGGAAACTACATTTGTCACTCTACTAAATTGGACTTAGAAAAATTACTACTCATTTCGAACTTCAAGGCGACTTAGCAGATCGAAATCGAGACCAGCATTCAACTATCTTGCAGTCTACAGGATTTGGATTGAAAACATCGCATCAACATTGGACAACTTTAACAACTAACTTCAAACTCCACAAGAACTTCATATAAAGTGCGAAGGTACCATAAGCTTAAGGAATAATTCGCAAATATTAAAATCATTTTAAATATAACTTCATTTGGGAAATTAATAAAAATTAAATTCATTTATTTAATCTCTGCTTTGGTGTTAGAAATAATTAATAATTAAATACGACTTTTTCAGTACAGGAAAAAATGTCTGTGGTTCTGTCTGGAATAGTCTAGCGTTTTTATTTTGTTTAGGATATAAGAAATATTCTGTTTTAATTTTTTGTGAAATATTTTAATTGTTTTGTTGTTGTTTGAGTAATTTTGCTGTGATATAAATTTTTGAAATTGCTTTTAATTGATTTAAAAGAAAAATTATATACGCAATTCGTTTCTAAAATTTGTTGTGTTTTCTATTTATCCATTCTGTATTTGCATATAACCTTGTTTATGATAAATGTTTTATGTGTGCTCTGGTTAAATATAATTTAAAACTTTAAAGAAATTATCATCAGAACTTAAGAGCCGATTTCTTCCAAAAGGCACTTCCCCAGAGAAAGAGAGTGTTACTTAAGAGAAAGAGTTAAATTATCGAGCATTGAGATAAAATTCAGGGAATTTTGCGTATATTAAAAAGTTGTAAGTTTATGAGGACAAGCTCATACTTACAAAAGCCAAGTAGTGCGATATCTTTGATTGTAGAAAAGGTAAAAGTGAGCATCTTGGCCTTGTCCGCATTAGTTTAAAGCTGAAAGGTGGTTCGCCCAGCGGAGGTGTGAGTACAACGAGTTTCGAATTCGCGACCGAACGACCGTAAGCTTACGCGACACCCTGTCTATACGATTCAATGCGTCTAACTTTTGGGCCATTGTAAGCACATTACGTTTTCGTTTCGTCGCCATTTCCACGCACAAATGCTAACACACGAATATAATACTATTAACCGTATCCGATCAAAAATGTAAAGAAACTAAACAAGGCACAGCACGATATGGTAATGATGTATTCCGGTCGCTAGCACGTGATAGACTACCCGCCGGCATAGACAATAGACAAGGTCACTGTCATGCTGCATCGGGGTAGGGGGATGGTGACGCAGAGGTCATTGCTCCTCCACTTTCTCTTCCCAGTGCATCAACAACCCGCCCTAATACCTCAAGGCGACACTGTAGTGTTGAGAAAATCACGTTTTTATCAACATTAATGTAATAGCAGATATTTCTTGTTGAAACTCCATATTCAAGGATAAAATAAAGCAAAAGCTTAAAGTTTCAAAATATTATAAGAATTATTTAAAATATTATCCAAAATACAGTAATTATTAAAATATTTTGAAACTTTAAGCTTTTGCTTTATTTTATCCTTGATTAAATTTTTTGTTCCGGATCGATCCGGATAATCCAGACATCCGGTTGAATGAGGTCCGGATAAACGAGGTAGTACTGTATACTAAATGTTGCATGAATTTAGAAAACATACGAGGTGCTACCATAAAGTTCCCAGACTGTACTCATCACAACTGTTGGACATGACTGTACAAGCCGGTGTGTCAGTGTTCGATTACGTAATACCTAATGAGTCAGTGTAGCGAGTTTCGTTACATTGTGAGGTCGTGTTCAGTCTAAGAGTTGTGTTTTTTAATCGTGTGTTAACTTTCATTTGCAAATTTTATGATACCTAATAAATTCAAGCAATAAGCTTATATCAAATTTTGTTTTAAACTTGGTAAATCACCTACTGAAACTTTTACAATGCTTAGAGAAGCTTCTGAAGAACATTTCCTGAACATAACACAGATTTTTGAGTGATACTCTCGTTTGCAGAACATCTCTTGAAGATGATCATCATTCAGGACAACATTCCACAAGCAAAACGGAAGAAATGTTTGAAAAAATTGGACAACTCATTCATGAAAACCATTGTCACACAATTAATTCATGATTTGTGTACAAGTGTTGACATAAGTGAAAATTCACATGAAAGGTCACCATTTTGATACTATAGAAGACATTCAGAAAAAAGACAAGAGGTGTTTTGATAGCCTTCAGCAAAAGGATTTTTTGACACTTTCCAGACAAAAAAAAACAAAAACAGAATTTGTTGTATTGTATCCATTCGTATGGTCCTACTTTTATATAGATTATTTTAGACAATGTAATTAGTACACTACAATAGAATACATCTTAACTTTTTTGAAGGGCCCTCGTTTCTAATTAACTTCAACACTTTTTTTATCTTGTTGTTTAAATTGTGAAAAACGTCTCTGTCATCGCCTTATAAAAAAGGGAAAAAAGAACATAAAATAAAGACCCCTAACCTTTGAATACTCTAATAGAATCAGGATTGGAAGAGAACAAAAGTTAGTCCAAGAAGACTCGATAGGAAAGATGAAAGAGAAGGAACTAACTCAAGACTACATGAAGAAAGGTGTCAATCCAGGTAGGATTCCTCAGTATCGCCAAACTCATACTCACTATAACAGCCCTGAGGAGAACCTCAACAATTATAATAATATAACAATATAAAATCAAATCAATTACAACTAAAACACACAAAAGTAAAATATGTATAGTAAGTAGTGTTGCAATATATATATATATATATATATATATATATATATATATATATATATATATATATATATATATATAATAAATACATTTACACAAATAACATATACACAAGAAAATCAAAATTAATATAAACACAACCTCGCATTGAAATCTCTTCTCTCAAACTTCTTCCGAACTTCATCAATTACTCAGAACTTACACAAAACCAGTATTTCCAAGTATTTTTAAACAGATTATGATCATTGAAATTATAATAATTTCAAGCAATTAGTTCCAAAAACTACTGCTGTACATTAGTAAAAACATTTACTAAACATAGCATATATAAATTACAAATTATGCTTTGGTATAAAAAACAAATAAAAATCTTTCTGACATATAATGAAACAATCCAGTGGGTGAAATAGAGTGTAATAATTAAAAAATATGATAATTTTGAAAATATTTCAGTCTTAAAACAAAATTTGTAGGTATATCTAATTTTAGGTTGAGTGAATTCATAAACATAAACAACTTATAGGCTACACCCACTTTAGATTGATACTCTTGTAGAATTCATTGTAAGAAACAAATACAAAGCATAAATAACACACCACACCAAAACAACGCAAACATTAATGTTAAAAACAACAACCATCAAATTGAAAAAAAGAGAGGAAGGAATGGAATCAAAGAAAGAAAACAATAATTAAATGTGACATTTCGGGAAGACAAAGATGTGGCATTTCAAGGTCAAAGGCTAGTTAAGAGCTTGCTACAACCCAATGGAACTAATACAGATAGAATCTATAATCAGAACCATCAACACAAGACAGTAATGAAAGAATAGGGAAGAGGGGTTAATAATCTTCCTATTATCAATATTGTCTTCAATTCCTTTCCAATTGCATAAGGCTCAAACCATGACACACTGGCATTATAAGACATGCCATTATAGAGTCAAATCAGTTGAGTTTATTTTATCATTGGAAGGAAACTTAAATCAGACATGAAAGCCAAATTATACAATTATTAATAGGTTTATAAGTTCTGAAAGTGTACATGGAAACAGAAAGTTACATAATAATATGTTTCCTTGTTGTTTAAATCCGAAAAGGCTCACTCATTGCCTTATAAAAAAAAATAACAAAAGATCGTAAAACAAAAATTCCTAGTCCCACTCTAATAGCATCAAGGTCAGAAAAAAACTGAAAGGTGAAAAAGAGAGATCTAACCAAAAACTACATAAAGAACGATTTCTAATTTATAAGTTTTGATTTTAATACACTTACTGGCTTTGCAGTACGGAGGATAGTAACCTGGCTTACAGATTTTACAATGTCCAGTGTAGATATCACAGATATTGTCATCTTCACAGTGGCCGCAGACTTGATCGCAGTCATTTCCATAAGTTCCGGGTTCACAATCTGTAAGCACAGATCAATTAATATTTTGAAACAAAAAATTAATTATAGACCAATTTCATTGTTGCCCAGTTTGATTCAATAAGAAAAATAATTCCCCTGGTGCCAAGACTGTGAAATAAGATAGGCACGGTGCATATAGGTGGAAAATTCAATGTTGTATAAAGCTTTAAATTTGTTTTAACCCATATATTATCTTATTTATCGAAAATAAATTTACTTCCAAAATATCAGTATGGATTTCTAAAAGAAAATCCACAATTAATGCAATGGGAAGCTTTTGATTGACTTCATCATTAAAAACTTTCAAAGCACAAAAAAAGTAATGAGTATATTTCTTGACATATCCAAGGCTTTTTGACAATAATAGTTGTGACAAGTCACAATTACAGCATAGGGAACAAGATAACAGATCATCTTTTAATGAAATTAAACATAGATAAAATGCCTAGATATTTTAAAATAGGTAGGCCATAATTCAACTTAAAACTTCTTTTAAAAAAACACAGTACGATTAACGCAAGACACCCTAGAACTAAAGTAAGACAATCAAAAATGCGAGATAACCACTAATATGAATAAAATAATTAAAGGAGAACATATTTTTAAGTTAAATTTGGATAATACGCAACTTAAATAATAATTTAAATAAACCTAAAACATAAAATAAAACCCTTAAATAATTTAAATAATATTAGGTTAGGCGAAAGATATTTACATATATGAAATAGAAATTGATTATTTAAGAGGATGGAAACTTAGTGAAAGTGTAAGAAGTGGATTTAGGTTCAAATTAGGGACTTTGAATAATAAATTAGAATTAAGGACACCAATTTGAGTAGCTACCAAAACAGTTTTAATGTTGCACAGTTTTTTTTTTTTTTTTTTTTTTTTGTTTTTTTACTAGTTCACATCTTTCTATTTAAATTTATTCTTTTTTAAAATCCTAATCTGCTCCTATGTTATTTCTTATTTTTTAAAAGAGAAAAGATCCTGAATTACATTAAATTACACAAGTATACATACATGCATAATTAGGGAAATGAGGACGGATTACAGCTATGTATGAAATATAATTTTCTGTACCTGGTTCTTGAAAGTGGAATTTGCATCCTTCTGGCAAGTGTTAATGAAGAGAGAAAGCATTTCCCACGAAAGAAAGATTATGACGATGACAAGAAGATTTTTTTCTTTTTTTAACCCTAGAACACTAGTGTATTGTAGTAGACTGTTATTACTAGAGTACGTAAATTTTGCGTGTTTTTTTTTTTGTTTTGTTTTTTACTAAGCAATTTTTTTACATTGCACTAATTGAAGTATTTATTAAAACGAATAATACGTTACTTTACCAAATGCCTGTAGAAAACTACCAACATTAAAATTTTGGGAGGGGGAAAGTAATGGAGTCAGAAAAAAAAGTTGTTAACTAGAGGAAAAAAATCAATAAAGCTTTTTACAGTAAAATATTTATTACATTATTAGACATTAAGACATCAATTACATTAGTCAAAGTTGGACAACACAGTCTGTTTATTTCCCATACATGGTAACTATGCACAGTCGGGACATTTCTTTATTTGGTGTTCACCACAGATTGTTTTTCCACAACTGCAGTAGGTTGTTGACATTCGCTTCTTTTGCCAGTCACAAAAGCTGCAGTACTTCCGTTGTCCTTGTTGAGGAACCACTGCACCTCTGTTCTGCTGAAGTCCCAGGACCTTGTGGATACTACTCTTCAGTTCTTGGGATAAGTTAGGATGTCTGAGTCTCCCTCTCTGCCACTCCTCACACAGTTCTTCATGGAGTTTTATCATGAAGCTATTCTGTGACAAAGCTTTCCCCTCGTTTTTCCTGTAGAAATTGTGCACATATATTATGTATGCGTTGATGACTGCTATGTTTAACATGTTAAAGAAATAACAAAGTGGCCACTGTTTGGTTTTGCGACCACAGTTAGCAGCTTGACACATTTGGTCAAAGGTGTCGACACTACCTTTTGTTGAGTTGTATGTCATGATGATTTCAGGTTTCCTTGTAGCCTCATTTATTGCTGGGCCTTGGTGCATTGTTGACAATAAGGTTACAAGTTTGTTGCTTTTGGCTTTGTAAGAGACAACAGTTAGATCTTCGTGAAATAAGAACATGCTACTGCCTACTTGACGATTTTTGTATTTTTGGTCTGTTAAGTCTTTTGGTAGTTCCCTCTTGTTCTTCTTTATCGTGCCAACAGTTGTCAGGTGACATTCATTCAGAAGATGTTCTGATAATGGCACACTCGTGAACCAATTATCCATCGTCACGTTGCGGTTACTACCTGAAATTGTTCCACCAACTAATTTTTCAACGAAAAAATCGGCTGCAGGTTTGTGTGCAGGAACTGTTCCCTTTCCTAAGTAAGGAAGAGCATTTAGCATATACTTAGTGCTATTGTCACACATCATGACGATTTTCATTCCGTACTTGTTTGGTTTATTCGGAATGTACATACGGAATGGACATTTCCCCCTAAACCCAACCAATTGCTCATCAATTGTTACATATGAGCTTGGTTTATAATGTGTCTTACAATTTTCCACAAACACATCCCATATTTCTGATATAGCTGCCAGCTTATTGTCAATTTTCCGCTGTTCCCTGGTAGTTTTGTTGTCAAATCGAAGACTGTCAAGAAGAAAAGTAAATCGTCTTTCGGACATTGTGGCGCCATATCTGTCACCGGAGTAATTAGAATCAAACATTATTTTTGTTGACAAATGATTATCCTTTAGTGTAGCGGATAATATCAGTATCCCAAAAAGGGCATCAAGTTCACGATCATCTAAGTCATTTAGAGAACCATCATCAGGATTTTTGTAAAGTACTCTTTTTCTCAAGATTTCTTCATTTGTATAAGTAATGATCTGCTGACGTATTTCTTCGGAAAAAAATAGCTGAAAACATTCAGTTGGTGTGATCATATCTCTAGTAATACCATTTGGTCCTGGTCTAATATGTATTATGTTTTTTGAAGGAGTCTTTCCAGTACAAAGCTCAGACTTAGTGTGCCACAAAAATTCATCTTTACCTGTCATTGTATCTACATCTGGAACAATAAGTACAGCATTTTCAGTTTCATTATTACTTTTATTTGATTTTTGGGTTTTTTTCTTACTGGCATTCCCACTTTTTGAGGTACTTGCTTGGTTATTAGTAGCCCTACTTACTTTTCTTTTCTTCTTCGGCTGTTTTCCAAAATCCTTCTCGATGTTTTTTATGGGAGCAGCAATTTCATCACTTTCGCTACTATCATAATCTGGTACTGGTTCTTCATTTGGGATATACTCCGGGTCCTCATCACTGTCGTATTCATCACTTAATTCATCAAACTCCACCACATCCTCATCACTTACATCATTGTCCAATAAATTTGCTATTTCATCATCTAACAATGCTGACGTTTCACACATTTTGAATTATAGACTATTATGTACAGAGAATATTTACAGGCACTAAGCACCAGAGCCACATATAATTTAGACTATTATGTACAGAGTATATTTACAGTCAATAATCACTAAACACTAGAACCACGTAAATTTTACGTGTTACACACAGTACCTAACTACTAGCGACACGGCAAAATAACGTGTTAAAGTTTTCTTTGACTACTAGCACTACGTAAAGTTTACGTGCTGTAAAAAGAATAACCGAAAAAGTCGAAACTGAATGAACACAAACCACTACTACAACCACGCCGTCTCAAGGGTAACTAGCTGCTGAAAGCACTGCTAGTCAGGCTTTGGGCTGGTATGGAGGGGAGGGTGGGGATGAAAAAAATGTCGGCACCACACGTAACAGTTACGTATGCTAGTGTTCTAGGGTTAAAGGAAATTTTATCATTTTGGACAGAGTAACAAAAATATACTTCTACACCATCACTAAACTTGTTCCCTGGTTATCTCTCAGTGAACTGCTACTGCTAATGAAACCTTTTGTCTGTTTGGAATCATGTGTTCCACAAAGTATTGCCGACTAGTATACTAAATTTGTATTAGTATTTATGCCAGTGTCAAGCTGGGAAGTCGAAAGGACAGTATCTTCCGGAAATAACAGAGGCGATTTACTTGGAATGTTAGAGTTCTATCCAGAAGATTGTTTTTTGTTATTCCATCATTTTGTTTTAATTGACCATAAAAAAGTGAAACGCAATAGTACTTTTTTTGAATATCTATGTAACATAACTGTAAAGTGTCAAGTTTGTATTGTGTCCCATATCTCCACCATATACCTTTTGAGAAATGAAAATTGGAACAGTCTCTATAAGATTAATGATATAAATACAGTAATAAATTTGATTATTTTTATGACTTCTATTTTTTCCTTAACATTGCCTGCCCCTTGAAAAAAATAAGAGCAGGAGGAAATTTTAATGGGAAATCAAACTGGATTACCAAAGAAATTCTTGTTTCAAGGAATAAATTTAAGGTTTACTATCAAATTTACACAATAAAAAATAGTGAACAATTTATAAATTTTTATAAATAGTGAAACTGATTTATACATGTGTAATTTTGGCAGCTAAAGCCTACGGTGTGTCCAACCTGATTGGTAGTACGGACAATGTTAGTAAGACCTCATGGGCAATTATAAATAATGTTTGTAAGAAAAAGAATGATGGTGGTGCCATTAATATAGACATTGACGGTGCTAGTAACAAAGAGCCCATCTGTGGCAAATTTTATGTATTGATTCATTAGAGACTTCGCGATGCGACGGTCCAGAAAACCGAAAAGAAAGGAAGAATTTTGAAAACTTCAAAATTCCAAAATTTCAATCAAATAAACCGAAAATAGTAGAAGTAAGAATAATAATTAATTAGAATAAGTATAGGGAAAGTTAATGTAACTAGCCAAGGCTAAGACGAGATCAGATTGTCCGTACAGGAATAATCAAGATTTCCGGTCACAACATGAAAAATCCCCATGAGAAAACATGTTAAAATTTCGAAATTCGAAATCAATAATTATAAAAATAATGTCATCTTGTAGAGTAATTAAAATATAACAATAAATAATAATAAAATAAACTTGTAAAATAAATATTTAAAAAGATATAGGTGAAAGAAAAAACAAAAAACTTTTGTTAATCAAAATTAATTAAAAAACTAATAATAGAGTGATATGATCATAAGACCAATAAATATTAATCATTAACCCAAATCAAAAATTAATTAAATCTAATATAATAAAAAGGATAATAAAAACCGAATAGGAAGGAAGTGTCATAACTTGAGAACCAAAGAAACCAGGAAGAAGGGGGAACAGTTTTGAGACTTTTGGAATAGGAGGAACAATAATCAAAAAGAAAATTTTAAAGTTTTCCAAAATTAAGGAAAGTAGAGTTGGAAAATTTACGAAATCTTCAAGTCTTCATAATGCAAGAAAGAAAGGTCGCACAGGTTCAAATAAAGTTTGGACAGAAATAGGAAGAAAGGGGTTTCAAAACGATCTAATCCAAAAGAAGATCGAGCAAAGCAAACACGAGTGATGATTAGCTTGTCACAGTAGTGGGGAAATAAGCATGTTGTTTTCCTCTTCCAACATGTTTATTTCAAATTAATATTTTTAGAGAAATTTCTGTGGTTCAACACTCAACACAGATCCATCATCTGCAACCCAATTACAACAATTTAGTCTTCTTTTTTATTCTCTCTACTGATTGAGAAAGTAAACAGTGTTTACGAAAGATTTCAGAACTTTAGTGTTTTATTGTGTTTTTCTATTTGTGTACTAGGTAAATACCAAGGCCCACTTTCCAATATAAGCCTGTGACGTCTATCCATACAAAATCTAAACATAATAAGCAATGTGCCCTATTTAACTCTAACCTATTTATGTTACATACTGGACTTATTATCTTCCTCTATTATGTACAATAATATTTAATTTTCTTCTTTTTTTATTATACAATCACTTGCCTAATGGGTTTTAGGAGCCAACATTAAAAAAATTCTGTGCTTCGAATTTCTTCATCGAAGAAATAATTTTCCTTTTTAAGACTCCACTGTCAAAACAAAGACTTTTAGACCTGAATAGAAAATAATGAACTAGAATGCCATTTCAACTAAATTAAATTTTATGTTTAGTAAGTTTTATAAACATGGAGACAATAAATTTAACATGAACACTTTTGTGACTTAATTTACTTACTTTTATCACACGTTTCTCCTGAATATCCTGGAGCGCAGTGACAACCTATGGCAGGAGTGCAAAGACGCAGACCTTGACATTCATGAGAGTACACTGAGCAAATACCTTCACAATCCATACCAAACCTGTTGCTGCCACAAGCTAAAAATGAAACAATTATCCATTAAATTTTTTGTTTTAAATCTATCAACGCTAAGACTATGTTGACTGTATAATATGGAGCAGTGAAAGTCTTCGCGCTTTTGCATAACGAGCGATACACACACTTGTGTGTGGTGTGCAATTTCCTGTAGTTCTATGATAGGGCCTTTATTTTTCAATACAACTGTCACTTGGGAAAAGTTTATTGTAATTTAATCCAACAGTTTATTGCTTTATTGAATGTTAATGAAAGACACTGTTGGTTTCAACAGTGAAGTAACTGCCAAGACTGAATAATGGCCATGTTGCAAGAATATATAATGATCGTTTGATTTCTAGAAATGTGTGGCCCCCGAATCTCACCTCTCCCAATATTTTAATTTGGGGGGGGGAGTGTGATGTTTCAAAACAATCCCCAAACAGTTAAAAGACCTAAAGACAAATATTGAAAGAGAAATTTTAAACATAAGTGAACATACATTAAGGTAAATGGGTGCAAATTGTCATGAACCATGTACAAACCTACATCCAGTTTATGGAAAATACTTTCAGTATTTATTGTAAAGGTAAAGCAACTGTCTTTAAACAAGGGAAAAATTATGAGATTACAAAATTACCAACTGGGTTGCATCCTTTTTGAAACATCCATTATATTTGTAACTTATTTTCTTCACCATTAATTAAATCATTCAAAAATGGATAATACAATTGACTATTGTTAACTCAAAATTTCAAGTGAAGAGATAAATTATTTGAGTTACTGATTTGCTACAGAGGTTTTTGAGGTTATAGAGATTCTTTTGTATGAAATTCGAATTATAAAGTTTATTTCTAACAAGTATCACTGTTAATTTGTTTCATATTTTTAGAGGTTCAATCAAATAAAAATTTGACTTCCAAGTTCCAGTTTTATTTACTTACCTAGATCTTCAGTATTACTGTAATCATAAAAATAAATAACACTAACATACAAATTCGAGTTGCTGAGATAAATTCAGTACATGCTAAAACTTCTAGTTAAGTTCTTTTTAATTTTCTAAGAGGTTTTTCCAAGGGAATTGAAAAACATTTGAGTTATGAGGGTTTTCAATTAGCAAAGTTCGACTGTGCCAACAAAACCTGAAAGATTAAAGACATTTGTATTTAACCATACAATGTTGTAACCTTAATAATCATATTATCTTAAACGAAAAACCTAGATAAATAATAAATAAGCATCAATAAATACTATGTCGACAGCAGGGTATGTTGAACAGTAAATTGGTTGGAACTTTGGAGGTAAAAAACTTCGCAACACGTAGGAGGTGTCTAAGAATTCAAATGGAATCAACTTTCAAAAAGTCATGGCTTACAGACCACCCGCTACTCAAAAACAAGGATCATTTCCAAAGAAAAGACTACTTTGATGCTGGTACAAAATGTATCTGTAATATTACCGAGAGTATTTTAGATAGAGGTATGGTTCTCGCAGAGGGGGGGGGAGCAATTAACGTATTCCATTAGAGTAATTGAAGCCGGTTTCATATTAACTATTTTGAACAAATTTCAAAAGGAAATTTAATGACCTTGGAGATACAATTAAAAAATAATACAGAAAAGTTGAATATTATCAAACCTAAGAAAAAATAATTCATTGGAATACATTAGGATCTCTGGAGACAAAAATGATTTTCCCCAATGAAATGTTATAAAGTATGTGAAGGAATAAATATGTAGTGCCCTATGATATTTGAACTAGTATAGAAATGGCAAAGAAACCATCAATACCAAGAATGGCTCATTTCTAATATTTTAAATGCTAGTAACAAAGTTGCATCAACCGTTATCAGTTGAACTTCTCTACCGTGTTACAATTTCAGTAGAAACTCGAATTTCCATAACCCTTTTAATCATATATCAACAAAAAATAAATATTGTTATATGACAATATATTTCGTTGTCAGCAATTGATGAATGAAATGAACAATAGAATAAATATTAAATAAACTCATAAGTTGTAATACTCAATTTTTAAATTTTGCTTTGATATTAAAACATTTGCTGAATAGCGGGAAACAGAATTTTTATGATTGGTTTGAAAGAAAGACGACGTAAGTCAAATTGACATCTGTAAATAATATTTAAAACAAGGGAAAGAAAAATTAAAATAGATTTACAAAATATAAATTTAAAGTAAATAATGTTTAGTTTTAAGATAGGATAAGTATTGAAGTGAGATTTTATTTTGTGAAGATAGACGATGCTTGTTGTCAAGCAAAATGGTGTAGTGATAAGGTTCCGTGAAAAGACGTATGTGAACCACTGGTAAAAAGCGGGAATAGAGTCAGTTAGTAGGCAGGAGTCTAGAGTCTAGGTCAGTCCTTGAAGGGTGATAGACGATGCTCGCGAGAGTGTGTGTTGCAAGTTTGAAAAGAACAATGTGATTTATATAAAAACACTGTAGAATCATGTAAAGAAAGTAGACTGGTTATTTAATAGTATACTTGTTTAAAGTCAAAGTGTCTTGTCGTGGATAATAAATAGACAAAGACAGAACGGTTAGTCCGGTGATAATGTGTGGCACGGTCGACATTCCTTTGTGTATGAACTTTTATCAAAGGGTGTTTCATGTGAAGAGACAGTTAGATATTGTTAAATAGTTTTGTTTTATAAAAAAGGGAAAGACTACATGCTGTTTACGAATAGAGAATTCATAATGGAGATTATCTACCAAGTCACCATGCGAGGAATGGCGGATTTCTGTCGTCAACTAGAAGGATTCATGTTACGAAGGATGTCCATCTTAAACAGTAGTAGAACGTGATAACATATATAATAGACAATACCAAAAAAATTTTATAAAATGAAAATAATATTTATTATTTAATTAATTTTGTACAAAAAGATCAATTGTAGAGTTTTTTAGTAAAATTAAGATGTTCTAATATTTTGTTTGTTTAATAAATTTAAGTGCTTTTTAGATAAAGGATATTTTCCTAAATAATATAGAATCTTAAACTCAAATCAAAAATAATTCAAAATAAAGTTAAAACTAAAATGAGACAAAGCATTCTCATAATAAAATCATTTTTATTGAAGTGGCAACTATTTTAAAGTAGAATAATGTATTAAAGTTATTAAGTCTCTTTAAGACAAAGTTTTATTAGAGTCAATAAGTTATAATAACTAATTATAAATTTATGTACTTGTTTAATAATTTGTGTTTATAAAAAGATGTTCAGTTTCAGAAAAATAAACAAGGGATTTCTCATTTACCAGATAACCACTGATAAGTACACTTAGAAAAGAAACACGACCCTGAGAACATGTTAATTCAAAGTTGTTTTTTTTATCTTTTCAAAATTGGTGAGTTATGTCCACCTGGCGCCCTTAGCTGAGCAAATTCTTAAATTCTTAATGTTTAAAAGACAAATTGATAAAGTAAGTTTTACATCCCCATTTTTATTTTATTATATTTACAAAGTAAACATTATAAAAACATAATTTAATGTTACAACAGTCGGTACATGATGGAATTCCATGATAATGGAAATAATGAGATTATTATTTAATTCCACAAAACAGCTTTAATTGCGACATATGTTTCGCCGTTAGGCATTTTCAAGCAACATTGCCTTGAAGTTGCTTGAAAATGCCTAACGGCGAAACATATGTCGCAATTAAAGCTGTTTTGTGGAATTAAATAATAATCTCATTATTGCCATTATAAAAACAAACAAAAATAGCCTCAAAACAAATTCTTGACTGTGTACATGTGAAGGAAGTGAAAACATAGCGTTTGAGGCATCATCAGATGGGGGGAAAGACCCCACCCACATTCCAAGACTGGTTACTGATCACCCACTCTAGAAATACTAATGTCATTGGTCAGTTTGTTTAGTTGTGTTGTGTGTAGCATCGCATAAGAAATTAAAAACACTTGCATACAAGTGAAACTGCTAGTAGTATTGGACCAGTATACAGTATGGGGTGGAAAACTAAGTGACATTAAACGAGATGCAGACAAAATTGAGTGTCATGTATCTAAAATGCATACTAGTGATTGTGATGTAAAGGGGAAACTATGAAACCAGCAAAACTTGATTCAGTAATGTATCAATGGTTTATTAAAACTTACAGTCATAGAATTCCTCTTTCAGAGCCTATAATAATTAATAAACCTATTGACATTAATACGAAGCTATCGAGCTTCTTTCAAAGCGAGCACAGGATGATTAGATAAATTCAAGTGTTGGCATGGTATCCAACAATTGAATATATGATATGAGAAACTAAGTGCCGATATCACCATCATAACAGAGTTCCGAGATAAATTTAAAAAGAGTTAACCAAAATTGGAGCAGATTTATAAAATTGTAATGAAACAGGCCTGAATTGGAAATCCCTACCTGAAAAAAACTTTGGCCTCTTTAACAGAAAAATTTACCCTGAGATTTAAATGTAAAAGGACCATATTACTGTTATGGTTACGTGAAAGCAAATGGAACGCATCGATTCCCTTTACTTGTTATTGGTAAATCAAAAAAGCCTTGGGCTTTAAAATATTTAAATCCAAACCCCTTACCAGTTACCTTACCTGCTCTCAATGTTAAGGGCACACATAAATTTAACTTGAGATGACTTTAATGTTGTACGTATCACAATAAAAGAGCCCATATAAAGGAGTGCACACGTCAAAGTGGTTTCTCTTGAGAAAACAAATCATTTAAAAAGAAAATATGTATTACAACGCTTTCCTCTCTGAAGGAAAATTTGTTCCTACACCTTGTGAAAACAAATACATCTAATTCAAACTTGAGAAACCCATTACAACTGTGAAGGACAAAATACACCTTCATTATCATTCCATTAATCAATAAATTAAATTTTATTTTAACAATGATTTTTTTTAAATGTTTATGACTTTTTTAATTAGCAGTATATTTAACTTTTTTTTTTTTTATATAATTTAAGGACGTTCAAACAAAATATTTTTATGTAAATATTAGTCCCTTGAATACTATGAGTGAAAAAATTAGTTAGCTGGAACACCCATATGATTTTTTTTTTAAATCACAATTTTTAAAAATAAATCATTTTTACACACAACTTTAATTGATCTGGTAGACAGTTGTTTCTTTCTCTGATTATTTCTTTTATTTCTTCATATTCATGGACCAATAAAAATGAATATTAAAATAGGAACCCCCATCACTTAACAGGCTCTAAATGCATGATTCATTAAAAGTAATAATCTACAAAAACCTCTTACAATTTGTAAAAAAAATTCTAATGTACATCAAAGAAATTAATTCTGAATATTTTTTAGAAAAGAAAACCTTTTTAGTTATGAAGAGTTTAATGAAAGAAATATTATTTAAAGAAAAAGAAATTTTTAATTATAACAGACAAGGCTTGAGTATATAAGATAAAACAGATTTATACAAACCTCTCAAGGTTAATTGAAAATTATTTTACAAGATGATTAAAAAATTTAATTACAAACTTTTAAATTCATTTAGAAATTCAATTTTGAATACAACTAGTACAAAATTAATGGTGCATTACCTGGTTTCTAGAAGATGGACAGTTTGGTCTAATAAGGCAAAAAAACCAAATTAATTAAGGCATTAACAAACTTGAATACGAAATCCATTTTTCATATTTGTAACCACCTTTTGAAATACACTATTAAACTTTTATGTAATACATTGAAATGGTCTCTCTCTCTCTCTCTCTCTCTCTCTCTCTCTCTCTCTCTCTCTCTCTCTCTCTCTCTCGGAACAGCGGTATTAGACTGGAGAAAACTGCCTTGAATGTATGGCTAATTGTAGAAATGACCTTGGGCTCTAGCAATAAAGTTGGATTTCAGAACAGATTACTCCGTATCTTACAAAACTACTTAACATGGTTCTTTGCTTGTTAATTATGAATTAATTTTAAAAGAATGCAAAATTACAGTGAAAATTTATGAGGTAGACGGTACATTCAGTTGTAAAAATCAGAATATTAATCTTTGGTTGAATGGGTTTTTATGAAATCACTGTATATAACTTTTTATAAAATTATATATATATATATATATATATATATATATATATCCTTTTATGGGAAATTTTATGATGATATTATACAAACATTCCTACGTGCATTCAAGCGGAACCCTCACACACAGGCTTTGCCCACAGGGGGATAATTTTCTAAAATTTATTGATGTAAATATAAGTAAAGAGTATTTTATAAGGAAATAAATTGATTTAAATATTTTACCTGTATTTGATTGTTCGAAATAAATATGATTATATCAGTGGTTCCCAAACTGCCCTAGGATGCCACAAAATAGTCAAATATTTTTATTAAAATAATATGTAGTTTTAGAATCAGATTTTTACATTCTACAGATGTCAATGACAAAGAGAAACCGGAGTGTGTACTGTGTATGCAAATTTTGAAACCAGAATGTATATTTCTATATTCAATTACGGCAAATGTACACTTTTCCTGTATAGTACACTTCAACTTTAAACAGTTAAATGCTAAGAACCGTCTACTGCAAGAGAGGCAACATGCACATTTTAAAATTAGTAGAAATTTCAGCTATGAGATTAAAAAATTATAGCTATGGAAAAGAAATGAATGGCTCTGATTGTTCTCTTTGTTTACAGTTGTTTGTGATTCACAATGAAATACTTTTCTCTCACAACATAAAATCTGTTTCGGACGAGCAGCATCATATCTTAGTAACTGGGTTTGGAATATACTTTCAAAGATAATACAAACAAGTTTTAATGGATTCAAGACACATTCAGAGCTTAATCTACATTTACTTTTGTTGAAGAATAAAATCTTATTGCACTGTGAGAATACATTTTAAATCAAAATATGGCAACTTATCATGAAACTAACTTTTGTAACTCATCACAACTTTATCTACTGGATATTTCCGGTTGAAATTTGATAACATAATCTTTAATAAAAAAAACTAAACTCTGTGGCACAACAGCCCGTGAAGAGCCTAGACCTGCTAGATGGTTTTTCTATCGGGTAATCTTTGGTTAGCACATTGAAATTCCTGTCACCATTGTTCTAACATTCTCTACCAGAGTTCGCTGCTAATTAATTGTACCTCCACAATTTCCCTCATGAAGCTTAAATCCCAACGGGGATTGAGGCCAGAACCTTTCATTCCTGAAGCCAGAGAGTTCTAATCATTCAAGAGCATTAGAAGTTGTAGGATGTGGCCACATCAAGGAAAAAATTTTTTTAAATTTTTATTTTTACAATAAAACAAGAACCAACCCGGTTTACTATTTTGTGTGTGTGTGTTTTTATATACAAACAAGTTTTGTGTTGTGAACGTGTTTTTAGTTTGTTTACGTGTGCTAAGCCTGATGATGCCTTATGTTGAGGCGAAACAGCTGTAGCTACTATTAAGAATAATGAACTACTTTTGACATTAAGGTATGTTAACTAATTAAAGTTATTTAGTATTAGTATAGAATTAATTACCTGTTTCACATTCCCTACCGGTGAACCCAGATGGACATACAAAGTCTGAATCTCTCTCACATCCTCCATTAGAAACAACATTTTTGGAACACCAATAATTCACATCTATACAGAAAAAACATAAAATTACATAAGATCTGTTCAAAATTCAAACATAATTTTAGACACAAACAGTAAAGTTCTACTGAAATAAAAATTTACTCATATCATTTTGATACTCTTTTTAATTTTGTGGTACCTAAAATGGTAATTTTTAATTGGACAACCAATAAATGGTTATATTAAGATTTGAAACATGAAAATAAACCGGGAGATTTGTAATTGAATTGGAGGGGAGACCACGTGAATCAATTGAATAACTGAAAGTAAATGTTAAAACAAGGGAATATAAAATTTAATATAGATTTCCAAAATATTAATTTGATGTATAAAATGTTAGTTATAAGTTGTAATAAATATTTAGGTAATAATTGTGTTGTGAAAATAGACAAAGCTTGTCATCAAGCAAATGATTTGAACAATGTCCGTGGGACCAGAAAGGTAAACCCTGGATAGCGTGAGGTGAAAAAGGCAAGCATGCTTGAGTTAGTTGCAAGGAAGTATTCGACATGGACAGACATCTTTCAAGATCTGCTGTCGTGTTAGATTTTTGTGTCGTTTTTAAAAAGAACAATGGAAGTCGATAGAAATGTGAAAATGAGTGTTTTCTAGACTATAGATCATAATAAGAATGATCAAAGTAACATTCGTCTTAATCTAAAATGTGAACTTTTATAGATATTGTGAAAATAATAGCTTGATGTGTTCAAGGAAAAGACAATCGAATAGTGAATTATGGACAAAACTATAAGGTGTTAAAATAGAACCGTTTAAATTATAACACTAATAATATAGTTTTTTATTATTTGAATAATAAAAAATGAATGTTGTAAAGCGGAAAGGTGAACTGACCACGTCAGCGACAGAGCACAGGACGAGGTACATCGACTACAAGGCGTCTCCAAGGAATTGTGCTTTTAACTAAAAAGAACGTGACTGGTATACACGTTAAGACTTTTATTCTGAAATTATGTTTGTTTATAACATGATAAAAAACATTTCAATGTTTAAGTATAAGTTTTGATTTGGCAAATTTGAGCTATGATATTTCAGACTATGTCTTACATTATAAAATATATAAAAAATTATTAAAATAAAGTAGTTTTTTTTTTAATAAATAAATTAATAAAGCTTGATCTATTTTGGAAGAACAAAACTATTAATCACATAAATTTAAATAAACAAACTAAAAATTATTCACTTTCAGAGTTGCAACTAAAAGTAAATTCAATAATTAAAATTCAATTTGATTTTTTAAGAAATATTAGGATGCATTTAGTTAAGATTTTGAATATGAATGTCTAAAATAACATATTGATGATAAATTTGTATAATTGTTTTAAAGTTTCAAATTTAATAAATCGTGTTAAGTTTCAGCACAACAAACAAGATTTCTTTATTTACCAAGAACCACTGAAAGTACACTTTAAAAAGGATCTACGACCCAGAGAGATTTTAAGTAATAATAATTAACCTTTCTTTTTTCAAAAATTGGTAAGCTAACGCTACCTGGCGCCCATAAAGCTGAGCAATTTTCATTAAATAAATATCTAAGATTACTAGATTCAAATCAATATTATATAATTTTTTCATTCCCTTTTTATTAAATTCTCACAATTTATATAAATAATATAAGAAAAGTAACCATTGAAGGTAAGCTATTCATGTTTGCTGATGATGCGTCTTTAATTTCTATGGGTTCCACCAGGGATGCATCATACAGTTCTCTTAAGATCTTACACAACTTAAATTATGGTTCAATAAAAATACGCTAATCGTAAACACTGTCAAAACTAAATATATGCCAAACTTTCAAAGGTTGGATAGCAGTCCTGGGGAACTTGTACTAAGAATGGACTTGTGCTTTTAGTATATCTATGAGCCAATATAAATATTTAGAAGTTTTCCTTTATTATTGAAGAACCCAATAAATCGTTAATGACGTAATAATTATAAGAAGAAGTCATGGGAAAAACTTGGAACTGAGACAAATTATGATGAGATACATCTACATTACGATTATATGACTTAAAATGGGCTATGGAGCCGAGGTTTGGTGAGTTAAAACTGAGCAAAATTATTCTGACCAAGACTCAGAGGCTGACCACAACACCAACTGCAGCAATAAATATAATGCTAGGGCTTACACCCATTGATTTATCATGCCAGAGGTTAAAAAGGCACCCTAAAATAGGCTAAAGTGCTTCTAGAAATCTTCACTCTTGGGCCATGCCAGAACTACTGGCATAATCGACCAACTGATCCTGCGGATGGATAAGGTATTAGGTATGTGATTTTTAAACCTTTTAAAATCAAACTGACCGATGGGGAGGAGGATAGGTTATTAGGTAATTCAGAGGTGTGGTACACCGATAGTTCCAAAACTAAAGAGGCACTGGTACTGGGGTATATGGGTCGAGACCAGGATTGAAGCATTCGTTTCCCCTGGGACAGTATGCCATAGTTTTTCAGGTTCAGATAACTGAAAATAACTGTGTTCAGGAGAAAATAAAGCAGTCTTTTAAGAAACCCCTCCTTTCGTATCTAAATTGAAAGTCAAGCAGCAATTAAAGTACTTCCAGGCACTAATATAAAATCCAGTTTGGTTTGGGAATCACGAGAGAACTACAAACCTCTGTCTCTGGGAAACCGAGTAACTTTGAATTGGTAGCGGGGCATAAGGGAGTTGAGGGAAATAAGGAGAAAGATATATTGGCTAAACAGGGCTTGGCGTAAGAGTTCATAGGAACTGAGTCGGCATTAGGGATACCTGTGTATCTGGCCAAGATGCCCATAAATAGGTGAGTTCAGAGAAAGGACCTGCAAAGATGGGATAGTCTTACAAGGTACTCCCACAGCAAACTGCTACTAGGAGAACTCCCTTTAGGTAGACCTGGAGGGATATTGACCTATCAGACAAATCACAGGCTATATTACGAGACACTGTGCTCTGTGAGTTCACTTGTACAGAATACCACACAAAACTGTGTGTTAGACTGTGCGAGATGGATGAGATCTTCAATTAATTATTATTATGAATCTCTTGCAAATAAGAGGTGTGGTGATTTGGCTTCTAAACTCGTGGTAAACTCTCATTGGATGGGGGTGAACTTGAAAAAGGGGACAATGCTACTGGCCTAGAAATAAGAGACATAGCTGCTTAATAGGTCAATGGTCACAGTACCAAGGAGCAGTTTAACCCCTTAACCTCCCTCTTTAATCTAATTGATTAAATTGAATTAGTCTCTACATTAGTATTTAGTACTTCAAACAGAGGATAAGACAGTGCTGTTTGCATTTCAATGATGAAGAACACTTTTGTCACAAGAACATCTAAACACAGTTTACAATATTGTTACATACAATATGTATTGAAATATGGTACTTTAGGTTGGGGTGGTGCTCTACCTTCTGTCATAAAGTCATTGACTGTATCACAGATAGCTATTATTAAAATTATTCGACAAAAACCCTCAGGATCTCAGCAGATCATATTTCATAAAAAATTTGTTATTGTTTATCAAAAATAAAAACTACGTTTCAAATTTGCAACATACGTATGAAAGAAGACATAAAAACAGTTTCGGTTACATCACCCTAAAATTATCTAATATGAAAAGTAGAAAATTCTTATTATTTGGCGCATGTCGTCTATAGAAATATTCCTGATGTAATAAAAGAGGTAGCAGATTACAGATATATTTATAAACATCAGATAACCAGGTGGCTGTTGGAAATGGGAAGGTAAACTACAAAAGTTGTTTGTCTAAACTGTTTATACAAGTTGGCATAAAAAGAATAGTCACTTTTGGAATAAATAAAACTTCTAAGATTTTTAACATAATTTTTTTTAATTTGCATAGGGCCTATATGAATTCTGTGGTTTACCCAACCTCAAATAACATTTTTTTTTTTAATTTACATATATGGATTTCCTATCCAATCTCCAAATATTTACCCAAATAATACCATTCATGTAGCACAAAATGGATGGTCAGATTTAAACTGCATAGTAGTGGAGGGTTAAAAGGGTGGAGAAGGGGAAGGTTAGTGCCCATTGCCGAAGTCAGTGACAATACTCAGTCTGCCTAATAATGACGCAGTATTACGTTGAGCATCGCGTTTTTGCTGTGGAGTAGTTCTTTAGAAACAACGAATCGTTTATTACTGTACAACAACTATTCCGCTGATATTTCAATGTGGCATGTGATGGACCGATCCCTGATTGCAGATCAATACTTTGTTAGATGACTACATTCCAAATAACGGAATTAGATATTAACAATAAATCTCTTGGGCATCCCTATACGGTGCAGACTCCAGATAACATCAAGAATGTGAGAGTATCAGTTCTTCAGAGTTCTCGTTGCTCCACTAACCAGCGTGCTCCAACTTTGAGTCTTAGCCATTGCTCGTTACAGCTCATTTTATAGAAACTGTATAGCAATAGGAAGAGAAACTGCAGTGAAAGTGATGGAGAACTTTGAAGAAAGAATTTTGATGTGCTTACATGAAGAAGGATGGCATCTTTCAGAAGTGATTTTCCGTATATGAACGGTGTTATTAAAAAAAATTTAACTACATGGTTGAGATTAGGTAAACTACAAAATTCATATATGTGTAATATATTTTTATTTTTTTAATATGTAAAAAGCTTAGCAGTTTTATTTATGTCAAAAGTGACTATTCTTTTTTATCAATAGTCTCTCATCTCTAATTTTTGTTACATATTTATACAATAGTGTGATTTTTTTAAATATTTTGTTGATATGTATCACATTTTAGATTAGGTTTTCCATCTGTCATCTCAGGTTAGTTACATTAATCTTGTAAATTTATTATTGTATGTGTATGCGTTAATAATTTTTGTTTTCTGTAATCATTTGTTTTTAAAATAGCTTGTAAAATGAATATTTGTGTTATAGCTTTTGTTTAAATTTTATCGATCAAAGAAAAATTAATAATATGTAAATACACTCGTCTCCACTAACGAATGAGGAGTTTATATGGAGATTAATTATTTCTCAAGTTTAAATTGTGCATATTAACTATAGTGAAATAGATGTTGTGGCCAATAATGGTTTTCTTATTATAAACTGTATAAAATAATTTTGTCAAGGTTGGTACCACAAGTGATATAAATTGGAAAATTACAAAAAAACCTGTCTGTAGAATCAAGAGAACAAGTGAACCACCTTATATTGCTGCCTATTTTAATAACAACATTCCATCAGTTAGACATATGAAAGAAAGCAACATTAGCAGCAAAGTATATAAGCACTTAAATATAAATAGTTTACTGTAAATCGTTAATGCTTGCAAGTAACATATAAGTTTCTAGAAGAAATCACAAGGAAAAACAGTGTTGCAAATAATAAATTATATGATTTTTTGTAACCATATAGAATAAAGTTGTAATTGATATAAATTGAATCATGAAAATTAGTCGAAGTTTTTCATTTTTGGTCAACTGCAAACTTCCTAGGTGTAAATTCCAGTTCATTTTTTTTTTCTTCTTTTTATTTCGAAGCAATTTATGTATTTCAAGTTGGAGTACCAATACTATATTCAGTAGCTGGTATTTTGAAAAGGAAAAGAAAAGAAAAAACCTTTTACATTTTTGCCCAAGCTACGAAAAAACCAATTTATTCTTAAATTTCAAATAGCTCGATACACGAAATTATCTTTAACTGCGTAAAAAAGATAAGACGACATGACAAATGGTTGAGTTAAAGCAGAACATCTTGGTCTATTAGCACTCCAAAATAGGACGAAGCTGGATTTAAAATGTAGATGACTTTTTCTTGTAGTAAAAGTCTAAATCAGTACAATTCAAACTGTATGCTTCAACCAATAAATTGTTAATTTAAAGCATAATATTTTGAAGCTTACCTTGTTATATGATGGTCTAATGATACAGTTAAGTAAAGAATAATTTTATTTAAGAAAGAATGTATTACAAAAGATATGGCCACAATATAATTCTTAGTATACATTTTTAATAAATAGAAGGGAAAAAACAATGTCTTTCCTCACCTTTATTTTTGACCCTTCCACCAATTTTTAAAACTGCTGTTTCATTTAAGATACCAGCATCTCTGTTTTTATTTAAACTTATAACAGCGACATCACCGCCTTCTGTAAATGAAATTAACAAACACATTTTTCAATTGCTAAGTATAACTCATTTCCACTATTTTAAGCCATAAAAAATGTCAACATATCAGCAGTTGTTAATTAAAGAAAGAGATCTAATCTAAGACTATTATAAAAAGAAGTGTATATCCAGCTAGGTCTCTCGAGATTGCCATGCTCGTACTACTATAAATGAGCCCATGGGGGCATTTATTATGTATAATTTCAAACGGAAAATTACAATTTATAATATTTTTTGTAAACAAGTAAAATTAATAAAATTATTGCATTTTTCTGTAAAATTATGACATATAAATAAACACATTTTGTATTAAGATTATTAGACATTAATCCTACAGAATAGAAACACTTTTTGAACTAACTTTTTGGTAACTCTCCAAATTTCGTATATAATTAAATAGGTGATAAGTAGTTAACGGCCATTTTGGTCAAATATAGTTTCCTATACCACTAGTCTTAAATAGTGTCAATACCTAAGTATTATTCATAGTTAATTTAGTTAATATATTATATTTAATAACATAGTTTTAATTGCTCGTGGAGCTGGATGACTGAGTTGTAGTATTTAAGTAGTCGAGGGTACACGTCAGGTTAATACCCCCCCTCCTTTATATCTAAGTAGGGAGTTTTGAGTTTCAGACAGAAATTTTGGTTTCACTGTCTATCAACGCATTGCATCAGTCCTCGACAGGCTCAGTCGCTAAACCGCATGGGTATAAATATCAGTTCCGGTCTCCACTAATCAGAACTTTAATTCTATTTCTATTTATGAATTTGCAAATTTTGTTTTCAATTTTTAATTAAATTTACATCTCCCCCTTTAAATCAATAGTAGTCTTTCACATCGTGAATTTGAAATTTTCTTCTTCCCTTTACCCTCTTTGTATTTTTATATCCTATTTCAAAACCCTATAATGAAATTTTTATATTTTTTTCTCATCCCTGGGTCCATCGATGTCAAAACTCCATCGATGGGTTCATCGATGTTTTTTAAATCCCTCCCATTAAGTTAACAATTTTTTTTCTTTTTTCTCTCTTCCTTGTCACTTTTCCTTTTTTCCTATTTCAACCGATTTTAGGGTAAGTGGTTACTCCAAATGTTCTTTTTTTTTTTTTTGTCAGCTTCTCTACGATCTACACCAATACTCATGGTAAGACTTGTATTTTTTATAATCCTATCAGAATCATAAATTAACTTATTGCAATTTTCAGTAATTTAAATTTAGCATGTATATTAATTATTTCCATTATTAATAACTAAAAATAGAGCATGTTTTCTTTCCGCAATGTCAAAAATAATAATAATATCAATTTAAACTGGACTTGCATATCATTCTTTCATCGTAATTGAAATTCAAAAAATAATATTTTTAAAACAAAAATAATAATAAAACA
Source organism: Aphrophora alni (assembly GCA_963513935.1). Classification (NCBI taxonomy): domain Eukaryota; kingdom Metazoa; phylum Arthropoda; class Insecta; order Hemiptera; family Aphrophoridae; genus Aphrophora; species Aphrophora alni. The sequence continues at coordinate 20,034,211 of OY740779.1, forward strand.
GTAAAAAATATAATAATAAAAATTATAATCAAACATACATCAATCTATACTTGTTCTAGGTTATAGTTGAGATATACTGAACCTACCTAATATGAGTACTTCTTTTTAATAGTACATTTTTATAGAAACAGTTTGAGATTTTTTTATTATTAATTCCCAATTTCCAATAAATAATTCGTACTTTAATTAATCATTTATTTCCGAGTTACTATTACAATTCTAGCCATATTATTGTTTACATAATATATTGATTTTTTTAAATTATGTTTTTAGCCTTTTCAACAGCCGACTTTTTTATGACATCGATAAAAATATTTTAATGAAACAATCCCAAACTTTTTTTCTCTCTCCACTTTTCATATATTTCCCTCTCTCATGACTTTCTTTGTCTACACCCCAAATATTTTTACACATTTATTGATGAATAAAATAATAATAATACTAGTTTAAAATTTCAATAAAGGCTTCATGTAAACAATAGACTTTCTAATAATGGAAATTTATATCATCAATTTTTTTTTCTCTCTCTTTCCTTCTCTCCAAATTTGACGGATTGTTTAATCCTTGTAGGTCACCTAACCAGTCATACTCTCTCTATTTCAGATTGCCTTTTTTTCGTTAGATATGGATACCGTCAATTTACCAAATATATACCGGCCCCTTTTCCCTTCCCGCTAAATACAATAGTCCTTCACGGCAAATGGATTAACCATTTGACGGATGATCAGGCCTTGTTGCTCCTAAATGTATGGAACTGAAATTCTACCTATACTTTAGAGTTGAATAGAGGTCCGATTCGGTCCGAATTGGATTCAAGACCGGATTGTTTGACTGAAACCGCAACCAAAAAAGCATTACCTACTGTGCAACCCAGCTTTTACACCTCCTTCGTAACCCATAGCAGAACTGTTAAATGCCCTATAAACACACCTTGTTACACCATCTAAAAGGGCCGATACTCAAACACCTATATTACCATTTCATATCACACAACATTAAACTCGGTCGGACCTTTTAAGTTGCAATGGACTGACTCTTTTCTCTTTAAATTGTCAAAACTTTCAAAGATAGCCTAATTGAATCCTGGTTTTTACCAACTTATAGTCATTGATCTCCAAGTCTTTGCTTCGAGAATTTTATTAGGATTAATTGAACAGGCATTGCAGAACAACATCTCCTTCGAAATGTTTAAAACAAATGCAATTAAAACCTTTTTACCATCTCACACCATTCACCAAACCTTTAGCCCAATGACTGTATAAATCCTAAAGACAAAATGAAAGTCTTGAAGACTTCGTCTGTAATATCCATGATATAGTGTGATATAATTGACTCAGACATGCTCCAGATTATTTTATCTGGCATGTCCTCAAAGACAACAGCTCGTTTCACCACCATATCAAAACCTGATACTTTTAGCAATAATACCCACCATTGACATGGATATTACAGACAATAGAGCCTACACTACACAAATGTCCGATTTCAATTTCGGTAATAACAGTTCATATTTTTACAATTCTCGAGCACAAGACACCTATCAGCCAAGACTACATCTCAACAGACTATCGTCCCATCCACCACCCCTTATATCAATTCCTACACATCATTTGCCAAATTCACCAACCCTGAATTTCCACTTTACTCACCTTCAAGCGCAACCTTCATGCCGTTATTCTTAAAGACAACCTTCATACTACCCATCGAGTATAAACTGAAAGGGAGCGTTCTCAGTCGATCAGTGTCATCCCAAACTATCAACTATTCATGTAAATCAGTAAGCGGCAGATACCCATAGAGCGGGACCAAGGAAATAAACTGTCCCAATCATCAAAGCAATTACATTAGGAGTTGGCATTGGCCCTCTAAAAATTCAGGCCTAATTGTCACGGGATCATGCTTTTCACTATTTTCCCAAAAATTTTATCACACTCTTCGAGGGTTTCCCAAAAGGAGTCCCCCATTCAAATTAAAGATATTACAGTTAATAATCAGCAATTAAAATTTTAAACTAAAGTCACAATTCATATTAAAATTGTACACTTGTCCTGGGATTACAGATTTTGGGTAGCTCCGGACCTCTCTTATGATATATTGTTCAGTTTTAATTTTCAACACAAAACCCAAGCCACAATAAACTTTCAGAGTCTAATGGTCTGATTTACTTAAGCTTCCCAACTCTTTTGTTCCGTCATCCCAACATCCCCAATCAAACCAGCCCAAATCCCAGTTACCAGTTCTTCCAACCTTACGGAATCACAACTGGCCCAGGTCTCACGTTTGTTATAAAAATTTTCTGATACAGTGACAAAAAAACTTGGCAATACAAATTTCCTTACATACCACAAAAACATTAAGGACATCTCAACCAAAGTACGATCATGAGCATACCAATATGCTCCTCCAAAACTTCAGGCTTTACGTGAGTATGTTGATAACCTTCTCACTAAAGATGTTATATCACCCTCCAACTCCCCCTACGCCTGCCCCGTATTTCTGGCACCCAAAAAGGGGGATAAAACCAAAATGCTCATAAATTATAAACCTAGACACGAGGTCACAGAGCTTGAGGTTACCCCAATATGTATCTTAGAATCTGCCTTCCAGTGTTTGGTCAAGCCCAAATGGTTGTCCCTGCTGGACTTAAACCATGCATATCTTCAAATTCCTCTGGACGGGGACTTGAAGAAATATACTTCCTTTGTATGTCCCTTCGGACAATTCCAGTATAATTTCCTCCTTTTCAGTTTGGTCAGTGGGGGACCTAGTACTTATACCCTGAATAGAATTTTTTTTAGAGATATTAAGTACGATTACCTTTTCTCTTTTTTTGATGATATTTGTACATACTCGTACGGCTCTTTCGAGGGCCGCCTTCCTAAGGTGGAAACCGTTTTGACTAGATTACATCAGGCTGTAAGAAGTTGACACTCGCCTCAGACTCTATTCAATTTCATGGCCATGTATTCCGTAACCAGTGTGTATCTTTACACCCACACCGCAAACCACCAATTTTGGATTATCCTACCACAAAAAATTTTAAACGAACCACCAGATTTCTCGGTCTAGTCAATTTTACTCAAAATTTATTCATAATTTTACCTCCATAGCCCATCCTTTAAATAAGCTTAAACACAAGAGAGCCCAATTCGTTTAGGGACCGGATATAGACCAAGCTTTTCATACTCTCAAGAGCAGGTTGACCTGCAATTTAATATTGGGACTTCTCGATTTCAACAAAAAATGTATAGTCTATTCTGACGCTTTAGATATTTCCTTGTCACAAGATTATAACAGTGATTTAATGCCAGTCGCTTTCGCCTCCAGGCTCTTAAATAAACACGAGCAAAGTTATTTCACAATGGTTTGGAATGTTTGGCTGTTGTTTTTGCCCTTCAAAAATTCCAACAATACTTAGAACATAGCGAATTTCAATTATATACTGACAATTCAGCCTTGTCATGGCTATTAAATTATCCAAGTCAAGTCGAGAAACTCGCGAGATAGACAGAGTTTATTGACTCTTTTAAGTTCCTGGTCTGACACATAAAAGGATCTGACAATATTGTCGCGTATTTCTTATCTCATTTGTTCAAAACTCTGGACCTTCAATTATCCCTTTTCAATCGACACGCTCCCAAACGCCTATTATATTCCATTTGTCATCCTTGCCTGACATCTCTAAAGGCGGCCACAAACACAACGGAAAATCCGAAGGCATGCCTCAAGGCGCTCGGCCTCAAGGCGCTCGGCCTCAAGGCGCTCGGCCTTAAGACGAACCTACAGTAGAAATAGGGGGTCTCCACACACTACGGAACATATGAAGGCCAGCATTGAGGCGCTCCAATTGGTTTGTTCGCATAATGGCGTCAACAGATAATGATGATGCTCTTGCTGTTGTTGGTTTGTTGTTAGCAATCAAAAGTAGTGAAAATAAAGTGAAGCGAAAGTTGTGGACTAAAGACTGGTTTCAGAAAAGGAAAGTTTATTCCCATGTAAATTTATTAAAAGAATTGAAGTTCAGCCCGAAAGATTGGCACAATTATTTGCGAATGGATGTGTACACGTTATCTTAGGCCCTTATCATTGACCCTACTAAGAAATACAGTACTGAAATCAACAAATGCATTGACCTATGCACACATCTATATTCTAAAACTAATGCCAAACTGTTTAAAGTCCCCCCCACCGCACCTAAATTCTGCGCATTGCTGAAGATACACAAAATGGATACACCTATTAGACCACTAGTAAATTTCACCACGGCACCCACTTATAGAATATCAAAATATTTAGACGGGCTCATCAGAAAGGAAATCAAATTTAACAATAACCATAACATCAAAAATAGATATGAATTAATAAACAGAGTCAACAACATCAACATAAAACCTAACCACATATTAGCATCTTTCGATATCATCAACTTATACACTAATGTACCAGTTGATGAATCTATAAATATCCTGCAAGATAACCTCATAAAACATTCTAAGTTTAGTAAAATCACAATAAATGAAATAATTACATTACTATCCATCATCCTAAAACAAAATTATTTTGAATGTAATAACAGTTTTTACACGTAGAATAGCGGACTAGCTATGGGCTCCCCACTTTCTGGCATTATGGCAGAGGTATATATGCACCACTTTGAGGAAGCTCACATATTTTCGGGGAAAAAACAAAAATCAAAATAAAACAATTTACTATTACAGATACGTGGACGACACCCTATGCATGTTTGACGATACCACGAGACAATTAGAAATTATACATAAATACCTGAACGAATAACCTGAAATTCACGCTCGAGAAAGAAATTAATAAAACAATAAATTTTCTGGACTTGTCAATAAGAAACAACAACGGCATTCATAACTTTGACATATACAGGAAACCTACAACGAATGACCAGACCATCCATGCGTCTTCTAACCATCCACATACACATAAAATGGCCACTTACAATAGCATGATCCACCGCCTCATAAATACACCACTAAACCCAGAAAACTACAGGAAAGAACACAATATCATTAAATACATAGCTTCCGCAAACGGTTACAATCCTGAAATTGTCGACAAGTTGATAAAGAAGATGAAACTAAAAGACACCAAACCAAAAAACCTTATGTATCCATAGAGTATGGTAGAAGACTAGAGTTCAGACTCAGGAAAGAACTCAACAAACACAATATTTGTTTATCATATAGAACATCCAACAACCTTACCAACTTCCTAAGGCCAGAAAACAAATACCCAAGGGACAAAACTTCTCTATCCGGCGTATATAGGTTGAATTGCACAGTCTGTGAAAAGTTCTACATTGGCCAAACTGGATGACCATTCATCACCCGTTTTAAGGAACATCTGCCGCGACACAACATTACCGATCATAAGTCGCACTTCGCACAACACCTGATAGATTACAACCATAAATACACATCCATAGACCAAAACCTGGAAATATTACACATTTGTAGAAAGGGCAGTTTAATGTCTTCACTCGAGTAATTTGAGATATACACAGCTACAAAAAACCAGAGTCACAATATATTAAACGACCAAATAAAATTCAGCTCGAATGAACTGTTCAACACAGTCATCAGATTGAAGGAGGGACACATACCGCACGACCTCATCAGTCAGCTTCAAGTAACCGGCCAATACGTATCGTGTTTCCGAGTGATCACAGTAACGTTGTTTGAAATTAACAAAATAATTTTTAATTAAAAAAAAAAATTTTTTATTAATTCTTGTGATAATTTATGTACTTTGGATATTTTATTTAAACAAACATTTATTTCTAAACAAACGTTTTAAATTTTGTGATATTTTATGTTGAAATAGACGCCTCAGAACGGCTGATAACCTATAAAATAAGATGTTAATAGGATGTCCAAGGATCTGAAGATGACGGTATAACCGTCGAAACCGGTAATCTGAAAAATCAGTTGGATTGTATGACAGAAAATAATAAGGTAATATACCTTTTTATATATAATTAATTCTTATCATTGGTTAAGCCGATCATTCAGAAAAAGGATACCATAATGAGGACAGCAATCTCACCTCATGAAAGATTAAGTGCCACATTACGATTTCTGCTACATTACGAAGAGATTGTCGGAAACGCTGCTACAATCTTACCTTATGTTTTTGTAGCCGATGATGCCTTTCCCCTGAGACAAGATAAATTAAAACCATTTCGACTAGCAGATGCATCTTTCGAGGAGAGAAAAATATTTAACTATCGCACATCAAGAACAAGACGTATAGTTAAGAACGGATTTGAAATTTTGGCATCTCGATTCCGTATATTTCATACAGCAATAAATTTATAACTGTATAACATTGATTCCGTAGTCATGGCGTGTTGTTGTTCAAGAAAAGTAAGCTATCAAAATACCACAACTTCGTCTGCACCACTACCTGTTTTCATCGATTCTTTAATTTTTTAAAATTCTTTTCAAAAACTGCTACTGGCATTATTAATTTTTTTAATTACACAGTCTTTGTTTGCTAGAGGCTCCACTTCTTTAATTTTTCCCAGTAATCTTTGGTAAGCAGCTTCCCTTTTCGGCCGGTCATGATAATCCTTTGATGTAGTTTGCCACAAGCACGGCGAATCTCTAAACAGAGCTATAAATTCTTCTTGATTTTGTTTTGAATGGGCCTTGATAATAAATTGAATCAAACACACTAGATACAAAGCACAAACGCGACAACACAATTACATATAATTAATTTTCACAAGAAAACTGGAAAAAATTAATACGTGGTAAAAAAATTAACTAGTACAAGATCGGATGCGAAACGCTGACTGCACTGAGTTGCCTCGAGGCCTACCTCCTTCACCCCTCCACACGTCCCGATCGGCCTTGAGACGGGAAGAAGCAGAGGCAAACCAAATGAGTATTCAGATTTCTGGCCTCAAGGCGTCTGAGTCGCAGGTATACCTCAACAGAATTCTCCATACACATATTGGGATTTTCCTTGAGGCCGGGTGCCTTGAGGCATGCCTTCGGATTTTCCGTTGCGTGTGGGGCCGCCTTAAGGACTTACATGTCCAGCAAAAGAAAGAGACATTTCAAAAATATTAAAAAAAACAACCCCTTCTACTTAATTTCATAATTAAAGACCATCTTCTCCTTCATCTGACCCCAGCATATCGAAATAGTGGTATTATCCCCTAAATTGACTGATTAGTCTTTAAATATTACCACGAATTAGCCATTTCGGCTCATATGGGAATCGCTAAAACTTTTGCCCAAATATCAAAGTTCTTTTGGGCTCATAATCTTAAGGATCAAGTAGCCCAAAGAGTAAAAGTATGTGTTATGTACCAACGAGCCAAAAAGGACCAGAACATCCGCGTTGGACACCAAGTATCACAAATTCCCACACCCCCTTATCACAAAATGTTTAGAAACCACATTGGCGCACTCCCCATAAGTTCCAACAGGAACAAGTACCTCGTAACAGTTGTTGATGACTTTTCAAAATTCACCCTATTATTCCCAACCAAAAATACTAAGTCCCAAACCACCATTAATATCCTTATTAAAGATGTTTTCTCGTATTTCAGGTTTCCAAAATATCTCGTAACCGACAATGTTCCGAGTTTTATATTGGTTTTATTGGCACAGATGTGCCTAAATTACAGTATTATCCATATTTGTACCTTCCCTTTATTACCCCAACCCATCCCATGCGTAGCATGTAAAAAAATCTAAAAATAGCCTTCCGGGTTTACCATGCCAAAAAATCAGACCAATTTGGACACAAACTATTCATTGGTTCTAGTTGGCCTTTAACACGGAAACCCACGAGAGCAACGACAAGTTCCCTGGGAAGCTTTTCCTACATCACCAAATTCGTGATCCCCTCCAACTTGTCTAGAATCTTGATAGTTTTATTCTATTAATCCCAGAAATTTTGAATGAGAAAGTCTGGTCATCTGTTCTTGGGAAGTTGACCAAAGTCTATGCTTTGTGACAGCTGAGGTATAATGCCACCTGGTAATCTAATCCCTTTAAAGTAGGCTACTGGGTAATGTATCAGGAGCATCATTTGAGTAAGGGCTCTAAGAGGATCAATATCAAGCTCTTGCCACTATGCTTCAGAGCCTTGGACTCCAGAATTGCTGCTTTTACTTCGCCTGTCAACCCAAGCTCCGGCTGCCACGTTAGGAACTCTCACATTTCTCCTCTAAAGAGATTTTTCCAACCACTTAAATAATCAAAATACACCCTCCCCACCTTTTCATATCCTTTTAAAACCGAACCAACCTGTGATTGTGCGGTTTTCAGCTCAATCAAAGTGATATTAGTTTTAGGTATTTTCTTTTCTCCTTGTTTTTACCACATTGCTATCTACAATCTGTACATTATATTTCGACATGGCCTTACAACCACTACCCATTCCCCCCCCCCCCACCTCCATTTGTTGGGCCCTGCGATGCCCACAGCCCTCGCTTGGGTCCGACCTTGCAGAGCGTACCTCTACTGACAGCGCCGGCTGTTACAGGTCCAGTATGGTTTCCTACCCTCCCATCTAAAAACTTCCCTCTTTTTTGTTCCTATCCAACTACGACCTTGGAATTTTTGGCCGGCCTGAGGGTTGGGCTGACTTTCTGCACCATTTATTTGGGGGGGGGGGAAATAGTTTCCTTTATTTTGAATTTTTTAACATGGTTTGGGGTAGGTCTGTAGACGTCTTCTAAGAAAGCATTTTGAAAATGTTCCACTCCAAGGGTGTTTTATATCCCTAAAACAAGAATCATATCTTTGTTATTTATGGGTCGATTTTTATCAAAATTGGTGTGTTGCTGTATTTGGGCATAATTTATTTCCATAGCACCACTATTAGGGTTATGCTAAAAAAATTATTTCTATTCCCAGGTGAAACTGAGGCCATCAGCTATTATATACATATTAGCATATAGTATAGTGGATATAGTCAGTGTATTACCCCACAACACCTCCCTTTTTCCTGGCAATAATTCCATTCCGACAGCCTTACTAGGGGGTTGCCTGGATCGTAAAATATAGACAAATTGTTTTACCACACTACATTAAGTTATTATGTTGAAGGTCTAGAGCAACTGGATATGCTTGAATAACTATTTGTTATCTGAGACTTACCGCCAGCAATCGTTGAAATTCAAGGATTGCTGGCTGGTGGTAAGTCACAGATAACAAATACATTAAGTTAGTCTACCAACTCCCTCAGCGACATGAATCCTTATTGAGCAGCACCACGGTCAAGGATGGATGAGAGTAGTGCACCGACTATACAAGAGACTGGATGTGTTCAAGTAACTGTATTTCTTCAAGTCTACAGGATAACAGATATTTCAGATACCCTCCCTAATTGTTTACCAACCAAATAATGCCTGATTAGCTCCATTTTGGGATAGGTCAGACGGCCCACGGTTATTGGCGGTGCGTCTCCACATTTCTTATATAATTAAAAAGGTGATAAGTAATTAACAGCCATTGTGGCCAAATATAGTTGCTATACCACTAGTCTTAAATAGAGTCAATCCCTTATAATTATTCACAGTTAATTTAGATAATATATCATATTTAATAATATAGTTTTTAATGGAGCTGGCTGATTGAGCTGTAGTGTTTGAGTAATCGAGGATATGTGTCAGGTTAATCCCCCCTATACCTAATATCTTTGCCAAACTCAAACTCTCTTAATGATCCACCCAACACGTGACCGATAATTAAAGGCATATTTTTATTTACCAAACCTCAGGTTGCTGCAGGTCGTACTTGAATTTTAATAACAAAATTTTGGAAGTAGGACCTCAAACAATAAGGGCAACTAAGTTTCCCTACGTTTAGCCTGTGTTAGGTTAAAGCATACCCAACACTCCCCCGTGTATTAAATGGTAAACGTAGTTGCACTTACTCTTTGAGATCATAAATCACTCATCTCCATCAGATCATGAACCACTCTCTGTAACCATCTCTTAATGAGTTATTACAATAAACTGATTTGGAGGACAAATATTTATAAATAAAAGTTGTGTGGAGCTGTTCTGTGGCACTTTCACTTCCCTCCGTGGTCAGCTGTGCCACTGCCATCAATATTGAAGCAGGCCAGATTCCAGTACCTAATCAGTAACATCGTCACACATGTTTCGTCTGCTGTTGTGTTTCCATGTATTTTGCAATGCCCACTTACCCAGAAAAATGACACCTCATAGCTGATGTCTGTGTATGGAACACAGAATATACTCGACTAAGGGGTTCCTGACCTATCCTGGGTAGCCTGTAAAGCAATTCTGGAATCGGAATACAAAATTTGATGAAAATCAGTTCGTACGCTATAAAAACCTATTAAAATAGCAGAGTTTGTCAGTAAAAACACTAGAAACTGAGGGTAAACCATACATACATATCCATCCGGATGAGTAATATGCAGAACTAACTATATTGTTCAGTTTAGAGCCATCAGTGAAAATATTCTCATTAGATTGATATATTCATTTTATTGGATAATAGTTTGAACTGGAAAACTGATACAGATTTTATTCAGCATAAATTAACATAAATTTTATTTGGATTATCACATTTCAATAACTGTTTTCGATTAGATGCATGTCAGGTTATTTATCACATGTATGTTGAATCAGTAGGCTACTGGAAGATGGAATTATTTTCTGGGGATTGCTTCCTGCATTGGTTCAATTTTTAGATTGAAAAGAATAATTTGAACAAACAAATCATAGGTCACGAAGTTCTTGTAAAAATTTCCTCAACACTGTTTACATTTATTCGAGAAAGGCTCCAATATTAGGCTTTAAAACTATATAACAGATTATTCAGATGCTAAAAGTATTTGAATGATACCGACTTTAGAGAAGAAAAAATCATTGATGAGGCTTACTATTCAGTCGAAGAATTTTTAGAAAACCCTGTAAGCTAATTAGTTTGAATGTTTAGGGCATTGTATTTAGTTTTGACAATATACCTGTTCTGATTTTACATCTGTAGAATGTTTTGTGCTAGTATGTCTATGCCATTAATTATATATCAGAACTCCTGACAATATACTTCATCAGGCGTTTTGTATTTAATAAATCTGGTCAATGAAAAATCAAAATGTGGCATTTTAACAAACCATGAAGGCATAAAACATGAAATATACAATTTGAACATTAGAGAGTACCAGTTTCAAATTGTTGAAGATCTGTGCCAAAGGGTTTGATACAGTTTGGAGAGCAGACTACTTATATAATATGATATTTGTAGTTGAGAAAGATATGGTTCATCAGTCTCAGCAAGTACGGTAAGCTAGAAATTGATCACAAATGGAACTCTCCAAATGGTGCAGAGTTATGAACCGAATCAACTTAGTTGCTGATGGTCTTGTGGATGAGTAGGCTATAGAGCCTTTTTCAATCCACGATCAAATAATACCACGGTAAAAACAAGTCCGATTGGCTCAACATCAAGAACTACTGAGAACACAATTGTTTTTACAACATGTTTTCGGATCAGATAAGTTAGGAATCTAAGAAAGACAGATGTGCTCACCTTTGTTACATCTGGGAGTGTTCAACTTTACCTTAAGTTAAGATGAAAGTGTAGGCATATCTGTGATGTATGTAAACTGTGTTAATAACTATATAGATGATAGTATATGTGTTGTATGAATATTTGTATGGTAACCACGAGAGACACCAACCCCCTCTTTATAGATGCAGCTAGCCTGACCTCCCCTTCAGATGCTTCAACATCGACACCAACATACTCCAGACTTAAATAATATAAAGTCCCACCAGTCAAACGGGTTTTGAAAATTGGTGGTGGTCATATCAAATAATAATTAACATATCGAAAAATTCTTGTTCATTTAACTTTAAAAATAATTGAAATTACTTGTGGTGTTACATGTTTACATCAAATATTTTCTTTTATTTCTGCTATGGTGCAGGACTTTACAGAGAATCCTTTTAAAGTTCACAGCTGTATCAAGTATAAATAAATCTCATTAAAGGTAAAATACATGGTAAGTTGGTTGATATTCTACTAAATTTTGGAACTCTTGACAAAACAGAAAAGAGTTTATTTTATATTTATTCTATATTTACAAATAAAATACTTGGTTGTTTTTTTAATTATAAGGATACTAGAATATGTTGAAAGTATTTTTTATTATAATTATTACTAAAACACATTTAAGAAAATGATATTGATTTGATTAGGTTAAGTTTAACAAAGAACTGTTATTTACCATTACAACTTGAAATTCTCTGAATTGTAATAGATTGATTCATAGTAGGTGTTAGGAGAAATCGAATTTTGCTTCCCTTCAATACATCTGGTACTTGTGAGATGAAATGCAATACGTTCCCGTTTTCCTGAAAAACATTAAAAAAATTAGACATACACAAATTTTCATAAAATGTGGGTGTAATAAAAAACACTCAAGCTTAGAGCTGTGAATGAATTCAAATTTGGAAGGATCGTACTGCAGGTGGTTTATAGACTTAAATCCATGAAGGAAATGTCACATTCTTTACAGACGAAATGTACTCCCATTTTTTTTAACAGTCAAGATTCAAGTGTCAGGTGTACATACAATCCCATGATATCACAAGTTACAGCTGCATAAGAATAAGATTATTTGGGCCGGAATACTGTGCAGGGCAAATATTGGGATACTAATGGTACTGTTACAGTATTACGTATTCTTTCACTGGTAAGTTATCAGGAGATGATATTGCCAAGGTCTACTTTTAAAAGGAGAAGCTAAAGCTCATAAACCTAGCACTCTAAAATGTCTTGTTGTAGAAGACCTAATAATTAGGCACATGAAGAAACCATAGTCTCCTTGCACTTACTCTAAAGATTCAACCCTGACTTTTAATATATATAACCTACAATATTTAATAAATGAACTTTAAGATTCCTCAATGGATATTCGAGAGTTTTTCATACCAAATTTAAACTGACTACTTCTACATGACAGCTTCGATGCTTAGTTACGGACGGCAATGCTAGGACAGCATGTAACAAAAAATTATACCAGAAAATCTTTAAAACATGAGTTATTAATTGATGATTTCCATACTTAATTAGTTGCATTCAATAGGTCTCTTTCATAATTAGTAGCAGAGTTATGAAATTGCACAGTGCAATTTCATAGCTTAATATATGTTTTAAACATATTTTAACAATAACAACTTTTGTTAAGATGTTAATAATAAATTAGATTGTAATTTGTTAGAATAATGATTAAGCAAAAAGGAAGTTTATAGAATAAAAATGTAAGTAGGCCAGGTCTAGTTATGTGAATTGGCATCACAAACTAAAATATTCTCAAAATGCTGACTAGGCCAGCTGGCTTACTCAATACTTGATGTGAAAATGACATAGATGGGGGTTTTAAATAACCAGAGAGGAGAAAGAAAGAGGCTTTTTCTGGGTGAGTAGGCCAACCGTGGAAAGTCTCTTTCATAAGTATATTTTGATAAAGCTACGAAAAGGCGGATGCAGAAATTGTTTAATGTGGAATATTTGAAAATTGTATAGCTGGAAGAAAGACGTGTGATTGGACCAAACACAAATAGGTCAAAGACTGTGATTGGTTATGGAGCATGGGGGTAGTGCTGTAAATTAATTTAAAAGCTGTAAACTTTTAACTAAAAAACATCCAAGAAGAGAATTTGTAAAATAAATAGGTTTAGAATGAATTTACAATTAATGTTTTGGTATATTATAAGTGTGTGTATGAATGTAATTAACAAAAATTTGCAGTGTTAGTGGAACTGAAATAGATGCTTAGTTTTGAAGTGAAGGGGGGAGATCAGTCTAAGGGAAACGTTCAATGTAATAGTATGTGTTTTTTAAGTCAGTTAGAGGCAGCGTCTGAATTGATCAGACGCAATTTTGTATGGAAAATATTTAAATAACTTAATTAATATTTCAGTTACAGTCTTTGGGAAGTATTTGTAAAAAGTTGGTCAGGAACGTTCAAGGGATTAAGATGTGTTTGTAAAAAGTTGGTCAGGAACATTCGAGGGATTAAGATGTGTTTGTAAAAAGTTGGTCAGGAACGTTCGAGGGATTAAGATGTGTTTGTAAAAAGTTGGTCAGGAACGTTCGAGGGATTAAGATGTGTTTGTAAAAAAGTTGCAAAGGAACGTATGAGATGACGTAATTTTGTTATAGGATATTTGTGAACAATGTAGTGTTAATGCGAGACATATTTTTGGTGACAATAAAGAAAGTGACAATTTGAACATGTGTTTGGTGATAGAACTAAGTGTATAAACATATTAAAATAAATATTCTTGCTGTTAAACATTAATCCTATTGGACAAAGAACTAATGAAACAAGTAAGACAGTTGTGTGAGTCAATAGAGATTATTTTCTTTAGAACAATTTAGAGAAATGTCAAGTCCCGGCGTTTTAATACTTGCTAGATAAGGCAGAACTATTTTGAAAATAATGAACATTTTGTTAAATCCTTATAAAGGATTTCTATATCATTAGATATCGGAAGTTGGAGTCTGTACGAGCAATGAGCATTGGAAGAACAGAGGTTTGGAGATATCTTCGGAATCACAGGACATCAGGGTTCATCGCTACGGATATATATTTTTTTTTATGTGTAGATGTCGTGGTATAGACATCATAAACAATTTATTATGTTAAAGATGTATACTATGAATAGATTATGTTTTTTTTTTATATGTATGCTTTTTTTTATATTCTTTTTAGGATAAATAATTCAAGATAATTAATTTTTTATACATAATCAAGTCTCCTTTAGAGACACAGCACATTATTTTTTAATGATTTAAATTCGGTTGTTGCAACACTTAAAACATAAAGTATGAAATTCATAAAACTTAACTTTTTGATTTAAATTAAAAGAAATGAATTGAGATAAAAGATCTTTTAATCAGTATTTAACAATAGCATACCAATTATCATTTATGTTTGTTGACGTTATTTGTAACATGATATGTCGATTTAATAAATATTTTATGTACAATTTCAGCAAAACAAGACTTAGAATCTCTTTACAATCACCTATTGCAAAGTACCTCTTAAAAAGAACCTTTGACCTCGAGAGACTATAAATTCGATTTTTCTGTATATGTTTTCAAATTGGTGAGTAAATTCCACCTGGCTCCCATTAAGCTGAGCAATCTATTTAAATTCACAAATTTTATATTATTATTAGTTAACAAAAGTAAGTTCGTATTTTTATAACATATTAAATTCTTTCAAAATTTTTGAAAGACTGATTGAAATCCCTGGGGAAAAAGAAGGTTTCTATTGCGTTTGAGTTTTATGTTGAGAATAAAACAAAGTTAAGTATCTCATTCAGTTTCTAATATTCTAAATCGAAGAATTATTATTCATTCCTTTATATTCTTAAGAATCATGGTAGATAATATTTGGATTTTTTATAGAAGTTCAACTGTGTCATTCAATTCCTTGTTTCTGTAAACTACAAGATATAATTTAAGAAATTGTGTGTATGGACAGACACATTTGACTATATTCCCATAAATATATGGATATGCTTTAGGCATAATTGAGTACTTAAAATACATGCCTCTTGCATTAACTGATATTGCCCGAGTTTTCTTGTTTGTGATCCCCCGTGTAACCACATTGGAAGTTAGGGTTTTTCACCAAAATTAAGACTCTTAACACTTTAAACTATTTTTTCATGTTATACAAGTTCATATGTTTTATTTGATAATAAATCAACTGTATTTAATGAAACCATTTTCATTTTTTGTTTGAATTCTGAGTATTTTTTCTGTGAACAAGTTATTAATGATTCGTGATTCTCTCACAGTGATTATAAAACAGTCATTACCATATTGATGGTTGGTTGAACTAAATGGTGATAAACAGCGTATTCATTGCTACACTTGAACTGAGATGTGATTGCATTTTCACTATTGGCTTGTGTCAGGATTAAGTTATTAATGTACTGTAACATATTAATGTAAATTGTATTATGTATTAAAATAAAGAAGAACACATATGAAAACTAGAATGGGAACCAACTTTGCGAAATAATTGAAAAAGTGTTGAAATGCTTGCCTTGCGAGTACAATGAACAACACACATTACACAGGTGCATTTAAGCCCTGACAAAGAGAAGAGGGTTTATGGAAGGTATCACTGAGGGAGCAAAAGAGAATCGCCGGATGGAGAAAAAGAGAGGGAGGGAGAGAGAGAGAGAGAGAGAGAGAGAGAGCGAAAGCCAAAGAGTTTTCGAATAAAAAAAGGGGAGAGCAAACATTTGTGTATAGAATGATCTAATAATTCTCTCAATAGTAAAGTAAATTCATAGAATCACAAAAGTTGGAATCATTCTGGATTTGTATGTCTAAATAAATATAATCTGCATTTAGGAAATTGAGAGAAATTTTTTAATTTACGAGTCATCTCGATATTTAAATATTAATATTTGGTATGCATGTAATAAAAGAGTTGAAATAAAATGTAAATGCATATGAAGTAGATAGATGAGATACTAAACATATGTGTATTGAAACTGAACCGATGATTATTCTATGTTAATGAAGAACCCAGGTCTAAAGCAATTTCCTAAGACTTGTTTCCAATACGATCGCTAACAATTCTCAACAGTGATTTAAGAGATAATAATAATAATTTATTTTAATAATAATAATTTATTTTATTTCTCATGTGCAAGATTATACACTATAACAAATACAAAATTCACAATAAAACATACCACAACAATTAAATATATAATACAATACCCTAAATAGCTTATTTAAAAGAAAAGAAAATTTAAAAACTGACATAACAAAATTGCACAAGAGAAATGTAGGAGGTCCTAAGGGAAAGCCTATAAGATTCAGTCAGTGTTTGTTTTGGCTTTTGTTAAAATGGTATTATGAATTGAATATTATGACATGTATTTAGTTCTCTCGCACAGTTTTAGTGTTTTAATTTATATTACACCTACTGTATGTACATTTATAGTAGATTTTTTTTTATTGCTATACAAAATTTTAAAAGAAAAGAAAATGTCATCACATAAATAAAGAAGAGCCGAATGTTGTTATGGCTATTTGTAGCAGAACTTAGGCTATTCTTTGTAATATGCAAATGTTAGATTATATAATATTTAATTCTTATTATTAAAATTGTAAAAACTTTAATAAAATTGTAATAAAAAGTTTAAATTATTATCTTGTGATCCAATAATTATTATCTTTGTTGATCGACAAAAACCTTTAACTTAACATTAAACACACAAACAAATTTATTAAGCTCACAAATTACATAAAACTACACCAAATCTATAGAAAAACTCTGCGAGATTCCAAACAGCTGGCGGTAGATGAAATTTTTCCAATTACTACGATACGTATTATTTAATATTTATTTGATTATTTACCTTTGTACTTGTGGTTAGTTGGCAAGTATACACTACGTGCATTAAAGCATGTTTTTATTGTGAAAACCTACTGGATTATGAATAATTTGATGGCTACCCAAAGAGTATTTCATCGAGATTGGTCTTCGCAACGTTACAAGCAAGCCAACAATTTTATTAATTATACGAAAACTGAATGTCTCCTAAGTAAAAGTGACATGCGACAAGAGCGTGTCGGTATTGTTCAAAATCGTCTATTCTATTATCTACAGAAATTGCTGCACCAATTAAGTCAAGAAACTGACAAATCTTATGAAACATGCCAAATAGCTGCTAAGAAAGCAAAATTACAACCATACAAAAATGTATATCACGTAACAACTAAAGTAGTCAGATAAACAGAAAAGGAGATCGGTATTGTGAATGGTTTCAGGGACATACAAATTTTCACGCCAGACATACCGGACGCCCTCTCTGAATAATTGGCTTTGCCTGGATGTGCAGGACTCTGACCAGGTAAACCATCCTTGAACATATAAATGACAAAACTTACAAACAAAAACATAAAATTTTGAAAAACATTAAAAAGACTAAAACTAGTTAACAAACAAAATAAACAACATAACATATTACATGACTGTAAATTGAGCTTCCAATGAGTTAACAAATATTACAGGGTAGTAAAAAAGCTCTGCAACGAGTATACAAAGATCAAATTTAAACAAAACAAATAATTTAATTAGAAAACTAAACAAAATATTACACAGCTGTAAAGAGGCTCTGCAATAATTGAATCAAAAAATTGTTATTAAATTTTATAAACAATTTTTAGACGATGCAAAAAGGACAATAGCTGATCAAGGATCTGAGCATTATCCCTCAACATTGCCTGAATTAAATTAAGTAGGGCAAATATTCTGCAGACATCTCTTAAAACAACACATTTAATGAGGATGTGCTTAATTGACAACATACCTTGACAAAATGGGCATTGTGGCGGAATCCCAATGACCGATATAAACACGAATAATCACCACTTCCTCTCGACCAATGACATGTATGGATGTATTCCACGGACGGACAGTGTCTTTTACTTGCCTCAGCTTATTGGACTGTATATTTGTCCATTCTTCCTTCCATTGCCTATTCAAAACTAATTTAACTGTCAATACAAAGTCAGATACCATAACACACAGTGTGACTGGTATGCAAGCTTCCTGGTATGTGTCTGGAAGAGACATGCAGCTTCCTTAGCTGCTTAGTCAGCTTTTGTAACTCCCAAAATTTTGCAATGCCCAGGTACCCAACAAAATGATACTCCGACGTCCCATAGCTGAAGTCTGTATAAGGAACACAGAATATCTTCAACCAAGGAATTCTTAGAATACATATCCAGGATAGCCTGTAAAGCACTTTTGGAATCGGAACACAAAAAATAGTGATGAAAACCAGATGGACTGGAATTAAGGCCTTTCAAAATAGCAAAGAGTTCAGCAGAAAATACACTATAAAGCTGAGAGTAATCATACATATACATCCGACCGAATAAGTAATATGTGCAACCGACTTTACTGCCCAGTTTAGAACCATCTATGAAAATAATTTCACTAGATGGGTATTCATCAAGTATATAGTGAAACTTCTGACGATACACTACATCAGGAGTATTGTGCTTGATGAATCTGGACAGTAAAAAATCAAAAGCTGGCATTTTAATGAACCATGGAGGAATAAAACATGGAGCATACACATATATAGAGGAGGTACAAGTACCAAATTGTCAAAGGTTCTAAGAGTTCTAATGCCAAATGGGGCAAACCGATTCTGATGATATTCATATCATTCAGCCAAAGGATTTTAAAAACTATGTTGTAAGCTCGATGATACGGTTTGGAGCGCAGACTACTAATATATACTATTTGTAATTGCTGTCCTCATCAAGAGATGGTTCACCAGTCTTAATGAGTAAGCTAGAAACTGGGCTTGAACCAAATGCTCCAGAAACAATACGAAATACTGAATTATGTACGGCATCAAATTTCTTAATGGTGATGGTCTTACGGATGAGTGGACTATGGAGCCATAATCCATCCGCGATAAAATAAGAGCAGAGTAAAATCGCAACATACATGTAACATGTCAAGTGTTAAATTATACCCCATTTTCAAATCACATAGCCACAGGATTATAGCACATAGCACACTACCCTGAGGGACACGATTCTCTAAATGATAACGATCTAACAACACAGTTCCAACACACTTTAAAATATCTGTTGCTATGGTATTTTTTTATAAAATCAAGAATATTTCCATTTACAGCCCATGATTTTAAAATATTCAGAATACCTCTTTGTCAAGCCATATCATAGGCCTTTTCTAGGTAAAAAAACAATGCAACCGGTACCTGACGCAAGAAAAAGACATTTTGCATGGCAGACTCTAAAGAAACCAACTGATAAGTAGATGATCGACCTTGCCTAAAACTGCATTGGTCATTACAAGCAGCCGGTTACTTTCGAGATAACAAACAAGGTGATGATTCACCATTCTCTCTACTAGCTTGCAGAGCACACTAGTAAGAGAAATGAGACATTAATTTGATGGTTCAGTTTCTTCATAACCTGGTAAAAAAAGAGGAATTACTGTAGCCTCCAACCAACAATTGGGAAAGCAATGCTCCTCGAATATATGATTGTATTATTTTAAGGAGAGTTCTCTTTTCCAAAGTTGAGAGGAGTTTTATCATAGAATAAACTATGTTGTCAGGGCCTGGAATGGAATCCCATCCCGATAACATAGCAGACTCTAATTCCTGTAAAGAAAATTGGGTATTTAATGGCGATTCTTATAACAGACCTACAGTAAAGGTATTTTTTCCTGACACCTCTTATACAAACAAAAATCGTCATTGTATAAAGCAGTTGAAGAAAAGTTAGCAAAGGGTGAGCCCAAACAAAAACATTAGCAATGTCATATTTGTTTGTAGTCAAAGCTCCCTCCCTCTGATTAGGTCAAAATAAGGGAGCAGAGGGAGGAGGACCACAAACAGCACATAATTTCTTCTACACCACTGACATGGGTGTAGTTCTTGATATTAGGCCAATGCATTGGGCCCATGATTCTTTCCTACTCTGCCTAAATACTGGACTACTTTGGCTCGTAGAATTTTATACCTTTCAAGGTTTTCACAAGTAAGTCTTTGACTAAACTTCCTTAGAGCTTTACGACATAAACTGAGAGTGTCACTACATTCGTCGTTCCACCATGGAACTGGTGGACTTGGTGGTCTTGTCGATGTTTTTGGAACATTGTTGTCCGCTCTTGTAAGGAGTGCTGCTGTAAAAGACTGTACTGCTTCATTCATAGAAACATTATTATTATAAATAGGTGATATAAATTCATTACTGAAACTTTCCCATTTAGCTTTGCGCAAAATTCATCTGGGAAGACGATCAATACAGTGCGAGAAGTCAGAAAATGTAAGCGTGATCACTACTGTAAGTATCAGTTAGAATGAACCACTCAAATTTAGTGGCAAGACTAGGACTACAAAATAACTAGTTAACAAGTTGAAAAGGACAGGTGTTGTCCATTAACATTTGATTATACAGAATCAAATACAAATTAGATCCAATCCTGTCAATGCAGGTGTTTGATCCCCAAGTATAGTGGTGAGCATTAAAATCGCCCACCAAAAGAAATGGGCCAGGTAACTGTCTGATCAGGTCAAACAGTTCCATTTCTCCAAACCTGTAATTAGGTGACAAGTACACACATCAAATTGTCATTTTGTATGTTGTAGTGATCGTTATTGCTACTGTTTGCAATGAAGTCCTAAGGTCCACAGATGTACCACAGATGGAGTTGTGGGCAACTATTGCTACTCCACCCTTAGCTCTGTCTGCAGTTACATAGTCATTTCAAAAAAACTGAAAACCCCCTCACAATAAAGGAATGGGGTTGATGGATATGAGTCTTGCAGCCAAATGAGTAAAGGGGGTGTATCACATACAAGAATCTTAAGATCTTCAATGTGACGCACACCGTTGATGATCCATTGTATCATACTATTTATCTTTAAATTTCTGGCCATATATATGAACAAGTAATAATAAAATGATAATTAATAATGGATTAGATAATAATTCAAATGGATTCGGACTTGTATTATTCTTACCACCTGCCTGACTTGAAAAACCATCAGGCATTGTAGTTTTAGTTTTTGAAGTCTCAGGGTCAAGCCCCATAGCAACATCAACAACTGGATCGTCAAGTGTTGAAGGCTTCGGAGATATCTGAGGTGATTTTAGGAAGAATTTAGAAGAACCAGCCCCTCCTTTATTATTGGTATCTATAGACTTGGTTGTTATACCCAGTGGTCTATTTGGCTTCCCTATAGTATTTTTATTTTGAACTTTAACAAAAGACGAAGATTTTGTTAGAACAGATACTGATTTAGATTTTTGTTTAATTAGCTATCCAGTTCTCGATGGCAATTTGAGGTTTTTCATTAGCGAAGGCACAGATTTAGCTTTGGATGCAATTAAAACATTAGATTAAACATTAAACATGCAATTTGGATTTAACTTTAGAAATAGATGGGACATTAACAGATGAACCGCTTTGGACTGCAATTCATTGTTTTATTTGATCTGCAAGTTATATGAACCATCTCATCCAGTTCCTTACATGATGAATATGAATTCAGGGCTGGCGCAGATTTCGCTATTTCCTACGATTTACCTCTGGTTGGAAGAAGAGCAGTTCTTTGTTTATATACTTTCCTAGCTTCGGGCAAGGAAAGTTTCTCTTTAGCCATTATTTCTAAATTTGCCTTCATAACTTTATATTTTGGGCATTTCAGTGAACGTACAGCATGGTCGCCACCACAATTAGAACACACTTTGCCTCCATAATACACCCTTCACTTTTGTGGCTTTTACTGCCATACTGTCCACACACTTCCTCTTTAGAGCAAGTGTTGCTAACATGTCCAAATCCTTGGCATCGGAAACACCTTGGATTGGAATGTAAGGTCTAACAGTTAAACTGCAGAAACCAGCATACACTCACTCCAGAAGATTTGGACTACCAAAATTTAGAATAATAGAACTGGTTGGTTTTCTCCCATCATTCTGAGTTCTATAAATATGTTCTATGTTAATAACGTGTTGTTCGGCAAGTTCTTTCAATATTTCTTCCGTGCTCTCATTCAAAAGATCAAGGAAGGAAAACGCCTTTAGATGAATTTAAACCTTTTAGAGGTTCAACAGACAGACACATTAACTTCATCAAAAAGGGACTTCATTTTCAACAGAAAGTGACTCTGTTTATCAGAGTCAGTCTGTATCAATAAAGTACCATTTCTGAGTTTTCGAATTGAACAAACTTTACCTGCGGCATCAGTGACAGCTATAATCACAAAGAGGGAGATATTTGATATATCTGACCCCTCGACACTGTTTCCAATAATAAGAAATCAGTGAGCAGGTCCCTAGATCCTTATGTAAATATTTCGTTTTTTTTTTCAAAAACAGACTCTTCAGACGATGCTGATAATTGTCTCTTATCATAATCCGGGATGACGTTAGTATGAGTAGGGCCATAAAAGAGTTAACCAGCACATCGTGTTGGGTGTTTGCAGATGAGACTTTGATAACAGGTACACTCTTGGATCCCTTTCGACATTTCTAAACCTCAGAGCTCTGGGGCCCAGAGTATCCTCTTTAACCAGACTGGATGGGCATTAGTCCAGACCTGCAACTGGAGAGGGAGGGTTCGACACCTCCCACATCGTGAATACTTCCTGACCAAGGACCGAAGTGGCTGGATACTGAACAGAAACCGCGCATACTGAGACGGTTTGGAAAAAGCCAAAAGTCTCAAGCCAATTTAAAACAGTTTAAATTCCCGCGATAAAGCCATGTAGATGGGGGACGAGGAGGAACGATGACGTCACGCCAACAGGTGCTAGACACTGCATGTTGATTCGTGAAAAGTCACTCGGCCTTGTTTCTTATTCTATTAAAATACTAAATTATTAAAATAAATTAATGTTCAGTAGAATCAACCGATAAATAATATCGAAAAATAAATTTAAAAGCAATTAAAACAAAAAAGTTATTCAAGTTTTTATAGGGGCTCAAAAACCTAAAATTTGGAAAAAACTTAAATTCAAAATTCAAAAAACGTAGAGTCATAACTCAAAGGGGAACTAACAATAATCATAAATAAAAAATATGAATTAATAATAATAAACAGGTGAGAATGGACTTAGAAAGTCATTCTTGGGGAGTTTTTTGGAATTTTTGAGTTGAAGGGGGGATTATTTAAAAAATAATAATAAGTACTATTGAAGAGACCACAATAGGGCACAATAATATGTACTTAGAATCAAATTTGAAAATAAAATAGGGGAGATATAATAATTACAAAAAGTAAAACTTTAACGCCCAAAAGCGGTTAAATTAAAAGTTAAAGGGGAGAAATAACATTGTAATTATAGATATCCATTATGTAAAATTGTAAAACATCAAAGCAGAAATGATAATATATAATGGGGGGGTTTTTATGAACAAAAACTTGTACGATAAAAACTTTGGGACTTCAAGGACGTATAACTCAAGAACAAAACGAGTTACGTGAAAAGTACAAACAGAGTTTTTCGTCATAGTAGAAGAGGAACAAGATTTCGTCAAAATAATTTTGAGAAAGGACTTATCTCAAAATTTGAAAAGAAGAAAAACCAAATTTCGGGTAAAGGGCGATAACTCGCGAACGAAGAGTAGTAGAACAATGAATCAAGTTCCACAAGACCCACAAGATGGAGAGGAAGAAGAATCCGAAAGGAACTTTAAAATCGGTTCGAG
This sequence comes from Aphrophora alni, assembly GCA_963513935.1. NCBI lineage: Eukaryota > Metazoa > Arthropoda > Insecta > Hemiptera > Aphrophoridae > Aphrophora > Aphrophora alni. The sequence continues at coordinate 20,058,492 of OY740779.1, forward strand.
CGTTCGAAAGTTATAGCGAGTTGAACGAAAAAACGACCAAAGTAGAAATTTTCATGCAAAAACCTGTAAAGTGGCGCGCGCACCCTCAGTAGGAATCTAAAGTTTGAAACATCATATTGCCAACTTGGATCACAGATAACGTTGAAGAATAAATACAATAAATTATTAATTAAAAGGTGTTTTAATTAATAATAAAGGAAGAAAACTATTCATTAGTCAAAAAAATATGACTAATAAAATATATAGTGTAAAAATTTCAGACCAAAAGGGCCTGAAAACACGTAATAAGAAGAAAATACCTTTTTCCCTAAAAGGGAGGAAAATTGACTCCAGGAAGTGGATTAATTCCCACGGAAAGGGAGACCGTAATTTATCTTTCGAAAGAAGGATACTTTTGATTTGGAATCGACGCAAAGTGGACGTTTCTTCTGCAACCGACTCTGAGCTGAAAGGAAAATTCAACTGTCACTCTACTTAACTGGACTTAGAATAATTTCTACTCTTATCGAACTTCAAGGCAACTTAGAAGAATTCGAGACCAGCATTCAACTACATAGCAGCTTACAGACTCTGGATCGAAAATATCATATCAACATCAGCCTAATTATACAACAAATTCCAAATCCAACTAGAACTTCTAATAAAGTGTGAAGGTATCTTATACTTAAGGAATAATCCGCAAATATTAACTTCATTTCAAATATAACGTCATTAGGGGAATTATTAAAAATTAAATTCATTTTTATACTTCTGCTTTGGTGTTGTAAATAATTAACAATTAAATACGACTTTTTCAGTACAGGAAAAACTGTTTGTGGTTCTGTCTGAAAAGTCAAGCGTTTTTATTTTTGTTTAGAATATAGAAAATATTACATTGGTAAATTTTGTCAAATATATAAATATTTGTGTTGTTGTTTAATCAAATTTTTGGTGTTATTAAAGAAGTTTATGAATTCAACATTTTTACTGTGCAAAAGAGAAAAGAATATATAGATAATTCATTTCTAAATTTTGTTGTGTTTTCAATATATATCCATTCTGTATATGCTATTAACCTTGTTTAAGTATAAATCTTATATGTGTGCTCTGGTAATATGATTTGAAAATTTTAAAAGTTATCATCAGAACTTAAGAGCCGATTTCTCCCAAAAGGCACGACCTTGGAGAGAGAGAGTGTTAATCTTAAGAAAGAGTCAAATAATCGAGCATTGAGATAAAATTCAGGGAATTTTGCGTAAATTAAAAGTTGGTAAGTTTATGAGGACAAGCTCATACTTACTAGAGCCAAGAGTTGCAAAATCTTTGATTGAAAAAGGTAAAAGTGAGCATCTTGGCCTTGCCCGCGCTTGCTCTGAGCAGAAAGGTGGTTCGCCCAATCGGTGGTGATCGTACAGCGAGTTTAAGAGTTTGTGATAAATAGCGTTCCAAAAAGGGAACGAAGAATCTTAAATTCGTGAGCGAAAGTAGGGTGGTAAGTGACGTTGCAACGCAAAGTTGGGGCACGAACTTAACACACCGAAAAGTAGAAAGGAGCGGAGCGTGGCAAGTGGCGCCCAATAGCGTGGAGCACGAAAAAGCAAAGTTTTGGAACAAATTTTCAAAATTTTGAATTTTTCAGTGTTTCATACGAACGAGAATATCTTAAGTTCTGATATAATTTATATGTACATGTGTGTTAGTAATAAGTTGTGCTGGTAATTACAACGACAAATATACTAAATTGCAAAAATAATAATAATTAAAAGTAGAGTCCAAATTAAACCGAAATTTAAATTTTTTAATTAATTAAATCAAGTGAATAAGTGAAGTGAAAATGGGACCAGCGAAAGATCCAGCAAACCAGGAAGGTTCAAAGGAACAGGAGACAGAAATGCAGAAAATGGTGAGGTACCTGAACCAAATGGAGGATAGAAGAAAGCAAGAGAGGGAACAGGACAAAGCGGAACAACTGAGAAAAGAAAAGGAGAAGGAAGACAACGACCAAATAAGAAGAATAGAAGAAAGAATCGAGAGAAACCAGGAGAAGGAAGAAATGGAAGCCAAACGAAAGCAGGAGAAGGAGGAGATGGAAGCATTGCGGAAGCAGGAAAAAGAAGAAATGGAAGCCAAGCGGCAGCAGGAGATGAAAGGAATGGAAGCCAAGTGGATGAAGAGAGACGAGGATTTGGAAGCCAAAAGGAAGCAAGAAAAGTTGGAGATGGAAGCCAAGCAGGAACAGGAGAGGGAAGAAATGGAAGCAAGATGGAAGCAGGAGAGAGAAGAGAGGATGAAGAGAGAGGAAGAAATGGAGACAAAACGGATCCAAAGGGAAGAAGCTCGAAAACAGGAAATAGGGAAATATATGGAGGAAATTAAGGAATCTATAGATAGTAATATGGCCGAAAATACGAGACGAATAGAAAATTGTGAAGAAAAAGTGGAAGAGTGCGTAGGAGAAATTAAAAAAATGACGGACAGTATAAAGGAACAGGGAAATTCAACTAAAGAAATTGGAGAGAAAGTTAAAAAATTAGAAGTTAAAATTAGGGAAGTCGCAAAAATTAAAGAAACCGGTGGAAATGCGAAAAATGTAATTTATTTAGATAGGGTAAATTTAGAATCAAAAACTATAGAATTTTGGGGAAATTCAAGAGATAATCCTGTTCAATTTTTAAAACAAATTGAGGAAGTATTTCAAGAAATAAATCCGGTTATGGAAGAAAATGATAAATTAAAAGTTGTGGAGAAAAAATTGAAAGGAGCTGCCATGGAGTGGTGGGAAATAATCAAGCGCGATACAGAAGAATATAGCCAGTTTAAATTGCTATTTTTAGAACATTATTGGGGTTATCAAACTCAACAAGTGGTTAGGAATCAGATCGAAAACCATAGATATAATCCTAACGGAAATATAAGCCGGGTAGATTATTTTTGTAAAATGGTGCGAAAAGCCGAGTATTTGGAACCCAAAATTCCGGAAGAATTCCTTATATACCAACTAATGAGGCATTTTGACCAAAAAGTTCAATTAGCGTGTATTGGTAGGGCTAGTGAGCATTTGGAGGACGCCATTAAGTTTTTGAGGACAATTGAAAACGTAGACGGAATGTCAAGGGAAGTTCGACGACCAGATAGTTTCGAAAGGAGGGACGGACAACAAAGAGATCAAAATTTCAGGCATAGGAATCAAGACTACTCAAAACCACCCCAAAACCCTAACCTTCGATCCTATGGTCAAACCCAAAACAAACCCCAACCACCAATACCTCAAAACCCTGGTCCTTCAAACCAAAAATTCCCACCTAAGGTCACAAAAAACTAAAATACGAGGTTTCAAGGAAAAATTTTTGGCAGAAATTAGAAAATACAAACGGAATTGAGATCGAAGATAAAACCAAATTTAGCAAACATAAAAGGGGGGATTCGAAAATAAATAAAATTAAATTGGGGATTATAAACACTGAAATTAAAAAAGATTTAATGGAGGAAAGAGATAATAAAATTTTAAATAGTGAAGTTTACGAAAAATGTCCGGAAATTGGGATAGAAATTGAAAATATAAAAGTAAATATGTCCATTGACACAGGAGCTCAAATGTCCTGTGTTCAAGAGGATTTTTATAAAAATGTGCTAAAAAAGAGGAACAATAAAATCTTGGAATTACCAGTTGTAAATACGGAAATGGTGACGGCGATAAAAAGCCAGCGACAGAAGATTAAATTGCAAGCATTATTGGAGATTAGAATAAATAACCAATCAATAAGAGGGGTATTTATGGTGGTACCAAAGCTAGAGAGCAAAATGATAATGGGTTGTGATTTAATGTGCAAATATCGAAGTCGAATTAATATGGAAAAGGGTTTCCTACAACTGGTAAAAGAAAACGAATTTATTGTGGTAGATTTTCTTAAAGAAAATAGATTAAGATTGAGCAAAAACAATGTGCAGAAAGACCAACAAAATGGCGGCGAAACCGACAAAATGGTGGCGTTGTCAGCTGCGAAAAATGGAGGCTCAAATTCGCACAAGCGAGTAAAAGGGGCTTGTGTGTTGGCCATTAAAATGCCTATGGACCTAAAACAGAAAGCAATGGACGTGTCTAGACCGAGTAGTGACGAAACCGATGGTGGTCAAAAGCGAAGAAATAAGTTAAGTGCAAGGAATGAATCGACGAAGAGGAAAAGTGCAAATTTTAATAAAGATGAAGTGCTGTTGAAAGCGTGGGATAAAGGTAAACAATTAATTAATAAAGAAGAAGGGCTGAAAGGAGCGGAGATTAAAGGGAATAAAGTAGGAGGAATAAATAATAATGGGCCAGAGGCCATGATCTACAAAAATGATAAAATAATAAATTACGACGAAATTTTGCATAATAACTCCGAAATCGATTCAGAACTTGCACAAGACGAATTCGACGAAAGAGACGTAAGAGAACGGAGAGTGATAATCAAAATGGCGGATCCTGAAAGAAGACAAAATTTTCTAAGGGAAAAGCAAGGAGAAATAAGATACCGAAAGAAGAAAGTTAAGTTTAAAAATTCTACTAAATGTAAAATGAAAGAAAGGAGGCCCGAAGGGAAAGTAAAATTAAAATGTGAAGGACTTAGGAGATATTAATAGATAGTAATAAAGTTCAATAAATAAAATATATAAATTGTAATGTTAAATAGTTGTAAAATGAAAAGTGTAGACGGGGTTAAGATAGAAGGAAATAACGGCTAGTCAGCTGACTATGAGAATGTAGCATAGGTCAGTAACGAACGGAATAAGTCCCGAACAAATTCCTAATTGTGTAAGGCCAAGAGCATAGCGGGAACATGCTTCCGTTATGGACACCTGGATAAACAAAGGGTAGGCGAAGAGGGAAAGTGGTTGACCGGACGTCGCATAAACAAATATTGACAGACAACATGTTCAACAAATTAGCCAAGGGGGATAGGAATGAATGAAGGTATAAATGTGTAGTGTTTTGTTTTTATTAAAGGGAGATTTCCGATAAAATAAATAGTTTTTTCTTTTAACTGCAATTAGGATAGTAACCGTTGTAGTTACCAAGTATTATATATGTAAGGCATAGTTTTAGTTCAACCAAAGCAGAAAAAAGTTAGTTGTAATCATATAAGACGGATTATTCCTTATATAAATATAATATGTTTTGTGTGTGATAATGAGTTTATTTACAGCAAAGACGTTTAGAAGAAACGGCTGTAATGGACGAAAGTGAACTATTAAGCAAATTTGTATGTATAAAATAATAAATAACATGTGTTTTGAATATATAAATATTATGCAGTAATAGATAAAATGTGTTTTGAATATATAAATATGTGGAAGAATTAATAAAATGTGTTTTTAATATATAAATATATGGAATGATGGAGGAGATGTTTTTAAAAGTTAAATATATGTGTTTATATATATTATTAGGTTATTATGTCAAATTAAATGATGATGATTGATGGAGATGATAAGTTAATATGAAATATGATATGTTAAAAAAGGGGTTTTAATACAAAAATTTTAGTTTTTTAAAAAATGAAAAATAGAAATTTTTCATTTTAACCGAAAATTTTAGTTCAAAGGGAGGATATTGAGACGGTTTGGAAAAAGCCAAAAGTCTCAAGCCAATTTAAAACAGTTTAAATTCCCGCGATAAAGCCATGTAGATGGGGGACGAGGAGGAACGATGACGTCACGCCAACAGGTGCTAGACACTGCATGTTGATTCGTGAAAAGTCACTCGGCCTTGTTTCTTATTCTATTAAAATACTAAATTATTAAAATAAATTAATGTTCAGTAGAATCAACCGATAAATAATATCGAAAAATAAATTTAAAAGCAATTAAAACAAAAAAGTTATTCAAGTTTTTATAGGGGCTCAAAAACCTAAAATTTGGAAAAAACTTAAATTCAAAATTCAAAAAACGTAGAGTCATAACTCAAAGGGGAACTAACAATAATCATAAATAAAAAATATGAATTAATAATAATAAACAGGTGAGAATGGACTTAGAAAGTCATTCTTGGGGAGTTTTTTGGAATTTTTGAGTTGAAGGGGGGATTATTTAAAAAATAATAATAAGTACTATTGAAGAGACCAGAATAGGGCACAATAATATGTACTTAGAATCAAATTTGAAAATAAAATAGGGGAGATATAATAATTACAAAAAGTAAAACTTTAAAGCCCAAAAGCGGTTAAATTAAAAGTTAAAGGGGAGAAATAACATTGTAATTATAGATATCTATTATGTAAAATTGTAAAACATCAAAGCAGAAATGATATTATATAATGGGGGGGGGGGTTTATGAACAAAAACTTGTACGATAAAAACTTTGGGACTTCAAGGACGTATAACTCAAGAACAAAACGAGTTACGTGAAAAGTACAAACAGAGTTTTTCGTCATAGTAGAAGAGGAACAAGATTTCGTCAAAAGAATTTTGAGAAAGGACTTATCTCAAAATTTGAAAAGAAGAAAAACCAAATTTCGGGAAAAGGGCGATAACTCGCGAACGAAGCGTAGTAGAACGATGAATCAAGTTCCACAAGACCCACAAGATGGAGAGGAAGAAGAATCTGAAAGGAACTTTAAAATCGGTTCGAGCGTTCGAAAGTTATAGCGAGTTGAACGAAAAAACGACCAAAGTAGAAATTTTCATGCAAAAACCTGTAAAGTGGCGCGCGCACCCTCAGTAGGAATCTAAAGTTTGAAACATCATATTGCCAACTTGGATCACAGATAACGTTGAAGAATAAATACAATAAATTATTAATTAAAAGGTGTTTTAATTAATAATAAAGAAGAAAACTATTCATTAGTCAAAAAAATATGACTAATAAAATATATAGTGTAAAAATTTCAGACCAAAAGGGCCTGAAAACACGTAATAAGAAGAAAATACCTTTTTCCCTAAAAGGGAGGAAAATTGACTCCAGGAAGTGGATTAATTCCCACGGAAAGGGAGACCGTAATTTATCTTTCGAAAGAAGGATACTTTTGATTTGGAATCGACGCAAAGTGGACGTTTCTTCTGCAACCGACTCTGAGCTGAGAGGAAAATTCAACTGTCACTCTACTTAACTGGACTTAGAATAAGTTCTACTCTTATCGAACTTCAAGGCAACTTAGAAGAATTCGAGACCAGCATTCAACTACATAGCAGCTTACAGACTCTGGATCGAAAATATCATATCAACATCAGCCTAATTATACAACAAATTCCAAATCCAACTAGAACTTCTAATAAAGTGTGAAGGTATCTTATACTTAAGGAATAATCCACAAATATTAACTTCATTTCAAATATAACGTCATTAGGGGAATTATTAAAAATTAAATTCATTTTTATACTTCTGCTTTGGTGTTGTAAATAATTAACAATTAAATACGACTTTTTCAGTACAGGAAAAACTGTTTGTGGTTCTGTCTGAAAAGTCAAGCGTTTTTATTTTTGTTTAGAATATAGAAAATATTACATTGGTAAATTTTGTCAAATATATAAATATTTGTGTTGTTGTTTAATCAAATTTTTGGTGTTATTAAAGAAGTTTATGAATTCAACATTTTTACTGTGCAAAAGAGAAAAGAATATATAGATAATTCATTTCTAAATTTTGTTGTGTTTTCAATATATATCCATTCTGTATATGCTATTAACCTTGTTTAAGTATAAATCTTATATGTGTGCTCTGGTAATATGATTTGAAAATTTTAAAAGTTATCATCAGAACTTAAGAGCCGATTTCTCCCAAAAGGCACGACCTTGGAGAGAGAGAGTGTTAATCTTAAGAAAGAGTCAAATAATCGAGCATTGAGATAAAATTCAGGGAATTTTGCGTAAATTAAAAGTTGGTAAGTTTATGAGGACAAGCTCATACTTACTAGAGCCAAGAGTTGCAAAATCTTTGATTGAAAAAGGTAAAAGTGAGCATCTTGGCCTTGCCCGCGCTTGCTCTGAGCAGAAAGGTGGTTCGCCCAATCGGTGGTGATCGTACAGCGAGTTTAAGAGTTCGTGATAAATAGCGTTCCAAAAAGGGAACGAAGAATCTTAAATTCGTGAGCGAAAGTAGGGTGGTAAGTGACGTTGCAACGCAAAGTTGGGGCACGAACTTAACACACCGAAAAGTAGAAAGGAGCGGAGCGTGGCAATACGTCTTTGGCAGAGCAGTTCACATCAACTTTTCAGATTCAAATGTTATCACGCTTTGGTCTGGTAAGCACTCCCAGATGTGCTACGCCTCTTCATCGTCAAAAACTCGCTATAAATAAATCTACAATGAATAATTATCCCTTGTGATATGTGAAGTGTATCAGGCTCTAACAAATGTAAAAAAATATGAGTGTTGCATGTATGTGTATATTCGGAGATGTTTTATTGTTCAACCCCTGTATAGCTCGGGTTCCGGGAGGGATTCTAAACTCTTCTCAATAGGTGCAGATAGTTTGCACCTCCCTACGAAAAACCCTAAGTAAAAGTAAAAGTAAGAAAATGTATATAGGTGAATTGGGTGTATGGGTCTATATGGTTGATACTTGATGTGTTTGTCTGGGAACCATAAGGGATGCTTACCCCCCTCTTATTAGGTACAGCTAATCTGTGGTCCCCCCCTGCAGGGGTGGGAAACAAGACGATGATCAAAATAATCTATATAAGACAAACAGATATTGTCAAACTACCGGAGCAACTTCTGAAGCTACTTAACAACCTCCAACTGGTGTTTGACCCGGTAGCGGGTTTTGAATTATTCCAGTATCTGTGCAATGTCAGCATGTGTACACCTAGGATTAGAAAAAGGCCTTAAAGTTGAGAGCATTCTAATTCTCTTATATAGCCAAGCAGCAATGAAAGTCCTCAACTCCATAGAAATCTCATCCAAACGGGTATAGGATTCTCTCAACTCCCATTGTGTCCTGTCAACTGCCAACATGGTGCATTTAGTTAGGATGGATAGAGGGAAACGAGAGGGCAGACCTGATGGCCAAAAAGGAGCAATATATAGTATTATAGGGGAATTCATTATATGCATATTATAAATTTTCCTGCATGCATCAACCGGAACTATCCCCACACAGAGTTTCCATGTGGACATTACTTCCTTAAATTTTCTTAATGTAAATAGTATTTCTACAAGGAAATAAATTGATTGATTTGTTTTTTTAATTTAATATCAGTTAGCACAGTACGTTCAACATCTGATTACAGTGAATACATTTATTTTTATTATTACACTGTGTGGCTGTCAATTTTTAATTCGACTCACTTTTTGCCAATGTGTTTAAAGATGTAACAGTGGTCGTTAGCAATTTTCACTTTCATCTTTAGTTGCGCCACTACAGCTCAGAATATCTTTAGTACAAATCATGTGGACATACTTTCTGCCTTACTGACAAGGGTTTTTGATCGTAGATGCATGAAACCGTTTACAAACAAAGTTATTTTTTCAGAAAGTTAGAAATACTGTAATATTATGTATATAACGACATCACTAACCTGGCTGTAAGTAAATATATTTCCTAATTCAAAACTATCATGTGTTGTATTTTGTATTGTAATGTTTAGATCTACAAATTCTTTTCCTACAACAGCAACACATAGTTTATCCATATCAGCTGTAAACCATGGGCTGACAATAGGTTTTGAACTCTGTCTGAACAATCCTGAAACAAATATTAATCCCATCTCTTAAAAATAAAACAAAATCAATTAAGTAGGATATGCTTACAACTCACCAAATAATTTCAAATCTCCTTGACAAATTTAAACGTAAAGTTGGTATCTAAAAATGCTGATCAAAGGGAATACTGAGAAAAGTTTGATCACAATGTTTGGACAACCTACTTAGTGGTCATTTATATAACTGTGATAGGCTAAAACGGTGTTATTGCTGTTGCTCTATTGGTAATGTCAGAGCAAAGAAATGTCCAAATGGGAATGTTATAATGGGAACATTTAGACCTAATTTTAAACAATAAAGATAAAGTGAAATGGTTGCTCCAAGAGAACAGGGAAACAGAGAAGGGCAGCAATAAACCAGGTCAAACTATTGTTGTCAGTAAAGAATGAGCCTAAAATAAATAAAATAGATAAAAAAACCAGTTATACTGACAATGTTGACAAATAGGGAAAATGTATTAAATTTAGAAATTAAAAATGTGAAGAAATTTTTTCAGAAATAAAGCGCAGTCTGTAAAAGAGGAAATATTAGAAATAGAAATTGAAATTGGTAATGAATTGTGTAAATGTATAATAGACATGGGCTTGAATATTACAGTTATAGATGAAGAAATTTATAAACAAATAAAACATAAAAATAACAAAATTCCAGAATTACCTGTGAGTAATCTAACAATTGTAGGTGTAACAGAATCATGAAACAAGTTTTTCTAGATGTTAAAATTGGTGAAGAGATTATATTCATCAATTTTTTGGTGGTTAAAGGTTTAAATATTGAAATGGTCTTAGGGAGTGATCTTTTGAAATTGAGAAAAGCACAAATTAATTTTAACAAAGAAGCTATTACATTTGAAATGGAGAAGTAATTCAAAAAAAATTAAGAAACAATTTTAAATTTATTGCACTTTCCAGTTTTAAAAATGGCATATTATGGTCTATTTTACTACTATGATCAATATGGTGTTGCTATATGGGAAAATGTTTCAAAGGGGTCAATGTTAAGATTTTTTTTTTATTTAAAAGTATTCAGTTAGGGCTATCTTTGGTGAAAGAAGTCTAGAGACTCTTGCCGTCCTCTTTTCAAAAAACTAGATATTTTAACTTTCCCTTCAATTACATCTTAAGTGTCATTATGTATTCTAAGTTTCACACAGAAACAGACCATAATCAAATACATTGATATGACACAAGAAAAACATACAATCTAATTATACCAAAATATAGGCTTGCTATAAACTCCAAAATCACCAGCAATTTCTGGGGCCATCCTCCACAATTGTCTTCCACATAAAATCAAAATAATAACAGAAGAAAAGTTCTTTAAAAAAGAATTACTATGATATTTAAGAGAAAACATTTTTTATTCATGGGAAAAGAAATTTATTTTGAATTCATGGGACAGCATATATTACAAAAAGGTTTTGGAATGTGTATGATTTTATTGTTGATTGAGTATTTTTGTTACATGTAGTGCAAAGATCTTTACGAGGCTAATTTGTACAAAATTGCCTCCTATCTGCCAAATAAATAAATATTGTACAGACCTTGCGATTTCAGGTTATCTGTGAATTTTATGTGTAAACTTGATGGGAGCAAAAAGGCTATCATTTAAGGACAGATGAATTAAAGAGTATCCTAATTAGAGACTATTCATCAGAATCAGCTTTAGGAACATTACGGTCAAAAACACGGTAGCTGGTACTTGCAGAAATAGAGGTGAGCAAACCGACAGTGTATTTTTAAATGAATTTAATAAATGATAACAGAAAGTAGACTCATTTGAACTTTTGATATTTCACAATAATATACAGCTTACTCTATCTTAAGACTAATTGATATACAGTAGACAACCTCTAGTTCGGCTTCGGTTGGATCGGCCGGTCCTAGGAGGATGAGTCATATCCGAAACGTCGCCTTGAATGTCACGTCATGTTTATCTTTTATCTTGAATGTTTAGTCTACTCTGGCCGTAGAAGTACTGTACAGTAAACTATTTACTGTATGTCAGTTTAGTTTACAGGCAAGCTTGTAATTGGTCGGTCGCACTTAACCTGTGACAAACGGTTTGGTTATATGTAGTATGTACTGTACAGTGAGATTAATTGATCTGTAATTTCGTGTGTGAATGTTTTTTGCTGTTTAGTATGTAGGACTGTTTTCGGGAGTGAACGTTGTGAGTAAGTGTAAGTTGTACTTGTGCAAGTGAGCTTTGAGAAAAAGTTTTCTAAAATGAGTGAAAAACGTAAACATACGTTTGTGACAATGGAACAAAAACTCAGTATCCTAGAGCGTCTAGATAAAGGTGAATCGGTCCAAAGCCGCTGCAACAGTTGTCGACGTAATGTTTATGAGAAAATGGCGTTACTATGCTTTCAAAAACACTCTTAATCAGAAAAAGCAAAAGAAAATAACAGATTTCTTTTAATTTTTATAGGTTATGAGTCAAGTAATACGTGTTGTACAGTAAGTTCCTCAAATACATTTCTGGTTTGTTTTTACAGTACGTACTGTAATGTGTTTTTCTGTTCAGTTTTATCCTTAGGATGGTATCGGTATTTACTTTTTAATATGTGTTGCAAAAACGTATCTATAAGTGGCACAACATGACAATTCAACCAAGAGACGTCAAAATCTTCTCTTTGGTAAGTACAAATTGTTGTAAAAATGTTTAAACAATGTCTTTTGTTGATTCTTAAGCATAGGTAATGTATTTAATAGGGATATTTTTAATTTTGATAGTACATCCGGATAGTCCGGCCGGTGGTCTGGTCCCGAGGTGGCCGAACTAGAGGGAGTCTACTGTAGTTTACAATAAAGGGTATTAAATAACAATAATATATTTCTTAGAACTATAAAGAAACTGAACCACTGATATGTATTTTATTTAACCATTAACTGCTTTATCTTAATAAATACCTCTCATTTATAATATATGGTACAAATTTCATTTGAAATCAAAATAAGGTCTTCGAGAAAACTTATTCTTAACAAATGATGCATCGCCCGTATTTAGAGAAACTAATTCCTAACAGATTTCATTAGAACTCAAAATTAGGTCTTAGATAAAACTAAATCCTAACATTCTATTGAATATTGTGGCCTAGAAATGTAAATATCACAAAAATTGCACATATACCAAAAGACCTTTGGGGATCCGCTGAAGCAATTTGAAGACAATTGTCCCAAATGATGGGATTAGTACTGTGCATATTACGTAAAGGATATTATGACTTATGGGTAAGCCTAAATATTGATGTCTATATTATATATATATATATATATATATATATATATATATATATATATTTTTAATATTTAAGAAATTATACATTGTTCGATGATGTACACATAGTTCATATGATATAAATATATTACCTAGATTCTTAAAGTTGACTACTAAATAATTGTTAGATGTAGTTTTAAGTAGGGAAATATATTTTGCTTCTATTGGCAAAGAAGGTTCCCAGTCAAGAACTTTATTACTTGAGTCCAAGCTTGCAAAAATTTTCAATCTTCCGTTGGAGAAATCAACGACAATATTATTAACAGCTTCATGGCTATAAAATGACCAATAGTAGTACATCTGTAAGATAATTGAAAGTAATTAATTATTACATTATTCGAAGACACATTGAGGAAAAGGGAAATAGTTAAAAAATATATATGTTTTGTATACCAGATCAATTTACATTATTCTTTCTGATTTTTTTTTTTTTTTTTGTTTATATAACAATTCAACAGCTGTGCAACATATGTTATGTATTATTTCTACTTGATGTGAAAGACTTTTTAGGGAAGTCGGTACTGATAAGAAAAATTAACAGCGCCCATAGCAGTGTGTAATAATTTATTTCATCACCTTTCTATTAAAACTGAAGACTTGAGTTTATTTATTTATTATTAAATTTTATACTGGGAAAAATTTACCTTAAATTGTCAGGCGCCAGCTTGTGAGAAAAGCATAAATACTTATTTACAGTACTGCTGCGGTAAGAATGAACGCGCAAGGAATGCAGAGGAATAGCAAATATTTTAGTCGATAGTGGGTTTGACACGATAAATACTCCGAAATGTGTTACAACTGCTAATCTGAATGCTTTTAGGTTTACGCAACCACGGCCAATTTATGAATGAGATTATTAAGTACCACTTTACAAATAATATTTAAACATGTTTTATTATTTTGGATACTTCTTCAATAGATGATAATATGATAAAAAGGGAGGAAAATATAATTATTCTTATATAAAAACAACAACTAATGAAAATATTATAGTCAATCAAAATTTGTCTAATGACAAGCAAATGAAGCAAAACTTTATCTTTTATCCATTTTTCAAAATTTTCTCCATTCATTTGCCCATGATAATCCCCTGTTGATGTACCTGCCCTAAAAATCAATTTGGCCTCTTTTAAAAAAACATTTTGGCTTCCAATGTGAACAATAACTAATCTGTTCATTCCACAATTAGTAACTGTAATACCGGTCACATCGTCATTTTGTCAACACTTCTTAAATGTCAAATCACTGTCCACCTAGGTTTTGTCACTTCGTCAGGTCATTCAATTAAAATTTTCCTCATGGTCTGACATTTTTTCCCATCTGAAACCCATTTCCTTCAAAACTTTACAAAGACTGTCCCGTTTCCAAAGAAAATAATTTTTTCACAGATGCGTGAAGAAGTTTCTGACAAGTTGGCAATTTTTTGTCTAGTACGTAAAAATCATTAATTGTTTTTTGAATTACTGACCTATCAAAATCATCAACAAATTCCTTTTTTGGATATTCGGTTTTTTTCTTTTTTTAGCCGGAGTAGTCATACTCGTACCAGGATTTGAGTCGATCTTTTGTCTTTCTTTTCTAATATTTGTTATGGTATGTTTTGAAACTTTTGTATAATTAGCAGTCCTTTCAGTAGCTTTAGCTAGCGAAATTGACAGTTGATTATTTTTAGTTTCTTCATTGCAAACTTTAATTACTTTACTAATTATATGTCGTGCTTCACTATGAATAACTTTCCCTCTTTTATTAATCCTAGACATGTTATAAATGAAATCAAATTAACCTACTGTAATCAATAATATATCGCCCTATGTTAAAAAAAACACTGTAACACTTAAAATAACTTTAATAACTTTTCTGGTATCTACACTGAAATCATACATAGCCTACGCTTACACTTAACCACTCACAACTGTGGGAAATCCCAACCTGATATTTTCTAACCGATTAGTACGGTAGTTGTTAAAGGGACTTTACTAGTCTAGTAGTCTAAATGCGATCAGCGCATGTGCAGTTCCCTCTCCATCCCTCATATGTTGCGTTCATTTTTGTGATCGTCAGACGGTTTTTACTCTTTTCATGGGTCGTGAATTTCGGCAAAATATACTCATATATGATAAATTAGGTCGTGAATTTCGGAAAAATATACTCATATATGATAAATGACGATGAAAACTTCTTAAATACATATATTTATTAACAAAAAATCTATATACGGTTATTAAACATACATATTTTGGTTAAAGGGTTTGCTTAACTCCTCCTGAAATACATACATTTTTTTTTTTTTTTAATAAACAGAGAACAAGATTTCTGTAAATAACAAATATATTTTATATTAAAAGTATACATAAAGTTCAAATTTCAAATAAAAATTCATAAAGTTAATTTTCTTATTTAATTCACGAATAGAAAATTACTCACACAATTATGATGTTCCATCTAAAAGTTCATTTTTACTCAAACTCTTTGGAACAATAGTTTTCTTATTTAAGTTATTAAGACTGTTTTCTTTACAAAAGTCCTTTGTAAATTTTTACATTTTACATGATTTTTCTTAATTTTATTAGTCTCAGCTATTAAAGTAAAAAGTTCAAGTTAAAATTATAAAAAAACTCAATTTTAAGCTTATAATTTTCACTGATTCTACTTTAAAGTTCAATGTATTTAAAGTTCAGAAAACTATTTTCATTACTGAATTGAATTATACAATGGGCATCGATCGTAGCTCTGGAAGATCAAGCGATCAGCTTATGATGGAGTTTGAGCGTTCTTAATTCAGAACTACTCTTCTTGGAGACCCATTCGCTAGTAGTCCGTATTTTTTGATATCTTGGATTATGCATCTCCCCACAACACACTTTCCTTCTATCGGTTTTCTTACTGGTTAATACTCTTATTTCCAATTATTTTACAAAATATAATTTTTTCCTTAATTTCATTAGACATACCAAATTACTTAATTTAATTACAATTATGAAATCTTAAACTATGTAACAACTCGAAAACGATGTTGTCAATAAATAATATATTATGCAAATTTATAATTCCTTTCATTTCAAACGACGACATACACGCGACTAGTGGCAAGAATGCCAAATTCCAATCCAAAACCATGTCAAATTTCAAGATTTTCGACCGGACAATAATTAATTAACATAACTTACCAAATTTTAAACCTAGGAAGACCTATATCAAAATTAAGCCTAAATATTCGACCTACCCGTAAAAATTAACAACTCAAAGGCAGAGACAAGGAAATAAAAATAATCCGCTTTTATTAAGACAAAAAAGTCAACCAAATAAATTGCCAATTTGAAATACAGTGTCAGTATTTCTCTGATTGTAGAAATACGGAAAGCCGAGAGACAAAACAAACCATGCCTATATATAAACCATACATTTCTGAACATAAAACGTCACCTGAGTTCTTATTTAAAATTTAAAATAAAGGTAGAATCTTTCGCATTACGACCGACAGTCTGAACAAGATGGCGGCTAGAAGAAATACAACAGACAAGAATCCAAAAGGTTAACGCCCACTAAGGCTAGACTGATCACGTTTGGAGGAATATACATCGAAATGTTAGTGCGGGAATCGTTCATATATACGAAAACAATTATATACAGTTTATTAGAATAGGGTTATTTAGCTTTAAGAGAAGTCCTATATTATACTTTAAATTTTTCAATTAATAAATTAGAATCAGTAAATATCAATGTAAACTATTAACAGTTTCTTGTTTAATAAATTAGGGTCATAATACCATTTCATACATCCCCCCCCCCCAAACAACAGGACATAGAAATATGAACTTTTGAAAGAATCTCTTTGTGCATCAATTTGGACCAAACAATTAAAGAAGGGAGTTGTTGAGATAGCCTCAGAGAGCTAAGACGTTGTCCTGCTTTGCTCCATTTATGAAGAATTTTATTTCTAAAAAATACTAAGAAGAGCATCCAGATTGTGCGAAGTAGAGGCATCAATAATCAAGTGATATAGAAAAAGTGTTTTCTTTGCGTAATCTATCAGAAGATGGATGTTATAACCAATATTAAAAGTGCTACTAGGTACTGGTGAGATCAATCCTTTTACATCAATGCATTGTTTATCCATTTTTTAAATTTTTTATCTCATATAATTTAAAACCAGTTTAAGCCCAAGTGACAATTTCACAACATTTAAATACAAGATTAACTATATGTGTGTACCAACGGCTAAAGTGAGAACTTAAACATTATAGCCCCCTATCATCCATTCATTTCTTCAATATCAATTTAATATCTTGATTTCTTTGATATTTTTTTATGAACTATTTTATTTTGGATGTAACATCCCCTTCCTTGAGGAAAGCAGCACCAACCCTTACCTGAGAAAGAGACTCTACCATTTATAATTTATATGTTACACTTGAACTGTTCATCTCAGGATATTCATTTTCTTTTATGTGTGTTATTAATTAAATATGTTTTCTAAAGAACATTCTACCTATAGAAGAAAATACTATATTGCAGTATTGTAAATATTCAATGAACATATTTTAAATAAATCACAAATTGATTGATTTGGTTTAAACTAGTTTTTCTTTTTCTTGATCATTTAAAATGTTGCAGAATGGCAACACAGTAGGACTGATAATTAGGAGGAGTTGTGGGTAGAAAAATTTACGTTACAACTAACATCTCTTATAGGTTTTTCAATTGTTTTTAAATCACACACCTACATAATCCTGTAAGTTTAACAACTCTGAAATCTTGTCTGTCGGTCTACATTCAACTACTGAATTATAGTTTTTATCTTTGGACGCAAATAATCAATGCAATAAAATCTTTATAATTTCATTACGTTTATTGATTAATCACGTTACTTGCAACTATTCCATTTCTCCCAATCAAATATATCTTGATATACAGATCTCAAAATTTTGAACGTTACAAGTGATCACAATTGATTACAACAAATTATAAGTTAAAAATCAGATGATGATGATAATATTTAATGCATTTAGTTAAGTGTTTATATTCAATGAGTGAGAAATGACACAATTTATTTGGGGTGTGGAATGTGGCCAAAGATCTATACTTTTACTTTATTGTTCAACTTGAAGAACGCTGATCTAAACATGTACGTAAAATATTATATACAGTTTTGTGTCAAAGGTTTTCAATTTAGGAATTTTTGCCTCAACAAAAAACAAAACAATTAACATATGAGTAAAAAGAAGTTCACAACTACAAAACACTCACTTTAACATACAAACAAAACTAAATATTAAAGGACCTCAACAAACAAACAAAGCTAGAAATGCATCACTAAAACGTATAACTAAAACTAGGAATCCAATCGCCACAAAGTATAAATAAAACTAAGTATACACTCATCATAATGTATAAATATAAAAACAATATATGCAATTGCACAACACATAAATAAAATGAGTAATGGAGTGGTTACAACATAAAAAAAAAACGTGAAATCCACTCGCTACAATGAATAAATAAACAAGAAATGCACTCACCACAAAGTAAAAATAAAACAAGATATGCACTTCCACAACATAAATAAACAAAAAATGCAGTTGTCACAATGTATACAAAAAAAAGAAAAATGCATATACCACAACATATACATAAACCGAGAAAAAGCACTCGGCATAACATATAAATAAAACACGAAATGTACTTGCACAATGTACAAATAAAATGAGAAATGCACTTGTCACATAGTATAAATAAAACCAATAATAGACCAGCACAAGATATAAATTATATCGATATTGAATTTCAGCTATTTAAATAAACATATATGTATATCACCTCAGGGCTCATACCATCAATTTCAAACCCTGACCTCACTCAAACAGTTATGATCAAAAAAGAAATCAATTACATAGACCATTTCACAAACCACCTGCCATTTCGATCATTTAGTAAATAAGTAAATAAAAGTGCAGTGAAGTGAAAGTGAATTTAAAATAAAAGAATAAGAGGACTTAAGCAGGCAGAGGAACCACAACAATTAGAATCACTTGGACTGAGGACACCATTAAAACCAATGTTATGAACTTTGTGCTCAATGTATTTCAAGATTATTATATTAATTTAAAAAAGAAGCTGAGATTAAAAGATAAAAAGAGCAAACTTCAAAAAATGATAATTATAAAATAGAAGAAACTAATTGGTGAATGAACTAATTAATAATAAATTTATTTATCATCAGAAACTTTGGAAGTATAATAATACATCTATATTGGAATTTCTTATGAATTTTTAATGAACTCACAATATTGCATAGATCAAGATAAAGAACTAATTAAAACATAAATCAATCATTACATACTTTCACCATATAATCAGTAAGCGTAATAATTGTCTAATTTGTTTTGTTTAATTGTATCTGAGAACTATTTTTTTATTAATTGAATACTTACATTGTTAATTTGAAAACAACTGATTTCAAACAGATTATAAATCTGAAATTTTGTACTCCCTATTTCTATTTCATACTGTCCAATTGCATAGCAGCAGTTAAGTTATATTTTAAAATAAAACAAGAAATGCGGTCATCAAAACATACAAATATAACAATAAATGCATTTGCCATAATATATAACAAAATCAAGGAATACATTTATGAATATTTATAAATAGAATGAGAAATGCAACTGGCTAGCTGTGTATATGTGAGACATTGTGCGGAAGGCGTTCCTTGATCGCAGATGTATGAACCAAGAAATGCACTCACCACAATGTATAAATAAAACAAAAATGCAGTCGTCAAAAATAAATTGAGAAATGCATTGAAAGATAGCCGACTCAAGAATGAGAAAAGGAAGTCATCACATACTCATCAATATGAAAACACCAAACTGATAAAGCACAAGGTACTAACAAATATAGGAATAGTTCTAACAAATTCATTTGCCAGAAAATGGTAATTTTTTTTTCTAGTAGTGGCAATTTTTGTCTGACTCACCAACATTTTTAATAAATGACAAATAAAATATCTCTTTTTCTTTACTTTAATAATGAAAATAAATAAACATTGCAAAGTCATTGTACTAACTTTCTATTCATTCATCTACAAAACACAAATATTAATCATTGTTGTCTCACTAAAACTATCTCCATGATATTTTTAATTGTCAACAAATACAAGTTATTAAGTTTTCTCCGTGTATTTCTCATGAATGGTAAGTTTGGATACATCAATTGGTATAAGTATAAATTGGGATAAGTTGATACCTTATATCAATTCTTAACAACTTGTCTGATTTAAAAAAAAAAATTATATATTTTTAAAGATATTTATATATTAAAATTTAAGCTTGTTTCGCTTATGCAATGAACTTCTTCAGAACGTACTTGTATTTTATAGAAATCTAGTTTTTAACGACAGTCATCAATTTAGCTTCTTTTGCAATTTGGCACACTGTTTTTGATTATTGATTATAACATACACAAAAATTTGAAGGAAATTGGTTGAGTAGATTTATGATCAAAACTTATTGAGCTTCAGACTTATTCCAGGAATCAGCAAATTAAGAATATGAGAAGGAAATGTCTGGATTTTCGACAAAATATACAGACTTAATTTATTTAAAATTGATCTAGTCGTTTGTATTGTAGACAAAAGACAATATTCCAGAATCACTTTTATGAAATTAAAGAACTTAAAAATCTTGACAACTTGACTTTGATTGGTTTATCTATAACATAACTCTCGATTCTGTGTAATTTCTTGTAAGGAGAAGAATAAAAAACAACCTTAAAAAACAGTAGTTTTGAGTAATGACTTACATTAAACGCTTTAATTTCTCCACATGAAGCATATAGTGTTTGTCCATCAAAGTCATTAAAATTCATTTGTGATCCTTCATTTGTAATACAATGCTTTATATTCGAATTATATCTATTGAAACGAATTATGTAGAAATCTGGAATGTGCCTCAAGAGTTTTGTTTCATGTGAAAATATCACCATATAAAGTTCATCATTTTCAGGGAAATACCCTTTAAACTCGGCATAGAGAACTTTATCCAGTGGTTGAATTATTGATAATATGCGATTAACTATAAAAGCTGGCACATCTGAAAATGAAAAGAATGATTTACCTTTAATCAATGGAAACAAACATAAGTCTACCCTCTAACTTGAGTCAATATATAATACTTATATTCTAGTACTTCCAAACAATATTGCTATGTGAGTATCCTGCTTTTAAAATTATTCGATAATGATGGATTGTTCATATTATTAATATGGTTTAATCAGACTTTTTTTTACAGCAATCATTTGTGTATATAAAAACTAATAAATGTTGATTCCAGAGTATAAATCCAATTATCTAATAAATGTGATCATCATCGCCTTCATAAAATGCTCTCAATGTAAAATTAACAAAGAGAATTAAAAACTAAAAAGAAAAACATAAAATTTGAACAAAATTAACACTAAAACTAGGTAAAAATAGTAAACTTTGATAAATAACAACATAGGTTACAAGGTTGTAAAGAAACTCTGCAACAAGTCAACAGAGATAAAATACAACAATTAAAATATTTCAGAACTGTAAACAAACCCTGCAACAATCAAATCTAAATACTTTTAATTTTACAAAAAACATTCAGGAGACATAAAATGAAATATCTACCCCAACATCGGTTGAATCAAATTCGATGGGACAAATGTTCTACCCACACTTGTTAATAAAACACACTCTATTAAGATGTGCCTAACAGAACACCTCGACAGAATGGGCATTGTGGTGGAATCCTGTGTTGTATCAAAAATCCATAAGTAATCATGGAATGACCAATTCAAAGACGGGAAACCACCACTTTCTCTCGACGACTGGCACGAATGGACGTAATCCACGGACACCAAACAGTACTGCATTACGCAAAGCTCGGCAAACAACTGATTGTATAAAGGAGGTACCAAAAGAAAGTTGTCCTAACTGTATATCTTGAACAACCTTTTGTTGTTCAAAATAAAAAATAGCCGAACGTATTTGATCTGAAAATCATAAATTTAATAAGGAAGAGGCAAACATAATACACCAGGAAAAACGTACATAAACGAAAACTAATTGAAGCCTCATATATAAAGCTATCGGACAATCCTATCAGCCAAACCAGTTTAGAAATAAGCCCATTATGGCTTAATCTCCAGGCAGAAATAATGACTAGATCAAAGACTAAGCTTTTAAAGAGGAGGCAAAAACTTATTCACATCAAAAACATTTAGGACAATTTTCTCTTGGCACCACCCCTTTTACACTTAGTTGTTCTCTGTCCTTTGTGTAGTGTAGTAATGTGTCTGTTAGAATCGTCTTAGTTTCGACTGCTCAGATCTAGCTTTAGACGAGTTCTTTTCTTAAGTTACATATTTAGTTTTAGCTTCCAACATGGCCCTAAGGTACTAAGCTATGTTGGTACTTTTTATGTTCTAGCTTTATCACTTGATAATGGGACTTGATTTATACTCTCGTAACATGGTGCAATAGTTTTTATAGAAACAATTTATGCCGCAAATGTCCGATGAAACCATATTAATAATATGTGAGCTATGCAATAAAAGTAATTAAATTTAAATCTTATTCAAATCCAGTGGAGTCTCTGTGAAAAAAAAAATCATTAAAATAAACAATGTTAGAATTTATATGCCTTCGGATATTATAAGTAATGAGAAAACGATCTGAATAACCTGAAAAATTTAAGTATTTAGAACATTTTTTTTTAATCTATTACTAAGTCTGTTAACAATGGACTCCCACCTCTTGGCTGTTTAAATACATGCTAGAAATCGTTCTTCTATAGTAAAACGTACAATCAAATCCGTATGAAGACAATGCTGCATGAGTGACTTGTACTTGCATTGGGATTGAGTTTATAATCCATAGTAATCACAGTGGTTACTATTATAATAAATATTATATATGATATAAATATTATCTTATACCCATCGATGCATATAAATCCTGAAATGCTGAATGGCATTTATGAAAAATGAACCCTACAACTCTTGGACCTCTATGGCTGGTTGCCCAATTCATTGAAAACGTAAATGATCCAACTATTTGTATTTAACTAAATACAAATTCTCAAAAAATAATGTTTAATTATCGAAAATATTTCAACAATAATGTCGTCATTTTTAGTGATACAAGAGAGAAAACAATTAAATTATAACTAATTGTTCATATTTTAGTCAAATTCACATAGATGCATAAATTAAAGTTATAGAGAAAATTTCATGGAACAAGAATGTATAACAGTTCTTAAAAATAGTTTTGTAACCAAAAGCTAGAAAACGTGACACATGTAAATGAATATATAGAAAGACTATTTTTTGGTCAGGATAAAGTGGAATTAAAAAAATAAAATAAAATTTAAGTAATATTTAAAAACATAGTAACTATAAAAGTAATAATATATAGTAATGATTCAAACATTTGAAAGATAATTACAAGAGTAAAAAGATTAAAATAACTTAAAATTCAAATGAAAAGGAAATTATTGCAAAACTTGCATTAACAGTTTTGATGTGTCATTTATATTATTATTAGTTAGAATCAAGTTGAGAAATTTAACATTCTAGCCCAAACATTTTGATTCATCGCTACAGTCTTTACGTATATATCTTGTGCATGTGTCACACTGTTTTGGGACAGGAATATGAACAAAATGATTTAATAATTAAAATTTGTCTAACTTTTCAAATATTAATCCTACGAAGATAATGAACTCTTTCAACATATATAACTTTAATCCTATGACTATTCACTCTAGTATCGCACACCTCGGTCATTGTAATTAAATTTTAAAACCACTCCACATAATCAATATCTATGTAGGTAGCAATATCAAACTGTTAGTCCAGTCGGTTGTTCTTTTATAAATTAATTTAATCTGTAATTTACCATTTTAATTCAATTATATCTCTAGTTTGTTTCCATTAAATTGATATTAAAATTATTCACACAAAATTTTTTTACAAAATATTTTACTCATTTAAAAATAGTATTACTCTAAATTCTTATAACCTAACCTAACCTAACTAGTAAATCTATATTTAAATTTCACTCTACAGTAAAAACTCAACAACATCCAGTATTAAATCTGATCGGAATCTAAAGCAATGTAAGCAGAAAACTATATTTAACAAATTTCTTAACCCCTCCCGCCATACAATTTATTATTACGTTTAAACTATTAAAACCAATGTAATATATTGGGTTCTTTCATTATCCTCAATCCATATTTCTGGTAACAAAAACACATCTAGAAGTTGATCCAACATTTGCAAAGTAATTACAAACAAATCAAGAATTTTTCGCAAACTTGTAATATTTCATTGGACTACTACAAGACTATTTTTTAATTCATTCAAACATATTTGGAAATAAACTCAGTTAGAAGAAATTGTGATATTTTTAACAGACAGTTATAATACAGGTAAGTGGGTCATAGTAGTTACCATTGTTAATCTTTACACATTAAAATTGTGACATTACTCACCCAAAAATACTTGTTCTGTTCCTTCTTCAACTGCTCAGTCTTCTAAACAGGTCTCTCTACAGGCATGTCTATGCTTTGGACTATGATAGTCTAATGTACTACAACGAAAAAACTCTACCTTTTTTAGAGTCAGACTAATTACGCCCCCTAACTTTATTTATACGTAATAGTCTCAAATCCTGAGATTTTTAGCCTACAGGATTCGTTCTCGCGTGACAAAAAGAATAAATTATTCAATCCACTGGAAGTTTTTGGCTTACTATCTTTCTGGCCTGGATTGAATAACTTCTTTGATAATTTGAGTTGCCCCAAATTACCGGTACCCCCCTTTTTATTTATGACTTCCAGTAATTATATTTAAGATTACCCTATTTCTCAGGGAGAACACGAATTTACTTTTTTCTAATTTTAATCTCGTAGGTGCGTGTCCTTGGAAATACCTCTTTGATACACTATATTTTACCTTTATTATGAAACCTGAAAATATAACATATAATTGTGTGACCAACTCTAAATAAAACACAGTTTCAGTTAATACTAAGCAATTAATTCTTTTAATTACTTGAAACCAAAAACAAATTGAAATAATTATCTTGACACAAGTCAACAAATGAAACTCAAAACAATTTCTGTACTGAAAATTAACTAATAACAACTAAAATATTTCTTTTTTCGAGCAGAAGGCAATCACTCATAATTTTATCGAAATTTATCTATACAAAGATTTCTATTTATATATGAATTCAAATTATTTAATTTATCAAATTTATTTATCTATAAAGATTTTTATCCACACATGAGTTTAACATTATCTATTTTAACAAATTTATTTAATTATAAAAAAAAATTTATCTCAGGAAAATCAGTGATACTCTAAAATCGGGCCAATTTTGCCCTTTAAAAAGGAAATTTGGTTTTTTCTCAGACCTTGACCGCCGTGTTGAAAATCCTGAGTCCTGGGATGCTGTTGGTCCTCTGGTATCTGGTTGGTTGTATTTAGCGATTACAGATGTCTCATGTCTTTTCCATGGAGTTTAGAAGGCTGGCTGGTTGGTTCGAATCTATCACCTCCTATCGCTCTCGCTGACACTTTTTAATACATTGGCATAGTAACACTTAAACTTCTTTACTGAAAATTTTGAGTCGGCAAACTGGCATAGTCACCCCTAGCACTTGTTCCACAAATTTTTTATGAGAGACCTTACAATTTTGAGTTGACCATCGGGCATAGTCACCCCTAGCACTTGTTCGACAAATTTATGATGAGAGACCTTACAATTTTGAGTTGACCATCGGGCATAGTCACCCCTAGCACTTGTTCGAACGATTTTATGAAAGAGACCTTACAATTTTGAGTTGACCATCGGGCATAGTCACCCCTAGCACTTGTTCGAACTATTTTTTCAGAGACCTTACAATTTTGAGTTGACCTTCGGGCATAGTCACCCCTAGCACTTGTTCCACAAATTTATGATGAGAGACCTTACAATTTTGAGTTGACCATCGGGCATAGTCACCCCTAGCACTTGTTCGAACGATTTTATGAAAGAGACCTTACAATTTTGAGTTGACCATCGCGCATAGTCACCCCTAGCACTTGTTCTACAAATTTATGATGAGAGAGTTACAATTTTGAGTTGACCATCGGGCATAGTCACCCCTAGCACTTGTTCAAACTATTTTTTCAGAGAGACCTTACAATTTTGAGTTGACCATCGGGCATAGTCACCCCTAGCACTTGTTCGAACGATTTTATATCAGAGAGTTTACAATTTTGAGTTGACCATCGGGCATAGTCACCCCTAGCACTTGTTCCACAAATTTATGATGAGAGACCTACAACTTTGAGTTGACCATCGGGCATAGTCACCCCTAGCACTTGTTCGAACGATTTTATATAAGAGAGACCTCGATGAGATTCGTGCGGCTCTTTTTATAGCCTAAAACTATCGTATATCGATACCAATTTTTCTCCCTCACTGGACCGATACGATAGTTCCATTTATAGTGTCTTTCAAAGCAATTTTCTTGATTATTTTTGGTGTAGGTGATTTAGTTATTTATTATTACTTTACTTATTATGTTTACCGGTTTTTAATTGTCCTTTTTTAATTACTTTGCTCTAATTAATCCTTTAATCTATTTCTGCTGTAGGTTGGTATGATAACTCCGCCTACAACTACGTCACTTATCCTTGAACATTTAGACTCTGCAACTTGTAACTGGCCGATGTAAAAATCTTCATTGTTTTCTTTTAATTGTCTTATAACACTTTTCCTAATGGTTTTTTCGTTTTTACGTAACCGGTGTCTTGTAGCTCTCGACCACGGCAATTCCCCGCACTTCGAATGACATTTGTCGGACCATTCATTCGCCTTTAATCGCTTACGTAAGAATTTGCGTATTTTACAGTTTTCAATTCTCACACCTTTAAAGTTATTGTTTTCAAACTTTGTCACTTTGTTTATTCCGTGATTTCATCGCACTAGCCAAGCTAACATAACTCTGCGACTTCCCGTAGTGATGTAATTTAGCACGTCTTTTCACACCTTTGGGTTTGGGGTTTATTTATTTACTGATTTTCCTGAAACTTACATATCTCTTAAATATTATGTTTTTAATCATTTTTGCAAAATTTCCACTTCTCATCTTTTTTCATTTTCCTACTAAAGCGTGAAAACTATAACTCTTTTGTTTTAATTAAATTTTAATTTTTAATTATTAATTATGATACAACTTTATTTATTTAATTGACTCTATACAATCCTTTTCTCAAAATTCATTTTTATTTACTTTTATTAACTTTTATATTTATGCTTTTCTGCTAACTTTTTAAATATCAATTTTTTCCAAATTTTAACAAGAATATTTATATCTTAAAATTACATTTTATTTCCAGAAATAACAAGGTTTTTTATTTTTTATTAATTTTGAAAATTTTTAAATTCTTCATTTAAATATGCCGTAGCGCCTGTTATTTAATATGAAATAACAGTACTAGATATGTATTGCATACAACTTGTATTACAACTACATATCCTTATACATTATTATTTCACATTTTCAAAATTCATAAAAAATGATTTTTCAATTCAAAATCCGCCGACATAGGAATTTACTGTTAGAACAAGCCGGCAAGAGTTGACCTTGGACCATTTCATAGTTCAATCTTACCGACCGGCTATAATCAGTAAAAAGCTCTACAAAACATCCAAACCTTGCATTAGGATTATTTTTTGATATTTTTCTTTTTTGACCAAAATATAACCCCATACAACGAATTTCCGTTGTAGTACTCTTCCCCTATGTAGGATCTCTCATAAGTCTTCCTTGACAAATTTTCCTCATCCTTCTCTAATTGCCCTTTTCTTCTCCAAACGATGGCATACACCACACTCTCAGTAATTACAGTCCCCAAAATACTGCTGACTTTCTTAACTACCCCATACATCTTCTCTAAATTCTTCAGAGAAGATAATAATGTTTGATCTCGAGTATTGCTTAACCTTGTCTACTCTTTCTTCGAGCTCTTTCAATTGGTTTTTGACGTCGACATTTTCAATTTTCAACTGTTCAAATAGTGTTTCATATTAAATCAATTGATCTGACTGCTTCTCACATAAATTTTGTCAGATCATCTATTCAACTGACATAATTAAACTGAATTTTTCTAATTCATTTTTTAGGATGTTTCTTCCACATGCTGTGCAATAATGCAAACATGTCAGCAATAGTTTGATAAGTATAGATTCCACCCGTATGAATCTCCTTTCATTTACACAAGGGAAACAACACTATAATAATTCATTAAGGTTTAGCAGACATTCCACATCGTCTAACTAAATTAACATGATTCTTCAATACTGAAGATTGAATTTTTAATTCCTTATTACATCAATTTCTGTAGTTTGTTATAGTGAAATTGTTGTATTGCAAGGCAATTTCGATGAAGATGTATTATTAACTGATTTAATTTGGTGTGACAAGTGTATTACATAACCATTATTCAAGATTTTCTGTTCCGAAGAATGTTCATTGTGAGAAACGAAATGCATTTGTAGACCTCTGTGTAAATTTTAACTGGCCATCATTTTGAACACAACGCAATTAAGTTTTATTTTCGCCATTTTTCTCTACTCATCAAGATCTTCATACATCACTCGATCCCTGCTATTATTTAAAATATTTGAGTTGATCCACAAAGCCCCCCTCATAAAAAAAAGATGTAAAAAATTATATCATACCAAAAGTAAAATTTATACTGAAGTTAAAAGTCCCAAAATTTGAATTTTGTATTGCTAAAATTAACAAAATAGAGGGAATTTTACCATATGATCATACTGTACATAACAAAATTTGGACTATATTTTGGTGGCCTATTAATATAATGCATAAGATATAGAGATGGATATTATACAAATTTATATTATATCAGTTTTACGTTAAAAAAAACAACTTAAATACAATTGGGATTTGCAAATTACCCAAAAAATTGTACTTGAATTAGAAATGTCAATTTTACCTATACTGTGATGACTTACCTGAGTTGGCATACCTATATTCCCATCCTTCTGTTTCCCAAGGGAAAGATTTATTTAGATTGCTCCGAAATGTAGGGAAGTGGTACGTTCCTATAGTAGCATCATCTGGGAAAACAAAAAAAAAATCAATAATCGTTCTATTTTTGTAATGTAAGTTATAAATTGTTGCAAAAATATTATACTAAATTTCACACTCACATATTCAGAAAACTAAAAATTACATGAGCATTCGTGTGTGCGTGCGTATCAAACCCTACTTTGGAACCCACTAACCACTTACCGGCTCACTCGAACCCCGAGTAGTTACGTCACTTGCCACGTACCACCTTTTCTTTTAACTTTTTAACCCCTCGTTGGGAATTCGAGTCGGTTAAATCGCGGACAAGACCAAGTTGCTCACTTTTACAATTTTACTTTAAATCAAAATTATTGCAAGACTTGGCTTTTGTAAGTCTGAGTCTGTTCTCAACAACTTACAATCTGAATTTACTAAAATTCTCTGAATTTTATTTCTTTGCTCAATGAATTTACTTTTATGACTTTTACTCTCTCTCTCTCTCTCTCTCTCTCTCTCTCTCTCTCTCCCTCTCTCTCTCTCTCTCTCTCTCTCTCTCTCTCGGGAAGTGCCTTTTGGAAGAAATCGGCTCCTGAATTCCGATAATAATATTTATTTTTATTTTATATTATACCAGAGCACATTAATAATAATAACTTTTTTAATCTCTAATTATTTAAAAAGGAAATGTTTAAAACCAGTATGGTGAATAAAAAGAATTAACACTTGAGCATAAAATTTTTATATACTCTTAACCATTAAACAATTTAAAACAATTTATCTTTTATCGAACAACAATCAAAATATTTTTACACAATTAATAGGACACAAAATTCTTATTCATTAATACAAAATTTTAAAATGCTAGAGTATTCCAGCTAGGACTACGAATAGTTTCTCCTGGACTGAAATAGCCGTATTTACGTTTGAACACTTATTCTAGACCAAAGCAGAGTTTACTTGAATCTACTGAAGTTAATATATTTAAAATTTCCCCAATGAATTTTCAATTTAAATGAGTTTACTTTTTTACGAATTATTCTATAGATCTAGTGTACCTTCACGCTTAAAATTTAACTTGCTTTAACACTTAACTTGAAGTTGTGAAGTTCCTTGCTGTAGATGGTTAACGGTGTATTCAAATTATCTCCTTTCCAACTCCTGGTTATGTTACAGTTGTGGATTGCTGGTAGTAATTACGATTCCTTGATGATTAGTCTTCCATGTAGATTTATCTTCTTATTTCTTGATTTTCAAAATAGTTAATTTTTATAAGTTACTTTACTACATAAAAATACTTGGTTTTAAAATTTATTGAAGTTTATTTAGAAAAATTTGTAGAGTGACTAAAATAATGTCATTCTTCGTCGGAGACTGTTACTAGAGTTTCTAAGTTAATTAGAAAAATTTGTAGAGTGACAATAATAACGTCCTTCCTGGTCGGCGACTATTACTAGAGTATCGGTCTAATAATTTTGGCTCTCCCTTCTTGTGGGAATGTTTCCCGAAAAAGGTAACTATTTTTTCTCCCTTTAGCGAAGGAATGTCTCTTCTGTTGATTTCTAAGTTTTCGGTTGAATTACTCCGTAACTTTTCTGCTAAAAGCTGTCCTAGGCTTAGTTTTCTTCTATTGTATTACTTTTATAAACTATTTTTCATTAAAAACCCATTTAATTGATATTTTAATCTTCCGATGACTGTTGGCCATTGGAGTAGGGCTGCTAATCCGTGACGTCACACTACCTGAGCTAAGATTTCCTGTCAAATCTGGAAAACTCTGAATAAGAACACTTTTTCGTTCTTTTTGCTGTAACTTTTGAACGGTTGGTCCGATCTTCAGTTTCTCTTCGGATTCCTCTTCTTCATATTCTTGAGGGTCTTGACAAACTTGATTCGACGTTTTCGGCCGTGTATTTCTCGAATTACCGCACTCTTTACGATTGTCCATTTTTTCATAAATTAACTTTTTACCTAAGTCTTTTTTTAAAAATTCTTTTGCACTAAAGTTATTCTCCTGGTCCTATAACGGAAATAACTTTTTAGTTTTTCGTCGTAGCTTGCTTGGTTTGTGAGTTATTGATGCTTGAAGTCGTGATCTTTTGACCATCGTATCTTTCGTATATAAAATCCCCCCCCATTATTATTTTTCAACTCTGCTCTGTTATTTTACATACATATACATTTCTTATATATAACCTATTACTTTTTTATCCCCTTTAAACTTTAATTTAACCGCTTTTGGGCTTTAATTTTTTAGTTTTTGTTATTATTATTTCTCCCCCATTTTAACTTTAATTCTTTTTCTGACCACATATTATTATTCCCTACTGTCTTATCATTTTCTATTATTAGGTTTATTTAGTTTATTCCCCTTTCACCTAAAAATCTCAAAAAACTCTCCAAGAATGACTTTTCAAGTCCTTTTCCCCCTTATTATTATTTGATTTTTATTGTTGATTATTATTATGTCCCCTACGGTTTATGACTCTATTGCTTTTGATTTTTAATTTTCCTCTTTTTGCAAATTTTAGGTTTTTTAGCCCATCTTATTTCCTTAATAACATTTTTGTTTTAAGTTCAATTACATTTATTTTTTGATATTATTAATCGGCTGCTTCTACTGTATCATTATTTAGTTTCATATTTTACTTTTTTAATAAAATTGGAATCACTACAAGCTGTTCCATCAAGCTCAGACATGCCAGATTTTGGCTTGCCACACGTGACGTCATCGCCTTTACAGCATTCCAACTTTACGATGTTTTAGCGCGGCAATTTAAATGGTTTGAATTAGCCTTGAGACGACTGACTTTTCCAAGCCGTCTCAAAATCCTCCCTTTTTAAGCACAAATTTTCGTTTATAAAACATGTTACATTTTTATCTCAAAACTAAAATTATTTAGTTTAAACACTATTTCGCTCAATCCTACTAATATTACATTTTATTACCTAATTCAAATCATCCCTAACTACTATAAATCATAACTTATTCTATTCAAAATTCATCATTTCATATTACGTATTATAACCAATTAAATTATTTATTCCTTATTTTCCATTTATTCAACTTATCTTAAAACTATTAAAATTCCTTTATTATTTAATTATCCCTTATCTCTATACATCTTATCCTAAATATTTATTATTTTCATTTCAATTTTTATTCTAACATAGTATACACAAATTTATTCATTTTCAAAAATCATCTTACTACTTACTACAAATACTTTTTCTTTAATCATTCTACAATAAAACAGTTAATACTTGTCCTTAATTTTTTGGTATTACAGTTGCTTTGCTGAAAGTCCCTGTATCACTGTAAAGAAACATTTTAAAACACACACAAACACATACACATTTATATCTATAGGAATAATTCGCATTTTTCCCACAAATAACCCTGTTTCTGCTTTGGTAATGCTAAAACTATCTATACTTACTCAACTAGTAACTACTATTGTACTTTTATAAAATATATAAGATAATATAATTACTGAAATCACAAATAAATAATCAATCTCAATAATTGTAGTAATAACATTATATTTTCACTAATACAAAGTTTCAATTCGAACAACAAAAAACATGTGACTTATTAATACAAACAGCTGATTGATTCTTTCAGCTGATAGAATCATTAATCAGATATAACAATCTTCCCCAAGATAAGGTTTACAGATCCAATCTTTCTGGTTTCTTGATAGTTTTTGATGATCTACGTGGAACCAAGGGCATCTTAGTCTCACTTTGGTTTGGTGTAGATTTTCTTACTGGTGTAGTAATGACAGTGTCGGGTGGTATAATTTGTGCATCTTCCGGGTTGTTGATTTTTGTAGTTTCTGTCTCCCTTAAACTTCCTTGAAGTGTTTTTGGACTACTTTCATGAATGTTAGGATACACAAAAGGGGTGCTGCAATTCCTTCTGGATTTTTTTATTTTTTTTTTTTTTATTATTGTTGGAAGTCACTAGGCACTTCAGCCATTTTCCTTCTGGATTAACTAAGGTTGGTCTTATTTGATCAAAATGACGTCTGAGAGTTTTCCCTCCAACACTAACATCATAGTTGCAAGTACCAATTCTTGAAATTACAGTTCCAAATAACCACTTTTCATTTTTGTCTACATAGTTTCGTATTTGAACGTTATCTCCTGCCTCAAATTGTCTCAATTTGCCATGCGGTTCATCCTGTAAAATTTAAAATTGGTTGGCTCTTAATGAGATCTATACGAGTGTTGATGTTACGTTTTAACATCAGCTCGGAAGGGCTTCTTCCAGTTGTTATATTGATGACTCTTCTATTTTGAATAAAAAACCTGCACAGGTTTGTGTGAATAGCTCCTGGCTCTTCAGTTAAGGCCTTCAGTTTCTGCTTAGCTGTTTTAATGTAACGTTCTGCTTGTCCATTGGAAGATGGATGATACACAGCCGTTTTCTTATGTAGAATTCCATTGCTTAGAGCAAACTGTCTGAATTCATTTGAAATGAATGCAGAACCATTGTCGGTTACTATAACACAGGGAATGCCAAATCTTGCAAATATCTCTCTTAGAGCTCGAATCGTTGCATCACTAGTTATACTTGACATCTCCTGAGTTTCCAGCCACTTACTGTATGAGTCTACCACTATCAGGAAGTAACATCCTTTAAATGGCCCAGCATGGTCAATATGTATCCGCTCCCAGGGAAATCTAGTTTTCTCCCAAGGCTAAAAAATTTGGAGGGGTTATTTTTGTTTAAAGCACATGGTTTGTATGAATTTACATACTGTTCTATATCAGAGTTGATTGAAGGCCACCAGCAATATTGCCTTACTAGCTCCTTCATTTTAGTTATGTCTGTGTGAGCGGTATGCAATTCTTCAAGTATTGGTTTCCTTAATGAACTGGGAATAACGACACGTATACCTCTAAATATACAGCCATTATTGAGTTAGTGTTATAAGTATAAGTGTTAGTTCACTTTCAAGACCCTTGAAATATTCGGGTTTGTCAACATATGTGTTAGTTTGTAAAGCATTATAAACTAAACTCAATTCTCTATCTAAGGAAGTAGCTTTCTTAATTTGATCAGCAGTCACTGGTAAACAATTCATTTGTACCTGTAAAATAACTTTATCAGACAATGAGTCTTCAAATGAGGCTTCTTGATTGTCACTAACTGGAAACCTAGAAAGATAGTCCACATTCTGATGGTCACAAGCCTTTCGATATTGAATGGTGTAATCAAATCCTGACAGATACATACCATAATGTACCATTCGAGTGGCAGTGAGAGGAGGTAGGGTTTTTGAAGGATGAAAAACAGATGAAAGAGGTTTATTGTCTGTAATGAGGGTAAAATGACGTCCGTAGCAGTAATGGAAAAACTTGAAAACCCCCCAATATATAGCAGTGGCTTCCTTGATTATATGACTATAATTACACTCGGCTTTACTCAATGTCCTGGATGCAAATGCAATTGGTCTCTCTGGATCATCTGGCATTCAATGGGAGAGAATGGCCGACAAACCATTATAAAAATACAATAAAATATATAAGATAATATAATTACTGAAATCACAAATAAATAATCAATCTCAATTGTAGTAATAACATTATATTTTCACTAATACAAAGTTTCAATTTGAACAACAAAAAACGTGTGACTTATTAATACAAACATCTGATTGATTCTTCAACTGATTGAATCATTAAGTTAATCAGATATAACAATCTTTCCCAAGATAAGGTTTACAGATCTAATCTTTCTGGTTTCTTGATGATCTACGAGGAACACTTGAAGACCCCCCCAATATATAGCAGTGGCTTCCTTGATTATATGACTATAATTACACTCGGCTTTACTCAATGTCCTGGATGCAAATGTAATTGGTCTCTCTGAAGCATCTGGCATTCGATGGGAGAGAATGGCCGATAAACCATGTGGTGAAGCGTCAGTGGCAAGCAAAAGTGGCAAATCTGATGAAAACGGAACTAATACTGTATCAGCAACCATTTCTTTTTTATCATATTAAAGGTATCTTCACAACTTTTTGTCCAGTTAAAATATTTATTTTTCTTCAAAAGGTCATACAACGGATGAAGTTTATTAGCCAAATCCTTAATAAACTTACCATAATAGTTGACAATTCCGAGAAATTGCTTCAACTCTGTAGCGTTAGTGGGCTTAGGAGACTTTAAAATAGCTTCAACCTTCTCAGGAGTTTTGTGTAAACCTTTTTCGTCAATTATGTGCCCTAGGTAAGTGACAGATTTTCGGAAAAACTTGCATTTTGCCTTGTTTAAATGGAGATCATTCTCTTTTAGCCGCTCAAGAATTTGAACGGTTTCGAATCTTAGCTTCTTCCAGTGTTCTTCCTTGAATAATTATATCGTCGAAGAAAACAGCCACACCATCTAAACCTATGACTCAACCATATTTCGAGATTAACTGGAATCGCCATTTGCTTTTCAGTATAAAAACAAAAAAAAAAAAAAAAAAAAAAAAAAAAAGTGTAGATCCAACCAAGGCCTTCGGGATTGCCACTTCCGTACTCACTCAAAAGTGAACTCCAACAAAGGGTGAAAGGAATTAAATTGGTTTTTGTTACTTACCTATATCTCTCCCGCCATAGTTGATTTGCAATCCTCTTGCATTTGTCCTTAAATGAACTTCAACGGTGTTACCTGCAAAAAGAGTTCCATAATTAGTTAGTTATAGCATATGAATGAATTTTAGCAAAACAAGGAGCTGTTTCATATTTTGTTTATTGCTTAATTGCGGCCAAATTCTTCTACCAATCATTATGCAATTATTTGCACCTAGACTGAATGGATGTATCTATCGTTAAGAGTATGCTTAAAAATTATTCCTACTCGAATCATTTATGCGTAGGAATAAAGCTTTGACAAATACAGCTCATTTCGTAGTATTAAATATATGGTATGAATTTGAGATACTAGGTTCCATAACTCAGTACAGAGGGCCACAGCTACTGGGCGGATAGCGAATTTTTTTCACATATGATGGACAGCTGTGAATAAGGCTTGACCAAATAAGCAGTCACAGACCGAAGCGGCAGTATTGCCAGGGTGTAGATGGGATGGCAGGATCAAACAAAATAAAATTCTACAATAACTAGTTAAAATTTCCATTACATGTCCGCCACTATTTTATCAATCCCTAGGTAGGGATAATTTTGCTTAAGTTTTTAACAATAATTTAAAGAAAGTATATTAATAAAAAATGGTTAATTACATTTTTATTGACTGAACTTGCGTATAAATCACACAAAAAACCAAATGTAATGTAAACTATCTTGTAATAATTACTGTAGTGGCCAAGGGTGTCTGGATGGTAAGCAATAACATAAAGAAGTACATTGGTTTAGAACTAGAAACAACTAGAGATAAGATATGCTACTTAAAACAAGCAATTTTCTAGCAGCAGACAATATTGATAAATAGTGGGACAGGAAAAAGAATCTAACCTAATAACGATACTGTGACATAGTAAGTGCTGGCATTAATAGGCATTGCCCTGTGCTTTCTTGCACTGATGAAGACGGAACATCAAGGACTAGGAGAAGAAAACTCTTAATATAAAACCATGTGGAACCGGACATTGTAATATGTAGTGAAGGGAAGGATGCTCCGATAAAAACCAATTAAGATGATGTATTAATGAGCAATGGACTTTCAGGTTGGACCTGAAAAATACACCCCATTCGGATTCTGGTTGACCAATTATTCAGACTCTGAAGGAGCTTAGTGATATTCAAAAAGGAAAAGAAAATCAAAAATTGTTCAGGAGGAACGTGTTGGTAAAGAAGACACCACCGAGCAACTCAGGCCTGAAGAAGTTTGAACGAGTGGTGACATCTGGGGAGGAGACTTTGACTATTTCACCAGACGAGACAAGTTCCAAAATGAAACTAAGCAATGGAGACAGATTATTGACTGACAATGGTGAAGAGATCAATGTTTGTCACAGTAAACTTAAAACTTTTGGTTCAAGGAATAGGAAGCTCACAAGAGAAAAAATTTAATGAAGGGAATGTGAAACCATCCAGCTGAATGGAGAAAAGTGCAAGTCTAGAAGAAGAAAAAAAGAGCACCAAAACATTAGGAGCTGCAACTGTAGGAGAGGGAGGAATGTCCGGGAAGAGGAATTTCTCAGATTGTAACTCATCTGCAGAGAAAGAGAAGAATAAGCCAACAGCCAAGTGGCAAGGACAGAAGGTGTGGAGGTTAATCCCATCTTCAGAGACATGCTGCTAGCCATGAGATGGCAATCGTTCCCAAAGCCTATCCAGAGGTTGCTGATGGACGAACATTCAAATCCCCTTGAGAAGTCTCTGAAAAGTAAGATGTGTCTGGTGCAGGACAGCATACAGCTTCCATTTTAGAGGACTTGTAGGGGAAAGCACTGATCATCTCATGTGGCAACATTGATACGAACAAGTAG
The DNA here is from genome assembly GCA_963513935.1 of Aphrophora alni. NCBI lineage: Eukaryota > Metazoa > Arthropoda > Insecta > Hemiptera > Aphrophoridae > Aphrophora > Aphrophora alni. The sequence goes on from OY740779.1 coordinate 20,095,996, forward strand.
TTAATTCAGATTCCCTCATCTAAACCAAAAGCTGGAGGTGAGGGAAGAACAGCAGTGAGAGTGGGGGAGTATAAAGACCTACTATTGACCACCAAAGTTCCCCTGAGGACCCCTAAAGCCAAAAGGGTCAATATGATCAGTGCTCAAAATCAAGGGCTAGTTGTGAGTGACTGAAGGATGTAACTAGCAAGAGGGAGGTTGAAGGTCAGACCCTTGTTCTTATCATAGACAATTTTTTGGTACACATACGACATATCACAGACACAATGGATAAAGGAAGGATCCTTCAGATTAAACTTGCAACTCTGTTATGTTGTAAAGTTCTCATTGCATGAGGAGACTATAGAAATAGCTGTAACACAAGGGTGTCCACAGGGAATACAATCCCCTTTATTATGGAACCTAGTGGTTGACAACCTTCTCCAAAATCCCAACAACATTGGTGTGTGTCCTCAAGGCTATGTCAATGATGTGATACTTGGCGAGTTTACATCAACTGTCATGGAATTTCTTGGATTAGCAGTATGGACAGTTGAAATTTTAGCGCAAGATGGGTGGGTTGTCAGTTACAGGGACAAGTGATCACTAATGCAATGTAGATGCTTGATTGGTGGGACATAGGGTTTAAGGCCGAAGTTGATGTTGCTTTTATACTGCTGTAGTAAGACCTGCCATGGTGTGTGGTGCCATTGTGTGGTGACCCAAATTAGAAGTTCAGATATCGGCTATAAGGCTGGCAGGAATTCAGACTTAACCGTCTTGCAGTAACAGGAGCTATTTAAATTTGGAGCATCTTTGAACTGTTCTCTTAATAATCTTTCAAAAGACCTGTTTTTTTAAGAGAGAAGCTAGGAAGAGGCATATTGTTTCCAATGTGAAGCATAGTAGAAGTGGTCTCATGGTAAGTTGGGACACTCCAGAATCTTAATGACGGTCATAGGAAACCATATATTGGACATGATCTCTGACCATATGAAAATATACTACTCTTTCCCAAATCATTTGTAGTGGTGATACTAGAATGTGAGGAATGGACTGAGTGAAGTAGCTCTAAATGTGAGCTTTAGTGGTTTACAGATGGCTCAAAACTAGAAGGTGGAGTGGGCGCTGGAATCTATGGAGATGAATTTATACAGACAATTTTGCTGTGCATGGGAGCTACCCCACAATGTTTCAGTTGTAAATTACAGCTTTAATGGAATATGCCTCCAGAAAATTTGAAACTTGGGCAACATTATGCCTAGAGGGATAAGGAAATCTGGATCTACAAGCGACAATCAGGCAGTCTTGAAAGTGCTGAATTCGAAGAAATTTAAGTCAAAGTTAATTTGGGAATGTTTCAAGACCCTTTCACTGCTAGGTAGACACAACAATGATACTTTGGTGATCCCAGGACATGCTGGGATCAGTGGGATTGAGAGGACTGATATAATGGTTGTAATAGAGCATCAGCAGCCAAGTTCAGAGGATCACAGGAACCATTCTGTGGGATCTGGAGAAAAGGACTATGTAGAGGCCATCAATACATGGACTCAGAAAGAGTATGTGAGGAGCTGAAGGGATATCTTGAAATAGAGAATGAGCAACTTTTTGCTTCCTCTACAAAAATTCCATCGGATCTTATAGCATCACATCTGACTCGACTGAATATCTACAGCTGTAAAGTAGCCTACACTTTTTGCTCTGAAACTGACCATCTACTAACCTGTCCTGGACTTAACCATACACTCGGTGGCAAGAAGAGAATTTGGCTTTAAATTGGGTTGACAAAACAAGATGGAGTAACTTTCCACAAATGCCATGTAACAACAACATGAACTAGATAGTAACTAAATAAAAATGTATTTGTACTGTTTTCAAAAACTTTATAGCAGTGAGTTTCCACCTGACCAAAACATATACTGTTATTTTTCATTTATATAAATTAAAACCTTTTCGAGATAGAAAAATATTAAATGAATTATTGATTATAACAGAAACACTGTTTTGTTCCCAGTAATTTTCTCTATATGACTTTCGTGTCACATAGGTCTACACTATAATGCAATGAATTGGAGTAACATATAAACTTCCAATAAGAAACAAGGTTTACTGTTCACAGAATATCAATTTTAACAATATCTATATATTGTAAGCTATTGGAAAAATCATTACACTTATAAAGGTGCATTAAAGTAAGATTACATGTCCAACTCAGTCATTTCCGGCAAAGCTTTAAAAAATCAGTTTCACACAATGTGGCCTAAGAAATTTCAATGTAAAGAATACCATAAAATCATCAATATTGCTGGAATAAAAACCTTAAGTCATCAAAAATAAATCACTCACATGACCATTGTAACTAATTGTAATTAAGAAATCTTAAAATTGAAAACTAAGAGAGGAAAGAAGGCATGGAGGGAAAATGAGGTGCTGATAGATTCTAGCCCAGATAACAAAACTAAACATTAGAATAAAAATAATAGAAATCTAAATTTAATTAATATAAAAATAACATAAGACTACCAGGTATAAATTGAATAAAATGAAAAGCTTAAAAATAAAACAAGTATCTAAAAATTAATCTTATAAGTTTGTGAAAATAATAAATATATATATATGGGCAATTCCATTGTAACGGGTGTTACGTTTGCACACCTTTAAGTTGCATTTTGTTACCTTTATTGTAATTAAAAATATAGTTAAACTGCACCAAAATAAAGAGCAGAGTTCCCAGAACATTGTAGTAACATTTATTTTTTAAGAAAAATCTTACTAAGTTCTCAGTCACTGCAAAAGAGGGTGTAACGGGTGTTACCAATTTGAGCCTGCTAACATTTACAACTCACTTTAACTGAAAAACTCTGTGAATTTAACATTAGGAACTAAATAAAAACCATATAGTGCCAAAATTGACATATTCTTAAACTTATTCCATGCTTAGACTACTATTTATCCTATTTAATTAAAGAAAAATATAGATTTTTTACCGTAACGGGTGTTACATGAAAATGTAACGGGTGTTACGCATGCAAACTACTTAGCAATTCTTCCCAAAAAGAGCTCTTATCTGTTGTTGTTTTTATAAATGTAATAAACATAAGTTTTAATCTATTAATATGCTGTATTGTTTCCTAGGATAAACCTTTTCTTCATGGAATAAACCTTTTTTTCTAATTGAAACTTAGGCTAACTACTTAAAACCTTCGCTTAACTGAAAAATATTCTAAAGTTTCAAAACTGGATCCAGATATCATTGGTTATTAGGGCAATTAATAAATCAGAGTCCTGACTAAGATATGTTCAATGGTCTAGGCTTACATCTAAGGCATCTCCATTCATATATTCTATCACAAATAATTATCTTTTAGTGATTCTACACTGACCATTCGTAACATACAGGGTGGTTTAAGGTTTACAAGTGTAAACCTTAAACCACCCTGTATGTTTGAGTAGGAATTTTATATAAATTGATTAGGCATGAAAGAATGTACACTAAGAGTGCTTATAAATTACCATTTAAGACATTTTATTTAAACTTAGAATTTCTTTATTTAGACATTATTTAAAACATCTCAATAAAGTGACTGCTATGTGGGGAAAAAATATCATGGATTAAATGCTAAAAGAGTAAAAACTGTTTAAAATATAACACTAATAATGTAGGCCTACTCAAACATCAGTCATTTCTCCACAACACCAACAGCTGATTGAAACTGGTAGTACAATCTGTTTCCTTGTGGCTTCACATCTGGATCAGGCAGTTTGCAGACTAGTTGTTCCAGCTTCACAAAAGCGACATCGTCATCATCAGCTTTGAATACATTTTTCTTCTGGCTGAGACTCCTCAGAAACATAACCTTCACATCTCCTTCTTCATCCAACTCATTTTGGCAGACTGCTATGTACTTATATTCAATTGAGGACGGTGCACCTTTTTTCACATCACTGGCAACTTTTACAAGAAAAAATGAACCTGACTTCACATCCAACTTTTCAATTTTTGTAGGCCTGCCTTTAATCTGTGAAGGTAGAGGGGCACTTAAAACTTCATCAGGATCAGAGTCCTCTGAGGAAGAATAGACATCATGGAACTTCAACCTCTTGCGTACATTTAACGGTGTTTCATCCTGAGGAAAGGTAGGAATAACTTTTCCAATACATTCAACTAAATTTATAACGTTGAAGTGATATTTGCAAATACAAACATCATGAGGGGTATCTCCCACTCTGATGATGTATGGAGGGCGGAGAGAAAAAAAGGTAGATTTGCCTATATTTATATCGGGATGGCTTTTCTTGAATTCTTGGTAAGCCTCTCCGATTGTCATAACCATATACCTCTTTTGATACTTAATTTTACCTTCACCCTTTTTTCTCACTATTACACAATCTTTAATGCCAGGAGTTTGTCGGCTTATGTCATCTTGGCAAAAGAATTCAATGACTGTATTCTTCACCTCGTCTGTAATTTGTGTAGAAGGCTTTTTGCGAGGTGAAATTTGGACGAAAACTTCAGGTCCAATGATATCTTGCACTAGTTTCTTTAAAACTGCAGTCTTTTTATGTGGGCTTTCAGGTAAAGTTCTTTTTGTTCGATTTACGGCCTTGCCAAAAGACTGAACACATTTATAAGAACCAATTGGAGACTCAGGAGGTTCAACATTACCTTCTGCTGCCATTTGTTTTTTCAGTCTGAAAGCTCTTACTCTATCTCTCACCCTTTTTCTATTTTCCACCATCTCATAAAGTGAATTTTTCATGATTTTCTTATGTTCTGCTCGACGAATCTTGTCACGGCTGCGTTCTTTTTCGAGATGCTTCTGCCATTTATCAGGATCATTTTTCATTTTCTCTCGGGATTTCTTCATTCTTTCTTTAACTGGAGCCATGTCCTGAAAAAAATAAATAAAGTTTAGTCCCATATTAATTGTATTTAATACAAACGTTTACATTTTTTTTAGGGCCTATAGGTATGAATTAAAGGAATCAGGTTTATAGGCCTAACAAATATTTTCATGATAATAATCGTACTACTCAACATCATAATCACATCTAAACAGTGGATAGGCTAGATATATATAGGCCTAAAATTGAGAGCAGCTGTTTATTTTAATTCATAAGCCTAATGAAAAGGTTTTTTTTCATGAACATACCATGGTGATATTGTTTAAAGTAGGCCTAATGAGAATTGTAATAAAGAAAATTGCACGCTATTGTTCATGATGTCAGAAAATAACACTTGAGTTATTATAATTAGGTTAAATATGTGTTTATTGACAAAATTTACGCACAGGGAATAAGCATTTGGTTAGTATACAAAGTTTTCACATTGAAAAACCAATTAAATAAGATAGCATAGAACTGAACAAAGAGATTATAAAGTGTAACACCCGTTACAAAAAACCAATGTAACACCCGTTACGCATAAAAGCAATAAAAATATACAACTTAAACAAAACAATTTTAGGTCATGATAGAGGTAATGGACATAACCTCACTTTCACAAAAGTGTTTTAACAAAGAAAATTTATTTTAGCCAAAAACTAAACTTTTATTAGTTTTGTGTAACGGGTGTTACACCTTGTGGGCTATTTTAGAAACAACAATAACTAATTGATAAATTAATCTTACCTTAGAAGTTTTATAGTACAGTTATAGATAAACTGTAGTACTTGCTCCCTCCAAAAGACAGGTGACTGCAATGGCTGCTAAGTGAATGTTTGCAGGGTGCCAACTTCAGCATGAAAACTGAATTTCCCCAACTGTCAAACTCATGTTCATTACGTCAAACAAAAACATTAAAAAAATTATTTTTTCAATTTATACATTTTGGAATGATAAAATTTGGTATTTTAACTGCACATGCATATAGGCCTAGTCAAAAATTGGAAAATATTTTTTTGAAAAAAATTCATACAGGCTCATTTGGCATGGAATTGCCCATATATATATATATATGCCTATATGAGTTTTTTTTAATAACTGTAATTTAAAATATATATAGGTAAACGTATGGCACATTTGACGGAAACAATTAATTATTTTTTCAGAATTTGGGAATAAAGTGTTTTGAAAGAGTACTACTTCTTATTTATTATCGAAAATAGTTGGGTTGGATCTTGTGATTTTATGAGTTTATTGACAACTTTTTTTATAATTATATTTAAAACATTTAATGTACCTTCAGGTAAATCACAAATAATAAAATGAGATCTGTCTATCATTTTAAATAGTTTCAATAATGTCATAAATTTCAAATATTTATAGCAGAAAATGGATCATATTTATGTGCTGAATGAATGCATTTACATGTACAATCGGTGACATCTATCAGGAATATAATATAGGCCTATTAACAAAACAAAGTTGTGGATATCCAAGTGTTTCTTTACTTGTAAAAAAGTTTAAGTTTATAAAACAACTCAAAAACATAACGATAACAATTATTAAAGCGATAATTTTAGACCAAATAATATTGTAATTATCATCCGCCGTGGGAAGTGTTTGAACAAGATTAAGTGCCTCAGCATCACAACAGGATATTAAATATAAAAATAGTTCAATATCTGATAGATTTTGGTTTTGGTGGATTAACATAGTGTTAATCCCAAAAATGCAGACCAATCTTGAAATTTATCAGAAAAATGAAGTAAATTTAGCCAACTTTAAGTAAGTGTATTTTGAAATGATAAAAATATATCAGTTCTTGTCTCTTGATGAAAAAAAAAGTTCTTGGACACTAAAAATATCATAGGCCTAGTATTGACATCAAATTCTTCAGAAAGTTTTTCATCTATTTCGATAGGTTGAAATTCACGTTTGAAACAATTTAATAAACCCAGCCTATAAAAGAGAACAATAATCAAAAAAAATTAATTTAATTTATGTGTATTATTTGTACTTAAAATTTGTTTCCCAAATAGGTCATGTTGAACATTATCCTTCAAGAAGTCTAGCCTAGCCTAATTAATTGCAGTGACAGCACCAAGAAAAGAATAGATTATCCACATATGTTCTTATATTGTAATAAATTTCAATAGAAAAATATTATACACAGAAAATAACAAATCGAGAAACTATCCTAGCCTTTCTTTGATCTTTAAGTCCATATTAGGCCTATTTTAAGACTACACACCAATCGTAAAATATTGATAAGGTAATTTTTAATTTTCAACATGAATAAACATGAACTCTGACTCTGCATGTAAAGGACATACTGATACGTAAAGGTAGGCGAGTTTTAATTATTATACAAGGCAAACCATTATTTTTGGACTGTAAATGGTAAAACTAGGCTTACCATTTTTGCCAGAATTTGTTCACCTGTTGTGAGAAATATAATTTTCATTATCACCTAAAAGTCTAATAAATTGATGCGTCTGTCCGTCCATCTTTCTTCGTCTAGGGTCAAAAATCAAAAAGTGTATTGTCATTTGTCTCGTCTAGGTTTTTTAAACCACTCCGTCTCCCGTCTGGCGTCTGCCACATCTAGAATGTCTAGAAACGGTTAGACGATACAGACGAAGACGATAGACCGATAGACGTTAGACGGTTATTCTTCTCTAAGAGGTAGAAACGTTGAAACTTGAAATTTGATTTCTAACGTGTAACCATAGACTAAATTGGTAGAGTAAGTTTAACGATTGAGTTCAGGATTAGGATTTCTGCTACAACCTCAATATTCCCAACAAATATGGAATTTCACCAAGAATCTACTGTTGTCAATAAGTGATAAGTTATGTATATATGTTAATAAGGACTACATTTTAAACAGAACGTGAAGGTACTAATTATTAAATAATAAATGTATTATTTGTAAATAGATTATATAAATGCATTGATTTTATTTCAATAGAACCTAAACTACTATGACATTGTCACTATGAGCAGTGAACTAAGTGAGAGAAGTCTTTGACGACTTGGATAGAGAGGCATAAGGAGTAGGCTTAAATGTGAATTGAATCAGTTTTTTTTAAAAGGGCGTAAGTCATATTTTTTTCGAAATTGAGATAAATTCATTTTTTTGAAGTTCCATCATGGGGCTAATGATTTCACTTATGTTTCATTTGTGGTAATTCAATAAACACAATTGTGGAGCTTGGAACACATATTTATTATAACTTAAGTTATACACCAAAACTAGCTTAGCTATATACCAAGTAGCGTCCATTACTGACTGTCTAGATCAGAGCACATTGTCAAGATCAGCGTTGCCAAATGTCTTACAGTGTTGTCACATTTAGTACAACATCATACAATATGTTACATCTCCCTTTTTATAATAAATTTACAAAATTTTAAATTACACTACAAACTAATAACAATGTGGCTTATTCACGAATATAACTTAACGGCAAAACTAAAGAACAATATTGCTTACTCAGCACAAACATAATCATTAATTTACACAACTTAAACAGTAAAACTAAAGAACAATATTGCTTACTCAGCACAAACATAATCATTAAATTTACAAGGCCGGTGTATAACCCTACCATACCTTGTTTTCTTAGGAAGTTGGTCATCGTTAAACTTTGGCCTATCATTCTTACTGGGACTCTGTACTCTAGTATTAGTTATATGATTTTCTAGATCTAGATTTAAATCTCTAGAAATAAAGTCAGCTTTGTTTAATGATTTTTTCAAAAAATAAGAATTCCTTCTAAAAATGTTATTATCTTGATCTCTTACAATATAAGATCTAGGTGCCTCATGTTTAGCAATGATCTCTCCCGGAACCCAATGTTTATCTTTTCTTACAGTAACATAATCATTTATTTTAAATTCTTCTCTATGTTTGGCATTTTTATTATAATACCTACTACCTTTGTCTTGTTTTCTTTTTAACATTTTTTTAACTCCATGATTTAATTTTGGTTTTAGTAATGACTTAGACAATGGAACACTTGATCTAATTAGCCTATTAAATAACAACTCACTTGGTGACAAATTAAGTCCAATAAGAGGAGTAGCTCTGTATTCTAGCATATAATCATTAATATCACCCTCACATTCGTCACATTTTTTAAGCATGGTTTTACAAATACCAACAGCTTTTTCTGCTAATCCGTTTGATTTCGGATAATTTGGACTAGATGTTATAACGTTAAAACACCAATCTTTAGCAAAATTTTTAAATTCTATTGAATTAAATGGAACATTGTCTGATACTAATTTATTAGGTATTCCATGAATACTGAATATCTGTTTTAATGCTTTAATTACACAATTTGCAGTTTTATTTTGTAATTTTCTAAGTTCAATCCAATTACTATAGTAATCAAGTAAAACTAGATAATCTATCCTTGCAAAATGCATAATATCAATACCTACATTTTGAAATGGCAATTCTGGTATTTCATGAGGGATAAGAATTTCTTTGGTATTTGCTCTTGCAAATTTCTCACAAACTTTACATTTAGAAATAAATTCCTCTATATCTCTTGAAACACCAGGCCAATAAATGACTTTACGAGCTCTTGCCTTAGTTTTTTCTATTCCAAAATGAGCTTTATGTAACTTAGATAATATTTTAGACCTTAGAATTAATGGTACAACAATTTTATGCCCAAGAAACACAAGATTTTCCTTATAATACAAATCATTTCTTAGTTTCCAATAAGGTTTAACAGAAGGATTTAACATAGATTTTTGAGTAACCCAATTTTCTTTTATCTGATAAATAAGAGACTGTAATGTTTCATCTTTAAAAGTCTCTTTTTTGAGTTCATATAAAAAATCATTAGAAACTGGCAAATCCAGACCTAATGTATGTACAACTTCTAACATTGATGGATCATCTTTAACTTTATCTTCAATATAAGATCTAGATAACAAATCAGATATATACATTTCCTTTCCTGGTAAATATTCAATACAGAAATCATACTTTAAGAGTTTAAGTTTCATACGTTGTAATCTTGATGTTACCTTACTAATATCTTTTTCCTTTATGGCTATCAACGGTTTGTGATCACTAACTACTTTAACCTTACGACCATAAACATATTGATGGAATTTTTGAAAACCGAAACAAATAGCAAGCATTTCTTTTTCTATCTGAGCATATCTGGTCTCGCTATCAGTTAAACTTCTTGAACAGAAACTAATTGGTCTGCCTTCTTGTAAAAGACACCCACCTAAACCTGACTGACTTGCATCAGTTTGTATTACTATTTCTTTATTTGGGTCAAAAATGCCCAAAGTTGGAAGATTACTTATTACTTGCTTAAGTTTAAAAAAAGAATTATCATGATCTTTAGACCATACAAACTCATTATCCTTTTTAATTAAGTCCCTCAATAACGCCAATTGTTCTGACAGGTTAGGTATAAATTTTATTAGGTAGTTTACCATTCCTAAAATTCTCAGTAATTCTTTCTTATTATTTGGTGGTTTTAATTCTAATATTGCTTTAACTTGATTTGGGTCAGCTTTGATGCCATTACTAGATATTACTTGACCTACATATTTAACTTCATTTACTTTATACTGTAATTTATCTGAATTAAATTTTACATTGTACTCTCTAGCTCTATCCAAGAACTTCTTCATTAATATGTCATGTTCTTGTTCATCTTTACCTGCTATTATACAATCATCAAAATATATACCTATTCCTAAATCTGAGAAAATTTTTTCATTCATTTTTTGAAACACTTCAGGACTAGTTTTAAGTCCGAAGGGCAATCTTTTAAAACGGTACTTCCCAAATGGAGTAATAAAAGTGCAAAGTTTACTACTTTTCTCATCTAATTCAATTTGAAAAAAACCTTCTTTCATGTCAACAACACTAAACACTTTCTTACCCCTAGCTTTTGAGGCTAATTCCTCAACTGTAGGAATTGGATATTGTTCTGTACACAGATATTTATTTAAATGACATGGGTCTAGACAAACTCTTAATTTTTTATTACTCTTTTCAACAATAACAATATTACTTATCCACTCAGTTGGTTCGTCTACCTTAGCAATAATATCATTATCTTCCATTGTTTTTAACTCCTCTTTTAACCTATCTTTTATTGAATCTGGCACCCTTCTATTAGAACATGCAACTGGTACTGCATTTTTACTTAGAACTAGTTTATATTTAAAAGGAATTTTACCAGTGCCCGTGAATAGATCCCTATTTTTAAAAACAAATTCCTTGTCATTTTGGTAAGTACTTAACAAATCAACTCGTTTAATGAGATTCAAATGTTTACAAGTATTAAGACCTAGGATGGGTTTACTTTTAGAATCTACCACAAAGAATTTTATTTTAAATATTTTGTCCTTAACAACACAATTAAGAACAACATAGCCTAAAATTTTGATTCTGTTATTATCATAAGAGATTATAGATTTTTCTGTTTTATACAAAGTGTTTTGATTATTAATTTTATTGAAATGAGTAAGTGGCAAAACATTGCATTCAGCACCTGAATCCATTTTAAAGAGTATTTCATGATTATTAATCATAACAGACTGAACCCATTCTTTTACATTTGTAGGCTCTGCATTTATGCCTATCTTTTGTAACCTGATTCCATCCAAAACAAAATCATCATCTGTGTTTAATTCGTGTACTTGCTTTGGTTTATTTCTATAGTTATTATTTCTAGGTATAGGCCTATTCATATTTCTATTTTTATTCTTACAACCTACCACGCAATGGTTTAACCCATTACAATAATTACATGTTTTACCATAGGCAGGACACTTGCCTCTTGAATGTTTAGTACCACACTTAAAACACTGGTATACATCATTTTTGCATACACTTTTCTTTTTAGCACTTAGACTTTTCACTTTACTTGAACTCACAACACTATTAACATTCAAAACTTCCTTAATGCCTTTTGTTTGAACTCTGCTAGCTTCAGCTGCTCGACACTGTACTTCTGCTGTTGTTAGTGTTAGATCAGAGATGCGAAGTAGTCTTTCTGTTAGTGTGGAATCCCTTATACCAACTACTATTCTATCACGAACTAGCGATTCTTCTTGTTCCCCAAAGTTACAGATTCTTGCAAGTAGTTTCAAGTCAGTTACAAAATGGTCGAAATCTTCATTTTCTTCCTGCTTTCTTGAAAAAAATTTGTATCTGTCATAAGTTTCATTTTTATAAGGTTCACAATAGTTTTCAAATGTCTCCACTACTTTACTATAATTTTCCTTGTCCTTTTCCCCAAGGTTAAACGTGTTAAAGATATTTATAGCTTCTTCACCGGCAATATTAAGAAATATCGCAACTTTTATATTATCAGGTTTATTATTCAGACCTGACGCTAACATGTATATATCAAAAGATTGAAGAAACTTCTTGTAATTGTCTCTTACGTTGTGATCAAACACTATGGCTTTAGGAGGTTTAAAATTTCCAGACGCCATTGTATTACAAAAAGCTCGTGGTTTTTATAACCTTTACTTTTCTTACAGTCAAATTTGTTTTGAATTATTATTACTGATCACACCCATAATTTGACACACACACCTGACACCATGTTTCATTTGTGGTAATTCAATAAACACAATTGTGGAGCTTGGAACACATATTTATTATAACTTAAGTTATACACCAAAACTAGCTTAGCTATATACCAAGTAGCGTCCATTACTGACTGTCTAGATCAGAACACATTGTCAAGATCAGCGTTGCCAAATGTCTTACAGTGTTGTCACATTTAGTACAACATCATACAATATGTTACAACTTAAAAAGGCGTTTCTAATACTGCTATTTGAGGCATTATAAAGACATTCAAAATATTGTTTTCATTTGAAAGGGCGTATGTCATTTAGATTATTTTTTAAATGGGCGTATGTCAGTAGAAAACACAAGGAACAGCTGTTTGACCAGATGACTTACGCCCATTTAAAAGAAATCTTTCAGCAAATACAACTCATCACATGTTGGCAATAGTGTTTTTAGTTAAATTCAGTTGCATTGCATTGCATAACAGCATAACCTCAATTCAATCTATCGTTGCAGTGATGTTTTAAAGTGAATTTAGTGAGTTAAGTTTTTAATTATGGATGAAGTTGTTGTTGGAAGCCCTCGGAAAAGAAAGGGAAAGAATCCAAGTTCTTATAAAGTAAATCAAATAAAGCAATCCCGCTTAAAGGGACAAGCCTATGTGAATCACTGTGGAAGAGAAGTTTCAGCTAAACAACCAGAATTTCATTGCAGGTAAGATTGTTCAATTGATTAAAAATAGAAATAAAATTTAATATATGCTTACGGGATCTATATTGTCAAATATAAATGTATAAACTTTTGAAAAATATGAAGATATCATTGATAAATTCCATATTCTCCACACTTTCTAACCTTACATTTAGCCTAGCTGCTACATCAATCTGTATAAGCTATGCTATAATATTGTTCTGTGTGTAAAGTAGGCCTAGGCCTACTTTAGTTGCTGGCTGGTGAGTTTTGTTTCTTTTGTTGAAATTTGAATTACAATAAATGTATCACTGGTTTCGGACACGGCTTATGTATTTGTTGTTGTTGTAGATGTTTGAACAAATGTTTGGAAAAAATTGGAAATGACAATTCTCTGGATATCTTCACGAAGTTTTACAATATGCCGTCCAAGAATGAACAGGATTTGTATCTTCAGGGATTAATTGATGCTATTGATGTCAAACAAAGACGCCCAAGTAAGAAAGAAGATGTTCTGCCTAGGGGAATGAAAAGCGCATCATTTTCTTACCATGCAATTGTAGGAGCATCTAGAAAAGAGGTATGTTTCCGTGCTTTTTTGTCAGTGTTTGCTGTGAGTGAAAAAAGAATTAGAAGAATTCGTCATTTAAAACTCTTAGGACGCACTCCCGAGGACAAAAGGGGGAAATCTATCAGTAATACTCTGTCCCCTGAAATACATTATGCTGTTAGCAAACTTATTAAATCTTTCCCTTTGAAAGAGTCCCACTACAGTGGAAAGAAAACATACTATTTAAGTGCTGAACTCACATTGAAGGGCATGTGGAAACTTTTTAGAGCAGAAAACCCACAAATGAAAGTTAGCCTAGTTACTTATTGGAGAATTTTTAGAGAAAATTTTAATTATAGATTTGGGCGTCCTCAGGTCGATGTATGCTGCCTTTGTGAGGAATTAAAACTTAAAATAAGAAGTCCTCATCTTAATGAGGTTGCTAAAAGAACAGCAGTTGCAGAGTTGCTAATACACAAAAAAAGAAGCAACAAATTCTATTCTGCTCTGCAACATGAAAAATCAGAGGATGGCCTAAAAGAGAAACATGTACTATCACTAGCCTTTGACTATATGAAAACCATGAGTCTACCCAAAGTTCCTGTGCAGGAACTTTATTATCTAAGACAGCTGTCTGTTAATGTATTTGGTGTACATAATATTAAAAATAACACATCAAACATTTTCCTTTATCACGAGGGGATAGGAAAAAAAGGCCCGAACGAAGTTTGTTCCTTTCTAAATGAGTATCTCAAAACAGTCCCTGATAAATTTACTGAATTAAGGTTATTTTGTGACAATTGTTCAGGACAAAATAAAAATCAGGCCTTATCAAGGTTTTGTTTGTATTTGACAGACTCTGGGCGGTTCAATAAAGTGGTACAGTATTTCCCCCTCCGCGGGCATAGTTTTATGCCTTGCGACCGGGATTTTGGAACTATTTCAAAAACATTGCGATATCACGATCGTGTGTTCACTGTTAATGAAATAACAGAATTAATCATTAAGAGTTCTTCCAAACCAAATAAGTTTACTGTTCATGAAGTTCAAGCAGATGATGTGTTGGACTTCAAGAATTGGCAAAAAATATATTACAAGATGTCTTGTGTGTCAAAAGAAACAAAGGGGAAGAATGTACGCAAGAAGGATAAGGTATACTTCCAAATTAGTACCCTATTCCAATTTGAATATGACAGTAAAATGAAAGGGTACGTTAAAGCATTCCCATACATCAACGGTATTGTTTGCCACAACTTTTTCATGAGTAAGAGTAATGCTCAAGTTCATCCACCAACCGAACTTGCATGTCCAGCACAAAAATGGCCGATAAAACGCTGCAAGATTGAGGACATAAAGAAGTTGAGGGCGTACGTACCCCACGAGTTCACACATTTCTTCGAAGAAATATGTAATTGGCCCATAACGGATGCAGATGGACCTGACAGTGATTTTGAGGGAGAAATTGAGAACGAAGGCGCCTAAAATTGTTAACTTAAAAAATGTTTGACTGTTTCTGTAACATAACCTAAAAATTATGTTTTTTTAAATAAATACTAATTTTTGGAGGTTTTTCCTATTTTTTTTAATCCTTTGATTATGATTTTTTTTAAAAGGGCGATTTTTCAATATTTATTATTGCTAATAAAATGGTCATTTGTTACCATAACAACTTAATTTATTTTTTTTATCATGCAAAAATAGCAGTTTTACTATATATTACAAAAAAGTTGACTACCCTAAAAAAATTAGAGATTTTAAACAGTTTTTTGTTGCTCCTGAAAAATTTAGTATTGTTGACTTACGCCCTTTAAAAAAAAACCGATTCAATTATCAGATGACAAAAATGATTGTGGTTTATGCTGAATAGTATTTTGACCAGAAGTAAGATAGCGTCCCCTTGTTTAAATACTTAGGTTCTATTGTTAAAAGTAATGTAGGTTAAATATAGGAGATATAGAACAGCAGCTGGCAATAGAACATATTTCGCTTTAAAAAGCCTAATAAGGAATCATTTAGTCTGAACGAAAATTAATTTCATAAAACAGTGATCAATCCCATAGTAACGTATGGAAGTGTGTCATAAACCACAAGAAACAAAACGCTCCTGGCAGTGTCTTTCCCTGGAGGTTCTCGGAGCTGTAAACATGATATTTTCTTGGGAAGTCAAAATTCGAAATGAAAAAAAAAAAAAAAAAAAAAAGGGGGAAACTAAAATTACCGCCGTTTACATATTCAATTATTCTAATTTGAATTTAAATCGGAGCACAATTTAGTCGCCTATATAAATTTAATCTATTTTAATTTTTGTGACCGCTATGTAGGGGTGACTACAAGAGACAGTGTGACGTCAGCGTGGAAGCAAAGCCCACTGCTGTTGCTTTCAGCCACGTTGTTTAATAATAATATAGTGTCTAAGCTATTGTCTTTGTGGTTATTCACTGATTATTAGTTATTTAAGAAACTAGAAAACTTTAAGACATAATTTTGTTATCGCTGTTGTTAAAACAGTTTTAATTAACATTGAATATTTAAATTGTAAATAAAGTAAGTTTAAAATAAATATATTTATTTTAAACTTACTTTATTTACAATTAATATAAAATTTTCATTGTTTTTTTTGAAAAATGTCTTAACATTTCTTTATACAATACATTCACATTATTAAATTTACTACCAAAGTTAGTTTTAGGACTTTAATTTAAAAAGCAATATTTTTATAATTTAATTGATTAATTTATTTTGTTAATTTCTGTATCTTTTGAATAAATATCGATGTAATTTATAGGTTTTTGAATGCTGTGTGTTACTTACGTTGTTCAATTCACTACTAATTTTAGTTTTAGGACTTTAACTCAGAATGAAATCATTTTTGTAGGTATTAAAATTGATTAATTTATTTTATTAATTTTTTGCTGTATTTAGAATAAAGTTAGTTGTAATTAAAAATGGACACTTTTCAATTTATTCATTTTCACAATAAAATTTTAGGATATAAGTGATGATTAATAAATTATTTCAAGAAAACATTGTATATATTTAAATCAATTTTAAATTGAAACAGTGAAGTCGATTTCATATTCGTGTCATTCAAATGGGATTTTATGATTTTAATTTTCTCAGGTATAATTAAATCTAAAGAGAACCTTATTCTGAGTAATGAGAAGACTTTTTTCTTCTACAATTTACTAACGCTTACTTTTGACCTAAAAACAAATTGAAGAATATTTTGGTTCTACATAAAACAATAATTTGCTATTTTTATAATTATTAGATGTGTCGAATTTGGTTACATCAAATTTGCACGATTTTGTTAGTTAACCCACTGTAGTAGTAGATGACAATTTAAA
The DNA here is from genome assembly GCA_963513935.1 of Aphrophora alni. Lineage (NCBI taxonomy): Eukaryota > Metazoa > Arthropoda > Insecta > Hemiptera > Aphrophoridae > Aphrophora > Aphrophora alni. The sequence continues at coordinate 20,113,022 of OY740779.1, forward strand.
AAGTGAAAACTATACATAACATCCATAACTTTTTTGGTTTCTTGAGGTTATAAAACGTGAATATAAGACCATGACGCTATTAGAGATTTCAAGGACTAGGAGTTTTTATTTTATTTTACTTTTCGTCCTTTATTTACAAAGCAATGATTGACCAAGATGGTTTTGCTCTTAAACAACATGTCAAAATATTATAGCTTACTTTCATCTGTATCTTCGTACATCTCTCCCACATGGTAGACCGTAGTAACATCATAATTATCTGAAACAACAACAAAATCATATATTAATTTAATTCTGTACAATTGATACTCTCTGGAAAAACTACGTTCAGCAGCAGTGACACAAAATGTGCGAGTTGATGTCAGCAAATCCTTACACTGTAAATTCCATACATGTCCTTAATCTTAGTTGTAAACCTTGTACCTCCTTGGTTTTTTAGGTTAGGAAATAAAAAATTATTTACAAAGATAAGAAAACTGAATGTTTTACTTTAAAAAACAACAACGATGATTCAGTGATGCACAAATTATAAAAACAGCTAACATTTATTTACAAAAGTTTTTCCTTTTACCATGGACACTATTGGTATGACGTCATAAACTATTAGTATGTCGTAAAATATTGGTATGTTGTAAACTATTTCTATATCAAACTATTGTTAGGTTTATACCAGACCTAACCTGGTACCCTCCCAGATTTATAGCACTTTTGTGCATTATTGCACCACATTCTCTTTGCTATCTGTGTGTAGGTACATGTAAGTGAATAAGTTTGGTATTAATTAATATAAGTTTTTAACAATCTTAGACATACCTACTCACATAATTAACAGAAGGACTTCAATGTTCCCACCCTTCCACGGACCCTCTTAAACTCTCCAACATTTATATGTTTATATTGACTATAAGTAGTTTGGTTCTAACATGGTCCAACAAATGAAATTAAAAAAAATTATTTTGAAAATATTGATATTTCCAGATTTAGTATAAACTATTGTAAATGGGTATTTCAGCTAATAATAGAAGAACTTAGAAAGTTTCGAGTACCCAGACATCATCAGATAGTTTTTATAATGTAATTTGTTAATGGGAAAAGAACAAAAAGTTTCGGCTACAAGACATCATCAGATAATTTATATAATGCAATTTGTACATAGGAAAAGAACACAAAGTTTCGGCTACAAGACATCATCAGATACTGTTAAAATTCAATATTCAAATTAACCATTTCCATAGAACACTTATATTTTTGATTTTGTAGTCTCATATATATGTTGCTTAAAAAAAGTTTATATCCTTATGTAAAACAAAAATAAATAACTTGAAAATTGTTAAATATGCCAACTTTCAAAATAGATTAAATATGTTGTGTAAACCAGAAAACACTGTATAAACTTGTATAAAACTAAATACAAATGTAACACTGTGAGAAACTAGGAGAGTCTATAAACTAATAAAATATGTTGTGGAAACCAAAAAGTTATAAAGCTAAATGGATATCAACCCCATATCATCAGTTTCTAAAATTCGAACTATTTTTTTTCAAAATTGTGTAATAAGATTATGATGGTAGCATGAAAATATTATGGAAAATTAATGAAAATTGAAAATCTCATCAAAATTTCAACTTTATAGTCTATATAAACATATAAATTTAGGAGAGTTTAAGGGGGCCCGTGGGAGGATGGAAGTTTGGGAACATTGAAGAACTTCTTCTGTTAGTTCTGTGTGTAAGTATGTGTAAGTTATAATCCAAGATTGTTATAAACTTATATTATAATACTAAACTTATTCACTTACATGAACCTAAACACAGATACAAGAGTTCTATTCCTGAATGACCTCTTTGACCTTTCTCACCGTAGGTTTACTTTTACCGAATTATCGAGGAAATCTCAACAAAGTGGAATACACCTTTCATTTTATCAGCACATTTAGTTACGGTGACATTCTGCACAAGCTTGTTATTATCACGAACGGCCAGGTAAAGGATGTACTCCGCTTGGTTGGGTAAAGCTAAATACTGTGATAGATCCTACAGGCTCTGTATATGACACCTTTTGCTTAGTGTCGTTCAACCAATCAGCATTGATCGCTTTACATTTTAGGGTTAAAAAGAAAAAGGAAGGAGAGTTAATGTGAAAAAGCGCTAACAGATCAAAAGAATATACCTACATGGGAGTGGGAATTAATGCAGGTCACAGAAAACATGAAGAGTAGTAATATGAGGAGGATCTGTGCATTGGATGCCCACCGTAGTCAGAAAAATGTAAAGTAATAAATTGAAACATTCCCTTATTAGTAGCATTACGTGAATATAATATAATATACAGGGTATCACTAATTGCAAACAATGTTTATCTAAATGTTTACAGCTGATAGCACTATGTAGCACTGATAAGATTATGTAGACAGATAAACCATTTTTTTTTGACACAAGGAGCTTCAAAACTGATATATCACCAAAATAACTTGCAACCCCGATCTATACCTTTTTTATGTAGTCTTGAGTTAGATCCCTCTCTTTTATTTTTCCTATCGTATCTTTCTTGACCAACTCTTGAGCTCTTCCGACCTTGATGCATTAGAGTATTTGAGTATTATACCGTTTTCTTCTATATGTTTGCTATGATGAGCAAAGTTTTTTATTTTAAAGAAAACAGAAATTATGTACACCACTGTCAGCGTCGGTAGATGGTGACAAAATTTGTTAGAATCGTATAGAATCCAACTATTGCTTACACTTTATTTTAATTGACATTTTAAAATTAAATTTACATTGTGATACAAGTTGCAAGAAATATTGAAAGTGAACAAAATGGTGACAGATTTCTTAATATGACCCGTTCAGAGGCAGAGTATGAACGTGGCTACCACTAGATGAATCTACACATTTTTTCATATGGTGTTGAGTTACATCCCTCTCTTTCATCTTTCATATCAAGTCTCTCTTAACAAACTCTTGTCCGACCCTGACACTTTTTATTCAAGGATTGGTATCTTTATCTTTTTCTTCTTTTTTTTATAAGGCGATAATAATAGAGAAGATTCACTCCTTTAAACAACAACAAAAAAATATATTTACTTAAAACCAATCAACCGGACTTGAACTGGAACTTGTGTAACCTTTAGGTTCGAACTCCAACGAGATAAGAACATGCCTACATCAACAATCTGCTTTCAAATAAAAGTGATTTGATAAATAAATAATATCAAAACCTTTAAAATACCATTGGACTATTTGTAGAGCTACATCTGGTAATATTTATACTATTACAAATAGAACGGTAACAGAGAAAATTTTCATTATTCGTGCATAAAAATCCAGTTTTTTTAAATTTATATTTATGAAATAGTTTATTACCTACCCCTCACAGGTTCACTTATAATGAGTAGCTTGACAATCCCGAGGGCACCTATCTGGATCTACACCTTTTTCATGTTTCTGGATTAGATCCATATCTTTTATCTATTAAATCTATTGATCAACTCTTGTTCTCTTCCGACCTTGACACAAGTATTCGAGGGCTAGTAGTCTTTCTTTTGTTCGTTTCTTTTATTGTAGAAGTTGATGATGACCAAGAGAAATTTCGATTTTAATCAACCAGTACAAAAAAACGTTTATTGCCACTGTCTGTTTCTAAGTTAGCAGATGAAAAATTACTAGTTTTTATCAAGAGGTACTTAACTTATTAGATTTCATTTAGATTAACTTAACTTATTATGGTACCACTGTACAGGATATGCCATAGCTTACTATTAATTTGAAATAATTTCTCAAATACACGTAGTGAAAGGAAGATACCAATATCAAGTTTTTTGCTGATATCTAACATAACCTAACAAATGTTGAGTTTTTTGCGGATACATAACCTTATCTAACTTAAACAATTTTAAAGTTTTTCTGATACCTAACAAATGTCGAGTTAGGTATATCCATATTTTGCTGATATATCCATATTGAGAACCTAGGATTATGACTAACTGTCCTATATTGTATATTCAGTGCTTTACAGTCCAAACACATTGACCGATTTAATTCAAATTAGAGTAAATATTTTCGTCATTATTTATTTTATTATTTTTTTCCATTTTGATATTACCCTAATAACTTTGTAGCTGCTATGAAAAAAAGTACAAAATTTCCATTTTCTCAAAATTAGATCTTACTAAACATATTGGTTACCGCCTATTCAATAAAAAATATTGATTCGTAAACTATTGGTAATAAAAACCGCCATTTTGGCTCCTCTTGTGGTTTATGATTAAAAACAATTTTTCTTTTTTAGGTGGTCCAAGATCGACAATATTCCCATTTCCCTTCGCACGCAGCATCCAGCTCCTATATTTTGAGTTTGTCTCACCTGTCCAGCTATTCTTGATGTAATCTAAACTATAAATAATTTATAATTAATTATTTTTAATACTAATTATTTAGACTTAGGTGCAATACAGGAAAACACATTATAACATTTATATAAATTGTATAACAATTCAAAATATATATTTTAAATTTCTTCAAGTTTAAATATAAAAAATAAAATAAAATTATAAATATAAAGTTATAGGAAATTATTCAAATATTACATACAAAAATACAAAATTTAATAAGCAGGTGCAGGGGGACCATGTGAGTGAAACAACAGTAAATCATATGATTAATAATAACAGTTTAAAAAAAGAAGAAATTTTCAAAAGGATGCTTGTGTAAGATATTCTGAAGTGCAGTTGACATATTGTAATGGATAGGATGCGATTGAAAAGTAAAACAGTCTGATCAAAGTGAAATATTGAAATAATTATGAAAAGCATGAAGAAGGGATTAATTATTATATTGAACTGAACAATTACCAGGAAGAAGTATTAAAAAAAAAAGGAGAACATTGTAAATGGTGGTGAGATTGAACTGATTATTATTAAAATATATTTCTATTTAATTGTGATTGGTGAAAAAACTTGAATTATTAATTTGGAATTTTTTATATATATATATATATTTTTTTTTTACTCATACATTTGACATTTTTGTTGATTGATTTTTTTTTTGTGTTATATTTGGTTTATTTAATTTTTTTTTATTAATAAATTTTTCTTTGGGAAGAAGACCGGCACCAACCCAATCAGACCCCGAGATAAAAATATAAAAAAAACATTTATTTTTTTATATTGAATATTTTTTTTATTGTTGTGCCATTAAAGAACATAATGATTTAAATAATTTTTTATTTATAATTTATTTAAATAAAAATAAAACAAGAAAAGTTTTATAACATTTACTGTTGCACAAGTGGTTACGACCAATGGCCTAAACGGCCATTTTGGTATCTCTACTTCAATTATTAAAATAATTTCGGAGTTAGGGACCTATTATACCCCCAAAGGGTCGTCCGACCCTTCCCAAAAAACAACCAGCCACACATTTTGGTGTGATGGAAAAGAGGGATATAACCCAAAACAAATGTATAGATCGAGCTAGGAATCTCGGGATTCCCAAACCTGGACAAGAAAATATATATAAATAAAAAGAATTTACCTTCAGCCAGTATTACTTTTAAAATCAAGAAGAAGAACAATATTACTGCTTGAACCATCTTGATGCAATAAACTGAAATAATTTTCATTCTCAGCATTGATAAAGATTTTATCTCGAGTTAGTTCAAAGTTTATAGACAAAGAAACCTATTTATAAATATACACAGGGTGTTCATAAAATGTTTTGTCAAACTTCAGGAGATAATAAGGTACACCAAAAGAAACAACATAATTTATACACAAATATCCTAAAACATTTAGTGTTCTGTATGTCCGACATTTTGTATTTTTAATAACACAAAAATACTCTAGGACAAATAAACAAATCTATAGCAAATTTTGTAAATCATGTTAAACAATTAATTTGTAGTTTTACTAAAATTGTTAAATTTTTCCACCTAACGGTTTCAAAATGGTGTCCATTTACATTTTTGTTTCTCTAATTTAACTTTGAAATTATAAGTATAAATTTTCAAGATTTTTTTTTAAACTACAAAATAGTGGTTTTAAATGTCCTACAAAATTTGGAATTTATATCTATATTTTTTGTTCTGTCGTTATATCTTATTATAAAAATGCAAATTGACAAACAGACAGATGGAAAAGGAAGCATTTTAGAACAAGGTTTTTCGTTTCTTTTCATGTCTGGAAGTTTAGCAAATTTTATGAACACCCTGTATATTGACATATTTAATTAGAGTTGTTTCACATTTGCAATAAATTTGGTTAGAGAGAAAATTGTATTTGATCAAAACAGATTTTTTAATAACGGCAATCAAGGTTCATTTTGTTATTTGCCAATTATTCTTCTACTAGCCTATAATAATTTATTTTTACTAACAAATACTTGATTGGGTCATTCTTCTTCAAATTTCACCAAAATTTGAATCGATACGGTATTGCTGAGTTTGAAAAAATAGATCTTTTAAAACTTTGTTTACTGATAGTAATGAAATGTTTGACAGCATAAGGCCTAACATTTGGATAAAATTGCTTCTGACAAAACTAAAAATTTGTGACATATTTTTAACAATTCTTTAATATGCCGCTCACATTATGTCTAGTTTATAGTACTATACAGTAGGTATCAGATGACTCAACTCTCACACAGTTTAATGTAAGTTGGTAATCGTAAAAAATGTCAACCTTAGTTATAAAAATTATATTTACGTATCATGAACTGAGGAAACAGAAAAAAAAAAATTAAATATCCTTCGTCGTTGTGAAATCACGATAGCTGTTTAGAAAAATAAAAATAGAAACTTTTGAAATTCGGTGTAGGAGATTATAGTGTACTCATAAAGAACATTATTGAAAGTTAATAAAATTGAATTGATATTGTAAAAAGGGTTATTAACACTTTTTCGTTCATATATCGTATGTTATTCAACTTATAACACACTAAATTAGATAAAACTTTGCAGATTCCAATTCTGCATGTAATGGTACCAACTTTTCATCTCTACGATGATAAATAGTAATGTTATTGTCCAAAATGTAATTTTGAACCTTGAAATCCTAATAAAATTGTTATAGTTACTTGATCTGGCAGGAACGAGTCACCAACACGAGCGTACTCTTTCACATATGGACAGTGAATCGAGTGGAAGGGGGTTTTAATATATGAGGTTCACTAGGGTCTAGTTGATATCAAGAGAGTAGTGTTATACACAATTACGAGGTACGGAAAACCTGTGTAACAACTGTTTTAAACAAACTTACCCTACTGGATAAGACTTCTTCATATACTAATACAATGTAACATTTCCTATAAGGTCAAAAAAACCAACTTTTGATCATTCATTTAGAGAATTTGCATGATGGGCTGATGGCTTTCCTTCAACCTGCTTTTTATATAAATTTCGCCACTTTTAATGAGCCATCTTTCACTTTCTTTGGTTATAAATTATTAGTTACAATATCTAATAACTATCTTCTTCTTACAAAATTTATAATCTCTAACTGTCTAACATCAAATTTAAAATTCCACCCCTTCGTTGTCTATTTTATATTTATAGAGAAATTAATTTAATCATCTTTTTCTACTGATAAATTTTTGTGTTCACTTTGAAAAGTATCCACAAAATGTCCAGACTGTGAAAGTATTACTTCAATCTGTTTCAATTAAAAAAGGGATACATTCATCTATGGTATAGTTGTTTGGGGAAACTGTGCTGGTGTCCACTTCAATTCATTCTAAAAAAAAGAGCTGTTAGTTTTATATGTAGATTAAGGAAGACTAAGCCTAGTAAAGATTCCTTCAGAAAGCTTGGATTTCTTACACTTCCTTGTCTCTATATTTTAGAAACTATTTGTTTTGGTAGTAATAAAAGTAATATAATTTGTAACAGAGACTTGCATCTATACCCCTGTCATATTGTGAATAAACACCAATTGAAAGTTTTTCAAAGATCTCCAACACTGTCTGCCTTTAGACTTCTCAAAAAGCTTCCTGACCACATAAAGGATTTAAAAGAGGATTTCTTATTTAAAAAAACTTTGCAGTGTTATTTGATGACAGCTGCTTGCTACTCGGTGGAAGAGTTTGAAGCTGTCATTAATTTGATGATAGGCATTAGAGAAATTTATTCCACTAAAAACTGAATGATTTGATAATTGAAACACAATATTATGTTGATTTATTATCACACACTATGTTGAGAAGTGGATACGCATCCAAAATAGTGAAGCGATTTATGGCTTAACCATTCGCTTTTCGTGATTTTCATTCATTGTAACCAATTCCTGGACTCACCAAGATGATTGCCTTTCTTTAATTATTCCCGCAAAGAGCACCCGCTGAACTTCACTTTCTATAAATTTTCTATCATTAAAAGTGTATTTACAAGGCTCAGTTGCTAATGGTTTTACATCTGAGGTAAGATTTTTTTTTAAAAGTAAGGCTGGTTAAATTTTAGCCTGAGCCAAGGACTCAGGGGTCTAAAATTAAAATGGAGTAAGTTAATTAAACAGGAGTGTGTTAAAAATATCTTACTCCATCTGAACTCAAGCTGGATTAGAGAATGTTAATGTCATGACCACTTACTACATTAAATCAGTAAGGACTACTGTTAAGTGCAGAATCGATAGTTTATTGATTTTCTTCGTGCCCCTGCAATATGATCTCGATACTTCCCGTTTGAAAACCATGCGATGGGAAATTGTTGCAAAGTCAATGACGTAAGCCCACAATACAACATTCTTTAAGTCCCTCTAAAATGTTTCACCATTGGTCAACCGTTGTAAACCGATCTCCTATTGGTTCCCACATCGAGAACGAAAGGGCTAATTATTCAGCCAACGCGGCGCCTTACAAGCGCTTAGCGTAGTCGGGTTTTCAACTCAAAAGGGAACACATATAAGTCGACGTGTGTGGTGACGCCGGTTACGAACTAGTTCAAAGTGTTTTGTGAACTATGATCTCATCTCTTTCTCTCATATTTCAACTCTATTTGAAATATTCGCTAATTAATATTAATTAGCGTCCGCTCAAAGACTCTTTAGTTTGTAACTAGTTATGAACTCTACTCTGGACTCTTACGCGTGTGTGAACTCAGTGTACGTGTTATTTCGCGAAAGTGAACTTATTTTGTGTTTTCCTTTTATTGTTAATTACAAGACCAATTAGTAATTAATTGTACTGTATACTCTGTGCTTACTATACACCTAGCTAGGTACCAACGCAGATCTTCTCTTCAGCATCGGACAAGTGCAGAGGAAACTCGCCATCTTTCAAGGTATCTGTGACATCTTTTAGTACAAATAACATTATTAATTGGTCTAAATCTCATTGTACATTAACTGTTGTGTATTACATATTTTACAAACATTAAAGTTCCACAGCTTTTCTGTGGATGGTCCTCCGAGCTTAAAATTATCATGAACTAATTTGAATATTTTAGTAATTAACCGACTAATTAATTTTAGAGTGAACATTTTTCTAATTAGTTTCAAATATATTTTTCCCACTCTTCTCGACGCCAATCAACTACTACTTTAGCTTTAATAACAAATGTTCTTCAAGTTTCAATGTAACTATACAATACTATGTTATCTCAATACATAAAGCAATAAATAGCATTTATATCCTACCGGTACCTGAAATAAATTTTAAATCATCTCTATTGATAAAAGAAACTTTCTGAGCTATAAATGTTTCTGCTAGGGATACCATTTATGTCAATTTTAACACAGCTTTCTTAAAAACAAAAAGGAGCCACTGCTGTTATGTTAGACACTACGATTGTTGACAAAATACTACTGTGTCGCCCTACAGACCTTTAATGTAATGTCCTTTCTTAGAACAGTTGTTACAAATACTATCTTTTGCTGGACATTTTAGAGGAAGGTGTCTAGAGTACTCACAAAAATAACAATGTCAGATAACTGTGAATTGTGATTTTCAAGTTGGCAGTACTGTACTTAAGTTAGGTTTGCACCTTTCATCATTTGTAACAATTGTAACTTGTAACCGTTATGGAGTTGAGAGTAAAATCATATTGTGTGTAGCAAGCTAATTAATTTCGAGTTCTCTCTACAGCGCGTTCCTGATTGTAGGACTGTTCTAAATCTAATAATTTATAAGTTTCTAGCAAATGGTGTCTTATATTATATAAAAGAGGTTCACTTATAAATACATCTCTTATATAGCTATCTTATGATTAGCAGTTACTGCTATGAATTCACAATCTTTGATTCAGGTTTAAAAAATTGTAGATATTTAGTGATAGTATCACTTCTTTGTTGCTTGTGGGAAGCTAGTTAGTATCTTGAAAAGATTTCACTATTAGGGTTGATATAAACATCATTTAATACCTTTATTAAATCCTCATAATAGAAGCAATAAGAAATTAATTTGTATACTGGTTGTGGTATATGATTTAAATTAACATATCTTCTGTTTTAATAACTGGTTCTTTTGCCTCGTTTCTTGATTCAACCTTTGAAAGTTTCAATCTGTATCTATACACCAGGATAAGTGTTCTACTAAATAATACCAAACAAATGAAATTAAAGTTTATTTTACCTAATGGAAAAACTAAAACGTACCTTAAACGTAAAAAGGGGGGGGAATCAAAAATAGAGTAGTAACATAACAACAAAATAAATACACTTGGTAATTCTGCCAGGAAGTAGCACTCAAGTGTGTAAAATGTATTGAAATTAAATCAAGCTTTTAATGACAGCGGTCAAGATTATTTTTTTTAATTTTGAAAATAATCCTTGAACATTAATTTTCATATATTTGAGATTTGTCACACACATTTTGATATTAGAAAAAAAAACTGTATTTGTATTATCAACAACTGTCTAAAATCGGGAAAACTATCTGTATTATCTTGTTCATATTTGCCATTTATGGGTGTTAACAACTTGGTGTGTGTGTTTGTTTCTTGAATTGGTGTTTACAAGCATTTTATTGGTTGAATCATTTCTTTCCCACCTGGAGGAATCATTTTCACATTTTTATTTTCAATTATTATTAATTTTAACAATTTCACTTATGTGACACCTATCGGCCAATCTCATAAGTTTTAGTAACCCGAAGTGATCGGAGCGAGTTTTTCCCAAAAGGCAGGAAATTAATCCAGTACTTGTAGATGTTTTGAACTAACACATAAAGTAACCAATGTTGCAACCTTAGTATTGTAATAACACACAGTTATTATTATTTTTTTTAGCCTAGTTGGGTCTTGCTCTAGCACGTTTACTTTATAAATATAATGGTTAACTAATAACAACAACTCAATTGTTTAAATGACTCTTTATTCTCGGGTCTTACTAAGGTTTGGGCCCTTTTTTTAAATGTGCAATTATTACAATTATGGACATATATATTAAAATTTACAAATCAGCTTATACTATCAATATTAAAAGTTCTTAAAGTTCAATTTTATAATAATAAATCTATATATTTACTTAAGTCCAGTTCACCATTATTCACATGTAGTTCACCTCTGACATGTTTGTATTATTAAAATTGTCTATAAAATCCTTCTTTTTTTTAAAATTGCTGAACAACGAAAATTAACCTTACCACCATGAAATTTTTATAGAACTCTCTTATTATTTTCTTCCAACAACCCGGGCTACAATGAAGTACCGCCATCATTGGTATATTTTCCGCGATCGGCTTTTCGTATGGCCGTGCATTCAAACATATCAAATATATATTTTTAAATGTCCTTCCATAGTCATTTTTAAATAGTATATTAATTTGTAGACATACCTGAAGTTAAAATTGTTTTTTTTTTTTTTTAAAAAAGGTTTTAATTAATCCACATTCACTTTATATATATATATATATATATATATTTATGTTTTTATGTCACTGCCTAGATTTCAACAATAGTTCTAACTTTCGCCGCCAGTTCGCACTGTTCCACTTTATTGTAATAATTAATTCGTTGTAAACACTAAAACTAACCTAATTTATTCTATTCAACCAGTTTATTATTTAAATTAACTAATACACAATATACATTGAATTTGAATTAAAAATAATTATCTAAACATGAAATAAATTACAAAAGGATAATAAAACGTTCTTATTCAATCATTTTAGGTTATTAAGTAAAGTTACTGTTATTATTGTTTTTTTTTTAAATGGAAGTAAGTTTTATTTAAATTATCTGTAGTTATTATATTATGACTGTGCTTTATATTATTCATTTAAAATTTCCAAAATCTTTAAGTTAATTAAATTATTAGGCTAGGACGAATTTTGAAGTTATTACATTTAGGCTATAGCATTTTATCAACATATTTTATTAACCTTTAAATTGTGTGGCCTATCCAGTTTGACTGTTACAACTGTCCCTCAAATTTCTAATTTTTTATATATAATTGACATTATTTATGCTTTTAATTCATTTAGGCCACCAAATTAAGTTATCAATTTATATAAATGTTATAGTATGTTAGGTGTATCTGTGGTTTCTGGTTGCACCAGTCTGACTAGAAGTTAAGTTCTTTTAATTTTGTATACAGTCTACACCTAAATTTCAATTTGATATCTCCAAGGAAAAAAACAAAACTTATTTCTAAATAAAACAAATTCTGCTATATTAATATTTTATTTATCTAAAGAAAATAACAAGTTTTACATTTTTGTTATTCTTTAGGTTATTACGGTATACATTTACGATATATTATATATACTATATACGCGATATATATTTAATAGGTAAATATTTTTGTGTTTAAATTTTCCGAAAATGTTTTTTTGACAAAATGTGTAAATAGATATATCTTTCACAAAGTAACACACATAATATATACTTACTGTAATTTATGTATTTAATTGTTTACATATATAATAACCATTATTTTTTTGTAACCATACATTTTAAATAGAATGACATTCCTCCCACGGCCTAACGGATTTTTCCAATAATAATCTGATACTTGGCTTTGTGGCAGCCATATTGCAATATTTTTCAGTTAAGTTAAATGGATAAAAGTTATAAAATAAAGTGACATATATATATTCTCTTTATTATTGTGAAGGTGAATCTGTATGATACAAGATTCCATTGATTGGTACGTTTCTTAAATATTAAAATTTAAAGTGTTGTAAATTGTACATTTACGCGATTTGTTTATTGAAATTGAAAGTTCAAAAGTAGCCAACTTGTTTGTCTGTTTTCGCCTTTAGACTAACCTAATAGATGACTCAACATCGATTTTCAGTATTTATAATACATTTATTAACAAAACTGAAAGATTTTAGTTAAAAATTATTGTGATTTTTTATAATATTTGTATAAGTATCGTTTTAATAGTTGACACAGCTCTTTTTAGACTTCATTTTCATATTTGTTCTAGCATAGGCCTATTATAATGTCATAGGCTATTTTGTATGGGCTAATCTCTGAAGATATTATGACTATATAAGCGTGTCCTTCACTTGTCACTCAAATTTCAATTTTTTTTGTAAGACACTGTACATATTAAGCCTAATCATTATCATACACAGTATGATTGCACAAGAAACAAAAATTTAATAAATGTGGGCTTTCTAACCTATTGAGGTGACAAATTCATATCTATAATGTGGTTGCATATATGCCAGGTCCCTTCAGATTTTCAGTTAGGACCTAATTAGTGAATTACCAAATTTAAAAGAAAAATTATAGGAGATGTGTTATTCTTGGGAACTATGTTGGAACTTGTCAACTAACTGTAAAATGACATTATGAGTAGCCTTTATAGGATAATACCTTACATAATCAGTTATAACCATTCACAGTATCTAAGGCCTATACAAATAAATTATTAATCTAGCCTAGGCTACCTTATCTTTTTATACTGAATGCAGAAAAAAAGACGATCAAACTAGTACTTTTGAGTTGTAGGAGTTTTTAATAAATAAATATTGAGCTTGACTTGTGAGATAATATTAGATAGAATAATACTCGAACTTAATCAAATGCATTTCAATGACAAAGTCGCCATCATTGTGATACATGAGCAACTATAACTCGGAGTTTTAATGTTTTACCTAAAATACTTTTTTTTATAAACTACCTAAGATGTGTAAGATATTTATGATTTAATAAAGTTAATTAAATTAAGATAAAAGTGAGGAAATGATATTTTCTTTAAGTAATTAATTGAATCTAAAGGAATATAAATATTTGGTTTTTAAAAAAATTTGATGTATCCTAGCGTATCTGAATTATTATTATTATTTTTAATAAATTCAGAATATAGCCTACTGAATAATCATTTTTTATGATCTTTTCAGAAACCTAATTATAGGTTGAAATATTTTATTTTAAGTGTGATAAATTGAATATACTGTATTGCAACTCATTGAGATAAATTTAATGTAGTATTAAATATATGGTTACTATCTTTTCATTGATGAATTTGATAGTTTTTTCAATGCAATCAAGAATTTTAGTAGGCCATCATAATGAATGGAGATGTAAATAATTTTTTTTAAACAAGCTTTTTTTAGATAATTATTTAATTAAAACCAGTCATAAGCTAATGTCGCTAATTAGGGATCTTACTGAAGTATTTTTATTATCCATGTTCTGCTTAGACATGGTGTTAGTTTAAGCATTGAGTGTAAATTTTATTTTCCTTATTATTTAAAGGAGAAAAACACATGTTATATCCTACTTATTAAAAAAAATAAAAGGGAAAAGAACGTATAATAAAGACCCCCTAGTTCTTGAATACTCTAAAAGTATCAGATAGGAATAATGAAAGAGAGGAATCTAACTCAAGACTACATGAAAAAAGGTGTAGATCTGGTCAGGATCCTTCAGGATTGCTACTTATTATAAGTGAGGCCTAGAGGGAAAATGTATCATTAAATGTGAAGCTGGGTATTTGACATTAGAATAACTAATCCTAGAATGATTACATTAGGGCCCATGTGTAGCCTAAAATGTGTGGCTAGTCGACCCATTAAACTTAAATTACATTACTAAAATTTTTCGTGAAAATATTTAAAATAGTTTATTGGTATAAATGAATGGCTTAGATCGTCTCACTGGCTTTAACAAATTGTCAAAGTACATTTTTGGTTTTCTTATCAAGATTTAAAAAAATATATGTATCATAATGGGATCCATCATGGTACCACCTACCCAGCCCAATCATACAAACATGCGGAATTGAAATCTGCAAATATTTATCTATTTTAATGTGTTATAAATTCAATAACACATGAGATATGAACAAAAAACTGTTAAAAATGGCCTCCATTTTAATATTTTTAATTCGATCTTTTTGAATTTCAATAGGATTTCTATATGAGCACATTATAAACCTAGTCCACTAGCAAATTTCATTTTCCTATCTTAATTTTTATTACTGCTATTGTACTTATGTACAAATGACGATGGGCAGACGGCATGTCGAAAATCACTTTTTTTGTTGCTTGAAGCCATGAAATGTGAACATCAGTCAAAACAGAGGTCGAAATATTTTGTGATTTTGCAATCCCGATAGTATCTATTTGGATCTGCATATTTTTTTTATGTAGCCTTGGATTAGATCCTTCTCTTTCATATCAAGCCTCTTGACCAACTGTTCTTTTCTGACTCTGGCGTTATTAAAATATTCGAGGGCTAGGGTTCTTTATTTTATATTCTTTTCTTCAAAACGATGATGACCGAATGGTTTTTCGCACCTTTAAAGAACAGGGAAAAAATAGGGGAACTAAAATGCCTTATACAGATAATAGTAAGAGAGATCCAAAATAATAATGATGAATCATTATCAACTAAGTTAGAAATGAATAAAAAATTACCTAATGAACAAAATTAGGTATATAATAGACATTAATAATGAACAAATTGTAGATAGGCTACTCACAGATCAGGTAGCAAAATGTGTTCACTACTTTTTACTTTCTTATTTATGCGTAGTTAGAGAAAGTTACCTGATGTGTTTTAAAATCGATGTTTAATTTGTCATGGTTGTAAAGTTCCCTGATACAAAAAAGTGGTTTCCGGAATGATGTCCGTCTTTATTTGTACTGTAGAATTTTAAACAATTAGGCTATATAACATAGTGTAGGCCTACTATCATAATAGTTTTAACTCTGCAGTGGTCAAAATATGATTATTGTACTTTATTAACCATAATCTACTGGGCCAAATAAAGAAAATCATATTTTATATAACGGTTTCTTAGGATCGCTGTTTAATTAAAATATTCATTTAATCGTAATAATTTTATCACCAATAAGAAGAATCGGAAGAATCGATCTTTCAATATTAGTCCACATCGTTGGTTATAGTATAATTTCATTCAACGAAGAAATGTTTTATTATTGTTGCATGAGTTCAGCTAATATGGTTCACAGTTAGTGTGTGTTGAGTTTGACTCTGTGATACTGTACTTTAATATTTGTTTGTTTATTTTCACTTACGATGTGTTTTAGTACAAATAATTTACTTAATTATAATTGGTGATGTCCAACTTGAACTCAAGTATTCTTTGTTAGCTATCAGAGATAATAAGTGACAATAGTGACTATCAGACGGACAGATGTTGACATGGATATGCCTAATCATATTGATGGAAAAGTCTTATCTTCTGAAATATTATTTCATTTTGCCAAAATAATGTTTACAAACTGACTATTTTTAAATTCATAATTAACAATTGATTATTTTGTTTAAGCTATAACAGTTTTCTTTTGTGTAAATAAATTCATGCTATAGGCTGTAAAACTAGGAATTTATTTATTGTTTTTCTTACATTTGCATTTCCCTTTTCATGAATTAATTTTAATACTGTATTTACAAATTATTTAATGTATTCACAAGATAATATTCCTCAGAATGTTATAAACAAAATGATATACAACATGATATACCCATCATGTCTCATTAGTTTTATATAAATTTTTGAACTAAACACTTGTAAATGTATTTTAAAAACAACCTGCCCTACAGGATGAACTGACTCGCCGTTGCAGAGTTAAAAACACCACTATATCTGGACTTCTTGCCATTTGATTTTTCTGTTGATAGAATCCTTATGACTGGCACATTTGTAAATGATAGGAACTAAAATTCATCCCTAAGAGAAGGGGTGTAAAGGGGTTTTTAATGTCTAATGCTATTAACATTAGACCAATTGGCAGAAAGAAGGACAGATTAGCCTACTTACCAAGTATAGGGGAAGTTTGGTAATTGTCACAAATTTTGACTGATTTTCATATTTCATGATGTCAGAAAACCGAAAAAGTGATTTTGACATTTTATAGTTGTCATTTGTATTTAGGTGCAATATTGGCCACAAAAATTAAGATTAGTATTTGAAACTTGATATAAGAGGCTATAGCCTAGTGTGCTTGTGTAGAAAATTTCAGAAAAATCCCAATTGAAATTGTAAATGTCTAAATGGTGATCGTTTTAAACGTAGTTTTTTTTTTTTTTTATTCAACTAATAACACATTAAATAGATACTGATTTAAATTTTGGATTTAACAACCAACTTCTCTGCAGTGACAAATAGCGAAATTATTGTGGTAAAAATGTGATATTGGTATAGAGATCCAACAGGACCGAGTCACCTACATGATGTAGCGAGTGGAGCCTCTTTCACATAAGTAGTACAGCTTTGAGGCTCGCTAATCCCAAGACGTTAACACGAGCAAAGTAAGTGGAAATTTTTTTAATGTTTACACACCTACAAGGTGCGTCAAGAAAGTAGTGATATTCAAAGTTACGAGGTTCAGAAAACCGGTGTAACAACTGTTTTAAACAAACCTACCCTACTGGATAAGACTCCTTGATCTACCAAAGATTTAACACTCCTTACAAGGCTCAAGAAACCTTCTTTTGGGTATTGCATTTAGAGAATCTGCTTGTATAACATTTCACGATAGACTGGGTATATCAATGATCCCTATAAACTTATTTTGAAATGTTTAAACTATTTTTTACATTCAACTAAGTTTATAAATTTAATAATGGCGAATTTATTACATTTTACGTTAAATCTAATTAAGGTTATGTTAACCAACTAACTAGATCCACTGATCTATTTCATAACAAAAGAAGCAGTTAATGTTCCTTTTGGTTTTCAATCATATTATCTTCAAGAAGTTACCTTTGTTTTTATTTTATGGCAATTATAGTGATTACAGGCGTGACTATCCCGAGGGACGCTAACTGGATGTACACCTTTTTTTAATGTAGTTTTTTGTTATATGACACTAATCGAGACTAGGGATCTTTATTTTATGTTCTTTTCTTGCTTTTTTATAGTAACATAATGACAGAGGTTTTTCTTGCATTAACAACAGTAAGATCAAAAAATTATGGCAATTGTTAACTTGATGTATTTTATAATTTAAAAGAAATTCCATATCTAAGATAAAAAAAAAAAAAACTTTACATTAGGCTTACTATTGGTTTTAATAATATCCTTAGATTTTATGTAAGCACATAGAGGCCTCCCTTAGTATTGAGGGGTCTTATACAGTAGAATTTGTTTGAAACAGTTTTTACACGGGTTTTCTGAACCTCGTGATAGTTTATAAAAACACTTTATTGATGTTGGTTAGATATGTAGGCCTATATATTAAGTAGTCTCCACTCGCTTCTGTCGTGTCAGTGTTTAGGTGTAAAACTATACTGTTCTTATTCTAAAATATTAATCTTCAATCAAGAAGTAAGTTATGCTAGTAAATAATGTATACATTTGTTTTTCAGAGCCTCGACAATGTCTCATTTTAAGAATAAAGATGAAGAGATTTTGCATTGGAAGGGACGGTGTGAAGATTTAGAAAAAGAATTAGAAGAATTTAGGGAAAACTCGCAGCTGTACGAACGTGAATTGGAATCTTCATTAGAACAAGCAGATAAAACGATCCGTGAATTCAAACTACGAAACAATAGATTACATCTGGAGGTTGATACAATAAAAGTAAGTTCAGTCATAAGCAAGTATATTTTGTAACAAAGAGAGCCGTTTGATAAGTCATTGACAGTTAATACCAAAATTAAAATTAGATTTACAGTAGCTCCCAATTATCCGCAGCGTTGGGTATAACGAAAATCACGGATAATCTGTAAAAGTGCTAGAAATGTACTAGATTCGTTTATTTAAAAACTACAAATTAAGTATATTTGGTTAGAGTTTAATAGAGCACATAACTATTAGTATAGATTTTGTATGGATAAGAGACACAGGCTTACCTTAGAAAGTGGTCCTTGGTATTACCTAATAGTTCACAAAAAAACACCTAAGTTTTGAAATATTTTGTAAACACCTTTCACATAAAAAGAAGACTACTGAATGGTTTTAGTTTGGAGTAACAATTGAGTCTTCTTTTTATACTCTCTTTGATTGATCTTCAGAAGTCCTTTTTTCTTCTTTTATTTTCCTGGTCCCGTTGATTCTTCTAAAATTCTTCTTTACGGCGATAACAACAAAATATTGACCTTAATATTTGTCGGAGTTGAAAAATTGACGAATTTCACTTCGGCAAGCTGAATTTGGATGTAGTGCCCGTCTTCTTCTAAGGCGACCCTTCTTTTGGTAATCGTACTTAACCTCGAGAAGTACTGGAACACTAACAATTTTTATTTACGACGAGTTCCGTTTTCAGTCTTACTAGAAACGTGGTTTCTTCCTGGATGTTAGTACAAGACTGTCGATCTAATCCACTACAAATCAGATCTCCAAAAAAATTGCCTATACACTATAGCAACCTTATCATGTTATCTACTTTCTATTTTCTTTAATTTATTTTGGTTTTCCCACTTAATTAGTACGTTTTTTAACTCCTTATCGCTTATGTAATTATTCTGTCTCTATCTCTATTGTTTTTTATCTATTTTTCTTTTTATTTTAGTTAATTTCAATGTTTAGATTTTCTTGTATTTTGTCTATTTGGTGGTAGGCCTTCCCCCACTCTGCGTAGCAAGATACGTCACCGTGCAACCTTGATTTCTTGTAACAACCTGAAAATTGAGTTTTCTAACGTTGATTTCTTCAACTCGCCATAACTCCCGTTCGCTTTGCTCTATCTTCTTTTGGGTTGGCTCATTTTGAAGCCCCTTTCTTCTTGGTTCTGTCCAACCTTTATTTGAATCTGTGCGACCTTCTTTTCTTGAGTTATGGTGACTTTAAGATTTCGTGAATTTTCCAATTTTATTTTCCTTATTTTTGGAAAACTTTAAAATTTTCTTTTTGATTATTGTTCCTCCTATTCCAAAAGTCTCAAAACTGTTCCCCTCTTCTTCCAGGCTTCTTTGGTTCCCGAGCTATGACACTTCGTTCCTAATTGGTTTTCTTTATCCTTTTTATCTTATTAGGTTTAATTATTTTTTAATTTGGGTTAGGCCTAATTATTATTATGAATAGGTGTTATGAACACATTACTTTTTCGATTAATTTTGATTTACGAAAGTTTTTTGTTTTACACCTCTTTCTTTCGACTATAACTTTTTAAATATTTATTTTACAGTTTTGTTTTATTATTATTAGTTGTTCCATTTTAATTACTCTATGAGATGACATTATTTTTATAGTTAATTTCGAATTTTGAAAATTTAAGATGTACTCTTGTGGAGTTTTACATGTTAAGACCGGAAATCTCGGATTTTCCTGTCCGTACAAACTTACGTCGCTTCTAGCCTTGGCGAGTTACATTATTTTTCTCTATACTGAATCTAATTATTACTCTTATTTCTACTATTTTTGGTTTATTTTACTGGAATTTTTGGAATTTTGAGTTTTTCAAAATTCTTCCTTGAGATCGGTTTTTTGACCATCTCAGTGTGTTTTATTACATGCGTACTATTAGGTAATACCAAGGATCACTTTCCAAAGTAAACCTGTGTCTCCTATCCATAGAAAATCTAAACAAATTAACTATATTCCTAGACGAAACATAACTAGCAATTGTGAAAACTATAACTAATTAAAAGTTTGAAAATGTACTAAGCGTACTGTTTTATACCTACAGGTTGTCTTTTGGAAATAATCAGTCATTTGTTTTTGCTTCTTTGTGAAAAAAATTCTAAATTTCACTTTTCGTAACATAATTATGTTAGCTAGTAAAGAATCGTCCTGCTCCTCCAGGCATTTCAACAGCCCGTCAACGTGTTGGAGTGTCTCTTCACGAGCGACCTATATCTTCACTGTAGACCCCCTCGTCTTCTTCACTTTTCTCTTCATACATCCCTATACATTTTCCAACGATTTTTTTCTTCTGTAAGGAGTTCAAATCCAGGGTCATTGAGGCTCTTATCATTGACATTTTCGCCCTCAGCAAATGACAACTAAAGTTACAAGGGTAGACACAGGATATTCCTCTTCTTCTCTTTTTTTTTAGCTTAATTTTTTCTATTGGTTTTCTTTTTCTTTGTTTGGAAAGATTTTGCTTCATGACCTCATAAGAGTTAAACTCTACGATTTTTGACTGGTGATTTTGTTCTATAGATCTTCATTGTTGCTATGACGCTTTGCTCCATAGGTTGGATGAAGGCAGTGGCGTTTGGTTCTTAAATTCTAGCAACAATATTACCGTCTCAAGATTTTAAAACAGTATTAGCTGGAAACATCGTTGATTAACAAAACATCATTTTGAATTAAGTTTTTAGATAATTTGTGACTTGAGGTACAAACTTTTCATCGAAACATTCATTCGAATATCATTTTGAACTCTTTCTTTTGATTGAAATAATCCACTGGTAAGTTTTCAGCTCTTATGCCGTTGAGCGACCTTGGTTTTTTTAAATTTTCCAATCACACGAAGTCTAGGTTTATGGCTCCCTGTTCGGTTGCTGCATGATATGATCGTAATCTACTCCTTGCTTGATTTATGGCCACCTGCTTGACCTTTACTCTCAACTGCGAGTTGGAAGACATTTCCAAAATAAATCTGATTTGTTCATTAGAAAAGCTCTCGAGTAGGAACAAACTCTTCGAACTCACTCTGGAAATTTTCAGCTGCTTGTTGATCCCCATTGAGCTTCTCCTCATAAAGTGCGATCTCTCAAATTCTATAGCATTGCTTAAAGCACATCAACCATCCTGTTGACTCATCAAAATGACTTTGTAGGCCTAACAGATCAAAAATTGCTTTGCTTTTGCAGCAATTATAAATCCTGATTCATGGTGTACCCTCATTCCGCACTTGACCTTTCCACTTCACTATTGCTGTATCCATTCTTGGTAGAATGAAATCTTAATTCTTTTTCTTTTTTACATTGCAAAAGAGGTTTCCGATTTTGATGCAAATAAAAGAAGTTTATCTCTTTGCTTTAAAATGTCACACACAGTTGATTCACTCATGCCATACACATTTGTTTTCTACATGCACCATTTTCAATTTCAAGTTTTTGTTTGATCGTTACGACAACCTTTTTATGCTTCCTAACCATTTAAAATAACTAAACTCACTCACAAAGAACAAGATTCACTCGAAGAAAAACACTCTACTAAACATTTAGCAACACACAGAACAAAACTTACAATCCATCGAATGCTTCATTTCATTTAATTTAATTTTTATTGTGGGAGACAATAAAATTGTTTACAAGAAGTTATAATTCATACATACATTATAAGACACCCAACAATTATATATATTTATAAACACATTAAAAATCTTCACAATAACAAGGTATGTACATTATTACGAATCAAAACAATAAACAATATTGTACCAAGATAGAGGCACTATAACGACAGATTAATGATTAGCCTTGTTGACGGATGATACGCTCTGATGCTATGCAGTGCATACTTGATTAAAACAATAGAGGGCTGGATAACAAACCCCAACCCTCCATTCCAGGAAGGTGTTGGGCTTCACATTACTGTCAGACATTCACTTTAACTTTGTTGTACAGAACCTAAATTTGATTTGATTCATTTTTGTACAGTATTATAGAGGTTGCAAATTAACTACTGTACATTGTAAACACATCAGATTTGCCAGTTCTCCGTATTTTAAAAGCAATCTCCGGTGTTCCTTATTTGCAATCAGTTTCTCCATATTTGCAACACAATTTAGTTTTTACCAATAAACACCAATAGGAAAAAGTAAAAGTATTCTTAGTTTGGTGCATTTAGACATTTCCCCCAATATAATATTTAGTCAATTGCTTTGTTTCTTAAGTAAAAGTGTTTTTTTAAAATACTTTTGTGGAAGAGTTTCCGTCAATTTTAGAGGTAAGAAAAGATAATACATTTGCCTTTTTCATTGTTTGTCGGTGTGATTTTACTGTTTCACATTGAGGTCGACAAGACATAGTGAAACATATTGATATGGAAAAACACAAGTCTTGTGTTAATTCTTTTGAGAAAATTATGAAACTTAATTTCAGTGTTGGAAAAGAAATAACGATGTTATAGAAACAGATTTCTACTTTACTAATTTTCTTTTAGAAAATATTGTTCCTCTTAGTAGTTCCAATCACATGGGTGTTTTTCGCAAAATGTTTCCTGATAACGAAATCACACAAATATGCTATAGTTCGAGATATGCTACAACCTTGATGGATTATAGCTGGTTCTACACCTTTTTATGTAATCTTGGGTTAGATCCCTCTCATTCATCTTTTCTATCAGGCCTCGCTAATCAACTCTTGTTATTTTCCGACCCTGATGCTATTAGAGTGTTTGAGAACTAGGGGTTCTTTATTTTATGTTTGTTTATTCCTTTATTTTAATATAGAATGATATTGACTGAGAGGTTTTTTGCTTTTAAACAACAAGAAAATTATTTCATCAGTGATATTTTGTATGCACTGCAAATTTTATGATTTACAGAATCTCTTTCATTCAATATCAATTTTTTTCTTACTGTGGTTTTCTAGGAATAATTCTTCAGACATTAGGATGTGTGCAAAAATTGATTTGCACATTTGTCTGAGTTTAAAGAAAATAGATAATGATGTTTGTCTATGGAATTAATGTTTTTAATATTGATTTAAATTTTGTTGCACAGAACAAATCTGAGGTGAAAATTACGGAATTGAAAAGACAAGTCACAGAATCGGAGGAGGAAAATAAACAATGTCGGAACCGCGAAGAACAATACATCAAATATATAAGAGAACTAGAACAAAAAAATGATGACCTCGAAAGGGCTCACAGGTGAGTGATTTATTATCTTTGTACCCCTCAGGGAGAGTATGGCAGTCTCAACCCTGATGCTATTAAGAGTAATCGTAATCAAGGGGTATTTATGATCTTTATTTACTTCTTTTCTTTTTTATTATTTTACATGTCTGATATCTTCTGTGTCAATAATGACTATATTATTATTATTATTATTATTGTACATACAAGTTGATTGATTGTATGGTATGTAGCCTATGTATTACAGGGTGTCCAAAATGTTCTAGAACATCTTAATATGTTTGTAACTTTTTTAAAATATAAACTCTCAGGATATGTTTTTAGATATCTAAACTACAAATTTAAATGAAGATGTGAATTTTGCCTCTTGTGAGAAGGTTTTATACTCATAATTTTGGAAGTGTATCTCTATTGAGTGACAACTCTTTTAAAATGTCTTCTTTAGACAAAAAAAGAAAAGAAAAAAGCGTTTGATAGGGCAACCCTAAACACTGTGCACTTGATTTTGTTATTGTTACTGTTTTATTTTTGTCCTTAAATTTGACAAATTCATTTTATGATTAGATTTAGAACCTTTTCAATGTCCGTGATCTGAATAAATCCAAAATTGAGTGGGAAATAATTCCCTTTAAAGGGGAGGGGGATTTACCAAAAAGTATGATATTTTAGCCTCCATTGAATGAGTGGGTAGGCCTCCTCACATTAAAGGTATTAAACAATATCAATGCTATAATTTCCAACTCAAATTTTGGATTTATAGGTTGTAAATTAATGTATTTTAACATTTTGTTTTTTGTTATTAACATTTCTACGCTAGTATAAATATATATATATATATTTGATTTTTTATTATAGTAGATATTTTTTGTTTTAGAGCAATGTATGTCTCTTTGGGTGAGTTTGAATCAAAACTAAATGCAACAATTGAACGCAATGTGCTTTTGGAGTCGGAACTCGATGAAAAGGAAGCTCTAAAAGTGTTAGTTCAAAGACTTAAAGATGAAGCGCGAGGTGAGTTATCCTGTAAATATGATGTACTAGATTATCACACACACCAATATGAGGTGTGGTTATAAATTACCGGTCTCATTTAAAAAAAAAAAAATAATAGAATGGAAATGCTATTTACTTCAATGTATACTCCTCTCTAATCTCTCCCACTGCTCCACTTGAATCTTCGACTCTAGGAAGCCATGCTGAAGGTTATCTTCTAATAAACGGTTATCAATTAAGAGGGGAGTAAATCGCTCGAAAACATTCTTTTTTTGAAAAATTGTTGTTTTTATTTCAATCTAATGAAGAATATTTACGATTAAATATGGAATAAAATATCCGGTAAATTTCCTCCTCTGTTTTTGTTTTAATTATTAATCCTATGAAGGAAGTTCTACATTTCGTTTTTATATATAATTGTGGCGTTATTAGGCAAACAACACTTTCAACATTCTCTTTAAGTATTTGAGCTGTTTATGGGATGATTGGGTGTAGACTTGTTCCTTTCTTAAGCTCCAAAAGAAAAACTCAAGAGGTGTGTAGATTGCACATTCTAGACAGCCAATTTTTGTCTCTCTTTCGTGAGATAATCTGTCTTGGGAATTTCTTTCACTGTAATGCAATCTGATGGCATAACCATCGGAAATAAACATCGGCCCTTCACCATTTTTTATGGGAATTTTCATAATTTCTATGCGTTCATGAAGAGTATATCGTTCCATTTTCACATTGTGTTGTTTTGAAATTAAATTTAATTGCATTGTTTTTACATAGCAACTGTTAATAAATAACATCTCTACATGTGATTGTTAAAAAATATTGCGAAATTCAAAATAACACCTCTTAATAACCCGTTAAATCCTGCATCAACACTGTTGCTTTTATCTTCACTACACATGGGCGTACCCAGCGAGGAGCAGGGGGGCAGCTGCCCCTATTATACATTTTGTTGCTGGAATTTAATACAATTCTTGAAATAACTATTTTAATAATCAATTGTATATTGAATGACCATGGCTTGCCCCCCCCTTGCCCCTCCCTAGTTTTGATCCTGGGTACACCCTTGTCACTACATCTACGG
Organism: Aphrophora alni; assembly: GCA_963513935.1. NCBI lineage: Eukaryota > Metazoa > Arthropoda > Insecta > Hemiptera > Aphrophoridae > Aphrophora > Aphrophora alni. The sequence goes on from OY740779.1 coordinate 20,139,203, forward strand.
ATTCTAAACTGGTTCCTTTTAATGTAGACTTGATCTTTTGAAATCACCATCGTGGTACTGCTACAGTTGGGGGGGGGGATATTTTGGAAGACACGACTGGGCCCCAAAGACTATAGATGTACAGATTTTAAAAAAGGGAAAAGAAATTTGTTAAAGACTTACCCAGCTCTCAGTTGGTTCCTAAAAGGTCCATTTGACACTGAAATACATGGCTTCATACACAAATACAGAAATCAAAATAGAATTAACTAACAGAATAGGGTTTATAAAAGAAAACGAATGAAAGCTGAAATTAAGCAAATTTAACAGTTGTAAATTTATTAATTGAAAGAAAATAATGGTGTTTTTATATTTTACTTTGATTAACAGATTCAAATTTATGATTATTAATGATAGTAAGATGAATTTAAAATAGATTTGGATTTAATTGAAAATTTCATTTTTAGGGAAAAAAAAAATACAAATTTTTGTTACAACTGGCTATATATCCTAAAGAAGAAAAAAATCTTGTTATAAAAGGATTGATTACGACTTATGGTCATAACGAATTAAGTTTTATAAAAAGTTAAAAAAAGAAATGTTGGCCAACTTATAAAACCAAATGGGTTAGTTATAATTTTTTAAAAAAATATACAATTTCTAATTTAGGGCCGAAAAGGTTGCATGCTGTCCCATCCAAAGAAGAAAAAAAGATACAATAAACACAAGTTACAATAAACAGCTTATTACATAATTCCAGTTATTTTAAGTACATTTCATGTATATGAGTGCACAAGCAGGTAGGTATTGTATTCTTTAGCTCGTGCTGACTGATATTAATTTTAGATGTATACTTGAACCAGATTAAATCTGTTGAATAAAGAACACAAAACTGTCTTTTAATCGATGTAGTTCAAACATAATATTAAACTTGTATTTATAACACAGATCTTATGGTCATATTATTATTCAAGTTGGATTAGCCTTCTAGCATGTTAAAACAAAACTTAGCTACAGCCTTAGACAAGCAAAAGCCATGCTCTTAAATTTTTTTTTTACTCAAGTTTTTATGTGCAAAATAATTTAATTGAAACAGATTAATTATTTTAAATATTGTCAAATAAAATATAAAGTATGGATTTTTTAATTTTATTACAAACGGGTTTTTTTAAATAAATTAGTTGCTGAAATTACTATTGAAAGAGAATGAATTTACACAAGGATCACAAAATAGTTTAGATATTCTAATCTATTGACACATATAACATGAGATAAAATTTATGGTAGCATTTTAAAAATTTATCTGAAAGCAAAACATGTAGATGATAAAATATGTAATTATCAAGGAGTCTTACCCAATATATTACGTTAGTTTAAAACAGTTGTTACACAAGTTTTCTAAACCTCAATTAATTGTCAGGGTTTCCCCAGACTGTGAAAAATGGGAATTTTTCCAAGGAACAGGACATTGAAAATAAGTATTTAATACAAAAGAATTGGTTAAACACCACCACGAATACAAAAGAATTGGTTAAACAAAGATCACGAATATTGTATGTTGTCCAGGATTCGGACATCCACTTAGTAACCAGTTATTAGTTCTCGGCTGTTTTCTTTAGATTTTGGGAAATTTTGTTTTCCTACGTTTAGGGCAGCATAACAGAAGACAGGCACTTTTGTTACTTTGTTACTTTCACCTTGACTGTAAGTGTCAACTTCTCTACAAGTAGAGTACTATCCGTCTTCATTTAGCTGAGATAATAACGTACTGGTAAGTGCTTTTAACCTTTCTTAGACTTTTTAAATTTAATGGATAGTTTTTACTTAACTTAGATGTGATTTTTTTAGTTCACATGATACAAAAATTATATAGAAATTAAAAACCAATCTTTACTTCATGATAAAAATTAAATTGTTCATATCATAACGTTGAAAAATTGTCTCGACTCAATTTGTTTTCTGTAACCAACTAGTGTTTAACGAATGTTCAGTTTTAACAAAACATTTATTATTATCCTTTCATAACATATATTACACAAAAATAATTTGAAATTATCAAACATTGTTGACAGTTTTATTCCGTGTGTTGTACCTGATTTCTAGCTGTCTCTAATAGTTTGGTTCATAGCCATCATAATTCACCATTCTTATCCGTAACTTGTATTATATAGTCTGGGAGACCACTCCTCTATTACTACTGCTCCAACTCTCTTACTTTAGGATACCTCCTTCCCTAGTACTTTTCAGTTGAAATGTAAACTACATTTGTCAAGGTCGTAATATTGTTAGCGTCCTGGTTTGTGTTTTATTGTGTTGTAAAACCGCTGATCAGTCTCTCAGACATATAATATCAATTATTTTACTGTTTTCCTTCTTCTTTTTTTCTCTTTTTTTTTCCATTTCATAACCTCCTGGAATTACTTTTCTAGTAAAACAACATTATTTCGATATTTTCATTTTTTAGTTAAATAAGTGAAAATAATATATTTTGTTTTCTATTTTTGTTTTAGTTTTAAACACATAATCCTTTATATAAATTGATTTAACTTTTTTGTTGTAAACAACCAATTGATAGGATGTTTAGGTTAGGTTTGAACGCAACTGATGGAACGTTTTGAAAAAAAGACAATCATACATTTTCATTTTTTTATAAATATGTTTTGTTTTAGTAAAGTGCTAAATTTTACAAAATACTAGAAATTGTAATGTTAGAAGTTCCTTCACATCTGTTATTTGTGTGTCAGCTGTTACTGTACCTGCCAAGCCCCCTGCCATACCAGTTACTTAATCACTGTTCCCGCCAAGCCCTCTGTCATACCAGTTACTTTATCACTGTTCACGCCAAGCCCTCTGTCATACCAGTTACTAAATCACTGTTCCCGCCAAGCTCTCTGTCATACCAGTTACTAAATGACTGTTCTCGCCAAGCCCTCTGTCATACCAGTTACTAAATCACTGATCTTGCCAACCCATCTGTCACAAAAGTTACTAAATCCCATGGTCAGTTTTACATTGATACTGTGTAGTTTTACTTCTTTTATGTTGAATGAATTTGAGTCCATCACTAGGATAACAAAAACTATTACTATAACATTATTATTGTACTGAATCTTATGACATTATGAAATTGTAATTACAAATATCAGTGCTTTGTAGAAATATTGCTGTCATAGATATTATTATTATTATTATTTTTAAGATGTAAACTTCAATTTTTTTGTTTTTGGAAATAATTTTTTAATTTTATTTTATATTTTAATTATGTTTTATTCTTTAAAAAGTATAGTAGAACATATAAACTACAAGACAAAACAATAATTGGCAGTTTTAATTTAATTATATTTTAGCCCTGCTTGTTTTGACATAGCGTTTAGTTACTTAAGTAACTACAACATAGCTACATAGCGCTTTGTAGTCAAAGAGACATTGTTTAATAGAGAAATTTACAATTTTATCACCTATTCTCATACACTGGTCTGACAGATCTCAATTGTGTTAAAGAAAAATAGATATATACCCGTCAAAGATAAGGTTAGGTCAATGGAATAACTTCAATTCATACGTAAGGACTTGAAATGTGATAATAAATTGTATATATCTAAAAAATAAGAACAAAATTATTATTACTTCTTAAAATGTGAACCCAGTATCATGTTACGCTGATGTCATGATGCGGTCTCTACATTCTTTCAGCAGTAACTAGAAGTTGTTGGGAAGTCAGTATTGTTTGGATAGGGGAGAAAAGGTTTCCTCCTCTACACTTGAAGTTTCGATCTGAACACAACACAACTGCAACAAGTTCACAGTCAGTCCATGATGATAAGTGATTTCAGACAGCTTCGATCACAGAGTGATGAATTCACTACGTCAGAGCATTGTATATATTTCTTTGTCGTCAAATGCACCATTCTTACATCGGTCACATATATCTGCAGAGTTCTTTATACAGACAGATCATTTGGCTTCACAAGTCCTCCCAGTGTTACAATTCCTCTATGAATCTATCTACTCTCTTCTGTATTCCAATATGGATCTTTTCCAGCACTCTTGTGTTTTTACCAAAATCATTTTAGGTAACATTCGTGATGGTGTTCCTGCTATCTGATTGGTTTTCTCATTTCCTTTTATACCAATGTTTGCTGGTACAGTGTACTCCCGATTATCCACAAAATTGGGTGTCACAGACATCGCGGATAACGAAAATCATGGATAATATGCAAAAATACTAAAAATAAAAGGAAAATATGTAATAAAAAATAGTTTTGATATAAAAAGACTTTACATGAAATAAAAAAGTGTAATAAACGAGAAGTTTTTGTAGTAAAACAAAAGAAAATACAGGAAACATATTATGCTACACTAGTACAGTACTGCAATTTTAATTACCTGACGGTTTTTCAAAATATCAAACATTGTTTTTTGTTTCTTACTGAGAAAACATTGTCTCTTGATTATTGACTGAACTTTTCTTAGCATCAGTTTTTCAGCTAACTGTGTGTCATCGTCTTGTCCCTCTAAATAATGAAACAGTCCATTGATGTATTGCAAGACCACTTCGTGTGTCAATTGTGCATCCACATATGTTCCTCCTTCCTCTTCACTTACACTTTGCTCTTCGTTCGCCCCTCTTGCTTTGTCTGCTATTTCTTGGTCCGTAAGTCGCTCGAATCCCAGCTTATTAGCGTCACAGTTCAACCACTCTAGACAGTAAACTTATCTCTACTGCACAACTTCGTTATCATAGTTTTACTGGTTGTTACTCGTACTATACAGGTAAAGAGAACCGTTAAATATTTATACTTATTTTTTCCGCAAGGCTCGCGGATAATCGGGAGTACACTGTATTTATTGGAATGATATTACCTTAATTTAAGCCATGTAATAGTGCTTGAATTTCTTTGATACAGTAAAAGTGTGATACGGGCTGTCACCTCAAGAAAGGTTTCAGGTCAGTGACTATGCAGATTTTGTTTGATGAGAGGTCCTTATAATGTTGTGCTGCTAGTATCGCCAGGAGTTCTGATTCAATGCTGAATGTGGCTGATGATGAATTCAACTATGGTTGACTTTTGTTGACAATCTGAGAGCCATCGGTATAGATTTATTAACTGTCGTCCTTAAACCTTGCATTTATGTATGGTTTTCAGAGCTGTCTGTTTTAGATATAGTGGGTTTTCCTTTTTACAATAATAGTTATTAATAATAAATTTTGTTTTATTAAAAAGCCAAATACCCTCTGCATTATAACCACTGGACTGTGGTTAATTACCCAATATAATCTTTGGATGTACAGTAACCGGGAATTTCTGGAAAAACGGGAAATGTACGGGAATTTAATATTCCATTTTTCTACGGCTTTTCTTTTGTTAGATTATAAGGAAAAAATACTAATATTCAGATGTATTTGAAAGTTAATCCTAATAATTTTATGCTATGAAATCCTAAAAAAAAAAAATCTTTTTACAATTAAGTCAGTGAAAGATAAAAAGTGTCTCGATATCAACTGTCTCAGTTACATTGTTCTAATCTGGAATATTCGCAGACTCACCAGTGTTAACTTTAAATGTCCCTCCCCCTCCCCCCCCCCCCAGACTAATGAACTAATGTCCTCCTATGCCCGTCCTTAGATTTTTTTTCTTATTGAATGATTGAAAGGGTGACACCTTTTCCGATTGTGGATTGTCAGTTTTGTCTTAGTCTACAGATATCAACAACAAGCTGTGGAATATATCAGATGTCACTATACTGAATACTCTTTTTTATACCATTTTAGTGTTCTGATCATGTCATCATTAAATTCGTGGGTACTGACAACTACCAATGTGGTTTTTCAGTGTTTGTTTTTGTGTCTGATTGAAAGAGGAAAATCCAGTCTTGAATTGTGTTGTAGTGAACAGATATCAACAGGAGGTGTATCACCACACTAAATTGTGTTTAATAAGTCAGTAATTAATTAATATTATTTTTCACTGAAAGACTAGCATAATGAACTTAAAAACATTAAACGATTATGAATATATATTGTGTTGTAGTTTCAAGTTAAAAAAGTATAAAAAAATATAGTGATATACATAATTAATAATTTTATACCACTAAGAGTTTCTCAGGGGGGGGGGGAACCTTCATTTTAAAAGAAAAGTTAACTATGTACAATGAAAATATCCGAGATAATGTGATATTTTCGATTTATGAGAACTAAAAGTCCATATGATGAAATTCCAGACTCTTGTATCCCCTCACTTATTTGTTATTCTTTCCTTGTTCAAAGGCAAAAAATCTTTCGGTCATCATCGCCGTATAAAAAATATGGGAAAATGAAATAAACACCCTTGTTCAAATCCCTTGAGTACTGTAATAGCGTCAAGATTGTGTAAGGGTCGGAAGAGAACAAGAGTTGGTCAACAACGACAGGATAGGAAACATGAAAGAAAGTAAATCCTTATGACATACAATTTATGGCTTTAAACTTTTTCCTTTGTATTTTTGAAAAATGTTATTACTCAAACACCATACAAATTTTATTTTTTAAATTCTATTTTAGTTCCTATTGGTCTACAACTTATAACTTTTTAATTTGTGTGCCTTTTCAAGATGAATGCGATTTTATCAAAAATATTTTTAAACGACCACAAATTGAAATGATTTATGACCAAAACAATTTAAGGCATTCTTCGTTGCATAATTAATAAAAAAAGATTCTTTTAACATTGTTTTCGATTGTAAATGCCAGGCATCTACAAAAAAAAAAAAAAAAAAAAAAAAAAAAAAAAAAAAAAAAAAAAAAAAAAAAAAAAAAAAAAGTAAATCCAGTTTCATATTTTAAAAATTATTGTTAATTCAAAATTATACGCAGTTTTAAAATTACGGTTGTACTTAAACAATAACTGTACAAATTGTAGATAGTAGTAGAAGAAATTTTTTTATGAATGTGGGGGGGGGATCTGTTTATTCGTAAAATAGTGACAGTTAATGTAAACTTTAAATTGAACAATACAATTAATTCATGAATTAAATACTCTCCTATATTGTTATTTATTATTTATTTAATGGAAATTTGCATGTTTTGAAGCAAAAAAATCTACGGGAAAAACATGTTGCATCATTTCCTTTTAGGGAGGAACCTCAAAACCGAAGAATACGCAGGAAGTGACTTTATCTTTCATCGGGTGTGATAAGTCGGGGAGGAGGAGGAGGTAGCATATTGACAGATGCCAACACCTAATACAAATGTTATTCGTTTAATGTTTTTACACGTTTCAATTGAGACTGGAACAGATTTTTTAATTACTACGCCTAAGACCAAAATTACCATAAGTTATTTGTTAATTTTCATTACTGTTGAGACCGGAGGTTCTTGGTAGAATTCCATGTTTAAAGATAATAAAACACAATTTTTTATTTTGTAACTTCCACTTTTTATTAGTCTAGCCGACCAATGGTTTCGCCTGCTAAGGCATTGACGAGGCTGTATTACAGACTGTTATTTGTTACATTGCAAAGTATTGAAAGTATGTACAATATGGGAAGGGGGGAATAGTATAGCATATTTTGTTAAACATTTATAATTGAAAAAAGGTGTTATCTACTTAAAATTTTACAATAAATAAAAATGTACAACTATTACCAAATTATCACGGTTTTTTCTTTAAACAAGGCAATTAGAACTAGTTTTGTAAGATATGGACCATCTCGAAATATATTTCAAAAATTCATGTTATCAATATGATTATAAATATTTATTTTGTAATGTTGATTTATCTGGTAAATGCTACCATTTTTATTGCTATTGTTATATTAAAAACTTCACTAACCTGAGCTCAGTCATTTTTGTCATGTAAAAGTGTTGTTCTGTCCCTTTCTCTCCCAACTGTCCTTCCCAGTCTTTTAGTTTTATTTATGTAGAGTCCTATCCTTAAAGTTTTTGTATTGGATATTCTCCGTCTTGTTCAATACACTGAAGCATCTGCAGTGCTCTACTTTTTACAATTATAGTGATTATGATGTTTGTATTTATATACCTACCTACAGTTCCCAAAGCTGAAATTTTCCCATACTACAGTTTGCAACCTACAATCCATTTAACTTCTCGGTAATTAAGCTATATGAAAAATACAAATTTAATTAATAATAATTACTAAGAATCTTTTTTGTAGAGCATAAAATCCAAACAAAGTACATTTATCGTTGAAAAACCAAGGTTAAATAAGTTATTGTTTGATTCACAAGAGCCCTTGAAATGGACTTTTAAACTATCTAATATACCTTAGTACCTGGCAGTTGTCATATTATATGAAGGGGTACTGTTCCATTATTTTCTTGTTTATTTATTTTTAAAATTAACTTTAACACATCATTTTTTACAATAATACATTTAGTTAGTTTCCTGTATTCAAGAACGTTAAATTTTATTCCTTTAAAGCTTAATCTCACTGTTCTGATAACATGATGGTACTGTTAGGAACGGCCCTCAAAACTGCCTAGGTTCTTTCTTTTAATTATAAATCATCAAATCAGTGGTTCAGTATACTAATTAATTTTTATTAACAATGACTATCTCCTATCTTATTATAATAATACAATATCTTTATTACTACTATTAATGCAGAATGGCTCTAATTATTGTGACTCACAGATCTGATTCTACGTTATATTTTATTATTACTTGTGTCTGAAATAATTACAAGGTTTAGACACAAAGTTTGCTCACCCTGCTTGCCATTCATGGATGCTCATCTGAAGTCTCAATACTCCCAGGATTCTCTTACTCGCCAAGTCCGTCTGGCTATCTTCCAGAATTATGCTCCCAGGATTCTCTTACTCGCCAAGTCCGTTTGGCTATCTTCAAAAATTCCTGCAGCACTTCCCTCGATTAATCTTGGCCCACTGACCAAGTTTTCTCCCACCCAAGGGTTTATATGTGTTTGTAGCATCAATGATTGTTTGTACCGTCTGCCTTGCTTGCAAGGTAAGCAATTTCATCATTTTTCCAGGTGTGTCACAATAATTGTTGTCATACTGTGTTCCTAAAAAGAACTTAGACTATATTCCTAACTAAAACTATCCTTATTCCTAACAGTACCCCCTCCACAATTAGGTTCTGTACTTCTCAGGCCACCATCAAATTTGTATTGCTTTTTAAACTATATAAATTTTTATATAATTTAGTGTGTTTATATGTTATCAGTTGAACAAAAAATTTAAATGGCCACTATTTTGACATTTTTAATTCGATTTTTCTGAATTTAAGTAGGATATGAAGCACACTTCAGTCCCCTCTACCAAATTATTGTCCTTATCTTAATTTTTGTGATCGCTATCATGCTTATATGCAAACAACAATGCATGTCTAATATCACTTTGGTTTCCTGAGGCCATGAAATGTGAAGATCAGTCGAAAAATGGAGGCCGAAATATTTTATCTTATGTTCCTTTTGATACTTGTGAAGTTAGGCTATATATAAAGTGGTTTAATATTATCAATTAAGGTAGCCCAATCCTTATTTTAAAAAAAGTTATCAAATTATTTCCATACTCTTTTAATACTCTGTATACATGCAAGAAGGGAATTTGGAAACACGATTTGACCTCAGGCAAAATGAACTTTTTATTTATATAAACTGCAATTTATTTTTACAGAAGATGAAAAGTGAAATAAAGAGTGTAAATATTTAAAAAAGAGACAGGGTTTATAAATATAGATCTGATTAATTTAAAAATTGACACTATTTAACATTAAGAATTTATTTAAAACATTTGCTCAGCTAAGGGCGCCAGATGGAATTAACTCATCAATTTTGAAAATATAAATTTACTTTGAATTTAAAATAATCTCAGGGTCGTGATTTCTTTTAACAGTGGTGGTTTGATAAATAAAAATCCTTTTTTTTTCTGCTGAAACTAAACATGGTAATTTATTAAAGTTATTCATACACATATTATATATTCATGGTACATATTCTTTAGTATATTATCTGAAATTATTTATATCATAAATTTAAAATTGTCCTGTCTTGAAGAACCAAAAATTCTTTTTAATGATTCTACTTTAATTAGTTGCAACTTTTAATAATTATATTAGTTATGAGCTTCTTTATTCTCATATATTAAAAATTTATATTATTTTTTATTTAGAAGTTAGATTAAATATTTTAAAATTACTGCTTACATTACAACTAATTATTCAAACATATTTTTTACCATTAGTCCTTTTTATACAAAAATTTATATAAAATTGTCTATCATTTTTCGTTACCATATGGTAGCCATCTCCATGTCCTTTGTGGTGAGCAGCCCACGTTCCTGAAGTGCAGGTTCATTGCAGGCATAATTAGCCCGCTGACGATCTCAAGTTGTCTTTTCAAATTCACTGTCCTATTCAAAGTGCTCATCATGTTCTTACACACTCCACAGTCAATCAATTTCAAACTGTCCCTTCTATTCACTTTATACCTGACGGTCCTTTGAGACTATTTTAAAAAACAATTACACTACATTGTCCATAAATATTTTTAACGAAAATAATACGTCTGACTCAGTCAGACGCCACCTTAAGACTCCTTTAAAAACACATCCTACCAATTCAAACTCTTCCCTCAGACTGTTTAACACACATCTTACTGCTTTGAATGTTCCTATGCAACTGATAGCTTCTCTAGATCTCACAATTAAGCGTCCTTTTCAGATCTACAAAGTCAGTAAAAAACTGTTCACATACTTTGCACTACTTGACATTATCTGAGTAGCAATAATAGATTACTCAGTTTATTGTACAGTATAACAACTATTTATGCTTTACAATTTTAAAGTTTGTGATAATCATTACTGATTTTAAACCCGCTAAGGCTTTTTCAAAAATTTATCATTCTATCCATTTAAATTAAAACAATAATTTTATTTCATATTTTAAAAAAAATTTACGTTTTATGATTTCAGACTTGAAACAAGAGATGCAGATCTTCGAACGTGAAAAAGTTTCTGATAACGATAAATCGCTAGCGAATCGGAAGCCTTCTTTGAGGATCGTTGATTCCAATCAAATGGTTCCACCTAACTCGACTTCACCATTGAAAAGTAAGCTGAATCAAGCATATCGTAGAACCCGTCACGTCACTTCTATATTGAGCTGTATACGTAGTCAATCCAAACGTAATAGTGATGAATAATTGCCTCTAGTTGTTTTTAAAAATTTTTATTCAGCGAAAATAGGTTGTTTTAAATTTAGACATAGTTGCAATTAATAATTTTTCAGTTTTGCTAAATGTAATACTGTGCAAATTAACTAAGCGGTGTAGGTCATTGTTTTGCGCGATTAGAAGAAAGATTTTAGTTATAAAAACGTACTGTCAAGGTTCAATAATCTCAGTTTTTCCAGAAACTTAAATATTTGTATTGTATTTCACATTATTTATTTTTTGTGGAGAAGATAGCTTAAAAATTTAAGCTAATACAATTATATTTATTATTGACAATTCACAAAATTTAAACAGCTATAAAAGACGGTATAATAATATATAATTTATATAAACGTATATTATAATAATACAACCTAATAGAAATATAATATTCTATATTTTTGTTAGGACATATTATTGTATTGAATACAATTTTCATCCATTTCTAGCTTTGTCACGTAGTTAACATGTTTCGGAGTAGCTTCAGCTTCAAAACTACTTATGTAATTATTTATTTATATAGAACAACAATTTATCCCAGCAATTTATTTTAACTATCGAGTATTTAATTTTTAAAATAACAAGTTTAAGATTATAATAACAAATTGAGTGTTAAATAATTTTGTTTCCTTATAAAAAATGGTTATTTTTGTCATATTCTACTGGATGTTGACCAAGAAGGATAGTAAATATTTTCGCAGATAGATAAAAACATTTGCGGTAAATATTTGTCCAGATATAAAAATCTTTAAATTCTTTTTTCTTAATATATTTCGTACCTATCATATAATATAAAATTATACAAAAGCCGGGTTCACCTTTCTTATTTTGCTCTGTACATCCTCATCTCCACCATGTTTTAACAGCAAATAAAGACGATTTTTATTTTATTTAAAAAATTTATGATTTAACTGATCGCATGAAACCATTAAAAAAAAAATCTTAATTGGGTTACCTAATTTAGGTATTCTGATATAACAAATGATTTCATTAAAAAACATAACATAATTATTTTGTACAGTATTACGTTTGCTTTCTTCAAAAAGACAAATTAACAAAAAGTTATTTTATTTTTATTTTTTTCAACTCTAATAATTTTCCTTTTATGGTAGTAATAAAATAAATATAATACAATACTAGAGGCTCAAATAACCCAAAGATTTTTATACTTCAACAGTTGTGATATGTGTGCCTAAAATAACCTTTAATACGTTACAATACTGATGTACATTATGTGTTAGTTTTATGTTAATACATTTAGTTTTTATTTTATTGTCAATTTCCAATTAAAGGAAATTCCGCATTTAGTTAAACATGTTTATTATCGTGATAAGTTTGGAAGGAAATAATTATATTTTTCCCCACTTTAACTGGTTTTACTTCCTTAGATAGAGGGAGTGGTCATATTCCTGTATAACCCAACCGAACGGAGTACTTCTTAGCAAATTGTCGCTACTAGCTTAACATTAAATCGGGTTTGGATTAATGTTTTTTCCACCGATGAGGTGTTACAAAATGCCCAACTCTTGCACTCCTCAAAAAATCATTACATTACCGTGTATCTTGATCTTTGACATGGTTTTCCATGTAAAGACTACATTGGTAATAATTGTTCCCTAATTTAGTTGGCTACTTTCTTGTTGTTGAAAGGTGAAAAAACTCTCGGTCATCATTGACTTATAATTCAAGTTGCTGAGATCATCATGGTGCTTACCCTGCCCCATCATATAATGTAATGCTCTAAATGTAATGACTAAGATGGTTTCTTGTGCCTTGTAGGAAATGTTAAATTTGTATTGGTAGATCAAGAGGTCTTTTCCAGTAAGATATGTTTGTTGAACAGTTTATACAAGTTTTCTGAACCTCGTAATTGTGTATATCATTATATTCTTGACATCATTTACGCCCTGACAGGCTTTGTAGACATGTATATCTTAAAAAGTCTACTCATTTTCCTCATGTCAGCGACTCAGTCCTGCCAGATCTCGGAACTATACAAATATGCTACACTATTTATGATAGTAAAGGGGTCAGGTTGGTACCACTACAAAATTGTGTGTAACCATTACATTATCAATATAGTTTGTTATAAGTTGAATAACACATAAGATATATGAACAAAAAACAGTTTAAATTGGCTGTCATTTTGTATTTTTAATTAGATTTTCTGAATTTCAATAGGGTTAGAACCATTACACATTATAGTCTTTTATACCAAATTTCATGTTTAACTTAATTTTTATAGCCGCTATTGTGCTTACATATAGACAACGATGACGGACAGAATGTCAAAAATCACTTTTTTCGATTTCGTAGTCATGAAACCTAAAGATCAGTAAAATAAAACTGAGGTCGAAATTTTTGTCAATTACCAAACTGGTCTTATTTACTTCTTATACTGGATTATTAAAAATAATATAAAATAAAGACCCCTTATACCGTTTGAATTTGTATGTACAAAACAATTTTCATTTCACTTTATACAGAGGTTTTGGATCCTTCTAAGCCCAAAATTTGTATGCAAAATGTCGCTAAGTATACTTGTCCACAGTGATATTTTAGAAGCTGTTAAAACGATTTTATTCAAATTTGATACCTATTACAATTGCTACGAGTTATGCACATAAAATATAACCATTATAATTTATAAATTGGATGCATTTTTAGAGAGAGAAAACAAAATTCAAAATATTATTCAAATCTGCTGAAACAGTTTGAATCAAATTTGGCTCAAATAAATCCCTTAAATGCCAAACAAAACAACTTTTACAGGGTGGCTAGTGACCTGGAAAAATCAGGGAATTTTGGTTGAAGTCAGAGAAAACTTAAATTTAACAGATAATTATTTGTAAAACAGAGAGACTGTAGAGGAACAAATAAACATTAGGGATAAACAGACGCTCAGTCAGTCTCTTACCAAAAACAAGAAAACTAGATAATAAGAATTGGTGTTCAAGTAGAAAGAGGTGGGAATCATTTTATGACCTTGAGAACTTTCTCTAGCATGCAATCTCTTTGGCAGCTTGTATTTTTCATGTTATGAGCTTGAGACCTTTCTCTAGCATGCTCTTATTAAAATAAATCTAGTTATAGTAGTAAATGATTTTTATTGTACTGAATTAGGGTAACTTCGTGTTCTAATTTATCTTGTAATTTAAAAAATGCTTATAGACATAAATTAGAAAATATTATAAATTCAATATAAATTTAAATAAAATCAAAATTTGGTAAATCAATCATATGTTGAAACCCGAGTAGGTAGTTAGTCGGAATATTGAATTTCCCGAACCGATATACTAAACTCGCCACTCGAGTAATGAAAAGTAGAAAGTATATTGAGAGGCGAGCTGAAGTAATGCTCTTCCAAGAATTGATCATTAGTAGGGGTTTAAAATAGTTACTGTTTTTTTCTGGGGTTGCAATATCTTAAATTAATTTGTCACATTTATTTACCAAAGTGAGCTGATAAAGTGTCTAAACAGGATTTAATTTGGTCAATTTAAAGTTACATGACTGGTTTGGGATATTAAATAATAAATCAAATAAAAAAAATTTTTTTTAACATACCACGTTTTTAAAACGAACGAAAAAGTATAAAATAATTTTTCATGACCATTCTACAATTTTGAGGGAGGATGTTAGTGGTTGTGGATATATATGGATTATAGTGGCTTTGGAATACTTGGAGAGAAAAACGTGGGGCGCAGGCAATCTATGATAGTTAAGGAGGAGTAAATAAATTAAATTACAGTGAATCTCATTTCCGATTCACTGAAATTAGCTGTGAATTCATCCGGATTGTCTACTTGTATTATTTACTGGCTGCGTCCCACGTTTTTCTCTCCAAGTATTCCAAATATATCCATAGCCACTAACTATCCTCCCTCAAAATTGTAGAAGGGTCATGGACAATTATTTTATACTTTTTAGTTTGTTTTAAAAACATGGTATGTTAAAAAAAAAATGTATTTTATTTATTATTTTCTGTTTTTTAGTTTTATGTCCGGGTGAAAGATTTCAATCGGTTTTGTATATATTGATGAGACTCTGGCAGTCACTAGCTAGGCGGGTGGTATGCGCTTCAGGAGTCTCGCAAATTCTTTTTTCAGAATGGAGGTGTACATCGTTAACTAGGCGAGCGGTTTGCGTCTCAGGAGTTTTGCACGTTTGTTTTTCA
Organism: Aphrophora alni; assembly: GCA_963513935.1. Classification (NCBI taxonomy): domain Eukaryota; kingdom Metazoa; phylum Arthropoda; class Insecta; order Hemiptera; family Aphrophoridae; genus Aphrophora; species Aphrophora alni. The sequence continues at coordinate 20,154,530 of OY740779.1, forward strand.
GAATGGCGGCGTGCATCGTAAGCAAGCCACGCAACACAGGCTTTGGGAGACTTGTTTGCTCTTGCTTGAGCATGTCTATGCACGTCATCGGGAAGTCGAGAAGAATTTGCGACCCCCGTTTCATGCGACCTCACTAGAGCCTTTCGTTTCTTATCATTTTCAAGTTTGATCTTGCGCTGTTTTTCGGGACGTTCTGTAGCTCGCTTACGGCGTTTGGCTAATCTTGCCAACTTATCTGCTTCAGATTCCTGTTGTATCCCAACTTGCCGTGTTTGCTTCTTCTTCTCTAATCGGCACTTCCGTTGAGTTTGTAATCGGCCTCTTTTACCGTTTTAACGATTGTCAGAAATGTAATATTCACATATACGCTTAACACACTATTATGGTATGTTAATTTTTTTTTGATTTATTATTAATCTAATAACTCTCACAAGCCATGAAAAATTTGCCTCATCCTACTTCAATATTCCGGTTACCATTCAAAAGCGATATTTATCTTCTTTTTTTTATAAGGCTGTGATGAACGAAAGGTTTTTTGCCTATAAACAACAATAGGAAAAAAATCTTCTACAAAATTAAATTTCATATCAATTTAATTTGATTGATTGACTAAAACAATGAATATGGTTTTATGATTGGTCAGAGAATTTCATAATGTTGTATCACTAACCACACCCTATTTTAGAAAATGTAAATTCAGAAGTTTTCAGTAATCAAAATCCTTCTATATATTTGTTAAAGCTGGTTTCTCAAAAATTAGCCCTTTCGATTGTGATAAAATATTTATATCCTTCAACTTTTCTATCAAATCTTCTTTAACCAACACTTGTTCTCTTCCAACCCTGATGATATTAGAGTATTCAAGAGCTAGGAGTCTTCATTTTAAATTCTTTTCTTCCTTTTTTTTATAAGGCGATGTTGACCGAATAATTTTTCATCTTTAAACAACAAGAAAAGGGAAAAATAATGAAAATGAAGATGTAAGTCAAAAACTTGTCAAATTATAAGTACAAGACAATTATTTTGTTTTGTGTGTGTTTTTTTCAACATCTTAGCCCACAGATTGGAGAATTTTAACAATTAATTAACTAGGTACAATACCTGATTATATCTATATTCCAATCCAGTAAATCACAAGGTGATTACCGCTGTTTCAGGTAGCCTATGTACCCATCTTCAGATCACAGAAATATAATATGTCGTCAAATACACATGAATTTAGCTTAGTCTCACAAAACAATAAACACAAAAACATGCTAAAAACTTTAAAATGAATAGAAAAAACCCCTAAGAATCTTAAAATCTTTAAAAATAATTTATCCAGGGTTAGGCTAAGTTACATTGCTTATGTAATTATGTTGGCTTAATAGGCTGTAATTAGCAAAAAACTTGATGAACACCTTTATTTAAAAACTTGATTTAATCACTTTTGATAAATTTATGGTAGTGAGGGTTTTAGGAAGACTCTAAATACTATGAACTATACAAATTTTAATTTAAACATGAACAACTGTGAAGCCCAAAAGACAGATGTAAGGATAGCTAGATTATCAAGTATTGACCTTCAATATGCTAAGCTAAAGTACAAGCTTTATTTTATTTAAAATTATATGTTTCCGATGTTCTTCTTTAATTCGGACTCTTAGGGTAAAGTAGTAAACAAAATATTAAACAAACTTTTTAACAATTTAAAAAATCAAAATGTTCTTTATCGAATTTACAATTTATCATTCGTGTCTATTTGGAGAAAAAAGAATTGTAACTTTCATCATGAACATGTACAAAGAAGACAAAAATAAATAATAGACCTTAAAATGTTATAAGAGTTTTCCTACAAGAATAAGTTTTATATAAAAATCAGTACAGAACGCACAGTTGTAGTTAATGGTAGAGTTATAGGCCTAGAATAAACTCCCTGTTCACTATCATGAATGTTGTGTAAAATAATATTTTCCATCTCCTCTTCTTTGAGGTTATCCAAATCAATATCACTTGACAATGAAGTGTGTTCAATATTCTGTGGACAAATAAATCGAAATGTGTGTCATCGTTGTTTGCCATTATTGTTAATAAAAATTTGAAAATCACAATAAAATATACATTACTTTTGATCCATGTATGTAAGTAAACACATACAAAACTAACAAATTCACCATTTCATTGAGCAAACTGCAACTCTGCAGTGAGCAGCAACACGCAGTCAAAACAAACAATGAACAATTGAGTGAAACAGTGATGTTTTTCACGCTGAGTAGACTCACGGTGACAGAACATGGATTGATAAGATTTCGCCAATTTCGTTTATATGCTTTGTTTTGTCAAACACTGGAAGCGTTGCTCTGCACTTTATCAGAAGTTTCTTGAATATCTATGCTTATGTTTTTGTTTTTATAGATGCAAACCACTCTTAAACGTTGTGTCGTGTTTAAGGGTAAAAAATTTTTTTTTATGTTCTTGTGCGTATGTACAAGTTTTAAAATTTGTGCATTATTAATTGTAGTCTTGCTTTGGTTTGGGCTTTTGTAGTATCATGAGCAGCAAATTTGTCTTGGTTGTAGGTATTCTATTAGTTGTTGTAAGTATCTGTGTATTTTTATATATTTGTACGTTACATATTTCTACAGGAACTACGCTATTGTAACTTTCAATATAATGAGGTGTAGATCTTCTTATTTATAAGAGAGGAATGGAAGTCTAATTGTTTGGTCGCACCTCAAACTTAAAGGTTAGATGGAGGAAAATAGGATAGGAAGGTGGTATAAGGAATGTGTGATCTTTTACCCAAAGTAGAGATATTCAATATTTGTGTTCAGAGTCCTGGTGAGACACCGTCTGATTGCTTGCGCTTGACATATGTCTCACAGTCTGGCTACCTTGTTTTTTTCCTTGTTTAACCCTGGACGAGATAAGTGTATTTCCTTTTTTTTAGTATATTGCAGATTTAATTTTAAAAAATATTTAAAAAACATATTGATTATTAGTTATTATAAGTTACATCATTTTACTCAGAAAAGTGAACATATATCTATGAAGTTTAAAAAAATATTACCTGTATTCCATGGTGAATTTCATTTCAAGAAGCGAAAAAAAAAATTGTTATAAAATTTGTTCTTGCATTTTCACCTCACATATAAGTTGTAAAAACTATATACAAATTCTATTATACATCATCGCCTTAATCTGTCTACCCGATTCATCCCATATCCAGGACTTCCCGAACACTCCTGGACTTTCCTTTGCGGCTCATAAACACTCAATTTATTAATTGTAACAACTATTTACTATTCTCTAGCTTGGAAATTTGTTGTGGTCATTACTTGTGTGTTGATCAGCACAGTGAACTTGTTGGGAGGATTGCTATATTAATATACGTAAATATTTATCTTTTAACAGAATTTTAAAATTGTCACCTACTCTTATATTTTTTGGTTTTGTATTTATTTTCTCACTCATACGCAGTATAGAGAAAGTTATGTGATGGGTTAAAAATTTACCTTAGTTTTGAGGTTCCCCGAGTCCAAAAAAATGTTTTGGAATGATGTCCGCCTTGTGCTCTACAACCCAATCGTTTAGGCTGATTTTAATCAAATTTTGTATGTGGGCATATTTTAGCTATATTTTTGGACTTTTTCCATTTTTGATGATACAAAATTTGGAAGTATTTACAGGTAGGAAACAAAAATTGTAAAATTATGATTTTCTCACAATTGGATTTGATGATTTTAATCAAATTTTGCTTGATTATAGCCTCTAAGGCTAACAAAACATATTGGTCGCTATATCTACAAAAATGCTGATTTGTTAGTTAATGGTAAAAAACAATTGACCATAAGGATAAATCAGCTTTACAGATATTTTTTTGAGTATAGGTGTGTGAGAAAGCTTGTTTACTGTTTATTTTAGTCTTTGTGTGAAGAATATTTAAATCCTTGAACAGTTTTTTTAATTCTACAGATTTAACCACTTCCCGGTTCATTTTTTGTAAAAATATTCATTTTCAGGTCTTTTTTTTGAGTTCTGTACTTTACAACAAACATTTAGCAGTACAGTAGACTCCCGTAAGTTCGGCCTCGGTAAGTTCGGTCTCCGCTTAGTCCAGCCGGCTCTCTGAGCATGAGGTCATGCACTAGGCGCGCGCCAGCCAGACGCGACCTTAACTTGTTTATTATATTCTTTTACGCATCGATTTACAACACGATCCTTACCCGCGCCATACAGATGTGACCTTAACTTGTTTATTGTATTCTTTTCCTATACGTATCGATTTACAACACGATCTTTATGCGCGCCAGCCAGACGCGACCTTAACTTGTTTATTGTATTCTTTTCCTATACGCATCGATTCACAACACGATCCTTACGCGCACCAGCCAGACGCGACCTTAACTTGTTTATTGTAACTTTTCCTATACACATCGATTCACAACACGATCCTTACGCACGCCAGCCAGACGCGACCTTAACTTGTTTATTGTATTCTTTTCCTATACGCATCGATTCACAACACGATCCTTACGCGCACCAGCCAGACGCTACCTTAACTTGTTTATTGTAACTTTTCCTATATGCATCGATTCACAACACCATCCATACAAACAATAAATAGGCATTTTTTTAGATAGGGATTGGTTAGTTCGGCCACTTTTAAGTTCGGCCTAGGGTGCAGTCCCGAGGTGGCCGAACTTACGGGAGTCTACTGTACTACGATTAAAAGTTCTTTTAATTTTTAGTTCTGTTTTGGCCTAATAAAAATTGTGTCTAGAGTTAACCCGAGTTATTTTATTGAAATAAAATTTTCTCTAAATTGCAGTAACATAATAATTAAATTAGTTATCTACACTCTAAAAGGCGATTTTGGTATAAATAATTTAATTTTTAAGATAATTTTTAAGCTTTTATATCGTTAATCTTTGTTTGGTTACTTAGATTATCTAAAATAACTCTGAGAAATTGTATTGAGTTCAGATTTAAATAGTCATCTCATATAGCTACATCCATATTTATTTCATCCTCACTACTCATTTTCAATTAAAAGTATAACAAAAACTGTAAAATAAATAACTAAAAAATAAATAATAAAACTATATATAATGCACAATGTAAGAATGCACTTGTATGGTGACGCAAACACTACGAGACTGGCAGACAGTGATGCCAACATTACGTAGTAAATAACAGTAGAAACTTATAAACAGGTTTCTGATAAGTGCTGCAATCATGATGTGAAACATGAAACTATGCTTGAACGTGATAATTTAGTCCAATCCATATAACAACGGCTATTTAAATATTACTCGTAATAACTTGGGTTAGTTTATGTTTGGACAATTGCTGTCAACGCAAATATTCAACGAGACAATTCAACGAAATATCTCGGGTTGAATCGCGAAGCAGTTAATAAAGTTTTTTTTATGAGAATTTTATAATTAGATTAATAAATTGAGGTTGTTTCAATAAACTATGTTTATGAATGACCAATATGTATTGGTTGCTTAGGCTTTGTTTTTGTGTGTTGATGTCTATGAAGTTTGTTTGTTTGTTGCACTATTTTTTGTTTTTTTCCACTTTACCTTTCACTTTCAGCTTCATCGTGTAGTTTTTGATTGACTTGTCGCTTTTTTGACATTTTTTTCTTCTTTGCTAGTCAGGACTACACATTGACATCATTGATGGTTTCATCAAGTCGTAAAATTTTGACATTAAATACACAAAAGCACATCATAAATTAAATTTCACATAATTTAGCATTACACTACTAAAGAAACGCATAAATACTTCCGAATGTCCTACTTTCTCATCTTCATTATTCTAATGAGTGTAGAGTAAAGACATTATGCATCCAAAATAAATTAAGTATATGAAAAAGATTTATTGTAAGAGTTCAAATTTCTATATTAAAGGCAAATAACCTCTTGGTCATCATCCTCCAATTTTCTCATAGCGCTCAGGGTTGGAAAAGAAAGAAAATTGGTCAAGATAGACCTGATGGAATAAATGAAGAAATGGATCTAACCCAAAACTAAATGAAAAAGGTGAAAATCCAGGAAAATTCCCTCGGGATTGCTAAGCCCAAGCTCACTTTAGTGGTCTCCTGAGGGACAAAATAATGATTAATAGTTGCAATCCGTAAATCAATAATAAAAGCTTGAAACCAATTTAAAAATAAATTGTCCAAAAACATTGCTTTATTTTCCCGCTCACCTGTCCCCAAAACCAATTAAAAACTAAAAATGTAGTTTCAGAAATTGTCAAACAAAAAAATAAAACCGAACCATTATTATTTATAACTGAACCTATAAACAAATATTTAAATAAGGGGCTAAACTTGCTTCGCTTCTGCCGTAAACATGTCCTCGGTCATATTTTATCAACATTTTAATAACAGTGGTCAAAGTTCATTTTTGTTTTCCCTATACAGAATTTTTTTATTATTATTTTTTTACTTGTACACAGGTTTGAGTAATTCGTTTTAATGCTTCACTAAAATTTGAACTAAATCAGTAAAACCGGGTTTTAATAACAGCTTAGATTTTTGTATGTTTTTCTGTTAACTCACAAACGAACAATTTTGGAGCGCTGGTGACCAATACGTTTTGTTTAGAACTTTTGACCATAGCATAACTTTATAATACATATATCTAGGATATTAAAATTAACAAGATGTTCTTTAAAAATATACTTAATTTTCATTGTGTTAATCTTTATTCAACAAATGATCTGTTTCATATAAAACAATACTTGAATGAATGCATGTAAATACATATAGTCTAGCATGGCACAATAAATGAAGCATGTATTTTATACATTATTATTTATTATTATGCATGTATATATATCTGCCAAGGCATGTATTATAGCGCATGAGCTGTTCTGTTATATTCTATAAAATGTACAGGTATTGTATGTATTGCATGTATGTCAAATAAAGGTGTATTGTTGTTTTGGTAAATTTTGTTTGGTTTGTGTTTTTAGTTATCCTTCATTTTTTATTATGATTTTATTTTAAGATGCACAAGTTAGTAAGCACGCTATCGCACACAGACATCCTTACATGATAAATATTGCACAAGCTTTTTTTATATGGTCAGAAATGTATTGAAATGTTAAGCTACGAATTACGTGCAATTAATTCGTAGTTCTGCAAGGTTTTTGAAAAACTAAATAACTTAATTATTTTGTTGTATTTTTTAGTGGTAAATATATATTATAATTTGTAAATATTTGAAACTTAATGTTTAACGAACTTTATTCGACAATTATATTTGTATCATTGTTCAATATAAGGCCGGTTGCACACTATAGTGATGCTATCCATATCATACAGTCGTAAGCGATATGCAATAATTATTTTAGGTTCCGTTAGTGTGTGTTCAAATCAGGTTGTAGTGGCTAAACCGATTTATACGAGTATGATAATAACATCTATCGTAAGATAGATATGTATTAGGCGACATGCTCCACTTGTCTCTTCGCTTAGTATCGTACAATAATTCAAAGTGACAATAAGTATAGAGGTACAAGTAATCCTGAAGATTTAAATTTGTTAATTTCTTTCATCAATAGTGTTGGAAAATACCCCTGTTTATCACTATATATATAAACGGCTTTGTCCTGACTGACTGACTGAATGAATGACTGACAGAGAATCAACGTAGAGCAAAAACCAACAAAGATATTGATACCAAAATTTAAAGGCATATTTGTATGAGGTCATAGACGCTCACTAAGAAAGGATTTTGCGAAATTTTAATTTTAAAGGGTATTAAATACAAAAAGAAAAAAAAAGTCAATTTCATTCATTTAATTTTAAACGTCAACATACACGCGCCTAGCGGCAAAAAGATAAGACTCGAATCAAAACAAATTCTAAATCTAATACTTTCTGACCCAATTATAACTAATCCAGAAAATTGTCAATCTAAAACAAATCAAAACCTATATTAAAATTGCGCCTAAGAATTTGATTAATCCATAAAAAATAACAACACACAGTTAAAGACAAGAAAACTTAAATAATTTGTTTTTATCTAGACGTGAAAGGTCAACTTGGAAAATAACCGAATTGAAAATATAACTCCGATCTTTCGCCGATTATAAAAATACAGAAGACCTAGAGACAAAATGAGATATACTGAAATACGAAGTAGATATTTCTAAATATAAAACATCACCTGAGTTCATATAAATATTTAATAACAAAGACATAATCTGTGGAAATATGAACGAAAATCTGGAATTAAGATGGCGACCACTAGAAGCAAGACGCTAATTATAATATACACGCCCACAGAAGTTTGTGATTGGAGAAGAATATCGCGGGACTTTCTTCGCCGATATGAATAGAAATTGTATATATATAAATAATAACTTTTTTAAAACAGGTTATTGTACACAATGTTATTTTCTCGGGAATATTAATTAGGACAGAGATTTTGTATTGTTATAAATAAAAGAGGCAATTTTCAATTTATAAAATATATCATTTACCATATATAAATTGGCCTACTATTAAATTCTAATAGGCCTATGTCTTTTTTTAAAATTAGATTGTAACATATTGTTTTCTTAATTTTAAATATCTTAACGCAAGCTTTTATTGGTTTGTGTGTGTTGAAACATGTGTTGGTTCAATCTAGGCCTAACTTAAAAATATTATTTGTACTAGCAGGACATCCGAATTAACTGTTTCATCAGTTATTTTATTAAATTGGCTGCTATTGTAATGAATGCAAATAGGTACATCCAAGAAATATGTATTGGTTCATCTTTCTAGGCCTAACCTAAAACTATATTTAATTTCTTTTACCTACCTTAATGGCAACATACACATATAATTTATGTTGTGCACATCTTTGGCATAGTACGTTTCTATTGATATTTATAAATTTCATCTTTCAATAGTAATTTTTTAGTTTTTCATAATGTTGTTTATTTATTGATACTACAGCTGCTAGACGCTGGGTTTAATGCCCAACGATTCTTTACGATTTTCAAAATAAATTTACAAATAGCCTATGGAATATAAAAAATGTTTTTATCAAAATGAATCCTACTCTATGTTACTCTGGGATTGTGTAGTTTTTTTATTTAAAAAAAATGTTTCAATTGGTTCAGTAGTTCCAGAGATTAACCCCATACATACAACAAAGAAATAAATTTTAAGTCTTTATAATATTAGTACCCTGGATATAAATACAAAACCAATAATTGATATATTATATATATTTTTATTATTATTAATATGACATAAAAATAAGTAATAGATACAATTTTTAATTTTTTTTGGAAATAAAATTTTCTTTAATATAGTTAGTTATTTTTTTTTTTTTTATGTATTTTATTTATTTTCCATTTAACCAGATGAGCCACAGCAACGCGTGGCCGGGTACAGCTAGTGGAATTATAAACTGAAAGTGATACTGACGTGGTAGGTTTGGCCTGGAAGACCATTCCAGCCGAATTAAAAGACACAAGTAAAAATAACTTTTTTCAAGTAAAGTAGTCACAAGTTCCAATAAGAAATGTAAACTTTCAGACTTATTCTATGAAGTGGTTTAAATTTCTTTTTGTCTTCACATAGTTTGCTTGTAACTATTGCGGAACTCTGTCGTATATTTATTAAATTATATACCCCCTACAGATCATCGTATTGCATTAATCATTTGATAAATATTATATCCCTCTAGTGTGCAGCCGGCCTTGAAGGTTTTCGAACAGTTGTCCCTGTGCCATCATCTACACACAAAAATCTGTGCACAAATGTTTTATATTTGAGATATACATTCTCTAAATTATGAGATCATTTTGGAATTTTGAGTTGCACTTATCTACTTTTGAAATATATAATTAATTATATTTTATAAAAAATGACAAATGATCTTTTTACAAATATATTAATCATTCAGAATTTACCTTAATTATTTTATTATTATTCACTATTATCCATTTAAAACATTAGTCAATGAACCAATATTCTGAAATTTACAATTTTTCATTTTACACTGAAGGCCCGCCCAGCTCTGCCAGAGTTGCATGGTAAAGAAATGGAGTTAACCTGTTGAGGAGTTTTTAAGACATCCTACTTACCTCTTCTTACAAGAGTATGATGCAACCTCCCCCCCCCCTAATATTTTTTTAAAAATTAGTAGCCTATTGAAAATTTTAAAATTTGGTTTGGGGTTTCTTGTTTTATTGGAATAGTTCAATTTTTGACCAAATTATGTAGAATTAGAATTGAAAATGGGGTGTTATAAAATGTTGTACTTATATTTTCTCAAGAATGTATCGTAGATGCTTCAAAAAAATAATATGTCAATACACTTACAAGTGTATTGATTGACTTGCGTGATCAGGGCTGAATAAGTACTGTAATGGACCATCAACTTGCTCATTTATAAGTAAAATATTGGGTGCAATCGTAGGACTTACCAAGCCTGGTCATACAATCTAATACTAAATATAATTCCTCTAAATGTGATTCCCAAAAGTTGATTTCTTGGGTCTTGTAAGGAATGTTAAATTGTATTGGTAGATCTAGTAGGGTAACTTTGTTTAAAGCGTTGAACCTGGTAATTGTGTATAGCTCTGGTGGGTGTTGTAAATGTGTATTTATTAAAAAGTTTCCACTAGCTTTGCTTGTGTCGTGTCTCTGCCCTAGTGAACCTCGAACCTGTGTATATGTGAAGGAGGCTACACTCGTGTCAATAACTCGGCCCTGTTGCATCTCGTAACTAATACAAATACAGTAGAACCTCTACGTAACGAACTTCTATATAACGAATTTTTTTTTAAAGGCAAATGAAATTCCATTTTAAAATGTTTCCATGTAACGAAGGAAATCTTCCATATAACGAATTAAAATGTCCGAAAAAAAAAAAAATACAAAAGTAATTTTTATTATTAAGATTTATGTAATGGTGACAAGGAGAGGCGCCATAGAAGAACCCGCATCTGTCAGCGAGTTAGTATGAGTCACAGACATTACAATTATTATGTATTATTTACAATTAATACAAATAATAACAGAAGTTAAATACTGCAGTATTTCTATATGTTTTTTTTAAACTGTAATAAAAAAAATAAAAAAATAAATACAATTTCTTTATAACGAAATTTCTATGTAACGAACTTTTTCTTTGGAACCTTCAATTTCGTTTATGGAGTTCCTACTGTATCACATTTTTTTAGAGCTAGTGTTTAAAATTATATTTTTTGCAATAACTTTGTTATTTGTCATCGTAGAGAGCTGGATTGGGGTTATATACTGATTTGAAATCTACAAATTTTAAAGAATTTTTTTTTTAATGTTTAAAGTTGCCACCATTTTTACATTTTTATTGGTTTTTTTAAATTTTCAATAGGGTTCTGTATTAGCACACTAGAGTCCCCTATGTGAAATTTCTTGTCCCTATCCTAATTTTTGTAGCTGCTATCGTGCTTGTACAGACATGATGGAATATCAAAAATCAATTTTTAAATTAAAATAATTTACTGTCACAATGTTTTTTGGCTATTCAGCCATTATCAAATCTGTTGGAATTTGTCCGTTGTTATAAGTTATTAAAAAACTCATATACACGTAGTACATAACACTGACACAGGCCTTTAAACTTGGTTTTATTTTATTATACGTGTAGTAGGCTCACTGTCTCGACGTGTACTGATGTTGAGTGGGAGGGGTTCTTATCTATGTTCGCTATTATATCATATATTACGTTGGAATCGAAATGTTCATTAAATAATTAATTGATGCCATTTTTGAAATTTTTGTGTTTCAAATTGTTCCAAGGCATACATTGATTTTCTCTTTGGACAGTGATGAAGTATTTTTAATGATTTTTCGATACTCCAGTAGTTATAGTTTGTTTGGATAATATGTTCGGCAAACTTAGAATCGATTTTTGTAAGATTATCTGATTTAATGCTGATGGTATGTGCTCTTTATTTGTTAAATATTTGTTAAACAACTATTATAAAAATAAAACAAACCGATAAAACCAGCCTCTACTTCTCTGACACAAACCCAAAAGAAATATACAAAACTTTCAAAAATGAGATCAATTCATTACTTAGTGAAATCTACATTTATAGACACGTACTAAAGGATATAATAATACTGAACATACATAAGAACCCCTCCCACCTAACATCAGTACAAGTGAATAACAGTGACAGTAGACGTCGAGACACTGACCCTACTACGAGTTTAACATAAACTGAAACCCAGTTTAAGTGTTTGTGTCAGTGTTATATACTACGTGTATGTGTTTTTTTAAAATTTGTAACTTATGACAACAGACAAATTCCAGCATAACTTGATAATGGCTGAATAGCTGAAAAATCACTATCGACTTTTGTAAGGGTAAGTCATTTTAATTTGATTAATAATGGATTGGCGGTAACAAAAATGTACAAATCAATTTTTCTGTGTCCTGGGGCCATGGTGTTGTAGTTTACCCTGATCCCAATTCCTCCCCTTGCTTGCGAGCTCTGGTACAAAATCTGAGTGTAGGGAGAGGAACTGGGAAACAGCCCCAGAATCGAGCAGGCCTTAGAGCCTCTTGAACATATTTATCTTCTTTTTTTATCCAACATTTTATCAAGGAAGAAGGATGTAATAATCACCATCTTAACGGCTAAATTAATATCAATGTTCGAAATGTTTGGCGATTACCAAACTTCATCAATACTTTGTATATAGAGTAGGTAAAATTAATTAACTCAGTATCATTCATGTGAGCAATAATCATTTAAATTGACAACATCAAACAAGCATGTGGCAATCCTTAGAAAACTGCTGGACCCTATGAATGATTTATTTTTTTCCTTGTCAAAACATAGCCATTAGATGTGAGTATGAGAAGCGTGTTTAACCATTCTGCCTTCATTACATACCAAATAAACTGCACGTCTCGTTCTGGCATTTAAAAAAAATTGAGATAGCACGATAGGATATAGTTAAACCTCCATCTAACCTTTTATAGTTAAATATACTGTTTTGGAAGATAGTAACAGTCATATTGTGTACATTACCTTGAATCACATTATTTATAAAATTATAAGTTTACGGTCCATAATTAACTTTTAGAACTTTTTGACGGAAGTAATTTTCACATAAATTGTTTAGTCATTATAATTTTTCTTTTTTTAATAATCGAAATGACATTTCTAAATTTATTTCCAAAAAACTAGTTTGCTACATTTTGTATATTTTGAATTTTAAATTATGTTGTAGGGTACTCTAAATTTATATGTTTTAATTTTATAATTACTAACTCAATTTATAGGTATAAGGTAAGTTTGATAATCGACAAGAAATTTAACCTCTATTATTGACTGATTTTTAACATGTCGTCCATTCTTTATCGTGGTCTGAACATAAGCACAATAGCGACTACAAAAATAAAGATGGCCGCTCTTCATGTGGTGAACATGAAATTTGGTATAAGGAACCACAGCATGCTCATTGAACCCAATTGAAGTTCAGAAAAATCTAATTGAAAATGTAACATTAACGTTTTTTTATCATATCTCGTGTATTATTCAACATATCAAAAATTAGATATAAAGCAGTTACAGTTACATTAATTTAAAGCACTCAGAAATATCATATATACTGCATTTAATTTTTCATCACAGTTGCAAAGAGCGTAATTAAACAACAATTTAAAAAAATTGATCCATAGATGCTTTCCTCCCTTGAAAACAACTCAGAAATTTCTCAACAAAAACAATATTTTTCAAGTAAATAAATGTAATAGAAATATTTTCTCTTAAATTGCAAGGAAGTTCAATTAAAAACTAATATTTATTTTTGTACTGGGTTATTACTGTTATTACATGAGAAATACTTATTACCGTTAAAGCAAAAAATTTAAAAAAATAAATATGTCAGTACTGCTGACATAGTTAATCTTAATATTATATTCTTATAAAACCATTGATTTTATATTTTTCGCTTTTGAATTGCTGAATGTATATATCTAGATAAATACCTTATATTAGTAGTCAGAGCAATTCTTGTTATTGTATATCACTACAGCTGTTTCGCCGATCACAGTCGGCTTCGTCAGGTGCAGGACACTTAAATAAAACACATAAACACGACACTGAACATATACGACACTAAAAACATTGTTTTAAAATATTCGGAGGCTAGCTCTTCGTTAAATTTTACACTAAAAATGTCCGTGTGTGGCCACATCATTATTCGTTCGTTTCCGGACGGAAACGAACGAATAATGATGTGGCCACACACGGACATTTTTAGTGTAAAATTTAACGAAGAGCTAGCCTCCGAATATTTTAAAACAATGTTTTTAGTGTCGTATATGTTCAGTGTCGTGTTTATGTGTTTTATTTAAGTGTCCTGCACCTGACGAAGCCGACTGTGATCGGCGAAACAGCTGTAGTGATATACAATAACAAGAATTGCTCTGACTACTAATATAAGGTATTTATCTTAATCTTAATGACTAAAAAATATGTTTAATTATTAAAAAAAAAAACTAATTTTTAACTCATGAAAAACTACTCATACATAATAAAACTACTTATTTACACAACTTATTAGAATTGTAAGATGTAAGTAATCTCGCTCGAAGGTTAGCCTCGTACAGGAAGCTGTTCAAATTGACAACCGAGCGCTACTTTTGCTCTCCTATGGCTATTACCCAATGGACTTGATTCGTGGTGCATAGTATAATTTAAATCCTGATTTTTGTTGTAGTTTATGTAGGCTTATAAACTATAGGTAAGTATTCATCATTCAGATTATTATTAAGATGCTGTTAAAATAAAAGTTAAATGCTAAAGGTGTGGAAAATTAAAGAGGAAGAGGAGAAAATGAAGTATACTATATATTAATCAACAGCTAATTAGGCCTACGTATACCCCCAGTTATACTCCAGAAAAGTTTTACTTTAAAATCATCTGTCATCTTTTTTGAAATTGTATGTTTTATATACTTAGAAACAAACATGTTGGGTAATTTAATTTCAAAGATAATGATAGCAGTTTATTTATTTTTGTACTGTATGTATAAATCTAAATATCTTCTAATGGTTGACTTCTTGAGAGTTCTATCATCAGTCTTCTGGGATCCCACAATACAGTTTGAAATTTCTTCCCTCAAGCTTGTCCATTCAAGTAGATAGGGCTTTATTAAATTGACCCCACAGATCACAATGATTCGAGTAAAGGGTCTTAAAATGGTTCAAGTAGATGCAAGGCAGTCCTGTACTAATGAAAGTTGACAACTACTTCCTACCTTTGTGGCCACACATCTATATTTCTCCACTACTTCTTTCTTCCTTAAGCTAGAACATCCTCTCTTGTCCTTATTTCACACCATCCTCTTAATTGAGTTGTTGCTTGAAGGCATTATTTTAGAACGCTGTATTGTTTCCTTCTTGATTAACCAATCAACATTCTCATTTCCGGATATGCCCATGTGCGACTGAAGAATACAGGTAATTAGTTAACATACCTTAATGTCAAAAGTAGTTCATTATTCTTATAGTAGCTACAGCTGTTTCGCCTCAACATAAGGCATCATCAGGCTTAGCACACGTAAACAAACTAAAAACACGTTCACAACACAAAACTTGTTTGTATATAAAAACACACACACACACAAAATAGTAAACCAAAAAAATAAGAATAATGAACTACTTTTGACATTAAAGTATGTTAACTAATTAATTATATCAGTAGTTCGGAAGGCAATATGGAAATAATGAAGAATACAGCATTACCTAAGGTTATTTAGTTGTTTAATTGATTTCTTGCTTTGCTAATCGCTTGTATAAATGATTTGCGGCTATGGCATGAATTGCTAATTTGGCGCTATTTTAAAAAATTGTAATTTCACTATTGGGTTTGTCGTTTTGTTCTATACTATGCTATAATTATGTTTTACTTGTTATTATTAATATGAAAGAAGTAACCCCCAAACCACAAATAAAACACTAGCACAATTAACGTTAGAAAGTTTAATAAACCCTTGTACAATTTGGTAATATAGCTACCATCTTCAGAGTGATATAAACCAAAACAAAAACTTAATGTGACGACTTATAAACATTCAGGCGTATGTAGCGCTCCTCCCCCCTCCATAATGGTCAAACTGGTTTCCCCATCTACCTAGAAAGTAGAAGGGGTGACATGCCACTCAATCCAACTACTTTAACATAATTTACAATTAAGAATTTTAATAACAAAGGAGCTCACACACATATATTCTAACGTTAATTGTGTTTGTGTTTTATTTGTGGTTTGGGGGTTATTTCTTTCATATTGTTATTAAACCACAAGCCTCATTGGGTTAGGTTTGTATTTGTTAGGTTAGGTTAGGTATTTGTTATTATTAACTATGAAGGAAATGAAATAAAAAACATTTTTTAACAATCTTTTTTTTTTGAAATGTAAAATCTTTATTATTTCTTTCATTACAAAATACAATACCACATTTTACATATGCATAGGATAGAAATAATAACCACCTAGGTTAAATAATGACCACCTAGGACCACCACCTAGGATCATAACCTAGGTGATCTTAACCACCTAGGTTAAGATTGTTGTTTAACAATCTTCTTGTTAAACGATTTACTTTATTTCCTTCTTAGGTAAAATATTAATATTAAAATTGTCTCATTTTCAGTAATATTATTTTTAGTAAAATTTCAGATATCTATATTTTTTAGTAATATATTTTTTATTTTTGTAAAATAGTCCGTAAACTTGAACTCCTGTACAGTTCAGTATAGTAAACGATTAGTCTTTGGATAGACAGAGAAGCACCGATACACTAACTTTTCCTATCACTCTAAATGACCTGTTTATACAATCAAGGCTAAACTCCAAGTCAACAAATCAGCTATATAGTTGAGATTAATAATACAGTATAACTTTACTTCAAGGTCGTATCTGGAGGCTTCAAACATCTTAACCTTTACAACTCTCATGTCGGCTGTCAGACGAAATCTTAGTTTACCCGTTCCGATTCCATGACCGACAATGAATAATTCAATATTTTAGTGCTAATTTTTGATAGTTTACGATATTTGGTTATATCGAAGTTGTTCTATACACATTGTTCTTTATTGTGTAACTATAGTAACTAAATCTGCACGTGCGTGCATGTGTGTGTTTAATTATGTATGGGTGTCATGCTTATGATAACTATATAAATAAATTTTAAAAAGTTTGTAATAATTATTTTTCAACTTATTATTATGAAAAATATTTTGCATCTAACCTATATAGCTAAGGATGTTACAGTAAGAAGACCTATAGTCTACCAACCGACAGATGGTAAAAAAAAAAAAAAAAAAAAAAAAAAAAAAAAAAAAAAAAAACCCATTTTCTTAATGCTTGTTAATGTTAATAATAATGTAACCGTCTCATTATAAAATAAAGAGCATTATTAATATTATTATTATTATTATTACAAAATAAAAACAATGTATTTTCTTCCTAGTTTTAATTTAATTACTATAGTTTGTTAAACAATACAAGAACAATGTTTTTTTAACAACTTCGATATAACCACATATCGTAAACTATCAAAAATTTATTTCAGTTTGTAAAATTTGAAGTATTAAATCTATTTCATCTATAAAAATAAAAAAAAAAATAAATAAAATAAAATAAAAAAAATAAATAAAAAAACGCAATCTGTGGATAATAATGATAGTGGTAAAGGTTAAATTTGACCTTGTGGTTAAAATGTTTATCTAAAAATAACTATTGTACTCCATTTAAAAAAGAAAGAGGGTTTTCCCTTAAGAGTATTGCTTCAAAAAATCAAGCTCTGACCAATGAGTTTTGTTGAAAGCTGTTGATCTACGTTTGATCAATATTTAATAAATGTTGTATAAGGCACGTTTAGGAAGTAAGTACCATTTAGTTGTATAACATAGAAGATAATTTATTTTCAAAAATCTTAATTTTTACAATACAGTTGACTCTCACACATCTGGCTTTCTAACATTCGATCCCTCTGGTATCAGGTCAGTTTTCAGAGATAAAACTATTTTTTTAATGTGTATGACAAATTAATATTTTTAGTTTAAGAAGTACAGTACATTATTGAGTTGGACTATAGCGTAAGCATGAGTACATGGGGGAGGGGGGGGCATTGACTCCTGCTGTCATCTACCTGCTTTTTAGTCAGTCTAAGTCTTGGTTTTCATTGTGGTACTGTTATCATTTAACAGTAGTTGGTGACTTGTCGAATGAGCATTATTAATTTGACATTAGTATTACAATAATGTTTTTTCCATATTTTTTTTTTTTTTTTTATTTTTTTTTTTTTTACAATTGAAGCATAACCAAGATTAAAAGACTGTTATAATAATGGAAGCTTCATTCAAATAAAGAATTTTAATAGTGTACCAGCTAAAATCATTAAATGTTTAATTTGAAATTACAACTTTTTAAATGAGTTTTTTATTTAATGTTTCAAAATACAGTAGTACAAGGAAAATAAAATAAACGAACTGCTGATACATAAGTTCATGTTTGTTTACATCGCCATGACGTGGTGCCGTAAAAAGCCATTCTACAATACTTCATAGCATGTTCCATCGAGCTATCACAACGTTTTGTATAGATAGGTTATAGTTTATAATGTTTTGATATAGATTTTCTTTATCCGAATCAATCAATGCCATATTAGTTCAGATAGCAGAGATTTAACTGTACATGAAAGTATTTTTCTATAGAATTTCCTACTCTCAGGGGCTCACTTATAGTGAGAAGATGGGGGTGGTGACCCCGAAAGATCCTAACTGAATCTACAACTTTTTTTATGTAGCCTCCTTCTCTTTCATTTTCCTATTTGGTTTTTTGACCAAATTTTGTTATTTTCCGACGTGACGTTCAACTATTCAAGGGCGAGAATTCTTTATTTTAGTTTCTCTTCACTTTTGTATAAGGCGATGACGACTAAGAGGTTTTCACCTTTAAACAACGAAGGAAAAAATATGCATGAGTAGTTTCCTAAAATAATTTATCCTTGAAGGCGTGTTTTTAAGTGGCACTTACTTTCTGAGGAGTTAATTAATTTTTATATATTTTATTGATATCTTTCACTTCCTGTTAGAGCTCGTGCGTTTCTTCGTGAAGCCTGAGGTTGGTTGGAGAAAGTTGTTAATAACCGGTTATTCATGGGTGGGGGTAAATTATCGTCAGTCTGCACTATCACCACGTCCGAGTATCATCTCGTTTCTAAAAACATTATGCTTGCTCGTTTAGTGAATTTGTTGCAAAATATTACTGTATTTTGATTTTTTTCTTGTATTACATGAATGGTGTGTTATTGTGCGAGTTTGGGATTATTAAAGCAGGTGTTAAATACAATTTAATCATGTTTATCTATTGTAAGAAAAAATCTGTAGGTTTTCAAGTTATTTTTAACGCTTTTACGTTTTAATAGCTAATATAGTATTTGATATTAAGAGGCAATAGTAATGAAGTAGTTGTGCTTGTTTATGCCCACGAAAAATCGTTGGCTCATTAGAGAGTAATTTTTAGAGCATAATTATACTCTATATTTATATATAGAGATTCTTATAAAATATGCTATCAGCCTTTTATAAACATATCATATTTCACTAAACGAAGTAAAAAGTTAGATATTTATTGAAAATATTCATTTCTGTTATGGAACCCTTTATTAACCTGCATTACTATGATCGTACAACTCGAGAGAACAAATACCGAGAAATGTCTTTAGTCAGACTAGTAACTGAACGGGACGGCAACCTCCCCTCCCGTGCTCGGCTCCCCACTTGCCCCTACAACCCCTCACACCCAGGCTTCACGAAGAAACGCACGACCTCTATGTAGATGACTTAAGTTTAGACTTCCACAATTATAACCAAATATCATTATTATCAAAGTTCATCTTAACTGTTATAAAACAAACTTAATAAAAAAATTATTACAACCAAAATAAGTTGATGGATCATCTAAACGTAGGCCTAATGTCCAAAAGTTAATTTTAGGCCTTGTATGAAATTTTAAATTGTATTGGTAAAACAAGGTGTCTTATCCAGTAGGGTGTTTCTTTGAAACAGTTGTTACACAGGTTTTCTGATCTTTGTAAATTTATATATCACTATTTTCTTAATATGAGCTAAGCCCTAACACATTTCATAGATCCACTCGCCAACCTCGAATCTATACATAAATGATGAAGCCTCACTTGCTACTCTTGTTTCAATGACTCTCCTTTGGTAACTATATCAATATCCCATTGGTAGGTCATGGTGAGAAATAACTTTGCTATTTGTTCAGAGGTCAGTTAGTAACGTGACATGTAGAATTACAATCTAGATTTTTACCTTTTTAAAGTGTATTATTTAAACACGCGAGAACAAAAATGCTGCTTAAAATGGCCAACATTTTGACATTTTTAATTTGATTTTTCTGAATTTCAATAGGATTCTGTGTGAATACACTTAGTCCCCCAAATTTCATGTTTCTAGCCTAATTTTTGTGGTTGCTATTATGTCTAAGTACAGACAACAACAAAGGAGGGACAGATGGTAAAAAACAATGGTTGAAATTTTTGACAAGCTCTTTTCTGGGAATTCTAGCATGGAAACCACACCATTCTATCACTTGCCAAAATCAAACCCTTTATAAAAGTATAATGCTATATATATAGTGCAATAGGCAGTATTAAAAGTTTATGAAATGTTCACTGTTATTTGATTTAAGAGTTTTATTATTTATAATTTTTTTGTTGCAAGATATCTATCAATGTTAATTTGATCTTAAAATATGTGAATTCCTTTAAGCTGATACTTATAGCTTTTTGTGAAGTAAAAGTTAATATGTTCTTCACTCACCAAGATGATGTGAAATTCTTTGAAACAGTTTTAATGATACCTGATTTTAAAAGTGTCCCTTCCTCCTTCCTTCTTGGTCCAACCAACAATCCCCCCCCCCATCTTCTTTTTCCTTCCCTTTTTGTTGCAACCTCTTATTTCTTCTTCTTCTTCACTCGTTTATTATATTGTATATTTAGCACTTCACTTTAATACACATATTATGTGGACTGACTATTTTCTTAAATTATATAAGTTAGAATTTCATTTTATATGTGTACTTAGGTTGGATGGATGAAATGGGACGTGAATTGAATTGGTTTATGTGATGGTCAGTTTGAGGTGTGTGACTATTTTGGTGGCGGTCAGTGTCTTGTAGTTGGTGATATGGTACCCTGAGGTGATAGTTTATTTATAACCTGAATGAAGGTATCATTATAATGTACACTCCGAGGCTGAAATAGGAATTGTTCTCAATGCTGTCTCCCACTAACACAGCTAAAACGGTTTTATTGTTTTGTAGCTAGATTCAAAATTTCTTAGATAATAAAATATGGTGAATTTGTGTTAGCTCCTCGAGAGTATTGTTTTCTCACGTACAAGTATACATATTTAGGGGAGAAACATTATTAACAAATAATTTAAAAAATAATAATAATGGTAGCATAATCTAATACAAGAACTGTTCGAAAAGTAACCTCCGTTTGATTATAAATTAAGCAGAGATATGGATACAGGAACTTTATTATTTATACATTGTAACATTTCATAGCTTAAATTATGTTAAAATATTGAAATAAATATTTTGAATCAAAGAATATAAATAAGCCTAAGGCTATTATTATATATTACAGCCATTGAACAACTCAAGTGAATCAAAATTATTCATATTCAATATTTTGAAATTCTAAATTATACAACGATAAAGCCTAGAATCATTATAACCTCTAAATTTGATGAATTAACGATCGAAATTAGCCAAAAACATGTTTATATCACTGAAACTAATGAACTATGTAATAAGCTTAGATTTTGTATGTATAGGAGACACAGGCTTAGCTTGAAAAGTGGTCTTGGTATTACTTAGTAGTACACAAATAGAAAACACTAAAGTTCTGAAATAATTCGTAAACACAATCAGTAGAGAGTATAAAAAGAAGACTAAGTTTTTGTAATCTGGTTGCAGAGGATGGATCTGTGTTGAGTTTTGAACCACAGATGAATGTTAAGTTATTGTTATTACTCCATTTTTTGAATCATTTATAATCATTTTAATTAAGTCTGTTAGGAGAGGGAAAAGGATGATTTATTTAAGATTAAGGTTAGGAGGTTCTCTGGATTTTGTGACCCATTGATGAGACAATTCCCATCTTCTTAGTTTTAAGAGGTTGGATTCTGGAATAATTTTTGTCATGAAGGAGTCATAAAAAGTGGCAACGTTGTGGATTGCTTCATGTTGTGCAGTTGGTTTCTCTATATCCATGATTTTTACATCGTGTCTATGGCCATTCAGCCTGGTACTTTGGTTGTCTGTCGTTAGACCAATATATTGAGCTGGGCAAAACCTACACTGTAGTTGATAGCTAGCATTTTTAGTCG
The DNA here is from genome assembly GCA_963513935.1 of Aphrophora alni. Taxonomy (NCBI): domain Eukaryota; kingdom Metazoa; phylum Arthropoda; class Insecta; order Hemiptera; family Aphrophoridae; genus Aphrophora; species Aphrophora alni. The sequence continues at coordinate 20,176,969 of OY740779.1, forward strand.
TGCATGTGTGATGACTTTTAATTTTAAATTATTTTTTTACTGGAGCAACTATTGAAGTTGTTGGAGGGAAGATTTATTTTGCATCTTGGGCTATTGTATGGAAAAGAACTGTGGGAAAAGTTAGGCTAGGTGTGTTGGGATCTGAAAGTTTGAGATGAGCTAACATGTGTTTTTAGATTTGTGGGCTGTTTAAACGAGACTCTGGGAGGTTCTGCGAGAAGATTATGGTATGATTGGAAGCTTGTAGAATTTTGAAGATTTCCTTCAGTGTGTTGTTTATCCCATACTCTGGGTGATAATCGGTGAACAGAGAGACGAACGAGTTATCTTTTTCTTGGGTATGATATCTGTATTTTGTGGCAAACAAATTTAATTCCTGACCATTGTCTCAGGATAACCCCTTTTTACAAATGTAAATGTCATTTTTTTGTTTAATTCCTATAGTTCATTCTCTTTGGAACAATTCCATTTTTGCTCCGAATGCCTGGTTATAGGAGATAGTTCGTTTTCTATTCATAGGATGGCTGCTGTAAAAGTGAAGGTATTGTAGGTGGTTTGTCAGTTTAACATGAATCCCAGGTCGTACTTGGGGAAGGGGGGGAGGTCGGAGTCTATATAAGTGATAAGAAGTATAATATAATTTAAAAGAAGAAAAGATTAAATCAGATAACATTTTATTTGTTCATGGTATAATTAAAAAATCCTAAAGTAAAACAAGCCTAAAGGTAATATCCACAATTTGTATTATTTCTAAACCGTTCTCAAGATTTAAAAAAGTGTTTTACTTATATATTTTGTTGCAACACTAATTGAAATTAATAAGAATTTGAATTTATTTATAAACTTTATTAATTTGAAACACTGATATAAGAAATTAAATAAATTTGTGTTTTAAATCGTATCTCTTGAACTGAATTGATTGTTAATAATTGAAATTTTGAACTTTGATTAGAATTATAAATTAATTAAAAACTACTTAGTAATGTAATATTAGAAAATATGAAATTCATTGCATCCATGAATGTATATTTAATTGAGCAGAACTGATAGCCCAGAGATAAAGAGATTGTTTAAATAATTGCATAAAATAAAAGATAAGATAACGAGTTTTCATATAAAAGTTAATGTTAGAATAAGATATTTACTACTACATAAAGGTAGTTATTGACAAATCATTTGTCCTCGAGATGTACTCATTAAATCTATTATATCAAAAATAAATTATATTAACATTCTCACATATTATAAATTTGCCACCTCAATGTGAGGCTTTCATTTAGAAATAAAAATTATAATATTGTTTTCCTGCAATTTTCAGCTGAAAAATCCTCTATGTATGTTTAAAAATTCCCAGCTGGCAGATTAGAAGATCACGTTGACGGAAATTCTTGTCAGGATGTGCCGGCGATCATGACTTAGACACAAAGTCAAGAGACAACAATTTCTCATTTAATTAATCAGATATTTTAGATATAATTAACATGATTCCCGAACAATGATTACTAAAGGTTTACTAAATTTATTAATATACATACATGACAGTGAAAGATAAGCCCAAATTTTTAATAGTGATATCATGGCTTGCTGGAAGCGACCATTGCGAATGAAGCCCAGAGATTCTTCCTACAACGTCTCCCTCCCTCAGCACACCATATGATTCTTACTCAGGCTGTAAGCTAAGCTTGGTTTGGGATAGAATATATTATTCCATTATGTTTATTAAAGTTTCCGTTTTTACTATAATTGGTTTAAAATCCCTTGCTGTGCTGCATCACCCCCCCCCCCTCCATGGGACTAGAGCTGTTCAACTCGGCTTGTTCTTTATGGATGTGAAATTGTTTTGTAATTGCAATGGAAAACCGCAATCATGCAGCATATAGCGCATATTAAAACTTCAGCTTTCCACTATTTTTCTACATAATCATCATTATCATAGGGATGGACCAGTTTGGAAATCCCTTCTTCATAAAATTCTGCCATTTGGGATTAGCCAGCTTGTCGTAGCATCAAAGATCTTAGGTTTTTGTCATCATCAAAGCGTTGGAACCCAAGTAACTTCTTCATGTCTATGAATTATGAATATTAAAATCATTGGAGCCAAATCTGGAATATACAGCAGACGATCAAATACGCGCCATTTGAATTGCTACAACAGAATTTTTGTTTGCCAAGCTATGTGAGGGTGAGTATTATTGGGCGAAAGTTAGGATTGGGGTGGGGAGGCTGCAGCATCAACAACTGTAAACAAAGCTAAACAGCAGTTCTCGCCATTGGGTCATTTAGTAGTACTGTGGGGCCTTCACTCTTTCCTTCCAAATCTCCTTTCGTTTGTAGAGTTTTGTTACAAATTTTATTGCAGATTTTTTAAATTACTTATCCATTTCAGTTAAGTGAAGTTTAATTAAGCAGGGTTTCACTATGTATAGTGTTGTAAATTTATAATATTAGGTATGTAAGACTTATGTACATCGTTAAATCAGTTATTATTATTATTATTATTACTATTAGAGGAGGTTGAATTTGCAAATTTTTCAATTTACCTATAAACAGTGGACTGATTAGTGTACAGATTGTATAATCTGTGTCATAAAATAATTTCAGCAGTGCTTTTGCTCTATTGGCATATTATGCTCTAATATATTTCCATTAAATGATGGGATAATTTTATGGTGTAATTCTAATAAACAGAATTTATAAAGGTTATTTACCTTAAAGAAAATATTGATAAGAATAATTTCAAAATTAAAACAGAATCATGCAGGGAAACTTTTAAGGATTTTAATATCCTAACTGTTCTAAGGATAACTTTGAAGTGTTATTATATTTTCATTTTTAAGGCTCCCCACTCAAACTGGAATTATTATTCTGTACAGTGAACTTCCAAAGTCTATTAAAGATCAAAGTCTAGTTTAAAACAAATTAAAGCTAAATGGAAACATTTCTTGTTTTTTATACCAGCTATTATTATAATTAAATAATATTTCAAGTGAAAAATATACGACCTAGACTGGGAATTGAACCCAGCAAAAAGCAAAGTCAAGTGAGAAGTTTACGCTGTACTGGGAAGCGACTAGGATAGTTCAGTTGGTAGAGCATCCTTGTCTAAAGCCAAAAGTCCTGAGTTCTATTTCCAGTCTAGGTCGTATATTTTTCACTTGAAATATTATTTTTTTCATATTTAAAGCTATCAGATAATCCTATCAGCTGAACAAGTGTTGAAATAAGGCCATTATGGCTTCCGATAATAAAAACTTAATTAAAAATCTGAAATAATTTTTGTCTACTTTAAATATGGCTGAAATTTTGCCGCTTACACCGCAGGTGGAATGACTATCTCTGACTAAACTTTAGAAAGTAGGGGTGAAAAATTGTTTAGCTCGATAAACAGTTAGGATAACTTTCTCTTGGCACCTCACCCTTTTAACCGTCAGTTGTTTGCTGTCCTTTGTGTAATGCAGTTCTGATCACATTTGTATTATTCTCACCCCTAGTTATAGGCCTTAGTCCTTTTATTAAGTTTTAGTTTCCAACATCTAGACTATGTTTGTGTTTTTTACTTTTATGCTCTAGGCTTATCACATGATAATTAGAGTTGATTTATACTCTCGAAACATTCTATATTAGTTTTTATAAACACAAATGATGTCAAATATATGATTAAACGATATCAATAATATAAAATGTATATTTATGTAAAATGCTTGTTTGTTACAGCGTTGAATCCATCTCAGAGTCCTAACATAAGATTAGCACCTTTAACACGAACCTCTGCTATGGACATAGTAGGAGACCTTCTCAGAAAAGTTGGGGTTAGTTACTATTTTAATATTTTGTAATTTTAATTTTTGTTAGATTAGATTATATTGGAGGAGTTGGACTTGAGACTTCCACTCTTCAACAAATCTAACAGGACAGGTCAACCTTTGAGCTTACAACAAAGCTCCGTAGTTTTTATCCAATGTCAGGATCAATAACTTCCCCTGTTATTGGTAAGCTTCTTTTAGCTTACCTTTCACAGTTCAGAAGGGTGTGTTTGGCAGTCTCATCAAATTGTTTGTATAGCCTGCCTAGGGAATATTCCTTAATAATCGCCAATTTAACCAGGTCCTTTTTGAAGTAGCTATAACTTTGTCGAAGTGTAATTACTTGTTTAAGATGGCTTAATCTCACTAAACCAGGTGATTCAAGCACTTGGAGTTCTAACAATTCTTTTGGTTAGTGTTTGTCCAGACAAGTTCTGCTATTGAGGATAGTTTTCTTCTTTGGGCCATTTTGTAATGTCACTATAGGTAGTTGATAGATCTGCTAATGCTGAAGGCAGGGTCTGGCCCCATGAAAAGTAACGATCTGCATGCTCATTACACTCGGCACCATGTTCAGATAGGCAAGTATGGAAGGCCTTTTCATTTTATTTAGTTTTGAACATTTCATCTAATTAATTTCATTTCTGAACAAACTACAATTTGTATGGCTGTAAGTAACGTATGAACTTGATACATTAAAAGTGCAAAAAACAAAATATGCACTACAATACAACAAATAAAAAATAAATAAATACAAATAGTTAATTATAATCATTTTGATATTTAAAAAATGTTTTAAAGGCTATTACATTTTAGATGTCTTTTGATATTTTGATACCAATTTACTCCAGTTTCAAATGATGTCAAATCAGTCTGTGAAATTTGTATCACTTTTAAATGTCATTTTAAGTAAAATTGTAAAAGTTTTAAATAGAATAGGCTTAGTAAAACCTGATTAATCCAAACTAATAGGGGCTCTAAATTGTCCAAAATAAGGAAAGGCTGGATTTAAAAAATATATAAAGCGAACCAAAAAAATGGTTAAAATACCATGTACCAAAGGAACGGAGATGCACAACTGTTAATCTTTCTGCTGCACCCTGCATTTCAATATTCACATGGTGATTTTGGATTTAAAAAAAATGAGAATACCATTTATAAACAGCTTGATCCAAGAATTAATTATCAAGCAACATTCTTTTCACGGTACAGTACAACCTCGTTTATCCGGACTAATTGGGACCGGAAGTGATCCGGTTAATCAAAAATCCGGATAATCTGAAATTATAGAAAGATAAATAAAACAAAATATAAAATGATAACTTACCATTTATAAGTCATGAAAAAACACAATATTTACACAGTCATTCAATTTACACAATACACGAAATTACACAATGTACTGTAAATGACGAAAAACATTTTATTTACACACCTGAAATATTTACACATGCTTTTAATTCACACAGGGTTTAGTTGTTATTTACAAAAAAAGTCATTTATCTTCCTCTGTTTTAATTTGGTGTGACGTTTCAATGCGGCCCTGTCTATACAATTCAATGCGTCTAACTTTTGGGCCATTGTAAGCACATTACGTTTTCGTTTCGTCGCCATTTCCACGCACAAACGCTAACACACGAATATAAATAAATAGCAGCAACAACGCCCACCTCTAAATACTATGCTGATTCTCATTCACGTCCTCGATACTCCCGACTGGGGATGTGATGTGCCAACTGAAAAAAAAAAAAAAAAAAAAAAAAAGAACGGGGGTTCCCAAAGCTGGCGGCACCGCTTTAAGATTTGACAAAATGTTCACATTTACTGATTTACACCCTTGAGTCTTAGCAACCCGACAACAATAAAGTTGTAAAAGTTGACATGATGGTTTATGATGCGTTGTAAACATGCACCTGGTTTGTATTTATTTCACAGTTGTACATTTTCTTTAAAGGACCGTTACAGGCATCGTCATTGTATTACACTTTCTAAAATATCAGGCATTCTTTATTTTTTTTCCCGGTTTTTTAAAAAATTCCCGGACATTTCCCTGACTTTTCCAGAAAATTCAAATTCTCTGACTTTTCCCGATTTTCCCGGTCGCTAGACACCCTGAAATACTATTAACCGTATCCTATCAAAAATGTAAAGAAACTAAACACGGCACAGCACGATATGGTAATGATGTATTCCGGTCGCTAGCACGTGATAGACTACCCGCCGGCATAGACAATAGACAAGGTCACTGTCATGCCGCATCGGGGTAGGGGGATGGTGACGCAGAGGTCATTGCTCCTCCACTTTCTCTTCCCAGTGCATCAACAACCCGCCCTAATACCTCGAGGCGACACTGTAGTGTTGAGGAAATCATGTTTTTATCATCATTAATGTAATAGCAGATATTTCTTGTTGAAAACTCCATATTCAAGGATAAAATAAAGCAAAAGCTTAAAGTTTCAAAATATTATAAATATTATTTAAAATATTAATCAAAATACAGTAATTATTAAAATAATTTGAAACTTTAAGCTTTTGCTTTATTTTATCCTTCATTAAATTTTTTATTTTTTGTTCCGGATCGATCCGGATAATCCGGACATCCGGTTGAATGAGGTCCAGATAAACGAGGTAGTACTGTACTTTTTCCCATTTTTCCTTTTTTTTTATGCTTAAAGGCAAATAACTTTTCAGTCTTCATCACCTTGTAAGAAGAGAACAAAATAAAGACCATTAGCCCTTGAATTCTCTAATTGCATCTGGGTCGGAAAAGAACAAAAGTTGGTCCAGAGGACTAAGGTGAAACAGAGGGATCTAACCCAAGGGATGCTCCAGTATCTCATCGGTAACTCTGTTAAGTCTACAGAGTTGAGAACCGACAAGTTTAAAACAATATAAATAAACTCCAGTGACAATGTGTTCAATCCTAGAGTCAGCTGGATGATGTAGAGATGCTGGCCAGTAACTCCATCTCGCCAATCAGATTTGAGTGCTTATTTTTCTCAACTATAGTGAATGTTGACCGCCTTCATATGGCTGAACGACTTCACAATGTTTTGGATCTGACGATGACAGTTTAACTGTCGAAACCGGTTATCTACAAGGATGAAATATGGATTGTCTAACAGAAAAATTAAGGTAATTTAACCTATAATATATTCATTGAATACACAATCCAGGAGGCTACACTAAATATTATGTTTAAGAATGTTGAATGTTGGTAGTGGACCAACAGCTGATATTGCCTCTTTTGCAATTTTGTCTGGAGTTTCATTACCTGGTATTCCACAATGACTTGGGATTCATTATAAACATGTATCTTTTCCATTCAGTTAGAGAATCAAATTCAGAATATTCAAAGTACAATAGGCATAATCTGTAGGAGTACCATTAGAAAGAATCTGTAATGCTGATTTTGTGTTGGACAAGATCACACTTTTATCAGCAGAAAGGACAAGCCATGCATTAATAGTCACAAGTTTGGCAAGTGGAGTTGATGTAGCGTTTCATGTAATATAAAATTTATCTCCAATAGTGTGATTAGAGAGTTCAGCTCTCCTTCTAGGTCAACTGAGCCATTGTACTCCATATATGATGATAGACATTTAACGAGCAGTGTATAAGTTTTGTGGCAATGTGTGATCCCGTATGGTTTGAATTATGGAAGAAAATTCACAATTTAAACAGAAATACCATTTTAAACACATCATTAAATCAGTTTTTTGTCAAACTAAAACTCGTCCAATATATTTGAAAAGTTAAATACATCGAATCTCTATATATAGGGAGGCAACATGCACATTTTGAAAATGGTCGGGAAGATTTCAGTTTTCAGAAGAAAAAAATACTAGCGGTAGAGAACAAATTATGAATTCAGTGTCAAAGGTGGTTTCCCCTTTTTGCAACAATTTGATATCTCCAATGAATTTGATTTCTATTGCAAGATTAAATCTGTTTTGATTCAATTTATCAACTGGTTTGAAAAACACTATAATTTTATTTACTTTTATAGAATAAGACGATCTTATTGAGCTGTCTTGCCGTCGATTCAGTCAAAATGAAATTTGGCAAGCACGAAACAAACTTTTTTATATAAATAAAAGATGATTTTCCACTGCTAAGCATTATGAATTTCAATTCCATTTATAATGTCATATTTTTGTGAAACTGTATTTTTGGTGGTCACTGTCATACAGAAACCAAATATTGTACGAAAATTAACATGGTGGCTGTGTCCAATTTTCCAAAATTTGAGAAGATACCGTGAACAATAGGTTCGCTTATCCCACTAATTTACATTTATTAATTTTAATATGTAATTATTTAATACATTTTATACCAATTGTTTATCATAATTCTGTAATTGGGCATTCAGTCTTATATACAGGTGATAGCCCGATGTGCATTGTTTGCGGCTGTTGCTAGAGCCCAGTATTTCTTATTTTTCAAGATGTCGATATTGTAGATTTCTATTCTTAGAATATTCCTGGCCAGTACTGAGTACACACAGCTGAGCAGAATGTGTCCCTAAGTGTCCCTGCATCCTTATCACACAGAGAACATTTCGGCTAATGTGCCAACTTGAAGTGAAGAAGGTATTGTGGATGATGATGTCGCCAGTTTTAGCTTTTGTGGCTCTTAAAATGTGCTGATATTTTTCTCTATAAGTTGGCTTCAATTGAATTCTATACAAGTGCCTTCACATGATTCTAGTCCTCCATAGTTTTTCCATACAAGTTTAAGCTGAGCATCCGCTGGTCTTTTACAACACGGCATTAAGTAACGTGACAATTACACTGACTTCATATGGCTGTTGATTTCGGTATTTTATCTGTCATCTCATTGCCAAAGATGACACAGTGAGGTGGAATCCATTAGAGTACTATATACCAATTATTTAAGAATTTGAAACATAAGTTTCATTATTTGTTTTAACGCACTGCAACTGTTAGGTAGGTCTATGGTCTACCCGGACACCATTCAGATACATTAAGGGTGTTACTAACTGAAAAAGTTTGGGAACCACAGAATTAAACAAACAAAATAAAATGGCAGCTGTGATCCAAAAACTCAAAAAGTTCTGATTTAGAATAATGAACTGTATATTGTTATAAGACACTAGTGACAGTATTAATAAACTTTTAATTTGAGATCAATAGTGTTTTTCTGGTTATATGCGTATTCATAGTCTATTATTTCTGTTTATAGATCCTGTTTTATTTATTATACACTCAACTTAAGTACAATCAAAAGACCCACTAAACAAAAGTATGTCCAGAATTTAAAGTTTCCGAATTTATTTTGAATATCATCTATGTTACTCTATTATGTCCTTAATCACAAATTACGAATAAGAAATTGTGAACTCTGACACCTTGTAAAAAATAAGAGTGGGAATATTTTTTGTCTGACAGTCCTGGCAAAAAAATAGACCTCTGAATCTTCGACCCCGTTTATATTCTGTCATATTCCAGGTAATAGTTATAGTTTGGGATTGTAGTTGAATGGTGTATAGGCTAGTAGTTGCATGTTTTAATTATTTAAACTTTTTACTTTTCAATTGCAGGGTAAGCAAAGTATTGTGATGGAGCTAAAAATATAGCGTATAATAACTTTCTCACATATAAGTAGTATAAATTTATGTGATGAGTCAAAAAATTGAAGTAGAGTTTTTTGCAGATATATCCATTAAAGTCCCTGACTCCGAAAAAAGAAATTTTTGGAATGATGTCTGGTATGTGCAATGCTTAAAAAACTTATGGATCAATTTTAATTAAATTTTATGTAAACATATCTCGGGAAATTAATTTCTTTTATAACTCAAAACTTGGGGGCAGCTCCAATAAGAAAAAAACAAAATTATGATTTTCTCATAATCTGCTCCAACGATTTTGATCAAATTTTGTTCGTGTGCAGCCTCTAAGTAACCAAACAAAACTTATTATTTAGATGACATTTCTTCAAAATTACCGGATTTGTGAGTTATTTGTAAACTAATAAATCACCCTTGGGGATGTTATAAAATATGTGATTTCTCAAAATCAGTTCTATCATTTAATTTGTATCTAATACGAAGTCACATGCGATAACGTGAAACTCAATGTGGGTTGAACAGTTGTGTGGGTTCAGGTTCAGTGGAATACAATACGGCATGAAGTTACTTGGGCTGTTAGATGACTGCAAGTGGATAATTAATACGGGTGAAACAAGGAATAATACTATTTGTATTTATTAATAACTTTAAGAAATTACAATTATTAGAACAATTCTGTTTTCCTGTTGGCTATCCCTTTCTTTTCCTTTTGGAAATTGTTTTAAAATATTTAATTTATTGGATGTTCAATGAGCACTGTGGTGAATGAGAACAATATAAAACACTGAAACCCCTACCACAAGTTTGGTACAATAACACAAACACACAAATAAAATAAAATATTTATTTACCTTATGTTATTATAGTTCCCTGATGGTCATTTCGGTAACCAAGTTACCATCATCGGATGGATCTGAAATACTACTAACAAAATAAGAAATCTTAAAAACTAAAATGCCATATTCTCCCCTCCACCTTACTTCCGGTGGTGCGGTTTATCAAAGGCCTGATAAGCCGAACTTCAAGCCGAACCAGAAGAAGAAGAGAATATGGCATTTTAGTTTTTAAGATTTCATATTTGTGTTAGTAATATTTCAGATCCCTCCGATGATGATAACTTGGTTACCGAAATGTACATCAGGGAACTATAATAACATAAGGCAAATATATATTTTATTTTATTTATGTGTGTTATTGTACCAAACTTGTGGTAGAGGTTTCAGTGTTTTATATTTAATTTATCAAAAAATGTTTCTTTTTATTTCTAGTCAAAGTCAGTTTTTCATATTAAAAAAAAATTTTAAAGAATCTTATAACAAATGTTTTATAACTACCACAATTAACACCCCTAAACTAAATAAAAATTAATTTGTTAATATGTGGCGATTATGAGATGAATATAATTTGGATCTATTTTGAAATTTAAAATAATCGGTCGGTTTATTATTTAGAAGTTCACTATTGTTTTTTTCTTTAGAAATTTTGAAATTATAATTTATCCAAGTTCAAGGCTGAACGCTGATAATTGTGGGTTTAATAATAGATTGATTTATCTGTAACTCGTTAAATGATATATATTATCATTCTCATTTCCAGATATGGCATAATTATCAGTTTTATTCAGTTGAAATTAAAATCTCTTTCTTTTTATTTTCAGATATCAAAATTTTTTTACACAGCCCTCCTTTTTTTCCAACACCCAACCAGCCTTCTTCTTACACTTTCCATTTACAACTTTTTTTCTGTTATTATTATTCACTTTGTCATTTTCCTTTTATCATGAGTCGCATAATATATTTACAAATTAAAATTATTATGATGACGTATGATATGAAGTGATATGTTAATGGATCATATTATGGTGATTATTTACAATTTTATTTTTATGTGAGATGTGGATTTATCCTTTTATTTATGTTATTTATAATTTTATAACAGTGGAATTTCATTTCATAACAACTCTGAGCATCCATTTAATGACACTTGGGAAGCCAGTTTAGGCCTTATTTATTTATTTTAAAAGATGGCGTTAATAGTTCATTTTTACTTTTTTTTTACTTACAACTACTTACTTGCACCGTTTATTTTCATTGTTTTTTAGTACTCTTCCTTTTCCTTTAGAACAGAAAGATTGACTAAACAAAATTTCAAAGTTTGATGACAGTAAGGTTAGGTTAGAGTGTGGAATGATTAGGTTTTGGACTAAATTGTGTAAAGGATTGTAGGGGAAAAGTTATAAAAATATTTAGTCTGAGTGTATAAACTAATTTCACTTTTGTGCTGGGTTATATGGGTATTTGAGTATATGATTTTGGTCAACATCACAAAATGGATGGAAATATGAATTCTTGAATTTTTTAAATTATTGTCCAATTTTATGAAACTTGAAATATGTATGTATGTTTTGGAGGTCTGAATCCATATTTCATTTTGATGTGTCTCATCGTAAAAGTACATTCAAAATTTTTTGGAGTATTAAAATTAAACTAAACCTGACAGTAGTTTAAAAAAAAACTTAATGTGGTTTAGAAACGTAATTTTCCATATAATGTTGTTTCTGTCATTTAGGTGAACCGGGTTAAAATGGACTTTAAAACAATGATCACAAAGGTTTGGCTAGGTGGCCATAATAAGTATATATAAACCATGTATAGTGTCAGATATTATTATAGTTTCTGGCTCAATACATTCCTTTATAACACTAAATAGCATTTCCGACATTCTATCGGGTACAGCATTAAAAAACCATTGCTTATCCTCCCTCCAAACACCCATTGTTGAGGATAAACTCGTCCAACATGGTTTTTTCCTTTCAAAAATATGATTCGTCAATTTTAACAGTTTTATTTACACTGCCAATTTTCCTCTGATTTTTAAGAAGAGAATCTCCACAAACCTCTCTTAAATAATTTTACTAGTCTGTTATTGAACTTGAACACAGTTCCGCAGTACAAAATTTAATTGTAAATTCTTTTTTGCCCAAGAATATGTGAAAATATAATGGTATCAAATGACAATTTATTTCCTTCCAGCCACGTACCTTTCCTCAGTCCAATTGCTTAGTGACAGTCCTTCTTGTTGCATCTCCACCTGTCGTGTTTTTCACTCACATTAAGCGGTGTTTGATGACCCGTTTCACAATAACGTGTATTATACAGTATAGCTAAATTATGTTATATCCTTTTGTTTATTGTCAATTTCACGTACAAGACATAACAGCGACATGATCTAACCGTATTCAAACTAACAATGTAGAAACAAGAACCGTTCGCAACACACTCGTGGCAACTCAGACTAACTGATGTGATAAGGAAACAGTACTCCGTGACTCACCCTAACCATTAAGATAGCAAAATAATATTGATTCCATGGCTCTGTTGGATATGAAAATGAAATCAAGTATAATTTCACCACTGTATTTGTTATAGAATATTTTTAAGAAATGCAGTCGTATAACAGAAAAGACCCTTTTTTGTGTGCTGTTTGATTGTTTATTTAGATAGAAAACATTCACATATCATCAAAATCGCTTTTGCCAATCTTAATACTTTCTCCTTCAAAAATAGCTTTATTTAAAAAAATTTATATATAACTTCCGAACCAGAATTTTTGGAAAAATGGTGAACAGTGCATTTTTATTTTGCCCTTAAGAAATATATTTTAACAAAGTTTAATCAACATTTTTGGGACCAATTTAGAAACAATTAATATTTTGCATTTTGGTTTCATAGTATAACAGATAGTCGTGAACTTTGAGTGGTCCAAATAAATTTTTAAACGTGACGAAAATATTTGCAAATATTCAATCAATTTCTGTGTCCATCACAAATCTTTTTATGTGAGAAAATAATAGGAAACTAGCCTGGTGTAGAAGGGGCGATATTATTTTGTTTATAATCAGTCTTATCAGGTATAAATATAATACTCATGTACATAGTATGCAAAAATAAGTCTGGGATTAGTTTGTAAGTACAAAATAAAACAAAATACAGCTAAAAAACCTAACATAGAGGTACATCTGTTTTGAACAAAATTGTTCTGTAGGCATGATATATTGCAAATTGGTGGTTTTCTGGTAATTGTATAGACTATCAAAATAGAACTCTCAGCCTAACAGCTACTTTATGAGGTTATAAATTTCCACCATTTTATTTTCATTTAACACTTAATAGTGGAGTTATATTATCAACAACAAATATTCAATAAGTGATCAGTTTAAGGCGTCCAATTTCTTTATTTTATTTTTTAAATAAGGAGATTAATAAGATAAGTAGATAGATCCAATTTGTAGTGCAGAAAATGTTGAGACATCTTATTTATAAAAATTAAAGTTGCAAAATAGGTTTTTTTATATCTCTGTACAGATTTTAATGAAACTAATGTTTAATGTTCATTACAAGCTTTAGAATGCATCTGAATGAATTGTTATGGGAAAAAAAGAAAAACCCATTACAATTGACAGGTATAAACAGAATGTTGTATCGATTACAAACAAATCTCTAAATTTAAAAATATTGAACCTAACCACTAAATCGTGATTAACAGTTAAACTTTGAGATTTCATAAAGTATACTTATTTGATAAAAGTTACTCAAATTTTCAAATCAAACTGGACTCAAATTTTAGCTTATTTGTGTACGTTCAGATGGTAAAATGAAGGGGGGAAAATGTATTAAAGTTGATGATAAGACAATCAATACGTAAAAGAATTATATATTCTAGAGTTTATAATGAACATTTTGGCATGGGTTTCATTAAAATTTGTCCATTAGATCCCGAGATATTTTAAAATATAATTAATTCATATTATGTTGCCTTCTGAACTGTTATACCATTATAAATTATGTTACATACCTTCAGCCGTCATCAGTTCTGAATTGGTGCAGGTGACTACAGGGTTTCAGATGTTCTCACCCTCCATTGTCAAGTCCAAATCCGCCTAAAACTGTAGACAGCTTAAGGTATGTAACATCAGAGGTTCTCACCCTCCATTGTCAAGTCCAAATCCGCCTAAAACTGTAGACAGCTTAAGGTATGTAACATCAGAGGTTCTCACCCTCCATTATCAAGTCCAAATCCTCCTAAAACTGTAGACAGCTTAAGGTATGTAACATCAGAGGTTCTCACCCTCCATTGTCAAGTCCAAATCCACCTAAAACTGTAGACAGCTTAAGGTATGTAACATCAGAGGTTCTCACCCTCCATTATCAAGTCCAAATCCTCCTAAAACTGTAGACAGCTTAAGGTATGTAACATCAGAGGTTCTCAACCTCCGTTGTCAAGTCCAAATCCGCCTAAAACTGTAGACAGCTTAAGGTATGTAACATCAGAGGTGCTCACCCTCCATTATCAAGTCCAAATCCTCCTAAAACTGTAGACAGCTTAAGGTATGTAACATCAGAGGTTCTCAACCTCCGTTGTCAAGTCCAAATCCGCCTAAAACTGTAGACAGCTTAAGGTATGTAACATCAGAGGTTCTCAACCTCCGTTGTCAAGTCCAAATCCTCCTAAAACTGTAGACAGCTTAAGGTATGTAACATCAGATGTTCTCACCCTCCATTATCAAGCCCAATCCTCCTAAAACTGTAGACAGCTTAAGGTATGTAACATCAGAGGTTTTCAACCTCCGTTGTCAAGTCCAAATCCTCCTAAAACTGTAGACAGCTTAAGGTATGTAACATCAGATGTTCTCACCCTCCATTATCAAGTCCAAATCCTCCTAAAACTGTAGACAGCTTAAGTTATGTAACATCAGAGGTTCTCACCCTCCATTGTCAAGTCCAAATCCTCCTAAAACTGTAGACAGCTTAAGGTATGTAACATCAGAGGTTCTCAACCTCCATTGCCAAGTCCAAATCCTCCTAAAACTGTAGACAGCTTAAGGTATGTAACATCAGGGGTTCTCACCCTCCATTGTCAAGTCCAAATCCTCCTAAAACTGTAGACAGCTTAAGGTATGTAACATCAGGGGTTCTCAACCTCCATTGTCAAGTCCAAATCCTCCTAAAACTGTATACAGCTTAAGGTGTGTAACATCAGAGGTTCTCACCCTCCATTGTCAAGTCCAAATCCTCCTAAAACTGTAGACAGCTTAAGGTGTGTAACATCAGAGGTTCTCACCCTCCATTGTCAAGTCCAAACCTCCTAAAACTGTAGACAGCTTAAGGTATGTAACATCAGAGGTTCTTACCCTCCATTGTCAAGTCCAAATCCTCCTAAAACTGTAGACAGCTTAAGGTATGTAACATCAGAGGTTCTCAACCTCCATTGCCAAGTCCAAATCCTCCTAAAACTGTAGACAGCTTAAGGTATGTAACATCAGGGGTTTTCAACCTCCGTTGTCAAGTCCAAATCCTCCTAAAACTGTAGACAGCTTAAGGTATGTAACATCAGATGTTCTCACCCTCCATTATCAAGTCCAAATCCTCCTAAAACTGTAGACAGCTTAAGTTATGTAACATCAGGGGTTCTCACCCTCCATTGTCAAGTCCAAATCCTCCTAAAACTGTAGACAGCTTAAGGTGTGTAACATCAGAGGTTCTCACCCTCCATTGTCAAGTCCAAATCCTCCTAAAACTGTAGACAGCTTAAGGTGTGTAACATCAGAGGTTCTCACCCTCCATTGTCAAGTCCAAACCTCCTAAAACTGTAGACAGCTTAAGGTATGTAACATCAGAGGTTCTTACCCTCCATTGTCAAGTCCAAATCCTCCTAAAACTGTAGACAGCTTAAGGTATGTAACATCAGAGGTTCTCAACCTCCATTGCCAAGTCCAAATCCTCCTAAAACTGTAGACAGCTTAAGGTATGTAACATCAGGGGTTCTCACCCTCCATTGTCAAGTCCAAATCCTCCTAAAACTGTAGACAGCTTAAGGTATGTAACATCAGGGGTTCTCAACCTCCATTGTCAAGTCCAAATCCTCCTAAAACTGTAGACAGCTTAAGGTGTGTAACATCAGAGGTTCTCACCCTCCATTGTCAAGTCCAAATCCTCCTAAAACTGTAGACAGCTTAAGGTGTGTAACATCAGGGGTTTTCAACCTCCGTTGTCAAGTCCAAATCCTCCTAAAACTGTAGACAGCTTAAGGTGTGTAACATCAGAGGTTCTCACCCTCCATTGTCAAGTCCAAATCCTCCTAAAACTGTAGACAGCTTAAGGTGTGTAACATCAGAGGTTCTCAACCTCCATTGTCAAGTCCAAACCTCCTAAAACTGTAGACAGCTTAAGGTATGTAACATCATAGGTTCTCACCCTCCATTGTCAAGTCCAAATACTCCTAAAACTGTAGACAGCTTACGGTATGTAACATCAGAGGTTCTCACCCTCCATTGTCAAGTCCAAATCCTCCTAAAACTGTAGACAGCTTAAGGTGTGTAACATCAGAGGTTCTCACCCTCCATTGTCAAGTCCAAATCCTCCTAAAACTGTAGACAGCTTAAGGTGTGTAACATCAGAGGTTCTCAACCTCCATTGTCAAGTCCAAACCTCCTAAAACTGTAGACAGCTTAAGGTATGTAACATCAGAGGTTCTCACCCTCCATTGTCAAGTCCAAATACTCCTAAAACTGTAGACAGCTTGCGGTATGTAACATCAGAGGTTCTCACCCTCCATTGTCAAGTCCAAATCCTCCTAAAACTGTAGACAGCTTAAGGAATGTAACATCAGAGGTTCTCACCCTCCATTGTCAAGTCCAAATCCTCCTAAAACTGTAGACAGCTTAAGGTATGTAACATCAGGGGTTCTCACCCTCCATTGTCAAGTCCAAATCCTCCTAAAACTGTAGACAGCTTAAGGTATGTAATATCAGAGGTTCTCACCCTCCATTGTCAAGTCCAAATCCTCCTAAAACTGTAGACAGCTTACGGTATGTAACATCAGAGGTTCTCAACCTCCGTTGTCAAGTCCAAATCCGCCTAAAACTGTAGACAGCTTATGGTATGTAACATCAGAGGTTCTCAACCTCCATTGTCAAGTCCAAATCCTCCTAAAACTGTAGACAGCTTACGGTATGTAACATCAGAGGTTCTCACCCTCCATTGTCAAGTCCAAATCCTCCTAAAACTGTAGACAGCTTAAAGTATGTAACATCAGAGGTTCTCACCCTCCATTGTCAAGTCCAAATCCTCCTAAAACTGTAGACAGCTTAAGGTATGTAACATCAGGGGTTCTCACCCTCCATTGTCAAGTCCAAATCCTCCTAAAACTGTAGACAGCTTAAGGTATGTAACATCAGAGGTTCTTACCCTCCATTGTCAAGTCCAAATCCTCCTAAAACTGTAGACAGCTTAAGGTATGTAACATCAGAGGTTCTCAACCTCCATTGCCAAGTCCAAATCCTCCTAAAACTGTAGACAGCTTAAGGTATGTAACATCAGGGGTTTTCAACCTCCGTTGTCAAGTCCAAATCCTCCTAAAACTGTAGACAGCTTAAGGTATGTAACATCAGATGTTCTCACCCTCCATTATCAAGTCCAAATCCTCCTAAAACTGTAGACAGCTTAAGTTATGTAACATCAGGGGTTCTCACCCTCCATTGTCAAGTCCAAATCCTCCTAAAACTGTAGACAGCTTAAGGTATGTAACATCAGGGGTTCTCAACCTCCATTGTCAAGTCCAAATCCTCCTAAAACTGTAGACAGCTTAAGGTGTGTAACATCAGAGGTTCTCACCCTCCATTGTCAAGTCCAAATCCTCCTAAAACTGTAGACAGCTTAAGGTGTGTAACATCAGAGGTTCTCACCCTCCATTGTCAAGTCCAAACCTCCTAAAACTGTAGACAGCTTAAGGTATGTAACATCAGAGGTTCTTACCCTCCATTGTCAAGTCCAAATCCTCCTAAAACTGTAGACAGCTTAAGTTATGTAACATCAGAGGTTCTCACCCTCCATTGTCAAGTCCAAATCCTCCTAAAACTGTAGACAGCTTAAGGTATGTAACATCAGAGGTTCTCAACCTCCGTTGTCAAGTCCAAATCCGCCTAAAACTGTAGACAGCTTAAGGTATGTAACATCAGAGGTGCTCACCCTCCATTATCAAGTCCAAATCCTCCTAAAACTGTAGACAGCTTAAGGTATGTAACATCAGAGGTTCTCAACCTCCGTTGTCAAGTCCAAATCCGCCTAAAACTGTAGACAGCTTAAGGTATGTAACATCAGAGGTTCTCAACCTCCGTTGTCAAGTCCAAATCCTCCTAAAACTGTAGACAGCTTAAGGTATGTAACATCAGATGTTCTCACCCTCCATTATCAAGCCCAATCCTCCTAAAACTGTAGACAGCTTAAGGTATGTAACATCAGAGGTTTTCAACCTCCGTTGTCAAGTCCAAATCCTCCTAAAACTGTAGACAGCTTAAGGTATGTAACATCAGATGTTCTCACCCTCCATTATCAAGTCCAAATCCTCCTAAAACTGTAGACAGCTTAAGTTATGTAACATCAGAGGTTCTCACCCTCCATTGTCAAGTCCAAATCCTCCTAAAACTGTAGACAGCTTAAGGTATGTAACATCAGAGGTTCTCAACCTCCATTGCCAAGTCCAAATCCTCCTAAAACTGTAGACAGCTTAAGGTATGTAACATCAGGGGTTCTCACCCTCCATTGTCAAGTCCAAATCCTCCTAAAACTGTAGACAGCTTAAGGTATGTAACATCAGGGGTTCTCAACCTCCATTGTCAAGTCCAAATCCTCCTAAAACTGTATACAGCTTAAGGTGTGTAACATCAGAGGTTCTCACCCTCCATTGTCAAGTCCAAATCCTCCTAAAACTGTAGACAGCTTAAGGTGTGTAACATCAGAGGTTCTCACCCTCCATTGTCAAGTCCAAACCTCCTAAAACTGTAGACAGCTTAAGGTATGTAACATCAGAGGTTCTTACCCTCCATTGTCAAGTCCAAATCCTCCTAAAACTGTAGACAGCTTAAGGTATGTAACATCAGAGGTTCTCAACCTCCATTGCCAAGTCCAAATCCTCCTAAAACTGTAGACAGCTTAAGGTATGTAACATCAGGGGTTTTCAACCTCCGTTGTCAAGTCCAAATCCTCCTAAAACTGTAGACAGCTTAAGGTATGTAACATCAGATGTTCTCACCCTCCATTATCAAGTCCAAATCCTCCTAAA
Organism: Aphrophora alni; assembly: GCA_963513935.1. Classification (NCBI taxonomy): domain Eukaryota; kingdom Metazoa; phylum Arthropoda; class Insecta; order Hemiptera; family Aphrophoridae; genus Aphrophora; species Aphrophora alni. Next base: position 20,196,481 of record OY740779.1, read on the forward strand.
ACTGTAGACAGCTTAAGTTATGTAACATCAGGGGTTCTCACCCTCCATTGTCAAGTCCAAATCCTCCTAAAACTGTAGACAGCTTAAGGTGTGTAACATCAGAGGTTCTCACCCTCCATTGTCAAGTCCAAATCCTCCTAAAACTGTAGACAGCTTAAGGTGTGTAACATCAGAGGTTCTCACCCTCCATTGTCAAGTCCAAACCTCCTAAAACTGTAGACAGCTTAAGGTATGTAACATCAGAGGTTCTTACCCTCCATTGTCAAGTCCAAATCCTCCTAAAACTGTAGACAGCTTAAGGTATGTAACATCAGAGGTTCTCAACCTCCATTGCCAAGTCCAAATCCTCCTAAAACTGTAGACAGCTTAAGGTATGTAACATCAGGGGTTCTCACCCTCCATTGTCAAGTCCAAATCCTCCTAAAACTGTAGACAGCTTAAGGTATGTAACATCAGGGGTTCTCAACCTCCATTGTCAAGTCCAAATCCTCCTAAAACTGTAGACAGCTTAAGGTGTGTAACATCAGAGGTTCTCACCCTCCATTGTCAAGTCCAAATCCTCCTAAAACTGTAGACAGCTTAAGGTGTGTAACATCAGGGGTTTTCAACCTCCGTTGTCAAGTCCAAATCCTCCTAAAACTGTAGACAGCTTAAGGTGTGTAACATCAGAGGTTCTCACCCTCCATTGTCAAGTCCAAATCCTCCTAAAACTGTAGACAGCTTAAGGTGTGTAACATCAGAGGTTCTCAACCTCCATTGTCAAGTCCAAACCTCCTAAAACTGTAGACAGCTTAAGGTATGTAACATCATAGGTTCTCACCCTCCATTGTCAAGTCCAAATACTCCTAAAACTGTAGACAGCTTACGGTATGTAACATCAGAGGTTCTCACCCTCCATTGTCAAGTCCAAATCCTCCTAAAACTGTAGACAGCTTAAGGTGTGTAACATCAGAGGTTCTCACCCTCCATTGTCAAGTCCAAATCCTCCTAAAACTGTAGACAGCTTAAGGTGTGTAACATCAGAGGTTCTCAACCTCCATTGTCAAGTCCAAACCTCCTAAAACTGTAGACAGCTTAAGGTATGTAACATCAGAGGTTCTCACCCTCCATTGTCAAGTCCAAATACTCCTAAAACTGTAGACAGCTTGCGGTATGTAACATCAGAGGTTCTCACCCTCCATTGTCAAGTCCAAATCCTCCTAAAACTGTAGACAGCTTAAGGAATGTAACATCAGAGGTTCTCACCCTCCATTGTCAAGTCCAAATCCTCCTAAAACTGTAGACAGCTTAAGGTATGTAACATCAGGGGTTCTCACCCTCCATTGTCAAGTCCAAATCCTCCTAAAACTGTAGACAGCTTAAGGTATGTAATATCAGAGGTTCTCACCCTCCATTGTCAAGTCCAAATCCTCCTAAAACTGTAGACAGCTTACGGTATGTAACATCAGAGGTTCTCAACCTCCGTTGTCAAGTCCAAATCCGCCTAAAACTGTAGACAGCTTATGGTATGTAACATCAGAGGTTCTCAACCTCCATTGTCAAGTCCAAATCCTCCTAAAACTGTAGACAGCTTACGGTATGTAACATCAGAGGTTCTCACCCTCCATTGTCAAGTCCAAATCCTCCTAAAACTGTAGACAGCTTAAAGTATGTAACATCAGAGGTTCTCACCCTCCATTGTCAAGTCCAAATCCTCCTAAAACTGTAGACAGCTTAAGGTATGTAACATCAGGGGTTCTCACCCTCCATTGTCAAGTCCAAATCCTCCTAAAACTGTAGACAGCTTAAGGTATGTAACATCAGAGGTTCTTACCCTCCATTGTCAAGTCCAAATCCTCCTAAAACTGTAGACAGCTTAAGGTATGTAACATCAGAGGTTCTCAACCTCCATTGCCAAGTCCAAATCCTCCTAAAACTGTAGACAGCTTAAGGTATGTAACATCAGGGGTTTTCAACCTCCGTTGTCAAGTCCAAATCCTCCTAAAACTGTAGACAGCTTAAGGTATGTAACATCAGATGTTCTCACCCTCCATTATCAAGTCCAAATCCTCCTAAAACTGTAGACAGCTTAAGTTATGTAACATCAGGGGTTCTCACCCTCCATTGTCAAGTCCAAATCCTCCTAAAACTGTAGACAGCTTAAGGTATGTAACATCAGGGGTTCTCAACCTCCATTGTCAAGTCCAAATCCTCCTAAAACTGTAGACAGCTTAAGGTGTGTAACATCAGAGGTTCTCACCCTCCATTGTCAAGTCCAAATCCTCCTAAAACTGTAGACAGCTTAAGGTGTGTAACATCAGAGGTTCTCACCCTCCATTGTCAAGTCCAAACCTCCTAAAACTGTAGACAGCTTAAGGTATGTAACATCAGAGGTTCTTACCCTCCATTGTCAAGTCCAAATCCTCCTAAAACTGTAGACAGCTTAAGTTATGTAACATCAGAGGTTCTCACCCTCCATTGTCAAGTCCAAATCCTCCTAAAACTGTAGACAGCTTAAGGTATGTAACATCAGAGGTTCTCAACCTCCATTGCCAAGTCCAAATCCTCCTAAAACTGTAGACAGCTTAAGGTATGTAACATCAGGGGTTCTCACCCTCCATTGTCAAGTCCAAATCCTCCTAAAACTGTAGACAGCTTAAGGTATGTAACATCAGATGTTCTCACCCTCCATTATCAAGTCCAAATCCTCCTAAAACTGTAGACAGCTTAAGTTATGTAACATCAGGGGTTCTCACCCTCCATTGTCAAGTCCAAATCCTCCTAAAACTGTAGACAGCTTAAGGTATGTAACATCAGGGGTTCTCAACCTCCATTGTCAAGTCCAAATCCTCCTAAAACTGTAGACAGCTTAAGGTGTGTAACATCAGAGGTTCTCACCCTCCATTGTCAAGTCCAAATCCTCCTAAAACTGTAGACAGCTTAAGGTGTGTAACATCAGAGGTTCTCACCCTCCATTGTCAAGTCCAAACCTCCTAAAACTGTAGACAGCTTAAGGTATGTAACATCAGAGGTTCTTACCCTCCATTGTCAAGTCCAAATCCTCCTAAAACTGTAGACAGCTTAAGTTATGTAACATCAGAGGTTCTCACCCTCCATTGTCAAGTCCAAATCCTCCTAAAACTGTAGACAGCTTAAGGTATGTAACATCAGAGGTTCTCAACCTCCATTGCCAAGTCCAAATCCTCCTAAAACTGTAGACAGCTTAAGGTATGTAACATCAGGGGTTCTCACCCTCCATTGTCAAGTCCAAATCCTCCTAAAACTGTAGACAGCTTAAGGTATGTAACATCAGAGGTTCTCAACCTCCATTGCCAAGTCCAAATCCTCCTAAAACTGTAGACAGCTTAAGGTATGTAACATCAGGGGTTCTCACCCTCCATTGTCAAGTCCAAATCCTCCTAAAACTGTAGACAGCTTAAGGTGTGTAACATCAGAGGTTCTCACCCTCCATTGTCAAGTCCAAATCCTCCTAAAACTGTAGACAGCTTAAGGTGTGTAACATCAGAGGTTCTCAACCTCCATTGTCAAGTCCAAACCTCCTAAAACTGTAGACAGCTTAAGGTATGTAACATCAGAGGTTCTCACCCTCCATTGTCAAGTCCAAATACTCCTAAAACTGTAGACAGCTTAAGGTGTGTAACATCAGAGGTTCTCACCCTCCATTGTCAAGTCCAAATCCTCCTAAAACTGTAGACAGCTTAAGGTGTGTAACATCAGAGGTTCTCAACCTCCATTGTCAAGTCCAAACCTCCTAAAACTGTAGACAGCTTAAGGTATGTAACATCATAGGTTCTCACCCTCCATTGTCAAGTCCAAATACTCCTAAAACTGTAGACAGCTTACGGTATGTAACATCAGAGGTTCTCACCCTCCATTGTCAAGTCCAAATCCTACTAAAACTGTAGACAGCTTAAGGTGTGTAACATCAGAGGTTCTCACCCTCCATTGTCAAGTCCAAATCCTCCTAAAACTGTAGACAGCTTAAGGTGTGTAACATCAGAGGTTCTCAACCTCCATTGTCAAGTCCAAACCTCCTAAAACTGTAGACAGCTTAAGGTATGTAACATCAGAGGTTCTCACCCTCCATTGTCAAGTCCAAATACTCCTAAAACTGTAGACAGCTTGCGGTATGTAACATCAGAGGTTCTCACCCTCCATTGTCAAGTCCAAATCCTCCTAAAACTGTAGACAGCTTAAGGTATGTAACATCAGAGGTTCTCACCCTCCATTGTCAAGTCCAAATCCTCCTAAAACTGTAGACAGCTTAAGGTATGTAACATCAGGGGTTCTCACCCTCCATTGTCAAGTCCAAATCCTCCTAAAACTGTAGACAGCTTAAGGTATGTAATATCAGAGGTTCTCACCCTCCATTGTCAAGTCCAAATCCTCCTAAAACTGTAGACAGCTTACGGTATGTAACATCAGAGGTTCTCAACCTCCGTTGTCAAGTCCAAATCCGCCTAAAACTGTAGACAGCTTATGGTATGTAACATCAGAGGTTCTCAACCTCCATTGTCAAGTCCAAATCCTCCTAAAACTGTAGACAGCTTACGGTATGTAACATCAGAGGTTCTCACCCTCCATTGTCAAGTCCAAATCCTCCTAAAACTGTAGACAGCTTAAAGTATGTAACATCAGAGGTTCTCACCCTCCATTGTCAAGTCCAAATCCTCCTAAAACTGTAGACAGCTTAAGGTATGTAACATCAGGGGTTCTCACCCTCCATTGTCAAGTCCAAATCCTCCTAAAACTGTAGACAGCTTAAGGTATGTAACATCAGAGGTTCTCACCCTCCATTGTCAAGTCCAAATCCTCCTAAAACTGTAGACAGCTTACGGTATGTAACATCAGAGGCTCTCAACCTCCGTTGTCAAGTCCAAATCCGCCTAAAACTGTAGACAGCTTACGGTATGTAACATCAGAGGTTCTCAACTACCATTATCAAGTCCAAATCCTCCTAAAACTGTAGACAGCTTATGGTATGTAACATCAGAGGTTCTCAACCTCCATTATCAAGTCCAAATCCTCCTAAAACTGTAGACAGCTTAAGGTATGTAACATCAGAGGTTCTCACCCTCCATTGTCAAGTCCAAATCCTCCTAAAACTGTAGACAGCTTAAGGTATGTAACATCAGAGGTTCTCACCCTCCATTGACAAGTACACATCCTCCTAAAACTGTAGACAGCTTAAGGTATGTAACATCAGAGGTTCTCACCCTCCATTGTCAAGTCCAAATCCTCCTAAAACTGTAGACAGCTTAAGGTATGTAACATCAGAGGTTCTCACCCTCCATTGTCAAGTCCAAATCCTCCTAAAACTGTAGACAGCTTAAGGTATGTAACATCAGAGGTTCTCACCCTCCATTGTCAAGTACACATCCTCCTAAAACTGTAAGACAGCTTAAGGTATGTAACATCAGAGGTTCTCACCCTCCATTGTCAAGTCCAAATCCTCCTAAAACTGTAGACAGCTTAAGGTATGTAACATCAGAGGTTCTCACCCTCCATTGTCAAGTACACATCCTCCTAAAACTGTAGACAGCTTACGGTATGTAACATAGTTTATAATTAAAAATGCAAATTTAATTACAAATTTAATTGTTCTAAAAAATATATCTGGACATTTCCTGCACAACGGAATAAAACTGTATACTTTTCTTAACTACCAAGCAAAACAAAAAATTGGATGTCCCGAACTGTAGCCTACATTTAAAATTTATACCTTTACTCCACTACGATAAATTAAATAACATAGACCTAAGTCTAATAAAAACAAATTTATAATTTTTTATTTGTTTGATTTTAAAATTACTTTTGTTTGTTCATTTGTTTATGTTTTGTTTATTTATGTTGCTTAGCTAGAGAAGTGGTTATGTTCAGCGTGTGATCGTATCAAGTGCGTGTGTCCATCTTCCCCAAATCAACCGTATTTATTTCCCAGACAATAATACGAGTTTGTGATATCTTACTTAACTAATTAAAAATTAATTGTAAAAAATAATAATAATAATAAACACTGTTGGTACAAAAATAAAATCTTTAATAAATCTATTTTTTTATCACTTAACAAAATGACATTTTGTTTTTATTAATGAAATATTTCATTATAGGCCTGCATAAAATTAGGGTTAAGGTAGTTGTTAAGTTAAACCCTTGTCTAACAACTTTGTTGTGAGATATTAAAAGACTAATACAATAGGCTGTGAATAAATATTTGTACTTTGTTTTTATTTTTTGTTTGTGTGATGCCAATATGTTTTGTTTGATAAGTTTGTTATTTTTTTTGGTAGTTTAATAATATAATGTATAGTAGGGGGAAATTGTTTTTAGTTAATTATATCATACTTTGGTCACAATGAATGCATTAAATGAATTGTAAAGGTTAAAACAGGTGTTAATATGCAAGTGGCCATTTTTTCGTTTTAAGATTAAATCAGCTGTTATATGAGCAGCCATTTTTTTCAATATTACTTTAATTTAAAATCAATAAGATGTTCAACATAGGTGAAAGATTTGAAACCTAATAAAAATAGTAAGAAATACATCAGTTTCTTGTATTCCTTATTAAATTATAAATGTTCAATAAGTGACTCCTCTAGTGCCATTGTTAAGGAATCTTTTTGCTGTTTATATAAAATCAGAAAAATTAAATAATAACCTTGAAATAGTTGAACATATTAAATATAATAGTTAATATTAATTTAATAGTTAATAGTTGAATATATTAATATTTTTTAAATATAGATTTTGTATTTTTTTAACTGAAAATCATTGATATTAAAGTCATTACATATATGTGACACCATTCTAAAGGATATTTCTTTCTTTTTTTACAGTTTCTTTCTCTTTTTAATGAGGTATTGGTACTACTTAAGTTTCTATGACTCTACCCACTATGTTTATCCTTTCTATACATGTATTTAAAATGAGAAAATAATAATTTATAAACACAATCTGATCTTTTGTTACAAATCTATGATATAAAATAAGGTATTTGTTAACTATAATACTCCCACCATTCTTTCGTATGATTGATGATGCATATTGAAACCGATATTATCAGATATCGGCAGTTCAATTGATTAAAATAAAATTTTTAGTATTATTATATATGTACAGTAGGGCCCCGATTATCCGAGCTAATGTGGACCATCGGATAACCAGAAACTCGGATAACCAGAAACTCGGATAACACGGGCAGACGACAGACCGGCGAACGAGAACGTCCCCTGCCGCCATTGAAATCAATAGTAGCGTGTGCATTTTCGGCCGCCAGTCTGTGTTACGGGCATTACAAAGACGTTTTGGGGTTGATACAGTAAAAAATAAAGATGTAAAATTAAATTAAAATATTCACTTTATTACGAAACCCACAGTACTGCACTGTACTAAATAAAAATATTCATAATATAAAAAATACAGAAATATGCTGTACTGAATAGCAAATAAAAATACAGTTTTTGTCAATCAAAATTCTAACCTACAAATCTAAAACAAGGTCAATGGTGAATATGAAAATACACTTAAAAATTGTTAGATTAGATTTTTTGAAAATCTTAATTTTGTGTTGTTTTTTTTAATGGCAGTTACCCCAAAGTTATGAGTTATTAAGAAAAACAAGTTTTAAGTTTTGAGATATAGCCAAAATATACCCACATACTAAATTTTATTAAAATTACCCTTTGAGTTAGGGGTGTAGAGCAACGCACAGACATCATTCCAAAAAACTCGACATTGATTGTTTGACACATCATAAAACTTTCTCTGTATGTGAAAAAAAACAATTTTTTTTAACAGTTTTTTTAGATTATAATTGACAGAAAAATTAATAATTTATATTAGAAAATTCAGTACTGACTTCAACTAATTTAACACATGATAAAACGAGGAGGTCAGAGGTCCGAAGACAGCATTCATGTTACAAATCCCCATACTCACTTCACCTCATTTTAAATCTGTATATTATAGTATCCAGTAAAAGTAAAACTGCTTACTTAAGTTTTGTAGCCATAGTTTGATTTGTGAAAGATGACACTGTGATTTTTATAAATTAGCCAGTATACGAAGTAATTAAGGATAGAAAAGATTCTCAAGTTCGCAGAGCTTGTGGATCTATAGGCGGCTTAGGGGCGCACATCATCTTCTGGGAGCACAATAAGCCTTAATGGCTGAAGTGCCATAGGTAACAAGGACTGCCCAAACTGAATTGAAGTTTGTTAATTGTCAAAAATTTCGAACTTTGTTTTTTGACTGATCTTTATTTTTCTTGGTGTCACAAAACCAAAAAAGTTATTTCTGACATACTTTCCAGAAAATTTTACTTAAATGTCAAACAGGCAGCAATTTAAATATTTTTTTATTCATAACTTGGTTAGGGGCAAATTCGAATCATTATTGTGAATTTCACCACAGTGCTCAACAAGATGGTATCAACAAGATTGTATCATAACTTGTTTGTTGTTCAAGTTATTAGATACATTTTTTTGCATATTTCAATTGTAACGGTACCTTTTTACTATGACAAATAGCGAACTTATTGTAAAAAATATAATTTTAAACCCTAACCTTCCAAAAATAAATGTGATATTTGTATAGTTATGAGACATGGGCGTAGCGAGTGGATACTTTGTAATATATACACATCTACAAGGCCCGTTAGAGCCCAACCAACATCAATAAAGTAGTGATATACAAAATTATGAAGTTCAGAACAACTTACACTACTCACTGCTTGTATTACATTTTATGATCAGAAATGGGTAAGTACCATGATGGTTCCTTAAAGTATGGCAACCATGTAATGATGTATGTCTACAAGTTTGTATGTTATTGTATCTGTAACTCAATTACACAAAAAAATATGCTTTTGGATAACAGTATAAGGACTAGAGAACTGACTTTAAACATAGACGACAATTTTACCCTACCCTCTGAATTGGTTTTTAATAGGCAATGATCTTTATGTAAATGAGAGCATTATTAAAAGGAAATCAGCCCGTTGATTTGCATGATTTCCCTGGTTTTCTAATTGCGCTGTATGAAGTCTGATTTATAAGTAGCATAGAGAAAGTTATATGATGAGTTGATATATCCGGTTTGAATTTCCCCAAGTCCAAAAAAAAGTGATTTTTGGAATAATGTTTCACTTTTGTCGTCTGTGCACTGCTCTACAGCCGAAACGTGTAAATCAATTTTAATTAAATTTGATATATGGGGGGTATTTTGGCCATATAACTACAAATTTGGTATTAGTCGCCATCTCTCCATATGTCACTACTTTATTTTATATGTACGAAGTAAGTAATCGTTAGAACGATACTGGATCAATACCTATAAGACAGCCTTCGAGTCACAAACAATGTATACCTGCCCTCTCATTCAGGGTGAGACAACACATCACATTGTTAAAAAGACAATTCAACTGAAAATATTTTTATTTAGATTTACAAAATTTTCAATTTACTAATAATTTTCTCGGCACCAGGAAATAATGAGATACTTTAGGAGTGAACATTAATGTATCATTTTCTTTTGTATTAGCATAGTTTTCCTTCTTTGACTGTTTTATTATAAAGTAATTTTTATCTGTATTTTATCGTAAAACGTTTTACATACTCGCCATTGTTATTAAAACAATGTTTTAACAGTTTGCACTGAAAACGTTCAACTTGAAATATTAACTGTTAAAATAAATAAGAAAAATAGTAAGTTAAGTTTGTTTAAAACCGTTTTACACAGGTTTTCTGAACCTTGTTATTGTGTATATCACTACTTTCTTGATATCGGATAGGCTCTAACGAGCCTCTTAGATGTGTATATTAAAAAGTATCCACTCGCTATTTTTGTGTCAGACCTCTGTCTTAGCGCACAAGTTGTACGTATATAAAAGAACTTCCACTTGATACACTTGTATCAGTGACTTGACAGTGCCAGATTTCATAACTGTAAGAATATCACATTTTCTTGGAAGGTGAAAATTTTGAAATTAAATTGTTGACAACAACTTTGCTATTTGTCATTTTAGAGAGGTGAGATTGGTACCATTTCATGCAGAATTTAAATCTGTTATAAGTTGAATATAAATATGAACAAAAAACTATTTTAAATTGTCGCCATATTTACATTTTCAATTAAATTTTTCTGAATTCCAATATGGTTCCTTATTAGCTCGTTATAGTCCTCTATACCATAATTCATGTTCCTATCTTAATTTTGTGCGTGTTTTCATACTTATAGACGACAATGACAACGACAAACCGATGACATGTTGAAAATCTCTTTTTCGGTTTCTTGTAGCCATAAAACATGAAGATCAGTCAAGAACCGTTGGTTAAAATTTTTTGAAGTTTACCAAAATTTCCCTATACTTTGTTTACTGAATAAGTACAAATGAAAGGAAACTAGTGCTGGTTGGCTATTCTATTAAAAACGTTGTAACATTTTTTTTTATATAATACAATTAATTTAATTATTAAGACTTACTTGTTAGTTGATATGTACAAACAATTAACATAATAATGGCTATAACAGTGTTGAAGTGGAATCCAAATTAAATGTGAATGTTATAACTAGTTTAATATGAAGTAAAGTTAACTAAATAGTAAAAACGTAGTACGGAATAGTGCATCGAACGAAAGTGCGACTATATCTATGGCTATCAAGGCAGTGTACAATATATATATATATATATATATATATATATATATATATATATATATATATATATATGTATCCACTGATATATCTAATATTAATAATATATAGATGTATTATTTATATATCTAATAAATAGGATATCTATTAAATTAGATATAAAATTTATTATGAATGATTAAAATAAAACCATGTAAGAAAAGAGTTTAATAATTATTACGAATACAAAATTAAATAGAAATTTGGAAATATATGTATAAATTAAATACACAAAAATAATTGAATATATATAAAAGACTATATGACTGAACACAGAAGTATAAGAACTAATCTCCATGTTGACCCTTTGTTGAAGAAATATGAAAAGGAATGGTTCTTTTATAAAAGATTTTAAAAATTAAATAACCCAGATGAAATTAAATGATTTATAAAAGAAAAGGGGCGAATAAAGTATAATTTATAGAGGAGAATACAAAATATATTACAAAGAATAAATATTAATAGAAATATATAAGCCAGGAGAGTTTAGAGAAACAAGGTACCTTGTAAAATCAAAATCTTCAAGACAATGTAACATAATAGAATAATAAAACTTTTCAAAGAAACTTTTAGAAACAATATTTTTATCTTGAATAAAGCTGATATAATAGTAAAACTATCCTTTAAGCCATCATTAAATATAAGAACATTAATTTTTAATATATATATATATATATATATATGTATCTTAATATATAAAACCTACAAATTTTGGTCCGAGAGAGAGAGAGAATTCTCATAATTAATATTAAAATTGAATTAATATAGTGCTCTAAGAAATTTATTGAATAACTCTAACTTATGAAAATTTTATTACTCAATAAATTTGCTATTTGTTAACTTCTTTTTTGTATTAATTTATAGATTATAACATGTATAGTGAAGTTTGTTCAGGCATAGTTATAATGACCACTGCAAGTAATTGTTTGATTTAAAAGTATCATTAAACAAAAATATAAGTGGAGAACTATGTGTTTCCTAATGTTTTCATTACATGGTATCACCATTTTAACCGATTCGCCTGTTCAATATTTCTGTGTGATAATTTCATAAATTTTTACATTGATTTTTGTTTTTCCTCATTATTTCTTACACAAAGTTTAATTGTTGATATGAAATTGTCTGTAAAAATAAGAACGTTTGTAGTTTGATTAAAAAGTAATAATTTTTAAACCATTAAAAAAAAATTATAACCTCAATTAATTATAAAACAACAAACGATAGCACAAACTTGGCCTAAATTCTTTACAAGACACATGGCTGTTCATGCGCTGTTGTTTAAATCTAATTTTATAAATATCAGGAATACACCTCTGCTGCATGTATAAATTTGTCCGTTGGTAAATGATATTTTCAAACTAGGTGTAAAATAGACTAACCGATATTATAGTAATTAAAACCCTTAAGTTAATAATAATAATATTTTAAAATTATAGGCCATAAGTAAGCCCTGCCATTGTTCCGTTGGTACTTAATTCTTTACACTTAAGAGTAGCAGTTTAAATTTGAAAACCTACTAAGTGTGAGTTAGATACAAACAATTAATATTTATATTCATCAATATTCAAAACCGATACCAAATGTTTTTTCGTTATGATTTACTGACAATTTACATACTAATTTCGTTTAAATATGACCTATTTTTAATTGGCAAGGATTACTCATGGCCTACCAATTAAATAATTCTAAAAAGAATTGTAAAAATTATTGTTTTTTTTTTTATTAATTTTATTTTGTACTAATTTTAAAACTAATATTATTTAGTATTTTTAAGTGAACAATATTATAGTCCAAAACACCAAATATTATAAATAAAAATAATAAATAAATAATAATAAATTTATTATCCAGTGATTAAATAAATAAATTGTAAATAACACTAAATTCGAAATGAAATACTTTTAACATATTTATTTAAAGTCAAATTATAGCACTTGAAAGATTCCATTTTAAAGTTATTGGTTATTCATATTAATGGTATGGGTTATTTGGTCATTTGCCATTTTTTTGTTTTTATTAAAATGACATTTGTTTCGATATTATGGATCAATTCTAATTATCAAGTAATAAAATCTATCATTTAAAAATTAATGTATATGACCTCTACTAACTTGAAGTCGGCATATGTCAAAAATTAAAACTAGTAACCTAAAGTTAAAACTATGCTAGGAACTTTTAACTACTAACCTAAAATAATGAACTAGGTCTGAACTGTCAGATGTGTAGTTCTACTGATCTGTGATGTACTGAACCCTTATATATAATAGTTTTAGTAATGTTAACAGCTCAGATCTAGTTCATTAGCCCTGGACTTTTGTAAAGCCAAGGCTTTTGTAGGCCTTTAACTAGTTGTACCACTTTTAATAAGGAGAGTTGATTCATACTTTCGAAACCCCATTTATTATTTTTACTCCCAAATGTCCAACTAATCTATATCAATAAATTGTAAGATATTGCAAACTGTATAATTCCTTCCTACCAACTATCCTTCTCATTGAGGAACAAACATAGAAGGACCAGCGTAACAAATATAAGGTCGGTGATTATCTAATACATTATGGTTTGCTTAAATGCACGTTGACAAACCTGAACAAAATGGTGCTTTCTAAAGCTCATTAATATTTCTTTTTAATAATTTCAGTATTTTTGTTGTCTTAACAATAATCTTATTTTGCTTATAAAATAATTTTTTCTCCTGTAATAAATATTAGTGAAGTGTTAATTAATTTAATTATTCTTGTAATAATGCAAAAGTAAACGACTGATAAATTATTATAAATTTTGAAAATGTCAGATGTCTCAAACCAGAGTGTAAAAAGAAAAACATCCAGCCCCATCAAACAATGTAATACAAGCAGATCCTCTAAATGTAAACACGAACAATTGGATTATTGGGCCTTGTATAAAATGTTAAATTGTATTGTTAGATCAAGGGAACTTACTCAGAGGGTAAGTTTGTTTAAAACGGTTGTTACACAGGTTTTAAAAACCTTATAATTTGTGTATATCACTATTTTCTTGTTGTAAACCATCTCCACATGCGCTTTGCTCATGTCCATTGTCTCAGCTATAGTGTCCCTCATACTGTACATATGTGAAAAAACCTCCACTCACTACGCTTGTATCATTGACCCTGTCGGATCTTAAATATCACATTTTTTATGTAGGTCTACATATTATTACCTAATTTAGTGTGTTTTAATTTCAATAGCTCACGAGATATAAACAAAAACTGTTTAAAATATGGGCCATTTTGACATTTTAAATCGATTTTTTTTTTTAATTTCAATGGAATTCTCTATGATCACACTATGGTCCACTATATCAAATTTTAAGTTCCTATATTAATTTTTGTTGCTCCAATCGTGCTTACAGAGAAACAACGGCGATGGACGGATGTCATGTAGCAAATCTTTTTTTCGGTTACCTGAGGTCGTGAAATGTGAAGATCAATAAGAAAACAGGTTAAAATGTTTGTTAACTTACCCTTTACTTCGTATACTGGATAAATTAAACACAATTTGGGGAACTTTATATAACTAGAAAATCTAACTTTTGACATATTTAGGCACAATTAAAAATGTAAAACTGTATCGAATATTACTTCATTTTAAAACGAATAACAAGTAGAGAAAAACTGTACAAACAGAGTTTACAGTTAAGTGTAGTTATCTAAAATGGCGGGTAACAAAATTTAAAGTGGAGCTATATATTTTAATACTTATGTTTGAAAAGAAGACAGCTAAATTAAAAAACAATGGAAAAATCTTTGCTAGCAGAACCCAGTTGACGTTGCTAGGCCTAATGTTTTTAGGAAATATGAGTAAATAGAATTTTAGATATATATCGAGTTTGCGCCTGATTCGAAAACTCATTCAACACATAGAAAACAGTGCTACAAACCTGAGTAGTGAGTTGTAACAAGTAGGCCCTAACAATAATTTTACATTATAAGTAACCATTTTGAATAAGGCAGATAAACAAAATTTAAATGCTTTCAGTTTTTCTTTAACTATAATAATTTAATTATAGGACTTACTATCTTCAATATTCCTATTTATTCCGTTTGACAACAACCATTTTCTTTACCAGTGTTTTTTAGGTTATAATTATTATTCTCTTCATATATTACAACAGGTTAATATAAATATTGGTTTGGTTTTACTAATGTTAACTTACTATACATTGTTGCCAATGTCATCTGATAATTTTACCATGAACTTGGCAACTCTGTACAATTTCCTGGCATTGGTGTCGACTTTCAAACACTGCTTTTAGTTCTGTCATTGCTTTAACTTGTAAGCTGTATTATCTATTCTTCAAAACCATTATTGCTTGCATTGGTCTGAATTTGCTATTGTAAATATGTACATATAATTGGGTTTAGGTGGCAACTTACTGTGCTTGTTAAATTTGGCTGGTGTAATATGGTTTAAAAAAATTTTAAATTGTGACTATTTTGTATCTTATACTGTTCCACTCTACAGATAAAAGGTTTTTGATGGTAAAAAACAACAAGTATATAGTACCATCATGGAGCTTACCCAGTCCCAAACATACAATGTAATATATTTCCTCTAAATGTAATCCAAAATTTGGTTTCTTAGGCCTTGTAAGAAATGAAATTGTATTCAACAACCGTGACATCTTATCTATTAGAGTAAGTTTATTTAAAACAGTTGTTACATAGGTTTTTTGAACCTCGAAATTGTGTATATCATTACTTTCTTGACATCGGCTAGGCCTTAATGGGTCTCTAGATATGTATATTTTAATTGGTCTCTCTCTATTAGTATCGGTGTCTTGGCCTTAATATGCCTCAACACATATTTGAAAGAGCCTACACTCACTACACTTGTGTCGGTGATGTGACCTTCGTAACTATAATAATGGATTGTAAAGGTTAATTTAAAACAATGTGGCCCAGCCAAGGAGCCCACCAAACCAAAATCATAATAATTATAAATTAGGATGTAAAGGAATTATAAATAATAAAATATGAATTGGCACTTGCGATTTTGATGAGCAGTGCAATATGACGTAAAAGAAGGGGAGGGGAGAGACAAGGAGTGGAGGGCTTGAGCTAGCGAGCCGACCGGGAGTCTGTTCCGAGAGCCGCTAGAAGAAAGACCGCTACGGGACGAGGTCAGGTCAGTCCATTTTTCGGCCACTTGCTAGTTAAATTAAACGGTATGCTTTTCGGCCACTATTAAGGCTTTATCTTGCCGTTATGTCTTTTTTATAAATTATAATAATTCTGTAATCTAACTTGGCAGTAAATAAAATATAACCTTAAATTTCACTTGCGTTGCGTGCGTTCATTAGCGTCCTAACCCGACTCCTTGGCCCATCCTGACAAGATTCGGCTAAAGTGTACGCGGTCTCCAGCCAGCCGGAGCTTCCAGCTGGTCAAAAGAAGTGGAGACGGTCACAACAAAAGTCAAAATTTTTGTCTATATAAAGTGATTTTTAAGTTTAATTAAACACTATAATCATAGTGTAATACAAAAATTTGGGGATTCCTGCCATTAGTTAAAAATACAAAAATTGTTATTTCTCATGATCTGCTCAAATTTAAGTCTTAAAGATTTGTAACAAAATTTATTTGGGGTCACTATTCTCCCCTCTCAATTGCGATGTAAAAGCTTACATTTATACATGAAAAAGAATGTATGTCATTAAATATTTTTTTAAACCTATTCAAATGATTTAGATTAAATTCGATAAATGTGATTAATAAAGAAAAAATCATTAGTTTAGAATAATTGTGAAAAAAATATATAACTAAACGTTGACTGATGTTATTAACAATTCAAATTTTTTTTTTTTAAACTTGTTTTAATGAATTATTGCATTAAAATTATTGTGTTTCTGTGTGTATGTACAAGTGGGGAAGTATGTATAATCTTTAACCATCATTTATTAAATTTTGTGCAAATTTTTAGAGGTTATTTGTCCGTAAGCACTGTTTGTGAGGAATAAGTGTTGCATGGTGTACTAACAAAATGACAGTGTTTTGAATTTATCCGTTTGATTTATTATATTTAAAATTAGAATGATTGATGTTATACAATGCTAATGGGAAACATAAGTAAAATTTGTTGAGTAAACTGTATTTAATTGTATACAGAGTGTAAAAAAGTTTCGGTACAGTTAAATAACTTTTAAACCTGAAAAGGTAGAAAACTATAAATTCACCCCCACGCCGACAACTTAAAATTGGAAGATAACTTAAAATCTTCAAATGTAAAGCTCCATCAAGTAATACTTCATTTTAAATGTATTTTTTAATAGATAGTAACAACTGCGCAAAACTAGAACTTGCTTTTTACTCCAATCCAAAATGGCAGCTGTTAAAATATTAAACAAATCCAATTGACTCCAGAATCAATCTACTCGAAGGAAAATAAGGAGACAAAATTATTGCAGCAAAAAATGGTATGAAGTAGGGACTCAGTGGGTTAAACAAAGTTTAACAAAATAACAGTACAGTATTTCCTATAAAAAAAAGTTCTCATAAACATCATTTGTCTGTCAGGCATTTTGTGTCTTTTCGAAAAATATAAATTATTATCATTTCTAGTCAAAATTTGGTACACATATTTTTCATGCTACATTTTACCAGTATATCAAGGATTAAAATTTTATCTTATTAATCATCAAAATTGCGGCTGTTTGAATTGTTTAATATTGAATATCTCTAAAACTATTAACTTTACAAAAAATGTAGATGGCTACATTTTAAAAATGTATAAGATAAAAATTTTATTCTTGTTACACTGGTAAACCCAGCATGAAAAATGTGTATACCAAATTTTTTCTCGAAATCTTAATAATTTCCAAAGTTGATAAAACACAAAATAGAAAACAAAGGGTTTTGGACATATGTTTATAAAAAAAATTTCTTTATTTTGATGCTCTGAATCAGTTTCTGAAGTTTGGACACATATTTTTAAACACCCTATATATATATATATATATATATATATATACTTCGTCTAAAAATTTTTGCTGTAGTAGTAAAGTACTACTTTTCAAAGGTTCTATCACAAGCAATGCTTTTACATTATTGTGATGGATTGTGTTAATTTTGTTTTGTTTTGTAACTGTTGTAGGCGCTGGAGTCAAAGCTGGCTTTGTGCCGTGGATGTAAAGACACTAACACACCCGTTGTGGAAGGGATGAGAGAAAACCACAGGTATTCAGTATACTAATTCTGATCAAATTTCAGATTTTATAAAATTTATACTTTAAAATATACAATTCAAACTGAGCTATGTACATCAGTTTACTTAAAATTTTACAGCCATGAGCCAATATATCGGCTTGATTTTATTTTGAATATTACAAGCTTATTTTTCACATAATTAAATCAAAATTATTAAAAAGAAGCCATAATAGTTTGTGTTACTAACAATAAAAATGTGGGAAATAATTTCAATACTATGTTATATTTATGCAAAAAACATGTGTAGGTATAGTGTCTGGTTAACATCTTTGTGGTGTTGAGATTGAATAATTTGTATTTATAGCGTTTTGTTGTTTATATTCATAGTTTTCTTGTTTTGTTTTTCAATATAATTATGAGTAATAAACGCCGACATTATGTTTTACCAAATTGTATGTACAGTATCCTCATGGTAGGAAAGTGTCTGGAGTGGAGAAGAAAAGAGGGGCCCCACACTTTGTTTGTTGCATTTGCTTTCAGTGGTACAACCCCAATAAAAAAAATATAGACCTCAAATGCTTCTGTGTAAACACCAATCCTACTTTCCTTTCTTTTGTCGGTGTAAATAAAAATAAAACGTTTACAAAATTAAACTTTTAAGAATTAACTTGTACTTAAACTTTAAGAATTAAATGTAGCTAAGCAGTAATTTGTGTACCTAGTTTTCTTTAAATGGGATGTACCGTCAAGTCAGGCTAGGGAAGCAAGTAGAAGGGAGGCCACACCCATTACACCAGACACACTCCTAGTCTGAGGATACTGTAGATACTATTAGTTTTTTTTGAAGTTTTCTAATAGTGAATTTTATGTTTTTGTGTGGTACAGTAAAAACTCTAATCCGGATTAATGTGGCGCCAGCCGATCCGGATATCGAAAAATCCGGATCTCGGGGTGGCTATTTTTATATAGTTAAAGTGGTTTTAAACGTGAACAAAACATAGCAAATTTACGTTTTTAGCGCTAAAACGCGTTGCGCTTACGATAAATTGTAGCTTTACCACAGTATTCTAAAAATTAACTATGATTTTTCAAATTACTGTAATATATAGACGTTACGTTTTAACTGTACTATTATGTAATTTGCTGTAGTTTGCCGGTACGGTAACCGGTAACAAAAGTACCAAAAACAACAAAAGGTAGGTTAATTAAATAAATATTACAATAGCTATGTTTAAAATAAAATTCTATTTATTTTAAGCTGAATGAGGCCCAGCATAAAGTATACAAACAACAATTAATTAGGTCTACAGTGTTAACTAAAAATATCAAACGAAAATTGAAGATTAGAAAATAAAACAGTACAATAAATACGTACAGGATTGTACACGTGAAATTTTGATGAACGTACGATAAATGTTAGTTTTCATTAGAGTACAGTAATTTGTACTCACGTCAGTTTTTATTTTAAAAAGATGTAATGGAGCTTGCTTGGCTCGTTGAACACCCTTCTTAGATGTAATATCTCTCCATCTACGAAAAAGTAGTTTATCATCTGTTCAAGTGCTTGAAAAGCTTCGCAATGAGTCATGATTTGTTTTTGTTGTTCATCTTCGACAGGTGCTGGCTCTGTGTTCACCAAGTCAATGATGTCACTGTCAGTAAACTCATGGTCTCCATCTTCCTTCATCCACTCATTCACACCATCACTGTTTATTTTGTCACAACCGGGAACGTTTCTTAGAATCAGAACCCCACTACTGCCCAGTGCCCAGCTCAAAAATATCGTTCACTACTATTCGGCCCAAAAATATTATTTTTGTATAGAAAATTGTATTTATATTATTTTTTATACGATGACATACGACGGCCGGATATCGGAGTTTCCGGATATCAGAGATCCGGATGAGAGAGTGTTTACTGCATATATACTGTAAATCTAAACAATTATGTTTGTTAGTGATAAACTGTTCTTGATGGATTACAATAATAATTATTATGTAACTTATAGAACAATTAACTATCAACCACATTAAAACCAAAAAAAAATCTTCAATAATTATTTACGGTGATATTTATTTGAAATGTTCAGTGTTTGTACAAAATGCTTGAATCTATTAAACATATAGCTGTATAAAGTGAGCATTTTTTTATTCCACTCAAAAAACAAAGTTATTTACCCAAAATAAAATAATTTTGGATTTTATGACACGTTTGTTTTCTATTTAATTTTATAGTCCATGTTATTAGAAGAAGAAAAATGTAAGAATTACAATTCTACTAGCATTTTTAGCAACACATTTTTCCATCACCATAATAAAACTGTCATTTTTGGAATCGAATAAAAATATTTTCTCCTGGCTTAAAAGGGTTAAACAATCCTATTGGCAAACATTTTTATTTAGTTCAACACTTTCACTCTTGTGCAGACCTAATTCTCCGTTCTCTTCCCCAAACCAAAACCACAAAGAAATTAGTACATACAGCTTTATAACATTACACAATAATACAAACACTTATAAAACCATATTATTAAAGATTTGTTTTTTCTTTCTAAAATTTTAAAGTTATTAAAAGCTTGATTGTATAGGCAAAAATACACCACCTACTTATTTAATTTAACTTTGCAGATGACCAAATAGTCCCTGGTACAAGATGCTTATGATTTCGAGTTCATTTTGATAAAGGTTTATTTGAGTGAGAAATTGGGATTGACTGTGAGTCTAAAAAAGACTGAATATTTAGTAATATTTTTTAATTTCTTGTTTTTCTTGCCGTTTAAAAACAAATGCCTCTTTGTCATCATTACCTTGTACAAAAAAAGAATATAAAGACTCCTTGCCCGTGAATATTCTAATAATGTCAGGGTCGAAAAAGAACAAAAGATGATTCAAGAGAGACCTGATAGAACAGGTGAAAGAGGTGGATTTAAACCAGGGACTATATGAAAAAAGGCATGAATCCACTTAGGTCCTTTAGGATTTCCAACTTTGTACTCGCTAAAGTGAACTCTTGAGGGTTATTTAGTAGTAAACTGCCAAGCTAAGAATGAAGTTTTGATAAATGATAATAACCACAGTGAAATATAAGTGGATTAATTTAATTTTTTTTTTTTTTTTTTTTTTTTTTTTTTTTTTTTTTTTTTTTTTTTAATCTTCACCTTACTGGGAGAGCTTTTAAATAATAATATATTTGTTGTACTTACGTCTGCTCATTTGGATTATCATTATTACAACAAATAGATTAATTTAAGTATATAAGTGCCTTCCTCAATATAGGCATGAATTTGGAGATTGGAAAATAAAACTTAGAATCCAGGAAAGTAGAAAAGTCATCGATAGCCTTAATTTCTTATAGTGTGATAAAGAATATAAAAGATATTATATAAAATATCCCTGTTGAATAAAAGGTTGTACTATAGTAGAGTGTCCTATGTTATAGCAATGAGATATGGGTGATGAAAATGAAACTAATAAAAGCTATTTTGGGAATAACCATCTCAATTTGTACAAAGTATACATCAATGTTTATAAAGATAAGCAAATGCTCAAAAGCAAGTCCTTTAAATCAATTTTGTTTTCTTCCCAATTTATTCAATAAACTTAGTGATTCTGAATTTTCGATACTTATTAATTTTCTTAATAATTTAAAAATTTTGTTTCCAATTGACATAGTTAAATTTTTTTTGGTAAATGATTAAATAATCTGGGGGCCATTGTAAGAAATAAAAACTTGTGAAAATGTTCAATATTTACCTTTGGCAAATATCTGTTAGACTTTGAATTTTAAACCTCCTGTATAACTGACCCTCTCGTCTCTAATTGTTCGAACTTCTTTTGAAAAATGAATGTTGTAACTTCTATTGTTGTAATCCTGTATTTATTTATTTGTTTAAGGTTTAGACAGTGCAAATTTAATAATACTTTTATTTCATAATTTTTAACAAAAAAAAACTTACTACCTAACCTAAACGACTTATGTTTAAATTTACAGGGCGAGGACGCTGAATCGTGGCATTTCATCGCCAACAATCAATAGTTTAGTACGTAATTAGGCTGGACCTAAATAAAATATCAACGCTTGTATATAAAATCTGTAAATAGTTCATAAGGAAATAGATCTTCTGCAACTTTTATTTGAACTGTGCAGTGCCTTTTTTGTGAAGTCATACTCCACGTTGTGTTATTCCAATATACAAATCAATGGATGTTTTGCTTACATTGGTGTCAGATTGCCCAGGTTCCATTAAATGTAACATTTTAGTTGTATTAAAATGTACTTTTATCACATAATATTATATGTTCAATTTGTATTATTTTTTTATTTAATATAAATAATTTATCAATCAAAATATTACTATAATACTGTCTGATATAGTTTAATATTTAGGAATAATTCCTGCAATAAAGTCGTAATTCAGAATGTTTTTATTTAAACCCTGCGTCTTTGTCATTATTTACTGTATCATTCAGTTATAACAACTGGAAATGTTGGACACTATGTAAAATCGATATCTATTACTCTCATTGAGTGTTGTTGCTTCTATGCAAGGTTAGTTGTAATCAGTGATAATTCTACATTAGTTTTTATCTAAAAAGATTTTAATATATTTAGTTCCCATTTTTCCACCCCAGCACGGAAACTTTAAAGACACTAGCGGCTGCTCTGCAGTATAAAATTACAAATTTCTCAACTCAAGGAAATATCTAATTCAAAATACGGAATACACATAGCTTCTAGAAGCAGTGCAAATAAGTAGACGAGTATAGAATTTGTCTTTTAAGAATGTGGTAGTTTTAATAATGAAATAATAATGAAACTGATTGCATGTAGCGCAATGTTTTTTCTTGTCGTTTGAAAATGAAAACTTTTCAGTAATCATCACGTTATAAATAAAAGGAAGAAAAGAACATAAAATAAAGACCCCCTAGCCATTGAATACTCTAATAACTTCAGGGTCGGATGAGAACAAGTTGTTCAAGAGAACCCCGATAGGATAGATAAAAGGGAGATATCTATACCCAAGAAAGAAAGGAATTCAACCTAAAATTAAATTGGAAAAGATGTAGATATAGCTAGGAACAAAATTTCTATATTTTTTTAATAGCGTGAATAATTCTACAAAGGAATTTAGTATTTGTCTAGAATATTGTCCAAAAATTTTTAGGGCTCCAATTTGATCAGTTTTATTTCATAGTGTCAACAAGGACACTGAAAACAAGATGCATCTTGTACAATCCAGATCTTGTCCTTAAGTATCTCTTCACCATCCAGTTGAACTGGTTGTATTTATCTTGGAGTAGTTTTTCATTTTAGTACTTAGTGGGTTTTTCTTATTGTAGTCAAGAAGTATATGTTGAATTGTTTCCGGCTCTTTAACAGCTCTTGTAGATTTGTTGGTATAGGTATTCTTCAGTTACAAGATGGTCAATCCTTGCTAGAGTAGAAAGAGTTTGTGTTTTCCTGAAGCCCATTATATATGCGTGGTTCAGGTTGTTGTGTGTCAAATAATGTTCTTCCCTAAGTTGTTTTCTAGGAATTCAACCATTTATCCCCAAATACTTTCTCAATCTGTTCGAAATAAGAGTGCACTATCATGTTCAGAAGAAGTTTAGGTTACAATTTTATTGTGCTACCTTTTTTCCAATCTTATCATGCCTTTCATTTCCAAGTGAGAACCATTTAACTTTCTGAAAACAGCTGTAAAATACCGTCAAGAACTAATATCTTCTCTGTATTGTTTCAGTTTTAGTGTATTTGCTGATGTTTAAAACATATGTGTGATGCACATGATTTGTATTTTTGGCATTCAATTGGAACTCTTAAACCATGTATATTTTACACATTTTATAAAGTAATTTTGCTTATGGTGCAAACCGCCAGTTATTTACAAATTGTCAAATTCACGGCTATGATACAAGAAGAATGTATGATGGTTACAGAACAAAAGTGAATCTGAAAATATTTGGATCCGCTTCTAGTTTCCCAATAGTTGTGGAATATCCATTCCAGATCTAACGATAGGAAGATATGTAATATTGTTTAATAGACTCCCTGTAGAATTAAAGTCCCTAAGGTGAGTGGTCAATTTAAAAATAGGACTTAGATTTTATATACAAAAATGTCTACTGTACGAATGAATTTTTAATAAATTTTTCAATTAATATGCAATTTATTTTAATTGACTATCTTTTTAACTTAATTACTATGTGCTTTTTAACTTTTATAATATCCATTATTGTAATAACTTAAACATTAAGTTTGACATTTCTTATACAATGTAATTTGTGTACAACAACAAAAAAGAAAGAAAGAAGACTTATTGTGGTCCAACTATACAGTGACTCAATTCTCCCACACTAAAATGAAAGTAACAGTGTTGTAAATGTTATACCCACAGTATTTCTGTTTCTTGTTAAAAGGCTTTGGATTATCACCGCCTTATAAAAGGAAGAAGATAAATGTAGACCCCCCCCCTCCCTAACTGTCTAATAGGAAAATGAAAGATAGGGATAACCCAAACTATATGAAAAAGGGTGTAGGTCCTTTGGGATTGCCAAATCCTTACTAAAGTAAGCCTCAGAGGGGTGAATCCTACTTTATTGAACATAGGTTGTGTGGTTGACGAGACACCAACTTAATAGATGCAGCTGAAATAATTTAATATTACATCATTGTTTTGTCACAAAGTATAAGTTAATTGATGATTATAACCATCGATAATGAGTTTTTTGTGAAAATATACATTTTGAGTACTTTCTCGTTAACAGGGTGACAGCGATCAATCACAGTGCAGTGCCTAGTTGCATTAGCACCAAACTTACTTTATAATTTTGTTTCTTTTAACAATAGCCTGTTTTATAATTACCTATATAGCACTATCATTAACTTGTTCCAAATAGATAAGTAGCTTGACCTAACAAGTTTTGTTTCAGACAGAAAATGTTTAGCAATTGACCTTGGGGTGGCATTCAAATTTTTTAAATATATATAATTTATAATATTTATTAGAAATTTACTTTGATATGAGTATATATATATAATATACGTACATTTTATATGTTTATTAAAAATTTACTTCGGCATGAAAATAGAAATTAATTATTTGCACAAGTAATTAATGCAAATACACTGAACTATGATTCGAAAGTGATATGTGGTTAATACAAAAGTATCAAGTAATGTTGAAATAAAGACGTTTTTGAAATTGTGGAGTGATTTGGCTATTTCTAAGGAATGGCAGGATTTTTATAAAATTCGGGCATATGTTGATATTTTTTTTATTAATAAATCAAAGTTTGGAGGCATGGTCATAACACCAAAAATCTAATTTTTATCCATTTCTCTAATGGTTTTGAACAAATTTTATTACAAATGTAGTAATGACTGGAACTTAACATACTGGTCACCATCTCTACAAATTCTTTATTTAGTAGTAAAAAGAGAAATCAACAGATATAAAAGTTTGGATTCTCAGAAACAATGTTAGTGAAATATTATAATTCCAAAGTTAATTGGGAAATATCTAAATGAATCTTGACTCCCATCGGGATGATTTTATTTTTTACCCAGAATACTTTTTACTATACTAATTTACTTTTACATATGTTTGGTAACATTAAGTCTCTCATTTTACAAAATGATTGCACTTTAGTTCTTTGTTATTGTTAAACCAAATAGTTTAGTGTTTCCTATAGGACTTTGATCAACATAATAATTCTCTTTTATTTATGGTGCTGATCTGGTCTAGACATTGGCTATCATCTGGGCAGTCTTCAATTTGTTCACAGCTTCTCTGAAAAGTTCTCTTGTGGATTTGTTAAACCATTTTCTCAAGTTCTTCAACCAAAAAATGTGTAATGACAGAAGATACAATCTTCTGCATTTTACTATATCCAGCTGCTCCTTTCCTATTCTCTTGAATTTTTGTATTGTAAAGGACTCTCAAAATCCTGCACTTTTCAAATACTTCTAATTTTTTGGCTGCTACTGCAGCCAATCTCTAGGATTCAAACCCATAAAAAAAGAACAGGTAAGATAGCAAAGGAACATGCCGATTATAACATCCATTTTCAAATCGTGGCTTTTAAACACTTTACCCATTTTATTAAAAGTACTCCTAGTTTTTTCAATTCGGCTTATTATTTCTTGTGATTGATTACTATGTCTAAGTGACCATCTAATACTCTTGCCTCTGATGCTCAGATAATATTACCTACATCATTTTTACTGATTACCAAAATTTGGTTTTATCCAAAGTGACCATACATATCTTTCCCACCTATTGAAACTTAGTTTATACTTGAGACTACCTGAAAAAATGACAGTGCTGTCAGCATGCCTGATTATTCCCTCTATCAGTTAAATGTCTGCCACCTTGAAACAAATGATTAGGTTTAAATTGACTAGACAAATGTATGTCATAGGTTTACTAAGATCCATTTGGAAGTTCTCGAGAAAATTAATTACGGACAGACTTGCTAGTGTTCATTTTTGTTTTGTGTACTTCTTAAAATGAATACAGAACCTAAAAAAGATACCATTTCATATTTTTTTATTGCATCATGGTAAGAGTGGAAGAAAAATAAGTCGGTCAAGAAAAGTAATTGTACCATTTAAATGAAGAAGAAAAAATTGTGGGAAAGCACACTAAAGTAGCTTCTTAATGGTATCTGCAACCTATACAATAAACTCCAAGGCAACATGTAAAGAGCTTAGCCCGCTAGGCTGATTTTCAATCGGGTAATGTGTGGTTAGCACATAAAATTTCCAGTAGTTGTTTCTAACCTTCTCATTTTAGAGCTCACTACTAAGTGTAATTACTCAATTACCCTAATAAAGTTGAATCAACTGTGTAAACTTGAGTTCCTACGGGGATTGAACCCGTAACCACTTACTCGTGAAGCTAGAGAACTCACCATTAGTTCAGGTTCAGCCAGTGGTTTAGATATCTGCAACCTAGTATCATTAATCTTAAACTTGATGCGAAAAAAAAGTTGTAAAAAATAATTTACTCTTTATTTATGTTTTTTTTTCCTCAGTGAGACAGAACTAATTTTGTCATCTTTTAACAATTTCTCGACGAAATCAAACTTTCTTTACAGCTGCAGTTTTATATACTATACCAGCATGGGCGTACCCCCTCCCCCCTAGAAACAGCATAGAAGAAAAGATTAAATGGTTATAAAGTATGAAAGAAACTTGGTGACAGAATAAGAAAATTTTCAGAAAGTTTCCATGAAATCGTCAATGCACTAGAACATCTCTCAGTTGAAAGAAACTATGCTACAAGAAAATCTGCCTACTAACTGCACTCAACAATTATTTCTAAACCATTTTTTATAGTAGGTTTAGTCATGATTGCAAAATACTCTGCAATTTTGGAACCCATTGTGACCCTCTTATAAGGTAAAAATACGGATTTGATTATGGTGAGGAAACATATTAGTCAAATCCTTGATATTGACAAGAAATTAAACAAGTTTCTGATGAATTGCTTTAAAAATCTCATGCCATCACAGAGAAAATCGGGGTTAAGTTATCAGTAGCCTACCTCAAATCACTCAAAAACAAGAGTAATCCACCATCTGAGACTGGGATTGAATACTGGAGACTATTGTTGATCATACCATATCTTGACCCTCTTACAACTGTATATCATTGAATGTTAGATTTACACAAGAAAATACACCAGCTTTTGCCTTGTCCTATCTACATCATTCATACATGATAAAAATGACTTTAAATGATTTGGAAAAAAATGCAAAGTCTTTCATAGAGTTTTATGAGTTGGATGGTATCTTTGCAAAATTAGATTTATGTTATAATCTCTGGAAAAAGAAGGATTTAGCTGGATACAAATTAAAGGACATTGAAGTGGCTGCACTTTTCGAGGAAGCTAATATTTTTTTTCCTTGAACAATGCACCCATTTTCAATTTTAAGTGCTTTCACGGCCACCAAGGCTACTGTTTGAATGATCCTTCAGTACTCTTCGGAGGGTGAAGACCTGGCTCAGAAGTACAATGGGAGAAGATAGGCTGACTGGGTTGTGTTTGATGAGCGTCCATCGAAAAATCAAGACTGAATTGAAATAAAAGTGTTGAACAAGTTTTCTTCCAATCCAAGAAAAATGTTATTATAAGTAATTAAAATAAGAACCTGAATAGTTTTTGTCAAGCAAATAATAGTAAAAAAGTATTACTATAATTACATTAAATTTTCTTCAAAATTTTGTTTTCATTTGCCCTTCCGGCTTTAATATGTTACAATTGAATGACCATGGCTTGCCCCCCCCCTCCCAGTTTTGATCCTGGATGTGCAGAGGTACATGTACACCGTTACTTCCAACTATGTTTAATAACGTGCTGTCATCTATATTAATTATTTTTAAACTTATGAAATAGCGTCGGGACAGTCTTAGAGGCGCTGCTACCTAGATTAATTTTAAAAATTCTTGAAACGATATTAATATAATGTAAGGAACTATTGTCTAGGAGCAAATTTATAAAACCTTATTTTTCAATAGATCTGTTAACCACAATTAATTAATTCCGTTTGTCAATCATCGTTAAAGAAAAACTAAACTAATTTTGAAGGAAACTTGTAATAATCGTAAAACAAAAATTTTATTGTATTGTCCAAACCAGGGATAACATACCCAGGTCCAAACTATAAAACAACTTCGATGAAGGGGGGGGGGGGTCAACAAATAGTATATATATAGCGAAATGTATAAAATTTAGTTGGCTATACTGATTACAGTAAGACATTTGCGAGTTGTATAGTTGTGTTTGGTTTTGTTTTTCATAATAATTATTGCTCGAGATTAATTTAAGTAAAATTACTGTTACCAGTGTTAGTGTTTTTGTTTTGAGAGGTAAGATTTTTAGTCGAACACTGTGGTAAGATATCAAATGAAATTTTAATGTTATTGTTATACTTTTAAGTAACGGTATCAAAAGGGGGGTTGAACTACATTATTATTCTCATCTTGAAAGAAGTTTATTGACTTGCAGACAACAAAATTTTGTTCTTAATTATATTTGATTCTACTGTGAACCGTTGCCTACGATTTTGCTACAGGTCAGGAAAGTATATATTTTTTAAAATATGTAAATAAATTTCCTAAAATAGTAGGCCTAGCCTATTGTTTCACAAACTGCAACTGATGAGCCCCAAAAATCCTGTCATTGATTGCTGTAAACAAATTTGATTTTTTAAATATTATGTAAACAAATTCTAAAACAGTAACCAATTGTTCCACAAACTGTAACTGATCAGACCCAAAAATCCTGTTTTTGGATGCTGTAAAGAAATTGATTTTTTTAATAGCCTATTATGTAAATAAATTCTAAAATAGTAGCCTATTGTTCCACAAACTGCAACTGATTGGCCCCAAAAATCTTTCATTTATTGCTTGTTGTAAACAAATTTGATTAACATTGTATAAGTAAAACCGGGTAGAGTTTTCAAGTAAAATAGAGATTAGAGATAGCCTATATCTTGCATCTACAGTAAATAAACTAGGGTAAATGTAGTGTTTCTATCCTTATGATTTACTAGACTCTTTTTGAAACAACTAGATCATTCCTTATTACACATTTCACTTTTGGATTACCAAAATCCCTTATTTCTGTCGAAAACAAACTTTTTAAAAGACCGGTATCCTGGGCTTTTGAGGTTAGTTCGGTGGTTTACGTTAATATATATGACAACACATGAATCTATTGAATGTTTCATCAGTCTCATCCCTCGATATTTATGTTCATCTGTGTAAATAGGTATGAGTCTGCTACATACTTCTTAAGAATAAGTAATGTTTTCCTTGTGCAGATCACTTTTTTTTCATTGAAAAATGACAATCTAAAAACTATCCACTTACTGAGCTAATGAACATAGTGAAACCTAGATGACTGATTATAAAGTTGTTCAGAACTTTGAGTAGACTTTTACTAATGGATACTATTTTATTACATAAATACTGAAAATTATATGGTACAAAATGTAGTGTTTTAACACTACTTACAAGTTTTAAAAAATTATAAAAAATGCTATGCTTTAGGAACTATTTTCGGTAAATATGTAGTGTTCCTGCCATTCCAATTTACTAGTAAAATATGTGTAATTCGTGTTCTACAAACTTATTGTTGGAAAATTAGATCATCCTTTATTACACGGTACACTATTTATGTTTCACATTATATTATTTCAGTTAAAAATAAGTAATATTCAAGATATCATGACATTCTAAAGGACACAATTGTGCTATGCGTTTTGGTCTCATAGATTATGTATAGTGGGTAATTGTTTACAAAGAAAGTTACTGGTATTTTTGGGGAATTTTTTAAAAATCATGGTCTGCATTCCTTATTTCTTTAATAATAAAATAAGTTTTCAACGTGGAGCTAACTTTTTACCAAAAAAATCACAATTTCAAAACTACAGAATTCAATACATATCCTATAGATCACAGAAGTCAAGCAACATTGAGTGGGGTTAGTACTTGGATCGATGACCGCTATATATATTTCCAAATTTTCTAGATTTGTTTTTTTTATTGTCTTCTACATACCTTACTTCTTAAGAATAAATAATATTTTCCTCGCGGAGGCCACTTTTTTTTTCACTGAAAAATGATATAATCTAAAAACTATCAAATCCGATGTATTTATAGGTTAGACATAACATTAATATTAACCCTAAAACTCTATAAAATCCACTTTTTTTTAAACATAAAAGTGGGGTATCATAATATATTAACAACACTAATTTAGCCAATATAACTTCATAACAATAATTGGGTACTGTTTATAAACTTACTACTGTAATGCCAAATGTTCACATTTACATCTCATATGTTACTAAAGATATTTCAATCTTTATATCCGTGATTAAGGATCACGTGATATGCTGTGAATCCTCCATATTAATAATCTAATTTCAAATTA
The DNA here is from genome assembly GCA_963513935.1 of Aphrophora alni. Taxonomy (NCBI): domain Eukaryota; kingdom Metazoa; phylum Arthropoda; class Insecta; order Hemiptera; family Aphrophoridae; genus Aphrophora; species Aphrophora alni. The sequence continues at coordinate 20,227,287 of OY740779.1, forward strand.
TTAACTTCAATAAACTTACTAAAGGTTTGGCCCGGTGGTTATATATATTTAGCCACCTGTCGTGATATAAAATATAGATCTAGTGTAGTCATTGTGTAATGCACATGTGTCAAACCATACACAATAAATGTCTATATTATGACACGTTTCAAAGTCATAACTCCATAATCAGATATCAGTTTAATTGTTCACTATGAAGATCTCGGCATACATTTTAATGTTTACAATAACAGTTACACTAATACAAAAAACAACATTAATTAAAACAACATGTCTTTCACTAGGTGTAGACCCTGGGATGTTCGATATCTGATGATGGAGTTACTACTCTGAAACATATAATAGAAATCCACTGAAGTCGCAAGACTAACCATACAAAGTAATTTATTATTATAAGAATTAATTGTGATTTGGCATCTCAAAATAAATAAACATGATTCAAGTTCAAACAAATCAAGTATTGGGGATGCTTTAAGGTTTTATCTGTTTGTTTTCTAATTTAAAATTTTTATATACCAATAATTGAAGTTTATAACTTTAGTTACGAACATCTATACGAGAAAATAAAGTTATATTGGTTATATTAATAAACTATATACAATTTTGTCTTAAGGTCAACTTACATTAGGCCTAATATAATCGAAATTAATTAATATTTTTTAATTAATCTTACATTAATATCTTTTTCAAGTAATATTTTCAATTAATAACAGAGTGTCTGGTCTGCAACCATATTGTGAGATCCCGGTAGGCCTAAAGGACAAACAAACTTCTATGGAAAAATATGTTTTAATAAAAAATGACTCATAAGACATGTAAGGAGCATGCGTCATATAATACTTAAATCTTGATATTAGGTGATATTTGTCTGTCATTGGTTATAATGTAGTCAAATAGTTATATTTCATTTGTATGTTGAAATTTCATGGTTAAATAATTATTTTCTTTAATATAAGCTTTTAAAATTAAGGATTTAGAAGACATTAATTTTAGATCTTATAAATTCCTATTGCGGTGTGGAGATAACTTATGCACACGTGAATTTGTAATTTTTCACTGAAAAAGTAAATTCCGTGTTAAAATATTATAGGCTATTACAATTTGAAAATAAGGTACGGTAGGCCTATATAGTTTATCAAATTTTATAAAGTAGGATTCTTGACATCGACTTATCAAATAATTACCAATTTTAGTTTTATTAATTAACCTAAAATTTTAATATTTTGTCGAAAGTAATTTGAACCTATTATGTTGGCAGATACTTAAAAAATAAAACGATAATGGCATCTCATGAAAGGGCTCCACAACAGTTTTCTTTACACTGGGACAAGTGTCAAGAAAATCTACTAACATCGTTTGAAAAGTTATTGAACGCTGAACATTTTGTTGATGTTTCATTGGCTGTTGAATCAGAAGTGGTAAAGTGTCACAAAGTTGTGTTGAGTGCTTGTAGTACATATTTTGAAAAAATTCTAATTGATAACCCTTGTCAACATCCAGTTATAATAATGCGAGGAATGAAATATTGGGAAGTTTTGGCATTGGTTAATTTTATGTATAGAGGTGAAGTGAGTGTAGAAGAGGAATGTTTAGATCCATTGTTGAAAGCAGCGGAAGCTTTACAGATTCGTGGTTTAGCTGTGAACGAAGGAACTGAACAGGATCCTTTACATATTGGAGAATCGATTGGTCATATGAAAAATGACAATGTTATTAAACCTAAGAAAGTGTACCCTAGGCCTAAAAGTAAAAAAATGAAGCCTAATTCTAATGTTAAAATGTTAAATAATGAAGTAGAAATAAAAGATTGGTCTGGTAATAACTCAAACCAACAATTTACCAAAGATGATAAAATAGACTCTTCCAAAAGTGCATCTAGTATAGATGCTGTTAGTGGTAGTTTAAATCAAGAAGAGAAAACTGTAACCGAACTTAAAAACACAGTGGAACCTGGATCGCCACCGAAGGTGAGTTATACTATATTGTAGAATTGATAAAAAAATTAATATAATTGTGTTTTATTGATTATGAATTCAGTTAGGCTGTTTGGTATTTCTGTTACGATAAGTGTTTATTTTTTTTTAATAACCTACAATGATTATGATCACTTCAATACTAGAGTACACATTTAGTTTATCAATTATGTTCTTGCTCTTGTATGACTAAAGAAAACAACAACTTTTAATAATAAGTTTGTAATATTTTATCTATTACAAACAAAGAATCTGTGTCACCATATATACTATTTTTATTACTATGAAAGTTATTTATTTCAAACAGAGCGATTTATGTTTAAATGCAGTATATATATATATATATATATATATATATATATATATATATATATAGGCTATATATATATATATATATATATATATATATATATATATATATACAGCAATCATTGGTTTAGTTATATATTCCAATTATAAGAAATACATTATTGATATCTAATTCCTTTTTATTGTAAACTATATTTATTAGTCCGATGATAGGGCAAGCTATTTCTTTTATTGTGAAATATTATAAAATTCAAATGAGTACTTTCTTTAATAAAATTAATTTAAGAATACATTGTCGATTTGCTCACCTCTATTTCTGTAAGTACCCTACTGGCTACCGCCACATTGTTCTCAAAACAATTCTGATTCGGTCAACCAACGAGCTGGGCCTCCGGCTAACACCCGTTGAATTAAGACTGTTCCATATCTTTAGTCATGTTGGGTTTATATGACTTGCCAGGTTAAGGAACTGAGTATTTTTTCTAGAATCAGGTATTGCAACACTTTCTGATATATTTCACAATAATAGGCTGCTTTCTGTGTATTGTCTTAGGACTTAGAATTCTTATTGTATTTGATAGTTTTTACAGTAATTACTAACCTATGATTATTTATAGTTCACTTTTGCATGAATTTTTTTAAAAATCAAAAATGCAGACCATCAAAAACAAGATGAAATTTTTAAATAAATATGACAACCTATTGATTATAATAAAGGCAAATGAAAAAGTTCTTCTTTTAGTTAAGAGGCACTACTGCTCACAAAAATTATAGTAAAATAATAATTACTGAGAGATTTTAACAATCAACCGATGAAACTAAGAAAGTGATATAAAAATTATACTATTAATTAAAACAACTTTGCAATAAAGTACAGTCGGTTGATCATGTAGTGTTGTTTTTAAAAAATAAAATATATTTTCAAACTACCATAGTTAAATAATTAATTGTAATAATAAAATATAAATTTATACCAACGTGACACATGTACAATAATTATCTGCGGTCCTCAAGACACCAACAAATACTAAACGCATAAATTAATAACTAATAACAGACACATACTTTTATGCAGCTAGCTATCCGTAGGGATGGGCGTTATATCACGTATTAGGATGAATAACACTATTACCAAGTAGAAAGAGTGATCATGGTAATACGTTACTGGAAACACCCTATTACTATAGTAACGCTAACGATCACTGGATCGCCACTAACTGGACTGAAATCAACTACGTCACAAACAAAATAAAGTGATCAAGACGTGACTAACTGCTGGTCACTGGCAATATGGTAATAGGTGATTGATAGAGTGATCACCGTATGTAGCATTATAACGTCTGAGAATAATTTTTCACTTCCGCTCACTGTCATCAAAACTAATACCTACGTGATTCTTCTTTCTAGGCCTATGCTGCTACAATATTTGTTCAAGTTAAGCAACACAGGAAATGATCCAGACCATTTCCTGGAAATGATCTTACTTCAGGGACTACTTCTTATATCGTTTTTAAACTGTGTGAGAATAAGTTGTGTTACGATTACTAACCTTATTTTATACCGTAAACCGTAGTTTCAGTATATATACATGTGCGAATTAATGTAAGAAGTGTTAATAATTATTAATTACGGTAATAGTCAGTCGTGGGACCAACCTTTTAAACATCTAACATAACTTTAACGTAACAGTCAACTAATGAAATAATCACATGACGATATAGCTAGCTGTCTGCATCCCGATAATAGGTGATTGAAATAATAGGTGACTATCACCTATTACCAATGTGTCCAATAACGTTATAACGTGTTATCACAAAGTAGCGCTATTTTCCATCACTATCTATCCGAAGAGTGAAGACCTCTTGTATTAAAATTTCATTGCCCCCACCTTACTCACTTGGTGTTACTCCAGTTAATAGTGGGGGAAGACTTCTCCTTTCTTCTGGGAAGACATGACTGGTTGCAGTCAAATAGGAGTTGTAATGCTGCAATGTTACTCTTACTGAAATAGTAATGCCTATAAGTAACACCACTGCTACCAACTGTTTAATTTATTAAAAGTTTCAGTTAAATTTTGTTCCCATTGGGTAGGAATATCTTTATGCAATAACAATCTCAAAAGTACTTTTACAGTTGAATAATTTTGAAATATTTTTTGTTGTACGGTACCTAAAAATCTTTTCGATTACAGGGTAGTGTCATGCATTTTATTGCTGCAATTTTAGATTGATCAGATGCAAGATCAAAAGCATTACACTTATGGCCTAAAAAGTGAATTTCAAACATTCTAAACCTACATTTACTAGCTATATGCCATTATCAGTTGTTCTTTATAAAAATTTATTTAAATGACATCATGTTTAAATCTTAATAGTGTGTGTATATATGCAAATGTCACCAATGTAGATTACAACACCTTTCTATGTCCTGAAATAAGTGATATATTTTCATTTGAAAGCTGTCTGAAACACAAGACGCATATCTTGAGGTTGTCTTAAAAATGTGTACCGACAATAGAAATGTCTGTTGTTTTTGGTGGCAACAGGTGTCATCATTATTTGATAGATCTGTTATAATAAAAACTACCATAAGCTTTTAGAAAGACATCAAATTTAGTTCCTTTGAGACTTCAACGTATGATCAAAGATATGATATCTATATGGTTTATAAACCTGGTAAACATTTATACATTATCTATCCTGAAAGTAAAGAAGAAATTGATAAAGAAGGCAAGTTTCAATTAAAATATTGTGGTTTATACTAAAAAATTGTTAACAAATAAAACACAATTTTTCTTTTGTAAAATTCTATAATTTATTTGGCTAGACCAAGTACTGTCGGTCATCAGTGTAAACAATAAAAAATTGTTGTTTTAATTTATTTAAAATGGAATACCACCAAGTACCTACGGTCTTTAGCATAAATAGTTCAAAAGAAATTATAGTTTAGATGAAGAAGTATAATGTCAACAAAATAAAACACTTAAAATCTAATACTATAAGACTAAGGAGGGATACTCCTTATAGTATATTTAGCAAGTTCAAATTATCTGTTGAATATTCACCATGAGAGTAATAATAATAATAATAATAACAACTTATAACTAATAATAGTCACATACTTTTATGAAGCTAGCTATCCAAAGAGCGAAGACTCTTGTATTAAAATATCATAGCCTCCCACCTTACTCACTTACTGTTGCTATAGCGACGCCTCAGTTAATAGTGGGGAATAATAATAATTCTTGCCCAGTTAAATTATCGAATAGTTTTAATAAATTCTTTTCTGGTAGGATTTCAATTTTTTTGGCCAGTTTATTATTTGATCCCAATATAATCTGGGCTCCGTTCATCTAGTTATGTCTATGCACTGGATAGTGGAACTGTTCCTTAAGTCTCTTTCATCGATATCACTATCCTTACCTCGCTCAGTATCCTTCACCTTCTCTGATCTCACAACTTCTGCCTTAGCTAGGTGAATATCTATTTGAACTTCAATCTGTTGATCATCACAGGTGCTGCTTTTATTTAAATTTGTAAATCATCACACCTTTGGATAAATCAGAAATTGAAGTGTGATTTAGAGATGTTGAACTCGTGGTTAAAAATTCCGTGAAACATCAATAATGCAACCGGTCTATTACTGTAATTCAAAGTTTTTCTCTGTGTACATTTTGTACAATATAGAAATATTAAAATCTGGTAATAAGTATTTCCTGTTTGTTTGGTGAGAATAATGTGACATACACACTGGAAATTGTTTTATGAAATCTCTTCCCTTTTTATAGCTCTTTTCAGGGATTTTTTTTTTTGACAAGAATTCTTCCCTCTTCTGTCTTTAGATGATGTATCTCATGATTAAAACCTCTTAAAGAATGTCTTACAAACTTTGACTTCAAATGTTTGTCTCATTGGAAAATAAAACGTGTATTTTCTCTCCTAGACTTGGAACTGTTTGAGTATGATCTTTTTTTTTAATATCAACTTTTACAACTCCCCATTTAAATCAAATTCCATCTGTCGAAAGCACTCAATTAATGATTTTCTATAATCTAGGCTAAACTGTGAATGGCATTTTCAAAGGACATGGGTACTGAAAATCATGAAATATTTTTGCTCTTACTGTCTTTCTTTACCAGTTTTTTCCTTACATTAAATTTCCAATTCATCTTATCTTTAAATCTATGTGTACTTAAAGATTTTTCTTTTCCTATTTTTTTTCTTTTCTTCCTTCCTATTTATATATTCTTTTAGAGTACCGTATTCAAGAACTGATGGTTCCAATATATATGAAAACAGTTTTATTATTAGGTGTTTGACTTTGTTAAAAATGTTCAATTAAATGCAAACCTAAGTAGCAGGTAAAAAAATGTAACATATTTTATTCTTTTTAACATGCTATTTCACCCTTTGATGTGTATATTAACAAAAGACCTAGCCTATCTTACTTACAATCACACTTTCACACAACACTTATACAAAAAACATTTATACTATATAGGTTTGGAAAAGTGTCCACTCCATTCGTAGGACCAGAACTATTCTTTGGATTTGGAGAAAACTACTTCAAGATGAGATTATAAAAATAAAAGGATTAAGGAAAGCTTAGGACCTGCTCAGCAATTACGACCATAAGAGATCAAGGTCTTGCATTAGTCTATGAAAGAGTAGGCTGCGACTATTAACGAGCTTCCTTACAGGATATGACACATTCAGAGGACATATCGAGAAACTTGGTCCAACAGATAATATTTAACCTGTAGGTACTGTAAGGAGGGTGATTAACTCCCTCTCCCGTCATCTACTAACAGACTGGGAGGGTGTAGCTATTGAAAGAACAAGAACTTTAGGCAATTAGAAGTAGAAAATCTACCCTCTGTAAATCCTCTTCAAATCATAATTGTGCAATTAAATCTCTTAATTTTAGCTCAATATTGCAATCCTCTTTACTACACTTACTAGCTTGTCCAATGAGAGTTCACCAGGTGTTTGGGAGCCAAACACCCTAAACCTCTTATTGGTAAGAGCCTCACAATCAAAAATTATGTTGCCAGTGGTTTCCTCATCCATCCCACACAGTATACACACCGTTTTCCCATGGTATACTCCTATTCTTGTAAACGCAGTCTCAGACCACAATGTCCTGTAATAAGTCTCATGATTTATCTGCGTTGCCCCCTCTACCCAAGTTCAGAAGTATCCCCTGAGGTCTACCTGAAAAGACTTCTCTTAGTAGTAATTTGCTATGGGAATACCCTCTGAGATCATCCCATCATTGCTGGTTAATTTTTTGAACCGACCTATTAATGGCCAACTTGGCCAGACACAAGTATTTCTACTGCTAACTCAGGTCCTACAAACTTTGATGCATTCCCTCAACTCCTATACGCCCCTGCACCCAATAGAAAGTTACCTGGTCTTCCCGATATAGACCATTGAGGTTCTCTAGAAATTCCCAAACCAAATTGAATTTTATGTTAATAACTACAAGTGGTTTAATCGCTGTCTAAATGTGAGTGTAGATATAAATTCGGATTTTCTAAAAAGCCCACTACCTCAACTTTATGTTTCCGGATTTTCATTTATGTTCATTACCTCAACTTGAAAAACTGTGGCGTACTGGATTAGCTTATGTTCCCACTCAACGCCTTATTTATTAGTCTGATAAACCTATTTATTTCATTTATAAAACTATATTTTGAAATAACCTTACTTTTTAAATCATTATTAAGAAATATTTGTTTAATCGTTATTGTAAGTCCCCTATTTGTTTTTGTTTTTATACATTTAAGTGAGTCTAAAAGTTTATCTCTGTCTTTATTTAAAATGCTCCAGTGTCTAGCCTAAGCTATCCAACTTTAATTCAATCTAGTCCTACGCCGTATTTTATCTTCTTTTAAAGTTATTTTAACATTTTTCCATGGAAATATTTCACTTGTAAAAGGTTATATTTAGAAAGTAATTTTGGTCTGTATAAGAGTTTTAATTTGTGTTATTACAAATATTTTATCTTTTGTAGAATGTTATCATAAAAGAAGAGGTTCATATGGAATTTGTGAATACAGATGATGTATCTATGGACGACTCTACAGAGTATGATCACTTTCAAGTAAGTTGTTATGATTGGATATAATCTGTGTGTTCAATAGATTGACTTTAACCTAGATAAATCCAACCTCTTTCCAATAGCAATAAATCAGTTGTGTGAAATATCAGCACTAACCTATAAGGTATTGTGAGCCTCTTGCTGGTCTAGTGCATAGATGAAAATGACTCTGACACATTCTTATGGGTGGTACATATTACAATGTGAAGGTGAATGTTTTTAGAAAACCGTTCTCTCGATCAATAAACCAGTGTTTCAGTTAAATTGTAAAATGAATAGGTGTAATTGTATTACTGTAATTCTTAGAATACAAAGTAGACAGAATTAAATACTTTTAATATAATAATTGTATGGGTAGGAATTTTTGCAGGTGGATCCCATTTGAGTGAGATTGTGTCGGTAGGAAGTCTTCTTACTAGGTTTATCAGACCATTATTTTTGTGTGTAAACTATCTACTTTGAAGGCGGTTTTCAACTTAAAAAGAGAAAAAAAATGGCCGTAAACTTTCTCATATAACCATCTATAAAGTAAATACTTTTTTTCTTTTTTTTTTTTTGATAGGTAGCGACCATTATGTTTTTGGGGATACTCTAAAGAAACAGAATTTCATCGAAGAGCTAGAAATTTACCCTTTGTCTATTGTATGGTAGATACCCCCAAATTTTGAGATGTTGTCAAATTGAAAATGTGTCAAGTTATAGCCAAAATTTGCCCTAATACTTCATTTGATTCAAATTGGCCCACATGTTGCAACTTTATTGAATTTTGTAAGGTTTTATTAGCCTGACTTTGATTATCCTCAATCAAACTAGCACAGTTTACAAGAAAAAAAATCTAGTCTTTCTTGACTTGACTTTAATTACTTTACTCTATTTCACTTTAATTATTTTTTTTAATTTGCTCAGATTAATTTTTATTTATTTATTTTTGATTTCTGTATGACTCAATCCTGATATATGTCTTTCATCGGGTGATGCAATACCGCTGCCATCTTGAAGTTCTATAATTGTTCAACTAAAAATTAGTGTACCTCTGGCATCGTAGCACATCATCTCAAGTAATGTTTGATTTATCTCAATGAGTTCTAATAGTATACAGCAAAATAACAAATAGTGAACATTTGAGAAAATTGATATTGCAAAAAGAGAAATATATTTCTTTCAAAACATGTCATGATTTATGGACAATAAATGGTTTCAGAATGATTAAAAAACACATTTAGAAAGAAAGAGCAGCTTGTTAGAATTCCAAAAGTTCAAAATCACCAGTGCAGAATGTCAAAACGATTATTATAAAGAGTCTCAAACCTAAGGCGGCTGAGCATGAGTGATGTCAATCAAACACATCTAGTATGCGGAGGACATGGATGTGGTGATCACTCTGGTGGTGAAAGAAGCTCCAGTTACAGTTGTCACGTTGAGAGAAGTGGCATTTACCATAGGATTTAACAATCGGCGACTACATATTTGGTGCTTCATCTTTGTCTTGAAAATATTTAAATTTGTTTAGAACTAAGAAATAAAATTTCAAATTCATACTGGTTTGATACATTATTTCGACAATACCTATCACATGGTACATATGCTACCTCGCTGCTGTATCACGGGCATAACCCTGTTTGTTGTAAGCTGGACAGTTACTAATTTTTGTCACCTAACTTGTGACGGCATTCTGTAGTTAACCATCCGTTGTGTTTTTAGGAAGATGAATTAAGCTCGGATGGAAATTTCTTGCAAATGCCGACCTCTGAACCTGGACCATCTCACCATTTTATGAACATGGATTCAACTCCAAAAGGTTAGAAAGCATGATATCAACTATAAAGTTCTGTAGTAGCATAATTTGGAATTGTGTTTGTTAGATATGCATTATAGTTGTTACTGTCGCAGTCGTTGTGGTATTTAGACATGTTGAAGCTAATATGTATAGTCTTTGTTAAATAAAGTGTAATATATAGAATGGTGTTCACATGGCTGATAGTAAGATTGCAAATGGGATTTTTAGTATAATGATTTCAGTTTTTGTCAGATTTTCATCAAATATGACAAAAATATTATTTTTGATTTCTCATATATACGAAATAGAAAAAGTTATGTCAAAGATAAAAAAAAATTGAGATAGCATATTTTGCAGATACAGTAGACTCATAAATTCGGATCACGAAAATCCGGACTCCGGAAAATGTGGGCCGGACAGTAAATTTTTTTAATAACAAATTGCCGCTTTAATGCCTTCAATTTTCACGCGATCTTCCGCATTGCATAAATGATGTATTTTGTAATGATTCATGAGCAGTGGAAGTTTCCGTACGGCTGAGGTAATTGACACGCTCTACCCTGTGTTTTACAAAATTGCAGCCCAGTACTGTATTATGTACATCACAGTAACAATAGCATTAGTTAATGTTTCAGAGTGTAACAAGTGTCGTTGGGTATCGGCATGGGCCGGTAGCGATTGCATGTGCAGCTTATCACCGCTCGTATCGGCCCCGCGGCTGACTTTTCTCCGACTCCGGGAAATCCAGATTTTTCGGAATCCGGACCGGCCGTCCGCCACAATAGTCCGGATTTATGAGAGGCTACTGTATATCCGTTTTTAGTTTCTACGAGTCAAAAATTGTGGTTTTTGGAATGATGTCTGATATATCTGCAGTGCTATATAGCCCAAACATGTGAGCAGATTTTTATTTCTTAAAATAAGTTATAATGGTTTTAATCAAATTTTGCTCAAGTGTAGCCTTTAAGGACTTTAAATAAAACATCCGTCGCCATCTCTCCAAAAATACCAGTTTGTAAGTTATCGGTAAAGAAATAAAAATTATACTATAGAGCTGTTATAAAATCGACAATTTCTCAAAATCAGTTCTACTGATTTCGTTCAAATTTGAGTAAAATATAAAAGTTAATGACCCAAACCCGTATGGATAATTATAAGAAGGAGGAAAAAAAAACAAAAAAAAAACTGATCACAAAAAATATTAAAAGCTTAATTTTAACCCTTTAAGAAGTGGCTTATTTTACATGACGTGATGCTAGGATTTTCCTCAAAGGAGTAATCACGACATGTGATGTGTCTGGTTTGCGTTGGTGCAAGAAAGTTTTCATCCATATTCTGCAGATGATAATGACCAACTCACATTGCATGTACAATGAGGTTAGTGTTTCCACTGAAGGTAAAAAAGTGCGTCTATACGACTTTCACCTATCTGTTGTAGATTCTTTACTGCCCGCCTTACCGGAACCTGAAAGACCTTTGGAAAGGGAGAGTGTGTCGCACGTTCCTACCAAGATCACTCAGAAGAGGCGTGACGGAAAAGGTGTCGTAGCTAAACGGTGCCGAGTATGCTATTCCCGTGGTGTACAAAAACGTGTTGTGTGGCAATGTGTTGAATGTGAAGGACAACCAGGCCTATGTGTGCTAAACTGTTTTGATGAGTATCACAAGTAAATACAATAACATTCGGGTGGGTTGGTGGTTCTGTATATATTTTAGTTATAGTGAAGTACGCATGGTAGGGATCCCTACCACGTTTTTAAAATGGCCACTGAGGCGTTATTTTGGCTTCTAGTGATGCTTTGGCTTCATATTTCATCATTTTACACATAAAGGTTAGTAACACTTATAAACAAAAATTTAGCATTCTTAACACGTATGTTTTTTAGCGGCCAACATGTTAATGATGAAATTAAATTACCTATTATATTTTGTTATCATTTTATTTTTGTAACGGTATAAGAAAATTTATTTTAAAACGTAAAAAGTAAATGGTGTAAAAATATTGTGTAAACTTTCTCACCCACTCATTCATAAAACCAAATACAAAATAGCTAAAATAAAGTGAAAGTGAACTGTGGTGATCTTTAAAAAAATATATTTAAACAAGGGCCTAAGTTTTCTTTGCTGGTCCCATAAACATATTGTCAGTGTAAATAGTATTTGAATGACATTGAGCTTTTATATGATTTCATTCAAGGTCCATTTTGTCAATTGTTCTTATTGTTTTACTTGTATTTTTATACATGAGTTTCGGTCACTAATCTTCAAAATTTTACTATCTTCGTGTGTGTTTAACGGGGTTTATTTAGAAAAAAACAAGGAAAAGAAGACTTTCTCATGATAATAATCCTCTTAATTAAACACTGATATACATTACCCAGAGTATGTTCCTGAAATAAAAAAACAAAAAGAATGAAACACAAAGATCTGTAACCTGTGCATAAAGAAAGGAGACCCGGTAAGGAGTGTGATTTTGGGCGCTGTATTGCACCATTCTTCAAAACATTTCACAAAAAATGACTTAAAACATGAATATATATATAATATGTAAATACTGTAGTTTGTTTTTAAAGGTTTTTTTTTTGTTGGTGAAGTATTTGTCTAACCTTACAAATAAATTAGAAACATTTCGACGTATTAAAGTAAGTTGAATTTTTATATTATTTAGCTTTTTTAATAATTAAATTACATATTTTATAAGAATAGCCCATTTATATGCTCATTCTAACGATATTAAATATCAATAAAGGGCATCCGGCGATTATATCATTCACCAACCATTCATATAATATGTCTTTAACCTAAAATTGTATTTTTATATCTTGTATTAATATCCAAAACAGTATGTAAATATTCATCCAATAACCATATGCATAAAAGAGAAAATCATGTCCATTTCATATCACTCATTTTACCCTGAAAATAGTAAATATATAAATAAGATAAATATGTGTGTATATAAACAAGTGCTTAACCCTTTAAGGGGTGGCGTATTTTACGCTTAAGGAGTAATCACGTCATATGACGTGTCTGGGCTGTCATGGCAACAGATTCCGATTACAACGAGAACAGCTGGTTTTTTCACCACTACCATGTAGCTCCGTACTGTAAAAGTGTTTCACTACTAATAGTTGATACTTATCCCACTAGAATGTGTAGTCGCTGACAAATTCCCTACAAAGCTGCTAGAACATCATTTCCCGAGCCCCCTGCCTTGGAAGCGGAAGGTTCAAAGAGAGTGCTATGTATGCAGCAATACAAAAACCAGACCAAAGAATAGGAAAGACACCTCATATGAATGTGTAGACTGTTCAGTAGCATTATGTGTCCATCCTTGCTTTGAAGAGTTCCACACACAGAAAGTTTTTTGAAGACAAAACATTTTTCTTCATTTTATTTTACGTTAAATTTAAAAAACCAATGCAATTTTAGTCCACTTAATTGTTTTTAATAAATCGATAACTAAATTTTTACAAAGTGTTTATTCCTCCTTTACTTGTGTTTCTAGTTTGTGAAAAGCAAAATCACGTCATATGACATGATTACTTTTACAAAAACTAACCTAGATTTTTCAATTATATCAAGCTAAAAATGTGCTAAATGTGTTAAAATTGAAAATAGCAAACAATATTTAATAATTATATAAAGAAAAAAAGTCTTACTCTAGAAGCATATTAAAAATGTGAAATTTTTTACTTCTTTAGGGTTACTTCTTCATACGACGTGATTGTCACAAAAACACAAAATACCTCATTGTGTCAAAATTAGTTGAAATAACAAACTATGTGCTAGTATGAATTTTGTTGTTTGTCTATCCCTCCAATATGTTTTGATAGTAGCTGGTGGCCCATTGCATTGGTTGTTAACTTGTATTGAGTGCTCTGTATTGACCGGAGTTTGTGCCTCCCGGTAGTGATGGTTTTGTAGATTATCATGCAAAAGAAAATTACTAACTTAATATTTTTCATTTAGTTTTGCAGTTTTCTTTCAAAGTTTCTTATTATAATAATTATTATTCTATCTGTTATATAGCTAATTTCTTGATTTACTCAATATTTGTAACATTTTATATTAAAATAGTCAATATTTTGTAAAAATAAAAACGATGATACAAAATTAGTTTGATTTATTTTTGAAGTACCCTTGTCACATACAGAGTCAGGAAAAAACATTTAAAAAATACAGAATTGTATTTTTTTAACATTAACATGATCTCAGATTCACCAATTTTAGCGTAATATTTAGGGTAATATTTTTTTACATAATTCACATGTGCCTCTTCAATTCTTATGTCGCCTATAACCAGTTAAAAGTTGGAAAGAAGTACCCTTTTGTAGAATTCAAAACCTGCATTGCAGAACAGCTGCTTGAATCTGTAGAGCCACGAGTCAGGACGCTTGTTGGGAGACCTTCGACAAGCAACCCTAGAAGACTGCAGGGACGACACTTCCTGATGACCATCCCTCCTACGGATAAGAAGGAATTTCCAACAAAACGCTGTGAAGTCTGCAAGAAGAAAGGAATGAGGAAAGAGAGCAGAATGCAATGTAAACAATGTGTGATTGGCCTACACCTTGAATGTTTTGAGGTCTACCACACCCGCTCAAAATACTGGTGATGGATGCAGTGACAGCAGTGTAAATAACTTAGACATGTAGGTGTATATAAAGTGTAGAATCGTGTCATGTGAAATTATTCTACAAGGAATGAAGGTAGGCTAATTTTAATTTCATTTTGGTGGTGGCATTTATTTATGGAATTTTGCTCTCTATAGAGGTATTACCTACACAGTATAATTTATTACAATTTAGGTGATAAACTTTATTGTATTGTAGCAAAATATTAGGCTACTTTAGGCCTATAATAAATAATTTCCTACAATTTCAGGAGACTTTTTTGACGCCAAAACTTTCAATAAAAAAATTTTGCAAAGCAACAAAATTACTAAATTTGAAATTTTATTTTTAATTTGTATTTCTAAAAAATGGTATATTTATATATTTTAAAGAACGTAATGGATTTACTCATAAATATGAATTATAAAGCAACAAAAACAATAATAATAAGAGAGAAAAAAGTTAAAAATTTTAAATGTTTTTTAAAAACCAACGAATAGACGGACAGACATTTTTTTTTTTTTTTTTTTTTTAACTCTAAACGTTGCTTAGATACCTATAAACAAATATTAAACATTTCATTAAAATCTGACCACTAGAACTTACTTTATAATAATTTATGTAACATTCTGCTAAAAGGGCAAACATAATAGGAATGTCCAGGAATTGCAGGGCTTAGATAAATAGGTATTCGAATGGGTTAACATGATCTGAGATTCACCAATTTTAGTGTGACATTCAAATTTCAGTCGCTGGAACAAAGAAAGTCTTTTTAAGAGACTTAATGTGTAAATTATCTTTACAATAGAGTTCTCATTTGAGATTGGTATCATTTATCCATTGAACAATTCTGTAGTAGTGCCAATATGTACGGTATAGCAACATAGTATATTGTTTATGCGTATAGTTAAACCTAAAGGGACTTTTGTAGTTTATACATTTCTATAGAAATATCTTTTATTGTTGAAACATATATTTGGTTATTCGTGTTGATCATACTGTTGACATTTTAATTTTATTTCAACTGTAGGTATGTCTTTTCTCATTCCCACGTATCGATGTAAACATGCAGACTGTAATTTACGCACTAGTAAAATTGATCGGCTTATTGATAACCATTGTTTTGTTTTAAAATGATACTGATGTTGATTTTGATGAATATGATAGTGAATTTGTAAATTGTGACGAAAGTGAAGAAAATTCCAGTGGAAATGAAGAAGAGATACTGTTCACGAAGGTGGTGATTGGTATTCCTAGGTTAGGAAATAAGGAGCGTTTGACGTTGTATGGTTAGAAAGATCATAACCTAACCTACCTCCCCTAAAAATATTGTATTTACTGTCGAACCTGGTTTAAACAAAGATATTTTGCTAAATATAGGTGTTTATCTTCTGGTAAAAGTTTTTCACATGGGCTGCCTTCTTCATTAGCTGGTATTCTTACGAGGCTTCAATACAATGGACCCACTTTTCTCAACATATTCCTCCTAGTGAAAAACAAAAAATCTTACCAAGCCTTGCTGCAAGCAATGCACTTAAACGAAATGAGAAAAGAGGTTCATTGGCAGTGTAAAACGGGCCTGGTAGTTCTACATTGAACACACTACAATTAACTATTAGAGTATCCCACAAAACTTGTAACTTCTTGGAAGCAAGTTAGGAAATAAGGTGAGTGGTTGTTTTATTATATTTTGTATTTTTAACGTAATAAATAAGAACAACAGATAATTTGGATTTTGAACTATTTAATTAAATTTTGTAAGGATCACTTATAATTACTACATGAGGGATCTAAAGGTTTTTTTTGCAATAAGGGGAACCCTTCAAAAGGCATCAACCCACCGCGCTTGAATGGTAGCTTGGGGTTATTACCAAACTGACAAAAACACTTTCACATGCTGCCATGACATTCTTCAGGATGTGGGCCTGTTTTCTCTATAGTGGGAATCTTCCTCAATATTTTTCCTTTTACCCCTTTCTCATTACTTGGCTGAGGGACGCTCAGAAGCTCACTTATAGTGAGGACAGGCTTAGCCATCCCGAAGTATGTAGTCTTGGGTTAGAGTGCTCTCTTTAATCTTTCCTATTATGTCTCTCTTGTTTAAAAAAATTTCTAAACAAACACATGAGCACGTCCTTCAGTCGCAGCAGTTACCAATAGAATCACACTTTTCTCTCGGTTTTTTGTGAAAGTTGGAAAATCTTCACACACAGTTGGTAGCTCTTGGATATTTATACTATACCTTCCCAAGTTACATCCCACTGAAACTAAAACCAACTTATAATTTTGAATATTAACTCTTATATTCAATTTTAATTAATAATAATAATTCTTTCAATTTTAAATAACATTTTAATTATGTAATTTGAAATTTCTAAATGTACCTCATTTGAAACAATTTTTATTTTTTTTAAATACTAAAACCTGACCAGATAGCATAAGAATGACATGAAAGTCTAATCAACAGTTCTCGAAGTTATAAGTTGTCAAACAGAAAGGTGTAAGAGGGGAAGGGTCTAGTTTACGGAGGTGAAACACTGTAAATTCTACTCCCACTACTACAGATAAACATACGGATTGTCTTTATTAAACAAATACATCAAAAAATATAGTAAAATGATAATAGTAACACGTAAATAATAATCCTTTCAATTCGAAATAACATTTCATTTGTTTTCGCTGAAATATTTTTTAAATGTGTAAAATAAATCAGGAAATTTGGATTACGTACTTTGGAGTACGTACGGATCAGCAGCAAAAATTATTATAAATCAAGAACTATTGAATCTATTTCTAAAATATTTTCAGTTTCAATTACCATCTAAATTATGTACTCATTCTGTTCCTGAAAATGTGAATTTTTCATTTTTCAACAGCAAAAAATATTTGTGACTTGGAAACTATTATATGGAATTTTAAAAAAAAATTCAATTCCAATTAGCATTCACTCAAATATGTTTTCAGTGAACATTTTAAGAAAATACTTAAAATAAACCGAAAATTTTGGTTTTGTGTTTCTAACAAATATTTTTATAACTTATTGGAACTACTGAACCAATTTTAATAGACTAAAACTTAAGGAGATAACATATCTACATAACAAAGTAATCCCTATGAAAATCAGAACAGTGGTTCTTTAGTTATAACCTTGAACCACAGATGTCTCAACAGTTTCTTTTGATTTTTATGAGTGGATTTGTTTTTTAAATAACGTTATCGCAGCCACCTCGAGAGCAAAATCGAGAAATAAGACCATGAAATAACTGTTGATCATGACACCAAAAAAATGTTTTCAATATTTGTTCAAATCAATATAAAATTTTTAATATGTAATATTCTTTTTATTTTCCATTTTTTCTAAGATTACAAAAAGTAGTGTCCACATAGTAAAACTAAATAAATATAAGCCTAAGTGTACAAAAAATATTAACCTAACTATTCTATCAAGAAAATATAACCAATAAGTCTTCTTTGTTATATTTTTACTCAAAGAAAAAACACATCTCCAAAAACTACAAATTCATACAGGGATATTAGAAAATTGTTTCACCCCAAAAGGCAAAAGGATCCTGCGAGCATAACAATTAATATGATGTAAAAAGAAATGTAGTTTACACTAAAATATTTATGAAAACATGACGGCCACATTACAATTTATTCAGCGAAAAGAAAGTCAAATTTAAAACTAAATTTTTCTATATATATATAATAGGTATATTAGATATATATTCCATAGTTTTTCGCTGCAATAATCAAATTCAAAATATAATTCATATAATAAATAAATTCAAAATAAAAATTAAACATAATTCAAAATTGCTTTGAAAAACTATTTAAATGTTAATTTTTTTTAAGACCTACTGGGAGAAGATTAAACATTTCAGAGCCAAAAATAAGTATCTTTTAGTTGTATTTGGTTTAGGCAAGAGAAAATTATCAGTATTTCACAATTTTATCCGAAACTCCCTGGCAATGGTAAAAACACTTCACTTTCGACAAATTTTCAATACTTTATAAATATATACCGCAATGGTAAAATGTTCATACTTTCAAAGAGTTCCCTTGAAAGACTTACTATTCATACTTTTTAGAAATTACTTCTGAATTATAATCAGTGATTTTAAGTTATTAATATAAGCCCCCCCCCCAACAACATACTACATACTCTAATCTACTATGAGCTAATGAAAAATACAGATTATTATTCTATTATTAATACATCTGCATTGTCTCAGAAATGTCAGTTTGGTAGTTGTCAGTCGAAAAGTGAAAATGAACCATGGACGTTCTTTTTTAACAAAATATTTCTATGATATATTTAAATAAGGGCCCAAACTTACTTTACTTGTGTCATAAAGACATCCTAACCTTAAATCGTATTTCATTTCATTTTTTATTTATACCAATTATAACCTGAACCCTAATGTTTTTTACTCTCGATTTTGCACATGGGTTTGTATTATTAATGCCCACATTCCACTAAAATTTGAACTTGTGAAATTAAATATTTTATAACAGTCCTATGGCTGATTTTCGCTTTTTTACCAATTATTCATGAACTGAAATTTTTGGAGAAATTATGTTTTATTTGGGTCATAAATTACCCGTATGTGTAATTTTGACAAAATCATAATTTTTTTGTTTTTTTTCCTTATGTGCAGCTATTCCCAAAATATGAGTTGTTAACCCTACAGCGGTCGCATGTTAATTTTCTTCGTTTGTTAAAAAATTAATTAAATATATTATTTCTATACAAAACCTAACTTATAAGATATCATTTTTCTCAGAAAGATGCATAGAATCCATCTATGCAATAAAAAAAATTTTTTGAAACGGTTTTGGAGTAAGTATGTTACACGTCAAAAACGAAGTTACCAATTTTCAGGAAAAACCTGTATATTCCAAAATCAATAGCTTACTACCTTTTTCTAAGATATACAAAAGTTTTGTGTAATATTTTTGAATATATTTAGGGGGGGGGAAATTTGTTATATTATCAAAAAAACAAAAAATAGTTTACGAAAAAAGGTAAAATGATCATTTTTTTTTCAAAAAATCACTAAAAATAGTAATATTTATCTTATACAAAAGTTCTATATCTCATTATGTTCAGAAAGGTGCATAGAATGTAGGTGTGTAGTGAAAAAAAAAAGTTAGATGTATCACATTTGGTGTTTTTTGGTCAAATACCAAAAAATCGAAGAGTAATGGACCAGAAATTTCACAGAAATGGTAATGAATAACATACTAATAGATTTTTAGGATTTTTTTCAACCATTTCTTGAGATTTGTCATATATTTGTGAATATATTTAGGGGGAAAAAATAATAATATGTTACATTTTCTAAATAAAAATACCGATTTTCCCTAAAAAGGTAACTTTTACAAGTGAGGTTAGGTTTGTAACCTCCACAATTTAGACTCACTAAAGTACCAATTTGAAGATAGATCAAAGACAAAACCTTTAGATTTAACTAAGAAAATATATACTTTACAAAGAATAACACACATATTCACTTTTATAATCATATAAAACACTATATATAAGACAATTTGCATATAGCCTAAACTTACTTTTACGGCCTAGGTTATCGCAAATAAGAACGTTCAAAAACCAAACTATCACTCAAAAACATAAGCTTTAGATATAAAAACACATATATTGTAACTTGTATACACAATTTATATACAATTTGTATACACAAACCTTCAAAATATCAAAAATCTAATCCCAAAACCAATATGTGCTACGCCTAATATTATAGTATTTACGTCACACATTTGCTACATTTCGAGATCAAAATAAAGCCTCTTAGTAAGTTTTTGCCCTATGTCAAGTGGTACCAACTTATAGAATGGAATTTCCCCTACAACTTAGTGTAAAGAAAAATAATTTTAAAACCAAAGAGAAACGGCCAACTGTATTTCGTGTCGTCAGGTTTGTTCTCTGCTCAACTAGGAATATCTCTGGATCTATGAGACGCAGAAAAATTTGTTATCTACGGTTGGAAAGAGAAACATGTGATCTATAGAACAGTGTTTTAGTTGAAATAAATGACAGAAAAATAGAGTTGTAATTTTATATCGGGAAAAATGGTGTCGCGCTAACAAAAAGGCGCAGAGTTCAAATCTACGATTTTACGCATCAAAAATATGCGAACTTCACCAATTTTTGGAATATTATTTATAACGTTTTGTGGTATTTTTTTTTGCATGATTATGCATCTACGGAACATTAGCTTTCCAACGGTATTTTATTTATTGCGATCGGATAATTTTAAGTGGGCGTAACGTTGAATGGCAAAATACGTGTTTTATAGAATGCAGACTAGTTATGGACGGAGCGCTGAGGTCGATTCTGGGTCGAATAACCTTTGCAGGGTTAAAACGAAAATATTGTTTTAATTCTGAAATATCAAAATATACCCACTTACCAAATTTCATTAACCCTTAATATATGGTATACCGATTATTCAGCTAGAACAGATATAAAAGTATACTTTTAAATATAAATAAATATAAATTCCATATTGCCTTATGAATGCTTTACAATAAGTTTATTACTAAATTTCTTACGTCTTAGCAATCTTGTGTTTAGTATCTATTAATAATTCATAACAGCTGTTTCGGTATAACATATACCATCATCAGATGAAACAACACGTTTACACAACACAATGATACACACTTCACAAAAATAAATAAACATAAAATGTTTGGTACTGCAGTACAGGTCGAAAATAATATACAATAAAGTTGAGATTATATAGCCACATCTTGCTAATGTAGTGGTGAACTGTTCACTCACAATATGAAAATGTTTGTGTTGTGTAAACGTGTTGTTTCATCTGATGATGGTATATGTTATACCGAAACAGCTGTTATGAAATATTAATAGATACTTAACACAAGATTGCTAAGACGTAAGTAATTTAGTAATAAACCAATAAATATAGTTTGTAACTTGGCCGGTAGGGGATACGATAACACAGAAAAGTGTGTAGGTGAAAACTAGGAACCATTGAATCTAGTTGTAACGGGATTGGTCAAAATTGATTTTCCTTGGTAATCTACTGCTTTTGTAATATCCCCAAGCGGAATATATAGGATTAGCGTAAAGGATCTGTTTAATTACTGTGTTATATTGTGAGTATTTACGTTGAATTTTTATATATATTTATTAATGTTTATCTTTATTAGTAAGATTTGTTGTATATAATTTGAATGAGCCTAATTTCTGACCTAGTCGATATCAGAATGGCAGAACGAAGAGTGCCGGAAAGGTGATGCCGAGGAGGACAATCACAAAGAGTTTCTGACGAAGAACCGGACGGAAAACATTTTATGAAGAAAAGAGATAAGGATTCTGCTAGGTGCATTCTATGTAAAAAAAAGGTGTGCTTAAGGAGAGTATTTATTTCTGCAATACATGTACAGATGAACCTCCTCTTCAGCCTGTCGAGTGCTTTGAGTTGTACCACACATCAAAGGACTATTAGAATTACTTCCAAAAACTGACATGAGTCTAACATTAATATAATACTCCAATTTAATTTGTTATGTTTTTCATTTAATCTATTTTTTTATACATTTGTAATTAGAACAATTCAGTAGATTTAAAAAGATATAGGAATATCACTATTAGAGGCTGCTTATAACATTTTTTTTTCAAATGTTTATTAAAGTAGATTATATCCTAGAGGAATATCAATGTGGGTTTCACCGAGGAAGAGGAACTGTAGATCTTATCTTTGTAATAAGGCAATTATTACAAAAATGCTGAGAGTATAACTGGCCTTCATATATTATTTATTGACTATTAATTGTCAATCAATACTTTGATACCATTGGCAAAATTTGTTTAATTACAGAATTTTAACATTCTTAAAAAACTGCCTAGTTGGAAGAAATTCTTAGTTGATCAGAGAAGTATTTAAAGTGTTGAAAGTTGAAGGCGAAAAATTAGGCTAGCTTACTACAAGAACAATGCAGAGACATGGAGGGGTATTCTTTTGAGATAGTGATGTCGTTCACTTTGTCTTGGTACTGAAATAAATACTGTGAACAAAGTTGTATCTGAATTAAACAAAAGAATTATTGCCAGAGATCGTGCTTAATTTGCCTGCTTGGAGGAGCGATTTCGATCAACCATATTGTTGAGAAAAACAAAACTCAAATTATCATACCTGAAAAAGATGGATTGTAGTATATTCTGCGGCGACATTGGCTTTTTGTGCATTCACTATAAAAAATTTTAAAGGAAGATACTAAGAAAAATATAAGTTGTTATATTGGTGAAAAGTTGGAGACAAATGTGTATGAATAATGAGCTTTATGGAAGCTGTAATATTGTGCAATTTATTAAGACCAGAAGAATAGAGTGGTTGGGCCATGTAAAAAGAATGCCAAACTGTAGAATGCCCAAAAAGATTTTCCTTGCTACGATGTTTGGCACAAGAAGAGGACAACCAAAAATACACTGATTTCAGGATATGGAGAGCAATCTGAAGATCCTTGAAGCGAGAAATTTAAGAAGTAGAGAATGGTGTGATGTCAGGGAGGCCAAGGTCCATCTTAGACTACAAGTTCTACGTACTAAGTAGATTAAAAAACATAATGTTTATAAATTTAAAATGTTTAAAAAAATAAATATTTTGAACATTTAATAGTGTGTGACTTTTTCTTAGTATAAATAACATATAGCCAAAATAACACAATTTTTTTTTTTTGTATTCCCCTTTCAGACAAATATTATAAACACGGGAACTACTGAACCAATTTTAATCAAACAGACCAAAACTGAAGCAGATAATAAATTAACAACATATTTTGAATTTTATTAGTGGATTTCCTTTTTTAACACGTTAGCAGCCGAGGCCTAATACGATACTCTTGCCTGGAGTGCCACGATTACCAAATTGTTTTTCCATTATTATTTTTGCATCTACCTATGTTAAATAATATAAGGCAATAGTATTTACTAATTTTATTTACCGGTACATTTATGCATATATAGTTTCGAGACCGATCGGACCGAAATGCAATTTTTCGGCTTTAATTTTAATCGTAGTATAACGTTTAGGTTTGATCGGACTGAGGCAATTTTCGTATAAAAAAAAGAAATCTAAACGGGCTATTTCATGTCTTTATGTTGGCAACGCTCACTATTTTATTTGTCTAATATTTATTTTATAAATACATATATTCATTTTACAACTGTATTCTTTGTGAATTATTCATTACTAAACCAAAATGTTTTTTGTAAAATTTTTAATCGGTCCGATCGTGCCGACAAAAAAGTGAAAATATCCACCGATTTTATTATTATATTGAGTAACCATGGTAACGGTTATTAAAGCATACAATATTATACTACGTCTAACACACGTCTTTACCCAATCCAGGGAATACCAAAATTGGCCGATAGGTTGCTGCACTATCGAACTGTGAGCCACAAAACAAAACATTACGTCAGTGACTTTATCGGTCTGATCGTGTCGAAACGCTGCATGTACATTCAACTTAGTTTTGGTCCGCTCGGGCCGATATGGCAGCTAACGTGTTAAATGAAGCTATTGCAGCCACCCCATGGGAAAATTGAGACGCAAGATTATGAAATAAGTTTAATCATGATCTTACTCCAAGAACACATTTTAATGTTCGTTTAAATCAATATAAATATATTTATGTTTGTAACAGTTCCATTTTTTGTCATATTTTCCTAACATTTATCATTAATTTAATTTATTACAATAATTTGTTTGTTGGTTATGAAAATCTTTTGATAAATTAAAAAATGCTGGTTATATTTTAAATAGTTTAAAAAAATGCCATTCCATACATACGTCCTATAATGTCTAGAGATTGGTTTATTGCATTTAGTTTGAAAATAGGCATCTAATAAAATCCTATGAGTTTTTTACTATACTTATTATTTTAATAAAGTGTAATTGCAAAAACATTGCACAAAGTTTTTCACTCACGTATTTCCAAAACCAAATAAAAATGAACCAAAACTAATCGTTACCATAAATATCAAGTTTTTTGTAGTTGTCTGTTAAAAAGTGAAAATAAACAATGGATGGTGTATTTGAACAAATATTTATATATTTAAATAGAACCTAAAATTGCTTCGGTTCGGTCAAATCAAGCTTTTAATAACAGCAGTTCATTTTGCTTTTTTGTTAATTATTTCTGAACCATTTTTTTTTTTTTTTTTTTTTTTTTTTTTCACTTGCTATTTTACACACAAGTTTCTGTCATTAATCTTCATATTGCACTAAAATTTGAATGAAATCGGTTGAGGCGATTTTGAAAAATTACATATTTTATAACAAGCCCTAATAGAGATTATTTGTTTTTTTACTGATAAATTCCTAACTGGATTTTTTTAAAGAAGTTGCGACCAATATGTTTAAATTGGATCGTTAGAGGCTACACTTGAGCAGATTTTGAACAAAGACCCGATTATAAGAAAATCATAATTTTTTTACTTTTCTTATTCATAAATTTTAAAGTTATAAGAAATTTTTTAAAAGTCTTGAAATATGACCAAAATATGCCTTTGTACAAAACTTGATTAAAACCAGACGGCCATTTTGGGCAGTAGAGCACTATGCATATGATAGACAGACAATTTTTAATCATTCCAGAAACCACTTATTTTTTTATTCAGAAGATCTGAGAGCAAATATGTCCGGAATATCCACACAAAAAACTAACTAAATTATTTAAAACAAATACAAATTCTTTTTAAAAAATCTGTATTTTAACTAAGATTTATTCAATGAGTATGATTTAAATAAAGGGTTGCAACCTTGCATAAACTTTCTCATTCAACCAACCCCAAAACCAACCAAAACTATTGCCCACCAAAAAATCAAAATTGAAAATGAATCATTGACACTTTTTAATATATACCAAGCGTCCTAAAAGTTCCACCACCCCCCCCCCCCTATTACTTTTTTTTATTAATGGAAATAGACGGATTTGCTTTGGGGAAAGTTTAGATAACCAAAGGAGGAGTTTTTGAAGTATCAACATTTTCAACCCTTACCCCCAAAATGGGGTAGTTCGGGGGTAAGTCAAGAATTTTAAATAGCAACCCCTATTGAGTGATAAACTTTCCCCAAAACAAATCTGTCTATTTCCATTAATAAAAAAATTAATAGGGGGGGGGGGACTTTTAGGGTACTTGGTATATATTTAAATAAAAATCTAAACTTGCTTTACTTGTGCCATAAACATGTCTTTAGTACAAATCTTATTTGAAAAAATCCAGCTTTTAAAAACTGTGTTCAGATTAATTTTGTTTTTTTCCCAATTATTTCTGAACCAAAATTTTTTCAACTTGTGATTTTGCACATGGGTTCAGGTCATTAATCTTCAGATTTCAGTAAAATTTGAACAAAATTGATTTTTTAAATTTATTTTTTAGCGATAACCCATGAACTACCAATTTTTGAGAGATGGCGACCAATATCCCTTGTTTGAGTCCATGATGCTATACTTCGGCAATATTTCATCAAAATCGTTATGAGGATATGTTCAAATTTATTTAATCTAAGCTTAGTCTTGGTTAAGGAAACTATATATAGCTGTAATGTGTTCGAAGACTGTTCTTGTTTTGGGTCGGTTGGTTTATGTATACATTTTCTTTTTCATTTTTTGTGCATTTCTTATCTGATAGGTAGTTGTGTCTTGTCCATCAGAAGTGTTTCCGCCTATATGTCCTTTCCAAGATGGCAACTAAAAAAGATGGAAGACAAATCCATGGAAGAAGGTGTCGGATATACTCAAAGGAGAGAAAATAACAAGGACTTATTTCTTCTGTGGTCTGTGTTTTGAAGAACCAGTGTTATGTGCGGTTGGTTGTTTTAATAAACACGATCTGTGATATCCTCAAGATGCAATCAACGAGTTGTGGGTAAATAATATAAATAATTGTGTAATATATATTTAGTTGTAGTAATATAGTGTTCTTTATAAATAGACAATAGTATTTTAATAATAGTGAATGGTTGCTGGCTGTTTACATATAATGCTAAGGACATGTGAACGTTGGTGCAGTGCGTGGGACAAAACGTGTTGTTAGACTCAGTAATGGTGGTTATAATGTCATTTCCTTCTGGAAAAAATCAGCTAGAACAAGGAATTTTTCCTTCTGGTATTAAAATCATACTTTTAAAAGCAAGGATTAGACTATGCTGTATACACTTAAGTGTGTATAAAATAATGTGGTTTAAGGTTTCTTTGTAAGGTGCTTGCAGCGAATGTGTTAACCCTCCTAATGTTGGAAGATGTACAGTGTCTCATTTCTGTTTACTATGTTAGTAAATGTTGTAGAATCTATTAAGCAAGCTATTACTAAAACCGCTGTTCTTTCAATATTTAGCAATACATTATTTTTTAAACTGGTATCGTTCTAAAGAACACAAAACCATACTACAGGGTGACCGTAACGTCTGGACACATAGCAATAAAATAATAGTAACATTACCATCTTTTTATTTGATAGAATAAAACTCAAACGCAAGATCTCACAAAAATTACGTTTTTCTTAATCAAACGCTTTTCAATGTCAAAGGCGCCTTCCTCAGTGATACATGAGGTACAATAACTGAACTATAAGTAAACATAATTTTTGTGAGACCTTGTGTTCGAGTTTTATTCTATCTAATATTATCTCACAAGTCAAGCTCAATACTTATTTATATATGTTTTTATTTAATATCATTGTAGTTTTTTATATACCCCACTCCACTCTAGTCCACTGTAGTCTAATATACCCCACTCCACTGTAGTCTTTCACCCCACTCCAAAGGTCAAAGACATATAACAATAACTTGACAAAGGGCCAGCCTAAGCCCTTACTGGTCAACTGATCTGTGAAGTGGGAGGGATTTTAGCTTGCACTCTGGTTATCATAGTTTTAGGTTTAATTTTATTTTAGTAATAGATATGTAGGGTTAGATTTAGTTTATAAGCAAGACCCTCCGATGATGATAACCATGTTATCGAAATGTACATCAGGGCATTAAGTGGATATAATTAAAGAACAATTAATCAGATAATTGTGTTTTATTAAGTTCCAGTGATTGTGGTTAGGGGCAAATTCAAATTATTATTGTGAATTTCACCACAGTGCTCAACAAGATTGTAACCACAGATTAAAGCTATTCGAGAGTGGGATGCGC
The DNA here is from genome assembly GCA_963513935.1 of Aphrophora alni. Classification (NCBI taxonomy): domain Eukaryota; kingdom Metazoa; phylum Arthropoda; class Insecta; order Hemiptera; family Aphrophoridae; genus Aphrophora; species Aphrophora alni. Next base: position 20,255,263 of record OY740779.1, read on the forward strand.
TACTCTGGTCTCAAATTGTACAAGTTGCCAGACAACCTATAGGACATGCCTTAGATTGATAAATGTTTTTAAATAACTTGAAACTATACCTTGTTCAGGAGGTATTTTACATTGTGGTAGATTACTGTACCTTCAATTGTGTATACTTTATATCATCTTTGTATGTTTATTTCTATGTGTTAAATGTTATGTTTATATCCACTGTGTATGTGCGACAGCTCAAATGTTTACTGCATCATTGCTGCTATTTGTATACAAAATGAGGCTAAATATATTATTATGTTACAAATGATATCTAATTCTACTCTTTATAGAAACGAATCTCGAGTGATGGTGAGATTCCTCCTGATCGTGAATAATTCATGTAAAATGTTTTTCTACCATCTCAAAATGTGTGTACAGATTAAAGTGTAATTCGGATGAAAAATAGATGTCTTTTTATCCAGTATATGCCCAAAAAGGAACTCCGTCGTATCGGCATCAACAAATTGCATGTTATGGTGCAACAAATTATGTTTTATGTATTGAGATTTTATAGTGGTGACTTTTTGGCTCAATTACTTATCATAGAATTAATGGACAAAAGTGGTTTACTGGATTAATGCCACCATTTATTTGCTGATAACTTCTACACTAGGGTTGGTTCCTTTAGCTATTGACGAATTTTGAGTTCGACAATTTAAGATCGGGCGGGATTGGTGAAGACAAGGTGCATATCTGAAAGATATGTAGGTATTTAGATCAGATTTCGTTAAAGAATTAAAATTTTGAAAAAGCTTGTTAATTTATTTTCAATTTATAATCTGTCCATTTCTGTAAATTATACCATGTGTAAATTATCCATATTCCTTTTCTTTAGATTTGTTTATTATGTTTTGCATTATATAATTATTTTAGTTTAGTCTTATGAGAAGAGAGCAGAGTAATTTAATTGCGAGTTGCTGTTAACCCAGCAGACGGTTGGTGTTATTTAGTGTAACATATATCAGAAGTTTTTTTCTTTTTCATTTCAACTTACTATGTACTACATTGACAAAATCTCAATCTTTGTCTTTCAACCACAGCGCCTTCATCTCTGCTTTTCCTTTTCTTATATGATTTTTTTTTTAAAATGTTTTTTTGTCGTCAAATCCTTCACATATGATACATTCTCCTGAACGAATTTCTTTCGCCTGTTTTCTCTTCTACTCCGACGTTTAGGTCTCAGTGAAACATCAGCCACTTTTAAAATATACAAATAAGTCTTATATTTCTAGTATATGGTTACTTACATAAATAATGTTTATACCTTATATTCATTCAATATCTTATCTATTTTCAAAGATATAATTTTATTTTTTTTTTTTGTAAAAACCCAAAATGGCCGAAACACAGCTCTTGAAATATTGCTGTGCAGTTTGGAATCACTATAAGTAGGACAAAGGGAAAATCCTCTTAGATCCAATTCATGGATATCAGTGCTTTAAAATCATATTAAAAACAATACACAATATTTAAATACTTGTATATACGCTAAAATTCACTCTAAGATATTTTGACACATAGCAAATAAAGGTAGTAAATATTTGGGTGCACTTAAGGGTTTTGAAATATATAACGCTTAAGAAGGGCTATTGATATGACCTTGAAAGAAAAGATAATCTCAATATCAAATATTGAACACATCATTTAATTGTCCCTTCTATGCAAAAACATAGCGTAGAAGTCATTGCATAGCAATCCGTTCTGTAGTTGTCAATTTAAAAGTGAAAATGAACTATAGACACTGTATTTGAAATATTCAAATAAGAGTCTAAACTAGCTTTGATTGTGCTATAAACATATTCTCAGCATAAATGTTATTTGGTTTTAAAAAAAAAATTTCCCCATTATTCCTGAATGGTAATATTTTTTTTTTACGGCATTTTAGGATGACAACTGTTTGTTTACTTAGAAGCTACACCAGAAAATCTTAATTTTGTTTTTCTCTAATGGCAACCACCCTTTAATTTTAAGTTATAAAAAAAGAAAAATGGAAAAAAAAACATGTGAGATATGACCATCTAACAAATTTGATAAAATCTGTCCACACATTTGGGCTATATCTTCTGCATATACAAAAGATGACCGATGAACATAATTCCCAAACATTTTTATTATTTTATTTTTTTTTATTCAGGGAGGGTGCTTCAAAACTGATATATACTCAAAAAACTTACATCGATTTTTTTTTTACCCATCTTTAAATTTCAATTAGTTGCAATTTTAGAGAGAGGCAACAAGGTGACTTCCATTGTAGACAATTTTTTATCCTTTAAAATGATGTTTCATTCTTTAGAAATTACTATTTAAAATGGTTAAGATGTCCTCCAACAACCCAAAGATATGACAACATTGTCCATATGTCAAAAGATTCCTTCTTAAATCTCAAAAATGGGTTTTACTCACCCTGTATATGAAACATAGGGTAAATTTGGTAATCATTAAAATTATCGACTTCTGTTTTTTGACTCGTCTTCACATTTCATGGCGCCAGGAAACCGAAAATGTGATTTTTGACGTCACTTCATCTGTCATTGTCATTGTATGTAAGCACGGTAGTGTCCACAAAAACTATGCTATGAATATGATATTTGGTAGAAGGGATTATAGCATGCTTATATAAAACCCTATTCAAATTCAGAAAAATCTAATTGAAAATGTCAAAATAGCAGCCATTTTAAACAGTTTATATTCATACATACGCGTTATTCAAATTATAAAATTAGATCAGATTTCAATTCTGGATGTAATGGTGCCAACCCAACTTTTTTCCGATGACAAATATTTAAGTTATTGTAAAAAATGTAATTTAGAATCCTTACCTCCCAAGAAATGTGTTGATAGTATAGTGCAAGATCCAGGACCAAGTCACTGACACAAACGTAGTTAGTGAATGGTCCTTCACAGACCCATGGCTACATATCTTATTTGACACACTCAATTAGATAAAAATTTGCAGATTACAATTTCGCTTGTAATGTTATCAATAGTGACAAATAGTGAAGTCTTTGTCATAAATGTAATTTCAATACCCTTCTTAAAAAAAAGTGATATTCGTATACTATATAGTCAGGATTAAGTCACTGAGACAAGCATAGCCAGTGGAAGCTCCTTAGGTTTGAGGCCCACCAGAGCCTCTTGACATTTGCAAAGCTAATAGAAACCATTTCAGAGCATAGTTGACACCAAGAAAGTAATTATATACACAATTACGATGTTCAGTAAACCTGTGTAAAAACTGTTTTAAAACAAGTTTTCCTTCTTGGGTAAGACCTACCAATTTAACATTTCTTACGAAGCCCAAGAAACTAATTTTTAGGCATTGCATTTAGAGGATTTACTTGTATGACATTTTATAATCGGGCTGAGTAAGTACCATGATGGTGTTATGAACAGCCCTCAAAATATGCCTGGGTTCTTAATTTTTATCAAAATCATCAAATCAGTGGTTCAGTATACTAATTTATTAATTTTTATTAACAATGACTATCTCCTATCTTATTATAATAATACAATATCTTTATTACTACTATTAATGCAGAATGACTAATTATTGTGACTGACAGATCTGATTCTACGTTATATTTTATTATTACTTGTGTCTGAAATAATTACAAGGTTTAGACACGAAGTTTGCTCACCCTGCTTGCCATTCATGGATGCTCATCTGAAGTCTCAATACTCCCAGGATTCTCTTACTCGCCAAGTCCGTCTGGCTATCTTCCAGAATTATGCTCCCAGGATTCTCTTACTCGCCAAGTCCGTCTGGCTATCTTCAAAAATTCCTGCAGCACTTCCCTCGATTAATCTTGGTCCACTGACCAAGTTTTCTCCCACCCAAGGGTTTATATGTCTTTGTAGCATCAATGACGTCTGCCTTGCTTGCAAGTTAAGCAATTTCATCATTTTTCCAGGTCTGTCACAATAATTGTTGTCATACTGTGTTCCTAAAAAGAACTTAGACTATATTCCTAACTGAAACTATCCTTATTCCTAACAATGGTCTCATCTACTTGTTTTTGCTGTCAATTGTTCACATTTAAAAGGCGAATCGTTTTAAGACACCTATTTTAGTTTAATTTAACATAATTTATATTACAAATTAAAACGTCACAAGCCCTGGCTCTGACTCAAAAGGTCTTTTTGCCAACAGAAAACTCTCAGAAAATTGATTCACCAAGAAGTAAAAGGAAACCATTGAACACTGGTTGGTATGTAAGGTTAACGGATACTCACTTCCCAGTGTACATCCCGAGCACGTTGAAGAAGAAGAATCCTACTCGATCATGTCATGTATGCGCCAATTCAACACGCAGTCCTAGGAGGCGACGTGAATCACGTTATATGTGTTCTGAATGTAAAGTGACGTTGTGTGTTGCGCCTTGCTTCCAAGACTACCACACCCTTCTGAATTATTGAAAGGTAGGCTAATTCTATCAGCTCTAATTCTAATTCTAACCTAACCTTCCAAGACTACCACACCCTTCTGAATTATTGAAAGGTAGGCTAATTCTATCAGCTCTAATTCTAATTCTAACCTAACCTTCCAAGATTACCACACCCTTCTGAATTATTGAAAGGTAGGCTAATTCTATCAGCTCTAATTCTAACCTAACCTAACCTTCCAAGGCTACCACACCCTTCTGAGGTATTGAAAGGTAGGCTAATTCTATCAGCTCTAATTCTAACCTAACCTAACCTTTCAAGACTACCACACCCTTCTGAATTATTGAAAGGTAGGCTAATTCTATCAGCTCTAATTCTAACCTAACCTTCCAAGTCTACCACACCCTTCTGAATTATTGAAAGGTAGGCTAATTCTATCAGCTCTAATTCTAACCTAACCTAACCTTCCAAGACTACCACACCCTTCTGAATTATTGAAAGGTAGGCTAATTCTATCAGCTCTAATTCTAACCTAACCTAACCTTCCAAGACTACCACACCCTTCTGAGGTATTGAAAGGTAGGCTAATTCTATCAGCTCTAATTCTAACCTAACCTAACCTTCCAAGACTACCACACCCTTCTGAGGTATTGAAAGGTAGGCTAATTCTATCAGCTCTAATTCTAACCTAACCTAACCCTTCTGAATTATTGAAAGGTAGGCTAATTCTATCAGCTTGGTAGTGGAAAATTGTTCTTATTAATATTCACTTTCCGGTGCACAAATTTTCTCACATACTATTCATCCATGCTCATTTATTCCTTTGCGCCATAGCCTGTGAAAAGGAATTTTGGTTGAATTAATTTGACAAAAGTAATAAATAAATAATGATTTGTAAAACGAGACTGATACAATTTAAACACATTTACAGGCAGATGGGCAATAAGCCAGTCCTATACAAAAAAAAAAGTATATCAGTCAATGATTAACAAAGATTGGCGGGAGAGATGGCAGCATGTTATGACATTGAGATCTCTAGTGTGCTATCTATTTAAAACATACTAGTTTTAGTAGTAAATGTTTTTTGATGTATTAAATTAGGGTAACTTATTATTATAATTTATTTTGTACATAAACAAAAACAATTATTTATTTGTAGTTTACAATATATAAAATTATAAAACTAATGATTATAGACATTAATGATTTTTATTAATTAGAAAATCAAATCAAAATTTAAGTATATCATTTTTATATTTGAAAACTAAGTTTGTCGGAGTGTTGAAATTCCCGTCCCAGTGTACTAACTTGTAACATGTTTAAAGAAAGGAGTTATGAGTGGAAGTGATGCTCTTCCAAGAATTGATCAGTAGTAGGCATTGACAATATCTAGTTACATGGGCTTACCCAGCGAGGGGCAGGGGGGCAGCTGCCCCCCCCCTGGAAGCAAAAAAATTAATCTTTATTATACATTTTATTGCTGGAATTTAATACAATTCTTGAAATAACTATTTTAATAATCAATTGTATATTGAATGACCATGGCTTACCCCCCTCCCCCTAGTTTTGATCCTGGGTACGCCCTTGTCTAGTTACTCTTTTTTCTGGTACCTTCCAATCAGAATTTTATTGGATTGGTTACAATTCACCTGGTTGATGGTCATCATTTTTTATTAGTCTTTTTGACAATTAATATTTGTATAAGATAAGATTATATACAAAATGACAATCAGTTACAGATAAGCATTAAATACTTCATTTCATTTATTATCTCTTTCACACCCAAAGTTTTCACAAACAGACTTTGTAAGTCCATTATATAGAAGAACAGGTAATCGTTACTGTGAATGGAGCCGTCTATCATCTACCCTTACACATTCCTGAAAACTATTCTATCACCAACTAAACTTGCCCTTGCTATAATAATGTCAAGGGTTATGCTTAACAGGGCTTCAAGTGTCACTGTAGGTGTGTTTCTGAAAGCGTCTCATATGTAGATAAACTTTTAAAGACGACCTGGTGTAAGTATAAAAAACTGTACTCCTTTATATCACCATCATTCATTGAACATGTCCGACCCACACAACCAAGGCAATATCTGAATCTTGTTCAATATTTCTTCATCTATATCAAATACTTTTCAAGCTCAAAATTTAGTGCGTGAGGTGAACTCGAAATTATCTTTTCTCAAAAAGTTCCAACAATTTTGATATAGTTTAGACTATAAGAATACAAACAGTATTGGTCACTATTTTTCCAAAAAATGCTGGTTTGAGAGTTAATACATAGTGGAAAAAATTGCACAAATTTGGCCATCTACAAATAAAAATTTAGCAAAACTAATTGTCACCAAAAATCTCAGTTTGGTAGTTGTCAATCAAAAGATGAAAAGGAACCACAGACAGACACCATCTTTGAAAGAAATATTTAATTACGGCTTAAAATGCTTTGCTTGTGCTATAGAAATGTCTAGCGTTAGTTACGGTCTGAGAGGCTAATCTCTCTCTTCTTGTGTAAATCGTATTTGATTAAAATCAAGTTTAAAAAAAAAAAATCAATGACAACAAATTCATTTTTACTTTTGTCAGTTATTCCTGAACCGTAATATTTTTACTTAAGATTTTGCGCATTAGGTTAGATCATAATTTTCACATTTCACCAAAATTTGATTGAAACCAGTGGAGGTAATTTTGAGAAATTACATATTTTATAACAGTTCCATGGGCAATTTTTTAGTGTTAACTAATGGACCAGCTTTTTTTGCTAAGATAACAATCAGTAAGTTTTGTTAGTTCCTTAGAGGCTACGTTTGATGCCAAATTTCATCAACATTGATAACACTGAATTTGAGAAAATTTTAATTTTGTGGTTTTTCCCTACGACACCTATCCTCAAATGTTGAGTTTCCAAAAAATTGAAGTACAATCTCAAAATATGCCTACATACCAGACTTAATTAAAATCAATCTATATGTTTGTGGAGCCAGAGAGAACAACATCATTCTAATAACTAATTTTTTTTTGTAATTCAGAGTCCTTTAAAACAGATATATCCGTAAAATTTACTACAGCGATTTTTGACCCGTCACACAACTTTCTCTATAATACGTTTACGTGAATATAAATAAATAAAGAAATCAAAATGAACCTTGCACCGTCATAAAAATTCAAATTTATAAAAATTGACAAAACAAATTGTGGTGAAATGTGAAGATTTATAAACTGTGTTAAAACTGAAAGTTAGTAAAAATGACTTGTCGTTTATTTGATATGTTTCGTTAATGAACTTATCCAGCAATTTGTAAAACCGTACAATTCCATCCTCTAGAGCATTTCCTTTAAGTTAGACAGCCTCTAAACCTATCACTCAAAAACCACTGTTCCAGTTTTCATACAGTTTTGTTTTTTATGTAGGTACTTATCCCACTTATCCGGTTAGATTTTAATCTATCATAATCATCAACCATAGTGCTACGGCCTTTGTAGGGCCCTGGCCTTCAACACTACATTCCTCAGCTCATCTGTACCACTGACATACTCCCAGTTGCATTAAAATTGGTTCAGTAGTTTCCAAGTAATACAAATTTCGACTTTTTTATACATTTTCTTAGAATTATCAGTGGTAGCCTATATGTTTTAAATGCAAATTGGAACTGAAAACGTTTTTGAAATCGCAACAGTTTTCGTGTTATAAAAGTAGGAAATACAGAATTTCCGATTTATTTTTTGCATTTTATTTAAAAAAATTTGAGTGACAAATATGGTATATGATTTTGAAGCTAGAGTTGAACTTTTTGTTTTTAAATCGGTGCTGTATCCTCCGAGTTATAACCATTATTTATGTCAATCGAGATACTTGTTGATTTACGGAATCCATGCTACCCTCATTACAAAAGATTCTTCCAACCAGTAATAACATTTTCATAACAGCACATTTATTATAAAAAATCGACAAATGAAATTACAAAATGTCAAATATTTCTACAATCCGAACCTTATAACACAATTTAAATACAATATTACATTAAGAAGAACACAACAAACCACAGCATTAACACAGAAACTCCTTCACGTAGTAAAATGATCCAGACAAGAGTAGTTGATAAAAGTTGTATAATTTTGCAAACTTTTAATGTTTTGAGGGTGTTTATTCATTCATTCATAAATCACCTGCTTTAGTTTCTTCATAAATCACCTGCTTGTGAAGGAAGTTTACTGTAAACATTTAACCTTTTGATGAGCATTAAGGTTTCAAAACGTCATGCAGTGTTATTACTGTTTGAAGCATCGCCGTTTTAGAGTTTTCGTTCAGCTAGTATCAACGTTTTGAAATGTTCTATTTAATATAGTATGTCCTATGATGTGTTGAAACCTATGCATTATTTTTTATAACATTTTTGTAATTTGGCAACACTGCACACAGTCTGACAACAGCTTGTTCTGAATCGTGGACAGTGTAATAACGTAGTATGCTATTGCGATTGTGTTTATAATTCAGTGAGTTGTATCTAACCTCAAAGTAAATATTAGGTGTGATTTTAGTGATATTAGTAATTGTATACTATATTTTGTAAGTTATTTTTTCCAAATTGTAAGTTTTTTTTTTTTTGGTAAATTATGACTAGGCCAGGACTTATCGGAATATCTGACAAAGAAATAGATAAATAAAAATGAATCTGATTACACATATAGTGATAATGAAATGAGTGAGATGAGTCCAGGAAAATGAACAAATAAATACAATTTTTGAGGACCTAAGCTTAACATTTTCTTGGTTTCAAAATGCGAACTTTAACCTGTGTTATCACATTTCAATGACAGTAAATCAGGTATAATTTCCAGTATTGATTTACCAGATGACTCATCAGAAAGTGGAGAAATGAAGTGTCGGCCAATAAGTCATAGGGGATTTTCAGTTGGCAATAAAATTTCCTTTCAGGTTTTGCAACGACCCTTCAGTTGAAAATTCTTCTAAAAGTTAAAAGTTGAAAGAAAACTTTGCCAACTGAAAATCCTCTACGACTTATTGGCCAACACTTCATTTCTCCAACTCCTCCAACTATAAAACAAGCAAGGTCATAAAGAAGATGTTATGTATGTGCTAATACTAGCAAACGCCCACAAAAGAGACGTGACACTACATGGCAATGTAATGACTGCTGCGTTGGCTTGTTATGGTCATCCGTGTTTTGAACAATACCATACTAAAAACATGTTTTACAATTAATGTAATTGATGTTTAGAATTAGATTTCAATAATTTTATAATATTACTATGGTAATTTGATGTTTATATTTTTTCTTATATTTATGTCTAAAAAGTTTTGCTTGTCATATATATAAGAATAAAAAAAAATAACCTAACCTAACCTAAAATTGCTTGCCTAACCTAACCAAAATTTATTTTTTTTAAACAAAAAATTATTAAAATTTAACAATTTATTACTTATTTTAAAGTTAAAAAAATATTTTATGACCATTTAAAAAATTAAATAATCGTGTTCTTTGAGGTCAGAAATTTCAAAAAAATTTTTGCTCATCAAAGGGTTGAGCTGTGTTGTAGACATGATCACACGTAAATTTAAACGATAGCAACACTTCAAGTATGTAAATACTTGGAAGTGAGTGTACTCCAAGCCTTCTGAAAGCACTTTTACACGTTTCAGTTTGCTTCAGCCCTGCTATTAGCCAAATGTACTTCTCATCGCAAAGTAGTTTCTTATGAAGCTGATCAGTGTTTTCTGGAGATCAATAACTAGAATTTTGTGAATCGACATGCCCCCAGACAAATGAAACCATCATGCACCATTAACAATTTTCATAAAATACGAGTTACAGTAGTTAAAACTTTTTAAAATGTATTTAAACTTTTAGCAACAATAAACCTATTGTCAAAATGATACAGCCAGTTGCATTAATATACTTATAATATAACATTTGTTCAAAATATGGATAAATAAGATATATAAAACAATAATATACAGTTTCAAATAAAATAATTAAATCATATAAAACATAACTCATAATTCATTTATACACATCTTTAAGTAGTTAAAGTTCTGCACAGTTCCTGTGTGGGGAGGCGGAATGTAAAACTGTAATGCTGCAAGCAGCTCAAAAAAGTTGGTCTCTGAATGTATCAATTTTAAAATTTCCATGTTGTGATATGAAAACATTCTTAGCGTAGAATTTGTTTTAACATTTTCAAGTCTTAGAAGGCTATCTTCTGTGTAAGGTTTCAAATTGACAGAGGCGTAATCTACAACATTTGTAACATAGGCACAGTACAAAACCGAGAGTGTTCTATGTTCTCTGATATCCACCATCTGCCTCCTGATGAATCCCAACATTTGTATACACTTAATGCATACATGTTCAATGTAAGGTTGAAAAGTGACCCCACTGTAGCACACCAAAATCACCCGATCAGATTTCCTTAGTATAAAGTCTCCAAGTTTTATAGGATGAAAGAATGGCAATCTTTCTGCAATTGAATGTGAGAAACTCGCACTTGTTGACATTAATGTGTGTGTTGAGTCAACCAAAGCACTCTAGCAGTCACATTTGAAAACGGTACTTTTTAACACGCCTCGTAGAAACACGCATTGGGAATTATGAAAATTCGTGTCATCACATATGGACAATGATAAATTGTAATGCCTCATGGCTGATTTTGGATAACGATAGTATTCAACATTGGAGTGCAAAGAGTTAACAACCTTCATGGAATAAGCTTGTATTTGAATATTTAAAAATGGAACATTTAAAAGATGTATTTTATTTAATCTCCAGATTTTGTATTTCATCAAACCAACAATGTACAATCAAAAAATGTATTGCATGTAAAACCCCTTCGTGACTTTTAGGCCATCCATTACTAACTTTTTAATTAAGTTCTACAATTACCAGGGCTATCCAGAAAGTAACAGACGTTTTGAAATAAATCAGTAACAAAGTGAAAAAAAACCAATTTTTATTATATATATTTTGAAGGTAAACTCTTAAGCTATTTTTCTACATAATCACCATATAAATTAAGGCATTTATCATAACGTGGTACAAGCTTTTCAATGCCCTCTTTGTAGAAATCTGCCGCCTGCGAGTTCAACCACTGGTTTACACCGGCATGGAGTTCAGTGTCAGTGTCAAAGCGTTGCGTAGCGAGCCATGTCTTCATCATTGGGAACAGATGGTAATTGCTCGGCGCCAAATCTGGGCTGTACAGCGGATGATTGAAAACTTCCCATCCAAAACTGTCCAAGAGCTCTTGGGTACGCTTAGCCGTGTGTGGCGCTTGTGGCGTTGTCGTGGAAAAACAAAATTTTCCCCGACACTTGTTTCGTATCACGTGTCTTAATTTTAGGAGTATTTCACAATACCTCTCCTAATTGATTGTTCGGCCACACAAACCTTATCACACCACGCACTTCACAACTCATTTTAAAACTCCACTGTATAAAAAAATACAATAGGACCGATGCTCTAGTTACCGATGGTTGCGTACTGAGTGTAGAAACATTCTGACATCCAAGATGGCGGCACTAGTCCCGCCCACTGCCGCGCCAGGACAAAACATCTGTTACTTTCTGGATCGCCCACGTATATTTAAACAGACATTTACAAATTATAATTTATTTTAATTCATTTCTAAAATGTATAATTTTTATTGAATCCTAAATTGACTTTTTATTTCTTTTTTTGTTAAAAGATTTTGAATACGGATACGAAAACTTTGGCGAAGAAACTCCTGCTTCAAAAAGTAATCTTGCCGGCTATAAACACATTTTGTCTCTCCTGCCAATGAAATCTTCTCGTCGAAATTGTCGTGTATGCAGTACGCCAGCTAAACGATTAAGGTCAAGATACTGGTGTCCTGGATGTGATGAAGGAGTACACCCTAAATGCTGGGCAAAGTTCAAACATCTAGATTAGATTAGCATTAGATTTTAAAACAAGTTGATGGGTGTCATCATGGTACTTACCCAGCCCCATCATACAATCTAATACAAGCAGATCTTCTAAATGTAATTCCCAATAGTTGGTTTCTTGTACCTTTTAGGAAATCTTAAATTGTATTGGTAGATCAATAAGGGCTTAATCAGGTTTGTTTAAAACAGTTGGTACACAGGTTTTCTCGACCTCGTAATTCTGTATATCATTACTTGACATTGGCTAGGCCCTAACAGCTGTTGTATATTAATTTTCACTCATTTTGCTCATCTAAGTGTCTCTCAAAGCTGTACACTTGTGTTAGTGATAAAGCCTGCTGGATCTCATAGTTATACAAATTTTCTGAGGAGGCAAGATTTTATATTACATTTTTGACTATAACTTGGCATTTTCATCTTGTAGACATGGGATTGCTAATATGACATATTTAGTATGTGATTAGTTGAATAATACACAATATATGAATAAAAACTGGTTAAAATCACCTCCATTTTGACATTTTCAAGTCGATTTTTCTGAATTTCAATAGAGTTCTATATGAACCCTGCCTAATTTAAATTTCATGTTCTTATCTTAATTTCTGCGGCCATTTTTGTACTTATGTATAGACGACAGTTGGACGGAATGTTGAAAATCACTTTACCAGTTTCCTAAGGCCATGAAACGTGTAGATAACCTATAAAACGGAGCAAATTTACCCTATACTTTGTATCGTACCACATTTGTTAAAACATCCAGCCGACGACAAACAACAGAGTTATTTCTTTAAAAAATTGTGGATGGTAAACTCTACCCGATACTATTTTTTATGAATGAGGCATGGTTTTGTAAAACCAGAAATGATTATAGGTCCATCGACTTTCCTCTCAGTATGCATTAGGTTCTACGTACTTGACAATTTCAACATCTGATTTTTGTGTGCAGTTTCTTATTGTTGAATTATCAACCTAATATTTTTTTTAAATAAAACTACTGAAAACATAGTAAGGAAAGATTATAGTTGGCTTATCTTCATATAACTTTTACGTTTAGGTATATTTAACCTTGCAATGGGCGTTGAGTTCACCTTGTAGGGGTGGTTGTTTTTCTAATACATTACAAGTGTTTAATCAACAATTTATATAAAAATAATGGAAGACATACTGTGTAATCATTTAATTCAGAACATTCTGAGGAAAATTTCTATGTCGTATAAAATATTTTTTAATATTACAATATTTCAAATAGGTGAAAACAAAAATAAAAAAATTAAAAAAGTAAAAAAATCAAGTTTACAGCATATAAGCATAAATTATTTACATTAAAAAAAAAAAATTAAATAAAAAAAAAAAAAATCTGTTATATACAAAATAAGGATTTGTGCATAATAAATTCAAGAATAGAGAGTTTAAAAAAGTTATTTTGGCAAAATAATATTGCAGAATAGAAGACTTGAAGTGAAAAAGTTTAATCTTTCAACGTGTTATTGTTAGGCCTATGTACATCAACATCTGAAAGTTCACTGTCATCTTGCTTATTTTTCCAGTAGTTTTATGAATAATGTACTTGAAATCAAGTTGGACATCACAAATTATAATTAGCCAAATTAATTGTATCAAAACACACCGTAAATGCAAAATAAATAAACAAATATGAAACTATAGTATCACAGAGTTAAAACTCAACACACATAACCGTGACTCATATCGGCTGAACTCGTGCAACGATAGTAAAATATTTCTCTTTTGAATAAAACCATACTGTAACCAACGATGTGGAATAATATTAAAAGATCGATTTTTGGTCATTGCAGGATTAAAAGGAAAATTATTCAAATACTTTAAAACACTAAATGAACTGCTTAAAATGAGTTGGAATATGATTATATGTGGAGAAAATGTACAAAACACAAGAAATCCATCTTTGTATTTTGTTTAATGATAGAAATTATGTTCATTGAATCTCATTCGTCAAATTTTATTTTGTACCATAATTTTTTATAATTAATTACATATAGTTGTCCATAAATAGTGAATGGTACCCACTTTTATTTGTGACATATTGTTTTTATTTTGTTATTAGGTATCCGAGGACTTTTGCTTGCTTGCTTCTTGACTTTTTTTAAACATACTTTCTGTTTAGTTCATTATACTTTATCCAACGTATTTCCAACTTCTTGAAGTCTTCCAAAAAATATGATTTCTCAAAGTCAGCAAAGTAAGCGTTTGTCAATGGTAAGCTGTTAGATGTTGATATTTTTCTACCGAGGCTATTCTTTATTTTTGCAAAGAGAAAGAAGTCATGAGGAGCCATATGTGCGAAATAAGGTGAATGAGAGAACAAGTTTTAGTATTATTCAAAAATTTTGGCCATGACAATTGCAGATGTGTATTAAGTGCATTGTTATAGTGGAAGATTTTTTTTTCTTCATCAAGTGGAATCACGCCTCCAAAAGTGACTGGAATTACATTTGAACATATTCCATCTACTGCTTCGAAATAGTCACTCGATGTGACCAAACGTAGCGCACATCTTGCTAATAAGCTTTCTTATATCCAAATTCAGGATAATAAGAACATGTTCATTTAAGATGTTCACCATTCTATCTTGTGTATCTTTACTCGACAGTTGTCTAATATAATATCATGGATTTTATTGATGATCTCATTCGGACATCCCAGATGCTAAACATCATTTATGCTTATACAACCACAATAAAATTCAGTGAAGTATGTTACAGAGCAGAGTCCACGTAATACCTTTGTAGCTGTTCACCAGTTTTCTTCATGGTTTTGCCACACAGAGTGTGCTTTATCATCGCACGAATTTCTCGTTTTCCTATTGCAATAAAGAAGTCAATGGACGCGTCACACAATATAAGCAGATTCCCTAAATGTAATCCCATATTTTGGGGCTTATAGGAAATGTTAAATTGGTAGATCAAAGGGTCTTACCTAGTAGGGTAACTTTGTTTAGGTTTTCTCATTTATCTGAGGCTTAGTGGACCTCAAAGCTGTACATATGTGAAAGAGTCCCCACTTGCTTTACTCGTGTCGGTAACAACGCCTTGGTACCTAAACGAATATCACATTTTCTTATTAGGTCAAGGTTCTAAATTATAATTATGAGAATAACTTTGGTATTTGCCATCATGGAAAGTGTGATTTGTACCATTAAAATATGCAGATTTTTATCTAATGCAGTATGTTATAAGTTGAGTAACACAAGATAAATGAACTTTAAAATGTTTAAATATGGCCACCATTTTGAAATTTTCAATTCTAACACACTATAGTCTCCTATATCAAATTTCATGTTCCTATCTTAACGACAAAGATGATGGATAGACGTCACTTTTTCAGTTCCCTGAGGCCATGAAATATTAAGTTCAGTCAAAATATGGAGGTCAAAATTTTTGACGAATACCAAACTTAACCTATATTTTGTATACTGGGAAATACAAATTTATCCTTTTTTGTATTGGACGGATTTTTTTGAAACTTTGTGTATGCCTAAATAACATGGCAAATGTCATAAATAAAATTATACTTACAATTTGAGCCTCATCTTTCATCAATATGGATTGTCTCTTGTACATATGCACCAAGAAACGTATTTGAATTGTCATCTAACCCTTAGGAGGGTTGAACCCTATTAGAGACTAATCAGGAAGGTTGAGGAATGTTTTGTTTGTTTTAGAGGTTTCATTTGGTTTGAAATAAAAAACTACCTGTGAAAGTTATTGACATTTTTGAAATATTTCAAAATATAAATTTAAAAAAATATATATTTATCACAATTCATTTTTATTTGGTTACTTTTGTACACAAAACCAAAATTTCAAGCAGTTCAGAAAAAAAATTTTAGTAAGTTAAAATTCTGTATTTTTCATGATTAAAAGCACTATCTGCTTCCAATTCATTTTGTAATAAACAATCAACTTCACTGGATCTTAAATCGTCTTCAAAATATGTCACCTTCTCAGGTTTACAAATTTAGAAACTTAAAACTCACTATAAAACAGTGTGTAAACGACGAAATAACCTCACGAAGAAACAATGATTCACTAACTAGGAATCAAGCCACTCAGCTTAGTCAGTTGATCATTGTTGCATAGTAACGTAAAGAGTATCAAAGTTGTATATTTTACTTCATTCGTACAAACAGATTTGAAAGTTCTTGATATTATTTGATTTAAATGTTCATCTATAGTCAGAAATATAAAATATCAGAAATAAATTAATAAAAAAAGCAATACCGAAAATTCCATATTTTCCAGACTTCTTTCTTATATATTCATTTCTAAAGCGTTAAATCCTGTATGTTAAATCATGGTTGACAAGCCTGATTTCTCAGGTGTAAAGTGTAAGTCGACACTATATTTTAGGCTTCTACACATTGATATAGTGATAACATATCTGAGTTCTATAAATGACTGGATTTACCTGCTATCTTGTGGCAATCTAGAAATTTACAGAATTATTTTTGCTTTTTTTTTTTTGTAGTTTCACAACTGTATAAGCTTGGAAGAATGACGGACTCAGAGGAACGTCTAAATGGAAAACTTCACTGCCTCTATGCAAATAAATTCAGTAAATCCAAAGACTGTAGAGTTTGTAGTGACCGAAAAACAAAAGGTTACCGAAGAGAAACCATACATTATTGTAATACATGTCCTAAAAAACCGGGATTACATCCTGGAGAGTGTTTTGAAAAATTCCACACTCTAAAGGTTTTTCGTTAAAATTATGTAAAATAATACCAAGAATTATGTTAAATAAAAGTTAATATTTATTCTATATGGTGATCCAGAATATATATATATATTTAATATATCCACAAAGTTTACCTGTATTTTATTTTTTAAGAATTTGTTTAGTGTGGTAAGATTATTTATAAAATTAAATACAATCTAGAGGTTGCACAGTGAAAAATATGTTGATGGTAAAATTTAAACTTTAAATATTATGTATATAAATATTAAACTTTTCTTACAGTGTAATAAATTAATACAATACAACGAAAACAACACAAACACATGTGAGGTACATTTTCAAATAAAAAGAAAACACTAAGATTAAAATAGTTTATTGGAACCAACATAAATAGTCTATATATTTTCTTTATTTTTCAACACCCTTCAACAGTTTCTTATCCTATTTCTACATTCCACATCTTGGTGTTTTTTCCAACCTCATGCCAAATATAGAATGCTGCACATAGCGTCTAATTTACTTCCACTGCAGAATGGCGGAGAGTTCAAATCAGACTCACCTTTTTCTTTTCTGATATATTGAATGTCCATTTGCACTGATCTCCAAAATCAAAATTCCAACCCCAGCTGACAATTAAAGCTGCTTGACTCGCCATCTCAATACCAGACATTTCAACTCTCACGCTATCACACAAAGAACCTACAAACTCACACTATTTGCAATGAAAAAAATTCTAATGAAAAAAAAAGTCGCACGCAGCTTCACTGTCTCTATTTGTTTCCAATGACATATCTTTGGTTTTTATTTGTTTACTCTGCAATGTAAACTAAACGGTTATAGTTCTTTAGTTATAGTTATAATTCTTATGTGATACGTTTGTTACATTGTTTACATTATGTAAAAGAATTGTTAGAATGGTCATTTTAAAAATTGTTTAACGTATAAGAAATATTTTAGTTTAGTTTCAATTTTCATGTAGAACACGCTCTGGAAACTGAAATTACTGATTTTTCTTTTTATAGCACTCGTGTCACAATAAACGTCCATGTTCCAACTATTTGGCATGTTTACGTTTCTCACGCATTTCTCCCCTTCCTGGTTGGAAAACCTCCCACATTGTCGCCCCTCTAAAGTTGACAATATGCAGTACTCCATTCACTGAGTTCGTTTATGTGTTTCATTGTAAAACCATCATTATTTCTGATTGAGCATTCTATTGTAATTGTACTTATAACCTCCTTAAGGTTCCTAAGATATATATTAAATTTGTTTTACTCATCTATATGCTTTATCACATTATAAAAATTTTGCTGTCGCAACTTTTTCCAGGCTACTATTCACAAAATACATAATAATCAAAATGAGAGACTTAAACAATTAAATAAAAAAACTTAAAATTCCAGATTAAAACCTTAGGAGCTCTCTGATACAACTGAATTGAGAGATTGTTAGTAATCGTTTGAGGTAATCCACATATCAAATAAGAGATTAGTTCCAACCAAAGACTTCTCATTTGGTACGTTTTTATTAGTTTTATAGGATTTCAAAGTTCTCAGGTGTATCGAAATATTTACCTTTATTTCTTGATATGTAAAATCACCGGGCTTGGATCTAAACTACTTGTAGTCTTGGGTTAGATCCCTCTATTTCCCATCACATCTCTCTTGTTCTTTCCAACCCTGATGCTATTAGAGTATTCGAGAGCTAGGACTCTTTATTTTATGTTATTCTTCTCCTTTAAGACAATTATGACCAAGAAAAATCCCCTATGAGCGTCTAAAATAATATATATACGTAAAATATAATGGTAAGGGTGAATATCAGTGAATGTATGGTTACAAGCGTTTGAGTCAGATTTTAAACGATCTTCCCATTTGTCCTATATAATAGATTTCCCAACTTCACAATAGATTTTATACACGCCGTATTTTTATGATGCTTTAAGTTGTTGATTATTCTGAATGATAATTGAAATCTTTGTTCTCTAAAAACTTTATTGGTCGTTTATATATTCTAACGAAATATAATATAATTTTGGTTTCTCTATTTTAATTTTTTGCATGCTGTAACTGTTTTTTTTTTTTTTTTTTTTGAGAACTTTGTCCACATTTTGAAATTTGCAACCATTAGCTTCTGTAATGTTCTTTATAATAATTCATTATGCCATTGGAACCGTTCTTGTATGGGAAGACCATTGAATTTAAATGTAGCCATTTTTATGGTGGTTTAAACAACCTTGTTATCAGATGTTGGACTCTTGGAGGCTCATTTATAGGCATGGCAAACTTGAGGAACCCTACCTGGATACTCTACTTTTTTCCTAACCATAACCTAACCTAACCCTTCCTAACCCTAACCTAACCTGGATACTCTACTTTTTTCCATTTACTCTTGAGTTAGATTGCTCTCATCTTTCCTATCGGATCTCTTGACCAGCTCTTGTTCCTTTCCTACCCTGACACTATTAGATTATTCGAGGGCTAGAGGTCTTTATTTTATTATGCGTGTCATTGTGATCAATGTTCATCAAAATATGTATAGTGTAATAAAATTGTACAATAAAAGTGTAAAGGCGGTGAGTATCTTTAATGTAGTATAATCGCAGAAGGACCTTTCCAGTTCCTTCTTTGTCCTTTAATCTGTGTAGCACACTTTACCATCTTGACATTCTACTCATGGTTGCCAAGCAAAGTTTGAGTTAACAGCTTGGAAATGATCAGCTGGTTATTGTTTTACGTGATGTGCTACACCTTGTAGAAGTGTTATAGACTTTTACATTATGTATTTGACTGTGTTAATGTTATATTTATTAATATGATGATATTTCCAATTGAAAACAAGTTTTGATATTGATGATATATACATTAAAAAAAATTTTTTTACTGTAATATATTTCTATTTATTTAAATTATTTTGTAGAATACATTATTACAAAAATGTAAACAATGTGTAATGAATTGAATTGAATCATTTGTTGTAAAGTGTAACAATAAGTGTATAATGTATCATTTTTAATAAAATAAACGTAATTCTCCACTGAAAAAATGTTTTTTTCCTTTTTCGATAGTTGATCTGCTGTTTTAGTTTAAGTCTTAATAGACCAAGAAGTTCTGTGTCAATTAGTAGCGTTTTATTTTTTAAATGTATAACTTTGGTTCTAATCAAGATAAAACTATGATTTTGTTTCTTTGTTTACAAGCACTATTCGAAAAGTAACATACGTTTTCATGCAGTACGAGAAGTAGTGGGGGTGTGGTGACGTGTTATATAGTTTAATATGCGCCCAGCTGCACTAGTGGGAAGATCGTAGAGAATCTACAATAGAAAACCACTTGAAATGAAAACTGCATGCTGTGATAAGATTTTTATTTGTAAAGAATTTTTCGGTAGCAGGCATACATCATGAACTGTGAGTTGTATACGGCCAAATAATAATGAGTGAAGGTGTGAGTCGGTGGGTTCATTTGTAAAAATTGTGGGGGAACAAACATTTATGAAGAGCATAAGAGTGGCAGGCCATCTGTAGTCAGTTATGAACTAATTCAGAAAGTTGACGAAAATTCCCGTGAAAAAAGGTGGTTCACAATCTCTGAATAATTTTCACAAATTTCTTGAACTGTTTTGTATAAGGTAGTCACAGGAAAATTAGGTTACTGGAAATTCTATGCTCTCGATGGGTACCGAATTTTTTTTTCCAAGAATGGAAAAACACAATGAATGGGCTCTGCCTTTGCTTCACATTACAACATGGAAGGAGAAGAATTTCTAAACAGAATTGTGACTGGTGGTGAGACTTGAGTGTCTTACGTAAACGCTCAGACAAAACAACAGTCGATTGTATCGAGTTTGTGCAAACACTACGGAACTGATTTTTGCAGATATATCTGTTTTGATTTCCCTCCATAATGTGGTTTTTGGAATGAAGTATGGCATATGCTTATGCTGTAGAGTCTAAACGCATGGACGGAAATTTTTTTTTTTTATAACTCAGAATTTGGGGGTAGTTTTTATCTGAAAATAAAAGAAAAAAATAATATGATATTCTCAAAATTGGTTCTAATTATTTTCATCAAATTATGCTTCTGAGGATCCAAAAAAAAAAAAATTTACAATGAGAAGGTGTTTGTAGCACAAGCAAAGAAAGTTTAGGACCTTATTTAATTAATTTAAAATATTTTTCCCGAAGGGAGTGTATTTTACCAAGCTGAGATTTTTGGTGAGTATTACTTTTGGTTTGTTTTTATTTGGTTTTGGAAAGTAAGATGTTGTACAGTGAAGTAGTATCAATCACTACTTCCACTATTTCTGTAAAATCACCAACAGTTCTATCATTAATGTATTTACTCAAGTAATAAATCAAAAAATGTCTCTCGTCTCATTTATAGATCACAGTTGGCTAATTGGTAAATTTTCTCCTAGGAAGAAAAGGACCATTTCCAAGGATGGTTTCGTGGAAAAAAAATGAATAAGCCTTTCATACCTGATTGAGTAAGGTTCACAAATATAGGTCTACATATGTCTGTAGGCGTTATACATATTGTTCGACAAAAGCAAAGGACAAAAGAAGCAATATCTACGGCAAACAGTGCAATCTGGGTCTCTGCATATTGTTTTGTCCCGTTTCATTCAACCCATCCATAATAAAATTAACAAATTACAAACTTGTATTAAAATTTGTTGTAATTTTATTATTAGCAAATTTTAGTGTGATGATTTACTTTTACAAAACATGAATTATTTTTTATTTGTTATTTTGTAATTTATTTATTTTTAACAGAAATATTCACTAATTGAAAGAAAACATAAATTTACACAAGTCTTTATTGTGAAATTTTGTGTTTTCTTTGGTGATTAAAGTTTCACCAATGTCGCTTTCATTTCAGATTGACAGCAATATTGTAAAAGTAGGCCTATGATTTTATTAAACGTTACATTTTATTTATACAACTAAGAAACTTTGGACTCACAGTAGCTACACGATTTACATTATAGCCACAACAGTAAAATAAATGATTTTAAAGAATTTTTTATGCATGTTCTTAAATGTAATTTTTGTATTTATGTTTTGTATATATGTGAGCATGACTTGATAGAAACCAAATAATACCTGAAGATGGTGAAACTCACACAAAATTTGTTACAACCAATTGAAAAAGATTCTTAAAAAAAAAAAAAGTATGTAACAAAAACAGTAGTTTAATTCAATCACAATTCTAGAAAGTTATGAAAATACTTGGCACTTAGCTGACACTTAGAATGCAAATTGTTTTATTGTTTTTTGAGAATTGACTTGTCTGTCATATTTGACCTGGGTATTATAGATTGCCAATTGTACAAAATGAGTCATAACAGACTTATGTAGATCCTATATAAGATGAAAATACTGTTTTTCATGTTCACCATTTTGGGACTTTACGACCAATTTCAGATCCTCAGGGACTCATTTTAGTGAGTACGGGCTTGGTAATGACGAGAGAACATATACCACTTTTTTCAAGTAGTTAAATTCCCTTTTTCATCTTTTTGTTGATGCTATTAGAATATTCAAGAGTTATGAGTGGGAGGGGGGGTCTTTATTTTATGCTCTTCCCTTTTTTTTATAAGGGAATGATGACCAAGTGAAGTGGTTTTTTGTCTTTATACAATAAGAATAAACATATTTCACTGATATTCAATCAAAATTTCAAGCTCTTATTGCTAATTTTTGTAATTTTTAATTTATATTTTTAACGATTTTGTTTTTATAATATATGCTTTTATTTTTACCATATAAAACATCATAATTTTAAAGCTGCTTAAAATGAACTACAGTATCTGAACATTGTACAACATTTCAATAAAACATAATCCCCTAAAAATTTGTTCTTGCAATTTGAAAAAATAGTTTCCATTTTACTTTCTCAGATATAAGTAATATAGAAAAATTATGTGATGTGACAAAAAAATCCATGTCGAGTTATTTGCGGATATATATCCATTTCAAGTCATCCCCTGAGTCGAAAAAAGTGGTTTTGAGATTGATGTAGTACTCTATACCCTAACGTGTGAACCGATTTTCATAAAATTTGGTTATGTGGGTATATTTTGGAAATATCTTACGAGTTTAACTCCAAATTTAGAGGGTAGCTGCCGTAAAAAAAAAAAAAAATTGCGATTTTCTTAGAAATAGGCTCCAATAATTTTCATCAAATTTTGCTCAAATGTGTATTTTCTAAGGACTCAAACAAAACATATTGGTTATTAGATTACGTACTTTTACAGTCTTTTCAGTTCCTTTGTTTTGGATAACTAGTTTTAACCTTTATTTCAAGGTCATCTACAGATCCTTAAAATGCATTCATTCGCATGAACTTCATTAACACATATCACACACATATATACACACACAACACAACAATTAGCATTTAAAACATTTATAATTTTTGACAGATCCGTACGGTCAAGATATATGTCTCGCACTAAGTGTTCTGAATAGGTATCCTCCTTAAACTTCCTTCTCTGGTTATTGTTAATGACGTCCAAAACAAAGAAACTGGAAAGAAATGGTATGTAATCTAATAATCAGTAATGTTGGTAAATAACCAACAAAATCACTTATGGGTCTGTAAATTCTCAAAATCGGGTCTACTTTTAGTGAAATGTGAAGATAATGACTCAAAATCACAAGAAAAACATAACGGTTGAGGATTAATTGGCAGAAAACCTTGAAAACTCGATTTTAATAAAATACAATTAACGCTGAAGATATGTTACAAACAAAGTTTAGGCCTTTTTAAATATTTTTTTCAAAGATGGTGTCTAAATCATTTTCACATATTTATTGACAACTACCAAACTTGACATTTTTCTATATTATGATTGGATGTATGAGAAAGTTTCTACAATATTTTTCACTGTTTATTTTAATTTACTGATCGATTTTTCTGATAACAAAGGTGTTTAATGATTTATATAAATCCTATATACCAAATATAAATAAAAGTGACCAAAATAGACACTTCTAAGCATTTACTAAAACAGTGATCCCAAATTACTCCAATGATTAGGATTGGTGGGCATTGCATTGTCTCCATGAGGTACTTTGAAATAACTAGTATTTCTGTATTTGATATTTGTTTGTAAATGCTGTCTGCTACAAGTCCATTCATATTTTGTGCATGCTTGAAACTTAAAGCAAGAGTGTTTGTAAATACATGATTGATGTACACTTTGTGGATTGGGTTTATTACCTTCGTGAATGTTGCAATAGTTTAATTTTCTGTAGCAATATGATTATAATGGATTTTACCTCAAATTATATTTCATTATTCTGTATGAAAATAAACATTTTCATTAGAATATTATTCGTTTCCGTCTTCTGACTTTATTTATTTAAGTAAAGTGTGCATATGTTCTATCTTCAGAAATAAATTATTCAAATGTGGTCATTAATCTATTAATATATAAATTACTCTAATGTACATTTCATTTCAGCCTAAGACGAAACTAATTTATAATCAGCCATAGACATCAATACAATTACAATTCGATACATCCAATATTAAAACTGCAATAAATTAGCAATTACAAATAAACAGAACATAGAACAATACAACAGAATACATTTAAAATACTAAGTGAATTTACCAAAATGATCACAAATTGAATAAAAAAATAATGCACTGAGCGATTGAAATATTTATGAATAACATAAATAGCTACTAAATTGACTCACCGAATAGAAGGACTCGGACAATAAATCATAGGTTGTTTTTTAATTTTTTAAAATTGTCTTCATTTTGTAGTCTAGAATATTTTGAATAAATCCTACACCTGCTTGTAAGAGAAGCGTACCTAGTTTTAAGTAGTCTTGGTTTAGAACTCTCTTTTCATCTTTTCTATCAGGTTTCTCTTGACCATGTAACGTCCGTTAACAATTCCAACAGTAACATTACATTTTGAGGGGTAGGCTAGGCTCTATAATTTAAGAAATCGATACTGGTTAATGCCCAAACCCATTATAAGGCTCCAAAATGTTACCCCAGGTCTACCCATGCACACATAGAATACCCAGCTTTGTAGAGTATTATTATAATTAATTAATCATGACCTAATTAGAATCCATTATTAAATATTCACTCGCACTTCTCGGACACTAATTAAGAACAAAGCTGAAGTTGGGTGGAACTCTATTCTCAATCTCGTTTATTTTAATTATCAAATATCCTGTCTGATTTAGCGCATTGAGCCTCTAGATAATACCTGAATGCCATGCTCCAATTAATGAAGCTCCACTGATGCTGAAATTTAGGAAAAAAAAAATTTTTTACTACACTGCATTACACAGCACGTTTGATTGACTGTACAGACCAATTCCTTCCTATTTCACTAGCGTGGTCTGCTCAATCTAGCTACCCAGTCAGCTGGTCCTGCTAAGAACAGTCTGGGAAGGTAAAATTAACCAAAGTGACATCGTCACGCCCAACTCTTGTTCTTTTCTGTCTGACACTATTAGTGTATTCAAGGCCTGAGGGTTTTTATTTTATATTTTTTGCTTCCTGCTTTTTAAGGTGATTGTTTTGCTTTAAACAAGGGGGGAAAAAAATTGGGTAATCCGAACAGATCCTGGTAGCAATTAGTTCGAGTGAACAGGATTTTACTGTATATGAAGCTTTCAGAAACATTTCATCTTTCAATCAAACTTGTATGATTCTGGTATACAAATACAATATAGTAAAGGATAGAGTTGTACATTAGGTAAAAACCAGTAGTAGTCAATTGATGTTCCCATGGTAGGCTATGCAGATATTAAAAATGAGTTGGTTTTTTGTGTAGCTATGAACAATGTAAACGAAATGTAACATGGTAACCTCAAAGTGATCTATTTCTGAAGATGGAGCCCTCAAGGGTTCATTATAGTGAGTATACTATCTGGTCTCTCTTAACCAATTCTTGTTCTCTGTAAACTGTTTTCTTCTTCTTTTTTTAATATGGTGATCATGACTAAGAGGTTTTTGCTTTTAAACAATAAGAAAATGAATCTAAATATGGAATATATGCACTGCAACAAATCATAGTTCACATACAGAAAGAGTCACAAGACGGATAAAAAGTATCTTCATAAATTTCATTGTTAATACTCTGTTTATACACTTGTAATTTTCTAGATATCAGAGCATGGGAGCTCAACGTTTCGTTTCCATCAGGGCTTCCATACAAGCAGTATTCACAGCAATCACTTCAACAAGCCATAAAAGATCTACATACAGGCAGGTTTAACTCAGTTCGAGCATGTGCACACTATCATGGAATCCCTGTAACTACCCTACGTTATAGATCCAAGATGAAGCCGATATAAACTAATTTAATGAAAGTGAAAATATTTAGAGTGGCCTAACAGTTTGAACGCAAAACTATTTAATGACACTTGCCATAGACAGTGAAAATTGTGTACAGTTGGTTGGTCAGTGTTTTCAACCATTTGTTGTATGCAAATTTATTTGTGTAAGTCATGGAAAAAAATCTGGTTACTCAGCAAGAGGTCAGAGTGGTATACAGATACCTTAATCACTGAGAATGAAATGAGTTGATTAGTTGCTGACTCAATGGAATAGAATCACTGAGATCAGTAAAATTGTATTTCAAAAATCAAACTAATGCTTTTCATTAGTAGGTTTGTAAACGTTAACCTCTACCAAAGACATTGTTTAATACGACCTTAATTGGTAATAATATCCATAATACGTGTCTTCATTTAGTTTCTTGGTGAACAAAAATTGGTGATTATAGAGTATAAAATTTAAAAAATATTGATTGTATAAAAAAAGAAAAACTAAATATTTTTATAACCATCCTAAATTTCTCTATAGTTGTTAAATAATTTTGGTTTCATCATACAAAGAAATCCTAATAATATTCTGAAATATAAAATTAATAAAATGTTTATTTTAAAAATTATTATTCCTATATAGGCTACTTTTGGAAACGTCTTTACAAACAAAACTTGTTTTGAGTTTATTAATCTATTTAAACTTTTATTTTCTTAAAAAATCACCAATTTTTACTCTCACGTTTGGTCTCTATTGTTGTCTTCCTACCTTGGCGCTATTAGAGTGTTCAAGAGCTAGAGGGATTTTAACTGACTGAGAGATTTTTTACCTTTACGCATCTTGAAAAATAAAATATTATTTTAAGAGCAGGTTTTTGAATAATTCAAAATTTTGAAGTATTGGTATAGGTGTTTCACAGAATCACTTTATTTTGGTCAAAACCAGTTTAATTGTGGATTGTGGACATTAAAATAAATGTATAGGCTAAATTTTATGAAAATTCTTAATAACAATATGTTTTTAATGAAACTCATGTACTTTAAGTTTTAATTTGATATTGGTTAAAAGTACAGGGCGATTCAAAAAGAAGAATACACTTTTAGTTGGCTGGAACATCCAAGATATAATTAACAGCTTTATAAATCTATCTGGAAAGAGCACATTTTAAAGATTTGTTTAACATATTATAGATGTACACTGTGGCCCCCACGTATCATTCTGCAGAGATCAATGTCATAATCCAGTTCTGTCCAAACTCTTTTAAAAAAATTCCACATCATCACTTCGTACTGCTACTGTTATCCGTTGTCTTGACTCTAAGTGGTTTGAGGGCAGAGGAGGAACGAACACTTTATTCTTTATGTTTCCACACAAGATTTAGATCAGCGCTTCAAGGAGGCCAATGCAAAAGTGACATGTTTTCATCAGCAGTGCAGGTAATCTCTCACGTGGCTTAGCCAGTATAGCAGCACCCCATCTTGAACCCAAATGAAGTTGTCACTGTCTTCATTTAGTTGAACCATCAGCCACTTACTCAACATATCCAAGTAAGCTACTCATTTGATAGTAACATCTTTGTAACTTATAGCACAAGAAATGTTCAGTTTAGGAGAATTTCTCTTATGATGCTCAGGATTTTCAGTTCCCCAAATATCTACATTGTGCTTGTTGACTTTCCCACTAGTATGGAAAGTTGACTTATCATCAAAAAATGAGTCGTTCAAAAAACCCATCTTCACTAAATCCCTGTACATCATTACAAAACTTAAAATGTTTAAATTTGTCGGCATCCCTTAAATTTTGCGACAGTTGAAGCTTATCGAAAATCATTAAATCTTTTTTTTATCATTCTCCAAATTGTGGACTGTGGTATTTGAAGTTCCAAACTCACCTTGGTCATAGATTTTTGCTGATTACATAAGAGAGATAGTTGAACCTGTCAACTTGATCTGCAGTGCTTTTCCCTTTACACAAACTGTTTGTATTCTTGAGCTTCTTGCACCACTCAAAAATTGACTTCCTAGTTGGAGGATCTTTATGATAACGAATCAGCTGACTACAATCAGCTGTTGGAATCACAACTTGAAGTCATTTGCTACTTATTGATACTAAATATGACGAAATACAATATTTATACAAATATAAATAATGTATATCATGTTTTAAAACATATGAAAGTAGTGTATACTTCTTTTTAAATCACTCTGTAATTGGAAAGTTAAACCCCCATTTGGTCTAGTAGCTACCACTCTTGTTATAGTACCTGGATTCAATCTCTGTGGAATTTCAAAAAGTTACAGAGTTGGTCCAGAATTGTGGGAAAGTGAGGAGCTATGATTGCTAAAAAATTATGGTTTCAAAAAGCTAGAATTAGGGTGAAGGGAATCCGATCGCCTGACCATACTTTACCTTATTGAAAAGCCATGTAACAAGTCTAGGCCATAGACAGAATGTTGTGCCATATTATTATTATTTAATTGTATTATTATTAAAACTATCATTTATTATTATTTGCAAAGTATAATTTGTAATAAATTATTTATTCCTTATGGAGACACTAATTGTGTATTTTTTTATTTATTTAATTTTATTTATTTATTTTTTTAATCTTGTCATGTATTTGTTAGTTTTGTACAATCATGGTTGTTAAAATAAATAGATTTATCAATGTGAAATGTTGGATTTATTTTATAGTATGATGTTCCACATATTAGCCATTGTGATGTCGACACTTGTAATAGCAGGTTGGTACTTGTGTACATTACTGGTTTGTAATCAGCCAAGCCTCAGTAATGTTTGGATTCTGGCTATGGTGAGGAAGTGGGAACAGACGAAGAATTCTACAACTCTAAATCTAGTTTGTTGCCAACAACGACTACAACATCACCCTCCTATCTGTATAGCACTAGTATGCGACCTGTAATATATAAAAAAAAAAATGAATGCTTGTACCCAAACCAGTTTAAGGTAAACCAATTGATTATTTTAATTTGTTGACTGATGTAGTATTTTTAGAAAATATCACATGCAATGCTTTGGAACTGTTTTGCCCTCTCCACTATTGCAGTCTTGCATTACAAGATGGAAAACATTACTGTGGAAGAGTCAACGATTGATATTGCACTGTTATTACACACAGTGATAATTCAAATAAACCAATTGCAAGGTTACTAGAAGGAAAATAAATTGTTTGTGACCTTTTTTCCCCTTCAAACTTTATGATTAGGGACAGATTTGTATTAATCTTACACTCCTTGAACTTAACAAAAGGAACAGATTGTCAAAAAATCAGTTTTTTAGATGTCTGAAACAACAAAATGGCATCAATCAAAAGACATCCTTTGATAGATGGTCCTATGGTTCTATAGTGTGGACAGTTATATTAAATAGGAATAAATATAGTACCATATTATATAAGTCATTTGATCCCACAAACAGCATTATTCTCTAGTTTCTGATTTATTGTAGAGTTTTCAACGACATGAGTGGGAAAGAGCTATACAAGGAATGCAATCTTGAAACTAATTAAGGGAAAACAACACTATATATGGACAACTATTATAATAATTAATTTGAGTATTTTTGTTGTCACTCAAAGAAGAACATACTGGTACTCAAATATGTATGTCCTAGCAAAAATGTAGATTATCATAATTTTATTTTTGAAACAGATCAAATATGTTTCTAAAGTTGTTTTTTTTTCCTTTTCTTGATTAAGACTGTTTGCAAAATGCAAAAACTAATCTCTATTGACTTTTTGTAGCTCATTACAATAGTATACGTACAAGTTCAAAAATATTATTAAACACAACTACCAAATATGTAAATTCAAAGTCATTACATTTAATAAAAATCCTTTATAAAACAGAAACACAATGATAAATGGACTGTTCATAATATCAAGAAACGCATCTATTAATGAATACCATTCGCTATTTAAACTTAAAATTTTTGAGACCATCATGTGGATAAAAATCAACTAGTACATTTTTTAAGTATGATTTTGTTTAAATTAGAATAAGGTGATTGTGGTTGTATGGCAGATTAGTATTTCTCAATCTATCGCCCACCCTTTACAACCCCTTCATCAAAAAATGGACTCAATTATTTCATACAAACTTCTTGCATATTGTAAGTTGAAATTGGATGATCTTATGTATCTATAAAGTTTGTTTATTTTTTCTAACTGTAAATATCCACGATGAGACTTATTGTTTTTTATGTTCGGAACAAATCTTAAAGTCCAAGCGACGGTACTGAAGGGTTTATAATAAAGATGAAAAGTTTGACATCAACAATATTAATAGTGATTCATTTATGGTGGAGCCCAACTTTCTTTTTGATATGCTAACCATGAAAGTCTTAACAACTAAAGATCATGGGTTAAAAGTTGCTCTAGTAACAAAAACTGAGATCTATGGTCTGCAGGATCTTAGAACTTTGAAGCAATAAGTTTAAAAGTTCAGAAATATAGTGGAACAGTCTGGCAAACAACAATGCATCTGAAAGTTAAAGACGAGGTATTAATTAGTGATGTGTGAGTTTGAAGTAAAATAATCGGAGAATCCGAGTATCAAAATCCTTGGAACGTTCCGATTATTAAAATCCTCAGATTCATATTAAAATATTCGAACAAAATCCTCATAACTAGGAACAAGTAGACGATATAATATTCATTAGTGATGTGTCAATTCGAAATAAAATGCTCGGTGTTTCTACTTTGGTTATATTTGTTTCTAAGGTGATTTTTCACTATACATTAATTAAACATTATGATTTTGAATTAAAATGATTTAGATTGGGTAACAAGTTCAATTTAAAATAACAATAATATTCATTTATTTCCACACTAACATAAACTAAATTAAATTATTATTTAATTGATATTATTTATATTTAATAAATTAACTTATTTTAAATAACAACTAAATTATTACTGTTGGTAATAATTGTACTTACTGTAAATTACTGAATTTGTGTCGAGGCAGGATAACATTTAATTACGTATTACAAGTCTCAATCACATATTGTTTATAAAAAATAAATAAATACTTAGTGGAACAGTCAAACAGAAAGAAATATAACACAGACACACACACACACACACACACATATATATATATATATATATATATATATATATCTACAGACACTGTACACAAGTCAAATTAAATTAAACACGCTCAGAGGGTACTGAAGTTGTGGGTATACATAAATATTTGAGTATAATTTACATAATTATTCAGGTAAAATGTACCTATGTTTTTCCCAAAACTAAAATGAGTCTTCTTTCCTGTTAATATGGGGAAGTTCCAAATATTGTCGCAAAGCTAGTGTAGCTGCAGTCATTGGAGTAGTTTTGGTTTTAACTTCGGATAGTTTTTTGTCGAAATGAGACCAAATTGTCATCATTCTCATTCTTTTCTGAATCAGAGTTTTCCTCTTCATCTTGACTTATGGCCTGACCTGTCATATTTATTATTTTGTCAGAAATCCACGTTTGGGTGTTCTTGGCGTTATCATTTAATCCAAACACTGTTTTTTTTTTTTTTTAAATCGTGGATCCAAAAACGTAGATTTTGCTGTAATTTTATTAGTCTCTAGACAGCCTAAACGTTTACCTATAATAACATTAAGGCTTTTTGAAGACATAAACCGACTTCGGTTTGTGAACGCAATTTATTTAATTTATGCTGCAGGCCACGAATTAGAGGAATTATTGATGACATGGATGTATAATTTTCCCCAGATAGCTCTGTTGTCATTTTCTCAAGAGGCTTTAATATGGAATGCAATCTTTAATAATTTTCCAATCGGTTTGCCTAAAAACACAGCAATGTTCGAAATATTGGTTACGGCTACAGATAAAAGATCTTTAGTTTCTAATAGTCTCTCGAGCGTTATTAAAGTTGAATTCCACCTAGTTTCTACAGATTGCTTAACTTTTAACTCTGCTTTTTTCATCTGTTCTTGAATTTCTTTTAATTTAGTTGTAGCAAAAGCACTATGTTTAAAATGGGACACTGATCCCTTACACTTATTAATTAATGTTTTAATTGTTTCATTGCCATTCAATGCTTCTTTAATTGATAAATTTAGGGTGTGCGCAACACATGGATGATGATATTTTTTTTTAATGTTCTCTTATTGCATTTTTTACATTAGCCCCATTATCCGACTCTACTGTCACTACCTTATTTTCAATATTCCATTCTTTAATAATGAACATAATTTCATTGTCTATATTTTTTTCCTGAATGACAATTGTGACCGAATTCTTTGGTAGATAAAACTAATCAATTAAGTTTATATTATTAATAAAATGACAGGTGATGGATATATAAGATTTATTACTGTCCGATGTGGTTAATGAAACATAGTCAAGTGAATTTATTATTTGTTTGAATTTTTAAAATGTAGTATTGTATAAGTTTGGCAAAAGTGTTTTTGATAGGACATTTCTACTTGGGAGATTATAATTTGGATTAAATTTTTTAGAATATTGTAGAAAACCGCTATTATCTACTATGGATAAGGGCTGAAAGTCGAGAACAATCATTTTTAACAGGCATAGATCAATTTCTTGTTTCTTAAATTCTGATATTTCATTTGTGTTTTTACCCCCATATAGATGTAACTACCGAGATCGTTTTGGAGGAGATTTAGACTCAGACTCAGAGTGCCTTTTTGATGTGAAAGGAATGGATGAATTAGTAGTTGAAATAATTGCTTGTTGAACTGAATCAGAAATAGATAGAGAAGGACAAGAAATAAATGTTGAACTAGAACTAGGTACGGATGTATTTGGAATTGTTACATCATCTTCCATTTCACAATGTATTTCTCCTTCACTAATTTTTTGTTGATAAATAATTTGGGGCTTTCTTTTTAGGATGTTGATTGAAATTAGAGGTACCTTCAAAATATTTTAATTGTTGTTTGCTTAGAGTACATGTAGCAAATTTATTGTCAGCAGATTTGTTAAAAAAAACCAAACCACAGACTTTTTACCAGGTGATATTCTAAATTATAACAATAGACGACTACTATAAAAATATATAAACATAGGAAAAATACAATCACATATAATCACTCACAATAATTAAGACTCACATATATACACAACAGAGAGAGAAAACGTGAAAAAACAGATTAATTATTGGAATGGACACCATACACAAAGAACAAAACCCTGTTGGGTCTGCAAGTGCGCATATAATTACATACTACACTACAATGAATATAAAAATTATTTGTAATTCGTCTTCTAATTTAGCAACATATTTCCTGGAGCTGTTGTATTTTCTGTGTTTGTCAACACAAAGAGGGGAGGCTATTGTAGACTCTAAACAGAGAGCTTATTGAAAGGTTGTATCATAATAAATCTTTGACCTTGGTTATTCTACTATAGTTTCAAAAAACATTCGGTTATATTAAATGCAAAAGTGTAGATTTATCTAAAACAATCTGATTGGTAAAGCTGAGTTTGAATCTGATGTGCAAAATCATTCTGCGCAGATACTCGAATTTGAAATATTAATCCGAGTATTGAAATCATTTGAAACCGATTAATTAGATTATTCATTTCACACGATTATCAATATCGCTAGTACTAATATTGTCTTTTTAGGTGTCAGTTTCTTTTTGCCAGTAAGTTAACCTTTATAAAAGTTCCATGGATGACTCGAGATAGAACACCTTTTATTGTAGCATATAAAAAAATCCTACTATATATTACATAAAATATAACTGAAATGAGCACACATAATGAGGAATTGGTAATTTTTCAGAGTATGAAATTATTTGATCACTTCTCACCATGAATTAAGCAACTTTTCTAAAACTCCTTCATCTTAACCTAACTCTTCCTTGATGAAACTCTTCATCAGTAATACAGAAGAGAATAGAAAACAGAGTGGATCATAAATTTTTGCTATAGTGGAAAGAATTGTTTTATATGTACTTCATCTGGACGTTTGATGATTAAAAACAATCGTTTAATCAGTTCCATTTAAAGCCTAATATATTCTGATTGGAATATTTTGAAGAAAACTATGATTAAGGATCACTAGCAGACCACCAATAACCTGTTGAAATTCAAGAGCTGATCATAACTTGGTTAATCTTAGATAATAAATGGATATTTAAATTAATTGTTTTGGTTTATTTTACTTTTTACAAATTAATATTACCCCTTAATATTTATTTTATTAATAAACGCAGAGCAATGAAACTTTAGGATTACGTCCTCACTGTAGTTACCGACTTTTTGCTCATTTTAACTGTCTTTTTTCACTTTGGAGGGACGTCCTGTGGAGGAAGTCTAAAAAATCTTAAATGTAAGCATAGGTCGAGTTATACCTCATTTTAAAGGTCTTTGTTAGAGGAACACATTGCCGCAATCCTGACTGAAAAAGGACCAAAAACACAAACACATGCTTAGTAGATTCCATAGTTCATGAAACTTCCAATAGAGTGCAGAGTGATGTTCATCGAGTATATTTAGACAACAAAAATATATAAGCAACGTCTGTGAGATCTTATCATTCTGTGTTCTGTCGCCAAAGCAAAATAAATCTACGATCGCAAGTGTTCTCACCGCGGCTTACGTCTATAGACGCAATGTGTTTTACTAAGCTGTTCAGTGTTTATTTGAATTGTTCGCTGACTGATATCTATTCCAAAGTTTTACTTTTGTATAAGTTCTTCTTTTTTTGTTGTAAATAAGTATACTTTCTAGATATTTTTGTTTTGTTTTTTTTATAACAATAATGGCAAATCCTGATGAGCTTGATTTTGATAGATTCTGACCTAGAGAAGGTAGCTGAACCAGCGGCAAGAAAACGAGGACGGCAGCCACAGGGACCTATAGAGCAATGCCTTGACGAGAAACAACATTTTATGGGAAGAAAGAAGAGAGCTGTGAGGTGTTATGTATGTGCCAAAAAAGGAATAAGAAAAGAAACTATTTACTTTTGTAAAACTTGTGTGTCAAATCCAAGCCTTCACCCTGATGAGTGTTTCGAAGTGTACCATACTAAAGCTAATTAGTTAGGATCAACCTGAGATTGTTTTTATTGTTATAAAATGTGCCTGAGTATGAGTTTGTATAATGCAATATTGAAACAACAAAAAGAACAAATATTTTATGTATTCAGTTTTTGACTAATTGTAAATTCTGCCAAGTTTAGTTTGATTTTTCTTTAATTAGTAAAAAATATTTTTATAAAAGTTTAAAATTATTTGAGCATTTTTTTGTGTGTACTTCTTACCCCTAAGTATCTATACTTAAAAAGAACATTGGAAAAAATTAATTCTAAATGAGCGGTAGCCCGTATTTTAACTTTTTAAGGGTTAAATTTCAAAATGCTATAGGTAATGAGTAAATATAATTTATATATTATTAGAAGACCTGTTTCTTAATTTTTGTTATTGTACATAGGTAATTTTATTTCGAATTTTACATAAGATTGAAAGGTAAGCCGACAAGTGCTGCCCATCTACTATAGTCACACGTCACAAACTAAATCAAAGAATAAAGTAGGAACGCATTCCAAATGCATAAACAACAAACAAACTGAGGATTCAATTACACACGCTGTTTTGACTTTAACAACAATACTTAACTATAACAGTGCGTATTAGAAGTCATTTTAAGTTTATTGTTACTCCGTTTTATACATTATCAAAGCGAAAGTGTCTAGTTTTGTACAATCCTTGTATAAAATTCAAATAGTTTACATTTTTTGCCGTAAAGCAGCATTTCCAAGACTGTTTTTAAACGAGTCACACTGTATTGGGAAAAACATAACACTACTCCT
This sequence comes from Aphrophora alni, assembly GCA_963513935.1. Classification (NCBI taxonomy): domain Eukaryota; kingdom Metazoa; phylum Arthropoda; class Insecta; order Hemiptera; family Aphrophoridae; genus Aphrophora; species Aphrophora alni. The sequence goes on from OY740779.1 coordinate 20,291,441, forward strand.
AATATTTAGCATCAAATTGAACTTTTTTTATAAGAATTTATTTTACTAAAGCGAATTTCCTACCTTTTCTAAACTACCTATCTTAGCATGACATCATTTTGATCTGGAAATTTTAAGAAGATTATTACCTTAGTCAACAGAAACGATATTAAGAGTTTGGTTTGATCAGTGTTGTCAGATCTCTTTCTACGATAGAAACTAACAAACTTGTCAGGATGCCCATATTATTTAATTTATATTTAACCTTTTAAACCTAAAATTTTCTTTTAATTAGACACATTTTCCCTGACCAATTTATATAGAAATAATCTATTATGTGATGTATATTTATCTCGTTATTAAATCATCAATCCAAAGTTCAATATTTCGTAGATATGACGATCTAATGGCAGATGAACCATTAATATTTCTCGATTGCAATAGGGATTATCTACTAGTTACTCATGTCACAATCAGCAATTATCAGACAATTCCTATTATACTTATACTTTGAAAATAATAAACGAAAAATTGTGAAACATTACATGGTGTAGAAATGATGGATTAAATTTTCTAATTTCATTAATATTTACTATTTATTCAAAACATTAATTTTGCTTTATATAATGTTTTATTATGTTAGTTATTAACTTATCAACAATGAAATTTTGTATTCATTTCTTTATACTCTTAGTAATTTAATTGTTGTATATAACTATAACAACATAATCACTTAGTAGGTTTGGATGTGATTAACAAACAGTTTTACATAAACTTGGCAACGACTTTGTTTCATTCATGATTTTTTTTCCTAAATAAATTGCTCTTAATCCTTCAAAGCTCGTGCACAATGTCATTACATCGGAACTTACGCACTATCTTTTAGAACACATTGTATTAGGTGCTAGGACAAAATAATTATACTGGTAATTGTATTGTATAGTATAATTTAAAATATTAGGTATTATAGAACTTATTTACATATTATTGATATAGATAAAAAGGTTAAAGTAGATCCATATCTCATTCAATCACTGTCCTCATCCATGCTCATATTATCAGTTTGAAAAGGGGAACACAACATACATTTTGTTTTTGTTTTACGATTTTTTCTATCACACAGGAAACATCGACCAGTTTCACTTTCAGCTGCAGGTATTCTCTGTTCTGAAATAATTAAGATGGAATGAAGACGTATTTTAATATCATGTGGAATGCAATCAATTTTAAAATATATTTTTTACTATATTGCGACTAAGTTATAAATAGGATTAACATACCACTTATTAGCATTGTCACATTACCTTTTTATAAAAGGTTTTTCTTACTGCATATTAAAGTATAGTTTAACATTCGACACGTCATTTTGACTCAATATATTCCTCAGTGTCAATCACGTAGTCACTTTCCGGGACGTATTTCTCACCCCCTTGTGATTCAGCATCACTGACAGCTTCAATTATTTTTCACCGATTGTTTATATGAAAAAATTAAGGACAATGAGCACTCTCTCAAGCAGAAGAAAATACCACACACAACACAAGGGTTTAGTAAATACACTACAAGCACTGTTGGGCACCAAATAAATGAAGTTTTGTATGCCTCACCTCTCAAACTAACCGGTAAAGGGGAAATTTGCATAAGGTCAAATACACAGAATCCATAAATATCAAATGGTGCTTTTGAAAAGACAGCGCTGCAAGTTCTAAAGGGTTAAATTGAAAATCTTGTTAATTATAAAGTTTTCTAAAGATAAATCAACTCTGTAATCAAACTAATTCTGCAATCAGTGTTATCGACTTCACTGTCAGTCCTTCCTTAACTCCATGATACCACCTCAAATCGGTTCCTATCTCAATCAAGTGATTTTATTCATCCTAAAATTGTCTAAATTGATTCATTCTCTGAAGCAGACTTACAAGAACATGTAAGCTAAAAGAGTGATCATAGTGCACAGTTTTCCTTCTTTTACCACCAAAAAAGGTGTTCTAAATGAAAGTGTTCTCGTAGAAAATGTCATATAACGTGGAAAGAAGAAAGCTAAGTTCTTTCAATTGTATCTTTTGAAAAAATTAGTCACTCCAACTTAATACTTTTCTACGTAACAAATAAAATTTTCCTTCTTTCTATTTATTTTATATATATATTTTTTTAATAGAAAAAAGAAAATGAGAAACCTTCTGTATCATAAGACAGAGCTATAATTTTTTTTTTTATTTTTGTATTTTTTTCTTTCTATGCATGTGCCAATTAAAAAAGTTTTAAAGCTGTAATTTTCTTAAATTCTATAATAACCAAATTGTAGTTTTTTTTTAACTTAAAATGTAAAGGTAATTTGTAGAAGAACTACTTACTTTTCACAAAAAAAACTTTAACTTCTTAAAATTTGAACCTAATCTAGTTTTCTTATGTTAGCAAACTATAATTAAAATAAATATTGTATAAAACAAAAATTTTGATTTTTATTCATAAAATCTAAATAATTTCTTTCTGTTTAACTATTTAATTGTATTTATTTGTTTGTTGTAGACAAATTACAATTTTATAACAAATGTCAATACATAACTAACTTACAGTTACATTAAAATAGTTATTATAACAAAGGTTATTTACAAAATTTAACACATATACCAAAACAAAGTTAAGTTATAAAAATAGTCAAACTAAAATTAATTACTGTATATGCCAAAATAAACAGTACTGAAATTGTAAGATTTTATTTACATAGTTTTACCAACATATACAAGTAAAAGGAAACAAAATCGGTTAGACTCGGGTAATAACATGTTCAATATGACCTCCGTTCAGTTTTAGACAACACTCGTACTTTTTTTGAAGGTTTTGCATCATTTTTGTGAAGAGGGTATGTTTCATGCTCCTTATACACATGGTTATTTTTTCCTGGAGTTAGACAATGGTAACTGGTGGAAAATCTTCTCTTTCAACATTCCCCAGATGTAGGCGTAAAGTTGTGTAAGATTGCGGGAGTGGGCTGGGTAAGGAAAGTTTGTTCTAAGGGAGATGAGGCGGTTGCGAAAAGTTTCCTGAAAGAAAGCAATGTTGGTTATGGCAGTGTTTCGGGCACAACAAAATCTCCTGAGGTCTCCTATAAAACGATCAAAGAATGACCCTATATTGGTCCTGATTTACAGTAAGAGTATTTCCATTATTGCCTTCAACAAAGTATGGATTAATTATGCCTCTCCCTGACACAGCTCACCAAATGGTTACATGCTTACTATGCTGTGGCCTCTCTACAACACTGTCTGTACGTTCAAACCCAAGAAAACGTGTTATCTGCTTGTTTATGAAATGATTAAGCACATGACATTCATCTGAAAACCATACATCACTCAGAAACTCAGGTTCTCCATAGCACATTGCTAACATTGAAGCACAGTACTGAACTCTGACTGTTTTTTTTATACAGTTCAAAGGAAAACCACCGTTGTTTTTAAACATTCTTCTCAACGACGTATTGCTTATATTCAGTTTCAAAGATGTTTGGTCTAGGCTTCTTTTCGGTGACTGTAGCACTTGCTGAAACACTCTTCTGTGGTTTTCATTTGTACAGACAGTAGTTGGGCGACCTAAAAAGGTCTTCCGCTGCGTCAAAACACTACCTGTTCTTCGAAATTTTGAACAACACTAATAGCCACATCATTACTAGGCGGGTTTTTATGAAAATGTTCCTGAAAACGTAATGCAGTGTGTGACAAACTTGGCCCACCCGCACGTCCAATTCCGTATGAGCGGAAATAATGCTCAACGATAAAAGCTTTCTCTGCAGTAGTTAGCACCATGTCAGCAAAAACTAACCTCAAATAAGAAAGAAATAATAATCACGAAGACATGGCAACAATCAAAACTTGACACAGCTGATCGAGAAGGTACAGCTGATTCAGTTTCAGTACTATTTATTTTGACGCATACCGTATATCAAAAAAAGAACTATTAAAACTCACTCGTAGAGTAAAGATATCTTTTTATAAAAAAATTAATTTTTTTTTAGTACCTCTTAGCGACTTTAATTCTACAGGGAGCGAATTAAACATTATCGCAACTCTGTTAAGATTTCACTATCTAATATTTTCAGGTTCATCTTTGCACTGTGGAAATCACATTCCTCTTGTACCATAGCTGTGAAATTGAAAATTTTGATTTTTTCAACAGGGATTTGCATTGTAAGCAAAATTACTTTATAAGCGAAAAAATTGTAAAACTGTGTTTTCTAAATAATGCCTTACAACTGTTAATGAAACCACAATCAAATATAATAACTAAAAGCCTTTTTTTATAAGACTAGAATTCTATTCATGCGTATGGAAGAAGCACCTCCCCAAATGTCGCCACCCTAGGGTAAAAATGGGAACATAACACCATTATATAGTATTTTCAACATTACTGTCAACACAAGGAGACAAAGCTCTAATAAGAAAAGTAGCAGTTCCAACTCCTTTACAGACCATTTCCACATGTATTATTATCATGTATAAAATTGAAACATTTATGAATAACTCTATTATTACCTAGAAAGGTAAATTCAATGACAATAGTTTTCAAAATATTTAAGCTCAGCTTTATTAAATGAGAAATAATTTTAAAATGAATCAACAACTGAGAAGTAACTTAAGACCATAAACTTTATTAAGTGTCAACCAAATAAATATTGTAATGACATCGTAAGAAGTCTTCTGTAGGAGTTGGACTTCACTCAAAATTACACCTGTACAGTTTCAAATCAATATTTGATGTGAGATGGATAGAAGTTTGTGGTGGCGAAATATTGAATATTAAGGGTTGTGTAATCAGAGGTAAAGTGAATAATAAAAAGTTATGAATTGTTTGTGAATAAAAGTATTGTATTGTAAGTAAATCAATAAATGATTTTTATTTATGCATTGTAATTAATGTTATAGATTTAGGACTTTTGATTATACAAATATGAAAGTTTAAATATTAGCTTTATAATGGTATCTAAATTATTGTGATAGAACAATTTTTAATAGGTGAAATGTTGAATTGAAAAATTTATCTTTGCGATGTGTTATCAAATGCCACTACAGAAACACTGTTTTGTGATAACACAATGTCAAATGGCAGTTGGAAGGTTAAACGGAATAAGTACAGCTTATTTTGAAAAATTAGGTTTTTATAGCTGCATTGCTGATTTTAAGTGTTTTTTACCCATGAAACACCGATTTTAGAGTGATAAACCAATAAATTTTATTAAGATCCTTAGAGACTACATTTGATGTATAGCCGAATTTTAGAAAATGATAATTATGTGATTTTTTATGCCAGCTCCTACAAAATTTTTATTTACTAAAGAAATGAAACAATTCCTGCGATACGACCTAAATAACCCTATATACCTAATTTGATAAAAACCCGTCCAAACACTATACACATAATTCCAGAAACTACGTTTTTGGACTTCAAAACAAACACATATGTAGAAATTTCAAAGTCTGTTTTTAGACACATTACATAACTTCCTCTGTAATACACATATGTTAGTAAGTAAAAACAATTAACACCATCTTTGGTGTACATAAGATTATAAGCTACATACATTTCGACAAATGAAAACAGTAAAACTATTAAAATGATTGTTATACTATTGATGAAATAGCTTGCATTAAGTAAATAGCTAACATTAAATCTGTATAAACAATTTTATAAATATTTATTCCACTCTTTTATATTTTAATCCAATATGTTTTTAGTTATGGTTATTACCTGTAACATAAAGAACAATAAAAATAGTAGCTATACATAGTGCACATTTATAAAGGTTTAACACAAATATTATTTCATTGAGAAGAAGAATAAAGTTTATACCGGTAAGAACTCAAGAATATTTTAAAATTAGAAACAGAATCACCACATTCATTACATTTATATATGTTTTCCGTAGGACAGACCCTTGTGCACTTAGTCTATAGTAGACATAATAGTAGAATTTAAATGAATGTATATTTTACATATTTACAAATGTTTTTTTTTTGTGCTCTCATTTGTCTCCTTAGATTGTCCAAAGAGAAAATAGTAAAAATCTGACTTTTAAATGGTTTTTATCCAGAAGGCATTTCCATGTGTTTTTCAGTTGACTTTTATAGAAGAGATAGAATAATCACAATTTGCAAATTTTATATGGTTCTTCTTTAGTATGCACATTAATATAAATTATATGTGTACTTAATCCAGATACACGATAAAAATAATTTGGTCACTTGTATGATTTTTCTCTACTATGTACTTTAAAGAGTAATTGATTCAAAAGTAGAATAATCACAATTAGCTCATTTATAAGGGTTTTCTCTAGTATGCACTCTTCTGTGGCGTTAAAGGCTACCTGATTGATAAACGGAATAATCACACTGTGTACATATATATAGATTTCCTACAATATGTACTTGCATGTTCCTATTTAATTTATTTGATTTAGAAGTAGCATAATCACATTTTTCACATTTATATGGTTTTTCTCTAGTGTACACTCTCATGTACACATTAAGATTACCTAAATGAGAAGCAGCAAAATAATCAAAATTTGCACATTTATATAGTTTTTCTTAAATATGCAATCTCATATGCTTTTTAAGTGAACTAGATCGAGCAGTTGAAAAATCACATTCTGCACATTTATATGGTTTTTCTCCAGTATGCACTCTCATGTGAACTTTAAGATGACCTGATTGAGAAGTTGAATAATCACATTCTGCACACTTATATGGTTTTTTCCCAGTATGCACTCGCATGTGGCGTTTAAGAGAACTTAAATTAGAAGAAGAATAATCACAATTTGCACATTTATATGGTTTTTCTCCAGAATGCACTCTCATGTGTATATTAAGTTTACTTAATTGACAAGCAGAATAATCACAATTTGCACATTTATATGGTTTTTCTCCAGTATGCATTCTCATGTGAAGTATAAGATGACCTGATTGAGAAGTTGAATAATCACATTCTGCACATTTATGTGGTTTTTCTCCCGTATGCACTCTCATGTGCAATTTAAGCTTATATGGAAATAAAGCAGAATAATTACATAGAGTACATTTCAAAGGTATTTTGCTTACAAGTGAGGTTGGTTTTCTAAACGTATTGAACCTGCTGCAAGTACTTGTCCCAATCAACTGCATATCTAAAACAAATTGAAACAGAATTCCTCTCAAATTAAATTCACATTATTGTTAATTATTTGTCACTGAAAAACTTGATAGTATATGAACCCTTAAAGTACTAAATATTAACTAATGTACTGTTGACTATATTAAATTATAAACTTCATTGTTTCCCTCTATTAAACACAATTTACAGTAAACCAAATACAGTATAGAAATAGTAAAAAAGGAAAGAGCAACAGTAATAATTCTGTATCAAATTATTTTTATCCTTCCTTTTGTGGGAATTAAATGCACTGTAACGAAAAGGTGCTGGCTAGGGTCAGTAAACAGCAAGTCAACAATTTGACAAGAAATAAAAGAGTTGACAGCTCATGGACAAGTCCATTTTCAAAAAAAAAACTGAAGGGTTTAGAGGCAATGAACTCATTTAGAGATATGTTGGAGTGAGAAGAGGTCAACGGACAAAGTTTAAATTAACCAATAGGGAAGAAAGCGTCACTTTCTAAATTCCAGTAAACTTTGAATCCCACAAATGAAAAATAAAGCCGTGGTGTGGCTGTTGAAAACGAGAAAAATATATATATATATGTTCCAGAGAAGGAAACGAGGTTGTTCTTAAAGATATTTTGTACAAGGTTATTCGATTTGGATTTGATATATTTATAAACATTTAAATTGACATCATTCTGTTATGAGTGTTCATTATGAACACGTCAGAAAATATTATTATAGAAATAAATAAATTACGAAAAAATATCAAAGACAAACATCATACTTATCGCGGAATTATTAGAATTTCATCACCTTTTACTATTTTACCTTCTATCAATAAAAAACTTTTACTGGGTAATGTGTACACATCATGTTGATGTAAGGTATTCTAATTTCATCACTATTACCATATGAATTAGAAGAGTATGGATTATGTGAGTGCCATTCATAATCTATAATGGAATCATTGTTAATAATTTGCAAATCAATATTTAATATTTGATCCATAATTACTATTTAATTTATAACCGAGAAGGGATTTAAGAAATAATTGATTACTCAATGTTAACTCTTCAAGTTTTGGTCGGCGAATGTTTTTTGTTGGGCTTATTTGTAATTTATATTTTGGAATGTGAGTTGCTGTAAATACAAAACCCATGTTCAACTTGTATAAAGTCCACTTTAACACTGATGATAGGATAATAAGATTATAAATGAAAATAAAAAATACAATTTGAAATATATTTCTTTTTATTATAATAAAAAAATACAAAATTCAATTTTCGTCGACATCAACCCACATTTCACTCATATAAGTCTCCAAGTCGTCTATGAGATGTACGTTTTCACCCAGTCCGCCAAATTCTTATCACTTGTGATTATGTTGGCGTGCTTATTTTTGAATGTGTATAAGAATTCTGTATGCAATGTAAATGAATGCACCGGTTTGGAAAACCCTTCATAACTCCACATCCTCAGACCAGCGACTTCGAGAATGTCTACAAAGACATTACCCCTGGAACACAGAGTCAACTCCTTGTAAGCTTCCATGATCTGTGATCTTGATGTCTTGAAGAGATCTGGATAAATTTGAATTCTAAATCAATGGTATTTATACTTAAGAAATTTGCACACTTCCCTTTTAACCTTTGAAATTTGCACACTTCACCAGTAGCGGCCGATGGTTAAGGGCAATGGGAGGGCTCTGTTTTATTTTATACACGTCAGGGAAGGCATGTTATCATTCACTTAACATTCACAATCACAAATAGTTAAACTGAAAAACATAAACAAACAACTCGTGTGAGTGGCGAGACACTATTTAGAACAGTTGCGCCAACTTATTTTGCCCATCGAAAACAAGATTTTTAGTAATACGGAACATCTAATTTATGGTGGCTTCACTGACTGATGTCTGCGCGCGCAGCTTCGGACTCTGCCCTAGAAGCCCATTACACGCTGTGTAAATGACGTCACGGCACCCACAGCTCTGTCTGCTGCTTGCCCCATATGACTAAATGCAATGAAACTGGGACGCTCTGGCCACCGTCCGAACTCCAGAATACATTCGTCAAATATTTTATATTGTAAAACTTCCGCTACAAATGATGGTGAAATCCATAGCGGCAATTCATAATTCATTTATCTCCACAGAATTAAATACATATAGGTATTTACATTATTAAAATAATATTATCATTGGGGGGGGGCGGCGTCCGAGAGTCCTTATGAGTAAACCGCCACTGCACTTCACTATTTCGGAAAAACAACAATCTTATCTTTCCTTGAAATTTCAAGTAACCAAACAAGCTGATGCAATATTTTATGCAAATAACAAATTTAATTAACTTTGAATGTCAAACCAAAGTTAACTACAATCACAGACTGAAGCAAACAAATTGGTTTTTGAATGTTGAAACAAGGTTAACAAGATGATTAAAATGTCAAAGGTGATGTACATGTTATCATGCACTTCTTAAGTGAAGACGAATTATTATATTTTCATCTCTGAAATTTACTAATTTCTCATATTGATCTTTTAATCTGACATTGATTTTATGCAACAGTCCTCTAGCGTTTATAGGTAAGTAAATTACGTTTGTAGGTTTTTCGACTATTTTGAATCCAGGTTCTACTACTGGATAAAATTTGTGTAATACATGACCTTCAATTCCATCTTTATATGAACCTCTAATTATATTATATAAAACTCTAATAACATCTACTTTGACAATAGCTGCTTGATTGGGCGATGTATACCATTTATTTTCAGGCACTTCATCCGTATCTCTGAAACCTAATAAAGAAGCTATACTATCTGTTTTATCACCTTTTTTTAAAAAAATACGTTTATTACAATGTCCTTCAGTTTTTAAAGTATTATTATTATTATATTATTAAATATAAGTATTATTATTTGAAATGATCAAATGCGGAATTATGGTGGAATGTGGTAAAAACTGGAGATATGACGTATAAGGAGTTTAAAGAATTATTTATCGGGCATTATTGGAGTTTACAGGAGCAGAAAATAGTTAGAAATAAAATAGAGTATGGGAGATTTTGTGAACAGGGAAATATGACAAAATCTGAATATTTTTGTATGCTTGTAAACAAAGCTAGTGACTTAGAACCACCAATCCCAGAAAAATATCTAATTTTCACAATAATGCAGCAATTTAGGGAAAACATTAGGATGACTAGTATGGGAAGCCTACAGAAACCATCCAAAAGGCACTCGCATTTTTATCTAGTATAGATACGATGGAGGAATCGCGAAAAGGAAACTGGACTTCGAATCCAGTTAGGGATGATAGGCAACCCAAAACCTTTCCTGATTGACCTAACCTGAGATCCTATGGTGAAACCCAAAACAGACCCCGACCTTCAAATCCAACAAAATCTGGTCCATCAAAAACCCCACCTAACCAGCCTAGAAATTTTAACGGGTAAATGAGGCCTTTTGAACACAACCGGATTACACTAAGGCTGAAGATAAATTAAAATTAATAAATAATAAACAAGGAATAAATTTAGGGAATAATATAGAAATTAATCAACATAAATTAAAAAATACACAATCTAATCAAAATAATAAAGGTTCTTATTATAAGATAGGAGGAAGTGAAAAAAATTAATGTTTACGGTACGACTCTCCTAGGAAATTAGGAGGGAGTACAATAAATAAACAAGGGGACTTCCACTACGGAGTGCGAGAAGGGGATGCTTCGGACCCTATAAAAGAAAATATAGGGGAAAACCAATCCCGAGGCCACAGATAACCACTAAACTGTGTGTCGGAGGATTACACCTAGATCTTTCCTTGTTACAAGTGGCATATCATTTTCAGAAAAATGTTTACTTGTATGATTAAATTTATCACGCAGCAAATTATTAGTCAATTTATTTAAACTTGAACTCATAAATTTAAATGTATCAATAAATCTTAATGTAATTTGATTAATAGTTTTTTTGGAAGTTATATATTTTCTGTAGTATTAGGAATTACATTAATATCTTGTGAATCACAACCCAGTTGTCGAACAATGAAATGACTGTCATAGTTTGAACTACCGTGTATAAATATTGGGAGAAATTTTTGATTTAATCTTTGCAAATTACAAGAATTACATAAAACTGATCTAAATTTACCAGTAACATGACAGTGATCACGTACTGCTGTATTAAGCATGCTAAATTCACAATCACATGCTTCACAATTGGTAGCCATTCTAAATTTTAACATTTCAAGTTCATTTAAATTTTTTATAGGTTTCTTCTGTTTACAAATCTCTCCAATTGTATTTGCAATTGATATAAGATGAGACATAAATGTTCTCGCTGCATCTTTCCCACAATATATAATCTGTTTGTTGTTAGGTAGTTCACTCAAAATGTATTCAGGTAAATCACCATCAAAAACCAAATATATACCAAAAGACATAGGTTCATGGATATCATTTAATTTTGTTTTTAAACTTATTTTTTCATTTACATTGCGTAATAAACATTCAAAATCTGCATATATTACAAAAGGTGTGCGAAATTTATGATGAAAGTTTTTAAATTTTAAAATATCTTCTCCTTCTGAAGGCATTTTTACTTTTAGAGGTTTATTTTTTTTACAATGTAATATATGTTTCTTTAACAATTTTTGTCTATTTTTTGAGGTAAAATGACACAAACATCTTTTACAAAATACTGTTTTATGGCCATTTTTACTTATCTGACTATTTACTAATCGAGAAAAATCATTAATATAGCAATAATGACTAGAACCTTTATTGTCTGTTATAAAAAATAAATCATAATGATTTCGTTTAACTTTACTACATATTCTTAACCCTCCAAGTGCTACGAGTCGTGATCGCAAGCTATTTTGCCGCGGCCACAGTGCTAAAGTCACGATCGCGATCTAATTAAACAAGGTTTGCTAAAATCGATATACCAACGGTAATTTTTATCCAAACTACATGTATTTTATATAGTAACTCTGAGTAAAAGACGCTCTATTCATTTTGTACATTATTATCAATGGTTATAAGAAAAATCAATGTTAGCAAGCCTGTAAAAGACTATTTGATGTTTACTGTTGATGTTTACTGCTGCGTCCCGGCAGTGAATTGTTGTTTAGTATTTTTGTCTATATTATTTTGGTAAATACAATTTATTTTATGATTATTTAGTGTATCAGTAGTGTTTTTAGTGTAGAATTACACATATAATAATGAGTAAACTTGGCAATTCAAGTGATATTCATAACTGTTTGTGTGAAAGTGATACCGCTAGTGATGAAAACGGTAACTCCGATGTAAGAATCAAAATGTTTGTTTCTGTTTTTTTTTCCTGTGTGTGTATTACATATTTATAATAACTAATTTTAGTAAATACATGATATTCAAAGGTTAAATGCCAATACTTTCTAAAGACACAGTAATTTAGCACGCTAATTTGCATAAGTTGGATGTAGGTGTCATACAGTGCGCGAAATTACTGAATTTGAAATTTGTGAATGTATGAATGTTTACAACGATGTTGACATTATGAAAAAAATAAAGTGGTACTTATGTTACATTTCTAGTTTTGTAACAAAATTTGCTACATTTTGTATATATTAGAAATTGGATTATCATAATTTAGTTATTACCTACGTTGTCACTAAATGGACAAAATAATTATTTATTATTATTTTTTTTTTTTTTGCGGATATGAGTTGAAGCAGACCTCAGTTTTACAGTGGTAAGTTTAAATTTTATTTCATTTTGTTCTCTGGGTTTACCTGAAAATATTGATGTATAATGTGTCATATTTCAGCTAATAAAAGTGTATTATTTCCTGTAATAATAAAAGCCTTGCGTAAAGCGTTGAACTAGCTTAGCACTGAGGACTAAAAAAATCAGCACTTGGAGGGTTAATGGAAATACTTCCTTATCATTATTAACTCCATAAACATTCACACTAACTCTAGGATTTTTTTTTCTTTTTCAAATTTTGAAATTTGATTTAATGGCTTTGGAAAACTTATACCTGTAACATTAAATTTGTTAGCCAAATTAAAATAACGTCTATTTACAATGTGTACATTTTTCAAATCGGTTGTTATATATGGAACTAATAGTGACCACAAAAAACATTTATTATCAAAAATTTTGCGGATTAATAATTGCATTTTTATTTTCTATAAAATCGGGAAGAGGAATGAACGAACTTGCACTTAATGGATTATATCTACTAAAACGTAATATAATACCATCAATCCGCTCTAAAGTCCAGCCAGACCCCTTCCCCTCGTATTCATTTTCTTCGTTGCATATTTTTCTACTTAATTTTTCTAAAATTGAATTCAAATTTGAATCTAAATATACTGACACATTTTTTTGTTTTAAAATATCGCAACTGTCTTTCTCTTGTCAAAGGTTTAATATATGATGTTTCAACCACAATATTAAATTTTAAAATACCATACTCATTTAACATGTGGCTAATAAGATTTTTCATTTCATCTTTGTTATTTTCTAAAAACGTACAAGTGTCCGCTACATCTAAAATATTACCTAAATAAAAAGTTTTTAAGTTTCCTCTAAAAGCGTGTTCAACTTGCACAAAATGATTCATTTCTAGGAAAAAATATAAAATATAAAAGTACACTATAATAAATCTCTTTTTATTTATATAAAAAGTATACAATTTTAACATAATTAATAACTATAAACTAAAATATATAATTATAATGAGTAAATTTTTTCTAACATAATTAATAACTATAAACTAAAATATTTAATTTTGACAAAGAAATAACTTAATTATAACGAGTAAATTTTTATATCTTTACAACATCAATAGCTGCATGCTCAAAACTTTGCAGCTTTGAGCCTACATCTACTAATATGTCGTTAACAATTTTTAATATAGGGTCACTTGATTACTCAGCAAGAAAATATACTTTTTTCAAAACTTTCATCCAGTACTGTTTTTCTGAACATTTTTTAATATCTTTGCAATCAGTAACTTCTATTTTAATTAAATGCGAACCCTGTTCGCCAGGTGTTGTAATTTTCCCCCTCTTACCATTTTTCACATACTGCACAACCTGTTGGAAATTTACTGGAATGTTTTATTTTTTTGTTAGATTTTTTAAACGTGTTTTCAAATTTGTCATTGTCGTCATCACCATTGTCATCATCATCATCTGAATTTGATTCTGATATTGACGATGATGATGAAACAGAACTGGACGAGGACATTGAATGGTGTTTATTTTTTTTAGATAATTTGCGTTTTCTAGATTTTTTCTTCATCTTTTTTAGTGTCCAAATTTTTATTTAAAATGGCCCTAATAATATTTATAAAATTTTGCACCACTTCAAGAGGAAAAAGTTTATCTTTAATATTTTTCCTCTTTAAAGGTGTACATAAAATTTGTCAAATTTCTTCAAAATTCATTTCTTTGTCATTAATCGCAAATATTTTATGTTGAGATTCTATTTGCAATAAAATCCCATTAGATAATTCTATAAATAAAGCTCTAATTATAAAAAAAAAAATAAATAAAAAAAAATAATAATAATAATATTGCACAATTCTGCATTACTGCATACATCGGGGTTAATTTTTAAATCATTCACTACAACTTCCCATTTTCCTAATGTCGTCATTCCAATTAAAATCAATTGTTCTAATAAATTAACTACATTAATTTTCATCCTATTATCTTCATATCGACTGTTAGATGGCGCCTCCAAATTTTGAATTATATTCCTCGTTGGAGGACAGTCAATCGTACAGTCAACGTAAACAATGTTCTCAGATGGTTGTTGGGATGACATTACTGAAAAAAATAAAAAAACCTATTTTTTATCAGTCGAACCAAACCCCAAATCACCTCTTTCAGTAACAGGTAATTCACAAAAAATTCTTCTAATTTAGGATATAATATTACTTCACAAATGGGGTAAAATAAAATTATTTGTATATTACCTGTATAATCTTTATCGATTACACCAGCACCTACATCAATAAAATAATTTAATGTTACCCTGATCTGGGAGCATTCTTCCATAACAATTTTCGGCTAAACTAATTGCTAAATCGGTTTTAATTAATTTTCTATTTAACTTAGGAACTACATAATCGTATGCGCTTCTGAGATCAAATCCAGCAGCATTAGCCGTTCCTTTTTCAGGTGTTAAGTCAACAAATACTAAAAAATTTAATAGAATTACATATGTAATTTTGTATTCTCATAAAAACAAAAACATAATTTTTTTGGGTGAACAAGTAATGCATTAAGTTTTGTTAACATGTTTACACCAAAAGAAAAAGAAAAAAAAGAAAAGTTTTTAAGTATAATTTTTTTTTTTTTTTTAATTAAAATAATAACTCACCTATTAGTGGTAGTTGAAGAAAAAACAGTAAACAGAAAACAGAGAGATAATGATGATGTGCAGAAAACAGCAGAAATAGTGTTGGTGTAGTAGTAGATTGTGACTTGTAAAGTTGCAGTGAAATGATGAGCAAACTAGAGATAATGCAGGTGTTCAGAAAGCAGCAGACGTAATGATGATATAGTAGACTGCGACTTGTAAAGTTGCAAGCAGTGAACTGTACCAGAACTGTTAGACAGATGAAGTACAAAGAAAAATTCAAATTAATTATATACTTGTAATGTCTTGACCTTCGATCATAAAAACGTCTGCACACGAGGTTTGATAGAGGAGAAAACCTTGAACGTACATTAGCTTAGAAAACAACTTTTTATTTTTTGCGCACGGCACTTAAAGTCAAGATAATTAATTTTATATAAAATATTAATGGGGGGGGGGGAAATACTCGGAGGTCGGTGCCAAGAAATATGTCTTAATTACGATAACAAAAATCTGATGCAATGTTTATGCAAATTACAAATTCTTAATTAACTTTGAATGACAAGACAAGGTTGAATCATTGGAAATTTCCACAAGGTTATAAGAGTCAAGATAATTAATACCACGCAAAATATATTCGCTAATTAGAAGTCGGTACCAAGAAATATGTCTTAATTAACTATCAATGTCGAGACAAGGTTGAATCATTGGAAATTTCCACAAGGTTATAATCGAGATGTAAGCAGCTACAAATTTAATAAAATAATTTTTAAAAACATTTTACAATAAGATGACCATTTTTTATGTTCTATTTTTTCGGGTTATGTACCCAACAATGAATTACGCCAAATTAATAATATAAACACTTGCGCCAGCAATTATGTTTTCTCGTATGCGATTAAAATCTTCATGATTGAAAATTTTAAATAATGGTGATATGATACATTTATCACACCAATTTCTATCTTTCCATATAATGTCAACTAACAAGTCATCACTATATACGAACTCATAAAAAAATATAAAACATGCTTTTCTTATATCGAAATTGTCTTTGAAAAGAACAAATTCGCGAATACATTCACGACACAAAAAATAAGGATGATTTTCATACAAAAAACCTTGTATTATTATATAATTTCTATCGTATCCAAATTTAGGTTTCTCTGGAGGATGATTCATTAACATGACAAAGTCTGTATGAGAAACATTATTCAAGTCTATACTTTCATATAAATAATCCTGTGTATCACATTTTAAATTCATCCATGTTTTCTTGCAAATTGTTTTTAAATATTTTTGAACAGTCACTGGTAGTTCCAATTTAACAATATCTTTAAATCGTTTAACTTGACCGAAAACTTTTACCGAACACAATTGAAATAAACTTACAGGTGATAATGTCATTATAGAACAGTAAATGTTACTAGTTCATCAACTTTTATAATGCAATACATATATATTTATTCGTTACCATATCACAATCTAGTCACTACTACTAGAATTCACAGGATTACGATATATTATATAATTTTTACGTCCACAACATTTCTATAATAAAGTAACCATACTAAATTAAATAGGAGTGACATCATTATAACATACATAATTTGTGTCGTCAATAGAATAACACGTCACTACATGATGAAGAAGTTTACAAGTTACTGGTGTCGCCACAGATGCGCAAAAAACATAATAAACATCACCATACATGTATATCAGTTTAAAATTAAGTAGGAGTGATATCAGTTTAAAATTAAGTAGGAGTGACATCATTATAACATACGTAATTTGTGTCGTCAATAGAATAGCACGTCACTACATGATGTGGAGGTTTAAAAATGAGTAGAAGTGACATCATTATAACATACGCAATTCGAGAACTTATGTGATATCATTAAAAACGTATGCCAGTACGACCGGGGTTTCCCAGGGTGACGTCACCCGATGACATAGACTTGGTGGCGTCACTTTTAGCACGTCACTATATGACGTGCGGTGATGACGTCAGTGTGTGACGTCAAAATTACGTAGGGTTGATGACGTCAGGGAATTCCCGGGCGGGATTGGCAATTCCTTACTACTTATGTACTTTGTCTTAACCTTGTATCATACGATGTTAAACCTTGAACAAACAAGGAAATAGCTTAGACAAACAATTTTTTACTTTGCACACGATACTATGTACTTTGTATCATAAAAATTGTTTTGCGCATGAAGAGATAGTTAATGACAAGGTGGTCATGAAAGCAATAGAAGTTTCCACAAGGTTGTATGATGAAATAATTTACATTGAAAACCACAGTATGTATCAAATACAATCAGATGTTCATTTCTTGTGTTTTGTTTTCAGGTTGTCGATCATAATCTTCTAGTACACAATTTCTGTAATTGGTGTTATATTGATGCTAATGATCATTTAATGAACAAATTTTGATCGTGTGGTATCAAATTAATAACTTAAACACTGGTGGCAGCAAGATGCACTAAATCAATTGTTTTCTCGTATTTGATTAAATTTTTCATGATTGAAAATTTTAAATAATGGTGATATGACACATTTATCACACCAATTTCCATATTTCCATATAATGTCCACTAAAAAGTAATTACTATATACGAAATCAACAAAATATAAGACCTGATTTTCTTATATCAAAATTTTCTTTGAAAAGAACAAATTCACTTATAAATTCACGACACAAAAAATAAGAATGATTTTCATAAAAAAACTTTTGTATTAGTATATAATTTTTATCGTATCCAAATTTAGGTTTCTCTGGAGGATGATTCATTAACATGACAAAGTCGGTATGCGAAACATTATTCAAGTCTATACATTCATATAAATAATCCTGTGTATCGCATTTTAAATTCATCCATGTTTTCTTGCAAATTGTTTTTAAATATTTTTGAATAGTCACTGGTAGTTCCAATTTATCAATATCTTTAAATCGTTTAACTTGACCGCAAACTTTTTCCGAACACAATTGAAATAAAGTAACAGATCTCATTATAGAACACTAAATGTTACTCGTTCATCAACTTTTATTCGTCACCATATCACAATCTAGTCACTACTACTAGGATTCACAGGATTACGATACTATAATATCATCTTTAACGTCATCACAACATTTCTATAATGAAGTAACCCAACTAAAAACACAATTTCAATGTCACGGGTATCACCACAAATACGCAAAATACATAATAATAAACGTCACCATATATGTATATCAATAGAAATACGTTTAAAATTAAGTAGAATTGACATCATTATAACATACGTAATTTGTGTCGTCAATAGAATAGCACGTCACTACATGATGTGGAGGTTTACAAATGACTAGAAGTGACATCATTATAACATACGTAATTCAAGTACTTATGTGATGTCACTAAAACGTACAACCTGGGTTTCCCAGGATGACGTCACCTGATGACACAGCTTGGTGACGTCACTTTAGTCACGTCGGTATGTGACGTCATAATGACGTAGGGTTGATGACGTCAGGGAATTCCCGGGAGGGATTGGCAAACTCTCACTACTCCAATTCCTTACAAACTTGCGCATTCTGTACTGAATTCTTAACTATAAATTTTAATGATCCAACTTACCCTGTGAAGTACTAGGACAGGCATCTGTCGTAGTCTGTTCCTCTTCTGTAGAATGAGACTCAACTTTCTGCAATATAAGAAGACATTATTGTAATTACTTTAACTTTGTACCATGTCACAGAGTTTCATAAAGCTAAAAAAATATAAAGTCTGTAAACTGCAATATATAGATAACAATAAATGCACAATCTGATTTGAATAGAAACACAAATATCTTAGCACAAGTGCAAATAACTAAACACAACATTAACTTTGTAACAGCATAGAAAAAGTTATATGAATCTAGAATGTGTTTTTAAGTCCTGAAATAAATAAATATGTTTTTGAAATTATGTCTTTCAGTGATGTGATGTGTTTGTCTATACAGACTAAACATATGGATTGATTTTAATCAAATTTTGTATGTGGGCATAATTTGGCCAAATCTCAATCACCTAACTTAAAATTTAAAGGTAGCTGCTGCCATAATTAAAAACATAAAATTATTAATTTCTTAAAATCAGCCCCCACTAATGTAGCTTCTAAAATCCCAAACAAAACGTATTAGCCCTCATTTTTCTATGACGCAGTTATGTAAAACATGATTTCTCAAAATCAGTTCTACCGATTTTGTTACAATTTTAATGATATATGAAGATTAATGACTTAACCCCATCTGCAAATAGTGAGTTAAAATATTATAGTTCATTAGTAATTGACAAAAAAAAATAAAAAATGACCCTTGAATGCCACCATTAGAAGCTTGATTTTAATACGATTACAGATGAGAACACTATATTGTACAAGTAGAGTAGGTTTATGTCCTAGTTAAATAAGTAAGTCATAGTTTAAAGATGATCGATATTCAAGGTTTATTTTTGGTTTTTTATCGACTACTATCAAACTGATATTTTTGGTGATGAATAATTTTAGTTTGTTTCTATTTAGTTTTGAAGATGGGTGAGTGTGAAAATTTGTGCAATGGTTTTGGACTATAGAAATGTACAGTCACGTTAAACAATCATTTGCTTCATTTTTTTTTTTTTTTCATTTTATATTTAATTTTGTTTAAAAAGCAAGACATGTTCATTGTTTCTCTAATTATTATAAATCAATAACTTTCTGACATGTTCGTCATTAACTATGATTGTCTTATCCACCAACACGTTATTCCCAAATTTTATAAAAATAGTCAGATCCAGTTTTAGGATAGGTTAGGATATACAAGCTCACAAAAACAGCTTCAACTTAATAACAGGACATCCACCATTAAACACTGTTAAGCCTCTGCCAGAATATGCTACTGTAACTCTGCATCCAGATCTTCCATATGCATTTTTTTTTATTATTATTATTCAAACTTTTACGGTGATAAATTGTTAAAACTTGTGAACTTTGTTCAAAAACTGTTTCATTTCTGTAGAATAATAACTTCAGCATCATTGAATGCAAAGATACATACAATATGGGTCGTTTAGGACAAAAAAATTATTACTAATTATCTCATTTAAATGGCTGACATTTTGAATTTACAGCAAGATACGCCCCATGTAACACTAATGGTAATTATCAAGTTAAAAGATTTTCATACACCACTGATGGTAGAATGTAAACCTACTATATATAATTTCAACATAAACAAACACGTTATGATAACAATAACAGTATAATAAATGTACAAATTTTTTTTTTAAAGACAAAGAAATTATTAACACACCAATATTTAAAAATCAAAGGTAAACGTAATAAGAGTGTCACTGGAATAATCAAGTTAAAAATTCTGTCCACGTTAAATAATATATTTATACATTTACTGATCTAACCCAACCTAAACTAACCTCCCAATTTGATATATCAGCTGTTTTATAACACTAACTGTTGCTATTTATTTTTATATAGTATAAGTCACACATATAGTCATATAAGGACAAGCAAGTAGCTGCCCTAACTTTTCCACTCTCACCCTGTTATGATACCACATTGTCAGCGTTGGAGTTGGGATGATCTATTACATTTTTATTGTTATTTACTATTTATTCCAAGCATTAATGTTGAGTTTTATAATGTTAGTTATTAATTTATCAACAATGAAATTTTGTATTCATTTCTTTATAGTCTATGTAATGTACTTGTTGCATATAATTATAACCATACAAATCACTTATTGGTTTTGGATGTGATTAACAAATAGTTTCTACCGTGAACTTAACAACAGTTTGATGAATCAATATGAGACTAAGAGACTAAGAATGTAGTTAACAAACTTTTGCTTATATAAACTTAGCAACGGCTTGATGAATCAATATGAGACTAAGAGACTAAGAATGTAGTTAACAAACTTTTGCTTATATAAACTTAGCAACGGCTTGATGAATCAATATGAGACTAAGAATGTAGTTAACAAACTTTTGCTTATATAAACTAAGCAACGGCTTGATGAATCAATATGAGACTAAGAATGTAGTTAACAAACTGTTGCTTACATAAACTAGGCAATGGGTTGATGAATCAATATGAGACTAAGAGACTAAGAATTTAGTTAACAAACTGTTGCTTACATGAACTAGGCAATGGGTTGATGAATCAATATGAGACTAAGAATGTAGTTAACAAACTTTTGCTTATATAAACTTAGCAACGGCTTGATGAATCAATATGAGACTAAGAATGTAGTTAACAAACTTTTGCTTATATAAACTTAGCAACGGCTTGATGAATCTATATGAGACTAAGAATGTAGTTAACAAACTTTTGCTTATATAAACTTAGCAACGGCTTGATGAATCAATATGAGACTAAGAATGTAGTTAACAAACTGTTGCTTACATAAACTAGGCAATGGGTTGATGAATCAATAAGAGACTAAGAATGTAGTTAACAAACTTTTGCTTATACAAACCTAGCAACGGCTTGATGAATTAATATGAGACTAAGAATGTAGTTAACAAACTTTTGCTTATATAAACTTAGCAACGGCTTGATGAATCAATATGAGACTAAGAATGTAGTTAACAAATTGTTGCTTACATAAACTAGGCAATGGGTTGATGAATCAATATGAGACTAAGAGACTAAGAATGTAGTTAACAAACTTTTGCTTATATAAACTTAGCAACGGCTTGATGAATCAATATGAGACTAAGAATGTAGTTAACAAACTTTTGCATACATGAACTAGGCAATGGCTTGATGAATCAATGTGAGCCTATGAATATAGTTAACAAACTGTTGCTGACATAAATTTACCAACAGCTTGATGAATCAATATTAATTCCATAAGAGAAAAATAGATAAAGATTAAATACAAAACTTACTGTTTCTATATCAGGAATTAAAGCCAAAGGATCGGTTTCGTGTTCTGGATGATCAGTCCTGAAAACATACTACAATCAGTGATATATATTATAAATTAATACAAAGATATTCATAATTAAAATTAGTTAACCTTTACAGGAAAATAGAAAAATTCTAAAGAAAAAAGTAATTTAAAATAGTTCAAACTAGTAACTTTCAGTACTATCAAATATTTTTATTTTATTTTTTAAGTATTTTTTTTTAAATAATGGTTGATGCTTTTAAAAAACAAAAAAAACAAGTTGCTATAAATGAGCGAGTACTTTTGTATTCAATATTAGCCAAACTCGTACTCCTGTTTATTTTGCCTAATATAGGTAGTATAGAGAAAGTTATGTCATTGGTTAAAAATCGATTTTGAGTTTTCATAGATATTATATGAGTTGAGGTCCCCTGAGTCCAAATAATCAGTTTTTGGAATGTTGTGAGTCTGTTGCCTGTAGTATGGATGGACTGATTTTAATCAAATTTTGCATGTATATATAATTTGGTCATATTTTGAGAATTTTTTCCACTTTTTTTTTTTCGATAATTCAATATTTGGAGGTAGGCAACATAAGAAAAAAAACACAGAATTATTATTTTCTCAAAATTTAAAATTTATATATCAGTAATACAGTACTTGCAAATCATTGGCCGCAGCACAAAGTAGGAACCTAATTATCAGTACAATTCCTTAAACAATTAAAACAATCGACAGATTGACAAGCTCTAATCTTTAAAACTCAGATACAGTGAGACTATCTTGCTTTCTATTCATTGCTAGACCAGAGGTACAGATTGGCCAAAATTTCTGTGCGCGCACCAGAACTGCTCGAGTCTAGGTGAGGGGGTTGGCGGGGGTACTTTTGTGAAAACATCCGTGTCTTGCTACTCAGCGTGGCTCACTTACCCCTACCCCCAGCACTGCCAATAACCGACAAATTATTTATCTTGGGTCAAAATAAACATATATGTCTTATCTCGCTTCGTTTAGCATCTGTCTCTCTGTATTTTTTTGTTTTTTTACATAATTCAACATAACTATTGAACCATAAAGGTATCAACTTCAAACTCGGTACATTTATGTTGACTAATATGACCTAATTTTGTACCGAGCAACAAGTTTCTACTTTGTACCAATTTATAATGGCGGGCATTTTTATTTTTTAAAGCTTAAGCTTTAAAGCTTTAAGCTTAAATAAGCTAGGGGTTGAAAACAAGTATTTTTTATGAATAATAACAATGATATTAATATAAATAATACTTTATAACACCATTTGCAATGGTTCTTTCTTTTAAATAAAGCTGAATTTTAAAAAATCGAAATTATAATGATCGTAATTATTTGTATTTTTTCCTTGCAGAGGGAACACAAGAAACCATTTTTGAGAAGAGTGATCAAGCGAACCGATCAGAAGAAATTTAAAGCCGCGGAAAGTTTAATAGCCAAGAAACATATTGTATTGCATTTGTTTTGTATTGAATGGGATTTCAGTAGATTTCAAATACACATCTTAAAACGTTAATTTTTATTCTGTTAAGAAAGTAAATAAGAATAGAAAAAGGCTTTATAAAAAGCGGAGAGCAACAGGCTATGTTTTTAGTGCGGCTAGTAGCGAACAGTCTGCGCGCACAGAAGTTTTGGCCCATCTGTACTTGGAGTGGCATGTGAAGTACTTCTTAAACCTTTATGTTAAATTGACGCTGCACTGTTAAAGTACTTTGAAAAGCATGGGTACATGAGTTGCCGTTTAAAACAAAATCATCTTAAATGAGGAAAGAATTAAATTAAAAACCTAATGCAGTAAAAAATTACCAGGTAACATTTATACATTTTCTTTCTTAAGTTGATTTGCTGTGTTTATAAACCCATCAAGAATTTTAAGTGTTCATAGAACAATTTAAACAAATCCGTTATTTATTTATTTTATAAAATTTAAATTGCCATATTTTTACATATGTATTGTACAAAAAAAAAAAATTAAGGTTAAATATTCTGTATGAAACATGACATGGTATAAGTCCAGTTTGTTGATAATTTCTGTAAAGTCACCTGTGTTTGATCCAAGGAATACATGTTTGAGGAAAACCATTGTTAATTCAAAGAGAAAATATTCAAACCTTACGTCAAAAATTATTTCAAACGTTGGCAAGACTTCACATAACTTGTACTTAACCTACTTACCAAACATAATCTATTTCTTCTTCCTCTTTCACATTCATGAATTCCATCATCTTGCTTTGGTAAATCTCATCTGTATTCTCCTTCCTGACGCCTTCTTCCTTTATTTCATTCTTTATTAGAGTCTCTTCTTTGATCTCATCAATGAAAGAGATTTCTTCTTCTATTAATTCAAAACTAACTTCCTCTTGTTTTATTTCTATCTCTACATTTTCTTCTTTAATTTTATCCAAAAGACCTGGATGATCCATGATTTAGTTCTAAAACAATAAGAGATATTAACAACAAATTATTTGTAAAATCCAGGTTATAATGTAATTTACAATAAATACTAGTTTATTCTTATGCTAGAATGAACACTTTATGTATACTGTTTGAGATGCTAAGAAAATGTAAACTTTTGCCATTTCATCCAAAACATTAACCTGTTATGTTACTTTATCCACAAGAACAGACAGTAGTTGGAGATCTCAGGGTCGTTCTACAACCAGCAAGACAAAAAAAAACTCTTGACATTATTGTTCATTCTTCCCGAAATTTATTCAATGTGACTTTAGAAAATATATGGATTATGGCTTAGTCTTCTTAACAGATGATAATGAATTATTTATATATATTTTTAAAGGATTTTGTAAATATTTAAAAACATGCTTCGGTCCGAAAGTAAAACTTCTGAGATTTAACAACAAATTATATTTTTAAAGTCCAGATTATAATGTAATCTTCTAATTTTATAAAGTTCACCTTGACATAAGATTGTCTTGAACATTATGATAAATTACTGTTCATAGAGATGCAACACATTTGACCTATGTAACTTTATTTGCTCATCTGCAAATAATCATAATTAAGGTTATAACCTCAATTATTGCAATATCAAAACTAAAATGTAGACAACAAACACGTAAAGTCTTGAAGATTCTGTAGTATCTAATTAATTTGAACTTGACTTAACATAAATATATTAAGCAGATCATACATAACGAGGTGGCAAATAAATATACAGTGTACTCCCGATTATCCGTGAAATTGAGTGGCACAGACATCACAGATAACGAAAATCGCGTATAATATGCAAGAATGCTAAAAATAAAAGGAAAATATATAATAAAAAAATAGTTTTGACATAAAAAGACTTTAATATACTGAACGTATAACAGTACAAACCTATAAATTAAAAACCATTTACTGTGTACATTTTACATGAAATAAAAAAGTATAATAAACGAGAAGTTTTTGTAGTTAAACAAAAGAACAATACAGGAAACACATTATGTTACATTAGTACAGTGCTGCAATTTTAATTACCTGACGGTTTTCAAAAAAATCAAACATTGGTTTTTGTTTCTTACTGAGAAAACACCGTCTCTTGATTCTTGACTGAATTTTTCTTAGCATCAGTTTTTCAGCTAACTGCATATCATCGTCTTGTTCCACTAAATACTGGAGCAGTAGCAGTCCATTGATATGTTGCAAGGCCACTTTGTGTGTCAATCGTACATGCCCATATGTTCCTTCTTCCTCTTCACTTACACTTTGCTCTTTGTTTGCCCTCTCTTGCTTTGTCTGCTATTTCTTGGTCCATCAGTTGCTCGAACTCCGTCTCATTAGCGTCACAGTCTAACCACTCTAGACAGTAACCTTATCTCTACTGCACAACTTCATTATTGTAGTTTTACTAGTTGTTACCCGTACTAAACAGGTAAAGAAAACTGCAAAATCTTTTTACTCATTTTTTCCTCAAGACTCACGAATAATCGGGAGTACACTGTACCTTATAATTTAGTATAGAAATTTGATATGCAATATGGAATGTGATGGCCAGGCTACATCATGGTAACCATAAATACTGTACATGGTAAAAACTAAAGTTCCCGCCATTGTTTCTGTTGGAAATATATTAGTTTTAGACATTATAGATTTTTATTTTTATATTTCAATATGATTGTATTTTTTTTTAGAATCACTGGTGTTTCTCTTAATGTATGAAGCCTGAAAGAAGAAAATTTTCAATGAATAATTGGAATGTGCCATATGTTGTCATCCTTATTTTCAACTCTTCCCCAGATTACAGGAGGCAGGTGGGAGTTATAAGTAAAGAGGATCTCGGAATAATAAATCTAACCTAACCTAACTCTAGCATAGGCTATCAATTTACCAATACACTTTCGTTTGTCAGATTCTGGGGGAAGCAGGGAGCGGAAAGAGCTAGGGAGAGACAGAGGGAAAAAATCAAAGCATAATCTCAACAATTGGTAATTGTTTACAAAGAAAGTTACCACTATTTTTGGCGGGGAAAAAAAAATCATATTTTTAATAATAAAATAACTAGATTTTTAATTATTTGATTTTTCCGCTTATACGTTTTACTAGCAAATACTGAATTTACAATAATATTTCAAGTGAAAAATATACGACCTAGACTGGGAATCGAACCCAGGACCTTTGGCTTTACGCGCCAATGCAGCAACTAAAGTCAAGTGAGAAGTCTGCACCCTGTACTGGGAAGCGACTAGGATAGCTCAGTTGTTAGAGCAGTCGATTCCCAGTCTAGGTCGTATATTTTTCACTTGAAATATTATTGTAAAAAAAATAAAATAACTTTTCAATGCGGAGCTAACTATTTCACCGATAAATCTTAATTTCAAAACTACAGAATTCAATGTATTTATTGATCACTGATGTCTAGCAACATTGGGTGCGGTTAGTACTTGAATGGGTGACCGCTTTTATACCAAACGTGCAAAATTTCATTTGGGATTAGTGTTGTTCTAACCATTGA
This sequence comes from Aphrophora alni, assembly GCA_963513935.1. Lineage (NCBI taxonomy): Eukaryota > Metazoa > Arthropoda > Insecta > Hemiptera > Aphrophoridae > Aphrophora > Aphrophora alni. The sequence goes on from OY740779.1 coordinate 20,318,810, forward strand.
ACAGTCAACATGGAGTGTGAGATGTGTGAATTACGTTTGTTCGCTGTCAGTAATTTTAATGATTTACAAATTGAAGACTTTTATGTTCGTCACAATATTGTAAAAAGAAAATAAGTACTACGGGTAGCCTATAATGCTTAGGGTTTATAAAGGTTTATTTACACATAAGTGTCAAGTGAGGTATATATATATATATATATATATATATATATATATATATACATATATGATATATATATATATACATATATATCACTTTTAAAACTCTTTTAAGGTAAAAACAATAAATATCCTATCACCAAAGTCAAGCAACATTGAGCATGGTTAGTACAGTACTTGGATGGGAGACCACTTGGGAACACCCATAGAAAAATTTCAATTGGGATTAGTGTTGTCATATCGTATGTAGGTTTATTTATGCGTAGGTCATTTACTTGACCTTGTCCCTTGTAAGGTAAAAACAATTCACATACAAACCTATTTTAACATGTAATATACTTAATGGACCTTAACCTAAACAACTTGAAATTATGTTTTTTCCATGAAAAACATTGTTGCTCACTTTTTCACATGTATGAAGACAGGTATGCAATACAAAAATAATGGGGAAAGCATATCAAAATTGGGGTACTACAGTAAACTCTATGAAGTGGATTATAACCAGAAAAATCAAAATAACACTCAGATATTATAAATCACTAATATTTCATAACAAATTAGATTTGAAACTAAGTTAAATTACTTACAAAAACAAGGAGGTACTTCTGAGACAAATAAATAGAAAATATAACAAAATATCAAAAGAAATAATATATAAAAGTTGACAGTGTTGACACAACAAGAAATGTAGGTAGGCGAATTTAGTTTTCACTGAATTTAGTTTTAGTTACAAAAATCGATTTGGTTAAGTAGGTTAGTAGGTCTATGAAAATACAGTCAGAGTAGGCAAAAAAGTAGAACTGTGTTATCAAGCAACATTGAGCGTGGTTAGTACTTGGATCACTTGGAATTAGTGTTGGGATTATAGGATACTTAGCCTACTATTCGAATAGGAAATGAACTATTCGAATAAGTATTCATTTAAAACTATTCGAATAGTTTTCTGTACAATAAGATAAGAACAAAATAAATAAAGGCGCCAATTTAGTCATTTTTAAAATTTTAATTTATTTTATAATTTTACTAAAACTTCGTTTTAAATGAAAATTAGTGACCTTGAATAAATATCCATTTATCATTAGGTTTTTTTGTGTATTAGTGCAATGAAAATGATGTTTTAAAAAAATTATATATTTTTTCCGAATATATGAATATTTTTCTATTGGAATAATAAATCACTATGTTGGATCACTTTAATGGCGACTTGGGAACTCAACGTGTAAAAATTTCAATTGGGATTAGTGTTATCATATAATGTAGGTCAAGTAAAAAAATGTTACTATTCTTAAAAAGATAATAATAACAACAAAAACCAATCAAATTTGTAGCGCTACAGTTAAAAATACCCTTTTAGACATAGTAGACAAAAATATTTCAACAAGATTCTATAGAAATTTTAACTTCAAAAATACTCCAAGTTAACAAATTTTATTCTGGTACAGGTACATTTAACATCTAATAAAATCAATTTTTTATTTAGAAAATCGATTTTGGTGGTCTGTGTTTTGATTCTACTCTTTGCTTCTGCCGTAATATTCAGACTGTACCTTCACGGGTGTACTTGAGTACTTGACCAAATGACCAATAAATAATATTATGTTTTCAGACTTAAGTTGAATACTCAACTCTCACGTATTTGTGATTTTTTTTTATTGTTGTTCATTTTTTGGTTATATTTTATTTTTCTCAAAATTAATATCTCCTAGTGTTATGTAAGTAATGCAACTCAGTTTTACATCTCATTTTTATGAAATATTTTAGATTATTGATATCTGAGTGTTATTTTGATTTAATATGGTATAGTTAGGTTAGATTAAATTTATTATTACACTCAGTTTCTCTTCCACCCAACTATTCCTTGAATAGGTTATATTGGTTATATTTCAGGTTATGTTATATTCAAATAGACTCTTGAAATTATTCAGTTTAAAAACAAACATTGCAATTAATTATACCATGTGCTTAGTCTCCATCCATAACAAAAATAAAAATACCATATATGACAAATAAATTTTTTAGACTGACAAAATACTGTAATTCTGGCATAAGAAAAATTTATGATAAAATGTCAATTTTGTTAATTTTTTTACATCTTAAGAATTGTTTCTGCTAATTATGTCAGTTGCGAGGTTTGGTTTGTTATGGGGTAATTACTATTCCCTCCATAGGTCTTATTATTATTTTTATGTTTACAATTTCATTAGTTCTAAAACGGTATAACTTATTTTATTGGAGTTGTACATATTTATCGATTATGGAATTAGAACTTTTTAGGCTTCTGAACACTAATTAACAAAGACGAGAAATGATATTAAGTCAAAATAATATGTGATTTTATAAACAGAGCAGGAACTCTGCATGATATCAACTAGCCTATTTGTTCTTTCTCAAGAATTTTACTGTTCACGAAGAAGTATTTATAATTGAAATTTGTGTGTAGGATTATTATTCATATATTTCACTACTCTATTCCACTCTTTGTTGAATGTCTCCAGCTATACTTTCTAACCATACATGTAACATTGCCGTTACCAATACAAAGGAAAAGTTTGGGTAGATTTTAAGTTACAATTTTCAAAGTTGGTTTAGAGCAATTTTTACAACTTGTGAAAAAATTGATAATTGTGATATATCTGTTGCTCCTAGATTTTTCAATAATTTTGTTTTCCAAATTGCAATACAAGGTTATAATTAAATAAATGAAAACGTAATATTGAGTCCAAAACCATTTTAAATAATATTTCGTAACTGAACCCAAAACAACATAACTAAACTAATGCAAGGAACGTTTACAACTATTTCAAATCATATTTAGGCCATGAAAAAAAGCAGCAGTAGGGCCTTCAGTACAATAGTAGGCCTATTCATCCGCTATTAACAACACAAAAACACTGCCCTGGTAAATAACATCAACTAGATTGTAAAACCATTTATAATTTCTTATAGGCCTACTTACACTCTGCTAAATCGTTAAAAAAAAAAAAAAAACTTTTATAAACATTATCTATAATTTGTACCGGTACATGGGAAAAAATAATAGAATCGTACCCAACCTAACCTAACCTAATTTGTACCAGCTGTCAAATATTCTTTATATAGATTGTAAATATCATATTGTATTCCATGGTTTTTAACATAGTATCGAGCATGTTCCAGTTTCATAGTTTTTATGCTGTAGAGGAGACTACATGTTAATATGTCAACATCCCTCCCAAAAACATTTTAATCCCACTTTTTTTTTATATTGATAATGAATTCATTTTTCCAGTATCCAAGTCACAAATATATATAATAAAGTATTACCTTAATTTTTCGTCAGTGAACTTCTTTTTTCTTTTTTCTTTACTCTTGACGCGTTTCGAGATTTTTATCCCATCATCAGAAATTCCCTCTATGGATGGAGGTCGTCAAAACGTTAAATACACACATACATACACATAACACACAACACATTTAAAAAAACACAGTCTGTAGATGCGCATCTTACGGCTCCCGGATATACACTTTTATCCATTGAGTGTATCTTATACAATGCTATCCATTGAGTGTATATCCGGGAGCCGTAAGATGCGCATCTACAGACTGTGTTTTTTTTAATGTGTTGTGTGTTATGTGTATGTATGTGTGTATTTAACGTTTTGACGACCTCCATCCATAGAGGGAATTTCTGATGATGGGATAAAAATCTCGAAACGCGTCAAGAGTAAAGAAAAAAGAAGTTCACTGACGGAAAATTAAGGTAATACTTTATTATTTATATTGATACTATAAAACATGTCAAAGTAATATTTTTAGTTTTCCCAAACCCAAAACCCCCGAATTCCTATTTGTCCCCTTAAATTGTAATGTGTTAACTACATTTGAGTTTTGAGATTATATAGTTTTCATTTAGGTTGTTCCACATTATCAGAATTTTATGCTCCAATAGTTTATTTTCTATGGAATTGTATCTTCGTTATACTAGAATGTTTAGTGTATTATCTATGTTAATGGTATACCTTGACTTTGTTAAGTTATGGATGATATCTGTCAGCAAAACAAATATATATACTTCACAAGTAAAAACAGTGGCCAACAAAAAATTGTTTTGGAGTAACTAAGAGCAACAAAAATTCTTGTATACAATATCATTGAAGGATCATTCATTTATGAAGACAATATAAAAATTAAAAAGTTGGGATCAATATTATCTATAATTAATACCACAGTGCAGCCTATTTACTGTGTGGTGTCAATATTAAATGCTGAAATAGTTGAATCATAGTTAACTTTATAAATGCTATGACAATATTGACAATTCATTTCTAGCTTCAAGTTCATTTATGTGCTGAGGAGGTCATAGACTATTTATGTTTTTAAGGGTCTTAAAATTATATCTACAAATACAGAGAAATATTGATTAGATCAATTTTGTTATAGAAATATAAATAATAGCTAATTAAGAAGAGAGTATAAATCACTAATTATGGTTGTCGTTATTCTGATTATTGTTACAACTTAATAAAAATGTCAACTTACCATCGTCAATAGGCTATCATGTTATTTCGATGTAACATGGTCATTTCGTTATAAATGACGGCCATTTCGGCTATTCAGCGATTATGAAGTTTATGTTGGAGATTTCTTCTCCATTTTCATTAAACACAACAATTATAAAATCATTATATAACACTATTTACATAAATTACAATCAATACACACAGACAAGAGAATCAAAATTTAATTTTTCATTAAATATTTTGTATATTTCAAGTTGTTCTTATGCATTTGTGAGTTTTCCTTTTTTGCAGTGATTTAAAATGTTTAAGGATATTTAATTACTGGTGGAATTTCTTTAAAGTTTACAATGAAACAACATAATAGACTATTGTCGATGGTAGGTTCACATTATGTTAAAAATAGTAAACTCGACTCAAAATATATTGTTGCACTCTTTTTTGTAGACAAAGAAAGGAGCTGAAATGTATGAAAAAGTATATTTAGGCTATATTTATTATCATCTATTGTCTCTTATTATATGTTCATTTATGTGTGAAATCCGCTACACAACCTTATTTAATTTTTCATACATTCAAATTATTTGGTGTTATGGTTGAATATCTCAATTATTAATAATTAAATGTTGTAAAAATAAACACATACACATAAATTAATCTTGTTGGCTATATCACTGCATACAGGATCACATGATGGAAAAATGAGGCCAGGATATAGTTTTTAAAATGATGTATGTCCGTCATGTGATTTCTTTGTTTTTTTACAGTCTACAGCCTCAATGCAGGATTAATTAAATTAGGGATTCAAACATATATTTGTCCATATTATGGAAAAAAATTTTCAATTTTAACTCAAAATTTGGGGGTAGTTGTCATAAAAAAAACATAAAGTTATAATTTTTCTCAAAACCAGCTTTGATATTTTTGATCAAATTTTGCCTCTAAGGACCCAAACAAAACATTTTTGTCACCATCGCTCCAAAAATTCTGATTTATGAGTTATCTGTAAAAAACAAATAAATATGCCATGGGACTATTATAAAAGACGTAATTTCTCAAATTCGGCTATACCAATTTGTTTAAAATTTTAGTTAAACGTGACTATTATAGACACAAACTCATGTTAAAAATCGCAAGTAAAATATATAAGGTTCATGAATAATTTTTAAGAAACCAAAAAGTAGTATGTTGACCGCAATCATTAAAAGCTTGATTTAAGTTTATACAATTTACAATGATGTCACGTATACGGGATAAGCGAAGCTAGTTCTAGATCCTATTTATATTTATAAACACATTTTCAAAGAAGACATTCATTGTTATTTTCACGTTTTGATCGATAACTACTGAACTGACATTTTTGCCGATGAATAGTTTTGGTTCGTTGTTATTTGGCTTTGAGAATAGGTGAATGGGACAGTTTGTGCAATATTTGGCATTGTTTATTTAGTATGTGATACAATTTTATATTATAGCAAGGACAACTTATTTTGAGGCAAAAACCAACTTATTTGCCTAGCAAGGCGGCACTTTAGTTTGAAGAACACCACACAACTTAATTAAAATATGAAAAGATCTGAAAACATTAAGTTTTAAAAGAAATAACTACTTATAACAATATGGATTAATGTGATTATTTCGTTTTTAATAAACTATAATTTTTCTTAATATCGTCTAAACTTAACCTTTTAGATGTGCTTACACATTACATCAACAACTCATACTTTTGTTAGGAATAATTGTAAAAACTATCAAATACAATTTTAATTCTAAGTCTCAAGAAAATACATAGAAAGCAACCTATTATTGTGAAATATATCAGAAAGTGTTGCAATAGCTCATTGACTCTAGACAAAAAACTCAGTTCATTAACCTAGGAAGGTATAAATCTCAAGGATCAGGCCTAACAGTCTGCTAGCCGGAGGCTCTGCTCGTAGGTTGACCAAGGGGCATTCGTTGGAATAACTACGGGATTTGTCAGAATCAGCTTCAAGAGCAATGCGGTTGAAAAACAGTAGCCAGTAATTACAGAAATAGAGGTGAGAAAACTGATGGTGTATAATTAATTTAAAAAATTTTAATATTTTATTTCACAATAATAGGCTGCTTCCTCTATCTTGGGACTAATAGATATAGTTTGTAATATAAGGAAATTAAATATCAATAATGTATTACTGGTAATTATAATATAACTGAACCACTGATTGTTGTACATGTATTATTCATTTATAACAAATGGTGCATTGGCTTTATCTAGAGGCATTTTCATCTGAACCTTAACAAATGATGCTTCGGCCGTTGTCTTGGTTTTTACAAGGAAAAATTTGACCAGATTTAATAGTCTGAAAAGGGACAGTATACGTTTTAATACATTAATTAGAAAAACCTACAAATTTATTGTATACGATTATTTTGTTTCTGTGTCAGGTCCACTATAAGTGCACAAGAGTACATATAATTAGGGAACATATAATATATGAGTATTCTGATACTCAATCAGATAATATTTATGTCAAACCTTTATAAGAGGTGCAGTATGTAAAGCTACTAGTTTTATTGATTTTTAAAATGTAGAAAGATTTTTTAAACATGATTGTAAAATAGAATTGTATTTATATACCTATGAGTTTTTTAAGTGGTATTGTAGTAGCAAGTGTCGCGGTAATGCCACATTAAATTTTAATGTAACATCTTTGGCAGATGTAAATTTAAATGAGTTTTTTGGGTTCCCCCCCGCCCTAGTCATTGCTACTGGATACAGGTGATTAGACCACCCACATAATTTCTATACATTTAACATGTATGAATTATGTAAATAAAGTTTTATCATTATTAGAAAATGTGGGATTAAGCTAAAAAAAGGGAGGGAAAATTGATATTATTATTGTAATTATTTATACAGATTTAACGTAAGCCGTTTACTTTAAACATAATTTTAATTCAACATATGTTTATTAATAGAACTTATAGCAATATTATAACTTATATTTTAATACTTTTACTGTGATTTTGTTTTGTCGAGATCTATCCAGACTATATAATCGTACATTCAGCAAAGCTAGATGGGTTTCTTTTCTTTCTGCCATATATGTGATTTACTTTCTGACATATATAATATGTAGGCTAGTATAAATTAAGTTAAGTAATGAATAAAAAATATAGATTTTGAATTTTCTACGTATATATCCATTTTGAAGTCAAAAAATTTTTTTTTAGAATGGTGTCTTTGTATCTATGTGCAGTGCTCTATAGTTCAAATGGATGCGTGAACTGGTTTTTTAAATCAAATTTGGCCGTATCTTGGGAATTATTTTCAGTTTTTCGATTATTCAAAATGTTATAGTAGATGCTATAAAAAAAAAGACAAAATACTATTTTCTCAAAATCGGCTATACTTTAAATGTCTCTAAGGACCTAAGTAAATGTATTGGTCATCACCTCTCCAAAATAACTGGTTCGTGTTATTGGTAAAAAAAACTCAATTTCTCCAAATTGACTCTATTGATTTTGTTCAAATTTTAGTGTAATGTGGAAATTAGTGACTACTAGCCCTTGAATAGTGTCAAGGTCAGAAAAGAATAAGAATTGGTCAAGAGAGACCTGATAAGAAAGATGAAAAGATGGATCCAACTAGAAATTATATGAAAAAAGTGTAGAATTAGCTAGATTCCCTCAGGATTGCCAAATACATACTAACTAAAATTAGAAAGACATGTTTATGTTACATTGAAGCAAGATTAACCCTTTGTACTCCTCAGACCAATGTAATGGCTAGGCGGCTATGTGAGTTCAGTATTAGTACCCATATTTAAGCTGTGTGTTGTCCTCTCCTCTCCACTCCACTGGTCAACCAGTGACCACCCGTTTCGTCTGCAGCTCTGTACTCACCAGTAACTGGCAGCCATTTGCATTTCTTACTGTTTACGCAAGTGATTGCATAACTTGATTTAAATGGCCATGTTCTCTAAATGATAGTTTAAATTATTTAAATCCTACGAATTTGGTTTTTTTCATTACCACTTGAATAGTATCATTTATTTTAACTCTGTTGTATAAGAAACTATTAATTTATACATATTTAATTAAGGGGTATATAATAAGTACCACAAAATAAAATCAAATTTTTATTTAAATAAATTATTTGAATCATACACATCTTTTGAAACTATGTGAATCTTCATAGTTAGAAAAGTCCAAACACAAGTTTATTGTATCTTGTAGTTTTTCAATCTGTGGTACTTGAAGAAACAATTACCAGGATGAAAGCCTGATTTGTAAGCTTATGTGTTGCAATACTTCAGGAACCTATATCTCAGGAATCACTTGACTTATATACTTGAAACTTCGGTTTTAGCAGTTTCTCACTAAGGTCTATGATTGTGCAAAATTTCAAGTTCCTAGCCTATATAGTTTTCGAGTTGAAAAATCAAACGGACAGACTTAGCGTTTTATTAATATGATATGTATTAATAAACGGTTGAACCTATCACTGTTATATATTTTCTTAATTAGTTTGAACTACTGAACAAAGTTAAATGAGTTTTAGACTCATTGTAATCGATCACGTGAAATGACAGATGATCAAATTTGAACATTTTTATAAATCAATTTCACCTTAAGATTAATGAACTTTTTTAAAGTTTTTACCCGGTACGCGGGTTGCTTGTTCCTTAATAATATATATAATTACCTAACCAGACCTATTTGCGAGGATGAACATAAACATTGAGTGATGAGACACTCAAATATATTCACCATAGTTACCATACAAATTAATTTAGAGAGATGTCCTAACCTTATAAGCCTAGGATTTCATACTTTTAAATTGCTTATTTTAGATGGAAATAATGGATTTTGACAATTCAAAAGGGTCCTCCTAGGTAAAGGATGATCCAATTGTTTCAATATGATGTATGTGCAACACGATTTCATTAAATTTCACTACAAAATTGCTACAGGAAGTATACCAGACATTTACCAAAAATATTACATTGGTCATATAGGCCTACATTGTGTCTCTATAAACAGTAATCTATCATACAGTTCAAGACAATTTTGTCTCAAGATGAACTTTATTAAATGAGAAGATTAATGCCTCTACATAATATATGACCTGTTTTTTATACATAACAATAATTTGAATGAAATAAATGAGAACAATAAATACACATTGTATTGCTCATATACAGTAGTTTTTCCCCCTTTTCTTTATATATATTACGTTTACATTATTGTTATATTTCCATATTTTAGTATATGTTTTAACCAACCTGTTTTTGGTGAGTCTTGTTGCTACTAATCTAATCTACATTTTTGTGTACAAGAAACTAAATATGTTAGGTTAGGTTATATATTTAAGATAAATGCATTTATAGTTACATTAGTAAATCTTAGTTCTAATTCAATTTGTGGTAAATATCAGTTGTTGTACCTCGTCCTCCGACTTTTCTATAAAAAAATATGAGAACATAAAGTATTTACCTTATAATCGAAGGATCAGATCGTATTATTTGTCGCAATAAACGTTTCTAGTCCCAAAATGGATTTCTTCACTGTTAAATAACATAGAAAACAAGGGAATCTAGCTGTTATTAGGTTAAATATAGCTCTGATAACGAAAGTCTATGTTCCTCAAGTGTCATCGCTCGATGTTTATTATTATAAAATATTATTTGTCCTGGCAAATTCCTGACCGTGTGAAGTTCCGATAATAGCGTGTCATTGGACGCATGTGCTCTTTTGACAGATTAATTATCACTACGCTGTATGAGTTCATAGTTCATAATGGTATGACCTAGGTCTCGGTAGGTCACTGTGTGTGTGTGTATTATATATATATATATATATATATATATATATATATATATATATATATATATATATATATATGACCTAAAACAGACCTAGTAAATTAACTGAAGGTTTGGTAAAGTATATATATTTATTTATTTATTTATATTTATATTTAGTGACCTTCCCTGACCTGTAATTCCTAAGAGCGATGTGAGATTCAACAAGTGATCATACTTTCAGTGACTTAATTAATGTAGTAATTAGTATTAACGGTGGCATTCCTAACCTACATAGCTGGATTTCATACTTTTATAAATATCATTATCATTTAAACTAATGCATTTTGGGACTTGAAACGTTTATTGCGACTAACAATATGATCTGATCCTTTGATTACAAAGTAAATACTATGCGTTTTCATAATTTTTTATAGAAAAATCAGAAGACGAGGTACAACCGATATTTACCCAATTTGTTGCCATAATTTTACAGTCAGTTGATGCATGAAAAGATAAAAACTGTTGTAATTAGTTTGATATATCTTCATTCTAATGTAATTCGCAACATGATAGACCAAGATGCCAACTGTCAACACGCCTTTAACAAGATGAGGTAAACGATCATGAAATAAAACGTCATCGTTCAAATAGACTAACAAAACAACCCAAGTATTTGGAATACTATGTTTATGAATTCAAGAAAGGGAGAATGTGATGAATGAATCAAATAGGCTATTACCAAACAGCTGTACGAGGATCTTAGTAATTGTTAGTCAATACCAGTTTTTCTAGTAATCTTGTCAATGTACAGTAGAACCCCTCTAATCCGTCACCTTCGGGGCTGGTCGGAACGCAATAAAAGGTAGGATTATCCGAAAAAAGTCAATATTATATAAAGAGATTTTTTTTAAGTGAAATAAGTGATATATAAACTTTTAAAAGTCTATATATAAGCTTTGCAAGTACTATAGCAAATCAATAGAAACAACACGAGAGATGACACAGCACCGAAGCGGGAAAGCGATAACAATCCGGAAAGAATGGCGCCAGACAGGCCGTGAGTCATCCAAAAGTCAGCACAAAATCGCGAGCTCGAGCACGGTCAGATTAACCGGAGTAACGGACCACCCGAGGGCGGATTAGAGGGGTTCTACTGTATGCTCTAAATATTTTAATACTACAAGTTTTGCTAAAAAAAAACCTTTACTTCCATTCTGAAAAGGTTTTTTATTCATTACAAACAGGATAACCTTTTCCAGGAAATGCCAAAATTTTACATTTTTTTAGCATTACATACAGTATACATAAGATATTCATTCTAGCATTTATTGTAAATTACATTATAATATGGACTTTGTAAATATAATTTGTTGGTAAATTTCTTTTTGTTTCAGAACTAAATCATGGAACATCCAGATCTGTTAGATAACTTCAAAGGAGAAAATGTAGATATAGAAATAAAACAAGAGGCAGTTAGTTTTGAATTAATAGAAGAAGAAGAAGAAGAAATCTGTTTGGTTGATGAGATCAAAGAAGAGACTGTAATAAATAATGAATTAAATGAAGAAGATTGGAGGAAGGAGAATACAGATGAGATTTACCAAACCAAGATGATGGAATTCGTCAATGTGAAAGTTGAAGAAGAACGAGATGATGATTGGTACGTAGGTAGTGTACAAATTATGTGCAGTCTTACCAATGTTTGAAATAATTTCTGCTCTAAGTTTTGAATATTTTCTCTTTCACTCATACGGATTTATCTAACATTATAATTTTGGGAATAAATTATTGTTTTATTTTCACGTACTAATTGTCCAGTTTTTAATAGAGAAGATATAACTTTACTTAGGTATTAGAGTCGCAACTCCTTTTATGTTACACAATACAGTTATAAATAACCTTTCATATTTTATAATTTCTTTATCACAAATCATTTTCATTTAGTTAGCGTAACCGTGTTGTTTATTCTGAATAACCAATAATGTTTCAGAAGTTTAACTTTATCTCCAAATAATGTATGCTGGAATATAATAGATTCTCTTTTATAATGTAGGAAGACTTTTGTAGACCACCTTTTATTTGTTTCTTATGCTAACACTCAGAACAAACAAAGTCTCAAATAAACAAAGAGGCTTTAACCATCAATTCTCGCAACTTGTTTTTTTTTTTTACTTTTAAAAATGAAAAAAAATGTGTTTCAACCAATATTTAAAAAATAATAAAATTAGCAGCATAACATCATTGCACAAACTTTCGTACTAACCCATTTTCAAAACTGATTAAAACTAGGACTATTCATAACCAAAACTAACCTAACCTTAACTGGCTTAATATATCCTACTTGTGCCGTAAAGCATCCTCAGTAAATAGTTTTTTATTCAAATTAATTGGCCTTTTAATGACATTGTGGTTTGTATTTTCTTTTGCCAATTTTTTCTTGCAATTTGGCGCATGGTTTTGGAGGATTTATACATCATCATTTAGCCCTCTTAAAAATTTTAATATGAACAAAATCCTTAGAGCTGATTTTAAGAAATCAAGTCTTTGTAATAGCTCTATCAGGAAAGAAAACCACAAACACAATTTTTAGTTAATTCTACTTTTTATTGAGTCTTGTTGACCATGGTTTCGCCAGTGGCATTTATGAGGCAGCTTAAACAAACTGGTCACCAAGATTCAATGAAAAGTAGAATTTACTAAAAATTGTGTTTGTGGTATTCTTTCCTGAAAAGGAGTTCTACTAAGTACTGTCGGTCAGTAGTATAAATCGTATAATAGCTCTATGGTTGATTTTTTTGTGTTATCACCGATAACTCAGGTATTAGCATAGTTTGGGAGATGAAGACCACTACATTTTGTTTGGGTTCTTAAAGGCTACACTAGAGCAAAATTTGATAAAAATTGTTTGAGCCAATTTTGAAAAATCTTATTTTTGTATTTTATTTTCTTATGACGGCTACCCCCAAATATTGAATTATCGGGGGAAATAGAAAATCCCAAGGTATGTTAAAAATATGCATACACTTTGGTTAAAATCTGTCCATGCATACGACAGACAACAGTCAAACAACATTCCAAAAACCACTTATTTGGGCTCAGGGGACTTCAGTCAAACAACATTCCAAAAACCACCTATTTGGGCTCAGGGGACTTCAGTCAAACAACATTCCAAAAACCACTTATTTGGGCTCAGGGGACTTCAAATCACATATATCAATAAATAACTCGACATCGATTTTTTACCCCCTTACATAACTTTCACTATACTACCAATATTTGATAAGTTAAACAAAACAAGTACACCGAGTTTGGCTAATATTGAATACAAAACACTTTCTCATTTATAGCAACTTGTTTTTTTGTTTTTGTTTTAATCAAGTATTATTTAAAAAAGTAATGGTTGATGCTTTAAAAAAACTATTTGACAATACTTGGTAGTACATAAAGTTACTAGAGTGATCTATGTTAAATTAGTTTTCCTTTAGAATTTTTCTATTTTCCTGTAAATGTTAACTGATTTTAATTCTGAATACCTTCATATTAATTGTAGTATATATATCACTGATTATAATACGTTTCCAGGACTGAGCCTCCAGGACATGAAGCAGATCCTTTGGCTGTAATTCCTGCTATAGAAACTGTTGTAAGTTTAAATTTTTCTCAACATATATTTCTCTTATAGAATTCATTTTGACCGTATAACTTAAGTTATGAATATATTCTCACATTTATTCATCAAAGCGTTGTCAACTTTATGATAGAAACTGTTCGTTATCTGGATCCAAAATCTGACATTGATTCATCAAGGTGTGACGTCCTCTTGAGGGTATGTATGGACAATGTGCATGGAAACTTTGAACGAAGGATGGGCGACCATAATAAAAAGTGAAAGGCAAATGAAAATTTTACAAAATCTCAAATACAAATACACCTGCAGTCTACGTTACTCCACATTAAACTGTAAACCACTGCTGTTTCCAGAAAAATGAGCGTTTAACATAACACATTAATATCTTCATAGTTTTTTTCTCTGTTTTCTACAAATGATTTAAAAATAAATTTTTATAAGAATTTTTTTACAATGTTTATATATATAAAGATAAAATTTGGTTTTCATTTAGGATTGGTCAACACAGATAAATAAAAAAACATTTAATCAAAATTGGATGTGTAGTAGCAAAAAAAGGGTAATATAATTTTAAAAGCGTCCTTTCAGGGACAAAAGCCAATGCATGAAGTTTGCTAGCAGCTCTTCTTCCCAATTGTATATATATGTATATTTAAATACTAAAAGGTTACATGATTCATTGAAATAAGTTTGTTTGAAATTTTAAAAATTGAAAGTTGTTACTCATGGAAAGTATTCTTGTTGTTGACGAAGTAAAAAGGTTCAACCAGAAATAAATATTTTCTTCCCCATAACTTGGTTCAATAAAACTGTCAATAAAAATGAAAATGATGAATTGACTTATATAATTAAATAGCTAAACAGAAATAAATCATTTAGATTTTACTACTGAAAAATAACATTTTTGTTTTATACATTTTTTAAAATTTACTAATATGACAAAACTAGATTAGGTTCAAATTTTAATATGTTAAAGTTTTTTTTTTTTAAGAAAAGTAGTATTTACACAGATTAGTTTTAATAAGTTAACACCAATTACCAGGTGACAATAACAAGTTAAGTAAAAAACGTTAGGTTGTTACAGATTTGAAGAAAATTACAGTTAAAAAATATTTTCCTTTAATTGGCATGTACCAGATGAAACAAAATAATAGAATTAAGTTAAACAGTTTTTCTTAAAAATCGTTTGAAGGAAAACTTCATTTAGTTAGTAGAAAACTAGGATGTTGTGCAAGGCAAGCTGGAGTGATAAACATTTTCGAAAGTCACAATTGAAAGAAATTTCCTTTCTTCATTCCATATTATGTGACATTTCGACGAGAACAATTTAATTTACTACATATACTTTTTATTTTAAAAGAAAGAAAAATACCAGCAGAAGAAAGCATGATTACTCGTTTAGCTTACATGTCCTTGTGAGTCTATTTCAGAGAGTGAATCAATTTAGACGTTTCTAGAAGATTACATAATTTTAGATTGGATTAATCACTTGCTTCAGATAACAACCCATTCAAGATGGTATCATGTAGATAAGGATGGGTTGACAGTGCAGCCGATAATGATGATTACAGAACTAGTTTGATTATAGAGTTTATCTTTGAAAAAATTTAAAGTTTCTAAAATTTTTTAATTAGGGGGGGGGGAAAATGAACTCTACCACTCTCACCTCTTTTTGGATGGTAAGAGTTAAAACTATGATAACAACACAAACATGAACAAAATATAAGAAAACACAGGTCTCAGTGTATTCAAGAATTTAGTCTAAAGTTAAACTATATAATGGACTCTATCCGAAGATGACTTGTCGACAAGGTGAAAGATCAAGACAGGACTTCACAAAAGTGAAGAGACCAAAAGGTCTATGCATGTCAGAATGACAAAAACATCAAGTGCTTTCAATCTAAACAAGCTCACTTGTCCAAAGGGAAAAATATGAATGCTTTTAAGGGTGTCGAATACATGACAACTCTTCCGATTGTAATGGGTGACTGCTGATTTTATACCCTTTCTCCTGTGCTCCCGATAAAATCATATTATCTCCCACTTTTTACAAATAGTTGTTTTTTAAAGATAAAATGAGCTTTTTGATAAAAAAAGGAATACTTTATTTTTCGTAAAAGAAACACAATACAAGTTGAAAGTTTCACATATTGGGGAAAATGACAACTTTTGTTGACAGAATGACTTGATCTGAATCTTTCATAAAACAATTACACCACACAATAAATACATATTGCATAGAACAGGGAATATCTATGACTTAAATATTGGTAACAATTAATTGTGACCGTGACAATACACATACTGTCCATACTGTGTTACAAATTAATCTCTGCACTTTACTGTTATGTCTGTTACACTCTAAAATGGCATTTTTCTTTGAGTCAAATGTAAAAGAGTTTTGTAATTATTAGTCAATTATACTTTAATTAATTTGTTTGCATGATATACAATTTTATTATTTTTGTATTATTAAAATCCCACCAAAATGTTATACTTCTTTTTATGGAAGTCTTGCACGGAACAATTTCCTGACATTATTACTAATAAAAGTGAGATAAATTTGAATTTTTTGTCCAGTGTAGATATGGCTTTTCTGTTTCTCACCGTGAATAAGGAAGATGTTTCGAAACATATTCAAATTTAAAAAAACACTAGGATTTAGTTAAATGTATTGCTAAAAACAAGAGACTCAATTTTGTTGCAACTTCAAACTCCAACAAGGTTATTTATATTGAACATCTTTTCGTAGCATTTTTATTAGAACACAACCTACCTTATTAGTAAAAATACAGATCCCTTCTATCTGCGGTATTATTTCGCAAGATGTTTCCAGTCAGTGAAATTACGAAATGTGGATTTCCAGGTTTTTTAAAAATCACTGCAACTACGGGTGAATTTTATAATACGGTAACTGGTAAAATTATTGCTTCTTTAATGAATTCTCCTTTTTTAAATTTCAACTTATGGAAGTAATAGTGTAGATTCAAATTTTATCCAGTGATTGTTACATATTTTAATAAAGATCAGAATCCAAATTACTGTCTGTGTCATCTTTGAATAGTGATTCAGCTGGATAAAATATTTCGAATTTATTATTAAATAAATTAAAAAGTATTAATGTGTCATTTGTAAATTTTATAAGTTTTAGTGCTGATAATGACTAAGTCATGAAGGTACAGTAGACGCTCTTTTAACCGGCACGTTTGCGACCACGGCCATGCCGGATAACCAATTTTGCCAGATAATCGAGCATATCTAGTTTTTAACGGGGATACCTGAGAAAATTAACTCTATACAAAACCAAATGAACGAAATGACATATTTGACATGACAAGGTTATGAAGAAAAACACAGAGTACAAAATGCTGAACATTCCTTTAATTTCATTTAAAGTAATGTATGTATAAAAGTGCTAAATGACGAATAAATTAATTGTACATTACATATTGTACATAAAATCAAATCCAAATCAAATCAAATATCATATATACTGTACATTATGTTTAGTTAAGGTTGTACACAGTATGTACTGAAACTGGTCTTAAAAATGAAAATAAACGTGTGTTAAAAAAAAGTCTAAATTCTGTGGAGTTGTAGCTTTTATTGGATTCAGCAAATGTTATATATAAATGTATTTAATGCAGCAGTAGCTTCTTTTCACGAGACTTTAGGTGCACGAGACTGTGCTGACAGTTACATCACAGTACTGCACTGTACAATACTGTAGTATAAAATCGCGTCAGACGCAGACAAATAATGGATGACTAAGAAAACAGTGCACACAGCCCACTATACTCGGGAAATGTCAGTCGAGGGCTGTGAGCTGCTCGAACATAACCGGAAAAAACCGACCGTGAGTGGCTCGGCTGATGCCGGTTAGTAGAACGTGCCGGTTGTTAGAATGCCGGATAAAAGAACGTCTACTGTAATTCTCAATTTAATGATTATGGAATGCCTTTGCTATTTGCTAAATTTGGCAGCTGAAAAAGCATCTGCAAGTTTACCTATTTCAATTGATGAATTACTTGTTGACATTTTGTTATTATTTAGAGAAAAGCATTAAGTGAAAAGAAAAGCTGGCAGTTTTTTCAAAACTTGCCTGATAATGAAAACATGTTTGCACTTGATGGTTGTCTGTTGGGAAAGCTGTATTGAACAGTAGATACAGTAGCTTCAGATAAGGATTGTGTCTGGTGTAAGGGGCGTGTTCTCCCTTCTACTTGCTTCCCTAGCCTGACTTGACGGTACAACCCATTCCAAGAAAACTAGCTACACAAATTACTGCTTTGCTAAATTTAATTCTTAAAGTTACAACTTTGTGACAGACTTTTGTAAACGTTTTATTCTTATTTACACCGATAAAAGAAACGAAAGTAGGGTACGCGTTTACACAGAAGCATTTGAGGTCTATATTTTTTTTATTCAGGTTGTACCACTGAAAGTAAACGCAACAAACGAAGCGAAGTGTGGGGGCCCCTTATTTCCTCTCCACCCCAGACACATTCCTACCTTGAGGATGCTATACCATTAACAAGTTTCTTTAATACTGAAGTTAGATATACCAATAAAAACAATAATAGGCTTATATCATTATCTTCATACAATATTCCAAAATTATACCATCCATCTAAATCTGTTCAGGAAATAACAGTTAATAAAAATACATTTGTAAAATGGAAATTGGAGTCCGTAGGTGGATCTGGACTTACTTAGGTCTTAACGTCACATTCAACAAATCTTTCATGACAATAAAAAAATACTTAGGTTTCTGACTTGTAAATACAATAAAGCTATTTATTGTTTAAGTATCAGAAGAGCTTCGACAATATGGGTATTCAGTAGAAAATGACGTGGTAGAAGTTTATCCAGAGAGGATCAGCCCTCAGACAATGATTCAGTTAGAGTGCTGTCTGGATCAGCCGACAGACCACTCGTAGGTGGGATCGTTCATCCTGGAGGGATCATCCTTCAGACAACGATCAGGGAAGTCCATGCTGCTGGGATCAACCGACAGACCACAGAAAGAAAAACAGTTAATGAACAATAAAGAAAACAAGAGCAGTGGGAGAGAGATAGGCGTGTTGCAGGTGACTCTGTGAAATAGAACGATTTTGAAGCAAGTAACGCTTATTTAACCCTTTGGGTGCCACGGTGACGATCTATCGTCACCATTTTTTCGTGCGAGAAATGCCACGATGACGATCTATCGTCACCATTTTCCGTGCGAGAAATGCCACGGTGACGATCCATCGCCACTGCGTATTTCGTAGTTTAATTAATTTATTTGTAATCTGCTATATAGTATTTCGGTGTTTTAAAATACTTTGTGGTATATCCAGTGATATTCAGTGGTGGAAAAAATTTTGTTTTAGCTAACTAAACAGATGACAACAATTACTGATGCACAAAATCAGCTGTTGTCATTTTCACTTGCAGTTTAGAAGTGTATGGTACTGATATTATTGTGTGTTGATATTATTTTCTCGCTACAGTCATCAGTTTTTTTTTGAAGTTTGTTGTTCGTGTTATTTTATTATTTGTTTGTTGAAGGTTATTATTTTAGTTATTACAAGTTTAAAGTAGTATTTTGGATAATATATTGCTTTGAAATGGCGGAAGAAAATCTAAGAGGTAGCGAAGTAGACAGATTACTTTTAGGTTATTCAGACGATGACTCTTTAGCCTCTGAAGATGATTTGTTACATTTATTTGGGGATGACAGTGATCTAGACCCGTTATATCAACCAGAATGTGATAGTGACAATCAGTTTAGTGATAGTGATATTGATTTAAACTTAGATTAACCTAGTACATCAGGTAAACAAAATAGGCCTAGGATAGGTTGGGATAGGTTAGTTCTGAGATAAAAGTTTTTTGTTTGAGTTTGGTTTTCAACCAAATAATTTAAAAATTTGGTCACTTATAGAAAACAGTATATAGATAGAAAATAGCACACTTCCCATATATAAAATATTTTTGGTTTGTGAGGTAAAAAAAAAAATGTAAATTTTTTTTTTCTAAATTAGGCTATCTAAAGTTTGGTTTTTAATAAATAATTTTTTTTTACATATAGAATCCAACTTATTTACAAATATAATTGTAGCCTAGGTAACACTGAACATTTTGACACTAAATTTGTTAAGATATCTTGTATACAATTTAATCTGTGTCAATTATAACAAAGTTCTCCAAAAAACCATTTATACCTGTGGCATTTTTGGGTGAGTCTGTGCATTTTAGATGTGTTACCGAATTTTCCAGTTATGAAAATTTTCTTGTGGCACTCAAAGGGTTAAAGGCTAGGGTTGCACGCTCAGGTCTCCCACACTGCACGGCCTTGGTCACTTCAGTGTTTTTCTCTCTCTGTGTGTCGCTACAACCATTGACAATTTCGCTATTCTTAAACAATGCCGAAGTGGGAACAAATTACAAGCATAGAGGTTGCAAAAGTTTGCTAGTATGAAATTTTTCATGAATAATTTTCCTATTTTATTAAAATTGGAATGTGAGGAAGATCTTGATACTACTATGGATTTACTGCAAACATAGTTTTATTCCCTTCAACTTGATGAATTTGGCACAATAAAATAAAAAATGGTAACATAGCTATTGATGAAATGTGGCATTATATTAGCACAATTAAAGATATTTCAGGGCAATTATAAAAAGTTAAGTTATTTTACGTTAGATGTGCCTATTATGGTGAATGCAGAATTTTATTAAAGGTAATAGGGAATGTGAGAGAATTTTTAGCTCTGTTAGGAAAACAACATATCAGTTCAGAGCTTTTATCTCTAATAAAAAAATCATAAAAAGTATCTTATTGCAAAGTCGTCTCCTGGAAATTGTTGAGAAGAGGAATTTGATTAACATTTATTGAACTGGATCAGCAACATTTGTTAAAAACACTTTTTCAATTTAAATTTCTAAAATTAAAACTAATTTGATTGTAGTTTTTTAAAAAAATACTTGATGAATAAACTAAATAAATCTGCTGATGAAGCTATAGCCTATAAATTTTTAATGTAAGTTGTTTTATGTAATTTTCAAGTTGTTTTTGCAAAATATAAATAAATCATTATTTAGACCTAATTTTAGTATAAAATGTAATTGACGTGGAGAAAAAACTATGTTAAAAATTCTCCTGAATTTTAAAATTTAAAAGTTGGCAGGTATGGTATTGGTTTCTCTTGGATGTGAAAGTCTGAAAAACTCATCGAGAGGCAGACAGATGAATCGGATAATGGAATCATCAAAATACATGATACTATCAATGTTAGAATTACCAGCACACTTCCAGAAGTGTGTGGTACCCAGTACTGGATAAAGACAAATCAGGGCTGGCCAGTCTTTAGAGTCACATCCTGTACAGTTTGTATGGTGTACAACAAAAAGATGTGGTTAATATGATACCAAGAATCTTGATCAACACCAAGAAGACAAACAAACCAAGTAAGACTGAAGATAAAAAATCAAGTAGGGTGAAAAATAGAAGATTGTTTTGAAGACTGTCCACGATGACAGAAGGATGAAATAAAACAGACTAATTATTACTATTATTATGATTAGTCGATGAATTCCCAACGCTAATAGTATAGCTGCACCATACTCACAGACACACGTTAACATTACTGCGGCCCATGAAAAATGCATGAACCAGAGCTATGCAGAGATTATTTGGAAGATCTATTTCGACAATTAGGACTCTTGTGTCCCTTCTGTTCATAACAGAAACAGGTGATGGGAGGCTTAAAAGGTTTGAGGGCTTGATCCGTGGGACCTGAATGCCGATCAATGCTCACTTGTTATCAGTAAAGAAAGCAAGGTTTAGTTCTGCGCAAAGACAGTTTATTTTGGGTGCGGTTATGTAAACTCCAAGCAGTTTCTAACCTCAGAAGTTAAACCCTTGATAATCACTTCGGTGAATTCAGGCTATCTTATTAATATAATAAAACTTGGGCTGCCTCCTTAATGTCATTCATAATATGTTGAAGTGTCTCCCTTAGTCCTTGGGAATAAAAAAAAAAATTTCTTTATCCAAAATGAGCTTTGGATCTAGCGGATGAGTCATTTTTAGGCGCAAAGGAGATCCTGCTCAATGTTAGTTAAAACCTTTTTACCAAAGCTTAACTCTGCATAGAATTCTTTAAGTTAAGCTATTAAAAGCTGAATCTTCTTTTTTTCACTAAGGTGGACAAGACTTGTTCCAACAACCACAATCTCTTTTCATAAACTCCAACTCGAGTGTGCACTGTATTAAATTTATTCCCTTTAGTGGGTTTCAAATTGTGGATATTGTCGCTCAAAAAAAAGAGTGTGTCCCTTGCAAGGCTTAATTGATGAGTGAGTGTTTCCAAGGTGAATAAATTTAAATCAGGATCAGTATGATCATGTAAACTACTCTTCAAAGAAGTGTGCATTTCTTCCACTGTATTGACTGATCCCTTCCCTCCTGATCACCACCTCAAAACTTGTAGAACACATCACATTACGATATGTTACAAATAATTTACAAACACACCCATTTTTAAATCACATTTAAACCTAATGAAAAATACATTTTTAACACTAATTATTTTTATGATGAGTGACCATCCACTTTCCTATGTCTGACTGTAATGTGGTAAGTGTTCTTTCTACATGTTCTAATGATGCCTGACAAATAATTGAAACAGCTGTAAACTTTAATCGTTTATATAAGATTCCTCAGGCAAGTAAATAAATATGTCATTTTATGAAACTCAAAATGACATTGTAGAAAGTCAAAGTAATTAATATAATTTCTTCTTATATTGCAGAAAGTTGAGTCTTGTTTTACAGAAGAGGACCACACTCCTACAACAAATGTATGTCCTAGTACTTCACAGGGTAAGTTGCATCATTAAATTTGTACCTAAGATAAGAAGTTCCATAGTATACTATAATGTGAGACTTCAATACATGTACTAAACTATTGAATTTTATGAATTCAGTACAGAATGCGCTAGTTTGGGAAGAGTTGGTGATCCAATACGACAAGCTATTTTTGAAGTTACAAGAAGTTAAGATGACTTGTCTATTCTATATGTAAAATCAATAATTACAATTACATTAGAGTCCTAATATTATGTAATAAGCTTATTTAAAATCGATCAACATTAAGTCAGTTGTCAGGTCTCAACAACTAGAACGATCCCTATTGTCAAGCTCATTCTTAATTTATTGACAATAAATTTTATGTGTTTTCTTTGTATGGGCATTTTTAATTTACTAAATTTTTTACTGTTCATTTAGAATTCCCTTTGGTCCGTCACATTCTTTAATTTAATTTAAATGAATTTTATGTGTTCTCTTTATATTTGATATTTTTAATTCAATAAATTTTTCATTGTTAATTTAGAATTCCCTTTGGTCAGGCAAATTCTTTAATTTAATTTATGTGAATTTTATGTGTTTTGTATTTGACACTTTTAATTCAATAGATTTTTCACTATTGATTATTTTGGCCAGGCATATAGTTTAATTTAATTAATAGAATATTATGTGTTTTCTTTGTATTTCACATATTTAACCCTTTGCACTCGAATGGCCAGTAGCACTGGCCACGCCAAGGTTGTAGACAGCTCGCATTTGTTTTGTCGTAATTTGTCCTCGCCGCTCGGATGGCCAGTACAGCTGGCCGCGCTACTGTCATTGACAACTCGGCAGACATTTGTTGTTTCCTTCGCCAGCTCGGAATTATTTTTAAATGACTTCTGTGTTATTTGCACATTCATTGTAATTATTGTATAAAGAACAAGTAAAGTTCAATTAAAAAATTTTTATTTATAGTTACTAATACTAAGATAAACATATGTTTGGGAAATGTAACTTTTTTATGTATATTTTTAACACACATAACTAAATAAGTTGTTATAAAGTAGGACTTTACAGTCATGATATATTCATACATAAACTATTTCACATTTAAAGAACAAGTAAAGATCAATTAAAATTTTTTTAATTTATACTTACTAATACTATTTACAAATATTTACAATATTTACAAAATAAAAACACTTTACAGCTGGTTAACAACATAAAATGTAAGACAGTTAAATCACATACACACTGCAATGTCATTCACTGAACTACTTTACTCGTATAACCTTACCGTATGTACTGTTTGCCGTGAAAAAAATGAAAACACGTGATTATTTAGTTCAAGAGTTGTCCGATAGGTTTCAGTACTCACCAGACATTATAACACAAATAAAATATTAGAAATTATCATATTTGTCTAGTGGCCAGTGGTAATGGCCATTCGAGCGATAGACATATTCTATCTTGGCCAGTACTGCTGGACATACGAGTTGTGAGGACATTATAGCAAAAATGAATACGACCTGACACGCAAATGGCGGCGGCCAGTACAGCTGGCCATACGAGCGACGAGGACAAACTATAAATACCGTCTTCAAGCACAAAGGGTTAATACCAAAGATTTTTTTTCACTGTTTTTTCAGAATTCCTTTTCGTCAGTCACATTGTTTAATTTAGTTTATGAATTTCATGCGTTTTCTGTGTATTTGACATTTTGAATTCACCAAATTTTTTCACTGTTTATTTAGAATTCCATTTGGTCAAACCAGATTGTTTATTTACTTTAACCACTGTTGTTAACACATCCATGGCACACAGTGTGTAATATGCTATACGATGGGTTTCGTATCGTTTATTAAACCTGTGTGTTTATCTGTACGCTACTAACATCAATCAACATTTTACTGAATTATGAAATGTATACTAGATAAACAATACTTTTACAGTTTGTTTATAGTGTAGGTTAGTGTGTTGACATGGTGTTCACATCTAGGGTTATATTTAATGTGAGGTCTTTAAAATTAGACCAATTTTATCATCATGAATTAAATAGATGATAGCGACATGTGTAAAAAAATTCCTGACGTGAGTAAAACAAAAAATCCGTTTCCACTTTTTGATTTGATGATTTAAATTTCCTCATAATATATCTCACAAAATAACTGGAAATTACTTAGTTTACAGGAATTTTAGTTGGAAGTCATAATACAAAGTCATAGTACAACGTTGAAAAGAAAAGAGCTAGATGCCCGGTTGCGATATCCCAACAAACTGTACAGATAGGCATTTTAATTTTTTGGTTTCATCTATAAAAAGAAAAGATATCATGAGAAAATCCTTTTTTATGAACATACAAAACTACAGGATCAGAAAAGAAAAGAGAAAAAAACAAGATATATGTTCAGTGGTGTTTATCACCGTTCATTTAGAAGTCCCATGGGTGAGCTTCATTGTTTAATTTAACTTATACATTTTATGTGTTTTCTTTTATTTGACAATTTTAATTCAGTAGAATTTTTCAGTGTTTATTTTGAATTGACATATGAAAAATAATCATGTATAAACTTTACCATAAAATGATTCTAGATATGGAGTCCATAATTTATAAGTGTGAAGCATGGTTTTAATATGGCAAAGTATTAATAGACTAAATTTATTTGATAGACAAATTCTGAAAGGGTGTTTTGGTACTAAGAAAGGAAATAGATTTATTTCAAAGTTAAAAAAAAAAAAAAAAAAAAAAAAAAAAAAGTCTACTGATAGAGAAGTTTAGGGATGAGTCTGGTCAGAAGGAATATTATAAGGAGATGAAACCCTACCCTTAACAGAAAATTAATATGTGTATAACTACCACAGATACAAAATGTGGAAAATGTTTATTTTTATATATTACCGATTTTGGAAATGGATAAAGTCCAAAAACACTAAAGTTGCTTCTTTAGTTACAGACATTCATTGAACTTTGTAAACATTGGTATTAAATTAATACTTATGGAAATCTGTACCAATTTACATATTTTCTCAAAAAAATAAATACACATAGATTACAAATTTCGAATAATATTCATTACCTGTACGTTTGGAATAATGGGTCATGTTTTCCAACCCAGTTACAGATATTACCGACTCTCCTTAGAGCAACCATCAAGATTATCCTGTTCCAGTGAATAGTTTTTCCTAGTTTTATTCTTTGTTTGAAATTTTCTAAAGTGGTTAATCTTTATCTCTTTCTCTCTTGGCTCCACAATTTAACTCAATCAACGTATTACCAGAAACTTCCACGGCAATCTCGCACTTTCTTTAAGTTCATCACACAACATTAAATTTCATCTTCTCTTTTTCTAGTGTTGACTATAGAGCTCTTATAGCTAAATTTACTTGTAGGTACGCTTACATTTAATATGCGTCATCCATCACTAACAATTATAACTATACAATTTTACAAGTAAAGAAAAGGAATTAAAGTAAACCCGTTTTGAATTTAATTAGATAAACAATATTCAATCATTTTGTACTAATTTTGAAATCACTACACAGTAGAATCTCTTTATCCGAACCCCCGTAATCCGAAGTCCACTAATCCGAATGCTGATGAGAGGAAATCGCCTAAAATAAATTTAAGCAATGGCATGGAATAAGACAGCTCGATGTTCAAGGGGAAAGCTTATCTGGTGACGCTATGGTTGCAGAAGCATTTGTAAAAACATTTAAAGAAACTGTAGATGTTAAGGGGTTTTCAAGGGATGATGTTTATAATTCTGACGAAACCGGCGTGAATTAGCTCTCATTGCCGAGAAAATCTCTTGCATCCCGTAACGAAACTCGAGCTCTCGGATACAAAATAAGCAAAGACAGAGTAACGGCTATGGTTTGTGCAAATGGTACTCACTCACTTCCATTGCTGCTTATTGGTAAAAGTATGAAACCCTGTTGTTTTAAAAACTTGTTATGTTTTCCTGTTACTTACAGGGCACAAAAAAGCTCTTGGATGTCATCTGATATCTTTCTTGATTGGTACTCAAACACATTTATACCAGAGATTAAAAGTTCAGAGAGAAAGAAGCCAAAACAGGAAAAGTCATGTTAATAATCTACAATGCTCTCACTCATCCCGACATTGATATGTTGAACAAAATTGATGAACTTCTCAGTTAAGTTCCTTCCACCAAACATAACAGCCCTCCTCCAGCCCATGGATCAAGGGTGTCATTGCGAAAACCAAGAAAATATACAGGAAAGAATTGCTTCGGCTGCTACTTTTAGCAGAGAGACGAAGAAAGTGTGATTGCATTTACGAAAAAATTAAACCTTAAGGACTGTTGTTACATTCTGGTGGATGCTTAGGCAAATGTAACACAGGAAAATCTCACGAATGCTTGGAATAGGTTATGGCATAAGCCTGCCAAAAATGAAATTGAAAATGAATGTACTGGGAGTGAAGGACATGAAGAAACTGTGATCGTCGAAGAAATTGTTGATCTGTCAGGCTATTCCTGGGGTTTGAGCAGTGTGATGTGACTGATGCAATTGAGTGGATCAATAGCGACATGAATGATCCAGGATATCAAATTTATAGTGAAGATGAGATTCTTTCCATCGTCAACGAGGAAAACGGATCTGAAGACAGCAGTGATGAAGAACAGACTTTTGATTCGGTACCATCCCATGCCGATGCGTTTACTGCATTAGAGTCGGCTATGAACTGGTATGGAAAGCAATCTGAATGCTCCTTAACGCAATTGATGGTCTTGAAGCAAATTCAAGACTTAGCAGCGAAAAAAAACACTTCATTTTTAGTTCAGAAGAAAATGAGAGACTTTTTTACGTTTTAAGACTTAGACTGTTATTTTCTACTTTACTATTTTTTTTCTACTGTAATATGTACTGCTTATATTCTATGTTTACTATTAATTAAATAAACAATATTTAATACTGCAAAGCATTTCTATATTTTCTGTAACACTTATTATGATCGTTTTTAGCCACGTTTTAGCTGTTTTTATGTGAAAAGCACAATATGTTCTGTAATCCGAATGATTTGATAATCCAAATACCCCCGGTCCCATATAGTTCCGATTAAAGAGGTTCTACTGTAGTTTAAAAAGTAATACAAATTTGCTTCCTAATGACTTGCTTGATACTTTATACATCTGCTTCCTGAGGTGGATTAAAAATAACAAAGCTTAATTAGGGAGGGGGTAACACCATGTTATTAGAAGTGTAAGTTTAACCCCTAAAGGCATAAGAATTAAGGTTCATGAAGAAAGGAACTATATAAATGTATAACTATACAAATTAATGAATAAGGTTTAGAAATAAATGAAATAAATAACGAAATAGGGGAAGATTACACCTTCAAATAATAAATAATATTTCAAGGGAAAAATTTACGATCTAAATTGGGGATTGAACCTAGGACCTTTGGCTTTACGCGCCAATGCTCTACCAACTGAACTATCCTATTCGCTTCCCAGTATAGCGGTTACACTTGACTTTGCTTTTGCTGCAATTTCAAAGTCAAGCGAGAAGTCTATGCTCTGTGCTGGGAAGCGACTAGGATAGCTCAGTTGGTAGAGCATTGTCACGTAAAGTCAAAGGTCTTGGGTTCAATTCTCAGTCTATGTTGTATATTTTTCACTTAAAATATTATTTAATTATAATACTAACTGGTATAAAAAAAGCGTATAAGCGTTAAAAAATCAAAAATTAAAATCAATATTCAAAGAATAATACAACAACTGCACTGAAGGTAGTAAAAGATCCATTACAAGGAAACTTGCGAGGCACACATTCTATACTTATCAAGATGTTTAAGACTGCCATGTATCCTGAACTTGTAACGTTATATGGTACAATCTAAAATTATATATTGAAAACCTTGTTGGATATTATTTTGTAAGTGAAAAGCTAAAAGTGTTTAATATGTAATGCAACTAATATTTTTCTTTTACTAAGGGTGTTTACCTTTCACTTTCTGTACTTTTATGTTCTGATACTCCAAACGTTATCGGCTCGAAAGGTGTTCTCAATAATTCTTTAAAGACACATTTTTTATAATTCAATTTATTAGACAAAGGCATTACCCTAACTAACAGGCTTACTACTAACTACAATAATTTTTTATAACTAAGAAATGTTCATTAAAATATTATTATAAAAGAAAGTTTATTAAATTGTTCATAGGGCTTTTAATGATTACGATCTTTTACTTTGGCCTTTTTTATAGTTCAACTTATTAAAAACTTATCATTCTTTTTACTATAACACAAATCGCATATCTCACTTAAACTTCAAGTTTACTATTGTTTGAATTTAACTTTTTGAGCGAGTCTGCTCATTTTAAGCAACGTCCCTCATACACGTCTGCATTACTTGAAGATTCCTTGACGACTTTAAACATATATATCTGTTGAAAACCTAGAGACGACTGACTGCAAGACATAAGCGCATTACACTCCCTTTCTATGCATACTTCCTAGAAAAACAATGTCTGTTCCAGAATGTTGCATTATTCTAGCCAATCTGAACAGTTAAAAGTTCTTTGGTTCCTTATATGGAATATCACAGCATTTATTTGACACACCTTTGTTCCAGAATGTTCTATTGCTAAAATATAATGCAATAACTTATTTCTTTGTTAAATTGAAACGACGCATCATGTAAAATGATTGTCATTTTCTTGTAAAAGCACTTTTCTTTCAAAAGGTCACATTTTATTTATTCACTAATCTCGCATTAATTATTACTTATTCACAAATTATTATTTATTTGTTATTTATTGGTTTGAGATGTCAAATCATATTCCAGTCTTAAATTATTTATATTAACAGTATAAAGAGTCAAACATTCTCATAAATATATATAATTATTTATAAATTCAGTAACTACATTTTTCAAATTTTATGTTATAGCCTAATTATCTTCCAGGCTCAAATACAGCATTTCATTGTTACAGAAATGATATCTAAACCTTTAAATGGAGATATACACTGGCTGTTTATCTAAATTGTTAATATAACCATTTCTAATAGTATACTCTGTGGTACACCAACTATTAAAACTACTGAAATCTACCTCTGCTCACATATTAGACCCAAGAAGTAGCATTTAAACAGGATGATATATTTTTATTCTGAAGTGCAGTTTGTAAAGAAAATTCTTGATAATTACATCGTTTTTATGTTTGTATAACTCTATGATTATGAAGCCAGTTGTGTATGTTAAAAAATTGTTGTAGTAATGTCTTAAAAACTACAAAATCATAATTGCACAGATTCCAAAACAAAGTATTTATTATTAAATATTATCTTGCGATTCAATAAAACAAGCCATGTGTAAGAGACAAATAGTCTTTAACTCTGCTTGCGAACCAAGCAAGGTATTACAATTTATAACTGTAAAAGTTGGACCAGACTTGAAAACACTTTTTAAAGGTCATACCATAGGCCTATATCTAACACTTTAATAGTATCAGTTTATTGTATATTAGCCTAACCGGACTGCTCATTATAATATTTATAAACTTTTTTACCAATCTTGATTGTAAACTTTCCTGTTTACAGCTGATTTGCCTATCTATCAGCCATCCACCAGAAGAAATACTTTAAAAACAATTAAGACACTTAACCCTTTTGCGGGCAAGGTACCGATCTATCGTCACCCAGTATACTTGCTAAAACGGGCAGAGTAACGATCTATCGGTACCCTTTAAAACTGCACGTAGTTTAAGTATTAGCTAACAGATCGCGCTCTATGTTATGTGGTTCTATTCATAAAGAATAAAGGAATATTTCAACATCGATTTATATCGATATTTTAAAGTTGAAGTCGATCTACAAAGCTCTCAGCCGATCGCATTTGGTTATGGAGGTTATGTTTATTGCAGCGTCATTGTTTGTTAGTGGTCTTAAGTTGTGTGTTTATTTTAAACAGTTAAATTAGTTTCTTAGTTACTTATTATATTTACATCGTTTACTTTACTCAGTTCTATTACTTTTTCATATTAGTTTAGCGTATTTTTTAAATATTTGTGTTGTTGGTTACGTTACAAGCAGTGTATCGGCAGGGCCTAGTGTCAACACTTCAGATATTGACAAATATTTGGATGAAGACAGTGAAAGTGATTTATCTTTTGATTCGGACAGTGAAACTGGTGATGAACTTATTATTGATAGTGATAATGTAAACAATGATTCTCTTGACAATACCAATGACTTAGGCCTAGGCCTAAATGATGATAGGTTAGACTGTTATAGAATTCCTACACCCGGAATGCTTTCCAAAACACAAGTGCTGACACATTTTATAAAAACTAATATAAAAATTGTAAATATTAACCAATTTAAGTGATTTTTTTTTTAAATTGTTTGAAAATAATTGGACTCTTAAGACATATACAACAACAAAAATTCATAACATAAATTTATGGTGTTAAATTAGTTCAAATTGAGAATTTTTGAGTTTTTTGTTATTCATTTTTTAGAAAATTTTTTTTTTCAACATTTATAAATTTAACAATTAAAAAAACTTGAACACCACGTGATTCTCCAGAGTGTACTTGTTAAGTGACATTATTTTCACTAAATTCTATATAAAATTGAAATTTTGACAAATTTTTTTGTAAAGGTGTTGTATTTGGTAAAAAAAGGCTTGCCCATTCTCGTATACACAGTTGATAATGCATTGCCCGCGAAAGGGTTAATACAGTTTAAAAACACACATTGTTATAAGTTTAAAAAATAGATTCATTTGTGAAGTTTGTAGGACTGACTAATTAATCCAACTGTTGACTATCTGTTGGGTGGAGATATCCATTAGAGGAAACATTAGGTTGGATTAAAATTGTTTTTGATCATTTAATGGATTTCTACTGTCTCTTTTTAATTTCCTTAACCCATTGAGGTAGACTCACGAGCTACACTCGTGGTCGCATTTTTGGACCAAACGCTGAACCACGAGATGGTCTCGTGTTCTATGTTTATTGTATTACTGTCGTCGTAGTTCCGTATAAATCCAATAGATATTGCTTGTATTGCTTCAGCTAGTCTTTTAGAAACAAAATATTAAGTTTTCGTGGTTTGCCAGCCTGATTTCAAAGCAAAACATATGTTGAATGTCATCTGCTAACCTCGAATATTCCTTCGTTCAACATTGTTTTGTTTCTGTTTCAAGTGATAATGGAGCGTGAATTATTGCGTGATTCAGAAGTAGATAACTATTTATTTAGTGTCTATGAAAGTGATTCCGATATAAGTGATAATGATGAAAGTGTAGAAGACATTATAATACCCCAATTCACATAAAAAATTTAATAACTTACTTGTAAATAACTCAGAAATGAACCTTGAAGGACAGGAAGGCGGTTTTTTGATGTTTTCTTCCGAAAATAGATCTCGAACGATATTCCTAATCCAGATAATGAAGTACCGGTAGGTAAATTTGATAAACCTTTTGTTTTAGAGCCCAGATTAGATGAGGAGTCAAATTTAGTTGATAGCCCTACTGAAAATAACCTCAAAATTGATTTTATGCTCAGGCCTAATGTTGATAAGTTCCACTACATCTTGAAAATTGTTTTAAGTCTTTTCACACTTTAGTAAATTACTAAGAATGAAATGTGCATTTTGTAAATAGTGTAATAATGTGAAAAATGTTTAGTGTTTAGTGTAATAAAGTAAATATACTAAATTGTTACCATGGAAATAAAAGATTGTCATTTGGGAAAAACGCTATAAAAATGAATCGATAAGTCACTAACATTATCTGCTATATCTTTTGGTTAAGTAAAGATATGATCCTACTTTTTTTAATTTGTGTGAAAAATATTCTAAACTTAAAAAAAGAGAGAAAAAAAGTAAAGTGAGATGCCACTAAATATAATTTATAGTCGATTACTTTCAATTTTACAAATTTTTAAAACTAAAAATGTTAAATTAACAACAAATTAAAATAAAATGGTAACTGTTTAAAAGAAAGTATTCTATATACATTCAAAGAATACTAATTTAGTAAAAAAACTGTGAAAATTTGTTTGATTTATCTTTAACCATTGTGTTTTTTTAAGGCTCAAACGAAACGCATGCAATTTCGACAAAATTAATTGCTGCAGCTAGTCCTGCATGGCCCTGAATAACTACTACCTGAATGGGTTAAAGCTTTCAATATTGTGGTGATTAGTCACCACTCCCCCCTCCCCTTCGTGAATCTGGATATATCCGCCCGGAGAGCTGATAAGCAGAATTGTGCTCGAGACAGCTGTGAGTGAAGTCCTCTGACAGCATTCTTGTTAAATTTATTATAGTGCCGTAATTTATTATCATGCCTTGCTAAACCCAAAGGAATAGGGCCGATATGGCCCTAGGGTTTATATCAGGGCGCATCGCAATTTTGGGTTATCGTAAAATGATTAGTCGAACTATACGCGGCCATGTTAGGCCCTGGTATACACCGACATGTTGTTGCAATACAGTGTAGTTAATATTAATATTGGTATTAGAGTAATTCTGTTTTTTTTAGTTAATTAGTCTGTAGTAATACTCGTCAAAAATGGCTAGCCTAAGTTGAAATTCGCCCAGTGTACTTATATTAATTTGACCACGCGATCGGGACCCGGTAATACATTACCAAAGTAGATCCACGTACCCCCGGCACTTGCCCCCCCGTTTCTCATTATCGTTGCAATATGTTCATCTTATGACCCTTATTACAGAAGTGTAGGATTTCCATGTTTGTGTCTATATCAGTACAGGTATGATTCTTTTTGATGATCTGTTCTGCAAAATTGGATTTGTATTTGAATATATTTTTGGTGGATGGTAGGTGTTCTTTGAATCTTTGCCGGAATGGTCATCCTGTCTGTCCGATGTAATTTTTCAGGCAATTGGTGCATGTGATGTTAGAGATGCAGGACTGGTCAAATTTGTTGGTGGTTTGGTTTTTTGGTGTTATTAAAGTTTTGAAGCTGTATGCTAAATTGTAAACTTGTTTTTTTTTTAAATGTTTCTTTACTGGAAATGGATTTTTTTTTTTATTTAGTAACCTACATGGATCTTTCTTAACGGGTTCATTGTTTTTCTTTTCGTTGTTTTTGCACCTCTTGTTTAGTTCGTCTATGACAGACGAGTCATATCCGTTCACTAATGGTGTATAGTTCCTTATTATAATCTTCATTTAATCTCTGTATTAAGCTGTTAAATGTGGCTAGTTTATGAAATATGATTTGGTCTGTGTAAGTTGGTTTTTCTGTATATTTTGTGTGAATGTTTGTTGTTGTTGTTGTTGTTGTTAACAGTGAGGTCTAGGAAATTGAGGGTATGGTTGTTTTCGACTTCTACGGTGAACATTAACTTAGGATGTATGCTGTTAAGATAGTTGCCAACTATTTCTACTTGCCATTGGTTTCCATCTAATAAACAAATTATGTCACTTTTGCAAGCAACAAACATCCAAGAAAAAGTCGAAAGCTGCATTAAACTCCAATGATAAAATCATTTGATAAAAATTAATAATGTTTAATAATGTTAATCTTTCCTTTTCTACTATTTCTATATTATATTTCGTTTATTGTATATTATGTTTAATTAGAAGGATAACAATGAAGTTTATATATTAATATAGTCAACAATACATTATTTAATGATTTAACTTTTTAAGGGTTAAAATACATTTTCCAGTTTTTCAATTACTTTAACAATAATTAATAATTAAAAATAACGTGAATTTAATTTCAGATGAATTCTTTTTAAATTTGTTTTAGATATGCAGTTGGTTGGCACAAGTACTTGCAGCAGGTTCACTAAATTTAGAAAATCAAACTTACACATAAGCAAAATATCTTTAAAATGTACTCTATGTAATTATTCTGCTTTACGTCCATCTAAGCTTCAATTGCACATGAGAAAACATACAGAAGAAAAACCATATAAATGTACACAATGTGATTATTCGGCTTCCCAATCAGGTAATCTTAAACGCCACATGAGAATGCATTCTGGAGAAAAACCATATAAATGTAGAAATTGTGATTATTCCGCTTCTGAATCATATAAACTTAAAGCGCACATGAGTGTGCATATTGGAGAAAACCCATATAAATGTGAAGAGTGTGATTATTCAGCTTCTGAATCATATAAACTTAATAGGCACATGAGAGTGCATACTGGAGAAAAACCATATAAATGTACAAATTGTGATCATTCTGTTTCTCATTTATGTCAACTTAAAGTGCACATAAGAAAGCATACTCGAGAAAATCCATATAAATGTACTCAATGTGATTATTGTACTTCTCAATCAGGTAGCCTTAAACGCCACATGACAGTGCATACTGGAGAGAAACCCTATAAATGTGCGAATTGTGATTATTCTGCTTCTGAATTAAGTACACTTAAAGTGCACATGAGAGTGCATACTGGAGAGAAACCATATAAATGTACTCAATGTCATTATTCAACCTCTTATTCATGTCGACTTAAAGTTCATATAAGAATGCATACTGGAGAAAAACCATACAAATGTGCTAGTTGTGATTATTCTGCTTCTGAATCGAGTAAACTTAATAGGCACATGAAAGTGCATACCAGAGAGAAACCATATAAATGTGCAAAATGTGATTATTATGCTTCTGAATTATGCACACTTAAAGTGCACATGAGAAAGCATACAGAAGAAAAACCATATAAATGTACTCAATGTGATTATTGTACTTCTCAATCAGGTAGCCTTAAACGCCACATGACAGTGCATACTGTAGAGAAACCCTACAAATGTGCAAATTGTGATTATTCTGCTTTTGAATTAGGTACACTTAAAGTGCACATGAGAAAGCATACTGAAAAAAATCCATATAAATGTACTCAATGTGATTATTCTGCTTCTCAATCATGTAACCTTAACCGCCACATGAGAGTGCATAGGTACTCGAAAAAAACCATAACAATGTGCAATTTGTGATAATTTTGTTTCTCATTCATGTCAAGTTAATGTGCATCTGGAAGAAAACTATAAATGTGTAAGTTGGTTATATTCTGCTTGTGAATCAAGTAAACTTAACCCTTTAAGGACCAGACTTATTTTTAGGAATTTTAGGAGCATTATGTTTTCCGCCATATTGGTTCTAATTTATACTATGTAAAAAAGACCATGCCTAAAATAGCGTTTTTGTAGACATTTAGAAAAAAAATCGTAGAATCATTTAGAAACAAGATATTAAAATAATTTTGGTGTCATTTTTTTAGTATTTAATTGCTCTAATTGACTAAAACACAAAATATTTATTTAAAAGCAAATGAAAAGATAATTTTTTAAATTTTATAATTATTTTTTTTTAATTTTAGATTTTAATGTTTGACATAGAATATCTCAAAAACTGAAAATAATTTATACGTGGTAAACCTAATTTTTTTATTTATTATACATTGAACTATAAAAATGCCAATTTTAAAACAATTATAATGAAAAATGAACATTTTAGGGACAAAAAACCGTGATAGCCTACAACCTATAAATGATTTAAAATTTTAAGAGCACTTATGTTTAGAAAAACACTGAGAGTGGCATCCTTCTTTGCATCTGGAACAAATTGTTCTTGATCTTTTTCTTTTTCTTTCTTTTTGTGAGTGTCCTCCTTTCTCTGAGCAAATCCAGCAAGTTTTTTCTTTTTTTTCTGGTAGTTTTTCTAGTTTTCGAATATGATTACTTATGCATGTATTTCTTTGTTGTTCTGTTATCCAAGAATCCCCAACTGTTTGTACTATTGTGACCATAAATTGAAATCTGTCTAAAGGCTTGATATTTTTTTGAATACACATAGATTGATACAAAATGTAGGAATTCAGCAGCATCCTATGAAAAAGGTTGAAAGTAACTTTTTTCCAGTATTTTACTGTCCTTCGCTCATCAAGATAAGAATAAAGCATCATATCGAATGCATCTACTCCACCCATGTAGTTGTTGTAATCAGAAATTACAGATGGCTTTTCTTTACTTGTTATCATACCTCGTCTTTTTTTTATAACTTGTACATTTTTAACTTTAGTTTTCGATGAAAGTAGCATAACAGGGTTTTTCTGATTTTTTTTCTCTCGGTAGGCCATAAGCACTAAGTTCCCTTTTTTTAATACATTTTTTCACCTTCTTTGAACTTCTTTTTAATGTCATCTGGAAGTCCTTTCTTATTTCTTCGAATAGTTCTTGTTACAAATGTTTCTTGCGAGTAAAGCCATTCCGTTAAAGGAATGCTAGTGAAAAAGTTATCAATGAATACATGATACCCTTTTTTTAAATAATTACAAGCCAATAGAAGTTTTTTAACAACAGTGTAGGCTAGACCAAATTGTTTTAAACTATCCCGGTCTTCTGTTGATTTAGCTCCTTTATAGCAAAATAGTTGCAAACAATATTTTGATACGGCATCACACAAAACCCAAAACTTAATTCCCCAACGATGATGGTGTTTATTAGGTAAATATTGCATTAGGCTTGTTTGACTCTTTGTCCCTACCAAGCTTTCATCAATGGATATTTGTTGGTTGGCTTTATAGTAATATTTAAATAATTGATTACAATGATTAACTACAGGCTGGAATTTTTGACAAGGATCATACCCAGGTTCATTACTATTAGGCAATTTGATGTTGTCGACTATGTGAAAGAAGGAAAGAATATTTTCAAATCTTGTACGTGAAAACATTTTTCTAAACCATGGGATGGATTGAGAATCATTTACAGTCCAGTAAGATTTTATAGTAGGTTTATTGTTTAGTCCCATGTTAAAAATGACTATAATAAAAGCCATCATTTCAGAACTTGTTACTGGTATCCATGATCGCAAGCGGCTATGAGGTGACATAGTAATTTTAGAAATAATTTGAGTTGCATATCTGTTAGTTTCTGTGACCAAAAGATTGATTAAAGCTTCTGTGAAAAATATTTTTAAAAAATCCAATGGTGTTATGACTGAAGAAGGGATGTGTATCGGACCTGGTGTATCATGAAAATCAAATTTATGCACAAAATTGGGTGGACATGCCTCATTTACATTTTCCCAATCACTGTCATCTGCATCTTCATTATTACTGTTTTCACTATCACTTAGAACCTGCCTTCTAGCAATAGGCCTAGTCATGGATTTTTTTTGTGTATTAGGCCTAACCTGAAAACTAATTTCACTTTCATCTGAACTGTCACTACTCAAATTTTCTGGAAATAGTAATGCTGATGTTGATTGATCGTCAGGATAGTATGTTTTGTCCAAGTCAGAATCGTCACTGTTGAAAAAATCCGGTAATTTATTTATATCATCGTCAGAGTCTGTCAATGCAAGTTCACGGTCTATTTCACTTGTCCTAGCCAATTCGTCGTCACTCATTGTCACAATTGTCACTCATACACAATAAACAATAAAACTACACTAATTAAATAATTAACAGATAAAATTAACTTAAAATAGTAGGCCTACAACACGAAAATACAAGATGAATCACAACTTCAAAAGCTAACACGACTGTCTCAACTAAGAATGTAAACAAACAGCATTGTCACTCATACACAATAAACAATAAAACTACACTAATTAACTAATTAACAGATAAAATTAACTTAAAATAGTACAACACGAAAATACAAGATGAATCACAACTTCAAAAGCTAACACGACTGTCTCAACTAAGAATGTAAACAAACAGCATATCTGTTTGACTACGTTACAATGCAGCCTTGATTTCGTCATTTTATATAAAGTTAACTTGTAATAATATTAGAATAGACTAGCTGCTTTAGGGTGTTTATAAAAACATTATTTAAAATATATATTTATACCAATTAATTTCTTGATTATTATTATTGTAAACACGTTAAAATAATAAAAACAAAAGCGGACGATAGATCGTCCGCTCGGTCTTTTTCGCATATTTACGTGCGGGCGATGGATCGTCCGCTCGGTCTTTTTCGCATCGTATGTGCGGACGATAGATCGTCCGCACGGTCCCTAAAGGGTTAAAGTTCACATGAAAGTGGATACTGGGGGAAAAACCATGTAAATATGGATATTGTGATTATTTTGCTTCCGAATTAAATACACTTACAGTTCACATGAGAATCCATACTGGAGAAAGACACATAAAAGTACCAATTGTGATTATTATGTTTTCTATATGAGCAATCTAGGAAGACAACAGTGTGTACTGAAGAAGATCCATATAAAAATTGTAAATTGTGATTATTCTACTTCTTGAACAAGTCAACTGAAAAACACATGGGGCCATATGAATAAAACTAGAGCAAATACTTGTGAGTATGAGCACTGAGTAAAAGCTTTTGCTCTTGAGTAAAATGTCTGAGTATAAGCAAACGCTCATTTTAATATGAATAACCATTACCTTATACTCACACCTTATACCCATACCTTTTACTCAAGAAAACTGAGCATTAATTTCAACAAAGAGATATTTCTATCAAACAGCTGATTACAACTATGAAATAATGTAAAGCATAAAGGTTATGATAGGTTATGTTCGAAAATTTACAACGGTTTAGCCATTCGGCCTTTTCATTATTTTTATTTCTTCTTGAGAACACGGAAATTTAACCCGGAGGCGAGCTTTCTGAACAATAGCATTTTACTAGTGCTATTTCATAGTCTTTGATGGTTTTGCACACAGTAGATTGATTAAGGTTAAATTCATTTGCAATCCCTGACTGATATCCTGGATTTGCCATGTACCGCAAAAATATTTGCATCCTTGTTTGGAGGTTAAAGCGCCATTTCTTTTTTCTTCACTCAGACCCAGAAAATGTTCACTAATCCAAGCTAAATTGCCTTCATCGAAGTGATATAATGTTTTATAGTCTCTTGTTTCACAACATAAACGAGGCTTGTACACATTTTCACGATGCAAATTAATTGGTAACTGTGCCATTTTAAAATTTGAGTCTACTACTAACCAGACTCAAGATTTCAAGAGCAATTACTCACACTTTGGAGTTTTTGGTTCTTTTTATTCATACAGGGATCGGGAGCAAAAGCTCAGACTCAGAGCAAAAGGTGGCATTTGATATTTTTGAGTAAAAGCATAAATAAGCAGTTGCTCATCTTTATTCATTATTATTAGAGTATTTGCTCCAAAAAGTTGAGTAAAAGTATTTGCTCATTTTTATTCATACGGCCCATGGAATGCATTCTGGATAAAATCCATTTTAATGTCAAATGCACATGATGCTCCGTCCTGCAGAAAACATAAATATAATGAATGTGGTGATTCTGTTTCTGATTTTAAAATATTCTAGAATGCTTACTGTCAATAATCTTTAGACTAAATGTACATATTGTTGAGTTTTCTGCTTCTCAATCAGATAATATTTGTGTTAAACTTTTATAGATGTGCACTATGTATAGCTACTATGTAAAAGTAATAAACATAACAAAGAACATATTGGATTAAAATATAAAAGGTTGGGGGAAATATTTATGAAATTATTTATAAAGATTTAATGTAAGCCAATTACAAGTTATTTTATCAACAAAATTTTCAACAATAGTTAACAATTATTTTAATAGTTTTACTGTTTTCATTTGTCGAGATGTATATAGCTTATAATCTTACATCAAAGATGATGTTTATTTTTTAACGGACTAACATTTAATTTGTTGTATAGAGGAGTAATGTGTTTAAAAATATATTTTGAATATTCTATGTATATATATCTGTTTTGAAATCTTGAAATGTGCATATCTCTTTGATATTAATACTTTCTTCAAAATATTTAAATTTATAAATTACATGTTAAAATAGTAAAATGTATTGATAATTATAATAATAAAATTATACAAAGAAATAAAGTAACAATTGATTACAATAATGAAATTATTTATTGATATTCATACAAAATTTTTATATGATTAAACTTTATTAAAAGAAAAATCCTTTTCTTGTTTTATATGAATATTGTTCAATGAAATTATTAACACAGCAAAGAGATTAAATCGGTATACATAACATATTATAATTATAATTGATAATTAGGGCTATTTATGGCTCCTTAGAATGTTTTTCATTAATGAGTGTCTATTTATTCTATTATCAGAACTATCCGATATAATTATTAATTATTATTTTTTTAATTATACATATTAAACATAATATAAAATGAAATT
Source organism: Aphrophora alni (assembly GCA_963513935.1). Classification (NCBI taxonomy): domain Eukaryota; kingdom Metazoa; phylum Arthropoda; class Insecta; order Hemiptera; family Aphrophoridae; genus Aphrophora; species Aphrophora alni. Next base: position 20,359,880 of record OY740779.1, read on the forward strand.
AATTGTCTATATATTATTATGAGTTTCTTTCTTGGGGTTAAGGTAAGAGCGGCTTATCTCAAGGAAGTAAGGATTTCAAGCCTAAAATTAACATAAAATAAATCAATGAAATAAAAGTTATTTTTAAGTTAATGGATGAATGATTGTGGAAATAAGTTTTCATTGTATCAATCACTTTGGGTACACATTTAAAAGTTTATATTAGGATATTCTGTTTACTTTAAACAGATAAAATTGATATTCAATAATGTTTGTTATATTTTGAATATAAGATCTGCCTACTAGTTATAACAAAGTATTTCAAATCAATTAAATTAGGTCTCACCCAATTGGCTCTGAAGTCACACTTTTTTTTATCTTAAGTTTGACTAAGATATTATTAATCACTTTATATAGAATTATTTTCACTTGATTTCTGAAACTTTCTGATATATTTTAGACAAACATTAATAATATTTTCTTGAAAATCTTCTTTAAAATTTATTAGATCCAGAGGTCCATCTTATTCAACAATCCTCTTTTTTCTTTTATTCTTGTAGAATTCAAGCTTTGCAAAGAGATATCTTATTTAATCCATTGCTTCTTGTTCTTCTTATATGGGAAGATAAAATGGTATATTATGACCCTATTACACAAAACTAAACTTTTAATAGTTACATTTACATTTACTGAGTTTACTATTATTAAAATTATTGTTTAAGACATACTATGGGATTTAAATAACTTCTCTTGCATTATTTAATTCTTACAAACTAACATACATAACATTATTTCTAATATTATTTAAGATTCCCGCATATACAATCATATGTTAACCTAAGCCAATCAGATTCGTGTTCCCTTTTTCTATACTAAAACGTTTTGCATATCAGATCCAGCGACCATCTTTTCTTCAGACTTTTCATTTCTTTTAGACTATTTCTGTAATATTTTAATATCCTCGGACATATTTTAGATGAGATAAAATATGTATACATATGTGATCTATCAATAGGCCATATTTATTTCATTCGTATTTGTCTAGTATTTTCGTAGTTAATAAAATTCTATCGCTGTTTCTGTTCACGGCCTATAAAATGTATTGTAACAACCTCGTCTTATTTCAATGGAATTCTATTTATCTCTTGTCTTTGCTTCAGACATATTTATTTTTATGGATAACTCAGGTTTTTACGGTTATTTTTTTTTATATGGATGATATAGCGACTTATAATTGGTGAATTGTTGGATATATTTTTTTTGTATGACTGGAAATGATGAAATCTTGGCCATTTCATAGATTAATGTACGTTGTAGAAATTTACCAATAGATTGATATTGATTTAAGGAATTCTTAAATTAATTTTATTTTGGTACAGATTTATTTCTCAACATCATTTTGAATTGTTATAATCTAAAAAAGTAGTTTTTGAAATGATGTCTAAAAGTTCAAATGGTTGGACTTTGTTTTTTATCAAATTTGGTATATGGAGGCATTTAGGTTCATATATTGGGACTTTTTTTTTCCAGTTTTCCGATTATTCAAATTTTTGTGGTTTTTTTAGCTGGCATAAAAAAAAAAATTACTATATTCTCTAATTTGGCTATACCACAAATGTATTTCTTTCACTTTTATTTATTGTGTTTTTTGTCTTATGCCATTTATATGGAGAGATTATTTTAATAAATAGTGGGTTATTTTATAGTTTTTTTGTTTCTTTTTTTTCTCCATATAATTTCTTCTTTTTTGTATTTTGTTTCTTATTATTTTGTAATAGTTTTAGGTCCCATAAGAACATTGGTTGATTGCTGTTCACAGCTAGTATGCTGTATGATATAATATTTATTGTTATTGTAAATTTGATTTGTTTAATCTGGAGCTTGTTATATATTGTGTTATAGACAGTTAGAACTTTTTTAATGCAATTTTATAGTGCTCCAACGAATTATAATTTGTAAAGATGTTAGGTGTATAAATATTATTTCCAATAAATGGTTTTTAAATCTAAGGACCTAAATAAAATGTATTGGTCACATCTCTCCAAAATCAGTGTTTCATGAGTAAAAACATTGTACACTATCTGCCAAGTCATTTATGTACATTAAAAACAATGTTGGACCCAACACAGATCCCTGAGGAACACCATTTTGTATACATTTCCAAGTCGATGCAAACACTCCTATATTTTTAAGTTTATTTTTATGTCTATATTTTCAGTTTTTTGTTTCCTCTCACACAAATAGGACTTAAACCAATTTAAGTTATTTCCCTTGATGCCCAACATTTCCATTTTTAATACTAAAATTTCATGTTGAACACAATCAAATGCCTTTGACAGGTCACAGAAAACTCCAACTGTGTGTTGCGATCCATCCAGAGCCTTGGACACATTATTAATAAGGCGTGACAAAGCCAAATCAGTACTATAACCCTTTCTAAATCCATATTGGTTTGGGTTTAATATGTTGTACTTATTTAGAAAACTTGTCAAATGATTATTAGCAAATTTTTCAAAAATTTTAGAGATGGACAGCAATGAAACTGGACGATAATTTCCTATCTCCGTTCTAGAACCTTTTTTAAACAATGGTTTTACTATGGAAATTTGAGTTTATCTGGAAAAATTTCCATCTGCTTTTAACTAGTGCATTCTTTATTAAATTTTGTAAAACTACAACTTTTCAGCTCACATCATAGTATGGTATAGAACTTATTCCATTAATATTAATATGGTATAATTGAACATTTATCATTAGTTGTGTATTCTTCTTATCTGATATATAATGATTTAACTTACCTGTGAAGTACTAAGACAGACATTTGTTGTAGAAATGAGTTCCTCTTCTGTACAGCAAGACTCGACTTTGTACAATGTCATTGAGTTTAATAAAGCTTTGACAAAAACTGTAGGGTTAGTTTCAAGAATAGAAAGTCTATAAACTGTGCAATATATACAGTATATATATATATATATATATATATATATATATATATATATATGTATGTATATGACAATAATTATAGATTTAATATCTAAGCACATGTGTATTACAATCAAACACAAAAGTTTAATTTCTAATAGTATAAAGTGATAGCTTAACAGTGGTGGATCAATAAATCAATGTGAAATTTTTGATGATATATCCATTTATAAGTTCTTTCAGTCAAAAGAAACTCTTTTTGGAATTATTTGATGAAACAAATAACAGTGGGTTCAAAGGGGAGTTCAAATCGTTAATTAATTAACAACTAAATTATATTTGAAGGATGCTTGTTTAACTGCACTAACATGTAATACACAGAGGCCAGATGATTCACAGCTACAGTCTTGATAAATAAATTAATAACTTTCCCCATATGATCATCATTTAATAGTTTGACTTATCCAAATTCCACTGACACATTATTCCCAAATTTCATAAAAATAGTTAGGTTAGGTTAGTTTCATTTTTAGGCTATGCAAGCATACAAAACACAGCTTCAACTTAATAACACATCACAGTTTACACCATGATACTACACTGCAAATCTGAACCCAGATATTTCATATGCATAAGTTATTATTCAAACTTTTATAATAAGATGTTAAAAATTGTGAATTTTAACTCACATGTTACATAGGATACTCCCCATGTAATCCTAAGACCATTATCAAGTTACCATTGTCAAAGATTATGATAGGATGTAAACCTACTATATATAATATCAAAATAAAAAAAACATGTTATGATAATAATAACAGTTAGCTATATTAAATGTACTAACATTAAAAAGAAGAAAAACATATATTATTAACACTCAATATTTACAAGTGAATGTTAAACATTTGTAAGAGCGTCACTGGGATAATAAAGGTAAAGATGTTGTTTATGTTAAATAACGTACTTATACATTTACCGATAACCTACCCAGTTCGTTCACAGCTAATCAATTTCCTTTCCAGATTTCATGTTCTAACTAAAATAATGGACTCGATGACAAATCTTGATGATTTGGAAAGAATGGAATTAAATGACCTTTTAGAGTGTTTTGACTTGAGTGAATTATTTTATGGCTATAGTGATGACGAAAAATCTACCTACATAACACTTAGACCAATAAAAATAAGTAAAGTTGGAGGGTTGGACAGAATACAAAATACATCAATGATAATTTTGATTTATTTTCATATAATTCAGTAGTTCCTACTAATCCAGTAATAGGAAATACCGATTTTCACCAGCCATCAACATCAAATCCAGGCCTAATATTAACTGATTGCCCTCTAATAGAAAACATACCATGTTTCATATCACTCCATTCTATCCACTAACCACACAGAACAATTTCAGGATAATGACGACACCCTTTTAAATATTCGATTGCAAAATACCAATGTTATAAGAGATTAAAGCTAGAACTCGTAAATATAAAGGATTTAAAGAAAATACAGGGCCTCAATTCATGGGTGTACCCAGCGAGGGGCAGGGGGGCAGCTGCCCCCCCCCCTGGAAGCAAAAAAATAAATCTTTATTATACATTTTGTTGCTGGAATTTAATACATTTCTTGAAATAACCATTTTAATAATCAATTGTATATTGAATGACCATGGCTTGCCCCCCATTGCCCCCCCCCTAGTTTTGATCCTGGGTACGTCCTTGCCTCAATTGGATGATACTGTAGAGTCCCCCTACGGGTGTATTAAGATACCTTTATTAAACATATTGCATATCGAACAAACTTATATACCGCTATGTAATGCTCTAAAAGGGATGGCAAACAGTTACACGGTACTACAAGTAATGAAGTAATAAGATTTTTAGTTGCAAATATTATCATGGGAATAACATGAAAACAAAGTTATTTAGATTACAGGAGTTCAAATGAACAACTCTATGATCCGTATATATGTTCAAATGATAAGTCTTAACTATTTCAATAGCTTCTTTAAAGTTTACACCTAAATAATAAACAAGAAATTCCTTCACTTAATTATCACAACTTTGACAAAAATTATAAAATTTTATCTTTAATAGATCTATTATCATAAATGTTCATATCTTCCTACAACCTTGCGTTTCCTATTTATAGATGAATGTATGGTAAAATTTAAAATCTGGATTAGAGCCAAGAGCATAGGATATGTTAGTCAATTTCAAGTTTATACCAGGAAACAAGGAGATACTGTAGAAAAGTTAATCAGTAAAAGAGTTATAAGAGATCTTACAGAAGATTTAGTTGAAAAGTTTTAAGATAAAAAATTATTTTGTAACTTACGTTTTATTAGTCTAGCCGATCAATGGTTTCGCCTGCTAAGGCTGTATTACAAACTGAAGAAGATGGAAAACAGAAAACCTTAAAAACTAGATGGTGGGAGTTAGAATACAATGAATGGAAGGGTGGGGATATACCCAGCCTGGGAAATGACCATAGGAACAATACAGAATGGGAAACCAGTTAATTGTTCTAGGTACAGACAACTTTTAAAGGTTTTACCAAGGGAGAATTATACAAATCTAATTGGTCATTTAAAATTAAATAATCTAGAGTTAAATTACGCCCTGTTTGACCTACATAACATGAATTACAGATTTTGCAAGTTATCTTATATACTCCACTTCTCAACATTTTGTTAATTTTATCTTTAGAATTATTTAAAGTCTTACCTAAACTACGGTATTACTACTTGGTCCTCTTAAAAGTAACCCCTTTGAACTGTGGGAGGATATGAAGAATGTAGGCTATTCCCAGGACTATACAAGTTCGGTAATCGCAAAAATTACGGCCTCCGTATTTTGAATGATTTTTTCACATTCCCATGGCTTTAGGCAACCGAAAAAGTGGTTTTTTATATGCTATCCGTCTCGTCTTTCTCGTAAACGAGATGCTCGAAAAGTTTGAAACGCAGAGACTGATAACAACTTATGAATTTGAGTTGATCAGCTCTGCCAAATTTTTGATGTCATTGTCAATTGGTGTTGTACACTTTTGCTATATTTAGGCTATTTTGTTTCAAGCCAAGTTACTTAAACAAAATATTTGTTAGTCTCTAGTTCACAGCTTCTCAGAAATAATTAGGCCTTCACACTAAGGCATCTTTAACCGAAATCACAAAATTAATGAACTCAACATGTCATTATTTCCTTTCTTTTTTCAAGTTCTCCTTTAAATAAGAGCTGTTAAATGAACCGTCATAAATATCAATTACCTCATCAATAAGAACAAAAAATGAGATGTTTTCAGTTCTCGTTACAGCTGGAAAAAAAAAAAAAAGCTTTCTTTAATTGTTTACAGCTGTTATCCGCCGAGTACGTTATTTATTTTTATTCGTTTGACATTGAATTCACAATCACAAAGAGATAAATCGAAAAAGAAGTTGCCAATATTTACTAATCAAGAAAAATATTTGGTTAAAAATATAAAACGTCAATTTAGAAGAATACCACAGGCAATGCAATGTTGAAATGAAAAAATGACGTTCAGTTGAATAACAAAAGCATTTTGCATTAATTGCGTACCATACAACAAGAATGTTCTAATTTTCCCATAACATCGTTTTTCCATGCAATATCATTTAACATTATCTACAATAACTCAGTTTTCTTTTAATAGTTAGGCGTGTTGTTTCGGTGTTGATACTTAATTAATTTGTTTGATTCGACTTACATTATGAATTTTGATTCGGTATTATAATCTTTCTAATTTATGTTTCAAATTATACATTATTCTATGTTTCATCCCCCTCCCCACTCCAGGTAACTTTGCTCAATTCTTCTTATGAAGAAAGAAATTTTATAAATCTTTAAAATTTAAACTTAATTAAATTTTAAAAAATAATAAATAAAACAAAACTTATATAAGTCTTGTATGAATCACCTCCTTGTGGAAAAGTACAGTAAGTAGTCTCACTTATCTAATTATTATATTATTATATATTATCTCTTATTATATAAATTTAATTAAGTAGAAAGAAGTCTATTTACTGTTTTAGGCCTACTTCAGAGCATAATCATGAGTCATCCATATTGTACAGGTGCCTATTTGTTTCAACATTCCTTTATTAGTTTCATCAACATTTGAAACACATGTATATTTGAGAGATATGTCATCAGTATGGAAAGTAGGCTAGTATGGAACTAGCTAATAGTATGGAACTTTGCTAGTATGGAACTTTTCTTGGCTACTGCTAGATGTTGAGGAATTTGTTGGTTTTAACTTCAAGACTGTAAAAAATTAAAATAATGTTTGAATTTATTTTATTTATAACTCATTTCGAATTGTTACAAATGTAATTAAATTTCACTAGTTATTATTTAAAAAGTTGTAGTTTAATTATCTAGCGTTATTAGTAATGGTTCTGTAATATGTTGTAAATTTTATTCTAGACTTTTCTACAGAGCTCTAGAATCAATTTTATGCATTATATTATATTACAAATTATTATTGTAAAGAAGTTCTACCAACTGTGTATGAAAAATTTGTTCAATAATTGCCAACAGTTTTTCCTTGTAATTTAATGATATTTTACTTTGTAATGGTGAACCAAGTAATCTGCAGTGACGTCAATATTGCAGTTATTTTTGTCGTCCAATCAGATAGCTTGACGCCATCTTGTCTTCCTCGAAGTAGGAAGAACACTTTATTAATTTTGTTTGAGCAGCCAGTTCGTATGAAAGTTTGTCGTTGAAGGACTAAATATACAGCAGTATTTCCAATTTATTTCAAGATAGGCAAATTATTGTGGAAATAAATGTAAGTTAGTACATATATTCATTTATTTGTTCAATATATTTATAATGTTAGTTGCCTTTTATGTGGTATAGTAAAAAAAGAAGAATCCGTCGTAATTGTTCCATTTTTCATTTCTAAGAATACATATTACTCTTGTTTTCAGTTTTTGATTTTGTTCAAGTTTTGTACAAATTTCCAAATTACCCATGCTTCTAAATTTTAAGTTTATAAAAACTTTACCTAGAGAACAAGACAATGAAAAGATGACGCAACATTATTTCAGTCCATCATTTTCATTTTTATTTGGGTATTGCTAATATAGATACAATAAACCTATTTTGACTAGACTTAAACCTACTTTTATTGATGTGTGAATTTAATTGTTGGGTACTTTGTGTAGGCTAGCTTGCCTTTGTTCTGTTCCTAATTATTAGTATTGGCAGCCATTTTTGAAACTTCATTTTATTCCAAATATATTTTTTAGTTGCACCGAGTAAAAATAATAGTATTTTTTAACCTTAGAACTGGTAATGCATTTGGCATTTTAATTCTGAAAAAAAAAAAGGTAATTTTATCTAAAACTCAACTTCTAAAAACCATTTTTTTCCAGAGGTTCCATATATCTTATAAAATAATGTTTTATAAAATTTGTGGAGTCTGTATATGTCAGGAATCAAAAGTCGCTGTTACGAGAGCTAAATTTTCGGTAAATGTTCAGTTGATACTGCATTGCGATTTAATATAGAAATTTAATGAAATTGTGTTTTACATACATCATTATGATACAATTATATCATCCTTAAGCTGAGAAGACCATTTTCAAGTATGAAAATCCATTATTTCTATCTGAAATAAGCTATTTAAAAGTGTGTATTCAATGGTCAGAATACATGATGAGGATGTGCCTATGCATCTAGGTTTCATAAGTCTAAAAGGTACTTACATATATATCACCTGGCCAAACCTGTCGTGATATATAATTATATCGCAAAGTAAGCAAATATTGGCGCATGCGCATTAGCAACTTCTGCTGCGGTGGCGTTAATACGTAAGTACCGTCTAAAATAGTGTGTCTGTAAATAAATGTTTACTTTAAGTTGGCGCCGTATTTTATTTTTTTATCCTCTACTACATACCTTACTTCATAAGAATAAATAATGTTTTCCTTGCGCCAATTATTATTTTTCACTGAAAAATCACAATATAAAAGCTCAAATTGAGGGGTTTATAGGTTACACTTAATGGCAAGACATAATAAATAAGAATATTGCATGGTTTGACGCATGCGTCTTACACAATGACTAAGCTAGATCGCGCTATTAACCTGGGTAAATCTTTCGTACGTTTATTGAAGTTAATAATTTGCTTACTTTTTTTACCCTGACAGGTTTGGCCAGGTAGCTATATATAAATACCTGGCCAAACCTTTCGTAAGTTTATTGAAGTTAATATTTTGAAATTAGATCACGGATAAAATCTGTGATCACGGATATTATAGACTGAAATATCTTTAATAACACGAGGCGTAAAAATGAACATTTGTCATTATGTCTAAGAAGTCTAATCTATAAATACGTTAGATTTGATAGTTTTTTATTGTGATTTGTCAGTGAAAAATAGTGATCGCCGCAAGGAATACATTATTTATTCTTATGAAGGGTAAGGTATATAGTAGACGAAAAAAAAAAAAAATCCGAAAAGTATGGTGCCATCTTAAAGTAAACATTTACCTATCGTGTCATTGAAAGTGTCTTATAATAGTTGACATATCTCATTATAAAACAATTGGATCATCCATAAGCTGGGAAGACTATTTTCAAGTATGAAAATCCATTATTTCTGTCTAAAATAACCAATTAAAAAGTTTGCATTAAATGATCAGAATACACAATGACTATGAGTCTATGTGTCTAGATTTCATAAGTCTAGAACAGTGTGTTGTTAAAAGTGCCTTATAACAGATTGTATTACTCCGCTGTATAATTTCAGAATTATGTGAACTAGATCTCGGGAAGTAAATGTTTATTTGTAGTTTCTTTACCAGGTTTGTCTTTACTAAATATACATTAATACATATCATTACCTATCCGGACATATTTGCTTTGCGCGGATGAACATAAACATCAAGTGATGAGACACTCAGTATATTCAGAATCAATGTCATATAAATTACCGTAAACTTAACCTAATAAGGCAAGAATTTCATATTTTAAATTGCTTATTTTAGACAGTAATAATGGATTTTCATACTTTAAAAGGGTCTTCCCAGATTAAGGATGATCCAATTGTTTAATAATGACGTATGTAAAACATGATTTTACGATATTTCTATATTAAATCACAACACGGTATCAACTGAACATTTACCAAAATTTCTCTATATCTTATACAAATGTATTTTTGTAATTTTTCCCATTGTAATAAAAGAGAGTAATATAATTGTAATACAATTTTTTATTGTAATAAAATAATTTAACAATTTATATTTAGGTAAATGTTTACTTTATGGTGGTGCCTTATTTTCCTGATTTTATTGTCTACTACATACATACCTTACCTCTTATGAATAAATAATATTTCCTTGCTCAGATCACTATTTTTCACTGAAAAATCACAATCTAAAAACTAACAAATCTGACGTATTTATAGGTTAGATATAATGGCAAATGTTCACATTTATGTCTCATATATGTTACTAAAGATATTTCAATCTATAATATCCGTGATCTCAGGTCAAGTGATATGCTGTGAATCCTCCATTATTAATAATCTAATTTTTCAAATTAGTAACTTCAATAAACTTGCGAAAGATTTGGCCAGGTGATTATATATATATATATATATATATATATATATATATATATATATATATATATATATAGAGCTACCTGCCCAAACATCATGATATATAATTATATCGCAAAGTAAGCAAATTATTAACTTCAATAAACATATGAAAGGCAACCTGTACAAACCAGTTATGATATGAAATAGTGATCTAGCGTAGTCTCATTGTGTAATGCGCATGCGTCAAACCATACACTATTAATATTGCCATTATGTTTTATTTAACCTAGTCATTTATAAAAAATAAATACATCAAATTTGGTAGTTTTTAAAAGATTGTGATTTTTGAGTAAAAAATAGAGATCTGTGCAAGGAAACATTGTTTATTCTTAAAAAGTACTAAGGTAAGTAGTAGATGATTAAAAAAAAAAATCCGAAAAATAAAGCGCCACCTTTAAAGTAAACATTTACCAATATTTATTCAAATTTTATTATTTCTTTAGGAACTCTTTCTCTCTAGGCCACATTGCGAGTTTAAGTTTTACAAAGTTTATCTTAATAATCTAAAACTATATCAATTCTAATTTTGTATAAATTTATGTATCATTATAATTTGTATTTTTTTAAACAAGTTCTACATAGGCCTACCTTATTTCTTAATAATAAAATAAGTTTTCAACGCAGAGCTAATTTTTTCACAGAATAATCGCAATTTAAAAACTACAGAATTTAATGCATTTATATGCCACCAAAGTCTAGCAACATCGAGCGCGGTTAGTACTTGGATTGATGACCGCTTGGGAAATATCGCACAATTTCTTCCTTTTTTTTTTTTTTTTTTTTTTTACAAATTTACGTTTTAAGTAAGGTGGTTTTATACACACACACACCTTGTAAGGTAAAAATTCGCATACATACATATTTTAACACGTAACTCACTAATGGACTTTGACCTAGAAAAGTTGAAATTAGATATATATATATATATTCTGTGAAATTATTAGCACCGGGTTAAAAATTTATTTTATTATTGAGAAATAAGGTATGTAGGGTCATTCCGTGTCAAATCAACCAATAAAAAAAATTTTTTGGACCTCGATGTTTCAGATTTTTTTAATTTTTGGTATAATGATTGTACCCCTTAAGAACATTAAAAATCCAAAATATTAAATTTTTAAGTCAAATATTTTTTGAGTTATAAGGGGTCAAAAAGTCAAAAAACTCCGGATTTACACCCCGTTTTAATAATTTCAAAAATTATTATCTCAGTTACTAATTAACCTACAAAGCTCAGAGTTGTGTCATTTTATTCAGATTTTAAAGGCCTTTAATTTGATATACAACATGCCAATATTAGACCTACTTTATCTTTTTCAAAAACTTTCAAAAAATGTTTTTTGAAAAATTTCAAAAAGGCCCCCTTGAATTTTTTTGAAAAAAATATATGTTGTTTAGTCACTATTCAGTTAACTGTGTTCCAAATTTCATGTTGGGACATTGATGGGATCCTGTTTAAAAAATTAAATTTGTTCATGCAAGTTAAAAAAATGCTCACTAATAGTAACTACACAAAGTATAAAACAGCAATATTAATATCATTAAATTACCTGGTATTTATGGGTTGATTTCTTGCTAAATATATAACATAAGGCTGTTAATTAATTATTGTAGATGTAATTCAGTCTATAAAACAAATAAGATTAGGCAACTTCTTTTATTAGGCTACTTAAAAATCAGTGGTTTACTACACAATTCATTGCACTTTTGGTTCGTTGTAAACTTTATCATGTTTCGTTGTGAAATAAAAACACTCAATCTTTAAAATAACACAGTTTGAACACTTAATTGTTATCATATTGTTTGCTATACACATGTAATATTTGATTTTGACCGAGTTTGTTTCTTGAACCTCTGATTCAGTTAACTATTCTTACTTTGTTTTGGTTTTTATATATCTTTCCAAAGCAAGTGTTGAGAGGCTTGACTCTTCCTTACTTAAAGTGTATACTCTGCCAGTTGCTGTGTTTGGTTGTACTTTCTGTAAAAATGTTCTGCCTGGAACATTTAAAATATCACTTGGCTTAGGGTAAGAATATGAATTAGCCGGTCCTTTGGGATGCAGAAAACTTATTTTGAAGTCAAGTTCGTTTCTTTCCAAAATGCAGGCAAGCCACCAAGCATTATCATATTCTACTGTTACAAATCCAGACACAATTTCTTCAAGGTCAGTAGGTGTGATGTAATCAATTGTTGTTACAATTTCCTTAGACATCTGATCACTTGAAGAAAAAGGCTTAGTAAAAACCTTATTTTCTGTGGCTGGAATAAATGTGTGTAGCTTCTGAGTCCCGACTATAGCTCTGGCTTCAACAAATCTAGGCATGAGTTTTCGTTCAGCCTCTTCATATTCCTCTAAGCTGCAATATTCGAAATCTATATTCTTGATGTTATCAACTGCAAATTGAAAAAGGTCAACTGGAGTTAGAATTTGCTTATCATATGGTCTCTGCAAACTAGCTTTTGCCGCTAATCTTTTTACAGTACCACCCAGCCCATCGCAAGCACTCTTACCATGTGAAGTGGCAAAGAAGTGCCACTCAGCTTGCACTTCAAAATCAGATTTGTGGAGACACAGATTTAAGAAGTTTTTTTTGTTCTTATACTGAGCTGCACTTCCATCGGAAAAATACTTTATTTTCACCAAATCAAACGGGAGGGTCTCTTTTAAAATAGAAACTAACTTTGATTGAAATACATAAAAAGCGACCGTGTTATGTTCCAAACAGTTGGAAATGAACACATACTGCAAGTGTTTCAATTTTCCCTGCCACTGGTAATAAACAATAAATGGATGTAGCTTGGCTACTAGACCAGTGGTAAGATTGAATTTCGTCCTGTAAAATGAAGGAGTAATTTTCTGCGAAATCACAATTGACTAAAACCTCCCCTTCAGTTAGACCCTCCTTCAGCTCAGAGTAACTTTCTTTCTGCCTATTTGCAATGAAACAGTGGGTTTTAAGTTTTAATAGATTTTCCATAAACTCGTCGATGAATTCATCAATGTTTTTCGTAACGGTTTCCATCATACACCTATCGACGGTGACCCATTGTTTGTATGAAACTTCATCAACAACATTATTCTCAAAAGTTGTCATTAACGATTCTTTTAGTAATGTAGTCCCAGGACACTGACTACATTTATTCATGTAACAATTAACTGAAGGAGGATTGCACATGATTTTAGCTAAATAGCCATGGTAAGTCTTAATTGGGGCTTCATAACCATCTAATATCATGTTGTGCAATCCAACACCATTGATCATAAGCTTCATGTTTTGGTGTAGTGTACATACACAGACTGTATGAGTGCCACTTTTACCAACCAAAATACAATTTTTAGGTTTTAGTTCACAAAACTTCGAAAATCCAACATGATGACCTGGGTGTTTTTCTTTAAATAACTGGTAGATTTCAGAAATGTTTGCTAATAATAATCTTTTTTGGACTTGTATTTTAGAACCTTGATTTCTTATTGTGACGTAGTCTTTCTTTCCAGGCATCATTCTGCTGATATCATCACTATTGTAAAAGCTTTTAATAAGATCAGCTGTGTTTTCACATAATGTTTTGCCTGGTTTCGGATTAGGTGTTGAGAGAATGCCTTTCTCAGCTACTAATTTTTTTACTGTTCGAGCCATATAGTTGCTGACTCCAAATTCATCTTCAATTCGTTTGCAACTCCAGCTGTGAGGTAAAACTGTTAAAATTGTTACTTTCTCACTACGCTTCTTTGTTTGAGAAAACTTCACCTTCAACTGTTCTATTATTTCTGAATCTGTTTCCTTTTTATCCTTGTTTATGTCATCATCAGAACATGTACTTTTATCAGGTATCAGTTGTTTTTCTAAACTTAACTTGACTTTTTCTAATTTCTTCATTCCATAACTGGGTACACCAAGTTTCTTCTTTTTAATTGGTGATTCACCAATTAATTCTAGGGATTTATTTAAATAATCGACAGCTGATCCTGGATCAATAAACACAGTATCATCTTGTGAGCTTGTACTCGGATTATTTTCATTACCACCTGTTTCTTGGATTGTCTTTTCACTGCTAAGTTTTTTCCTGCATTTGTCACATATTTTCATACCATTCTCAATACCTAGTCCTAATGAACACATCCATTCAGATACATTTCTTAAATTTTTTACATTTTTTGGATGGTTTTCTTCATTGAATGGGTTACAACATTTTAATTTAAACAAAGTCCAATCCTCTTTCTTCCCTTTAGTTTCCATTATTATTACATAAATCCGCAAAGGTTTATTTAAACATGTTGAACTAAACCTGATAACTTCTGTTAATTTAAAACAACTTCTTCTGTCAATATTCTTTGATTTAAATTTCCACAAAATTGTGTAGGCCTACACTTTAAAAAAAGTTAAATTCACTTCATGAGAAATATGATGCCATGCTGCTACTGTTTAAGTATACAAAAATTATAAACTTATTTTATGAACACTGATTAAATAAAATACTCACTACACAAGAGAACACAAGGTCCAACTACTGACCAACTGTAACATGAAGACAGACTGAGGCTGGAACTGTGTCTGGTGGTTGGGGGAAGGGGGAGCTCATGTTGTGACTTGTTCACTGATAAACTGGGGATCTGGAGGGAAATGGTTTTATGCTCTTTCTTTCTATGCACTCAGTGGATTAAAACCATTTAACCTATTGAGCTTATATTAACATAATTGACTACATTGAATTGTGATATTTTCAGAATTTTTACTTTATTTATATACACACAGATTAGCCTACATTAATTTTGTATTGATAAGAGTTTAAACTTATTTATAATAGTATAATTATAATAATATATTATTACATAACATACAATTTACAATCTTAACTAAAAAATTCATTTTCTGAACATTAGAGTTGTTTTTTACGGGGCATAGCAAAATTTTGATTAGGCTTTATTTAACTAACATATTTCTTTTTTACCCAGCATAGAAAATTGCCAACATTGTTTTATTAGTAATTTTTTAAATCAAGATCCCATTACTGTCCCAACATGAAATTTGGCACACAGTTAACTGAATAGTGACTAAACAACATATATTTTTTTCAAAAAAATTCAAGGGGGCCTTTTTGAAATTTTTCAAAAAACATTTTTTGAAAGTTTTTGAAAAAGATAAAGAAGGTCTAATATTGGCATGTTGTATATCAAATTAAAGGCCTTTAAAATCTGAATAAAATGACACAACTCTGAGCTTTGTAGGTTAATTAGTAACTGAGATAATAATTTTTGAAATTATTAAAACGGGGTGTAAATTCGGAGTTTTTCGACTTTTTGACCCTTTATAACTCAAAAAATATTTGACTTAAAAATTTAATATTTTGGATTTTTAATGTTCTTAAAGGGTACTATTGATAAACAAAAAATCATAGAAATCCAAGGGGTCAAGGTCCAAGGCATTGGTTGATTTGACATGGAATGACCCTGTAGAACAAGTTAAAAAAAATTGTAAAAAAAGCAGTAACTTTCTTTGTAAACAATTACCATATTAGTTTATAAATGTATTTATTTATTTATTTAAAAAGATTGATCAGATTTTTATAAGTTCTTTTCCAGTTTGTTAAGCTACCTCACCTGGAAGAGTCAAATTTGGATTGGATGTGAATCATTTTGATACTATTATTTTGCTGGTTTGAATTTTATAGGCTAATTTATTTCTGCAATGTTCTTAATACGTCCTTCGTAAATTGATTCCTTTTATATAGGCCTATTTATTTTAATTTCTTGCGATTATAAAATTTTAATAGTTCTCCGCAGTAATTGTTTAGTTAAAGATGGCTCCTTATTTTCCGGATTTTAAAATTTTTATCTTCTACTACATACCTTACTTCTTATGAAATAAATAATGTTTTCCTTATGCAGATCACTATTTTCCACTGAAAAATCACAATCTAAAAACTATCAAATCGGACGTATTTATAGTGTAATGCTAAATGTGGGTAAATGAAGATTTATGTCTCGTATGTCACTAAAAATATTTCAATCTATAATATCCATGAATCCTCCATATTAATAATTTAATTTTAAATTATTAACTTCAGTAAACTTACGAAAGGTTTGGCCAGGTGGTTATATATATAGCTACCTTGCCAAACCTGTTGAGATATTTAAATATATCGCAAAGTAACCAAATTATTATTGAACTTCAATAAACGTTTGAAAGACAACCTGGAAAACCTGTTTTGATATGAAATAGCGATTTAGCGTAGTCATTGTGTAATGTGCATGCGCCAAACTATTGTACTCTATTAACTAAACCATTATGTTTTAACTTATATACGTCGGATTTGTTAATTTTTAGATTGTGATTTTTCAGTGAAAAATAGTGATCTGCGCAAGGAAAACGTTATTTATTCATATGAAGTTAGGTATGTAGTAGACAATAAAAAAAAAAGAAATCCAGAAAATAAGGCGCCATTTTTAAGTAAACAGTTATCAATAACATTAGTATAGTTCTTTTAAAACGGGGTTTATTACTACTATTGTCATTTGAATTATATTAATAATTTTCTTAGTAATTAGGCCTACAATTCAATCTGATAATTTTTTATACTATCCCTATTGATATACCATAAATGTAAAAATGTTTTATTGTTTAATTGTCAATAACATTCTGTAAAAAAGATATAAATTTATTAAATTGTTATTGGTAAAAATCATTTTTTATGAAAAAAACTACCTACAAAAAAGCTTGTGATTAGCACTGGCGAGTTGTCATTTTGTCGCAAACACATGTCACTTCGTTTTATTTTACAAAATTCTCCAAAAATATTAATATTATTCAAATTAAAAAATACCATTTTTTCAGACAGGTGTATAGAAGAAGAATGCAAATAATATGTTATGAAAAAGTTTTTTTTTGTTCTTTTTGTAAAATTTTTGGAGTTAGTATGTCAGAAATTAAAAAAAGTCACTGTTAGCCGAGGAATCAAAATTATAATGAACTAGGCCTAACCTAAAAAAAGCTCAAAAACTAACTTCAATGAGAAAAAATATTCACTTGAAACAAATAAACTACATATTATAAATTGAATTTACTATATATATTCACAAAAATATATGTATTGACTTGAATATATAGATAGAAAACTGTATTCTTTCTAAGCATAATATAAAACAGTGCCAAGGTTTAGTAGACTAAACAAAAATATGGACTTGTGAAAAATAAACGAATGTGATGTGTGTTTGAGACAAAATGACAACTCACCGGTACTAATCAAGTTGATCAGCGTGTAACACTTGTTTCAGGTTATTAAGATTTTTCGGACTTACATTATATCAAATCTATATATTATGATTGAGAATCAATACTAAATTTTCAAGTACCTACAGTAAGAGTTGTAACAATTATATGCTAATATCTTTATATTAGTTTTTTATATTTATTTCTTATAAACAAAAATCTCATACCAATTCTATCCATCATAATATTCCTGTTTCACGAAAATTAAAAGTCTTCAAAACAAATTTGTATATTAATATGTATGTACAATTTGATTGTTAATTGATATCTTCATTCTGCAATATCTAGAGGCTTATTATTTCATTCAAAGTAACTTTAAACCTATTTGTGTGATGGTTTCATTTTCAATTTTTTAAGGTAAGGGTTGAAATTAATATATGTTGAACATTTTTTTTTGTATAGTTGTGCGCTGAACCTTTACTCATGAAAAACATCAACTTCTATCATTTTTAATTTGGGAGAGGATTTAGAATTTAGAAAGATATCTTTGTGTTTACTACTAGGCCATTTGCGTAGAACATACCAAATATGGCTTACCATTATATCAA
The DNA here is from genome assembly GCA_963513935.1 of Aphrophora alni. Classification (NCBI taxonomy): domain Eukaryota; kingdom Metazoa; phylum Arthropoda; class Insecta; order Hemiptera; family Aphrophoridae; genus Aphrophora; species Aphrophora alni. Next base: position 20,378,234 of record OY740779.1, read on the forward strand.
ATTTTAAATTATTAAGAAAATCAGTTTTTTTTCTTCCTCAACTTTGGTAACTTTTTTTTGCATAGTAGATGGATGTAAACTGGATTAATAAACCAAATTTGTTTGTAACACCAACTATTGTAATGAGTCTAGTATTTGGCAATTTTAATTTTAATGAGAAAGAGTGAATAAATTTATCAACAATTATTTGCAATTGGTAAGTTACTAGTATTTTTAAATACATTTAAAATTGTATGAAACTCTTGTTTATCTGAAATAAATCATTAGAACAAGGAACAGGTTCTCTTTACAGTGTTTGAATATTTTACCAAGTTATTTTAAAGATTAATTTTTGTGCAGTGTTTTTTTCAATAATTTTGTAAATAAATTAAGGTTAATAACCTCTGCGTAATGTATATTTGATATATAGGTGGTCTTGGCTTAACTTTGGCTATTATCAGCCTACTTTTAATAAAAATAGCCTACTTCAAAAATTTGTTTTGAAGACTTTTAATTCCGTGAAACAGGAATATTATGATGGATAGAATTGGTATGAGATTTTTGTTTATAAGAAATAAATATAAAAAACTAATATAAAGATATTAAATATAAATTTTTACAACACATTTATTATAGGCCTATAGGTTAATTTATTTTATTTATTTATTTATTATTTTTTTAAATATAAAACCCACTATAATTCTGCCATTTTTTTTTTTAAAGCATTTTTCTTCAGACTATTTAAGATCATATTAAACTTATTGATGTTGAGAACGTGAAGGAGAAATTTTTATATCCTATGTTCAACAGAATTTTCTTATTTAGTTTCATTAATGTTCTACACCATAGCCTAGAACTTTCGTTACCACAGTAAATTCCCCTTTGTTGATAAAAAGTATGTATCCAGGTAAGGTTAACTCTATATGGTGTCCTGCCCTTGTTACATGAAGTAAACAATAACCAATTTATTATTAATTTACTCATGTTGTTTATTATTTCTGTTTTCAGAAATATGCAGATCTTTGTGAAGACGTTGACGGGTAAAACCATCACTTTAGAGGTCGAGCCTTCTGATTCAATAGAAAATGTCAAGGCAAAGATTCAAGATAAAGAAGGGATCCCACCAGACCAACAGCGTTTGATCTTTGCTGGCAAACAGTTGGAAGACGGTCGCACCTTGTCTGATTACAATATTCAGAAGGGTGAGTTTAATATATAGTTCTTAAATAATATGTGTTCTAATATTTAATTATCTGGCAAAGCAAATGATAATGATCAAAGTTTTTTTTAAATATTCTACATTTTTCTTTACATTAGTTGTTAAATATCAAAAATGGTTGATTTCTTGCTTATAACATATATTTAGTGCTGATTGGACAATTTACCAAACGTTGATTTTGAAGCAAGATTGTAGCAATTTTTTGAAAACTGCCTAATAAAGGAATTGACAAGTGTTCTTCTAGAAAAATAAATTGGGTTTTCATATATATATTATATTTATGGTAGGTCTATATTATATGGTTTAGATTGCCTACCTATAATCCTTTACAAGTATTTTAAAAGACTTTATATAATTAAATATATTTTTAGTTTATTGAAACTGTTAGAACAAGAAAAGATTTTACTATAAGATACCAAATTTAAAGAAAAACTTGGGAAAAGATTGAAGGTCACACTTCTTGGTCTTACTTTTCAATAACCAGAGACATTACATTTTCATTATATCGTTTGTTACCAAATTGTCATACTGAATATTTACCCAGTATGACAAAATCATAAAAAAGAACGCACCAGTATATAAATGTAAATTTGTTTTATCAAATATACTTTATGAGTGTTTGTGGAGATAACAAGGTATCCTTAGTCTCTGTTATGATTATTATTCTATGTTTTTTAGGTTTTTTGTGTGTAGAATCGATCTTGCTTTTAGTGTTATGTCTACGTGATGGCATGTAAATTTTTGTGAAGACTTACGATCATACTTAAAATAGAACCATCAGATACCATTGAGAATGTAAAGGCTGAGATCCTAGATTAAGAAGGAATATAAGTGGCAGCCAATAGACCTAAGTACTTCTATTTATTTTATCAAGTTTGAAAGGACTTTGGCTTACAAAGGAGATAGCTAGCTAAATTAGTGAAAAATCGTTAGAATAGTTGTAGCCTTTGGTTGTTGCAATTCACAGCCAACAATGAATGAAGATTTTTTTAAAAAAATTTCTTAACCCTGTAGAGTGGAACTTGGATAATTCAAACCTCAAAGAATCAGTAAAGAAATTCGAATTATCCAAAAATTTGAATTAACAAAGTTCTTTCAAAAGGGTAAGAAAATACTCAAACTTTAAGTTTTTCACAAAAAGACCTTTATTAAATATAATTTTAGATAGATTTTTACAACTTAACTCCTTATATTATGTACAACCTTTACATAATGGTATCCATTCAACAAAGGTACAATTCATCTATTTAACTAGCAATCTAGTAAGTCTCAGAGAAATTGTATATCTACTACTTTTCAGCAAAGGTAGCTTGTTCGTTCCGTCCATGTTTGCCCCCACTAACAGCATAAGTCTTTCGTTACTCAGCTTTCGTCCGTGACACTTCTCGTTTTTAAATGCGAGCTTTCTATCCGTTGTGCATTAAAAAAAAGGGACAGTCTCGTCAACATTGAAGATGTCCTTTGGGGTTCTGTCCTGGATCATTTCCTCTAAATCATTTTTCGATTGATTAGCTTCTTGCTGGCTAACAGCCCCGCTTTCACCACAGATGAACTTGAACAAAATTTTATTTCGTTCCTTGAAGCCATCTAGCCACCCAGTGCGAGGGGAAAGGGGATGGGTGCGACAACCTTGAAGTTATACAGCCCACGTTAAAGGGCCGACGTGAGATTTTGACTGCATGCCAATGATACGTCATTTTTCGGGCATTCCTGGCCCGACCGTTTGACTTTCGATCAGCTTTTTAGTATAGAAACTTCGAATTAACCAAAATATAATTCGAATTAACCACGATTTTTTAGTATTGATTGTACATGAAATGCTAGGGACCAGGAGAAAAATTTGAATTATAGAAGATTTCAAATTGTAGATGTTCGAATTAGCCACGTTCCACTGTATTTGAATTTTAAACTTTTTTGTTTATCATATCGTGTGTTCAACTTATTACACACTAAATTGGATAGAAATCTGCAGATTTTAATTCTGCATGATGTAGTGGTAACCTCTCTATAATGACAAATAGCAAAGTTATTGTATACATTTTATTTACTAACATATTGTATATTAGCTGTCCGTTATTCACAATCTGTATGTTATTTTAGAATAAAGCTCTTTGCAACTAGATTTTACAATTTTAATTTTTTGTTTTAAAATTGTGTGAACAAAGGTTTCTTAGACTAAGAAAACAATGTTTGTCATGGAGTAAATACAGTATATGATCGTTTCTACCAGAAAAGGAGCAGTCAAATGAAATTTGTAAAAAGTTTCATCAAGTTTAGTCAAAGGAAAAACTTCATTCTTTTATATTTGCATTTTATATGAATTAACATTACAGTTTTGTTAATATATTAACATTATAATTATAGGATTCAGTAGAGTCTGACATCCTAAGTTAGTAAGGTTTACTAGAATGATTTATTGATTCTTATCGAACTATTATTAATTATACTCTATACTCATACCTATTAGACAATTATAAGTTATAATTTGAATTTTTCCTTTTCAGAATCTACACTCCATCTTGTACTTCGCCTTCGTGGAGGAATGCAAATCTTTGTCAAGACTTTAACTGGGAAAACTATTACCCTTGAGGTTGAACCATCGGATTCAATTGAAAATGTTAAAGCCAAAATTCAGGATAAGGAAGGTATCCCTCCAGATCAACAACGTTTGATCTTTGCAGGAAAACAGCTTGAAGATGGTCGCACCTTGTCCGACTACAATATTCAAAAAGAATCAACCCTTCATCTGGTGTTGAGACTTCGTGGTGGAATGCAGATTTTTGTTAAAACCCTGACGGGTAAAACTATAACTTTAGAAGTGGAGCCTTCGGATACAATCGAAAATGTTAAGGCTAAGATTCAAGACAAGGAAGGTATACCACCAGATCAACAGCGACTCATCTTTGCTGGCAAGCAGTTGGAAGATGGCAGAACTCTTTCAGACTATAATATTCAAAAAGGTAAATATACTTTTGATCTATTGCTTTATTTTATTTTTGAATATGGAGTTTCAACAAGAAATATCTGCTATTACATTAAAGTTGTTTTCTTACAAAATATTTTTAAAACGGCATGGTATCTATCACTAATGAAAATCTTCCAAAACATGGTCTGCTGCTGATATTGCCACAGTATGCACACATAAATGTTTGTGTCTAGGCCCCTATTTTTTATTTATTTATTTATTTATTTTTTTTTTTATCAACAATGTTTACTATAATTTCTTAAAAGTGTAATTTTCATCTTAATGTATTTATGATCTACAAGATATCTATTTTCGAAAAATAGACATGTTTTGAAATTTGTTCTTAGTTTGTAAATATTGATAAAATTACTAGACTGATTAGAATGTTATCATTTAACTTTTGGTTCTTGTTTTTATAGAAAATTTATTATTGTATTTTATTGTTTGTTATTCGGATTTTACTTTTACAGAATCTACACTTCATCTTGTACTTCGCCTTCGTGGAGGAATGCAAATCTTTGTCAAGACTTTAACTGGGAAAACTATTACCCTTGAGGTTGAACCATCAGATTCAATTGAAAATGTCAAAGCCAAAATTCAGGATAAGGAAGGTATCCCTCCAGATCAACAACGTTTGATCTTTGCAGGAAAACAGCTTGAAGATGGTCGCACCTTGTCCGACTACAATATTCAAAAAGAATCAACCCTTCATCTGGTGTTGAGACTTCGTGGTGGAATGCAGATTTTTGTTAAGACTCTGACTGGTAAAACTATAACTTTAGAAGTGGAGCCTTCGGATACAATCGAAAATGTTAAGGCTAAGATTCAAGACAAGGAAGGTATACCACCAGATCAACAGCGACTCATCTTTGCTGGCAAGCAGTTGGAAGATGGCAGAACTCTTTCAGACTATAATATTCAAAAAGGTAAATATACTTTTTGAACTTTTTTTTTTTTTTGGTATATTTTTTTAAAACTCTAACCAAATATTCAAAATGGCATGGTATCTATCACTACTGAAAAGTCTGCCGAAACATGGTCTTCTGTTGATATTGCCGATCTACAAGATATCTATTTTCGAAAAAATGGACATGTTTTGAAATTGTTTTTAGTTTGTAAATATTGATAAAATTACTAGACTAATTAGAATGTTATCATTTAACTTTCGGTTCTTTTTTTTATAGAAAATTTATTATTGTTTGTTATTCTGATTTTAACTTTTTTTAAATTTTACAGAATCTACACTTCATCTTGTACTTCGTCTGAGGGGAGGAATGCAAATATTCGTTAAGACATTGACTGGCAAAACAATAACTTTAGAAGTTGAACCATCTGACACAATAGAAAATGTTAAAGCCAAAATTCAGGATAAGGAAGGAATCCCCCCAGATCAACAACGTTTGATCTTTGCAGGAAAACAGCTTGAAGATGGGCGCACTCTTTCGGATTATAATATTCAAAAAGGTACGTTGTTATGCAAATATAATTTTCAAAACTATAGGCAGTTCAGCCATAATTGTACCTAAATTGAGTTTTTTCATAGATATTTAGTTCGTTATCAAATTACAAACATACTAACTTTTCTTCGTAACTTTTTATTAATCCATTTCTTTAGGATTTTTGGAAATATTAATTTGTAATTTTTTTAATATTGTAATTTTCAACTTTTAGGGTCATGTTTAATAATTAAATTTAAATATATGTTTAAGTAATGAACTTATTCTTGTCTCAACAACTGTTGTTTGGATCCTACTGAACCATTTTCAAATCGTCTTAATGATTTTAAAATATATTTCTCCAAGTTAGTTGTTAAAACAAATGATATTTGACAAGGGTGACAAATAATCACAAATTTGTGGTTTATCATTTTTTTGTAATATATGTTCATCACTGTTTTTATATACAGTACAAGATTTGTGTATTTTTATAACTATTGGATAACCGAAAAATTACTGGCCGCTGTTGTTTAAAAAGTCTGATAATAAAAGTAATTTTTTCCTTCTTTTTTCACATTTTTAAAATGAACAGTTTAACTTAGAGCAATATGAATATCAAATCATAAAAGAAATTGAGCACTATTATTAAGATATTTGTTTCGATCCAAGTTAAAATTTAAATTAATAATATTTTAGTAAGTGTTAGTTTGGTATTCTAAAATCATAAATTTCTCTTGAATACAGGCTTCAGCCTTTGATCAATTTTTGTGTTTGTTTTTTCATTTTTTTTATTATATTTTAGATATTAAAAAAATAAATCAAATTTATTGTTTTAACAGAATCAACACTGCATTTGGTTTTGCGTCTGCGTGGTGGTATGCAGATTTTTGTGAAGACTTTAACAGGAAAAACAATAACATTAGAAGTTGAGCCATCAGATACCATCGAGAATGTCAAAGCTAAGATTCAGGACAAAGAAGGAATCCCACCAGATCAACAGCGTCTCATATTCGCAGGGAAACAGCTTGAAGATGGCCGCACACTTTCTGATTATAATATCCAGAAAGGTTAGTTTGGGTTATTCTTCTACATTAAATTTTGAATAAGTGAATACAAAGCAAAAACCTTGAGCAAGTGTATCAAAAGTTCTAGCTTTCATTACTATAATGTGCTGTTAAGCGTGGAACTGGTCTTTGTGCGAGCAGTAAAAATATGTTTATGTACTGGTCTTTTGCTTACGAGAGCGAATGAACATGTTTTCTTTCAAATCAACTTTAAGCTTAGTAAGAATAAATCGTATTACAATAATGTAAATACCATTGTAAGGTAATATTCCAAAGTTTCATATTCATGTAATAAATGTTCAAAATAATATGTAATTAATTAGTATAGTTTGTGTATTTTGTAACGTGGCAATTTTTGTAGCAGTAAAACAAATTACCTCCTGTGTCTAATTTATACAAGTCCATATTTCTGTTAAACTAGTCTACATTAACAGTATTTTATAGAAGATATACCTATAAAAATTAAACAAAATCAACAATTTTAACACTTTTTTATACCCTAAAAATTACGTTTCTTTCAATTCAACTTTGAGCCTAGTAAATATCATTGTATCGGAATGAGTTATGTATCATTGTAAAGGTAATGTTTCAACCTTTCATAATCATGTAACCGAAACGTGACAACAGTTATTTTAGATTGCACGTCAGAACTATGTTGTCTGCTCGTTATGATTTAGAAACCCTGAGGGTAGTGTACTGAGCGTAGGGATATACAAGCCCTCAGATCGAGCTCGAGTTTTGAATAATATTCACAAAATTTCGAGCCCTTGATTTCTTGAGCTTGGCTCAATTATTGTTCGAGCTTGGCTCGATTTTTTGACCTAGACACAATTTTCAGAGCCAGGTTCAATTTCACAAACTTGGCATGGTTTTCCAAACGGGTCTTTCTTTATGAGCCTGACTTGGTTTCCGAACAAGGCGGAAACTGATAATACTGCAACAAACACGATAAAACGTGAACTTTTTTTTAAAAAAAAAGTAAAATTTGATACTGAAAATGAAACTAAATACATGTATATGATATTTATCTTTAGTCACCCTTCTTATGAGAGAAAACAGGTTTTTATTAACATGTGTTGTTAGTTATTAAAGTTATAACAGGAATTTACCAGGAGGAAGTAAGTAAGCAGCCTTAGTGGTGCCCACACTTGTCTGATTCAAATGTGACGACTAAATACCAACACACACCACTTAAGACAGACTAATACCAAAATGTTTTCCGTTTTATAATAGATTTATAACAACAGTTAAATAAGTAAACCCAATATCAAAATTGTAACTTGTAGAAAAATGGAATTTATTTGTATAATGTTAAATTTCAAGAAAATTGAGAAATTTATTATTCACATCGATTATCCAAGTAGTACATGTTATTAAGTAATAATGTCAAATTGGTTACCGTGGGGCCTTTTATAAAACCTAAAAAAAATAAATAATAAACTGTGGGGAGGGGGATTAAAAATAATACCTTACATTATTGTTAGAAGGGATGCAATAAACAAGAAAAAAGGTGTTATCATCCAGAAAATGAATAACGCAGGTAAAGCAGTGATGTGGGTAAGGAGAGCTGATAGGATGCGACGTTTTTACCAAGCTGTTGTTCGATCACGGATTGATTATGGCTCCATAGTCTACTCATCCGCAAGACCATCAGCCGTTAAGCAGCTTGATTTGATACATAACTCTGCACTACGTATTTTTTCTGGAGCATTTCGTTCGAGCCCAGTTGTTGAACCATTTCTTACTCGACGAATACAGCAACTTCAAATAACGTGTATATATATATATATATAGTCTGCACTCCAAACCGTATCATCCAGCTTACGGCATAGTATTTAAAAATCCCTTGGCGGAACGATATAAATGTTGTCAAAATTGCACTGTCCCATTTGGCATTAGAACAATTAGAATCCTTGACAACTTGGGCAATAGATGAAATACTCCACGTTTTATTCCTCAATAGCTCATTCAAATGCCAACTTTTGATTTTTCACTGTCCAGGTTCATCAAACACAACACTTCTGATGTAGTATATCGTCTGGAGTTTCACTATATACTTAATGAATACCCATCTAGTGAAATTATTTTCACAAATTAATTTGTATATTAGCTGTCTATTATTCACAATCTATATGAAATTTAAGAATAGAGCTCTAACTAGGTTATAAAATTTTTTTTTTTGTTTTAAAATTATGTGAACAAAGGTTTTAAGAAAACAATGTTTGTCCTGGAGTAAATACAGTATATGAACATTTCTTCCAAAAAATGAGCAGTCAAATGAAATTTGAACAGTTTCCTCAAGTTTAGTCACTGGAAAAACTAGTTTCTTTTATACAGTAGAACCCGTCTAGTCGGGACTGACACCCGAGCCTGTTGCCCGTTTGGCCGGTTAATCCGAGGTTCTCGTGAAAAATCGGTTTTCGTTCAAAGAAAGCTTATTTAATCAGGTAGCGCTAAGAATTATGCAATTAAGATGTTATTGCAACTGATTTTATTATACATAAATGTATCATATATATTATGTTATGTATATTATACATCAAACATAAAAAAATTAAACACTACAAACTGTTAAACATTGTAAAAACTTACATCATATAAACACACATCACTGTTTGAAAAATCGGTATTTTTTGTTTGTTTTTTAGTTTTTAAAAGGTTTTCGAAAGCCAAATCCCTCCACTGCTCCGAGACTAGGCCATGAACGTTGATCATTTTCATGAAGGTTGCCTTAAATTCACTAACTAGCACCTGATACATTTGCTGACATTTTTTCACCACATATGTGAGCGAAACGAATATCATGACGCTTTTTCCAATGATCAAGCCATCCCTGGCTAGCCAGAGAATTGCATTCTCGATTTTACTGTGAATTACCAGTGATTTTTCAATCAAAATTGGACCACTAATGGGGCTTCCTCTCGGGAGTTCTTGGAGAAACCACATCCAAAGAGCTTCGTCAACGATGTCACAAACTGGTTTTTTATTAGTGCACCGAATTGCAAGAACTTTTTCCGACTCAATTTTTGAACAAATATCTATTTCGTCGCCAATCGTTGATGTTACTCTTTCCCCCGTTAAATTCATTACAAAGCTTTTTTTACAGATTCCCCTCTGTCAAGTCTTTTTATCACATTTAACCGCGTCTCAAACGAAACCAACACACGCTTCCATTTTCGTAACTCGCTCATTTTTATTTATATATGTAGATCATAACCCGTCAAATACAAGATGAAAACTGAAAAGAGATGTTATATTTTCCATAATGTATGTACTTATTGATTTGTGGGGAAAAAAGCGGCCCATTAAACATTTTTGTCGGTGTATGTCTGCTATACCGACGGGTGTCAATACTGCGGTGTTTTTACGCCGCCGACAATGAGATACCGCTATCGACAAAGTCGTTGGACTCGCCGCCGCTTTGGTGTTTCAATTACAATTTATTTTCGGAAACTCTCATCGAACCAGTACACTACGAAATAGGCCAGTTGATCCGAGGCCAGTTGATCCGAGGCCAGTTAACAAAGGTTCTACTGTATTTGCATTTTATATCAATTAACATTACAGTTTGTTAATATATTAACAATATAATTATAGGATTCAGTAGAGTCTGACATCCTAAGTTAGTAAGGTTTACTAGAATGATTTATTGATTCTTCACCGAACTATTATTAATTATACTCTATACACATACCTTTTAGACATTTATAAGTGGTAATAATTTGAATTTTTCCTTTTCAGAATCTACACTCCATCTTGTACTTCGCCTTCGTGGAGGAATGCAAATCTTTGTCAAGACTTTAACTGGGAAAACTATTACCCTTGAGGTTGAACCATCAGATTCAATTGAAAATGTCAAAGCCAAAATTCAGGATAAGGAAGGTATCCCTCCAGATCAACAACGTTTGATCTTTGCAGGAAAACAGCTTGAAGATGGTCGCACCTTGTCCGACTACAATATTCAAAAAGAATCAACCCTTCATCTGGTGTTGAGACTTCGTGGTGGAATGCAGATTTTTGTTAAGACCCTGACGGGTAAAACTATAACTTTAGAAGTGGAGCCTTCGGATACAATCGAAAATGTTAAGGCTAAGATTCAAGACAAGGAAGGTATACCACCAGATCAACAGCGACTCATCTTTGCTGGCAAGCAGTTGGAAGATGGCAGAACTCTTTCAGACTATAATATTCAAAAAGGTAAATAAACTTTTGAATTATTTAAATATAGTAAATTTTATAAATATAGTATATTTATATTTATTAGTAAATATTTATTTATTTTTTGTTAAAGCTTACGAAATATTCAAAACTATGTGGTATCTATAATTTTTTTGTTTATTAACAATGTGCATTATAATTTCTTAAAGGTGTAATTTTATCTTAATGTATAGGCAGTTCAGCCATATTTGTACCTAAATTAAGTTTTTCCATAGATATTTAGTTTTTTATCAAACTCCAAAAACCATTCTAACTTTTCATCGTAACTGTTTATTACTCCACTTTTTTTAGGAATTTTGGAAATGTTAATCTGTAATTTTCAAATTTTAGGGTCACGTTTAATAATTTAATTTAAGTATATGTTTATGTAATGAACTTATTCTTGTCTCAACAACTGTTGTTTGGATCCTACTGAACCATTTTCAAATCGTCTTAATGATTTTAAAATATATTTCTCCAAGTTAGTTGTTAAAACAAATGATATTTGACAAGGGTGACAAATAATCACAAATTTGTGGTTTATCATTTTTTTGTAATATATGTTTATCACTGTTTTTATATACAGTACAAGATTTGTGTATTTTTATAACTATTGGACAACCGAAAAATTACTGGCCGCTGTTGTTGAAAAAGTCTGATAATAAAAGTAAATTTTTCCTTCTTTTTTTCACATTTTTAAAATGAACAGTTTAACTTAGAGCAATATGAATATCAAATCATAAAAGAAATTGAGCACTATTATTAAGATATTTGTTTCGATCCAAGTTAAAATTTAAATTAATAATATTTTAGTAAGTGTTAGTTTGGTATTCTAAAATCATAAATTTCTCTTGAATACAGGCTTCAGCCTTTGATCAATTTTTGTGTTTGTTTTTTCATTTTTTTTATTATATTTTAGATATTAAAAAAATTAATCAAATTTATTGTTTTAACAGAATCAACACTGCATTTGGTTTTGCGTCTGCGTGGTGGTATGCAGATTTTTGTGAAGACGTTAACAGGAAAAACAATTACATTAGAAGTTGAGCCATCAGATACCATCGAGAATGTCAAAGCTAAGATTCAGGACAAAGAAGGAATCCCACCAGATCAACAGCGTCTCATATTCGCAGGAAAACAGCTTGAAGATGGGCGCACACTTTCTGATTATAATATCCAGAAAGGTTAGTTTGGATTATTCTTCACTAAATTTTGAGCAAGTGTATCAAAAATTCTAGCTTTCATGACTGTTATGTGCTATTAAGCCTGGAACTGGTCCTCGCACGATCGGTAAAAATATGTTTTTGTACTGGTTTTCCGCGGATAAACAAGCTTCCTTTCAAATCAACATTTAGCCTAGTAAGAATAAATCGTATTATAATAATGTGAATACCATTGTAAGGTAATATTTCAAAGTTTCATATTCATGTAATAAATCAGTGGTTCCCAACCTTTTTCAGCTGGCGACCCACCTTTCCTCTTTGGAATACCTCCAAGGTCCATCGGTCTACGTTGGAGTAAAAAACCTTATTTGTATTGTATCCCTTATATGTATTGTATATTATTATATATGCTTATGTATATATAATTTACCATCAAATATATAAATATATATGCTTTTTTTGAAGATACAGATTGATTATTGATAAACAATTTGTGTTCTGATTTGAAAATGGTTGACAAAATATAAGCACCTTGTAGCAAAACAGTTATTTATTTAACAATAGATATATGTTTGCAATATATGCAACAAGTGGTTTCATACTCACTAACAAGTATTCTTAGGTGAAGATGAAAACTACAATTATTATAAAAGTACACAAAGACTAATGATTATAAAAGTACACAAAGTATTAATGAGATTTTTGGGACTGTTTCGATTGAACTAACACGTCAATGTCAGGATTGAATGAAGATGTTTTTAGTCTTAAGTCACTTTCAACATTGAGTTGATTTCTGTATTTGTTTTTTAGGAAAACCAAAGTTGAAAAAGTACGTTCACACAAATATGTAGTGGTGAATACCATCAGAAACCTCAATGCAGTTACGGATATTGTTAGATATTCTGTCCTCGTTTCCATCCAAAATGTTGTTAAATCTTTTTCCTTATAGACTGACTTCATTGTGGAATCACAAGATAGTTCAATGAGTTCATTTTCCTGCAAAATAAAAAGAAATAAAACGTGTGTAGTTACGCTAATGTTTCAAGTTAGATTTAAAAGAGTAGTAGCTTACCTGGGAGGTCATGAGATTAAGATTCTTTAAGTTGTCCTCATCGAATGGATTTTTAATCCACTGCTTTTCTTCTTCTATGGGTGGGAAGTATAGTCTTAGGTTAGAAGCCAAGGCTTCGAGATGATCAAAGATCATTTTTGAAGTTTATTCATTTACTTAAAGATCATCCTCTTCCAAAAAATCGTTCAGAAGTGGGAAGGCATCAAAGATATTCTGAACTTTATCAGACCACCGTTGTATCTTTTTGATAGTAGCATTAACTTTGTCTTGTACAAAGAATTTGTGGACATCTTTTCCTTGTAAGGTCACATTAAGAGTATTTAGAGAACTGAAAATATCCGCTAAGTAAGCCAACTTTATTAACCAAATCTCATCATTAAGGCAGTTGTCTAAAAAAACTTGAGCTTTCAACTTTCCTTCTGCTTGCAACTGTGATAAGAACAACCGTACCTCATCACGAAGCTCAAACAACCTGGCCAGAACTTTTCCTCTGGATAGCCAACAAACTTCACAATTCAGGAGTAGTTGTTTATGCTCACTTCCCATTTCATCGCACAACACACCAAAGACTCTTGAGTTTTTAGCTTGGGACTTGATTAAATTTACAATTTTAACAGAATCGTCAAGTGTGTTTTTGAAGTTTTTTTCCCATTACTTTCACCGCTAAAGCCTCTGAATACTACAGTGAACCCATTCAACTAATGGAGAAACTGCCTTAACTTTCGCTGCTAGTCCTGAGTAAATGCCAGACATGGCACGGGCTCCATCGGTTGTTACTCCGACACACTTAGACCAGTCAATTTCGTTTTCTTTCATAAAACCATCCAAACAATTGAAAATATCAGCCCCAGTCGTTCTAGTAGGTAAAGGTCTACAAAATAACATTTCTTTTTCAACTGTTTCATTGGTCTCAAATCTTACAAAAGCTAATAAATTGGTATTATCAGCTATATCAGTACTTTCATCCAATTGTAAGGAGTAAAAAGTCACTTCGTTTCAAAGCAGAAATAAGTTGCCGTTTTATATTTTCAGCCATTTCTTCTATTCTCCTTTTAACCGTGTTATTTGATAGTGGTATTTCCCTTATTTTCTTGGTTGCTTTTTCGTCAAACAAAGAGGCAGAAATAAGCTTAGCAGCTGGCAAAATGATATTCTCACCTGCTGTATGAGGTGCACCTTTTTTGGCAATCAACAGTGACAGTTAGTTGGTACGAAACCATTGTAACCTTTTTATTTTCACGTCCTGTTGAGACATTTTCCATACTGGTCCTAGTCGATATCAAATCTCTTTTCTTATTTTGAAAAAAAAAAAAAGCTATAGGTTTATTAACACATTCTGGGTGTTTAGTTGAAATGTGTCTTTCTAGCTTAGAAGACTTCATGCTTTGATTTGCCAATGTTTCAAAGCAAATTACACATTGAGGTAATGGTTCTTCCTCTGTGCCTACAAATGTACACTCATATTTTTTAAAATCGGTACTATATTTCCTGAAGAAAGTTTTTGGTTTCTTTGCATTCACCTGTACTTTACCTTTTTCAGAATTTATTAGGTTAGTATTTGATGGGCCAGGCTCACCTTCATCAATAGTTACTTTAGAAATTGTCCTCTTACCGAAAGATACTGTTTTCAACCATTTGTCCATCTTAAAAACTTTACTAAACCACAACACAACCACAAAGCGAAAATTCAATCCAAACACCAACACGTTGTACAACTAGCTGCACCAAATATGTAACAGTAACTCACTGCACGATGTCCACAGTAAGACTGAATAACTGAGGTTAGTAAATGGCGTGACCTTCGACAGTGTGAACGGGAGGGGTAGCGGTGTTTCCGAGAGGGGGGTGGATCGGGAATGTAGTGTTTCTGTTGTCTGCCTCAGATGCCAAAAATCAAGAAAACGATTTTAAAAAATTCGATTTGTTTTGAATTTTCTTATCTTTTCTGATTGTTTATTCGATGGTTTCTGATAGTTTTAGGATCGAGTCGCGACCCACCTGTGACCTATCCGCGACCCACCGGTTGGGAACCGCTGTAATTAATGTTATAAATAATATTTAATTAATTGGTAAAGTTTGTATATTTTGTAATGTGGCAACTTTTGTAGCAGTAAAACAAAATTATCTCCTTCTTTGTCTAATTTACACAAGTCCATATTTCTGTTCAACTAATCGACATTAACAGTATTTTATAGAAGATATATCTATAAAAATTAATCATAACACTTTTTTCTAACTTAAAAAATTACATTTCTTTCAATTCAACTTTGAGCTTAGTGAATATTATTGTATCGGAATGAGTTATATATCATTGTAAAGGTAATGTTTCAACCTTTCATAATCATGTAATCGAAACTTAGCAACAGTTATTCAGATTGCACGTCAGAACTATGTTGTCTGATCATTATCATTTAGAGACCCCCAGGGTAGTGTGCTGAGTGTAGGGATATGCGAGCCCTCAGTTCGGGATTGAGCTCGAGTTTTGAACAATAATCTCAAAATTTTGAGCCCTCTATTTCTAGCGCTTGGCTCAATTGTTCAAACTCGGTTCGATTTTTCGACCTAGACACAATTTTCAGAGCCTGGTTCAATTTTACAAACTCGGCACGGTTTTCCGAACAGGTCTTTCTTTTATGAGTCAGGCTTGGTTTACGAACAAGGCGAAAACTGATAATGCTGCAACAAACACGATAAAACGTGAAATAATAAAGAAGTAAAAAGTAAAATTTGATACTGAAAATGAAACTAAATACGTGTATATGATATTATTTTTAGTCACCCTTCTTATGAGGGATAACAAGTTTTTATTAACATGTGTTGTTAGTTATTAAAGTTATAACAGGAAGTTACCAGGAGGAAGTAAGTAAGCTGCCTCAGTGGTGCCCAAACTTCTCCGATTCAAATGTGACGACTAAATGTCAACACACACCACTTAACCCTTTGAGTGCCATATTAATTTTAACATAGCCACGAATAATGCCACTTGTATTTTGGCTAGGGTTGTGCTAAAAATACCATGGTCTAAAGACTGTAAATTTAATGTTTTGGTAAAAAAAATCATAACTTCTCCTCTATATAAGAATTCTTATGAATGAGGTCTGAAAATGTTGCTAATAAAATTGTCTATAATTAATTCTACTAATGATTTAATGGGGGGGGGGGGGAAGCAATTGTTACAGCAAAAAATATTTTTCTTGAAAATTAAAAAAAATTTACTTTTAATTTATAAGTTTAAACATTTTTAGCCAAAAACCTAGAAACAATTTTTTTGTGGGGAAACCTTTAATTTCAAATTCCTATAATGTTTTGTATGCATAAAAAAAAATCACAATTTCATTTGTCATAACGAACCAAAAATTGCAAATTGTATGACATAGAGCTAATAAATACAAAAAAGTTTACTTACCATAGGATCTGTATTTCATAGGTTTAAGTCAGTTTTTAGTTTATAAAAATACACTATTTACAAGTTTATATATACACACACATTTTTTGTTTTTATAGAATGTAAAATGTTTAAATTTGCACTTGTGATTAGCAAACACACACCATGGCATTTTTCCTTGCACTGCATACATACAGTTCTGAATTTTTTTCTTCTCTGTTTGTATGTGGTACCTTTTGCAGAACATACCCAACATGTTTTTTCTTGTCTCCCAGGTAGTTTTTCAATACCAGTAGTCCTACCAATATTACGGTTGTCGCCACCAGCCGCAACATCAATGTTTTGCTGCTCAGCCATCCATTCTTCAGTTATTTCATCAATTATACTGACAATATATTGATACCTGGACACGTGTTTCTGTTGGTGTTGTACACGATTTTCTTTGTAAATAACATAGGAGTTATACCATTCTGGAAAATAAATTAAAAGCCACTTTTTTCCAATATTTGACGGTACGGCGTTCATCTAGGTAGTTGTATAACATCATGTCAAAAGTATCAATGCCTCCCATGTGTTTATTATAGTCTAAAACTATAGTAGGTTTTTTTTTTCAGTTGTAATTCGGCCATGCCTTTTTTGTACACTCCAAATTTTTCACTTGAGGCTTTGACGATAGAAGAAGAACCGGCTTGTAAAAAAATTATCAGTAAAAATATGATACCCTTTTTTCAAGTAATTGCAGATTAAAAGAAGTTTATTTACAACAGTGTATGCAAGACCATATTTTTTTATTTCATCTTTATTTTCTTCGGAAGATTTACCTTCGTAACATAATAGGCTGAGACAGTAATTTGAAACCGAGTCGCAAAGTACCCATAGTTTTATGCCCCATCGGTGCTGGTGTTTGTTGGGTAAATATTGAGTTAGTGCTCTGTGACTCTTGGTTCCAATAAGTGATTCATCAACAGAGATTTGCTGGTGTGGTGTGTAGAAATATTGAAATAATCTATTGCAGTGGTCTATCAGCGGCTGAAATTTTTGTGTTGCATCATATCCGGGTTCTTTTACAGTTGAGAGTTTTGAATTATCAACAATATAGAAATAACCTAGTATTGCCTGAAATCAATTTCTATTGAATATTTGTCGGAATCAAGGAGTGGATTGTGAGCCATTAGTTGACCAATATGAAGCAATGGTTGGTTTTTGATTAAGCCCCATATTCAGGACTACAACAATGAACGCTTTCATCTCACATATAGTGACTGGGAGCCATTTCTGAGTTCTAGAATGAGGAAAAATTGTAGGTTTTGCTGAAATTACTTGACGTGCATATCTGTTGGTTTCAGTTACAAAAATATTTAGCAGTGATTCAGTAAAAAATAATTTGAAATAATCTATTGGTTTACATGTGACGGGAGGACAGGTTTGTTGCCAGGTGTTTCTATAAAAGTAAAATCATCGATAAAATTTTTCAGATTCTAATTCAGTTATAGTTTGCCATATTTCATTGTTGATTTGTTCATCACATTTTCATCTGAATCTGAAGAGCATTCACTAAGAACATTTCTATTTATAGGTGAGGGTTTAGGCCTGGTTGAAGTGGATGGAAGGTTATGTAAGCAGGGTCTAGGTCTTGTTGTGTAAAAAAAGGCCTATTACGTTTGATGGAATCATTTTCTGGATAATAAGAAGGATTACTATCACTATCTTCACTAAATAAATCAGATCATTCGGAAGCAAGTGAAACATTATTGTCAGATATATCAACTTCAAGCTGTCTGTCAATTTCACTTGAAGCTATGTTTTCTCTATGCATTTTCACAAAGATTTTATATTGTTACATACACTTAAAACTTGAACACACTATGCAATTTGTCAATAAGAATACTAAAAATAACTATTTAACACAGTAAATAACCAAAAAGCACAATAACGAAACACACATGACATGTAGAACAACTTGTGAGAATTGTAAACAACTACACCCACTTGATTCCCTCGTTTCTTATAGTCTACAAACTCTAAATTAAATGCCATAACATAATATCACAATGTTTAAACAGCCAACTTCTGTTATTGACTCATTGGATATATTACCTAGTAAGCAGTAACATAAATAAATGCCCATTAACGTTATATAATGTGTTATATAACGCGAAAACCCACGGCGACGATATATCATCGCCTGGCATTTTTTGCATGGTATATATCGTCGCTTGGCACTCAAAGGGATAAGACAGACTAAATCCAAAATGTTTTCTGTTTTATAATAGATTTATAACACCAGCCAAATAAGAAAATCTAGTATCAAAATTATAACTCGTAGAAAAATGGAATTTATTTGCATAATGTTAAATTTCAAGAAAATTGAGAAATTTATAATTCACGTTGTTTATCCAAATAGTACATGTTGTTAAATAATAATGTCAAATTGGTTAACCATGAGGACTTTTATACAACCTAAAAAAATAAATAAACTGCGGGAGGGGGGGGGTTAAATAATAACACTACATTATTGTTAGAAGGGATGCAATAAACAAGAAAAAAGGTGGTATCATCCAGAAAATGAATAAAGTAGGTAAAGCAGTGAGGGGGGGGGGTAGATAACAATTATAGGCAGGAAATGAACATTCATGATTTTACACTAGGAATACAAACACTAACTAAGTGGAGCTTTATTTAAGAAAATAAGATTGAATTATGAAATTATACTTGCTAGTTGTATGTTTGTATTTCATTACAAAAAAAAATCATTCGGAGTCTAGGATTGGTGATTTATCTGTTTGGTTTAATAAAAGAAAATCAGTCAGGTAAAAATAAAAAGTTAAACAAAACTTGTGCTTATTGTGGACAAAAAAAACAAATTTTTCATGAAAATATTAAACTACCAAGTGTGATATGCGGTATATTATTTAACACTTAATTTAAATACCTAACAACAATTCAAAATATAATGTTTGGTTGTTGCTATTTTGAATAGTGATTATAATAAACAATTATTTCACTTACATAATGCTATATAATGAAGAAAACCATACTGAAAATACTGTGGAAGACACACTATGAATAGAGTGGTTTTGTTGTGTAAAACTGTCTTTGTCATGTTAACGAATTGAAAACTAATAGATTGTAACAATATGCTCTCTATTCTCGTCTTAGAATCTTATTCGCTATTTTAATATAGCTTTGATTATAAAATATAATCCAATAAGAAAGATGAAAGATACAGTTGTGTGTGTGTGAGAGAGAGAGAGAGAGAGAGAGAGAGAGAGAGAGAGAGAGAGAGAGAGAGAGAGAGAGAGAGAGAGAGTCTGTGCTCCAAACCGTATCATCCAGCTTAAACATAGTATTTAAAAATCCCTTGGCAGAACGATATAAATGTCGTCAAAATTGTACTGCCCCATTTGGCATTAGAACAATTAGAATCCTTGACAATTTGGACCTTGTACTTTCTCCAATGAATGAAATACTCCATGTTTTATTCCTCTGTGGCTCATTCAAATGCCAACTTTTGTTTTTCACTGTCCAGGTTCATGTAGTATATCGTCAGGAGTTTCACTATATACTTGATGAATACCCATCTAGTGAAATTATTTTCACAAATGAATTTGTATTTAGCTGTCTGTTATTCACAAACTGTATGAAATTTTAGAATAAAGCTCTTTGCAACTAAAAATATTATTTTTTGTTTTAAAATTGTGTAATCAAAGCCTCAGACTATGAAAACAATGATTGTCCTGTAGTAAATACAGTATATGAAAGTTTCTACCAGAAAACAAACAGTAAAATGAAATTTGAACAGTTTCCTCAAGTTTAGTCACTGGAAAAACTACTTTCTTTTATATTTGCATTTTATATCAATTAACATTAGTTTTTTAAATATATTAACTTTATAATTATAGGATTCAGTAGAGTCTGACATCCTAAGTTAGTAAGGTTTACTAGAATGATTTATTGATTCTTCACCGAACTATTATTAATTATACTCTATACACATACCTATTAGACATTTATTAGTGGTAATAATTTGAATTTTTCCTTTTCAGAATCTACACTCCATCTTGTACTTCGCCTTCGTGGAGGAATGCAAATCTTTGTCAAGACTTTAACTGGGAAAACTATTACCCTTGAGGTTGAACCATCGGATTCAATTGAAAATGTTAAAGCCAAAATTCAGGATAAGGAAGGTATCCCTCCAGATCAACAACGTTTGATCTTTGCAGGAAAACAGCTTGAAGATGGTCGCACCTTGTCCGACTACAATATTCAAAAAGAATCAACCCTTCATCTGGTGTTGAGACTTCGTGGTGGAATGCAGATTTTTGTTAAGACCCTGACTGGTAAAACTATAACTTTAGAAGTGGAGCCTTCGGATACAATCGAAAATGTTAAGGCTAAGATTCAAGACAAGGAAGGTATACCACCAGATCAACAACGACTCATCTTTGCTGGCAAGCAGTTGGAAGATGGCAGAACTCTTTCAGACTATAATATTCAAAAAGGTAAATATAATAATATATGCTTTATTTATACTTCTTCAGAATTACAACGTTTCATAACATACATATATAGCATGGCTTGCAGCCGTCTGCTAGGTTAGCAACTTACATTCATTCATTCTTAGAGAAACAATAATTATTTTAAAAGAAACAGAATTATAAACTTACTCCTACTTAGACAAACAAACAAAATTACCAATAACAAAGATCAGCACAACCCAAAAGTATTTTCAAAAGTTAAATTCTTTTATTAATGTCCATCTGTAATGCCATGCTTGTTCAAGATATCTACACAATACAACCCAATCCTTACCATTCATAAAGTCCTTGAACTCTGACAGCGATAATCTTTCTTTACCCAGATAAGATTGTCTATGTTGAACTAATATCGGGCATTCTGCCACAAACTGGTAAACATCTTCGTTCACCCCCATATTACACAACGAACATATATAATTTCTCCCTTCAACCCACAGTTTAAAATTTAAATGAATTAATTCAGCTCTACACTTAAATGCCCATTTTATTTCCTGCAACTTATACTTATTTTTTTTTATTATTAAAATAATGTTTTTCCCCTAGGTTAAAATCTAGACTGGAGTAAATTTTATGATATTTCCCATTTGTCGCTGATAGTGAAAACTGTTCCCTCTGTTCCAAGCTGATTTTATTCAATAAATATTTTAATTGACTATTTTTTAATTTACAGTTATTTTTATCCCACAGTTCCAAATTATTAACCAACCCCACTTCGTACTTAGACCCCAAACGTTTCCATTCTTTAAACCCTGAAATATTACAGCTCACTATTCTTTTGGCTAAAATTTTAGGCAACCTGTCTTCCGGCATAGCGAACACTTTAAACAAATATCTGAAATGTAGTTTCAATGTACTGTATACAAATACAACTTATCTAATCCCGTTTCCAGATAAATGGCATAAGTTGGCGTGTTTAAAGGTAAGCCTAGCAATTTTTTTTATAAAAAACCTAAATACTTTTTCAACACTATTATATTCCCTATAACCCCAAACTTGAGCTGCATAACTTACTGTTGCTCTTTGCACTGCTTGAAAACCTGATAATTTTACAGTTAGTGGAACGTTTTTACATCCAGACTATAATATTCAAAAAGGTAAATATACTTTTTTTGGTATATTTTTTTAAAACTCTAACCAAATAAATATTCAAAATGGCATGGTATCTATCACTACTGAAAAGTCTGCCGAAACATGGTCTTCTGTTGATATTGCCGATCTACAAGATATCTATTTTCGAAAAAATGGACATGTTTTGAAATTGTTTTTAGTTTGTAAATATTGATAAAATTACTAGACTAATTATAGAATGTTATCATTTAACTTTCGGTTCTTTTTTTTATAGAAAATTTATTATTGTTTGTTATTCTGATTTTAACTTTTTTTAAATTTTACAGAATCTACACTTCATCTTGTACTTCGTCTGAGGGGAGGAATGCAAATATTCGTTAAGACATTGACTGGCAAAACAATAACTTTAGAAGTTGAACCATCTGACACAATAGAAAATGTTAAAGCCAAAATTCAGGATAAGGAAGGAATCCCTCCAGATCAACAACGTTTGATCTTTGCAGGAAAACAGCTTGAAGATGGGCGCACTCTTTCAGATTATAATATTCAAAAAGGTACGCTGTTATGCAAATATAATTTTCAAAACTATAGGCAGTTCTCAGCCATAATTGTAACCAAGTTAAATTTTTTCATAGATATTTAGTAACTGTTTATTAGTCCATTTTTTTAGGATTTTTGGAAATGTTAATCGGTATTTTTTAAAATTGTAATTTTCTACTTTTAGGGTATTGTTTAATAATTAAATTTAAGTATATGTTTATGTAATGAACTTATTCTTGTAAATCGTCTTAATGATTTTAAAATATATTTCTCCAAGTTAGTTGTAAAAACAAATGATATTTGACAAGGGTGACAAATAATCACAAATTTGTGGTTTATCATTTTTGTAATATATGTTTATCACTGTTTTTATATATAGTACAAGATTTGTGTATTTTTATAACTATTGGACAACTGAAAAATTACTAGCCGCTGTTGAAAAAGTCTGATAATAAAAGTAAATTTTTCCTTCTTTCTTTCCATTTTTAAAATGAACAGTTTAACTTAAAGCAATATGAATATCAAATCATAAAAGAAATTGAACACTATTGTTAGGATATTTAGTCAGGGCAAAAAACGGGATTTATTCTGATCCAGAGTGAAACTGCACGAAATGACTTGTGTCATAGCTCACTTTATTCGTTAGAATAACTGATGAGGACGACCTTGTCGTTGAAACACGTCTGATACTTAGGCGTATTTTTTTAATGAGAATTGTGTTCTGTGTGTTTGTTATACTGTATTCGTTAGAATGTCTAGATCAAAGATGTAAACTTTTTTTCTTTTTTTTTTGTGGATACTTAATAATTTGTTTATTTATCAAATATAAACAATAAGAATGATGTTCGATTAAACGTAATATGAAATTAGAGACAGGATTCATAAATCGATATAATTTTTTGATTTCAATGTTATTTTTTATGTATTTGGGATCGCTCTTTCCGATTATGATGTCAAAAAAGTGCGCATCTTTTTTAAGTTCTCTGGTTCGCTCGTTCCGATACTGATACCAAAATTGTGCGAATTGTAGAGGGCGCCACCGGCAAAACTATTACAAGGTGAAAATGGTGACAGATTACCATTATATGAAATGATGCAATTTTTCCACAAATTGATGTAATTTTTTTATGGTCTTTGGATCGCTTGTTCCGATGCTGATGTCAACACTGTGCCGATCTTCCGAGAGGGCGACACAGTCAAAAACAATACAAAGTGGCCTTTTCGGGGCCAGTGATACTTCTAGGTTCCTATCGGCTAGGGCCCGTTTCAGGGCTACCAAGAGTGCCGTATCTCTCATTATTCCACGCTTAAAGCCTCCGAATCCTTCCCGAGTCCATCCGCCACCCGGCTCGACTAGACTTTCTTCAGGGCCAAATCCTCGGCCCCTGCACCCCTCGTCCTCATCCACTCACCTGACCCTACGTCAATCTGATTCTACATTATAGTTTGTAATGAATTGTCTCTGAAATAATTACAAGATTTATACTTAAAGTTTGCTCACTTTGCTTGGCACTCATGGATGCTTGTCTGAAGTCTCAATACTCTTAGGTAGCTCTCAATCACTAAGTCCGTCTCGCTATCTTCAAGAATTCCTGCAGCACCTTCCCTTGATCAATCTTGGCCCACTGACCATATTTCCCTCCCACCCAAGGGTTTATATATCATTGTTGTATCAATGATGGCTGCCTTGCTTGCAAGGTAAGCAATTTCATCATTTTTCCAGGTTTGTCACAGTAATTGTTGTCATACTGGTTTCTTAAAAAGAACTTGGACTATATTCTTAACTAAAACTATCCTAATTCTTAATACTGAACAAGCAAAGACATCATTACAATCATGTCTTGTGATGTTCCTGCTAAAGCTATAAGGTGTAGTGATACCAATTAAACATCTAGCGGTGTCTGGTTTCGTTGAGTGCATTAGTGAGTTTTTTGATTTAAAATTTATTGTAATTATTATGTTTTGTTGATACAGATTTATCTTCATAACTATATTCAACAACTATTGTAAGTGTTTGAATAGTCTAAACAAATTTTTATGCAAGTTTGTTGGTGAGTTTAGGTTATTTCCCTAACCCATCCTACTCATTCTTGATTAGTTTGCTCTAAAATGTATCATTGTAGAAAATGTATAAATTCACAGTTTAATTTTACATATATATTTATCTATACAAGTTGGATTATTAAATTAATTGAATATTTTTTGTGAATATTTTAAAATATATATTACACACTTGTTCACAATTACACTACAAAACTTTTAGATATTATAAAAAGTTACAAATTTTATAGGCTTTTTTGTAGAATTTTAGATTCGGTTATTGGAAGATTTTTTGATTCCTGACACACCAACTCCATACTTGTTACATGTAAATTTTTTTCTTTATACAGATAAATTTTATGCACCTTTCTGACAAAAATGATATATAACAAGTTGTGTTTTTTATAAGTATTACTATTTTTGGTGAATTTTTCAAAAAATAAACCCAACTTTTGAGAAAGTTTTTTTAATCACATTTATTCACAACTACATTACAAAACTTTTGTAAATCTTGAAAAAAATTTGTTATGTGGTATGTATAGGCTTTTCTATGGCATTTTCATTTCATTTTTTGATTCCTAAGAAAGAAAGGCCGGAATATTGCCATTAGTTTAAAATAAAACTAACTATGATTAATTTTTAAATTTTTATAAATATAGTATCTTTTTTGTTTTTTAACTTTAATTTTCCTTTTTTTTATAGTATTTTTTTCAGTTTTCAAAGTTTTGGGCCTTTTTTAATATTTATATTTTTAGATTTAGAGTGATTGACAACATTTGAAAATGAAAGATAGCAACTGTTAAAAGACTCCATCTTTGTTCAAATTTTTCAATTCCAATTGTTATTCAATTAGCCTACTATAAATATTCCATTTTGTTTTTTCTCATTTGTCTCTTATGGTTCATAATGACAATGGTGGGAGATTAAAAATTATGTTGCATGATCCTCTTTACTTATTTGAAATATTAAGTTGGTTTCAAGATAACATTAAAATTCAAAACACATAAAAAGAAGGGAATACAACTGACCTCCAAAAAATATAAAAGTTTGAAAAACACGCTTCAGATAACATGTCATAGACAGATAGTACATATAAATTTCTGGTTAGTCAAAGAAATGTTGATATACAAAATAACATCTGAACTCTGATGTCTTATCCATCATTTTTAGATATTAAATTCTTGTTCATTTTTATAAATATTTTCTTATGTTCCCAGAATCAACTCTCCATTTGGTACTTCGTCTTCGGGGTGGTATGCAGATCTTTGTCAAGACTTTAACTGGCAAGACCATCACTTTGGAAGTTGAACCATCAGATACCATTGAAAATGTTAAAGCCAAGATTCAAGATAAAGAAGGTATTCCTCCAGATCAACAGCGTCTTATTTTTGCTGGAAAACAATTAGAAGATGGTCGCACTCTTTCTGACTACAATATCCAGAAAGAGTCAACCCTACACTTGGTTTTACGTTTACGTGGTGGTATGCAAATATTTGTTAAAACTTTAACTGGTAAAACAATCACCTTAGAAGTTGAACCTTCCGATAGTATTGAAAATGTTAAGGCTAAAATCCAAGATAAAGAAGGAATTCCTCCAGATCAGCAACGTCTTATATTCGCTGGTAAGCAATTAGAAGATGGGAAGACTCTGTCAGACTATAACATCCAAAAAGAATCTACTCTGCATTTAGTTCTTCGTCTCCGTGGCGGTGAATAAATACAATAATCCTGTCTAAATTATAAAATACTAGGATATTTCAATTAATAAAATACGAAATTTTGGTTTTAATTATTACATTTCCATTATAGTTCATTTTTGTGGGATTCTATACTTTTAAATTGCTAGGTTTTAATTTGTGTTAATTTTCACATGGCTCTTATTAATAAATGTAGGATTGCATTGGTGTAATTTATTTATTTCTTTATACCTTATTTTGAATACATGCTCTGAAAAAATATGCTCTCTACTTTGGTGAAGGTATCAAATTTTTGTTATTGAGAAAGTTTAATGAAAAATGTAGGCTACTGAAGTTTATAGAGACATTTGTATTAATTAATTGACATTATTACTAGTGTTTAGCAGGGATGTGTTATCCTGCAATTTTCATTAAATTTGATTTATACAACTCTGGTTTTGATTTCGTTATAATTATCATTTAATCTTCAACACTGAAATTGGTTTTCGACATTAAAATGTCGATATCCCTATGCTTAGGTTCTATTACAATAAATAAAATACTGTTGTAATGCTAATGTTTCGTAGGTGCATAATCATGCAAAAAAACCATAAAACAAAAATAATATTTTTAAAAATTGGTAAAGTTTGCTTTTTTTGATAGGTAACATCAAAAATTTGAACTAAATAGTTATAAACATAAATGATATATAATTTATTCTCTAATTTTCCCAAATCTATTTCTGTCAAACAAATCTACCATAACACTGTTCTATAGATCACATCTTCCTCTTTCGATCAGTTCTTTCCAAATCTGTATCTGTTATAGTTTTTATTGTATAAAATTTAAACAAAATCAAGGATTTTTAACTCTTTTTTTTTACAAAAATCACATTTTTTTTCAATTCAACTTTTATCCTAGTAGATAGTATTTTATCAGAATATATAATATATCACTGTAAAGGTAATGTTTCAATCTACATAATCATGTATACCAAAATCCTTCTCATGAAAAGTAAAAATTCAAGAATTCGATTAAATTGACTAGCTAGAGCGCCCTCATCTGGAGCAATAGTGTTTATATAGAAAAATGTGTACTCAATGATCATATAATTTTCCAAAAAGGTAATTCTTTCTTTTACGAACTACATGTTCAAAATTGAGCTATCTGTAATAGTTTTTGAAATTTATTACATTTTACGAAGTAGTAACCAAAATGAACCAGACTCATTTTCTTTTCCTTGCTAAATATGAAATATCGATTACCTAAATAATTGAAAGATTAGATCTTTCAGTTAGTACAACCCATTACATCAGACTAATTTTAGATGATTCTTTCTGAATTTGAAATTACTTTTGTATTGGCTTGATTTGTGTCCTAAATATATGCCTAATCAATAGTGTGTTGTGACTGGCTCCTCCATTTATTTCTGTTATTGTAAACTTATTTTGTTGTGTACAGTTAGTTATTTATTATAATTTGAGTGAATGTTATGTCAGACTTATTTATTACTGAGATTTAGTACTGACAAAGGTTATGTCAAATGTGGCCTAACTTTTTAGAAAATTTCCATTTGTTTACATTTAAAAAAGAATTTTGTCTAATGAAAATTTTATAAATTAATTGTTTTCACCAAAATTTATATAGGCCTATCTAAAATTTTTTTTCTTAATGTTCATATATGTAAAAATAGGTTTTCATTTGGTATTTTGCCTTCGGTTTTTGTAAGAAATTTTGATTTCTGAAATACTAACTAAAATTTATAATATTAAAATTTTTTGCATTACATGTTTATAATCTACCTTTTAGAGAACAATGATAATAATAACAAATTAACCATGCCTAATGAAAATTTTATAAATTGATTTTTCTTTTTAGCAACCTTTTTCCACAAATATATTACAAATCTCTGGTATTACTTAAAAAAAATTCAAAAAAAGTTTTTGTGTGAAAAAGCCTTTCCTGTGGAACTTAGGCTTTGGCTATTGTAAGAATTTTTGATTCCTCACATAGCTCCAACTATTTTACATATATTATATTTTTTCATTACATAGTTAATTCTATGCACCTTTCTGGAAAAAAAAAGATGATTTAAAAGAAGTTGAATTTTCCATAATATTACTATTTTTGGTGATTTTTTTTTTTTTTTTCCAAATTAGGCCTAACTTAAATTAGACCTCCTTTCGTATTTTTATTTTTTTTTATCAACATTTATTCACAATTTCATAACAAAATTTTTGTATATCTTGAAAAACGGTGATAAGAAATTTATTTTGGATGATATAGGTTTTTCTAAAAAATGTTAACTTCATTTTTGATACCTAACATACTTACTCCAAAACCGTTTCATATAATTTTTTTATTACATAGATAGATTCTACTAATCTTAATGAGAAAAATGATGTCTTACAAGTTAGGTTTTACATAAAATTAATATTTTTAAATTAAAAAAATATTTGCCAGATGGAGGGTTATGAAAGGAACATTTTTTTACACAGAATTGGATCATTCCAAAATTGCACCAATTTTTCATTTAAAGAAAAATGTGAAGCTTGTGGCACAGATTATTCCAAATTATAAGTAAAAAGATACTTCCCTCCAAAAAAAAACCTTGGACACCATCTGTATACACTGTCTATATTCAGGTTCATCACATCCTGTTACTCTCATTGGGTTATTACCTATCCACTTTTTTGAGCATTCCTTAGTCAATTATTGCTGAGCCTCTTTTCTCCAAACAACTCTTTGCTTACAGTATTATTAATTATAGCTTCAAGTCGAGTATATCCACGGTTTTTCCCCTTGCCATTCCTCTTAAAATATACTGACTTACTACTGAAACTTTTTCCCTTTATTTGATTGTTTTCTTTTCAAATTTTATTATTTTCTCCCCTGTTACTTGAATCTTCATATTAATTTTAGCTTTTAACTCTTTCAATATATCAAATCCTAAAATTATTTTTGATCGCAGGTTTTTTACCGTTAATAATTTCATATCAATTAAGGACATTTTGAATCTTTAATGTCAACATTACTTGTTTATTTATTTTATATGCATTTCACTTTACCATAGTTATGATTTCGACTTCTGATTATAGCGAGGACACTTTATAAGTATTTTTTTAGTGTGTTTGTGAACATTGCTTGGACTGAATTCACTTTAGAGGAAACTTCTAATTAGTGATAGCTGCACAAACTATTCCCCTATTATGTAACAAGAATTACAATAATAAAATATATAATTATATAAAGACACTTTATTTTCAGTGATTGTCATGTGCTTTGAAATAAGAAAAGGTTTAATATATGAATACAAATATTTATAAAATCAGCTCTACTTTGTATGAGTACAGGAATGTACTTAACAAAAGTTATAGAAAAAATAAAAAGCCTTATTAATTAGTTAACAAAAGTTAAATTATGAGAATGTGAGAAGTTAACTCCATAAAAATTATGAATGGCACAACAGCTTCCCATTCACATACCAATTTATCCATTTTTTTCTGGTCATTTCCAGTCTCCCACATTTTTGCATTGTTGAAATAGTAGCCGGTTTTTAGGAAACGTCAGTTATAAATGTTCTTCGTAGGAAAACACTACATACTCCTAATTTCCTCTCTACTGGTTTTTTTAAGGTTGTTTTCTACGCCGCTCTCATCTGTACATTCACCTTCACTGTCTGATGGCATTTCATCCATATTTGAGTCAGAACTGTCTTCGTAACAAAGCACCTACTTTGCAGCCTTTTTCTTACGCTGCTGAGCTTTTTCATGTTTCGCTTTATTGCATTCTTCTCTTTTCCTTTGTCTCTCGGCAGCACTTTCTATTTCTTCCTTTTTTGCCAACTTCTTTCTAAAATATTCTTGACAGCTGTCCTGAGACAATATAGAGGGCATTTTTCCTTCGTCGGTTTTTTTTTTGGTTCGTCCTTGTCTTTCTGATTTAAAAGAAAGTGTTTTGAAGGGACTGGGGATTTCTGCTGATACTGAAGAAGGTACAGCTTGGCAAAGATCGGTATGATTATTACCATCTTTAGCTTGCTTGTTGATACAAGTAGGAGTGTTTGTTTCTGGTGGCAGATTATCATCAATGGTATGATTGGTAGACTCTTAGATACGACCAGGAGTGAGCATTCGAGATAATAGGTTCCCATCCTCACTCCTTTCATTGGCAGGTTCATCAGTAGAACCAGGTGCATCTAACAAACTACTTTCTAGTTCTAGTTTTGTGTTGTACCACAGTTAAAAAAGTGACATCTTTTTCATCGAACTCTTTATATCTATTGCCATTACGAAATATATTGACCTTGCTTTCGGGAATACTCTGATTGATAAACCGAAACCCTTCTTTTTAAAACTGTCTGCGTTCTTCGTCTTTTGAGACTGGATTATCGCCTTCAGTCTTAAACGGGAGAGTGATAGCTTCTGGGTTCCATGGACATAGACCACATTTCCTAAAACCATTTTCCAGGAGAGTCATTTATTGCATCATCTATAACTTCTTTCAGAAGTTAAGATTTTTTTAAATTATTTTTTTTATATGACTGGAGCCTCCATGTGTATCCATTTTATATTCTTCTTCCAATGCTCTTTTAGAGTCCTGAAAACCGAAACATCCATTGGTTGCAACAGATGTGTCGCATTTGTGTATAGTGCGATGAAGATGCCTTTTTTTTTCACAAAACTGGCTCACTTGCAAACTCAGATGAGATGCATATCCATCCACATAAAGAATGACTGGCACAGGAATGTTTTCTTTCTCCAGCCATGGGTGGAAAATGTCAGCTACAAACTCGATAAAAGCCTCGCAAGTCATCCAACCCGACTGTTCTTCCTAGGTCCCACCCTGGAGGAAAACTGCAATTTCCTGCAGGATCTTTTATATTTAAACAAAACTATTGGAGGAGGTATGGCGCTACTAGTGACAAGGACGGTTAGACATACTTTCTCATCAGGATTAACTTGCTGATATACTGTCTTGTCCTCTTTTTTCGCTAAAACCTTACCACCCTTCGAATTTAAAAAAAGGCTGTCTCTTCTGTAGTAAATATTCTTCTTGGATCTTGTAAAATGTCTTTTTGTTTAGTCTCCACCTCTTTAAACCAATTTAAAAGGCTTTCCTTGGAATTATTAGACCTTGATCTGGTAAGATTTTGGGACATATGAACAGCTATCCCAGGATTTCTTCTGATAAAACCTTTCATACAATATTTTCCAGCGCAATTATCTTTAAATGGGTTTGGCCTGTGTAACTCTTTTAAAAGGCGCTGCATACTAATGACAACCTCCTTCATTGTAACAGGAAATCCTGCACGGGCCATTGCAAAAATCCTAATAGTGCTTTTTTCTCCTGTACTCAATACGGCCGCTGGACCCATTTATCTGAAAAAGAAATTCGCTTAAGCAGGTAGCCATGTTCATGTAAAGTGGTAAGTTAATAGGTTCTTATTGACGCTACGTTTAGGATATAGCCTCCTAACTTAATCGATAAAAAACGTATACACAGCTGTCAATTGGATGCTTTCCTTTAACCTTGTACTTTAAAGTGACCCTTGGAATGTTAAATTTTTTTGCTGCAGTTTTATGCAACCATACATCTTCCGTAGCCTCTTGTATATGCTTTTTAAAATTTCCCTTTGTTAGAGGCATCTAAACAATTAAAGAGGAAATATTTCAGTAGTTGACACATTGTGACTACAAAAGTTGACACCCCCTGTCAACTATTGGCCACCATGGTTCGAGGTTAGAATGTTTGAGGTTAGAATAAAAGGTTTCCCTCTGTAAGCAGCTAAATAACACTCAAATAAAGCAGTATTATAAAATTATATTACTACCCACAAGTTGACCCCCCATGCCAAATACTCAATATTATGTTATTTAAAGTTTCAATAGTTCATGATGCCCCATAGAGCCATCCTTTTATTTTAGGTTATTTTCAATAAATGAATACAAACTTTAGAGTCCAAAACGAACAACTAAATGTATTTTTTCAACAAAATTATGTTTACATTTCCAATGCTTACCTTTCAGCTTATTCTTAGCAAACTCCACAAGGATATTACAATAAACTAATGAAAACCGTGCACTGTTGTAATCAGACGATCTCTGTGACACTGGCGCTGTACTGGTCGGTAGTGGCGTTGCGATACTTTCGATACCTTGCTTACGATACCGTTGGTATCGGTATCGGCCTTCCGATAATATCGTGGTATGCAAGAAAATCTGCTGTATCGGTATCGGAACAATGAATCACAAATCCTTCATCTCGCTGGCGCCAAGCGAGTCGCCAGTAGGAAAAAGTAGTACAAGTAAGCTCCTGTTATTTTATATCTGAGGTTTTCGTTTGTGGTCAGTGTAACTTGATTGTGAGTGTTTAGTGTATGCCTGTTTTATGAATAATGTCACCACCTGTAAGTAAAGTTTGGAACTATTTTCGAAAACAAGTTCCAAACCTCAAGGATCCGAGGTTCAAGAACATTCATTTCCAAAACCCTATCGCCTGCTGTGTAAAAGGCATTAACAAGTTGAAGACTGTTTTTCCATATTTATTGATCCCACATCATCTTCAGAAGAGTTTGAAGAGGAAAATAATCGAGATAAGTTTGATAATTGGAAGTGTCGAAAATAACCTGCCCATGGTAAAAACAAAAAGAGGATAAGACTGAAATCTCTTTGTATCTGGCCAATCTGGTTAGTCCACTTAAAAGTAACCCTTTTGAGTTGTGGGAGGATATGAAGATTGTATTCCCAGGACTTTACAAGCAGGCATGTATAAACCTAATAAGTATGGCAACGACTATGCCATGTGAAGGGCTTTTTTCAAAAGCAGGACCAACCATCACTAGCAAGAGAAGCAGACTTACAGGAAAACACCTGGAAAAGTTAATCTTTCTGGGAAGTGTTAGTGACAAGGATTGGTTTCATTAAAACAGTTGAGTTGATTTGTACCATGTTTTTATATATTTTACACAAAACATTTGTTTTGTAATGTGATAGATTACTGAACCTAACTTTTGAGTGTATATTAAATCTCTTTTTCATATAAACAACACTATTTTATTCTTATTCCACCCATAATAACTCAAAAGAAGCAGAATCTATATAAATATTTTTATTAAAAAAATGTTAATACGCCCTTAAATGAAAAAATATTTGAATTAAACCCTTAAAAAAAATTTAACAACAATAAAAAATTTCATCCCAAAAAGAAAAGAAAAAATAAACCCTCCCTTTCATTCGAAATTTCTTATTTTGTTTTTTATTTTAATTAAGTGATTAACAAAAGGTATTTGATACAGAACAAAATTACATTGATACAGACAGTGGCCGCGATAAGAACCCGCGGGCCCCCCCGCAAATTTGTTCATCGGGCCCCCCTCTCCCAATAATCTTTTCCCGGATATTTATCTTTTCGCCGGCCAGCGCCGGCGAGTCACCGCGATGCGCGACGTAGCGATAGCTGCATTACTTATCGGCCAACGTTAAACAATACATAAACTTCGTATCATGACATTAAATAATAAATACTGCTCTCTAAAAAATAATGGTTAATGCCGTTTTGGATGCACGATGCACAATCTTGTCTGAAGACATTTTTTTACCTTATTTAAGTAATTTCTTGACAATACTCATAAAAATATTGTTATGATAGGGGGGCCCGTGTAGCAGTGCCCGTCGCGGGGCCGGGTCTCGGTAAAATTTCCCGAAAAATCCCAGTCAAGGCTCGCGGGCCCTCCCAGCTCACGGGCCCCCCCGCACCGCGGTCCCTGCGGGCCCGCTATCGCCCCCACTGGATACAGATATTACAAAGAAACACAAATAGTAAATGTACATGATTACACGCATTTCATAATTTTGTTGGCCAACATTTTAAAAAAATATTAATTTATTTTTAAAAAGGAAATTAAGTAAGTTTCATTGACGTCAATGAGTTTTTAATTTTGAATAATTAACCCCTTTGGGGTTGTGAAGCCTAAATTTTGCTAGCATCTCTCTTCTAAGTTAAAAAAAAAGAGTCTGATTTGCCTTATTACATTACTTTAAATTTTTCACACACTGAACTGTTAGTTTTTCTTTTCTTCTTTTTTTTTTTTGATTAAGACGACAAGACGAGATTTCACTTAAATGATGTTGTTCCCTGATTCTCGGACCAGTTTATAACTGCATTCACAAAGACAAAGGCAGGCATTAGTAAGGCAGACAACTTAGTTTTTCACGTTTCAAGATGAAATTTAAGTACATGTTAGGCATTGTACTTTACCAAAAAGTACTAAAGTTACGTTACAAAATTTTGATTAAGTTGTATGACAAAATATTTCTGTTATAAACTTATATAAATTTTAAATTGAACCAAGCTAGTTATTAAACAATAAAAAGAGAACTTAAACAAAATCTTACAGCCTGATTCAAAAATACAAGCATTTAGGATAGTGAAATCAAAGTAGAAATTTAATTATATTATGATTATAGATTTAGCTAATGAAAAGAATTTTTGATTACCTGGAACAGAGAATGGTGGTGCCTGAATTTGAGACAGGCCCTGAAGGCACTACGAAACCTTAAGACATTTTATTTTTGAAAAAGTTAGAAATGATAAATGAAGCACGCACACGTTAAATTTAGGTCATCTCTAGGATTGAGACCTTTTAAATCACATTAAGCATATTTTTTAAATTTTACAATTACATCACAATTACTTTCGTCTCTTATTTGACTAATAAAGTGGTACAAAAGCTAATACAAAGTCTTCTTCTGGTTGTGTACAAGAAGCATTTCAACTACAAGACACAGTAGTCCACTTAGTTAATAAAAGGTTTTGAACTATGAAAATAGTATTCCATCATTATAAACTTCTCAGTTCATTACCTCAAGAATATCTTGAGTTCCCTCTATACTTTCGACAGAATCTTTAAAGTTCAAGTATAAAACTTAACTAGTTCCGCAGGCGCACCTGAAGCCTCTCGGCACAACACCATACCCCCACTCTATAGAAAGGTAACTGGAGCAATCTACCACTAGCACACTACTACCACCACGAAACCATCCCTCAGCCTATGAACCCAGAAGCCAAAACCGCTGGACAGGCAGAGCATGCTCCCATGGTACTCATGTCGGCAAGGTTTTCCTAGTCACGTTTGCTGAGTCACCATCTAGTCACTTCCGGAACCGTTAAAGAATAACGGCTCATGCACAATCACAATACAATTCCTCGCCCTTTTCAACTCACAAGGATTCATATGGGTTAGGGGCCGACTTGGACATACTGTACATCTTTTCAATATACACCAAACCATCCTGGTAAAAATATTCGTTGTATGGGGTTGATTTTTTTTGTTATGTTTAAAAAAACGAAATAATCAAAAGATACTATCCTAATACAATGAATTGGCAAAGTAGTAGCAAACGTTTCTGTTAAAAAAAATTAAGGGCATCTGAACTATGCATTGTCTGACGTCATGATTCCCCTGTGACGCGGATGTCCTTCTAAAACTTTTACTTAGCATAACATGTGAAAAAGAAAAAAAAATCCAGGACAGCTTTAAAGAATTTTTATCCAAGTAGATAGATGTTGTTGGCAGTTAAATTCCAGTGAAAAAAGAGAACTGAATGTTGCAGCTTGAAAAAGTATTGATCATGAAGTGTACCGGTACGTTGATGATATGGAGGTACCGGTACTAGTACTGACTGATGCTGACTCGCCCAAAGAGGTCAATTTTGTATATCACGAAAAATCAAAAGACATTCCTAAAAAAACTGTTGGTAAACTAGAAGTTAAGATAAAGAAGTACATTAATAGTAAACATACATCTTATTACAAATCTTCATAAGAAGCTGAAGATCCTTTTTCGCTTCATGATTCATTGAATGGACTGGAATATTCAAAATTTGATTCCTGAGAATGAAGAAAAAAGAATAAATTTAAACAAAAATTCTTCTTTTAAATAAGAAGATTGGGGAGTGTGTGGTGATCTCTTATGAGGGTGAAATTTTTCCAGGAATTGTCGAACATTTTACTGATGAAAGTATGGTTAATTCATCAATGCAACGCTCGAAAAAAGCTTGGATATGGCTTATCAAACCAAATAAATTGGTGTATACTTGGGACAAGATATTGGGATACATTAATCCGCCAAGAGCAATAAATAAAAGAGGAACTTCTTGGTTCCAGAACTTTCAGATATTTGGTTTTTAGCCAATGTTTATATGTGACTGTTTTTAAAGATACAGTTTTCATCAAAATATCATTTTCTTCATTTTTAATATAATAGTAATAGTGTTGTTTATGTGATTGTTTTAGAGGTGAAAAGTTTTCTTATTGTGTTATATACATTGTACCAAATTAACATTTTTCTCCATTTTTATTATAATTTTAATAGTGGTTCAATGTATATTTATTCTATGATGCTATAAAATAAAAAGTGAATATAATTTTATAAGCTTCTTATTCATAGTAATATCAGACTTGGACATTTCGTTGCATTAACAATTATACATGTTTCATAAATATTTAAACAATTATATTAATTTAGACAAAAAATCAGAAAAAACTGAGCAAAGCACCTTACAGTACTAGATAAAATAGAACTGTTGTCAATATTTTACTATGCCGTAAAATAGGAATAATATTATGATGGTAAGGGATGTTTGTTTCAATGAAATAAGTTTGCATACAGAGTTCTGTTTTTGGTAAACAAAAAAGTACTGTTACAACAAATATTCGTTGTATGGGGGTTAATTTATTTTGTTTTGATAAAAAACGAAAAAATCAAAATATTCTATCCTAATCCAAGGAATTAACAAAGTTGTAGCAAACTTTTCTGTTTTGGAAAAGTAAAGGAATCTGAACTATGCATTGTGCCGACAAAATTGAGAGTCAGCTTTTGAAGTAAAAATCCAAATTTCATGAAATTTGAAAATATGAAATATCAAGGGTAGAGGGTGTACAGTTGTAGTATTAACCTTACGCAATTTACATCTATTACGTTTATTTCATATAAGTTGACACACGACAATGTAGAGGGAAAATAATATTTTAAAAATTTCAAAAATAATACTATTTTGGGAAAATAAAGTATTTTTGAAAACAATTAAGAAAAATAAGATTAATTTAGTTTGAATATTTTTTGAAAAACTTATTAATATAAAGTTGCCTAAAAAGTTATTAAGAAAAAGTGCAACTTTGTTAACGTAATAAAAGAGAAATTTAAAGTTGTTTGCTATACAATTAGCTGAATGAATTATAGAAAAAAATTAATAATGTGTGGGATTTAGTTTTCTCACTTTAGTGTGACAATTAAAAATGATAAGATATACAAATCCTAGAATAAAACTTAAAAACAAGTAATAAACATGTTATATCAATCCCAGGCAAATTAATTAACAACAAAATGTTAAATATGGAGGTGTGAAAAAAGGTGCGTAAAAAGAGTGTTCCGAATAACGGAATAAAATTCTGTTGCGGCTATTGGACTCAAATACAGTGCGCTACAAAACCAGCGAGTTTTATGGAAAAAGGTGTTAAATTGGGAAAGTTCGAACATGTTATCTAGGTAAGAATTAGATTGACGATTGATTATGCAAGCATAGACACGTAGTTCGAAGTTGTACGTGAAGCCCTAGTTGTAGACTTACAAAATAAGCTTACTCAAGGTGAGATATTCAACAGATTATCTGAACTGTTTATAAAAGCCTTGTTATATTTTAAATTCCTCTAGGGCACTCAAATACCCGTCTTTCTTGCATAGGTGTAATGGAACGCAATTTTGTTCAAAATTGGCGTATCTGTGATTGTTCTGCATAACTGGAACTTGAATTGATGCAGTTATTTTTTAGGTAAATGCTCCTTAAAACACTTTTTGAAACTTCGCCCTGTATTTGACTCTTTGGGTCTTGTAATTTTAGGTTGTAGTATTCTGAAGACATTGTTTCTAGTATGAAAGCCATTTTTATGTTTATTTTATTGAGGATGTTGGTAAGGATTTTCGGTAGAATATTTCCGTACTCAGTTGATCTATAGGTTTTATTCGTTTTTTTTCTTTCCGTCGACTTCCTTTTCTCTATTAAGTGTTTTCTGAGTAGCTGGTCGACCATATCACTTTTATAACATTTCTTTGTGGCTATATATATGATAGTATTTAGTTATTCCTGAAAATCATTAGTGGTACAGTGGTCAGTCTATGGATGAAAATAATATACGCTGCCATTTTATGACAGATAGGGTAGTGGAAATTTGCGTGTAGGTGATATCTGTTGTGGTTGGTTTCCGGAATATTTTAAATTTAAAATTATATGCTCTTTTTATAACTGAAAGAAATTACATTTTATTGTTTACAACAGTTTCTAGAGTGAATTATATATTTCGGTTGATATAATTCTGATGATGGAGACCAGGCTATTCTGATGGGATAGAAATCCCGAAACGCGTAAATGGTTTTATGAAAAAAAAAAATAATCAAAATAAGTCACAAGACGGAAAATAAGATTAGTATTTTACTTATTTAGTTTTTGTTTCTGACTCGGATATGCTCAGTAAATATAACATTTACATGAGTACAATGTTTGAAGACTTGATTCTTCAATAATGTTACTGTATATTTATGCTATTTTCTTTTGACTTTCACATAGATCGAAAAGTAAGCTTATAAGTGCTTAAGTGAACACGTCACGAACTAAAATATTGGGTATGCTTTTCAAATGTGTTAATAACTACCAACCTGTGAACAGTGTGAACCTGAGTTTCATATCACCGACACATACACTGCATACACAATACACATCCTTTCAGACATTTCAGACCTTTCAGTTTCAGCAATGATAATTATTACCGTTACCAGTGTTTATTAGAAGTGTGTTTAATTTCAGTGTTACTCCCATTATAATTATACAATATCGCCAATTATCAAATCGAAAGTGACTAGTTTTGTTACAATACCACTTATTCTTTTTACGAGTCTAACAAAATGTAGGTACTTATTTGACAAATGACATAATTATTTGAATAATAGCTTACTTTTGGCCTTTCATTTGAGTTTGATTGCCTCATGGCTAACGTTCTCGCTTAGTAGCCTATATGAGACGTTCTGGGTTGATGCTATTTGCTATTTTAGTTTTCATAAACTGGTAAGTAGCCTACTTATTTCTGTTATTTTATTAATTACTTTGTTTTATATCTAAATTCTTTGAAATAGTAGTTATTTATGATATGTAAATGTTATTTTGATAAATCTATATTTTCTAGTGTTATGTACTTTGGAATACTTTTTCTTGTTTTCAGTTACAATTGTAGGTTAGTACATTTATCAGCCTGGGGAAGACAGTATTGATTAAGCCGAGGGATCCCAATATTGTAGAAATTAATTATGGAGTTTATGCTGTTAACTTTGATTTCTCCCTTTCCCTTCAGAATCTGACAAATGAAAGCTTCTTATGCTAGAGTTAGGTTATTGTATAGAAAAATCTGATGATGGTGCACAATAGGCATTTACCAGTTGTTATATTTATTGTTCCAGTTCTGCATCCACTCTTAATTCCCACCTGTCCCCTGTATTCTGGGGAAGAGTTGAAAATAAAAATGACAACATATTACACATTTCAAAAATGCATTGAAATTAGTTTTTAGTTCTTGTATATAAACACAGGATACCTATTTCTCAAAATACAAAACATGTTTTCTAAACAATTTTGGGTAAATTTCTAGTGTAGTTCCTGTTGTGATTTAATATTGAAATTTAAGGCGAAAACCATTTCCGTCATTATCGCCTAACTGTTATTGCTTGTACTAACATAACCAAAGCATTGTAAATTAAAGTAAATAATATATTATTGTGAGTGATATAAAACCACTTGTATTGAAAAGGAGTATCAAATTGATTGAAAAAACGCTATTTTGAAGAGGAATTGCTTAGATTTTGCACTTATATCGATCAGACAACAAAGTAATTTACTTTTAAATGTTAAATTAAGGAACTATTTTGCATCAAGGAACATGGGGTTTTGCAAAATGGAGAAATAAAA
The DNA here is from genome assembly GCA_963513935.1 of Aphrophora alni. Lineage (NCBI taxonomy): Eukaryota > Metazoa > Arthropoda > Insecta > Hemiptera > Aphrophoridae > Aphrophora > Aphrophora alni. The sequence goes on from OY740779.1 coordinate 20,418,588, forward strand.
AAGATGGCACTGCTCGATTTAGTGATGGGTTATTCGAATAGAAAAGTATTCATATACTTTCTAAAGAATACTTTTTTCTGGCAAGCTGCTATGTTCCTACAACTTATGCACATACGAAATCAATTTCTATTCGTAGCGGTACTCATGAATACTTTAAATAGTGAATACTTTTTACCACTGCCTTAAACTTTTGGGAACTATAACTATGCGAGGTTTAATTGGTGCTAAGTGATGGTGAAGTATTGTTTTTTATGTGTTAATTGTGACATTTTAAATGAAATGACCAAACAAATTTAGTAAACTCCATTAACTGTCATAAACATTGTTCGTCCTGATTGTTGGAATACATGGTAAATAGTTAACAATTTTCATAATTTTAATAAAATTCGATTACCATGTACAATCCATATTTGCCATTTAAAACAGTGTGACCCCCTCATTTTAAAATCAATGTTTTCATGCGATAAATTTACTGTAGCGCCCCAATTTTAATATTTTTTCCCCCGTTATTTTTTTATTACATACCTCACTTTATAAGCATAGTAACATTTTTTGGTGAGCAAAAATGTTTTTCATGGAAAAAAAACAACATAATTTCAAGTGGTAAATATCGGTTGTGTCCATCGATTTTTCTATAAACTATTATGAAAACATAAGGTATAACCTTGCATTCAAAGGATCAGATCATATTATGTGTCGCAATAAACATTTCAAGTCCCAAAATGCATTAGTTTAATAGAAAATGAGATTTATAAAAGTACGAAATCCAGCTATGTAGGCTAGGAATGCCAACTTTAATACTGTTCTTCAAGTCACCGCATCTATGATCGCTTGTTCTCAAATCAGGTAGCTATATATATATATATATATATATATATATATATATATATATATATATATATATATATAGAGAGAGAGAGAGAGAGATATATATATAGCGCCACCTGACAACCTCACCTATTTAATTTACGTCTTTATTAGGTCATATATAATATAGCTATCTGACTTGAGAACAAACGATCATAGATATGCAGTGACATGACCTCACCTATGTAATTTACATTCCATTTTATAACTTACACAACTAATACGCTACCTACTAATTGTGAAGTCGATTTCAATAGTTTAATATTCCTATTTTATAATAAACTAATGCATTTTCGATAAATGTTTACTTAACGGTAACTTGTAATTTTCATAGTTATTTTAATTTTTATTTTATACTACATACGGTACCTTACTTTTTAAGAAAAATAATATTTTCGTGCGCAAGTAACTATTTTTCACTGAAAAATTACAATCTATAAACTACCAAATCCGACATATTTATAGGTTAAAACTTAATGACAATGTTTATAGCGTATGGTTTGATGCATGTGCATTACATAATGACTATGCTAGATTGCTATTTAATATCACAAGAGGTATGTTTCAGGTGCCTTTCGTATGTTTATTGAAGTTAATAATTTGCTTACTTTGCAATATAATTATATATCTCGACAGGTTTGGCCAAATAGCTATATACACACACACACACACACACACACACACAAACATATACCCAACCCTTATATATATATTGTTATAGCCTATATAACTTCCCGGTCTAACATTTCGTAAGTTTATTGAAGTTAATAATTTGAAATTAGATTATTAATATGGAGGATTTACAGCATATCATGTCATCTGTGATATTAATTTCCTTACCTTAATACATTGGGCGCTAATAATAAATTACATCCCTGACACTCCAATTCCAACAAATAATATTGAGAATTCTGAATTCACACTAATTGGGTATTTGCGTTAGACGCTAAATTCTGTAGTAATAAATTACATTATTAATATGAAAGATTGACAGCATTTCACATTATCAGTGATCCTAGATTGACATTTCTTTAGTAGCATATGATCCGTGAATGTGAACATTAGCCATTATTGATAACCTATAAACCCGTCGATTTCATTGTTTTAAATCTTGATTTAAAAAAAAAAAAAGAGTGACCTCCGCAATAAAAAAGATCAGATGTAAGCATTGATATTTCTTTAGTAGGCCTAACATATGAGACGTGAATGTAAATATTAGCCATTATGGATAACCTATAAACCCGACGATTTCATTGTTTTTAAATAGTGATTTTTCTTTTAAAAAGAGTGACCTGCGCAATGAAAATATTTGTTATTCTTAAGAAGTAGAGTATGTAGTATACAAGAAATAAAATTACAAGTTACCTTTGACACTAAATTCACTAGTGTAGTCATACATATTAACATCGGTTTTTGTTATTAGACCTTAACCTAACAGCTGTATACCCTTGATTTCTATGTATTATTTAACAGTGAAGAAATGCATTTTAGGACTTGAAATGTTTATTGTGACATATAATATGATCTGATCCTTTGAATACAAGGTAAATACTTTATGTTTTCATAATATTTTATATAAAAATCGAAGAACAATGTACAACTAATATTTACCTTTCAAGTTTTCTCTAAGGTTAAGGTCCATTAAATGAATTACGCATTAAAATAGGTTTGTATGCAAATTGTTTTTACCTTAAAAGGTCAAGTCAGGTAGCTATATTATATATATTAGCCAACGGTAGGCTAAATATCCATTAATGTTGTCCATCTGATTTTAGTGCGAAATATCGGCAATTTGTCTTCCAAATAGCGGTTTTTCCATCATTTCGATACTTCTTTACAACATATACGAAACGATGGTTAAAACGCTATTTTGAAGACGAATTGTTTATATTTCGCACTAAAATTGTTTGGACAATATTAATGCATATTTACCTAGCCACCTTACTTGACCTATGAGTAAATAATCCTACATATGATATAACAACACTAATCCCAATAGAAATTTTTCCCATGGTGTTCCCAACCAGTCTCACATCCAAGTACTGATTAACCATTCTATATTGCTTGACTTCGACAATCAGATATTGTTTTTACTAGGTTAAATATATATAAAAAATTTAAATTATGACATTATGTTTGCCAAACTTGTATATTGTTGTTGTATATATAAAATTGGTATGTAAACTTAACCTACAAATATGTCATTGAAATACGTCAATTTCGAAGTGAAAAACATTTTCTTATAAAGAGAAGTACAGTCAACTCTCGATTAACCGTAATTGGATCAACCGCGTTGCGGCTTAACCGCGATACCAATATATACCAATATTGACCAATATTCCAATATTTATTATGTACAATGTGCAGCTGTGTTGCGATAACATTCGTAGTTGGGTCGGAACAGTAGCAGGTGCGTGTCGACCTTCAAGTTATTTATAGCCTGTGAGTCACGTGGTGCCGGCCAAGGTCATGTCCCTCGCCCCACCTACCCCACACCAGTCGTAGTTCAGTACGTTTCGGCTCGAGTTCAGTTCGCAGTGCGCAACAATGGCAACCAAACGTAAGCGTGTCGTTTTATCCATTCAAAATAAGTTGGATATTGTACAAAATATAGAACGAGGTTCTACTGTGAAACAAATGTGTGTCCAATATAACATTGGTGATTCTACAGTGCGGGATATTGTGCGTAACAAAGATAAACTTTTATCATTCGCTTGTTCGTCTGATACAAACTTTGGTATGGCAAACCGAAAAACGATGAAAAAATCCACGTTTGAAGAGCTTGACCAGTGCATGTTAGAGTGGTTTTCGCAGCAAAGAGCTGAAGGGACGCAAGTATCGGGGCCAATATGTATGACTAAAGCCAAGTTTTTCCATGATGCACTTGGTATGGAGGGTGATTTTGACGCGTCATCTGGATGGTTTACGCGATTTAAACAGCGACACGGTATCCGTGATATTGGTGTAAAAGGTGAATTGTTAAGTGGAAATACCGAAGCTGCTCAAAAATTTATTTCAGATTTTGAAAAATTTGTTATGGATGAGGGTTTGCTCCCAGAACAAATGTACAATGCAGATGAGTCAGGCCTGTATTGGAAATGTCTACCAACCCGGACTCTAGCTTTCAAACAGGAGCGATGTGCACCAGGATATAAAGCCTCTAAAGAATGGATGACGATAATGACCTGCGCAAATGCAAAGGGTACACATATGTTGCCTTTAGTCGCCATAGGAAAAGCAAAAAAACCTCGCTCCTTCAAAGGCACAGAGGCCAAAAACTTGCCAGTTCATTACTACAACAGTAAGTCTGCGTGGATGAACTCTGAGATTTTTAAACTGTGGTTTGACAACAACTTCATGCCTCAAGTACGTAAATATTTAAAGTCAAATGGACTCCCGGAAAAAGCTGTTCTTTTATTAGACAACGCGCCCTCGCACCCGAATGAAACAACTTTGAAATCATTAGATGGCAACATTTATGCAAAATTTTTGCCTCCCAATGTCACTGCGTTAATACAGCCAATGGACCAGGGCGTAATATCTGCACTAAAGAGAAACTATCGTTCAACTCTTCTTCAAAGGAGGATTGAAGAGGGCAATGACCTTAAAACTTTTTGGAAAGATTTTACAATTCTCGATGCTATTTACGAGATACATTCTGCTTGGGAAAAAACAAAACCATTGACAATTGTACGGTCCTGGAAGAAAATCATGCCAGATACTGCACATATTTGTGAAGAGGATGAATTTCTCGAATTTAATGAAACTGATATTGTTAGCAGAATTACGGAAGCAGTAAAAACAGTCCCAGGGGGAGAGGATGTGGACAATGACAATATTAATCAGTGGTTGAACTGTGACGTGGAAGATGTTAGGATTAGATAGATACTAGAATAGAAATATATAATAATTAATATAATTTAAGTAAGAACCATACATGAAACCCAGAATAGCGACAGGTATTGCGAAACTGTTAAAATAATGATGAAATGCTTACCTAGCATGGGCAACCTACATAGCAAGGCAGGTCGAGGCAATATAAGCAACGACCCAAGAGAGGTGGGGATCTTTCGATCAACAGCGTGAGTGAAGACGTCAGGAGGAACGTTCGAGGAGAATCAGCCGTTGAAGCGGTCTGATAAGGACACGGGGGTATTATTGGCGAGTTGGAGCTCCCAATAATACAAGCTGTAGTAGCGGCTTTTGTAGAGCACAGAAAGGGTGAGCAAACAAACAAAGTATCAGCACAAGTAATCAACAATTTAAATATATTAGATTCATTTCACAATAGCTGGAACTATTCTGGGTTGATCATTTTTTAAATATTCATATAGATAGGTTTATTCAATTTTTAAAGTAAACATTGTAAAGTAATATGAAATAAGTTATATAAAGCATATGTATGTTATTTGAAATAATTGAATGAGTTAGGGAGATGTGTTGATTCAGTTTTAAATTAATATTTGAATAGAAATAATTGTAATAATATTTGGAAATTAGTGATTGTAAAATGATATAAAGTATTGCATTCTTTAACAAAAGAGAAACACTGAACCACTGATTTAGAAAGAACCCGAGACCTAATAAATGGTGCATCGGCCGTGTTTTTAGTTTTTACTAAAACTTGTTACTATATGAAAAGAATTTTGTTTTTGTAATTTTTATGTAATAAATAGTCAAAACAGCCTTTCTTTTAATTTATTACTAAAAATTAAGAGTATTTTTTATTACAGTGATTATATTTTTGGTTCTTTAATCAGCTATATATTTATAAAACTGTATTTGAAGTGTTATTTTTGAAATAAGAAATTGGAATGATCTGATAATTATTTTTGAGAAAAACAAAAAGTAATAAATTTGTATGTTAATAAGGTGCTTTATCTATAGAGATATACATATTTAAGAGATTTTGATATATGTGTTAAAATTGTGTTATTATTATTATTATATGCGAACGATTTAAATTTGAGGTATGTGTGATTAACAGATAATCAACAGATGATTTTGATTATAACTATAGTTTAAGATTATTCTTGCATTATTAGCATATTTGTATGTGTTTGGGAATAAGGCCAACATTAAAATAGAATATTTACGAATCACACGCGTCAGGGGTTTTGTTGCGCAAGGCCGAGAGTAATTACACCACGGAATGCTGACGACAGTTTGTTTAGATTTTGTTGTTCTACATTGCTACTTCTTGCTTACGTGACAAGTCTTCCCGGGAACATACCTCATACATACTTGATTCGAATTTCTATTTTGATTTTGGTGAATTAAGTAACTGAAACGAATATTAATAAGAATTGGGTAATGAGTTATTCTTTCTTTGAATAGGGATTAATTTACGGTACTTTTACAGTTACAAAACAAAATATAACAAATTAATGAATTTAACCTTAGCAGAGATAAAAGCACTAAATAAAACTCAAGCCATTAATATTTGGAAAGACCTTGAGTGGAACATATCCATGGTTTTCCTAAGGTTTTCCTATGGTTTTCCTAAGGTCATATATTCGGTTATGGAAAATTGATACCACTTCGGAAATGAGCCGAGTCGAATTAGAAAACCAATACACAAATTGGCCTACACAAACAAATAAAGACACTAATATTTACGACGCGGTCGAGGGACATTCGGGAAACAACAAAGACCCAATTCCAGAAGATAGCACCTCTGAACAGGATATCACAATGAATGAAAGACTACCGTTGTTCGAACCAAGCAAATTTAGTGGGGACACGGCAGAGAATATTTCCAAGCACATAGCAAAATTCGAAAGGGCAGCCGCAGCGAACGGATGGTGTGAAAAAAAAAATCTATTTTCCCTGGTATTTAGAGGGAGTGGCAAGCGATTATTATGAAATTTTTGAAATAAAACAAAAACATCTAACATGGGTAGAAATAAAAAACGAGTTCATGAAGGCGTTTGCTCCAAAACATGAAAAAGAAATGTTGCTCATGAAATTAAATAATAGAGTCCAATTGCAGGGAGAGTCCTTGATGCAATACAAGACTGAGGTGGAATTATTATGTACACGCTATGAGCCAGACATGAGCGAAGATAGAATATGTAGTCACATACTTAAGGGGCTCAATCCAGCACTATTGCAACAAATTGCAATGCTCGACAACACAACTTTACAAAAACTAAATGAAAATATGTTTGTTGCCGAAAAAGCTTCCTACATGCTCAGAAAGAGATTAGGCATTGATGATGGAGAGGCAGCGAAATCTAAAGAGACGATTACACGAGACGACCTACAACCAATAATGGAGCGAATTAATGAATTGGAAATGGAAAATAAGAAATTAAAAAACGAAAATTGGGACAGGCGTGATAGGAGACCTGATACACATACTGAAACTTATAATTATCAAAAACAAAAAAACAACACTCAGGTATACCGTGAACAAAGACAAACACCTACATCCAGACAGAACAATGACGATTACAGAACAAAACGTATTTATGGACAGACAAATAGTCAGACAAGGCAAACAGATCGAAACAACGGAAATTTCAGAAGAGACGAGACACAGGTAGAACCAGAGTGTTTTAGGTGTGGTCGTAGAGGTCATTTTGCAAAACATTGTACACAGGTACAAAAAAAACTAGTAAGACCGGAAGTACACGACAAGTATTCAGAACGGCCAACAAAAATTCGGAAAAACGAGAAAGAAAATAGATATAGTGAATGGCAGAAAAACAAAATAGGTCACAAGGTGGAACAACAAAAACACATAAAATTTATAAAATGGTATTTCGACACTTGTGGAGACAATGTTAACAATTGTAGGCCTACATATATAAGCAAACGTAAACACACTGTGGAACTTCACAACAAAAAAAACACAACGTCAGGATTAGTTAATAGTCTTTCTAGCCCAATGCTGACAACACATAATGAGGTTGATGCACACTCCACGGAAAATAATACATTACAAACAGTAATTGGAAATATTACTTCTAAATTAAGTATAGCAATTCCGGGAAAAATTAGGGATAAAAATATATCAATTCTGTTTGATACAGGCTGTAGTGTTTCCTGTTTGAACGATAAATATGGACATTTAACAACAAAAATTGAAGGAGATAACATATGGTTGACTTCTGCCAATGCCACAACAGTAAAGGTCACGGGCAGAGCAATCCTAAAATTCTATATAAATAAACAAGAATATGAACATAAAGTATATTTGGTGGAGGATTTGACAAGCGACTTATTGTTAGGAAATGACTTTTTAATAGCCCATAAGGCAATAATTAATTTTAAAAATAACAAAATTACACTAGGACAAACCACGGTACAAATATTTAGGAACAATTTGATGGAACTAACACAGGACAATGACACAATAATGGAACCGATACCAATATATACCAAAGAGGATATTGAAATACCACCCCATGATACTAGAAACATAGAAATAAAGATAAAAAATTTAATTCCTGAGGGTGTAAAATATAATTTCGAATCTAAAGAAAACCTACTATCACAAAAGGGCTTATATGCGTGCGCTTGATCAATGACCAAGCAAATAATAAACGAGACACGACTAGGCGACATATCCTTGGCCACGGAGAAAGTAAAAAGAAAATTAATAAAATTTTCGAAAGCAGACACTTTCGAAATTGACGCAAGCAAAGAGTATAAGGTGAATCACATCAAAATAAATAAAGAAAAGAAAATCTCAAACGACATAACGGACCTAAAAGGAGACACAATAGACATCAACAAAGAATTAGGACACTCAGAGTACGAGGCGGCCCGATCATTAATAAAAAAATATATACATTTATTCGCACGCGGTCCACACGACTTACAAGAAGCAGATATGCCGGCATACGCTATATACATGAAAACGGGTAAACCGGTGGCAGTCCCTCCTTACAGGCTAAGTAATGTAGAAAGACAAGAATTAGATAGGCAGGTGGAGCAGTTGAAAGAAGCAGGGGTCATAGAAGATTCACAGAGCGCTTTCGCGGCACCCGCATTCTTAGTAAAAAAACCCGGCGACCAATACAGAATGGTAGTGGACTACAGAAAATTAAACGAAGACATGGAGGCTGACAAATTTCCTTTACCAAGAGCAGAAACCATCTTCGACACATTAGGAACAGCACAGTATTTTTCGTCTATGGACATAAATCAGGCATTTTTCCAACAACCAATAGTCCCAGAACATAGACCATACACGGCATTTGTAACACACAAGGGACTATATCAGTACACGAGGTTACCAATGGGAATGCGAAACTCATCGAACTCATTTCAAAGAAGCATGAATCGCCTATTTTCAGGCTTGCTATATCAGGGAATGGTCATTTATATCGATGATTTGGTGGCATATGGAAACACGTTCACAGAACAATTAGCAAACCTAGAAAAAGTTTTTAAACGATTGGAGACGGCAAAATTAAAACTAAAAACATCAAAATGTCATTTTTTTTACCAAAATATAGACGTCTTAGGACACAACATCTCTAAAAACGGTATTCGGCCTTTAGAAAAAAACTTAAAAGCCATCACAGAATTTCCCACCCCTACGAAAACAAGGGATGTGAGGAGCTTCTTAGGGGCCGCATCATATTACAGAAAATTTATAAAAGGATTTAGTGACATGGCAAAACCCCTAACGGATCTAACAAAAAAGGAAAACACAGACAAAAAAACTTTTAAATGGACTAAGGAACATGAGGAAGCATTTAACAAATTAAAAAAAACACTAACTACGCCACCTGTACTGGCCAACTTCGATGAAAAAAAAGACATAGTAGTGTCATGCGACGCCAGTCGGACAGGGATAGGGGGTGTAATGTCTCAGTACCAGGAAGATGGTACACTTCGACCGATAGCTTATGTTAGCAGAAGATTACGGGATACTGAGGGGCGCTGGAGTGTGTCGGAAATCGAACTACTGAGTGTAGTTTACACAGTGAACTATTTTAGACCATTTCTGTATGGGCGGCGATTCACTATTTTTAATGATCATGCCAGCTTGCAATACTACAAGAATGTAAAAACATTAAGTTCAAGGCTAAACAGATTAGCACTAAAATTAATCGAATATGACTTCGAAATAAAACATAAACCAGGTTCAACAATGAGGGTGCCAGACAGCTTGAGTCGCTATCCAGGTAAAGTGCAGATATCGGACAAAGAGATACAAGGAGAACTAACAATTAATAAGATTCAGTCGGTAAACTTAGAACACGAACAACTTTCGGACAATTTCCTATTTAACATTAGACAAGCATTACTAGATCCAGAGAGCGCTGACAAGGCACACAGGCGAGCGTCAAGGTTATACGTACTACAAGACGGTATTTTGCAGTATAAGCAATATACAAATGGAGAAAACAAATTATTAATTGCCGTCCCTAAGAAATTGACAACCGAAATTCTTCAAGCATTTCATGATTCAATTATTGGGGGAGGTCATGCAGGAGTTGCAAAGACTATGTCAAAAATTAAAAACAAATATCACTGGCCAGGAATGACGGCGGACATAATCCAATACATAAAGAAGTGCCACAAATGCCAAATCATGAAGACAGACAGACAAAAATCAGCGGGATTATTACAACCAATAAGAATAATGACAAAACCCTTTACAAAATTAACGATGGATTACCTAGGACCTTTACCAAAGTCGAACAAAAAATTATACATCCTGATAGCAACAGACAATACAACGAGATTTGCGATAGCTAAAACAACAGAAAAAGCGGATGCACAAACGACGGCGAGATTTCTGCTAGAGGACATCATTCCGAGTTATGGCATGCCGGCAGAAATACAGACAGATAGGGGTACGCATTTTGTGGCAGACATATTAAAACAATTATACAACGCGTTAGGAATAGTACACAAAACTTCAGCGGCGTATAGACCTCAAAGTCAGGGTGTGACCGAGAGATACAATTCGACGCTAGTCAACATGTTGCGATGCTACGTCAACGAGGACCAGAAGGACTGGCATAAATATGTCAAGTTATTGACATTTTCATATAATTCAGGCAAACACGCTACAACAGGATTTTCACCATTTTATTTACTTCACGGGTTCGAACCGAACCAACCGATCGACTTGGCACTAATTCCAAAAGTGCCTGAACATGATGTATTAGAGGCCCTAAAAATTATACATAAAATCAGACAAGACCTACCAAGAATAATGGCTGAGTCACAGCAGGGTCAATGTGAAAGATACAACGCCCACCGGCGAGAGGTACAATTTAAGGTAGGAGAGTTAATTTTACTACGTAATGAAAAGAAGGACAACAAGCTCGAAAGACAATACACAGGTCCTTACAAAATTCTAAGAAAGTTGTCGCCATTAAATTACGAGATTGAGATCTACAGACATGGCAGATGGATAGGGGACATAGTCCACGTGTCGAGAATAAGGCCGTACAGCGAAACTAATTAAAGCTACAGCACTCATACATAGATAAGTTAAAAAATAAAATGTTGTATATTAATTTGAATATGAGATAAGATATAAATATATATGTTAATTGTAGGTATAAATATATATGTTAAATATAATTTTATTAGAAAATTTTATAAATAGACTAAAAACTTAGGGAACAAATCCAGAATAATTCCAACTAAAGGGAAGTTAAGTGGGAAAGGGAAAAACTTAAGATGATTACAGGTGTATTGATATAAGAATGTTTGCTCAGTTACAGGCAACCTAGATAAAAAGAAGAAAACCAATGAATGATGTGGATCATCATCCTTCCCCTGACCCTCACCCTTAATTCCCACCAAAAAAATTCCAATAATAATTTCAAATGAAGCACACTTCCAACCACTCCAAGCTAAATATATACGAAGCAACTATCCCAATGACCTACATCTTTCCCTTATCTCCCATACAACATTTCCCAGTCACCATTGCCCGATCTAAATTATGTTTAGGAGCCGACAACTCAACAGGATGCCAAACAGCTAACACACTGGAGAAACTGATGGCCAGTACTAAAGACATCCTACGAGCATCAATCACGAAACACGAAAAAGGGCGCCAGGAACATGCTAGAACAAAAAGAGCGATTAGCAGCATTGGGGACGTTTTTCATTGGTGTTGCGGGACAGCCACAGACGATGAACTGCACGTGTTGACAGCAAACGAGGAGACAATCATGTTTTATTTACTAAGGGAACAAAGACAATCTTATTTTAATTCATTGTTATTAGTTTTAGTATGGACATCAATTTTAACACTTGTAACATTTTGTTTATGTATAAAAATCTATTTATTGTCTAAACAAAAAAATAATACGGGTACCCGAAAGGGACTACCCTTCTTTTTGAGTTTTTTTTTTTGACATCGGGACGATGTCTCGAGGGCGGCGGAGTTGTTAGGATTAGATAGATACTAGAATAGAAATATATAATAATTAATATAATTTAAGTAAGAACCATACATGAAACCCAGAATAGCGACAGGTATTGCGAAACTATTAAAATAATGATGAAATGCTTACCTAGCATGGGCAACCTACATAGCAAGGCAGGTCGAGGCAATATAAGCAACGACCCAAGAGAGGTGGGGATCTTTCGATCAACAGCGTGAGTGAAGACGTCAAGAGGAACGTTCGAGGAGAATCAGCCGTTGAAGCGGTCTGATAAGGACACGGGGGTATTATTGGCGAGTTGGAGCTCCCAATAATACAAGCTGTAGTAGCGGCTTTTGTAGAGCACAGAAAGGGTGAGCAAACAAACAAAGTATCAGCACAAGTAATCAACAATTTAAATATATTAGATTCATTTCACAATAGCTGGAACTATTCTGGGTTGATCATTTTTTAAATATTCATATAGATAGGTTTATTCAATTTTTAAAGTAAACATTGTAAAGTAATATGAAATAAGTTATATAAAGCATATGTATGTTATTTGAAATAATTGAATGAGTTAGGGAGATGTGTTGATTCAGTTTTAAATTAATATTTGAATAGAAATAATTGTAATAATATTTGGAAATTAGTGATTGTAAAATGATATAAAGTATTGCATTCTTTAACAAAAGAGAAACACTGAACCACTGATTTAGAAAGAACCCGAGACCTAATAAAGACCAAGGCTACGAACTGTTGTCAGACCAACAGATTGTTGACAAAGTTAAGGGTGTTGGCGGGGAGGGAGGTGAAAGTGAAAGTGATGAAGAGGTGGAGGGAGGGGCAGCTGCTCGCGCCGCCGCACACGCACAGCAGTCAGTTTCGCATGGGATGGCCTTGGCAAACGTTGAGTCACTGCTCGAGTACATTGAGAGCCAGGACGATGCTCTCATCACTGATAAAATTGTTTTGAGAAACCTAAGAAGTAAAATAAAGAAAAAGTGTTTCTCAGCACAAAAACAGAAAACCATGACTGATTATTTTCAGAAACAGTAAAGTTAGACTAAGCCTATTCGAAATATGTTTTTTTTACTTTTGCAGTACAGTAATTTAAATATTTTCCCGTGAAGTAGTTTTAAAAAAAGTGTGTTTATTTTGTGTGTGTAAATAATTTGTTTACTTTTTGTGTATGATAATAATAATAATGCTTGTTTTACTGCAGTTTATGAGGTATGTATGTTAATAAAACTCATTTAATCTGTTTATTTTAAAATTTACTATTGTTTTTACCGTTTTGCGGGTTAACCGCGATTTTACTTATCCGGGAAGCCTTAACCCTATATTATCCCGGATAATCGAGAGTTGAGTGTATGTTGAATAAAAATAACGGAAAAAAAAATTACAATTACTGTACTACAGTAAACCTTTTATGCTAGTATATATCCTCATGTTGGGAGAAACAGCTTTTGAAGGTTAAAAAGAAGGTCAAGTTAAGTTTAGTTTAAATTAAATACTTGATAACTTCGTGAATAGGTTAGGGTAAACCAGATTATGTTCCATACGAGTGATGCAAGAAGGTAAATTCAACTCCTCACTTTCTTGACTTTGAGCTTGTGCATTTGCTATGGTTGCTCACATGCTTTATTATTTATGATTTCTTATTCAGTGGATTGTGCTTTATAAAACTAAATTATGTAGGGCTACAATAAATTAGATATTACTGTGGTCATGCTGTTCTTAACAATTACAGGGATGTTTATTTCATACTAAATAAATATATAACAATTTAACCTTACCTAACTTATCTTTCATATCAAAAACTGATAGGTTGTTTATATGAAATACTATTTATACTAAAACTCTGGAGACACCCCTGTAACTTTTAAGTGAATAATTAACAACTCATATGATGTTCAACAAAGATCCATTTACGAATTTTATGAATTTTAATCATGTATTTTATCTGTGATATAGATGTTTCATGTTTATGCTGAGGTTTAAAATTATTGTTAAATCTTCAAACTACTTTATAAATATAGTACACTGTCAGGAATAACACATTCACATTATTTATTCATATTATTATTAGTAGATTAGAATATAGTAATAATTATAGAAACATTAAGAAGTCAATGCAAACCATTGAGGGAATATGAAGCAACACCTCAAAAAGTGATGCAATTCTTAGACAAGCACGAGCACACAAGTAGGCCAAACAATAACATAAAGGGAGGTGACTCCTACAATACAGAGTCTTTTGTGTGAAGCCGCTGCCCGGGAAGGAGCAGGAAATTTCACTGTCGGGGACGATCATTTGGACACTTACTGCAAAGAACAAAGTGAGCAATAAGAGATCAAGTCTATTTGTGTGTGTGGAATAGAGCATTTGTCAAAGTAAATTGTTAAGGAATAATTTTGGAAAGACAGTCTTGATTCGGGGGAAGGTCAATTTCAAAGCTTCGATTCACTCAGGCTTGCATTGACTTAGGTAAAAGGGCTTGTAATAAAATGTAAAGGTTAAATAATTTAATCAATAATACTAGCTTGGTAAAATAGTGCATGAGCGTTAAAATCAATAAATTAATGTGAATGTAAGAGGTTAGAATATATTTATGTAGATATTGGTTGTTCTAGGGTTAAGTGATTGTTAGAGTCACCTCAATACACCACTAGAGTTCGTAAAATGTATATACACATTAAAAGTGTGTATACACACTTGTCATATTTAATCAAGGGCTGGGGATGTAGGATTAAAAAATGGACATAAAATGGACCAGCCAGCTTTTGATAGACTAAGTTAAATAACTAAATAACCACAACTAATGCTAAACATTAAGCAATTCACGGCTGTCAGGCAACATATACTAGTTTGAATTGAAGAGTACATTGCTTAACAGATATTTATTGGCTAGTCCCCCTAATTGCCCTTGACAAAGATAGAACATTTATTGTTATCTAAACACAATTCAAAATTCGCTGCTACTTAAAGTAGTTGCTCTTCGTACAACAACTTACTTACTCATCATTGCAACTATCTTGGTTTTCCTTTTCCTTGCTGTTTGATATGCTATTTTTTTTTCTCTAACTTTCCTAAGAATGTTCTTGTCAGAATTCAGTTTTGGGGTTAATGTATGAATGATGCAAATATGTTACACTTTACTGATATAATATACTGAACTATCCACGAAATTAAACTCCAAAATAATTTTTTAATATGTAAATATTTTTTCATTTTATAGAAAATGGACTATTTTGTATCTGAAGATATTAAGATAAAATTAGAAGAAGAAGAAGAATTGGAAATTCCAGTACCTTCATGGTGAGTTTGTACGACTTGTTTTCCTTTTATAATAGTGATGAAAATCCTTGGGGATTAATTTAAGTGTTGTCAACAAATACAGGTGGTACATGTTCGTAGATTTTACAGGCTGTGAGGTGAGTGATGAAACTCTCGATGCGCGTAGGAGGGGAATTGGAAGGTGGGGAGAAAGACAAACACGGAGACATAAACCAACTGAGAGGGTTGTTGCCGCGCATGCTCAAACTTTCTCTTTGCCACTGCACATCGCCAAGACAGTTTCATCACTCGCCTCACGGCCTGTAACTGTTTTAATAATGAGTGATTGTTCTTATAATTCATCGGTTTTTTGTTAGCTGATCTTTGCAATGGTTTGTTTTTAAAAGTTATTTGTTAAATTTAAGCAAATTTATACTTTTGGTCCTTAAAGAATAACATTATCTCACAATTGAGAATGATAAGGTATGTGTTACATATCTTATCTTTTATTTGTTTAGGTTAGATTATACAAATTGTTTATTTCATTGTTGTAAACATATTCTTCATGTAATGTTTTTCTCTTGATATCCTATCATGATGGTGAGCACCGCAAAAATTTCAAGTTAAAAAAAACAACAAAAAAAAACAATCCTTTCGGGTTCGGAGTAACTTAACCTTCAAGCTGCTATTCGACACATTTTGTGTCGATGAAATCAATTCCTGTAAAATAATAATACAACACAAAATCATTTTTAAATTTAACATTTCGCCTACTAAGAATCATCCTACCTCAATAAGTTAATACAGCCTACCATTGTAAAGCTAATGTTCCGAACATTCATATTCATGTAACCAAAATACCATAAAATATTATAAATAACATTTATTTAATTAATTGGTAAAGTTTGTGTATTTCACTGCAAATGAGTAACGCAACAACAGCATAGTTGTGAAACAAATTTACATAATTTTTTGTCTAATTTTCACAAGTCTATATTTCTGTTTAACAAATCTATAGTGACACTGTTGTTAAGTACATTTCTTCTTCTTTCGGTCTATGGTTTCTAAGTCTTTCCGACTGTTATAGTTTTTAATCTATTAAAATTAAACAAAATCAAGAATTTTAACATTTTTTTACACCCTTAAAATCACATTTTTTTCCAATTCAACTTTGAGCCTAGTAAATATTATTGTATCGGTATGAGTTATATATCATTGTAAAGGTAGTGTTTCAACCTTTCATAATCATGTAGCCTAATCGAAATTCTATACAGCAAAAGGTAAAATTTAAATAATTCTATATGTAGTTGGAGTGTTTAGTCGCTAGGGAGGAGCACTTTTCCGTTCTTCGCAATATAAGAAAATATGATCTCATTGAGCATATAATTTTTTGTAAATGGTAATACTTGTCCAAATACCACAAGTTGGCATTATTTTATAATATTTGTCTTCCTCTTTCGAACTACGTATTCCAAATTAGCGTACCTCTCATAGTTTTTGAGATATATATATTGTACAAATTTGTAACTAAGAATAACCAATTCAGTTTTCTTTTCGATACGTTTATGAAATGTCAAATATCGATTAGTAATATTTCGATTTTTTTTGACATTCTTTATATCATTGAGAAGTAGAATTTCAGATCTGTCGAATGTTTTATTCCATTACCTTATCCAACTAATATTTAGGACTAGACTGACACCGAGAAAGTCGTCAACAAACGTGTCTTGTGACGTTGCTATTGCAGTTGAGTCATAACACAGCAATCTAACACCAAGTGGTGTTTGGTACAGTTTAGTTCGTAGTAAATTTTGGTTTTATGAATTTTTTAATTTATAATTAATTAATTGTGAATTATTTATTATTTTTTGTTGATACAGATTTCTCTTCACAACTATATTCTACAAGTATTGTAAGTGATTAAAGGATTAAAGGAATGTATGTCAGTAAAAGTATACTTTCCTTTTATATAATGAGGATTCTTGTCCTCTAAAAGGAATATCTGTTGTGTTGAAAAATCTAGACGGATTGTTGTCTCTTAGTATTACTTGTACTGTGATGGATTTGGAAAAATTGGTCACTGTTATAGGTTTGGCTATGTACAAGAGTGTCGTGAACGTTGGTCTAGTGGGCAACCTCCACATGGTAATGTGATCTCTTACCAGTTATAGGTCGGTTCAGTTGATTAAAAAATATTACTTATCAGGATAAAATATGGTGAGAAGCTCTGTTATAAATAACACAGTTTAGGATTATTAAGTAAGATTCCATTGTATATATGTGTTTAATAAACAGATTCTTATATTTATTTAACAAATTGCGACAATTGCTTAAGGTGGAAAATTTTAGTTTAACACAAAGTTATTGAATTTCAACTAAATTAACAAGATTCAGTAATTACTAGTAAACCCATCTCCAGTGAACAGACTTCTTTTAGGTCCATTTTGGATAGAAAATATTATTTAAAGTGACCTAATGTATGCGATGCACTTGATAGAGTTCCAGTTGCTACTATAAGACTGTCTCAAGGTTAGACATAATCTCTCAAACGCTTTCTTATATCAGCTTGTACCAAAAGTGCAGACCGTCAACTATTAAGCTACTCTAGCGATTTTTAATACCAACTTGTCTCTGACTACTGGAAGCAAACTATGACTTATCGTCTCTAATCAGGCGTTTTATAGTCGTACATCTCAAGAATAGTTAATTCTAAACTATGGAAAGTAGATGCAGTCATTGTCCGGACATCTTTTCTATGAGGGATAAGATATATGATATCTGTGTTTCGAGGTCGTGGTTCATTAATAGTTGATTTATATTTTCTTCAAATTTGTTTGTGGCCAAAGTCATGGTTACAGTATGCACTTGCCAATGTCTACTTTATATCTTGAGTTAATATTTTCAATAAGGAATAAGATTTCATAAATCTGTTGGTCCATGCCCTTGTATCTTGTTACGTAATCAGCTTTTTCATATAATTTTGGGTTTGATCCCTCATTTTCATCTTTCCTACTATGTCTCTCTTGACCAAATGTTGTTCCCTTTCAACCCTGTCGCTATTGGAATACTCAAGGGTTAGCAATCTTTATTTTACTCTTTTGAAAATTTATTTAAGGCTATGATGACCGACAATTTTTTTGCTCTAAAATAATAACATTTTTAGTAACTGTGAGAAGTTATGAGTGAATATAGCACTGTTAAATCACCACAAAAATTAAAAGAGTGGGATATGGGTAAGCATGTTGGAATGGTGTGTCATTCCTGCTATAAAAACTAAGTCAAATACATCTAAACACTAATCAATGGTTGCTTCTGGTGGGAAAGAACGGAAGAGTGTGAGATGTAGTGGGACATTTCATCCTCTCAATCATATCCAGTTATACACATTCTATAGAATCCACCTTCCTGTCTGAAACAATATTAGTGGGTGGGTACCTAATATTTACAAAAGATTGGGCCATCTTTGAATTTTTCTCGCTGAAACAACATTGTTAGAAAAATTGAATAGCTCTACTGGACACTGATTTTACTACTTTGTAACAAAAATGGTGTCAACGAGTGGAAATGATGGGTTTTTATAGTGAATTTATTATAGAAATTCTGAATGTTATGGTCTTCCTTCCTCCCTGGAAATGCTGAAATTTGACTAAGTGAATTCTGTAATGATCCTACCCATGGTAGTAATGTAGCACTAATTAACAAAAAAGAAACCAACAAAAATAACACAACTTTTCAGATACAACAATAGCATATCTAACCTAACCTTCACTAGACCTACAATAATATAAGGCCCACTGGTGAATACCTGCCTATACGTTAATAAAAAAATAATCAGGTCTAGAATTATTTCCGAGATCCGTAATTTGAATTATGTAGTAAAAATCTCTCGTTCAATTATGGAAAAAAAGAAGGAAAAAAAACCTTTCTCCTTTAATGGCATCGGTAGACAGCTAATATATGAAGGAACTCAGCACTAATGTTTGTTGACACAACTGAAGCATTCTAGAGCCTGCTTTGGAAAGTAACTGAATTAAAATTTATTGCAATAGTGTTTTAAACTTTTTATTTACCTTATGAAAACTACGATTTAAAAAATGTAATTGTAGATTTTAGAAGTATCAAGGTGAAGAAATTTTGTTGGAGAAAAGTGAATGGCACATGAAGATGCATTGAAAAAATCAGTTGTGGGATCAACAAACTTCTAAAATGTCTTAACAAGTGTTTGACTATCCATGGAGAGTATGTGAGAAAATAAAGAAATGTTGCAGTTCGTATTGCCGGTATATATAGTTGTCAGAGCAATTCTTTTTTCTTTTTTTTTTTTTTGTAGAAACACTACAGCGCTGTTTCGCCGTTCACAGCCGGCTTCGTCAGGTGTAGGCTTAACACTTAAGAGTCTCCGTTCGGAAACACAAAAACTATGCCGCGGCCACACCAGTATAAAGTTTGTATGACATTTGACGAAGAGTTAACCTCAGATAGATTTTATATTGTTTTTTGTGTTGTGTTTTCGTGTGTGTTCAGTGTCGTTATGTATTTTATTTAAGTGTTAAGCCTACACCTGACGAAGCCGGCTGTGAACGGCGAAACAATGCTGTAGTGTTTCTACAACAAAAAAATATATCAGCAATTCGTAAAAAGCGAATAAACTTTATAGTTTTACATAAGATTATAAAGAATATAATATGGTATAATTTTCTTCAATAATAACTTTTTCTAAACCTGTTTTTCCTTAAAATAAATGGTTCAAGAGCTTTCCCACTCACCCATCTCCAAAACCAAAGCTAATCGTCACCAAAAATGTCAGATCATCAATCAACAAATTTACTCTGTCTTTGAAAAAATATTTATGTATTTAAAAAAAAAAAAGCCTAAATTAATAAAGTTTACTGTGATTAGTAATAAAATCATTCCTTCTTAAAAAATTGCACTTGTATTCATTCTTGTCACAATTATAAACAGAAACAGCCATAGTAAAGACATTAACTTTAGTTTTGAGTATGTCTAGCTTCTTTAAAGAAGGCATTTATAAATGTGAATATAACATGTCAGCACTTTTTCAGCAACAACTTGTTTATAAACAGGACCATCCCTAGAAGTTGAGGCGTCAGGGCCATAGTCATCACAGGCTCCTCCGTTCCAAATTCACTAAGTAGTGTAAATATTGAAATTCGGTTGTTAAAGAGAATGAAATATAAAATATATTACACTGTTTATTATAATCTGAATTTTGTCAAAACAAACTTTAAGAGATATAGTGATAAAAGACTGATATTATTGTATCTCTATGATCCAAATCTTACATTTAGGCTATCTATATTATTTTACTTAACATTCTTAAATGATAAAATTTCAATTGCACCCCGTTAGTTTAAAGAAATCCATAGGCACTAAAACTATTAACAAAAATTTATGAACACCTCTAGAAAAAAACAAAACATATGATTAAAATATAGTTATTAAATTAAACTATAAAAAAGAAACAATATATAGTCTTTAAATTACAATATATTACTGAATTAAAGAACACTGTTTAGGTCAAGTCCTTTATTTCTTATTAAATATTGATTATGTGTGTGTTTGCTTTTTCAAATCGGTCAAAGATATCTTCCATATTGAGACCCTTGGTCTCTTCATTTTCTATGAAGATGAAAATGACTTAACTTTCTTATGTCATTAATGCGTAAGTTTTTTATTAATTTTAACATACTTTAGCTTCGTTCACAGCTTGCCACAGTAACTGGTATAGTTATAAGGATACGAAGAGAAATCTACAGATTCGTGAAAAGATATTTTCGGTTGGTTTTCTTATTAGTTTGTAGAGCTTTCAGTGGTGTCATCTGATTCTCTTTTAATTCCTCACTTGTTACTATGTTTATATGAAGAAGTTCCTTGTACAAACCCTGCCTACTTATGTCTGATAAACTTTTTACAGTAAGTACTTGTAAATTTTTGCATTACAGTATTCTCTAAGTGGTTTTTTTTTCAGATACTTCAAGTCAAACAAAAATCTCCATTTTGATTTATGGTTTCAAAATGTATCCATCGTGTCTTTTAAAGACACTAGCATTGTGTCAATAAGGAGAAAGAACTTATCCCTTTTAAATAAATGTTCAGGGCTGGGATTGTACTTATCCTTACATTCATAAAAATTTAAGAGAACCTGTCTTTGTTCTAGATATTTATGTTGAAAAATCTACAGTGCCAATTCCAGTAGCTATCTTCTTAGTTTTAAAGATTGAATACTTCAATCTAATATCACTGAAATTTTCAATTAAAACCAACACTTTTTGTAGTTGAGTGATGCCAAAAAAATATCGGCAGACTGACTTTGAAGAGTTTTGCTGACATGTTTGAAGTTTAAGACTGGACGTACACAAACGTTTTGGCGATGCCGCAAAATTGTAATCAAAACAATAGTGATCTAATAGTAATAAGCAGATTGTAAAACATTTCTGATTGAGTGGGAGAGGTAATTATGTTGGTGGTTGTCAAGGAAAGAGAAGGGGGCCCAAGACAGTAGCATGCTGGTCATGAGTCGCTCACTGTCATAGATGACAACACTACATACTCCACAGTTGCTAATGAGCTGTGAACATTTATTTGTATTTTTGTTATTTCTTATATACCGTAGCATTTATTATACTTCAAAATACCTTCTTATTTTAGAAGATCTGAATAATAAGTATTTTTAGACATTAGTTTTTAAGGAGTGCTTTAGAACAAGAAAAATCTAACTTGGACACTGTCTTGCGTAAAAAGTCATAATTATATGGATTACAACGGATTTTGTTTGTCGTAAGATGAGAAAATTTCAATTTTCTCAAAAATTAGATATTTTTTCATGTACTTTAGAAAAGTTGTAAAAAGGGCCATAGGCAAGTTTTGGGTCAAATTCTATTATCTCAAATTCTATTAGGCTCTTGCAACCCTAAACTTGTTGGAAGCTGCCTTCAATACTTAGTGATTACACGTTTTAGGAGGTGCGAATTTGTGGTTTTCGGAAGTATGAATTGGATGATGGGATGTATTCACGTTGTTACACTAAGTTGTTGGTATGAATTTCCTGTTCATTCCAATTTATACAGAAGTGTACATCGAAAGTTATGCAAATTGTAAAAAATTAAAAATTCTCGAAACTAAAATGTTTAAATATTTGTTTGAACTGAAATAAAAAGATGGACAAATAATGAGAAATAGCAAAATTAAAAACAGAAGTTTAATAAGTTAACAGTAAACATAAAATTTAAAGTATACGTTATGTAAATAAATAAATATTTTATAAGTTAGCATATATAGTTCTTGCTGAACAATGAAATTTGTATATAAACATACTAAAGAAGTCGTAAATTTTATGTAAAATTTGAAGATGATAGAAATCATGCAAAATAAGTTATACAGGGTGTATCAGAGCGGGTGGCCGGCTTGTATAGCATTGAAACGAGTATACTTAGACATTTAGTTTAAACTGATAACCCCCTATTTCGACCCCAAGGAATTCAGGGAAAATGTTTTCAACCCTCTAAAATACCCCAAAATGGTATTTTGTGGGGGTGGGGGTGGGTTTTTGGGAAATTTTCAAATGTAAAGGTAGGTCGTGTTGTACCTCATTTTAAAGGTCTCGGTACACTGATCATTAAAAACAAATTGTTTTCATTTATCTTGCACCGTCAATACAGGGTGGCCCGAAACATCATAAAAACTTAAGTTTACACATCTTTTTACATCTGTCATAAACATTTGTTTTAACAGCTACAATTTTTAAAGTACATTGACAAAGATGTGACCTTTCAAACAATACCTAATTTTGGTAGGTTTTCTCACATTTTTAGCAGGTTTCAAAATTTACAACTTTTAGAAATTTTAAAGGTCAATATCTCAAAATTTTCAAATTGCAATGTGGGTCATCTTACATATCAAATTGAAGCCCTTACAATTATCAACATTTTTCATATTTTAATTTTTTTTCATTTCTCTATTGGCTTAAAATTTACAGAAAAATATTGTTTTTCTTAGAATTACTGAGTTTTTGTGTACGTTATAAGTAGGCTTAAAAAATAACTGCTCACCGGTTAATTCCCTGGAACAGCTTAAAGGTGTTCAAATTGTCGTCCATTTTGTCCCATACACAAATCAAAACGGGTTGGAAAGGAATCAACTGCTCGCAGTACTTCCTCTGTGTTTATCGACCCCACTGCATTTCGTCTCTTGTAGTAGGCCGATTTCTGTACACAATTTCTTTGAGTCTTCCCCATAAATAGAAATCCATACATGTTAGATCAGGAGACCTCGGAGGAAAGTTTGTTGGGCCTCGTTTTCCTATCCATCGCCCAGGAAATTGCTGGTCCAAAGTTTGACGAACTGCAATTGCATAGTGTGCAGGCGCATCATCATGTAAGAACCACATAGTATTTCTAATTTCTTGTGGAACTTGTTGTAGCAAATTAGGTAAGATTTCTAACAAAAAATTATTGTACATATTTCCATTCAAATTACCTTCGAAGAAATGAGGCCCAAAAACATTTTTTTAAAATTTCTTTCAAAATTCTCCATACAGACATTGGGCTTATTCCGGATATTGGGTACTAAACACTTGGTGTGGAATCATAGGTAATAGAATAATCGGGCCTCATTTCTTCGAAGGACCGATTATTAAATTATTAACAATTATGAAAAATGTTGATAATTGTAAGGGCTTCAATTTGATATGTAAGATGACCCACATTGCAATTTGAAAATTTTGAGATATTGACCTTTAAAATTTCTAAAAGTTGTAAATTTTGAAACCTGCTAAAAATGTGAGAAAACCTACCAAAATTAGGTATTGTTTGAAAGGTCACATCTTTGTCAATGTACTTTAAAAATTGTAGCTGTTAAAACAAATGTTTATGACAGATGTAAAAAGATGTGTAAACTTAAGTTTTTATGATGTTTCGGGCCACCCTGTATTGACGGTGCAAGATAAATGAAAACAATTGGTTTTTAATGATCAGTGTACCGAGACCTTTAAAATGAGGTACAACACGACCTACCTTTACATTTGAAAATTTCCCAAAAACCAACCCCCACCCCCACAAAATACCATTTTGGGGCATTTTAGAGGGTTGAAAACATTTCCCCTGAATTCCTTGGGGTCGAAATAGGGAGTTATCAGTTTATACTAAATGTCTAAGTATACTCGTTTCAATGCTATACAAGCCGGCCACCCGCTCTGATACACCCTGTATAAAAAGAATCTGAATTGTGAAAACTATATTTTCAGATAGAGATTAGGTTAATAAATAAAAATGTAATTAGTCCAGGTAAAAATGTACGGAAAAGCCTAGTGTAATAAATGTACGTTTCGAGGTGCTAAATTCCTAGAACAAAACTTTGTAGGAGTTCGTCATTCCAGCCATCGACCTAATATAATAAGGATTACACAATGTGTGAATTTCTTCATCATAGGTGAAAGAAGGTGTCTTTTCAGAACAAATTTAAACAAAATTTTGGGTAAGATATGAGCGTGTTCTACATGGTCTACCATTTTGAATCGAGATTTTCAAGAAAGAAGATCAAGAGGACAACAAGAATTTGTAGCAAAAAATCACATATCGTGGTTAGAACGCGACTTATAGGGATTTCAGCAAAAACAAAAGGAAGATTAGCCAGAAAGTAAGAAGACAGAATAACGCGTAACGAACGTTGAACTGTAATGTAGTTGTAAGGGATGAGCCACTGCCAATCGAAAGGCCAGGAGTTAAATAAGGTAATAAATGAATATAATAGAAATAAATAATGTAATTAGATACATAAATTAAGAAAAACAATTTAAGAATAATAAATATGATTTGAAGCAATCTCAACTCCAAATACAGTGAAAAATAAACTTTGCTGCTCGAGGAGAGAATTTCTTGTGGTAGTGTGGTACACGAATAAGGGAAATCAAACTAGAAATCTATCATCCCAAATGGCAGCTGGAGGTGCTAAAGTAGGACAAGTGAGAATCATCGGGAGACACGGACTTTGGAGTCCGGCAACACCTGAAGAGCAGAAGAAATACCTCATTTCATGTTTGAGAAACCCCGATACTATTTTCACATCTTCAAAAAATTCAGTTGCCAAAGTTAAATTCATTAACTTATACCAACATTTTTATTCCTGGGTTGATAGATTATGTTGTGTCCTTTAAGTAAGTGATAATTAGACTCTAGACAAATAAAATATATATTTGAATAAATAAAGTGTGATTAAAATTATATATGTTATGGATTCAGAAGTATAAATAGAAGTATCAAAAAAAAAAAAAAAATTAATAGAATTTCTAGGTTCAATCTCTAAAGATTAAGATTTTAAAAACATAAGATTCTGGATTAAATGTATTTAGTTTTGTCATGTAAAAATAAATTAATTTGTGTAGATGTATACATGTATATTGATTATTTTTTAAAATAAATTTTCTATGATAAGTTATTTTTCAACTCCTCCCCCCTTCTTTCAAAAATCATAGTAAAATCAGGCTGAAGTTCTAACGATAATATTTGACCAAATCGTAGGACAAATAAAAAATTATTAAAGTAACTGAAAGAACACATGACTCAGAGACTCATAAAATTGTATAAGGGAAATAAATATTGAGCTGAGCGTGGGATATTTTAAAGTAAATCTAATTATTGGAAGTTTAGTAAATTTGGGGGGGGGGTGTAAGTGTGTCTGGGCTGCTGGGTACATTGAAGGAAACGCTCAGTTTAGGTCAAATTAAATTGAATACCAAATACTTCCAGTAGACTATACCATTTCATTATTTTGCTATAAAAGAACCTTTGTGAGGCAAGTTGGCGAAAGACATATTTTGTCACGTAATTGGCGGCTGACTCACAGGACTTAGTGAGCAACAAACAATAGGTGAGAGGTTCGTTGCAGGATATTTTTGGGGGAAAGTGTCAAATTTTTAGGACTGAGTTTATAGACAGTGATCTATATTGGAACCTCTATAATTTTTTAATGAAATTAAGATATATAGCACTAGAAATACACGCCTTATATCATATTATGGACCTATCTATCCCCATTTGAAATATGGAGTAACTCTTCAGATCGAGAGATGCAAGGGTTGATACATTTGCAAAAATGAGCTAGGATTATTGCGGGTTTAAAAAGAATGGAATCATGCAAGGAAGCATCAAAGACTTAAATATTAACATTTCCAAATTTATTTATTTATGAAAACATTTTGATTGGATTAAATGTAAACCAGTGTATAATAAAAATATTTATAATCACAATACTAGAGGAGCTGATTTATTTCGGTATCAGTGGCATAAGCTTAATGTTTTTAGAAAGCTGAGTTCACAAACTGGAGTAAATCTTATTAACATACTCCTAGAGTTTATATAAGTCAAGTGAATATTTTACAATTTTAAACCATCCTACACTAACTTTTGTTGTCCAAGCCTTCTACTCTATAAATTTGATAACCATAAATGGTAAATTCATCAAGTCTACTTCACTTTAGTCTATATTGGTATAAATGTTAATTTATCATTTTTTATAGTGCTATACTTTGTTTTATATAATTCTTGTTTTTGTTTGATTACTTGTGTTGGTCCAAGTTTTTGTTAAGGTCCAAGTTTTTGTTAATGTAAATATGTAATTATATATATATTTGAATATATATATATATATATATATATATATGTATGTATGTATGTATAAGTTTTGATAGTGCCCATAATATATTTGTTTTTAATTCATTAAATTTTAATTGGTTAGATTAGGTTATTGTACCTATTGTTGCATAAATAGTATTGGCATAACAATAGAAAATAAATAAAATTAATAAAAGAATAATATATTTGATTGCAGTACAAAAGCTTGGGTGTCTTTCTGTTTGTTGTTTAGGGTGAAGGTAGATAATGACAAAGAAGATCCTCTGGCTCTGACCAAAGTTAAAATAGAGGTAAGTTAAGCGTATTGTATCTCTTTAAGAGGAAAAAGTAAACCATGTCATATATAAACTTTGTTTTTAAATTATGGTTTGAATTGATAGAACAAGCTGACACAAAATTATAAAATTCATTTTTTATCTACTCAGTGTAGGCTTTGAAGTTTAGTTTATTGAATCATCCAACATTTTGACTTCTGTGTTTTTAACCTCTATATTAACGTTTCAGGGCCTCAAGAAACCGAAAAAGTTAATTTTTGACATGCTCATTTTTGTAGTTTATAATTCCCCATGAAATGGTATCGACCTCATCTCTCTACGATAGCAAATAGGAAAGTTAGTGTCAAAAATATAATATTGTTACGACATCCGGCAGGGCCAAGTCACTGGAACAAGCTAAGCAAATATAACTCCCAACAGTAGGTAAAATGGGCAAGGTTGTTACACAGGGTTTCTACTTTCTTGACATCTACAAACCTAGTAGATGTATACATATTAATAAGTCACTTTGCTCATATCAGTATTTCGGTCTTAGCTGGCCTAGAAGTTTTACAAATGTGAAAAAATTTCCACTCGGTATACTTTTGCCAGTGACTCTAGTTTGGATCTCATTACAATAGGAATGTCACTTTTCTTCGGAGGTCAGGGTTCAAAATTACATTTTTGAAAATAACTTCAATATTCACAATAGTAGAGGGTTTGTTGGTGCAATTAAATTCTGCAAATTTTTATGTAATTTAGTGTGTTACAGGTTGAAGAACATAATAGATATGAACCAAAATATGTTTAAAACAGTCACCATTTTAACATTTTGAAGTCGATTTTTCTGAAATTCAATAGTGTTCTATATGAGTACACTATAGTCATCTCTACCAAATTTCATATTCCTCTCTTAATTTTTGTTGCTGCTATTATGCTTACGTACAGATGACAGGTGGACGGCATATCTAATATCACTTTCTCAGTTTTCTGGAACCATTAAACGTGAAGATTAGTATAAAAACGGAGGTTTAAATTTTTACCAATTACCAAACATAGCTTATATTGGATAAGTGTACTATGTTTAAAAAATTTAATTGTTGTTTTATGTGTTTCATTTTTATGTAGCCATTATTGTAGTGCCCATTGCAATGATATAGTCGTCATAAAGTTTGTTATACATTTTGTCATTTGTTCACATTGTTTAAATAATGATTGAGTAAAAGCAAGTAGAGCCATTTAATACAAGAAAAAACTGTAAATACAGTTTGATGATTTTAAAATGATTGAAGGAGTTCGGAGGGACTGAAGAGTTATACTTTCCACAAGAGCTAAAACCTGATCTTGTACCCAAAGTAGAGGATAGACTGGAGCCTCCGTCAACTGTGTTGTATAGCTGTCGAATGACCTCAGGGGAGAGGATCGACTCCAAGGTGTGTATGTTTGTCTATTTTACTGTTAAATATTTTTATAAATAATTCAACAAATATAAAAACAAACAAAAATATTTGATGTTGCTGCATGAATCACAAAGCAAAACAAAATGGGTTATTATTGACTCATATTGGACTTCTATAAAAAAATAACAGCCTAAAAACTGTTTAAAGCTGCCTTCATTTTGAAATTGTATGACCTTTCTTCATATGTAACTTTTGCTTAATTGGCATAACAAGTCTGCCTAATCTAAACTTAACCTTTTGCATGCTCTGTCACTGCTGCCCACTTTTTCTGGTTCTGAGCTTGAGTGATGCTTAATTTCAACTGCCTGTGTTTAGTAAATATTTAATATTCGTATTTGTGGGTTCAGGATATTCAATTCAATTCAATTCAATTTTTATTAGTCTGTTTGACAAATTTACATTTGTATTTAGACAAGTCAATAATCATGGATAAGATATGCTAATACAATAGCTATACATAATGAGTTACAAAATCCAACAAACACAATAAATCATTTAAAAGATAGAGACAACATACAGTTTATAATAAATAACATATACATATATATAAAAGAAAAATTATACAGTTTTAAAATTCTCACGTGGCTTTAAGCTTAGGTCAAGAAATTTCAAAGTCAAGTAAACTCTAGTACATAATTATTTCAACTTCAATTTTATATCAATCTGTATTGATCCGTTTTTGATAAATAATATATTTATATGGCACGTCAGCTTATTAAAATCAAATTTTAACATTAGAATTACAAAATTTAAATAAAACTCATATTCTTAAAAATTATGATAACACAAAATACACACACATAAAATTTAAAATCCACAAACTTCTTCTCTTCTATCCATTGTTATGACCTTAGCCAGTACATTTAATTTATACATGGGTACTCATTTTTTATAATAATAGGCTATAATGTGGCATCAAGAAACTCCCCCACAGTGTAGAAAGCATTGAACTTCAGCAACCGCTTTAATTTGTTTTTGAAAACACTGACTTCCATCGTTTCTTTAACCTCTTTAGGGAGTTTGTTCATGAAACGGACTCCAGTCTCAGACGGTAGCTTGTCGAAAGCTTTTAATCTATGCTTTTTGCCACGGAAGTCATTTTTATGACGGGTATTGTATGTATGCACATCAGTGTTTCGAGTCACAGTACTCTTATACTTGTAATGTAAAATTACTTCAAAAATGTACATACAGGGAAAGGTCAAAATACCTAGCTTTTTAAATACTTCCCTGCAAGAATCACGATGGCCCAGACGAGCAATAATTCTTACTGCTTGCTTTTGTAAACTGAAGACCCTTCGGATCATTTGCTTTGATGAATTACCCCACAGAGCAATTCCATAATTTAGGTGAGAAGAGAATAGACCAAAGTATGCTAATTTTAAAATGTGTTCTGAACAGAACTTTGCCAGTGACCTGAGCAGAAAAACTACCGAACTCAGTTTCTTGCACAGCTCACTAATGTGCTCTGCCCAAGACAATTTGCTGTCAAGGATGAGCCCTAGAAACTTTAACGATGATACTGTCTCTACTATTTGCTCATCCAACACTATATGAAGGCCTTCTTCTAAGACCGGCATTAAACCAAAAAGCATGCACTTGGTCTTTAATGTGTTTACTTTAAGATTATGTTCATAAAAATACTGGCAAGCAGTGTTTACTAGGATAAATGCATTTATTTCAGTATCACATAGTCTGTGCCCTTTCAGACTTATAGTGGTATCATCAGCATACTGAATTAGACCACCGCTCCTAACACTGAAGTGTAGATCATTCATGTATATAATAAACAATACTGGACCCAAAATGGATCCCTGTGGAACTCCATAATTGAGGTCAACTGGATCGGATAAAGTATTTCCGACCTGAACCACTTGTTTCCTGTTAGTCATATATGACTTTAACCAATCAAGTGGTACGCCTCTGATCCCATATGCTTCTAATTTATTAAAAAGTAAATGAAAGTCTACACAGTCAAAAGCCTTGGACAGGTCCAGAAATACACTTAGTGTATGTTCCTGCCCATCCATTGCTGTTAAAATATACTCGATTAAATTAATAATAGCATCAATTGTTGTCTTCCCTTTCAAGAATCCAAACTGGCTTTTAACAATAATGTTCATTTTGTTCAAGAAATTTTGAAGACGATTCAGAAAGAGTTTTTCGAAAACTTTACTGATTGCAGGAAGCAAGGATATAGGACGATAATTCGTCATCATTGCCATGTCTCCATTTTTATAGATAGGGATGACTTTAGCTATTTTAAAGTAGTCTGGAAAGATACCTTCCATGAAGGAATTGTTCACCAGAATTGTGAAAGGCTTTATCAGCTCTTGAGAGCACTTTTTTAAAAGCCAGGTAGACACTCCATCCAATCCAGAAGACTGGGAGTTCTTTAGGCCTATGAGTGTTGCTGCCATCTCAGCTTCACACACAGGAAACAATGCCATCGAGGAGGAAGGGGAATATAAAACAGTATTTATATTTTTAGTAGGTTTTGATCCCTCTGGATTACCTATATTAGCGAAAAAGTGATTAAACATATTCGCCACCCTCGATGGATCAGCATAGCGCTTCCCCTCCACCTCCAAGGTGATTGCTCCATTTGATTTCTCAGCCTCATTACCATTAATAATCTTCCAGGCGGTTTTAGACAAGTTATCAGTAGCTGCCATTTGTTTGTTAACTTCATATGCCTTAGCCGCACTGATGACTTTTTTGTACACTTTTTTATATTTTACAAAATAGTTCTTGAATGTTTCCTCTCTGGAAATTTTATTTAGTTCAGCTAACAGTTTTAATTTTTGACTTGACACCAAGATACCTTTAGTTATCCAGTAATGTTTTTGATTACCTGTTACTTTGGACTTGCATTTTTTAAAGGGACATGCCAAGTTTACATTATATTCAAAGTTTTTTATAAATTCTGAGACTTGCTCATTTACATTTTTTACTTGCTCAAGAAACAACCAGCTTTCTCCTCGCAGTAAAAACTTCAACTGGGCAATGTTATGAGCACATGTCTGCCGAGAAAAGTTATATAAAGGCAGTAAATTTTTTTTATAATAATCAAATAAAACAATCTCCTGAGCATAATGGTCAGCGATACCCGATTGGACAATTCCAACCGATAACTGATCTTTGATTATATTAGTGATGGCATTGTCTATAGCTGTAGCTGACGTTGCCGCCACACGGGTAGGAGAGTCAATCAACCACATCAAGTCAAATGTTCTCAACAAGTCCTGTAACCTTCTGCAGAGTACACCATCTTTCAATACATCAACATTGAAGTCACCAATTATTACAAATTTAACTTTACTAACCAATAATTGATTCAAAATAATTTCTAACTGAGATAGAAAAACATCAAAATCACCACTTGGTGCTCTATAAATACCTATTACAACAAGATTGTTTAATGTTAACTTAATACCAGTAACCTCAAAATGTTGTTCTATACTTCTATCTTTACACATTCTTAAAGTGTTTGTTTCAAAGTCACTTCTTACAAATACAGCAACCCCTCCACCTTTCTTTTTTGTTCGGCAATAGGCTGATCCCAGTTTATAATTTAATAAATTAAATTGCTTGATATTATGCTGGTTAAAAGCATGTTCAGTAACGACAAACACATGAGATTTCATAGAATCCAAAAGAATATCTAATTCATCCACTTTATTGGTCGCAAACTGGGCATTCTGATGCAAAATAGAAAAAAAGTCCACATTATCATTGGACACTGCAAACTCAGTTCGGTTTAAATTTTTACATTTACTATTCTTAGACCGTTCCATTGTTACATCAGGCTGGAAGTTTACTGCCCTAAAAAATCACTAACCAACACTCCTGAAGTGGACCTGCCAGTCCGTAGCCACCTTTCCAACGGAGTCATCTTTGGTACACAATGATGTTGTATCTTACTGGAATGCTGCACAGTTGCTTTCGGTTTAGCTATCAACCACTTCTCCAACAATGTAGGTTTTCTTACACATTTCCCTAATACCTTGCTTGAATTTAAAATCAGTTTTGTGAGCCTATCTGTGACTATATTTTTCCCCTTTAGATTTATATGGTCACTATTTGTGAAATGGTTTGAAGAGAGTCTTTCATTCAAAAAGTTAATAGAAATTCTGCTTGGGTTTTTATTTTTTCCTTCATTAATTTTAGAATGTATACAGTTATTAGCTGAGTTCACTAGATATTTTCTCAGTAAAGTATTTTCGGAAGCAGGAATAGTATTTATAATAATATTTGTTCTGTGCGAAATTGGGATAATTTCACCGACTGATTCTTTTATGGCATTACAAAAGTTTCTACCCGGAGAGATGTCATTGGAACCGCCAAATATTATGAGATGGTCTTGTTGCGTTAGATTTGCAGCAACCTGTTTAGCCGATTCGGCTATCTTTTTAATTGGAGCGCCCGGATGTATAATTCCGGTAACCTCATATTCAGTTCCTAAACGATCTGATAGCATTTTTGATATGTTTCTACCATGACTATCACCCTATATACTATGATATATACTATGATATATATTCTAATTCAATATTAAACCACCCAATATAAATACTTTGATAATTCATTGATACTGGACTTCTTTAATTAGTTCAGAAGTCGCTTTAACCAACATCCACCTTGAAGAGAAAGAAGGCCAACAATCTGTCTATAGGTCGTATATAGAACACAAGATCCCTACATTCTATCGTATAGTCTGTCACCATTACGCATTCACAACACCGACACACGCATCATGTGCTAATATCAAATTTATAGTTATACTTTTCTATATGGCTTTAAGTTTGTTTCGAACTATAGAATGTGTAACCATTTATAAATCAATCTGTCTACTACAAGAAAATTAATGTGTTGTAACGGTTAAACACTGTGCAAATTTGAAAAAGTTCAGTTTTTTCACAGCTAAAGCTATTCAAGGCGGTTTTTTCAGGTC
The DNA here is from genome assembly GCA_963513935.1 of Aphrophora alni. NCBI lineage: Eukaryota > Metazoa > Arthropoda > Insecta > Hemiptera > Aphrophoridae > Aphrophora > Aphrophora alni. The sequence goes on from OY740779.1 coordinate 20,452,402, forward strand.
CTGAGAGCAGGTCCTTATTGCCAAAGTGACCTACACTGTGCAAATTTGAAAAAGTTCAGTTTTTCTGAACAGCACGTGGCTAAATCTATTCAAGGCGATTTTTTCAGGTCCTGAGATGCAGGTCCTTATCGCCAAAGTGACCTTCGAAATGTAAAGGTAATCAACTAACAAAAGAATTCCTGGCAGCCGAAATAAACAGAGTTGGAGGGAAACAATTTCATGGACATTCAAACTAATTGATCAGTGTCAAAGTACAAGTTCTACTAGAAGAAATAATTTTGTAAATAAACTTGTTAAAAGCATCTGTCTAAGGCAAATAATTTCATATAGGCACAGGCCCAGGTTAGAAATCTATGACAATAAGCGTAAGTGAAAATAAAAATTAGTTGTTTTAGGAATACCAGTTTTAAATATAGTAGACATAGTGGGGAAGGGTCAACAACAATATAAATTAGAATCGGCAGGTGACGAATAAAGAGACAATGAAGCGATGAATTTAAGCACCGAATTTAAAAATAATTAATTTAGAACAATGCAACATTTCACATTTTTGGGTCCCTTGGTTGGGTTAATACTTGATTCGATATGTGATGTGAGCGAGATATGACGTCGGGAAACTTGCGTCATCTCTCCTATTGCAATTGTATATTCGAAGCCTCTTATAAACGGACAGACAGGGTTCTGAAATTGGTTAATGTTTAAAATCATGGGTAAACAATTTTATGAATGGAAAATATTAAATACTGTATTACTGTTAATACAATACAATAAGATAAAATAAATAAACTTGTAAACTTTTATAGATTTTAAGTAAAATTAAGAAACAATAATTTCCCAAAAAAAAGATTAATACATTAAATTCAGTGCGGTGTGTTAGTGCGCTGACCTAATTGTCAGATTAACCCTAATTGGCCCAAAATGTCCACCAATCGCAGCATTTAACAACCAGCCTGGAACATAGCACTTCTTGGAGATTCATTCGCTCATCATCGTACGGCGATAGAAGTCATGCTCGACACTCTCCCCAACACAAGACCTTATCATTAACCAGAACGGTTCTACAAATCTACTAGAGCTACTCTTCAAATGAGTGAAAGAATCAAAATTAAACAGTTTTAAGCTGTATTAAAGTCAGTGTTAGAGTCCTGGTATAGGCGCTTACGTTAAATATATGTACATTATATTCATTGAAATATAACTTGAACAAAAAGCTAAGCGTATTATCAAAAACATTGTAATTTAACAAACCCATTACAAATATTAGATTTGAGAAAGTTATTATTTGATTTGTCAAGACGTATCTTGTAATTAATATTACTATAGCCACAAGTTGTGGAAACATTTAATCAATTTTTGTGTTGCCTTTTGTGGAAGTGATAAAACAATTTCAAATTTATAAATAAACCAAAACAATACCGGTATTATAATTTGTTTAAAGATAGGAAAAGACCTAGACTTTTATAATTTATCCATTTGTATGTCATGTCATAGTATTTAAGGATTGTTATATATTTGTATGTTTTTTAGGGGCTTTAGATTTTCATTAGATTTCAATGCTTAATTTTGTATGTTAGATTATAAGTAAAATATCTATATTCAGATATATGTGTATTTCAGGGAGAATAATAGCAAAACTATTAAATCTGGTATTTCGAAAGAGATCTGTAGTTTGTGACTAAAGTACATTTTCCTGAAAGATCCACGATTCCGAGCAGTGTATATTATTTTATTAAAATTACAAGTGTCTGCATAAACTCATAGAATTTGAAATAAATAAAGGTTTTTTATGGAAATATAGGGGGTCACGAAATGCCACAGAACTAAACTTGAAATTTAAGTAGATCACTTACAGTTTAATTCTAATACCCCAACTCATAAGAAAAAAAAAATTTTCTTTGTTCATAATCTCAGACTGATATATGAGATAAAATGATGGATGTGGTAAAGTGAGATAAAGACAATAAAATAAAGAACAATTTATTAGATTAAGATGTATAAATTATGTGAAATGTATATAGTATAAAATATTAGGAATAAAAAAGTAAATGTCTAGAGATAAAATGTTAATTAACACTTATACCGAAACATCGGTCAATTTGACCGTTTGGGAATTTTGTGTTCTAATAGTGTCTAAACTGCGTGGCTTTGATGGCTGCCCCTCCCCATACCTTCTTCTCGAGTCCACTTATAGCTTATTAGCTCGTTACTGTCTAGTTTGCCTGTCGGCATCGCCCTGACCAGCTCTGTGTTCAAAATCGGTCGGTCAGTTAGTTTTACCGTGTGTTTCGGTTACTAGCTTGTGGCTGTCGGTCAACCATACCGAATGTTTCGGTTTACGGCCTATAGTGGTCTGTGTTGTAGATTACTGTTTTAGTCATAATCTTGAATTTTTCTAGTTATAAAATGGCTAGTCCTAGTTCTAGTCAAGGTATGAGGCCTAGTTATCCGGATTTTTGTGATCAAATATGTAGGTTGATGGCTAATAGGAGCAGTGATGATGACAGTGAATTTAGTGAAGTTGACGATTCGGATGCTGATCCTGACTTTGTAATATCTCACCATGAATACCAAGTTATTCCAGAAACCAGTTCATCAGAAGATGAAGATGATACCAACCTTCTCAATCAAGTGAATGATGTAGAAAATATAATAAATACTTTCGCTGAAGGCATTGATCTTCCTGAATATTTCTTGGAGCGGATGAAAAAGAATGAAACCAGACCTCCAAACTCATGGAAAAGCAACCCACCTCCTAGAAATGTAAAAACTCCAGCAAGAAATTTAATTATGACTAGACTATCAGCAATTAGAGCACCAGCAAGAGCCTTAAGGCAACAGCCCTAATAAGCGTGAAGTTTGGGAGTTATTCTTTGATCAGGATATAATTTCAAGAATTGTTACATACACTAACCAAAAGTTGGCCATGGTTAGGATGAATCTCTTTGCAAAAGGATGAATCTCATTACACAAACAAAAGCAATTACCGGGACACCAATGTAGAAGAAGTGCCTTTGCGGTTTTAAGACATTGCTTTGCCGGAATGCGAAATGTTGATGCAGTATTTTGGTTTACCTGAGATGTTGGTGTCAGAATTTGTTGGTTTGTTGATACATTCTCCAAAATATCTTCATTAGCCTTAACATTGGTTGCACTACCTGTGTCCAAATCGTCAGGCTGGTCCTCTTGGATTTCAGTAGTTTGGCTTTCAATATTGCTCATAGTTTCCCTTTCATCCAAATACTTTTGTAGAAAACTCAGTTGGTTGGAGTACTTGTAAACCTTAATTTTTTTAGCTGCTTGTCCACTTTTTGTTGCAGTTCTCTTAAGAGATTCTCTGTATGTGTGTCTTATATTATTCCACCTGGCTTTGCATGCTGCACCTGAAAAGAACACATCTAACCATTCTAAATCCTCGCCCTTATAATATTTTTATCGTATAACCTGGTTACTGCCTCTAAAAACTCCATTGGGTTAATTTCTGAACCCGTGAATCCCAATGACCTGATTTCCATTCGTTCAGCTACCGTCTTACTAGACCCTATATCCGATTCTAGCCGATCTTCTAATTCCTTAAATTTACCCTCATAATTCTTTATTAAATTATTTCGTTGTTGTTCAATTTCTTCCAGCGGTTTAATTTTATTTTCCATGATATTTAGTTTACCTTCTACTTGATTAATTAATTGTACCTGTTGTTCCTTAACTACCTTAATTTCTACATTCTGCTTATTAATTAATTCATCGGTTTGTTGCTTCTGTTCCCCTATTAATTCCTTACTTTTTTCTATTACTGACTTTTCAACTCCCTCTATTTTATTATTTAATACCGCTATAAACTGCCGATTTTCTTCCCGCATAATTTCCATTTGTCGATCCAATTTTTCTCCCATATTTTTTTCCAAATTTTTATTTTGTTCCATAAGGGCCTTTAACATTTCCATTAAATTTAAATTTTCGGACGTTACCGACGCCGCTGTCCCCGCCACATTAACTTCATTTATTGTTTTATCTACCCCTGTTAATTCTTTCCCCGAAATACATCAAAACTTTCCCCCAATTGATTAATAACTTCGAACACTACAGGTGTGTTCTGACCCGACCCTTGATTTGTTTGCAACATACTTGTACCCTTAAAACAGAGGCGTTTGCTTCTTCTTAAATTTAACATACACTTCCTGTAATTAACCTTATTATACTTATGCTAACAATAATTCACTCACCACGTTGGGCGCCATTTATCTAACAATAATTATTTTATTATAATTTTAGAAATATTATATAAATCAAAATTATGAATTAATTAGTCATACCTTGGATTGTCAACACATAAGGAAAGTTATTAATGATGAAGTCCAAATATACTCTTTAACATTAGCTCTGAAATATCTAATTTTATTAGAATTTATTTTCCAATTACTTTTGTTTTTTATTTTACACTATTTGCTCAGGGGGAGCTCTTTAATGAACAATTAATACAGTGAGTGAAATTTTTAATAATACAGAGAATTGCAATTTTAACAATTTAGTTTCCAATTAAAGTCTATAATTAGTACAATATCAAATCCACTTTTGTTGTATTCCTATGTAAGTAATCCAGTACTGATAGTTGAGTGAAGAACTTTCACTATATTACTTGTTAACGATGTTCACCAAACACTACACTGTACTACGTGATTTATCAATAAAATGATTCACTTCAAATTACCATGAAGATGCACTCAACACTTTGTAGATGTACCTCTTTAGTACTGCAACGAAGATTACTAAGGTGTTAAATACTTTTACTTTGTAAAAACAAACACGGTTAAAACATACGTGTTAAAAAACAATTATTACTTTACTATTACTAAAACTGGAATTATAACTTATAGGAAATACCAATTTCTACATTAGGAATACTTTTGGCGTTACTTCGCCGACCTTATGCTGGGAGTTTCTCACCAAGACTCTCTATATAATTTTTACTTTGTCGATGCTAAAAAATACTTATTCCCTCTCTCCTAATTTACTTTAACCAATGAACGTAAGCAGCTACTTTTTGTCAGCCAATCAAATTTTAATGTTTCAAAATTGTGACTGTTTAGAAAACTGTTGTCCCGTTACATTTTATGAGTTTTGTGTGTGATTGTCCTCAAGTTTCTAATATTATAGTTATTTATGACATAATTGCCTACAATGATTCTGGGTCTAATTTAAGTGTTTTTCTCTTTTTTTCTTTAAAGTTGTGAATGGTGTTCTGACTGATTTATAACATATTCCCCTAACGCTTTACCTTTGTCAGCGATCACAAAACGTTTAACATGTGTCCAACAAATGTATCTATTTCTATATTCTTTTTAAAATATTAGACCATTACTGGAAAGCTTATTGATTTCGTTATAATATATTATTATGTTAACTTTATTTTTAGATTTTGTACAATTTTTTAAAAAATAATCTGCAAATTAGCAAAAAAAAACCTGGGCTGGGGGGAATGCCTGGCTCTGCTATACCTGGGATTCAAGAGGTTAATGAACAAACTATAAGCATAATTTTTAATATAATATTTGAATTCCTTGATTTGTGAGACATCGATTAACCCTTTCAGTGCCAGACATTTTTCTTCACCTACTATCCAAAAGTGCCGGGCATTTTTTACAGGTACTATTCAGAATTGCCGTGCGAATTTTAACATTTTTGCAAGCCTTTTTTAAAAAAAATCATAACTTTATAGTTTATTGGCCGATTTATAAAATTTTTTTTTATTATGTTGCAAACTATGTGAGTTAAAAAATGGTTGAATATATAAAAGTGTATAAGTAAACTAAAAATTATAAAAAATTAAAAAATACATACCTTCAAATAGTTTTTTGAATATTTTCCAAGTTTTACGCAGAATAAAGCACAGACAAAAAATAGTAAAGTTAATCATTTTTATATCACTAGAAAGACAATATTGTTTGGATTAAAGACTGAAAGTTTCATTAAAAAATATTGAAAACCACAGATTTTATAGTTTTTTTTCTAAAACAGCTCTCGGTGGATTTTGTAGAACTGTTATACATCACTAATAGGTGTACGATAATGTACGGGATTTTGGTTTATATCTCTATGTGAGAAAATAATGGAATTTTTCCGGAGGACCATTCAATGACAGTTCAAACATAAGTTCTGCATATAGAAAATGACAATATATGATTAACAATTGCAGGTTTGTACTTACGTGATTGTCTGATCGTCTGCTCTTAGACGTATCGGTAGATGGGCGCACTATAAAACACTTAAAAAATTGCTTTTAGTTTCATACCAAAACTACACGTTCATTACATACAAACTACAATTTCACACATTGCACAATCCACATACAAAAAAACTAGAACTGCACTGATAGAAAAATATGATGATAAATTGGAACTGGACCAATATAAAAAAACACTTGTTAGTTGCTGGTGAAATTCATCGTTGACGTTGACGACTTACGGAGTAGGAATTTGGAGCCAAACTAAACTGTAATGAAGCCGAGGCCTCGACAAGGGTAGGAACATGACGCCTTTCAAGAACCAATCAGAATTCAGTTTCTGAAGGACAATCTCGGATGATACATGGGGTGATGTGATGACGTAACATGGTGTACGTGACAGTTCACAGGTGTTAAGGATGCAGGCAAATTAGAGCGTTGTTGCCAAACTTTGGACAGCCAATATTTCATACCTTGACGAAAGAAAAAAGCGTTGTCAGACTGGAGGTCTGGCAACAATGTGCGTTATTGTTTTATATTATTACATTGAACGAAACAGACAGGAAGACCAATCGTCGCTATGCGAATTGAAGGTTTTTTTAGAAATATCATTTATACGTTTTGTTAGTTGGAATTGAATACATTATTTTTATCTTGTTTTTAATCAAAACAAAAGGGTTAATAAAAAAGACGTAATATTTACGCAACATAGTCCCGGCCTTGAACGATTGGCGTTCAACAGGAATTATGAGAGAGTGAGAGAATAATGAGAGGAATAAAAAGATTAGAGACGGATAGAATGGGAGGGTTAATCCGAAGATAGGATTAAAAGGAGGGTACCCGTAAGGTTAGGAAACAGGTTGAGAGGAATTTACTGTTAGACGGTAACATGGCTACAACATGCAAGCATACTCTGATGTGTAGGAGCTTTGTGTAAAAATATTGTAGGAATATTTTAATATAAAATTGAGATAAAAGTCAGAAGCGTTGTGTAGTATTGTTTATTTAGAGGGGAACCGTGCTCAACGCGGAAGTAAAGACAATGGTCATTCATTAGTGGTTGAGTTGGGGTGAGATATTTCTGTCCTTTTATTTCACTTTTGTTGTAAAGTGAGGTTTATAATTATTCTATAGTATACTTTTGTATTTTATATACAGGGTGTGTGAAAGTTACGTTGAATTAAGGTGAAGGGTTTTTTTTTTTTAAATAGTTGTGGTTTAGTTTCGCATAGCAACGTTGATTTTGTTTGTATATATTTTAAGATATGTTATTATCGATTGGGAGTTGTATTTCATCCGAAAAATTAGAGTGTTGAATTAATTTTATTATTTTAGTCTCAGCATGTTGAAGTTCTGTGACGGTTAAAGAACCAAATCGTTTTTGTTTTTTAGAGCAATTATTAATAAATCTGAGCATTAATGCTAGGATACGTTTCAATGTTGTCCAATTAGAGTAACGAGAGAGCAGGTCCCACTCTGGTGTAGTCGAAACTATACCAATGTGGAGGGGGGAGTTACGAGTTTCAGGTAAAATGTCCATCACCTGATGCGGTGATTTTGGCCATTTATTGGGCGGATATTTTAACCAAATTGGTCCCGACCACCACAAAGGATGGTTTACAAAAGCAGACGGAGAGAGCGGACGCGTCGCGCAATCACCTGGATTGTGCTGTGAAGGAACGTGGAACCAGTTCTCTGACGATACCCAATCTTGTATTTGACTTACTCGATTGGCAACATAAGTTTTAAGTCTGTAAGACGGTGTCTTGATCCAAGCTAAAGTGACTGACGAATCAGTCCAACAATGGATGAAATTTATATTATGAAATGGGGAAATTAAATTTGTACAGTAGTGCATTAATTTAGCAAGTAGATGAGCGCCACATAATTCTAGTCGAGGTAAAGAGATACGTTTTAGTGGTGCTACTTTGGACTTAGCAATCAATATGTGTGTTTTTGGTGTGGAGTTGTGTTCAGTGATACGTAAATAAACAATCGCAGCGTAGCCTTGTTCAGAAGCATCACAAAAACCATGTAGCTGTATGTCTTGGGCGTTATGTAAATTAAAATTGCGAGGTATTTTAATGTTTTCTAAAGCTGGCATGTCCTTAATTAGCGTAGTCCATGTGCGGACAATATGTTCGGGCAGTTTGTCGTCCCAATAGACTCCGATTGACCACAAGAGTTGAATAATGCATTTGGCATGAAAAGTGATAGGTGAAAGCCACCCACATGGGTCATACAAGTGTGCAATGACCGACAATATTGAGCGCTTTGTGTAAACGTGGTTGGTTATGTTGATAGTGTAAGAAAAAGCATCATCACCTGGTGTCCATTTTAACCCTAATATTGAAAACAAAGGTTGGTCAGGTGACTTAAAATAGAGTGGTTTTTCCCTATGAGTTTCAGGGACTGTTGAAAGAAGCTCAGGGGCGTTAGAGGACCATTTTCTCAATTGAAAATGACCCTTTTCGAGAAAAGAAATCAATTCCCTTTGTAATGTTAAGGCACTTGGTACATCATGAGAGCCTGTAACAATGTCATCAACATAAATATTAGATTTGATAACCTGCGAAGCAAGTGGAAAATTGTGACCTTCATCCTGAACTAACTGTTGTAGGGTTCGGATAGCCAAATAAGGTGCTGTCTTGACACCATAAGTAACGGTGTTTAATTTGTAAATTTCAAGTGGTTTACTGGAGTCACTTCTCCAAAGAATCAATTGAAAACGTCGATCATCGGGGGCGATATTAATCTGTCTGTACATCTGACGGACATCGCAAGAAAAGACTGTATTAAAGCGTCGAAATTGAAAGATTATGTCAGGTATTTCAGATTGGAGTTTAGGACCACAATATAGAGTGTCATTCAATGAAAAACCACTAGTTGTTTTTGACGATCCATCAAACACTACTCTTAATTTTGTGCTTGAACTATGTTCTTTAATTACGCAATGATGGGGTAAAAAGTAATTTGATTGATTTAAAATTGAATCATCAACTAAGGTCATGTGACCTTTGGAAATGTAGTCATCCATGAATTCAATATATGCGGGTTTTAACTGTGGTTTAGAATTTAGAGTTTTTTCCAAACTAAAAAACCTACGTTTAGCGACATCATAAGAGTTACCAAGCAAGGTTGGGTCACTCTTGAAAGGTAGTGCGGCGACATAACGACCACTGTCGTCGCGAGAAATGTGATTTATGTAATGTTGTTCACATTCCAAGTCATCATAGGAAGTTTTAGAAATGATAGGAGGTTCTTCGATTTCCCAAAATTTTTGTAAAACTTGATTTAAGTTTAACTCATTTGTAAGTAACAATGAGCGCGGGTTATAGGTTATTATTTTTGATTGAGTAGGACCAATTAACGAAAATCCAAAAATTGTCCCAATAGCAGTTGGCAAATTTGGGCCTAAGATTAAGTGTTGACCAGTTAATATCTGACCATACAGATCGGCACCTATTAAGAAATCAATTTTATTAGGATAATTAAATTCATAATCGGCTAATTTCAAATTTTTGAGTTTTGAACGTAACTCTGGCGTAACTTCCCAATTTGGTAAATTGGAGGCTATGTTATCTAAAACTATAACTGGATGATTTGCATTGATTAAGTTACCATCAAGAGTTGACAGGTTAACTTTTGTAAATCCTTTAATAGCTGTTCGTAAAGTAGAAATGCCATTTAATTGTATACATGAAGGTTGAATATATAAGCCTAGGTTAAATGCACAAGCTGAAGTTATAATTGAAGTTTGGCTTCCTGAATCTATTAAAGCAGTAGCAAGTTGAAATTTATTTTTATTAGAAGTTAGTTTTATTTTAATTGTACTCAAAACTGTAACAGTATTAGACTTTTGTAAATACATAGAAGTGTTTGAAAGGGTTTTATTATGATGTGAAACTAGGTGACCTTTTGTAGAAGTATAACCTGTCCAGGAAGTACTAGCATTTTGTGGTATTAAAGGTTTAATTTTGTTTTCCGTGTATAGTCAGCTAGAAGATTGCGGCTTTGGCTGGTTGTTTTTTGAATCTGTTTTTGTTACGTCGAAATGCAAAAGTGTGTGATGTGATTGGTTGCAAGTTTTACATCTAAGTTTATTTGGACAATTAGTAACGGTGTGTCCAGTAGACAAACAATTAATACAATGTCGTTGAGTTTTTATAAAATCCAATCTTTTAAATGGTGATAAAAGTTGAAAATCTTGACACTTATAAATTCTATGGCCGTTTCTTTTGCAAAAACTGCATTGATTGTCATTGACAGGGCTAGCAAAACAAACATTTCGGTTAGGTTGGGTTCCTGGTTTTTTGAAAGTCACAACTTGTTTTGAAGTAGTAGGTTTCGAAATAGTAATGTTTTTAACACCTGATTCAGATGTGAGAGCGTCTTCGAAATGAACACACTCATGTTCTAAAAATGTGATCAATTCTTTAATGGTAGGCATTAGATGTTCGACAGATCTACGATCTTCGAACCGTTTGCGAGTAGTAGTGTCTAATTTCCGTAACAAAATAGATAAAAGGGTTAATTCTTGATTTATATCGAAATTTAAAATTTTCAAGGCTTGAGAATTCTCTTGAAAAACATCTAAGAATTGCCGAAATGATTTCAATGAAGGATGGTCAATGTTTGGCATATCAATTATTTTGTAAATATGATGGCTAATGAGCCTTCTAGGATTTTGATAGCGATTACATAATAGATCAAAGGCTATTCTATAATTTTCATGGCTAAGAGGAATATTTCTTATGAGTGCTAAAGGCTCATCGTGTAGACAGCTAAGTAAATAGTTAAATTTGTCAATTTGCGACAAACTTTCATTTTGATGAATGGTTGCATTAAATGTATTGTAAAAACTACTCCAAGTGGAAATTACACCACTGAAACTAGGTAAGGTTAGTTTAGGCAATTTGACTAATGGTTTCACAGCATTAGCATGCTCTGAATGGTGAGAAAGTGCGCTAACATTTAGATCAGTAGAGTTTCCCAAATTAGGAATTAAAACGCGTATTTGTGTTTTTGAATCAATTGTTAATTGTGAAACTTCATCTTGAAGTGTGGAAACCTCCTCGATTTGTGCATCAGTGATATCTTCAACAGAAGTTGCACGATCGACATAACTTTCGAAATCTGCAGATAATTTGTTAATTACCTCAAGATATTCAAGAAGTTTTTTTTCGTGGATTAATGTTAGACTACTGCTTGCAACTTTAGTAGATAAGTCTTGTACACGATTGTTGAGGCTAGTAAGCCTAACTAGTATAAGCTTGGCTTGACGTTGAAAAGCGTTAAATCTCATTTTGAAAAAAATAAAATTTTTTGTTTAAATTATAAATGTAGAATTTTATAAGTTGGGCTATAATATTTCTTATTATTCTCAAAGAAAATATTATTTATTAATAAAAACTAACATGTGATTAATTTTCATTAATGTAACGTAGAAAAACAATCAACTTATTTGAGGTTAAGTTTTTTGTTGTTATTGACAACTGAAGTAAACATGAACAGTTCCTAATGTTGTAAGCATAGGTTCTGTGAAAACATTTAGCGCTAGAGGGTAATGCAATGACGCGAAAAGGACTGCGCAATGGTTCAAGTATGGCAGCCTATTCAAAATGGCGACTATTGAAGCTTAACGTTTATGAAATTCCAATTTTTCACAAGAAATGAATAAACAAATAAAATAATGTATAACCATAGCGTAGTTCAATGATTTAAATATATATTTTTTAAACAATTCAAAAGCATATCCGGCCCGGAGGGACCAAAAAAATGTACGATAATGTACGGGATTTTGGTTTATATCTCTATGTGAGAAAATAATGGAATTTTTCCGGAGGACCATTCAATGACAGTTCAAACATAAGTTCTGCATATAGAAAATGACAATATATGATTAACAATTGCAGGTTTGTACTTACGTGATTGTCTGATCGTCTGCTCTTAGACGTATCGGTAGATGGGCGCACTATAAAACACTTAAAAAATTGCTTTTAGTTTCATACCAAAACTACACGTTCATTACATACAAACTACAATTTCACACATTGCACAATCCACATACAAAAAAACTAGAACTGCACTGATAGAAAAATATGATGATAAATTGGAACTGGACCAATATAAAAAAACACTTGTTAGTTGCTGGTGAAATTCATCGTTGACGTTGACGACTTACGGAGTAGGAATTTGGAGCCAAACTAAACTGTAATGAAGCCGAGGCCTCGACAAGGGTAGGAACATGACGCCTTTCAAGAACCAATCAGAATTCAGTTTCTGAAGGACAATCTCGGATGATACATGGGGTGATGTGATGACGTAACATGGTGTACGTGACAGTTCACAGGTGTTAAGGATGCAGGCAAATTAGAGCGTTGTTGCCAAACTTTGGACAGCCAATATTTCATACCTTGACGAAAGAAAAAAGCGTTGTCAGACTGGAGGTCTGGCAACAATGTGCGTTATTGTTTTATATTATTACATTGAACGAAACAGACAGGAAGACCAATCGTCGCTATGCGAATTGAAGGTTTTTTTAGAAATATCATTTATACGTTTTGTTAGTTGGAATTGAATACATTATTTTTATCTTGTTTTTAATCAAAACAAAAGGGTTAATAAAAAAGACGTAATATTTACGCAACAAATAGGCCTATTATCTAAAATGTCTAAATTTTGTTTAAATGATAGTATCTCATACAAATTTATAGTGGCATTTATAATAACATTAAAAAAACACAATAACACAAATAACACTTGAAATATATGAAAACAAAATTATAATTAATTAATAAATTTCACTTTTTAACAGTTGTGTTTAGGAATACACTTATGGTGAAGTCCTTTCTTTCATCTAATACATATAAATGTAGATTTTTTTCTCCTACCTCCTTGCTGGGTACTTGCTTTGCTGCATACACAGCAGTTCTTTTCTCTGTTATCCGGTATCTTTTCAATAAATTGAAAGCCATCTGCGTCTCCGCCACCTCGTGATACTCTAGTCGGAGTTATGTTTGCTATGTCTACTAGGTTTGGTCTTTTTTCTTGCACTCTAAACCATTCTTTGGCAAGGTCCTCAACAATAGAAATAGTGTAGTCATATCTATTTATTGGTTTCTCTGTGTTAATTTTGTAGAGTAAATAAGAGTTCAGAATCATTCTTCCAAATATATTAAATGTTACCTTTTTCCAAAATTTGAGGGATTTGCGGTCATCCAAATATTGGTAGAGCATTTGATCACTACCATCTACACCTCCCATGAAGTCATTATAATCTCTTATAACCTTTGGCTTATTAGTAACATGAATCGACGTTCCTCTAACCCTAGACCTTCTTTCGCTCTCAGCCTTTCCATTAGTAGTTAGTAGCAGCGCCTGGTTTTTTTGGGACTTTTTTTCTCTAAATCCGACCATAAGTAAGTTGTCTTTTCTAAGATATTTTTTTTGGCCCACATTAAACTTTTTCTTCATTTCTTCTGGTATACCTTTTCTTATTTTCCGCAAAGTACCAGTAAAAAATGTTGACATATTATACAAATATTTTGCTAATTTCAGTGACGTAAAAAAGTTGTCGACAAACACATGATAACCTTTGTCAAGCAAATTTGTCATGATCATTAGCTTTTCCAAAACATAGTATCCTAACCCCTTTTGTTTTATTTCTATTTTGTCTGCCCCTCGTGCACCCTGATATACAAAAAAAGACAAACAATAATGTGAAAGAGAATCACATATAGACCACAGCTTGACACCCCAACGGTGTCTTTTTTTGGGGATATACTGCAATAACTGTGATCGGGCCTTGGTGCTTACCATACTTTCATCAATTGACAAATTTTTGCCAGGAATAAAATGAAATTTAGATACCCTGTTCATGTGATCTACAAGTGGTTGAAATCTAGAGCATGGATCATACCCAGGTTGGCCTGGACGTGGTAATTCAGAAGTATCAACCATGTGAAAAAATTGAAGAATGGCTTGAAAGCGGTTGCGATTAAACATCCTTGGAAACCAAGGTGTAAACTGACTTGAGGTTCTAGTCCAGTAACCATACATTGTTGGTTTTGTATTTATACCCATATTTATCAAAACTGTAATAAAAGCTTGCATTTCGAGCCTAGTGACAGGCCTCCAAGATTTAGACCGACTATGTTCCTTTAGCCTATGCATATTATTGGTAATAAAAGTGGCAGCGTATTTGTTAGTGTATTTCACAAATAAGTCTATGAGGATGGGAGTGAAAAATAAGGTAAAGTAGTCAATTGGAGGTGAATTTTGAGGGGGGCCATGTTTGATTCCAGAGTGCTCATAGTTTTCAAAAGTATGAGAATAACCAGGGTCATTATCTACAGTACCTCATTCCAACCGGTTCCATCTTCGGATTCAGAGTCAGATAGTATACTATTATTTACATTGAGGCGCGGTCTACCTCTAAGTCTAGGCTGCACATTGGGTTGATCCTGAGGTACAGATTGAGGTGATGGAGGGCTAGGAGCAGCAGACATAACCTCTTCACCAGACGAATCTGATGAATAATTACACCTAGGCCTATGGCTAAGTAAAATATTGTCTAGTTTGCTTTGATTATTTAGATCATTGGGATTATAGTCTGGGTCACTATCGGTATCATCTAAGTCAAACTCACTATCACTACCCATTTCAGAGTCTATATCGGACACATCACTCACAAAATTGTCATTCAAATAGTCTTCTTCAAGGACTCTTGAAATAGTGTTTTCACTTATTGGTGATCTAGAACGATCCATGATTAAAATATATATTCACAAATTATGCATACAATTACACACTACAACACAAAACTGAACTTATTTTACTCAAAAAACAAACACACGATAAGCAACCATAGCAAATACGATCAGCTGTATGCTCTACTTAGCGGCCGACTTGATCTTAAAGTTTCGTCGCTGTTACTGCCAACCTAATAGTTGTTATACATTATATGATATTTTTAAATGAAAGAACACTTCATTCTAGTTCGAATGAATATAAAATATGCGTGAAAAAATATATTTTTCGTATTCTAACAATTAGTTTACCGGACGTTGGCAAATCTTGTAAAATACTAAAACGTCCGAGTCACAGGACATTGGCACTGAAAGGGTTAAAAAAAAAAGATCAAAATTGAACCATTAAAAGTCGAGATAGAGGCATTTTTAGAATGTGCTGCTGTTATGAAGTTGTGATTTCACTTTTAACTATAGGTATCCCCGCCATGGCTCCTTGGTGTTTCGATCGATTTTTTTGCATATCATAATTATCATTTGTAACTTTATCCCGGAAGCATTCAAACAAAAATTATCAAGCTTTTGAATAAAATTCAAACCATATACTGTAGTTTTCAAACCGATCCTGCCAACACTAAATGTACTTGTAAAAGGTGCACTTTCATCAATCTGAAACATAGGTACTAAGTTTGCCCAACAATTCCTTTGACCCATAAAGACCTCTAGCCTTCGTCTATCCAAAAAGTGTCAAGGTTATGAGATAGATAACCAGTGTTGGTCACATAGAAATTTTACATACTATTTTTGAATAGAATCAACTCTGCTCTTTGGACTTAATTTATTAATATTAAATAGTGTTTGTTATTTAGAATGTGATTACTAAAAGTACATTCAACACTTTTAAAATGATTACAGGAGTTTAACATAACATCGCAAAGTATAATACCAGAGCTAGTAGCTGTAGTGAAAGAACAGCAACCATCTTGTTCATATGATAGTGAAATAAACCCAGAGCTGGAAGCCCATACTGAGGTGTGTTGAACTGTTTTATTATTCATTAACTTATAACGACCATTTGGAAAATTATGTTCGTTTAACTATATAACTAAAACGTAGATAAAGAAACTTTATTATATACAACTTAAAACTATAGCTTTCTACTATTTTTATATTAATCATATATCATAGCAATGGACCAGTTTGGAAATCCTTTCTTCATAAAATTCTGCTGCCTGGGATTTTAGCCAGCCTATCACATCATCTTGTAGTCATCTTCAAAGCACTGGGACTTAAGCCACTTTTATGTAAGTCTCCCAAGTCTTATCACCAGTAACAATTCTTTTGAAAAATTCTTCTCATTCCCTGTCATAATTGGAAAGAAAGTCTGAGGGAACCCATTTGGTGTGTTTTGTGATTCTCGGAAAAACAGGGTGTCTACCAATCAGGAAAATGGTGGGAATTTTAAGTACTCAGGAAAATGGTAAGAATGTCGTTAATAATCCTGTCAAATAATCTGGAAAAATTAAGCTTTTTGAGACTATCAGTCAAAACAAAATATGCCTAAAATTTATTGTTGTTGAAATGACTATTACTTCATTGTAGTAGAACAAAAGAATATTTGAAAATTTTTGGTAATTACGATTATTATATTAAATAGTTCAAGTTAGGCCAGTTTATCCCAACATCCTGTTGAAATTCAGCTCAATCATGTTGCGATGTAGTAAGAGAAATAATGTATTACACGCCAATACTATTTGATGTATAATTATTTTTAGCCTTTGTTCATAATATTGATTCATAAATAATTGAATTATTATTAGCATAAATGATCAGTGATTATAATAATGTGTTCCTTCATATAACTGAAACAATTTTAAAAGAAAACACATTAAAGATTTAATTTAATTCTTAGAAAATGCTGATAAATAATTTTCATCAAGTGATGATTTATATTAACTGTTGGTCAAGAACATCTAGTTTGTTGAAGAATAGTAAAAAATCAACCAAATATATTTTTAATCTAAAAACATTTTTTATTTGAAAATCTGTTAAAAAAAATTAAAAGCTTCTGGCTGTACTACAACGGAAATTCGTTGTATGGGATTATATTTTGGTCAAAAAAGAAAAAATCAAAATCTAATCCTACTACAAGGTTTGGTTAAATTGTAAGCGACTTTGCTGTTCACCGCGAGTCGGTGAAACTGACCTATGACTCAGTCTAAAGTCGACTTTTGCCTACCCGTTATGACAGTAAAATCATATGTCGGTAGATTTTGAATAAAAAATCTGTATTTGGTGAATTATGAAAATATGAAATAATACTGTTATAGGATGTGTAATTGTAGTACAAGTTGTACGCAATATAGATCAGTTACGGTTATTTCATAGAAATTAGCACACGCTAATATGTTGATGACATAATCATGTTGTTTAAGAGCAGTAATAGGCAAATATAGGAACTGAGCAATTACATGAATAATATACACCCTAACTTAAACTTCACACATGAGACAGAACTGAACCATTCAATAAACTATCTGGACCTAACAATTTCAAAACAGGATGGACAACACAAGTTCAAAATCTTCAGAAAACCCACAAATACAGACCAAACCATTCACGAGACATCCAATCACCCAATAACACATAAAATGGCAGCATACAACCACATGATCAATAGACTGATATCGGTTCCAATGGATGAAGCTGATTATAAAGAGGAACTAAACTTAATAAAACATATTGCCCAAAAAAATGGATACAACCCAAAAATAGTAGATACAATACATAGAAAAATGTAACAAAATAGAAATAGTACCAAGCCAGACACAAAACAAGATAATAAATTCGTAGTATTACAACACAACCCCAAATTTAATAACACCATAGCTAACGTTTCCAGACACCAAGGCTACAATGTTGCATACAAAACCAACTCAAACCTACAACATACACTAAATAGCAACAAAACCTCAAACCAAGACAAGTTCATGAATACCGGTATATATAGATTAAACTGTAGTTCATGTGACAAATTCTACGTGGGACTGACGGGGCGGCCCTTCAAAAAACGATATAAAGAACATATCCAGGCACTAAGGCACCCGGAAAAAATCAAAATTCGCAGAACACCTGGTAAACTGTGATTATGCTTAATAAAACATAGATCACAACATGAAAATATTACAGAAATGCAAAAAAGGAGATTACATGAACCACGTAGAAGAATACCACATATACAAAAATGAACAAGAGCACCCGGATAATTTGCTAAATGACAAAAAACAGTTTGATGCAACCCCCACTTATGAACTAATAAGCCAGCTTACTAGGAAGTAGACATCAGCTGATAACTCACTAGTACATTGTACAGTGTCAGCCCAGAGACATGTTAGACTTCATTTGTGCGCGTGTGTTGTTTGTGTTATATGTTTTTACAAATTGTGTTAAATGTTTTTAATTGTGTTTTGACCACCCGACGATGGACGTAAAAAGTCCGAAACACGTGTAGTGGTAATATATATGTACTGAAGGAAAAACTTCAAATAAGGATTGCTGGCGGTGAGTAACATATTAAAAGTTATTTATAAGCATATCCGGTGATCTAGATTTCCAATTGTAATGTAATAGAGAAATATTTATTTATTTTTCTATTCTCTCTATGAAATGCAGGCTACACAGCTTTGAATGATTGAAACACGAGCTTTTCAATGGTGTATAATTCATTTCTCTACGACTCCATTTATTAGGCTAAAAGTTGAGTTGAAGAAAACAACTTTTTTTTTTGTTGAATATATCTGTAAAACTAGTTTTTGTCATAAATAATTTGTAGATTCAATACAATATGGGTTAGAGACATGTGGCGAACTCTGTTGGATAGGTAAAGATTTGTACTAAAAACAGTACAATCTTCTAATTAATAGGACCATATGTCAGTTTCTGACATTTAGGCAAAGTAGGACGCCATATTTTCTTTTTCTGTGCGGTTGATGAGTCGCCATTTTTACGACTAAAACACACCAAACTTTACCAATTAATTAAATATTGTTATAGCGTTTTATGAATTTTTGATTACATGTATATGCATCTACGAAACATCAGATTTACAATGATATAAAATTTATTTCGGTGGGATGATTTTAAGTAACCCTAATGTCGAGTTGCGATATCAGAGTTTTTTACAGTTGTCTGTACTAGCCGTGGCCCGTCATCGTCGCTAATCGACACATGCCACTACAAGAGTAACTAATTCAGCACATAAATTCTTCAACTGAATAAAAACAATTTTCTAAAAGAAATATAACTAATGTCTTCTTAAATTTCTTTGGATTTTGAATCTGCCTCAAATTACTTGATGCTTTATACACCTATAATGTGTTGGCTTCTCAAACATTGCTGTCTTATGAATAGGGTAATTGAATAAATGTTTACAGTGAATAGAATTCTTAATAAGTGTATTTGTATTATTCTTTCCATTTTTTTAGAACATAGGAGCATAAACTTTTCCTTTTCTGGTTTCGCTATAAAAACTACTCTACTACACCTCAATGCTGCTATATAGGCATAAGCCAAGCTGGCCCTGAATGTTTCACATAATAGAAAGAGAAGTATTTCCGGAACCTTTTTAATTAGGGCTGGAAAGGATCCATCTACTTTTGAGACTTAAATCGATCTAATTTGTTTATGGACCATTTTACCCTGGATACTGTAATAACTTCTCTAGCAGTTTTCCAGTCAGAACGATAGGCTCTTAAAGAGGTTGTAAATTCTGATTATGGATTATATCTGATTAACACTTCTAGTATGTCTTTACATGAAGAAGTTAGACCACCTCTAGGATCATTAATTTCCATTCAAGACTGATTCTATAATTATTGTCATCTATATATTGCAGTTTACAGACTTTCTATTCTTGAAGCTAACTATAGTTTTTATCAAAGCTTTATTAAACTCAATGACACTGTACAAAGTCAAGGTAATTACAATAATGTCTTCTTATGTTGCAGGAAGACGAGTCTTACTCTACAGAAGAAGAACTCATTTCTACCACAAATGTCTCTCACAGTACTTCACAGGGTAAGTTGTATCATTAAATTTATAAATACGATAAGAGTAATATACAAATGATGGCCAATCTCTGATTAAACCTTGCTAATAATAACAGAAGTTCCATACCATACTATAATGTGAGCTGAAAAGTTATAGTTTTACGAATTCAGTACAGAATGCACTAGTTTAGAAGAAATTTTAAACCTAATTTGGGAAACTATTCTTGAAGTTAACAGAAATTAGATGGCTTTTATAATGTGCATTTAAAATCAACATTAAATCAGTTATCAGAGAGTCCTATAATACGAAGCTTCAATATGTGAGCTGAACCATTGTAGTTTTATGAATTCAGTACAGAATGTGCTAGTTTGGGAGGAGTTGGAGACCCATGGCATGTACCAAAATCATTTAGGCGTACATGTGTGTTTAACATCAATCTATTAAAACTTCTAAACAGTGAGTAACAAGTTAACTCTTATTAACAATTTTAAAAAAGCCTTTTAATAAAACAATACTAAATCATTAACTTCTTTTTCATCTTGTCTACATTAACAAATTTTGAATAAAAACTATAATCTGGCAGATGCACCATTGGTAGAATCTTCCAATAGGGCTGAGATGCACTAATTTGTTAAGACTTATAGGTTCTCCATATATCTCAGTTCTACGGGTTCAAATAAAATAACAAAATTGCTTGTCAATGTATAGCTCTATTAAAACCGGTCTGGATAATTAATGAATTGTATAAAAATTCACATGTGGTTGAAAATAATTAATTATTGATTATCTTTTAAAAAACTAATTCTCTTTACATAATTTATTCTGATCCCACTATCATATAACAATTACTTTCTTTACATGATCCTTACTTAACCCTTTCGCGGGCAATGCATTTTCAACTGTGTATACCAGAATGGGCAAGCCTTTTTTTACCAAATACAACACCTTTACAAAAAAAATTGTCAAAATTTCAATTTTATATAGAATTTAGTGAAAATAATGTCACTTACCAAGTACAGTCTGGAGAATCACATGGTGTCCAAGTTTTTTTAATTGTTCAATTTATAAATGTTGAAAAATATATTTTCTAAAAAATGAATAACAAAAAACTCAAAAATTCTCAATTTGAACTAATTTAACACCATGAATTTATGTTATGAATTTTTGTTGTTGTATATGTCTTAAAAGTCCAATTAATTTCAAACAATAAAAAAAAAAAAAAAATCACTTAAATTGGTTAATATTTACAATTTTTATATTAGTTTTTATAAAATGTATCAGCACTTGTGTTTTGGAAAGCATTCCGGATGTAGGCCCTTGGTACATCTGCAACAAACCGTTCTAGATCTTCGTTTCCTTCCTTCTGCAGTACAAACACAGCATCGAGATTCCTTTTTTGAAGGTAATTTTCTCAAACCTGGAGCACCTCGTGGATCTTCCGGGATGTCCTTTTTAGCTAACCACTCTGCCGCTAAATCATCAACCACATTGGAGTTGTAGTCATATCTAGACATAATTTTGGTTGTACCATTATTGTGTTCCTTATATAAAATGAAAGAATTCAATACCATTCTGCTAATGATATTAAAGGCAACTTTTTTCCAATATTTTAGATACCTGCGCTCATCCAAATAGGCATACAACATCATGTCATTTGTATCTATTCCGCCCATATATTTATTGTATTCCGAAATAATTTCAGGCTTTGATGTAGTCTTTTCAACACCTCTACGTATTGTTGTCTTTTCTACTTCACCTGCTGGTACTTTGCTTGATAGTAACAAAACAGGATTTTTCTGTGATTGTTTTTCCCTGTAAGCACAAGCGAGAACAGGCCCTGACCGACAGTACATTTTTTCACCAACGTTAAACTTTTTTTTAAATTGTTGGGGTAGTTCCTTTCTGTTTTTTCTAACAGTCTCTGTTATGTAAGTTCCTACTTTATAAAGATCATTTAGTAGAGGTACAGACATAAAAAAATTATCTACAAATACGTGATAACCTTTCTGCAAATAATTGCCCATTTTTAAAAGTCTCATTACAACTGAATATCCCAGGCCATGTGTTTTAATTTCATTTTTGTCTTCATTGGATTTTGCACCTTTATATGAATAAAAACCTAAACAATATTTAGAAATTGAATCACATAACATCCAAAATTTGATTCCCCATCTGTGATGTTTCTTGTTTGGTAAGTATTGAAGGATGGAACTACGACACTTTGTACCAACAAGACTTTCGTCAATACTTAAAAATTCATGTGGAATATAGTGCTGCCTAAATACAATATTCGCATGATCAACTAAAGGTTGAAACCTTGCACAAGGATCATACTGTTCATGACCAGGTGGGAAACACTTTTTACTGTCTACTAGGTGAAAAAATCTAAGAATAATAATTTTGAATCGTTTCAGCGAAAACATTTTGTTAAACCATGGAGTTGCACGAGAACATCTTGTACTCCAATAAGAATCTAAAGTTGGTTTTTCTATTATTCCCATATTTATAATGCAGGCTAAAAAGCCCTTTATTTCTTCAACGGACACAGTTTTCCAATTTTTCAAATCTACAGGTAAGTTCCCAGACAATTTTGAGATGTAATTTTGAGCATATCTGTTTGTTTCCTTTACCATTAGTTCAATTAGGCTATTGGTAAATAATAAATTAAAATAAAATATCACTGGGGAATTAGCAGGTGGCATACGTTTAGGTCCAGAATTTTCTTGAAATTGAAGAGGAAATGGCAAATTTTGTTCTGGAGGATTCACAATTCTATAACAGTCTAACCTATCATCATTTAGGCCTAGGCCTAAGTCATTGGTATTGTCAAGAGAATCATTGTTTACATTATCACTGTTACCAGGGGACTTAAATTTAATAAAGGCGGAACCAAAATGGTAACAATGTTTGAAAAGAAAGATAAAAAAAGACAAAGACAAGTTTAATAATTAACAAGGCTCAAGTTTATTGAAAACAGAAAGAAATTTCGACGGTTCAGACTTTGTCATTTACAACAAAAGACATCCTGACACAAATCATCAGTAAAAAAAAAACTTATGATTAACAAGATCATAAATTGTAAAAGTTATAAGCCCTTAATTGTAACATATAATAATTTAGATAAAAAAAAAATTAATCAATAGATTCTAAAAATTTATCCCCCCTTTTAATATATATATATATTTATAGTTACAAAAATTTAACAATAAAAAAAAAAAAATGAGCACAGCTTAATAATTCACAGAATTATAATTAATCAAAAAAAAAAAATTATACGCCCTTAATGTAAAAGTATAATAATTTAAAAAAAAAATTAATCAAAAGATTCAAAAAACTTATCCCCCCCTTTTTAGTTTATAAGATGATAGTTTCTTTTTAAACAGTTACAGAATTTAACAAAATATAAACGAGCTTGATATTTTAAGTTCAAAAAAGATCATATCTATAGTTAAGATGTTTATCACTAAACTAAAGTTACATAATATAATTGGTTTGAAAATTTCTTAAAAACTATATTGGCCAATAAATTTATATATTTAAAAAAAGAAAAGAATTTAGAAGTTTGAAAATTTTGTTAATTGACGTCAATTATTTTAATTTAGAAACTAACCTCTTGGAGGTTGTTAGGACCGAAAATTGCATGCAGGCTCCACCCAAGAAATTGTTATATAATTTATAAATAATTACACAAGTCTACATCTAGAAAATAGTTTTAAGGAACACATATTTGCGGAAGTAAATTTAGGCACATATACAATATGAGTTAGTTAAAGTTCTGTAAAGTCAGCTGTAAAAAGGGACATCACTTTTATGCACTTGAAAATCTGAAGTTATGTTATACAAAAAACGTGTTTTGCCAACAGGACGAAACTTGTTAGGATGTTTCGCTGGTTTGCGCAATGTGAGACAAGAATTTCTCTATTTCTCCTATTTCTTCTACCAGCATATTAGCTATGGCAAACAAAAAACACGTTTTTTTTAAACGTCTGTGCAAAATCAGACATGTTGTAGCATTAATGTTCTTTATTGAAGAAAATATCTGGTTATTTGTCAAAATTAAAGTAAATTAATTGCATCACAGAAATTCGTTAAGGTTGTAATTAAAAGCTTCTTAGATGATTATAAATTTATTTATATATATATAGTTTTGTTTAAAAGAAAGCTTGTATAAGACTTGTAAGATTCTTCAAAAGTCTATAAAACGAAATTTTCTGATTTAGAAGAAATTTCTCTAATTGTTTTATATTTGACATGTTCAATAAGATATGCTGATCATTCAATGTTCAACATTAGTTTGCACTTATTTCACAAAATTGTTCAAAACTTAAAATGTGCCTTTACAAGGTTTTGTAAATGATGTTTTAAGAAAAGAAAATTTTTTTTATAATAATTTAGTTTCAAAAGAAAATAGAATATTAAATAAAACATGAAATACATATTCTAAAGAATACATGATATTTAACAAATTATTTAAAAAAATTAACAAAATTTATAATATGACAAAATCTGTAAGGTTGAAGTACCTGGTTAATCCTGTCGCAGTTCACGTGAGCTTGTACCGAGAAAAATGATGATTTATTTTACATTTTAGAACGAGATTGTTTAAACTAAGGCGCACAAACTGTAAATTAGCATGATGTAGTATAAGACTTGTAAAATTTGAGAAAGAAAGAACTTTTGTTAACGGAGTAATGCAGAATGTAGACCATGTTGTTATCACATCTAGACTGTGGACGGGTAGTAGGGAAGCTAGCTTGACCGGCGAATTGTACTTTGTATTCAGGTGTCAGGCGATGCTTGGTTTTGGAGAGGGCCGCCAGGTGCCAGCATCTGTCAAGGCTAAGCAAGTTGAATGTATGTTTACGAATGTGTTTTTGAATGCTACAGCTCTCCCCCCCCGAAAGACGGAGTTAGGGTGGAGTCAGAAAAGAGGCCAGAAGGGCCTCCCACAAAATTTAGAAAAAGGGACAAAGGGCCAGAAGGGCCTCCAAAAGATTGAAGCAAAGGGGCCAGAAGGGCCTCCTACAAGCTTCAGAGGAAAGGGGCCTGAAGGGCCTCCTACAAAATTTAGCAACGGGGCACCTGATAGAAACAACGCTTCATAATGCTTTTATAATCACCACTCTAGGGTGTAGCCTCCTTTGGCACTTACTTATTAAATTTTGAAATTTCTACAGCGTCTCAGCTCTTCCCACCTATGATTGGGATAAGCCCAGGACAGAAAGAGCTGAAGGGTGACGCAAAGGTCGACATTGCTGTGCATGAACTGACTTTGTACTCTAAGGTACGTGGGGAAAAGGGGTGGAGTGGCACCTCGGGAAACCAAGTGGAGGTGACCACTCCGGGGACCAGGGGAGGGAAAAGTGCATAGCACATGGCATTGCAGGAAAGGTCGGACTCAGACGGGGGGGAGTATCCTCTGAGCCGACCTTAACATTAAATTATAAAAATAAATAAAAATAAATGAAAAACTCCTGAAGCCAATTAGGTCAGATCATGCTCAGCGTCGTTATTTTTAAATTCCTCTTCTCCCATACGAAGAGAAATTTAAACTATTCACGGCTCTTAACAATTTCCGTGAGAAAAAAGAATTTTGAAGGGTCTAAACAAATAATACATTTTGAAAATAAACAAAGAAGCAGTATGAAACGTTGGGAAGTCAAGATTGTTTTACTGCACAAGGCAGGGCATGTAGTTGACTTAAGGTCTTAATTGTAAGTGTATCATGTGCCCCCAAAAAAAAGGATTTAATTTAATCAAAAAAATTGTGTAAAAAAAAATTTCATCAAAATATGTTGTGGTTATAAAAAAAAGGTGTAAAAGAAGTGTAGCAAAAAAGGTGTGGCAAAAAGACAGTATAAAAAGGTGACCCACAATGTGAGAAAACCTAACTCCGGTTTTCTCAACCCTAATAAAAAACTAATTAAGGAACAAACATGTTGACCTGCTAATAAAAAAGACAAACAACCGAATAATTTAATCAAGACAAACAGGCCAACCATGTCGTCCTATATACAAAAACTGGGCCCCTATAATTTGGAAGAAGAAAAAAATTTTGCACACAATGATATATTTTTTTTAAAAAAGGTGTTCAACATTTCAATGAATTATTAAGAAAGTGCCACCATCTGCATCAACCAGTCCACCGCCAACTTGCCTATTGCTCATGATGATAAAATTTAAAAAAAAAATAAATAAAATAATTTTCTTTCAAGATGACAAAAAATTCAAAAGCAAGCTCAGTGTTCTTTAACGGGTCCACTAATCGCAGCAAATCCACTGCCATTTTAACCGTTGCTGATAATTATTAAAAAAAAAATAAACCAAGTAATTTAAATAAAAAAAATTTCTTTTAAGATGATGCAAAAAAAAGAAAGAGCCAGAGAAAGACTCAAGAATTATATGTAGTGTAGTTGTTGTGTATATATGTGTGTGTGTAAGTATGAATTGATACAGACAAGCGAAAGAAAACTCGAGAAAATTTTGAAGGAAATTTTTTGAGTTTTTTTTTTGTTTTTTTTTTGTTTCTAACTATTTTTGGGTTTTATTATTTATTTTAATTTTTTTTGGAATTCCCGAATGAGCCCGCTGTCTGGATCAAATTCAGTGAATGACTAGTGTGCAGTGTATGTAAATATATATATATATAAAAAAATATTTAAGCAGACAAAATAATAATAAAAAAAAATTTTATCGAAATTGGTTTAGAAGTTTTTGTGTAAGTGTTTATAAAATAAATAAATAATAAAAAAGAGACTATAGATTTATAGAGATTTAAATATTTAAACTAAATAAAAAAATTTCATCAGCAACAGTTGTGCAGTATTTGAAAAAGCTGCAAAACATAAAAATGAGCCTTGTTTAACAAAGAAAATTTTGAATTTAAATTTAGATAGTTCCAATGCAAAATTTTGAAAATTAACTAGGGTTCCAGAATTTAAAATTAACCACGCTCTGCTACCAGAAACATGTTACCAGGGGACTTAAATTTAATAAAGGCGGAACCAAAATGGTAACAATGTTTGAAAAGAAAGATAAAAAAAGACAAAGACAAGTTTAATAATTAACAAGGCTCAAGTTTATTGAAAACAGAAAGAAATTTCGACGGTTCAGACTTTGTCATTTACAACAAAAGACATCCTGACACAAATCATCAGTAAAAAAAAAACTTATGATTAACAAGATCATAAATTGTAAAAGTTATAAGCCCTTAATTGTAACATATAATAATTTAGATAAAAAAAAAATTAATCAATAGATTCTAAAAATTTATCCCCCCTTTTAATATATATATATATTTATAGTTACAAAAATTTAACAATAAAAAAAAAAAAATGAGCACAGCTTAATAATTCACAGAATTATAATTAATCAAAAAAAAAAAATTATACGCCCTTAATGTAAAAGTATAATAATTTTAAAAAAAAATTAATCAAAAGATTCAAAAAACTTATCCCCCCCTTTTTAGTTTATAAGATGATAGTTTCTTTTTAAACAGTTACAGAATTTAACAAAATATAAACGAGCTTGATATTTTAAGTTCAAAAAAGATCATATCTATAGTTAAGATGTTTATCACTAAACTAAAGTTACATAATATAATTGGTTTGAAAATTTCTTAAAAACTATATTGGCCAATAAATTTATATATTTAAAAAAAGAAAAGAATTTAGAAGTTTGAAAATTTTGTTAATTGACGTCAATTATTTTAATTTAGAAACTAACCTCTTGGAGGTTGTTAGGACCGAAAATTGCATGCAGGCTCCACCCAAGAAATTGTTATATAATTTATAAATAATTACACAAGTCTACATCTAGAAAATAGTTTTAAGGAACACATATTTGCGGAAGTAAATTTAGGCACATATACAATATGAGTTAGTTAAAGTTCTGTAAAGTCAGCTGTAAAAAGGGACATCACTTTTATGCACTTGAAAATCTGAAGTTATGTTATACAAAAAACGTGTTTTGCCAACAGGACGAAACTTGTTAGGATGTTTCGCTGGTTTGCGCAATGTGAGACAAGAATTTCTCTATTTCTCCTATTTCTTCTACCAGCATATTAGCTATGGCAAACAAAAAACACGTTTTTTTTAAACGTCTGTGCAAAATCAGACATGTTGTAGCATTAATGTTCTTTATTGAAGAAAATATCTGGTTATTTGTCAAAATTAAAGTAAATTAATTGCATCACAGAAATTCGTTAAGGTTGTAATTAAAAGCTTCTTAGATGATTATAAATTTATTTATATATATATAGTTTTGTTTAAAAGAAAGCTTGTATAAGACTTGTAAGATTCTTCAAAAGTCTATAAAACGAAATTTTCTGATTTAGAAGAAATTTCTCTAATTGTTTTATATTTGACATGTTCAATAAGATATGCTGATCATTCAATGTTCAACATTAGTTTGCACTTATTTCACAAAATTGTTCAAAACTTAAAATGTGCCTTTACAAGGTTTTGTAAATGATGTTTTAAGAAAAGAAAATTTTTTTTATAATAATTTAGTTTCAAAAGAAAATAGAATATTAAATAAAACATGAAATACATATTCTAAAGAATACATGATATTTAACAAATTATTTAAAAAAATTAACAAAATTTATAATATGACAAAATCTGTAAGGTTGAAGTACCTGGTTAATCCTGTCGCAGTTCACGTGAGCTTGTACCGAGAAAAATGATGATTTATTTTACATTTTAGAACGAGATTGTTTAAACTAAGGCGCACAAACTGTAAATTAGCATGATGTAGTATAAGACTTGTAAAATTTGAGAAAGAAAGAACTTTTGTTAACGGAGTAATGCAGAATGTAGACCATGTTGTTATCACATCTAGACTGTGGACGGGTAGTAGGGAAGCTAGCTTGACCGGCGAATTGTACTTTGTATTCAGGTGTCAGGCGATGCTTGGTTTTGGAGAGGGCCGCCAGGTGCCAGCATCTGTCAAGGCTAAGCAAGTTGAATGTATGTTTACGAATGTGTTTTTGAATGCTACATCACTATCATTAATAAGTTCATCACCAGTTTCACTGTCCGAATCAAAAGATAAATCACTTTCACTGTCTTCATCCAAATATTTGTCAATATCTGACGTGTTGACACTAGGCCCTGCCATTACACTGCTTGTAATGTAACCAACAACACAAATATTTAACAAAAAATACGCTAAACTAATATGAAAAAGTAATAGAACTAAGTAAAATAAACGATGTAAACCTAATAAGTAACTAAGAAACTAATTTAACTGTTTAAAATAAACACACAACTTAAGACCACTAACAAACACTGACGCTGCAATAAACATAACCTCCATAACCAAATGCGATCGGCTGAGAGCTTTGTAGATCGACTTCAACTTTAAAATATCGATGTTGAAATATTCCTTTATTCTTTATGAATAGAACCACATAACATAGAGCGCGATCTGTTAGCTAATACTTAAACTACGTGCAGTTTTAAAGGGTACCGATAGATCGTGACTCTGCCCGTTTTAGCAAGTATACTGGGTGACGATAGATCGTTACCTTGCCCGCGAAAGGGTTAATATTCTTAGTACAATATTGACTCATTCAACTTTAACATTAAACATAATCTGTTATATTCAAATCCTGAAACCAGAACAATGATATTTGGGAAATTTAACAACTCTTATATTCAAAACACATGAATTTGCTCACCTTCTTAAATATAGACTGTGAAGTTCTATATCTGCTAGTTGAGTCCGATCTCTAAAGCCATGTCTCTATGATGACCAGAAATCATTTCCTCTTCCTTCCAAATGTACCTCGTTGCTAGGTTATCACCATTTTATATAGAACATTACTATCCATGTCGTTTGAATAGCCTGCAAGCTATGACAGTTTCAAGTCTCTTTTCTTTCTTTCCGAATGATTGACATAAGTCTGATATTGAAGATTTAACTCGTGTTAACATTTAACTATTTAAAATAATTAATAAGACGGTCTTATCTTATATTTTGTATTTTATCAATTTATTATTGATATTGGGTTTTTATATACAATTGTGTTTATTGCAACAGGTTATTTGGCGATTGATGATTTTGAGATGGAAGGTGATAAAGAAGAAGAAGATGAAGATGGAGAAGAAGAATCAGAAGGTATGATTTCTTCAATAAGTAAACCTGTAAATGTCTCAAGACCTACCAAGTTTCTATTCTTTCTTTTGTTCTAGAATCTGAAATTGACGTTAAATCAACAACAAAGACCACAGTATCTAATCTGAACAGTAATAAACAAATAAAAGCAGAGAAACGTAAAACAAAAGTTCCACAGCCTCAACAGAATAAAAAGAAAAAACCTCAAGATGAGGAAATAGGCAAGTCTTTAAAACTGTCCTTGTGACTCATAATTTTAACAACTTTACTTCACAGATAGTTATTTTAGGATAGGTGGGGGTAAGATACCTGTAATCATTGGTAAATAACAGTATTGTTTTATTGTTACAGGATCCGACAGTGAACCCGAAGATGAATCCAAAGAGGTAGAAAGTAAGTAATGATGCTTAAATCAATTTTTACTTAACTTTCAGTAATAATTATTTTGTGATTTATTTAGATTTTCGTTTCGTAGATTTAGATTTATTTCGTAGTTTCAAAACATATAATAAATATTTTTATCCTAAATTCTAACAGTACTGTATACATATAGCGCTGTTTAGAGATGTGCCTAGACAGAAGGAATGTTATAATAAAACGGAACTCTACCCCTCTACTTGCTTTTTATACTAATAAATTACAACACTACATTTCTAAGGTGATGTTAGGTTTGAATAATTTGCTTGAAACTTATATCATAAATTACAGTAATATTTTATGGCTTTTTTTTAACTGAACACAAATTATTATTCGTATAACAACCACAGATAGAAAATGTGCAACACAATATATGAAATATTAATTTTTATAGATTACCGATATTGGAAATGGATCAAGTCCAAAAACACTAACGTTGCTTTTTTTTTACAGATTTCAGATATTCGTGAAACTTGTAAACATTGGTATTAAATTAATACTAATGCAAATCTGTACCAAACTATTTATTTTCACAAAGAATAAATGCACATTGATTACAAAATACAATTAATGATCTTTGTTTAGAGTAGGTCTCATTTTTTAACCAAGGAAAAGTTATTACTGATTGTGCATTATTAAATGTCCATATGAAATGTTTTTTCTATTTTTTTGTATTTTTCTAAAGTGGTTTAATCTTTATCTTTTGCACTCTTGGCCTCACAATGTTACCTCAATGTATTCTCAGAAATGTCCACGGCAGCTGTCAATTTTCCCCATTTATCTAAGTTCATCACACAACCTTAAGTTTCATCTTCACTTTTCATAATTTAGATGTACTTACATTTAGTATGTATCCTAGAAGCGGAACCGACCCTCTCAGCGGGTCGATTTTTAATGCATGGTCTAGTCTAACGACCGGAAAACATGTATTTTGCAATTCAACATTACGCCCACTTAGAATTGTCCTATCACAATAAATATAATACCGTTGGAAAGCTGATGTTCCGTATATGCATAATCATACAAAAAAATACCACAAAACGTTATAAATAATATTCCAAAAATTGGTGAAGTTCGCATATTTTTGATACGTAATGTCAAAGATTTCAACTGCGGTTTTTAGTAAAAGCGACGCCATTTTTCCCCATATGATTATTTTTCTATTTTTCTGTCAAATAAGTCGACCAAAACACTGTTCTATAGATCAAATGTTTCTCTTTCTAACTGTAGATTACAAATTTTTCTGTGTCTCACAGATCCAGAGATATTTCTACTTGACTATAGTAGAAACCTGACGGCATTCAATTGGCATTCGGTGCAGTTAACGAAATGACATAATCCATTTTTCTTTCGATATTTTGTAATCGTTCTTTATAGTATGTTGTAGAGGAGATTTCATTCTACAAGTTGGTAGTACTTGATATAGGCAATGGATACTTTTTTGTTTTTGTTTTGATCTCGCAACATACGCAATTGTGTGACGTGAATTCAAATATAAAAGGCGTGGCGCATATTGTTTTGGGGTTAGATATTTGTTATTTTGAAGGTTTGTGTATACAAATTGTATATAAATTGTGTATACAAGTTACAATATATGTGTTTTTATTTCTAAAGTTTATGTTTGTGAGTGAATTTCTAGTTTGTGAATGGTTTATATTTGGGATAACCTAGAGGAATATTGAAAATCTAGGCTATAAGCAAATTTTCTTATATTGAGTGTTTTATTTGATTATACAAGTATATATGTGTGTTATTCTTTGTAAAGTTTATTGTTTTAGTGACATCTAGTGATTTTGTCTTAGGCCTAGCTTTAGAAAGTTACTAATTACGCCTAAATTGTCGAGGTGACTAACCTAACCTCACTTGTCAGAGTATCACTTTTTAGGGGAAATCGTTATTTTTATTTTGAAAATGTAACAAATTATTATTTTTTTCCCCAAATATATTCACAAATATATTACAAATCTCTAGTAATCGTTGAAAAAAAATCAAAAAAATCTATTTATATGGTGTAGATTACTATTTCTGTGAAATTATTCTCTCCGTTACTCTCAGATTTTTTGGTATTTGACCAAAAAACTCCATGTGTTTTACATCTAACTTTTTTTTTCACTACACAGCTAAATTATATGGACCTTTCTGAATATAATGATATATAGAAGCTCTTTATAAAATATATTTTACTATTTTTAGTGATTTTTTGGAAAAAAGGATCAAATTCCCTTTTTTCGTAAAATAATTTTTTAAATTTCGAAAATAACAAAAAAAATTTTTTTTCTAAATATGTTCACAAATATTACACAAAACTTTTGTATATTTTAGAAAAAGGTGGTAAGTTATTGATTTTGGATGATACAGGTTTTTCTGAAAAATGTTAACTTCATTTTTTGACATGTAACATACTTACTCCAAAACCGTTTCAAAAAAAATTATTACATAGATGACTTCTATGCATCGTTCTGAGAAAAATGATGTCTTATAAGTTAGGTTTTGTATATAAATAATATTTTTTATTAATTTTTAAACAAACGAAGAATTGTCAAGAAAATTAACCATGCCGCCTCTAGGGTTAATGAAATAGTCAATATTTGCTCTTTTTATACTAATTTTGTGTCTCACTACATGTTTGCTTTCTATTGAGATACTTGATTCTATGTCTGTTTCCTGACATGACATGAAAAGAAGAAAGCTTTATTGGGGAGGTTGGGTAAATCGTGTTCTCAGAAGTGCGATTTTAAGCCCTAAAAGAATAAGAATTGATGTTCTTGAATGCAGAAACCTAAATAAATGTATAACTATACAAATTAATGAATAAAGTTAAATTTAGAAATAACGAAATACGGGAACATTACCCCTTCAAATAATAATGTGGCAACTGCCAAACACTAAAGTTAGAACTTATTTGAAGGACCTTGTGAATCAGATATACTATTTATACTAGTCAAAAAATTTAAAACTCGTATATATCCTCACCTTAATTGGGAGCTGATGTACTCAGTACGTAGTGTATGTACCTCCCTAACTGTCAAATCATATTGCAGTTTTAAATTAAATATTAATAGTATAAAGAGTCAAACATTATACGAAATTGTTTCTAAATTAAATAACTATAAATAAAATCAAATTAAAGTTATCTTGTAAGCTCAACTAAAGCATTATATTGTTACAGAAGTCATAACCAAACTTGTTAAATTGAAAATGTAACCACTCTGAATAGTGAGCTCTTTGGTACACCATATTTAAAATTATTAATCCTTTCAGTGCCAGGCATTTTTTTGTATGCACTATCCTAAAGTGCCAGGCATTTTCTCCCATAGTGTATCCAAAAGTGCCGACCTGTTTTTAGCGAATTTGTAAGGATTTTTTTAAACAGCTGTATTTTTGTTATTTAAAAAGATATCATGATTTTTGTTTTGTTTTTCTTCTAATAGATCTATAAATAATATCTACTACTCTAAACACATTCATAATATACCAAAAAAAGTAGAAATAATAAAATTGCTTATGTTAACAAAAATTTTTGATAAAATTTCCAGTTTTTATGAAGAAAACAGATGGAGAAAAAATATATTACTTAAAAACTTGCACATCACTTTAAGACACATTTTGTTCTATACTTGTGTTCAAAATTTTGGGCCAATATCTTGCTAAATAAAAAAGTTATGCTACTTTTTCGAAATAAGAACGTTTTAATGTTTTCTCGGAAACGCTAGCATAAGTAGTAAATAACTTTAAAAATAACTTATATTTCAAAAATATTTAGCACATCACACAAAAATAACAAACTAGTAAAAGAATAATTATGAATTAAACCACATTTAAACTAAAATATTTATAATTGAGTTGTAAAATAAAATGTTAATTTAGCACTTATGTTCGGTAATACATTTGTCACTATCACTACCATAGAAATATCAGACACAAAATTATTCTGAAGATATTCTTCCTCCACTAAGTTTCTCACTCAATGGCAATCTTGATCGATCCATTATTACATATATTTACACAATTTACATAAATACAAAACAATCAAACATAACCTATGTACAGAATTTGAAACAAAACAAAACAACCATTGCATCAAGACTTAAGCGCAAAGAATAATTGTGAAGCAGCTGAATTGACAATGCACAGCCAACTCGATTGAATTATCACTTATAATTATAATTATCGATCGATTAAAATTATTATCGATCTTTGCATTGATTTTGTATACTATACCATATATGTGAAACAAAGAACTATTCTTTCTAAGCAGATTGATATAAAATATTAACAAAAAATATCATTTTTTGATTTTTTTTATGATTTGTTTAACTAACGTCAGGCGCAATCGGACGTTGGCATTTCTCACACATTTTTAAACGTCCGGTCCAAGCGGGCGTTGGCACTTCTTGCATATTTTGAAACGTCCGGTTAAACAGGACTTTGGCACTGAAAGGGTTAATACTACTGGAACTTGTATATCCTCACAAATTATGTATAAATCAAGGAGTAGAATATAACAGATAAAATTATTTATTCTGGAGTGCATTTTGTAAAGAAAATTATTTTTAATGCCTTGTTTTTTTGTCTGTGCAGCTCTAATTTGGAAATTTTATATGCAGCCTGTTTTGTATGTTAAAACATTACTGTGGTATTTTCTATAAAAATACAAAATTGTAATTGCACAAACTCAAAAACAAGTTTTTATCAAAGTATTTATTAAATATTATCTTGTAATTCAACAAAGCAAGTCTTTTTTAAGAGCCAAATAGTCTCTTTCCTTGTGAACCAGGTGAGACATTACAATTTACAACTGTGATAGAATTTAGATCAGACTGGAAAAGCCATACCTTGTATTTAAACCTTTAATAACATAAATTGGAAATTCAAAGATACAAGAAATATCTATCGACTGTACTAGAGTCAAGAAAAAGTCTAAGGTTGTGTTAAAACTCCTATAAGGAATGTAAAATCATTTGAAATACTCTTGTCTTTTCTTTTCAACTATCTCTATACTGTAAATGTTTCCTTTATACAGTAGAACCTCTGTTAACCGGCCTCGGATCAACCGGTCCTCGGATTAACCGGCCTATTCCATAGTGTACTGGTTCGATGAGAGTTTCCGAAAATAAATTGTAATTGAAACACCAAAGCGGCGGCGAGTCAAATGACTTTGTCGATAGCGGTAACCCATTGTTGGTGGCGTAAAAACACCGCGGCATTGGCACCCGTCGGTATAGCAGACATACATCGGCAAAAGCGTTTGATGGGCCTCTTTTTTTCCACGAATCAATTTAGTATACATTATTGAAAAAATAACATTTCTTTTCAATTTTCTTCTTGTCTTTGACAGGTTATGGTCTACGTACAGTATATACAGTAAATAAAAATGAGCGAGTTACGAAAATGGGAAAACGGAAGCGTGTGTTGGTTTTGTTTGAGACGTGGTTAAATGTGTTAAAAAGACTTGACAGAGGGGAATCTGTAGAAAAGCTTTGTGACGACTTTAACGGGAACTTCGGAATAACTGGCCCGGGTGTCGGTTCCAACTAGACCGGTTAAGAGGGGTTTTACTGTATTATGTTTAATTAGAAGGAAACAATAAAGTTTATAATTAATATAGTCAACAGTGCATTATTTAAGTTCTTCAGATGTTAAAATACATATCTTGTCAAATTTTTCATTGACTAAGGAATAATAATTAACAACAATATAATTTGAGACAAATCCTGTTTCAATTTGTTTTAGATATGCAGAACATTGGCACAAGTACTTGTAGCAGGTTGACTACATTTAGAAAACCAACCTCCCATGTAAACAGTAAATGTTTCAACTGTACTCTATGTAATTATTCGACTTTAATTCCATATAAACTTAAAGTGCATATGAGAGTGCACACTGGAGGAAAACCATATAAATGTACATTTTGTGATTTTTCAACTGCTCAATCAGGTAGTCTTAAAGTGCACATGAGAATGCATACTGGAGTAAAACCATACAAATGTACACTTTGTGATTATTCTGCTTCTCAATTGTCAAACTTTAAAGTCCACATGCGAGTGCATACTGGAGAAAAACCATATAAATGCGCAAATTGTGATTATTCTGCTTCACAATTGTCTCACCTTAAACTTCACATGCAAGTGCATACTGGAGAAAAAACTTATAAATGCGCAAATTGTGATTATTCTGCTTCTCAATCATTTACTCTTAAAAGGCACATGAGAAAGCATACTGGAGAAAAACCATATAAATGCGCAAATTGTGATTATTCTGCTTCACGATTGTCTCACCTTAAACTTCACATGCAAGTGCATACTGGTGAAAAAACTTATAAATGCGCAAATTGTGA
Source organism: Aphrophora alni (assembly GCA_963513935.1). Taxonomy (NCBI): domain Eukaryota; kingdom Metazoa; phylum Arthropoda; class Insecta; order Hemiptera; family Aphrophoridae; genus Aphrophora; species Aphrophora alni. Next base: position 20,489,291 of record OY740779.1, read on the forward strand.
TTATTCTGCTTCTCAATTGCCTAACCTTAAAGTCCACATGCGAGTGCATACTGGAGAAAAACCATATAAATGCGCAAATTGTGATTATTCTGCTTCACAATTGTCTCACCTTAAACTCCACATGCGAGTGCATACTGGAGAAAAACCGTATAAATGTGTAAATTGTGATTATTCTGCTTCTCAATTGTCTAACCTTAAAGTCCACATGCAAGTGCATACTGGAGAAAAACCAGAAAAATTGTATAAATGTGCAGAATGTGATTTTTCAACTTCTCAATCAGGTACTCTTAAAAGGCACATGAGAAAGCATACTGGAGAAAAACCATATAAATGCGCAAATTGTGATTATTCTGCTTCACAATTGTCTCACCTTAAACTCCACATGCGAGTGCATACTGGAGAAAAACCGTATAAATGTGTAAATTGTGATTATTCTGCTTCTCGATTGTCTCACCTTAAACTCCACATGCGAGTGCATACTGGAGAAAAACCGTGTAAATTGTGATTTTTTAGCTTCTCATTTTAAATATATAGTCTTAAATCGCACATGAGTAAGCATACTGGAGTAAAACCATATAAATGTGCAAGTTGTGATTATTCAGCTGCTCATTTAGGTAATCTTAGTCGCCACATGCGAGTTCATTCTGGAGAAAAGCCATATATTTGTGCAAATTGTAATTATTCTACTTCTTATAAAGGTCATCTTCAACGCCACATGGAAGTGCATACTGGAGAAAAACCACATAAATGTGCACTTTGTGATTATTCTACTTCAACAAAATCCAACCTTAATGTACACAATAGAGTCCATACTGGAGAAAAACCAATTATTTGTGCAAGTTGTGATTATTCTTCTTCTAGTTTAAGGTCACTTAAACGCCACTTGCTAGTGCATACTGGAGAAAAACCATAGAATTTGCAAATTATTGTTATTCAGCTTCTAATTCAAGTAAATGTAATTTGCATGAGAGTGCTTACTGAAGAAAAACCATGTGACTATACAAATTGTGATGATTCTGCTTCTGAATCAAGTGCACATGAGAAGTGGATACTCGAGAAAAAACATAAATTTACTCAATTTAATTATTCTGCATCTTAATTAGGTCAACTTAAATTGCATGTAAGTGTGCATACTGGTGAAACACCATCTAAATGTGTTAATAGTGACTATACTCTGTTTTAATCAGACAACTTTAAAACACCCATAAGATTGCATACTGGAATAAAATCACATATTTATATGTACAAATTGTGTTTATTCTATCAGTGAATCAAGTGAAAAACCAATATAAATGTATATAATGATTATATTTTGCTTTTAGTTTAAGTGAACTTAAATTACACTTAAGCACTCTGGTGAAACATATGGTGAAAATCCATTAAAATATACTGTGATTGTGTTGCTACTCAAACAGGTCAACTTTTAGTATGCTTAAGTGTGCATACTAGAGAAAAACCATAAATGTTCACAAAGTGTTTATTCTGCTTCTCGTCTAGATCAACTGCAATTTCACATGTAAGAGCATACTGGGGGAAGACCAGGTAAATGTGATTATTCTTTTTTCACTACCTACTTAGGAAATAAAACTATAAACTTGTTTAATATGATTACTTTACTCTTCAATTAGAGCAAATGAAAAAAGATCAGATAAATATTCAATTTTGAGATTATTGTACTTTCTATTTATATTAGAAGACATGTAATAATGTATACTAAAGAAGAACTTTATATATATAAGTTACAAATTAGGATTATTCTACTTCTTCAACAAGTGGGCTAAAAAAGACATGCAAATGCATTATGGGGGGGGGGAATTAATGTTCGGAAGGTTACTATACTTTTTCAGTGGGACAATCTGAATAGACACATGAGAGTTCATGAAAAACAACAACCTTTAAATGTGCAAAATGTAGTTATTCTAATATAGTTATTTTTATATTAGATAATATTAGTGTTGAAACTTTATAAATGTGCACTACGTATACCTACTATTTTTCAATGATCTTTATTTCACCCTGTAAGTGGCATATAGCTCAGTCTGGACAGATAAACAGGATGCCAAGTAGTAAAATCACTTTTTTTTTACAATTCGTTATTTACCCTAGCAAAAATCATTGTAGCGCAATAATATTTAGACCATTTTAAAGCTAATGATCCATAGATGCATAATCATGTTATTTAATTAATTGGTAAAGTTTGTGTACTTCGCAGTAAACAAGTGACATATAAACTGCACAGTTGTGAAACTCACATTTACGTCATTCTTTCTCTAATTTTCACAAATCTGTACTATTGTAACAAATCTATCATAATACTGTTCGATAGATCCAATTTTCCTGTTTCGATCTGTGCTTTCCAAATCTTTATATCTGTTATAGTTTTTAATCTATAAAAATTAAACAAAATCAAGAATTTACACATGTTTTTACATGCTAAAAATCAACTTTTCATATTTTTTTTCCAATTCAACTTTGAGCCCAGTAAATATTATTGTATCGAAATCTAATCATTGTAAATGTAATGTTTCAATCTTTCATAATCATGTAACCAAAATTATTTACAGCAATTTTAAGGTAAAAATTAAAGAATTCAATCAAGTTGGAGTGTTTTGCGTGAGAAAACAGCACTGTATGGTTCTTCGCAATGTAAGAAAATTTGAACTGATTCATCATATAATTTTTGTAAATTTACGAACTTTGAAATATCGATAACTTACATTGATATTTTGTAACTGTTCTGAAAATAAATAGAAAAAATGAAATTTAGGTCTTTCAGTTGGTTCAACCCATTACGTCATAGGCCTAATTTTAGATATGCTTTCTGAACTGGAAAATCTCTTATCTCGACCATGATTTTGTCCAATATTTGTTCGTAGTAAATATTCTTCCATGTGAGGCTCTATTTATTTCTATTATTGTAAGCTTATTTTGTTATGTAGAGTGATTTATTTATACATATGTTATTGTTTTCTAGAGTTCTAGTATAAATGTCTAGGTTATGTCAAATTTCCTAACTTTTTAGCAAATTTCAACTCTGTCTAATAAAATTTTTTTTATTAACATTTATGCACAATTATATTACAAATATTATTCTATATCTATAAAAAGTTTTGTTGTATGAAAATATAAGCTTTCATTTGGCATTTTGGCTTCAGTTTTGTAAAAATTTTTGATTTCTGACATTTTAACTCCAAATTTTTTACATCAATTTTTTTCATTACACACATGAATTCTATGTACAATTCTGAGAAAAATGATATAAAACTATTTTTACTATTTTTGGTGAATTTTTCAAATTTTAGCAAAAACTTTTTGGCTACTTTCCACTTTTTACATAAAACGATATTTTTTCTAATGAAAATTTTATAAATGGATTTTTTTTTCTACATTTTTTGATTCCTAACTTACTCCAAAACCATCAAATATAACATTTTTTTCATTTCACAGATAAATGCTATACACCTTTCTGAGAAAATGACAAAGATGTTGGGTATAGATAATACTACTATTTTGTGTGAATTTAAAAAAAAGTTTTGAAAAATGATCAAGAATGGTCGATAATGGAAAAAATTAACACTTTCCAGGGTTAAATGTTAAGAATTTAAAGGAGAACATAAAGAGAAGGGGAGAAAACTGGTTAAGAAATTATTTATACAGTTTTAATGTAGGCCATTTACTTTAAATCTAATTTTAACTCAACTTATTTTATCAATAGAACTACCAGGAATAATATAACATTCATTTTAACACTTCTACTGTTTTTTGTATTGTTGAGATATTATGTAGCATATAATCTTGTGTTCAACAAAGATAGTGTTTCTTTTTTATACTTATTGACATGTAGCATAGAGGAAGTTATGTAATGTGTCAAAAAAATAAATTTTTTAATTTTGTGTGTGTATATTCATTTTGAAGTCCGTAAAATTAGAGGTATAGAAAAATTAACTTATCTCTGTAAAAGTTATATGAACTTATGTAAACTTGTATGAACCAATACAGCAAGATGATCATCCACAGGAGGTATCCAATATTTAAGACCAATTAATTTGCTTTCGTAATTTATTATTGCAATTTAAATTTTAGTTTCATAAAATAATCATCCGGTTCATTATGCTAGAAGTTCAATACAAGCTGACTGTATTATATCATATGTTTTTGTTCTAAATTTATTATTATTATTATTTTTTACATTAGTTTTTAAATGTTTTTTTTTATACTTAAGACCAATTAGTAATAAGTAATTTCCTTTTGTAATTAAAATTAAAATTTTATTAAATAATCACGCAGTTCATTATTCTAGAAGAATAAATATTGAGATCGACTTGTGAGATAATATTTGATAGAATAAAACTTCGAACACAAGATCTCACAAAAATTACGTTTACTTAATCAAACGCATTTCAATGATAAATTTGCCATCCTCAGTGATACATGAACTACAATAACTCAATAGTTTAGTTATTGTAGTTCATGTATCATTGTGGATGGCGACTTTGTTATTGAAACACATTTTAACTTTCGTAACTTTTTTAATGTTTTCTTATTTTTAGATTTATACTTTACTCTTTCTTTTAAGGGGAATCCTTAATAAAAAGTAGACATTAAAACTACACCAATGGTATATTTTGGTTATGAGAAATTTAAATGTGTTCAAATTATTCAAAAATATATTTAAAGTAAAATAATATTTTAGTTTTTTTAATAATTTTACTTTCAATTATTAAAAAAAGATAATATATCAATCTAATCTAATGTTTTGATAGCCAATATTACTTCAGGAGAAAGTACAAAACTGTGTCTGTAGGAGTTATATTATTTCTGATTTTATATAAAAAGTCCGAAAACGTTTCCTCTCCCATTAAATAATAGTTTTAAAAATTATGGACTTATACAGAATGCGTAGTGTGACAAATGTTCACTATTGGACCATCTTCACCTTCGCCTTTTGATGACACTGTTTGCTAGGTAAATCACCAATACTACTTTTGTGGTGTAAGACTTAAACCTGTAAATGTCAATCGACAATCTACTCATATTGTCAAAACTTTGTGTGTTTGTAGTGTGTAAACAAAGTAAATGTTATAACCAATAGTTACTCCATTTATTCTCTAGGAAAAAATGACAAAGTTTGTAAGATAAAATTTAAGTGATATTTCTCAAGTCCACTTTTCTGTCAATCTACAACATTTGTATTTTCTTACTTCAAAAAGAGTCTTCTGACATTAAATGTGATCTAATTCTTTCAAATTAAGGTAAACATTAAGTAAACGATTTCATGATTTTTCACCACAACATTCAACCGGCATGTACACTTCACATTTACCAAATAGAATTTAGTTTTTACCTAGTATTGTAAGTAAATACGTGTCATTGCGATTTAGTAGTGAAAATTATGCAAATCGTGTTGTACATACCACCTATTGTGACCATCAGATCATTCTTTCAATTTGTAAACCCATTTGAATTACAAAAATCCATTAGTTCTGTAAAAAATAAGGTGTTAAAAAGTGTTAATTCCTGGCAATTGTAATTCAACTGTCTACATAAAACGTATGACAACATTAGTTAATCTGTTGAATCTCACAACGTTCTATAAGACCTAGTAAAGGAACTGCAGATATGGGAAAGTATATATATAAGGTTATCTAACCAGACCTAATAAAGGAACTACATGTTTAAACCTTATATTATTTATGTTTCTGAAAATTGAAATATTGGGCAAGTGTAAGTATCATGACAGGTGCAAATCATCTTGTTTTTAAATATTTTTCTCCCCATAAACTTAAATTTGTGTGATTTTTGTTTCTGATCAAATATTCTGCTAGTGTATAAATAGTTTATATGGTGAGCGTAGATCCAGTATAACTCTTATAGCGTCGATGTTAGGAGAGAACTAGAGTTGGTCAAGACCTGACAGGAAATATGATAGGAGAGATTTAATATCAGAAAACATGAAAAACCGTGTAGATCCAGCTAGGTCCTTCGGAATCGTTACACCCGTACTCACTATAAACTCCTGAAGGAACAACGTAATTTAACTGTTACGTAAATAATAATTGCATAAAACTCTTACACAGATTTTATTTCATTTTTATTTATTACAAAACAAATTTGTTTTTTACTAGTGCTTGTTATTCTTCGTTCATACCTTTCTATTTTATATATCTTAGTTGTATTCATAATCAGAACATTGGCGTCCTTGCAGCAACTGTTTCGAGTGTCCACTATTTTAAAACAGTAAAGACAAATTTTAAATCCTTGTAATAAACTATTCCGCCTAGTTGCAAAATTTATTGCTAAATTCACTGAATGGTCGAGATAAGGCAAAAACTCAATTCACTCGATCAACTAGTATAATAAATCAATCAAACCAAAAAAATAAAGAACATGAGTATCCAATTAAAAATAATTTAAATTAAAATACATTCCTAAATTACAGTTTTAAAATTACAAATTGTAAAGTTACTACTATGAAACATAATCTTACAATACATTTTATTGTTGGAATTGTACATTTTCATTCAGTGTTAGAAGTGAAATAAATTCAGTTCACATAACCCCCTCGGGGGGGGGGGGGATAGGGTTTGTTCAGAAACTTGTCAAGGCGAGAGAACAAATATTTTATTCGTTATTATTTTCGAGATAAGATTGTTCATAACGAATTCTGTTATTGAATCAAAATAAAAAAAATTAAAAATAAATAACGCACAAGCTTTCTTACACACTTATTCACAATAGAAATGATAACCAGTCGCAACAAAATCAGTTTGTTAGTAAAAAGTAATAACAATGTTTTTTTTTAAGTGTTGTGGATTATTTTTAACAATATTTATACATTTAATAAGGTATAAACCTACTTCACTTGTCATAAACTAGTTTTAAACATAAATATTGATTGTTCCTTAATGGTAATTTTATATTACTTCCACTTTTGCGCACTAGTTTGAGATTAAAATTTACATTAAATCAAAATTTGAATATTGGTAGTTTTTATTTTTAGAATTACGTCTTTTATAGCTGATGTCTAAATTTTTTCCCGATACTTCACAAACTGATTTTTTTGTTTGAAAAGTTGGCAACCAATTAGTTTGAGTAATTAGGGGTTTTATTTTAATTTCTTTTTGAAAATCTTGACAGGCGATTTTGGTTGAAATTAGTCATTTTGTCATATTGCATGTAGCCAAAATTTGGATTTATTGAAAACATGAAAAAATACATCTTGACATTTTATGCCCCAGTCTTTCGGAATTGCTAAGTCTACACTCGACATAAGCCCCACTCTTATGCTGTAATAATTAGAATAGTTTTTGTCCAATTATATATTTGAATAATGTTTTGTTTTAATTAAATCGACAAATAAATGGAAGAATTTTCCATTTTTCGATAACTTATAATTTGCTATAAGAAAATAACAATAAAAGGTATTTTATATAATTTAAAAACAGGAAGAACTCACCTGGTTGAAACAGGTATTCAGTAAACAGAATGAACAAGACATTGGAATATTACATTTATACTGCAAGATTATATTCTGGCGTTTAAAGCATCTGGTAAACACTTTTCTTTTCTTAAGGAATCACCTGGTAAAATTTGTTACACTTATCCCGAAACACCCTGTATAATGTAAGTATTGTGGTTTCAATAGTGTTTATGAATGCAAGTAAAACCATTAACCAAGTATAACCATCGTGTTATACGTATTTTAATATAAATAATATTTATGTTTCATTACTGTTTGTGGGTGTCATTGTAATATTCAACACATTGCATTTGAGGCTGTTGGAGTTTTATATTATGCATATTGCAGTCATGCATTATTTTTTTATTGTCGTGTATAAATTATGTAGTATGTACCGTAAAAATTATCATTGTTTTACTGAATAATGTGGAGGTGGCGTTTCTTATATGCCAATGCTCCTTCATATCCCTCGTTTACCTTATTCTTTTACTATAATAACACGTTCGCTACCACAATGTTAAAAAAAAATCGTAACCACGGACTGCCGCCGCAATTTTGCTGCGGGCGTGTCCTACTCCTAGCCCAACGCCGCAGATCTGCGGCGGCTGGGCTCATTAAAATAGACTGCCGCCGCAGATCTGCGGCGTTGGTTTCTTGATACTAAATGATAAATTTCTTCGCAACGGTCTATTTTAAAGGTTAGATCGTTTAGGCACGGTCTACAGGATAGTCCGCCACATATATGCGGCGCTTGGTCTGTAGTTAGGACTGATGTCACTGGACAGTTGGTAACACTGACATACAACATCATCTCAGCTGCACGTTTCTGTCTACTAGTAAGCAACAGTGGGTTCATAACAAGCGATCAGTTACTTACTTCACATGTTCTGTTTGTAGAGACAAAAAAAACAGCAGTTTGGCCTCTGCATGCCAACATGTTTTAACGATCATCACAAGGAGTGAGCAATACCAAATTGATGAAATGTTTTTGCCTTAATTTTCAATTTTATTTATTTTCAAGAGTAACTTTTTTAATCTGTTTTAAATACATTTAAACGGTGTTTTTTTTTTTTTTTTTTCAAACACAAATGTTCAACCAATTTAGTATATGGACAGATTTAAAATAAAAGTATATTGTATAAGAAAAAGCTATAAACATTTGTATATTGTATAACTATAAACCTAATGAAATGTAAACAACTTTTTTTTATAAAACAAATATTTCAATACAATGTTTTTTGTAAACACCGTATTTTATTTACCATTTATCCTAGGTAATGAATAAAAAGTAAAGTAATAATAGTGCCGCTAATATGCGGCACTTAGTCTGTGAGGTGAAAATGTGTTACTTGTAATCTGTGTGTTGTATGTCATCAGTGTCTGGGTGGGTGTTGTCTTCTTAACACTAACTTATATTGTCTTATTTTTTTAAAGTTTGTTAACGTATGTATGTAAAGAAGGTTTTTAAACTTATGTTGGAGGGTAATTTCTATACTGAGTTTGTAGATGTGAGATTGGTTTTATTAGAATGAACATGATTTTGTTTTTATGTATTGAATTGTTTTATTCTCCATGTATCAGTGTCCAGTGTGTTGGATTCTACAACATTATTGTACATGTATGTGTTAAGTTAAGTGTGGCTATAAGCCATATTATTTTGTGTATGTAATATTAGTGCTGTTAGGAATTAAGATAGATTTAGTTAGAAGATAGATACATAAAAATAATAATAAATTCAGAATGGAGACCAACTGTTGCGAAAGACAAAAGTGGAACAATAATTATGATGAAATGGTTACCTTACAAAGGCAGTCAACGTTACAAAAAGAGGGGCTGTATAAGCTCTTAGACAAAAGGAGACTGGGTCTTTTGGATCACGGAAGGAATTGCTGCTTGAGGCATGTTCGGAAGATAGCCATACTTGGTGAGTAAGAGTAGGTACACCGTTGGAAGAACTTTGTAAGAAAGGTGAGCATTATGTATTGGAAAACTTGTAATTGTTTATTACTTAAAGTAAACAGTAGAGTCATAACGGATGGAACCATTCTGAGTTAATATTTTATGTTATAGTTCATTATATTTATTTGAAGAACAGAGGAAAGATAATTGTAATGATAATATAAATCAATAATAATTGTCTATGTATAATGAATACAGAGTAGTGATAAACAAAATTGTATTGAGCATTAGAGAAATGTTATAATTAAGTTTATATATGATTATAAAATAAAAATTAAAGAGAGTCTAGTAAAACTGAACCACTGAGTAGATTTAAAATAAAAAACCCTGGTCTAATAAAAGGAACTTCCTAACAAATTTCTCCGCCGATGCACGATTTACCTTAATCGAGTGCCTACTACTCTGCCTGCTTAGACATATGATCTCTAAATTAAAATCTGTTAAAGATGCTCCATATTTATGATCGTCATCTGTCTGACAATATTTTACAAATGTAAACTCCAAGGTATTAAAACTTTATTCAGACATTTGAATCAATCTCACTTAGAATATTAAAGGGTAAGATTGTAAAGATCTTAGATCTTGTCTCCTAAATGTCAAATGGTCCGTGACATTGAAGTGCAAGTTGAATTTGAGGACATTTTAAATTTATTTCTTAACACACTACTAAGTAATTTTGAATTTTGCTGTACTTGAATCACAAAAGTAAAAAGAAATTATTTGCAGCGGAAAAAATCTAACTGGTATACTCCCCACTTTAAAAAAAATCAATAAATGGTAATGTTAATGGCATATGACAATATAAAACACTGAATCCCCTACCACAAGTTTGGTACAATAACACACACAAATAAAATAAAATATTTATTTGCCTTATGTAATTATAGTTCCCTGAAGTACATTTCGGTAACCAAGTTACCATCATCAGAGGGATCTGACAACTCTAAGATTGATCCAGCTTTTAAAATTTGCTAAAAAAATATATAGAAAACAAATCTCTCTTTCTAAAATTCAAGTAAATCATGATTTAATTTTGAAATCAAAGAACAAATGTAAAACTGCTTGGAAAATGATCAGAACAAAGAGTGGAAACAAAAAGATTATTCCTCACATCCCCATTGCTCGTGATGAATTCAGTATTGGATTAATTAATCTTGGGAAACATTAAGACATACATTCAAATGATAATAATTTTAAATTTAGTCCTACCACTATGCCTGATCTTAATGTAGATTCTCTGTGCCTAGATTTATGGGGAATGAAATAGAGCCAAAGGATATTGCTAAAATTGTGGGGAGAATGAGGCAGTCCAAAGGTAAGGATTACTATGACCTCTCCAATTATGTATTCAAAAATATAATCGACATTTTCCTTAACCCCTATTGTAAGCTGTTGAATGTGATGCTAAAGGAGGGCACGTTTCCTTCTGAATTGAAGGAAACTCCCTGATGATACCAATTTATAAAAAATAAGAAAATCTGAAGTTGATGACTATCGCCCAATTTCTTTAGTATCATGTCTATCGAAAGTAAATGAAGGCTTCTTGCACAGTATAATCAGTTTGAAAAACATAATCTATTCAATATTGCTCAATTTGGTGGAATAGACTAAACACAACTAGATAAGTTCAAGATATTGTATCTTTTGTCCTTGATTCTTTTGAAAATAAACAATATGTTAATGCGACCTATGTAAGGCCTTCGATTCTATCAGTATCATGAAACTCATTTAAATAAATTATAATATTTAGGATAAAGGGTATAGCACTAAAGTTATTAAGGTCTTATCTTACAAATAGGGAGAAACTTGTACCTGTCAACAGTCTGAGATCTGGGTTGATGAAGATAGAAAATGGAGCCCTAAGGGCTCTGTCCTTCTCTCCTTTTAATTTGTACTCTATATGAATGACCTACTAGGATTTCTACCTTACAAATCAGTTCTTTATGCAGATGATACAACATTGCCAATACAAACTTAGAAGATATAAAAACAATGAACAACACCAAGTTGGAAACCAATCAGGAAAATGATTCAGTTAATTGATCGGCATACTTCTGGATAGTAGGTTGAATTGTGATCATCATACAAACTATTTGTGTTCCAATCTATCTAGGGTAATCTTTTAATTCTCACATAAACTGTGGTCTATTACTCTGGGGAAATTCTTACAATGCAAAAAGTTTTTCTCTGTCAAAAGAGAGCCTTTCGCACAATGTTAGGGCCTAGTAAATTTGCTTCCTGTAAAATATTTTTCATTGAATTGAATATATTATTAACCCTTCCAAGGATTAACATTTTGCAGTGTTTGTTGAATGTTAAAGATAACCTAAGTCACCTTGATGATCATAGTAAAGTCCACTCATATAATACAAGAAATAGAAATGATAAAAACGTTCCACATGTCAAGTTTACAAAGTCTTAAACTTACTTTAATCAAAGTGGAATAAAGTTGTTTAAAATTTAAAAGTACTTCACAAATCTGGCTCAAAGCAAAAGTGTGAGAATTTTATGACTACATAATAACCTGGGGCTGAGTGGAATAAATATCATGGCAAAAACTATGGTGTTAGTTGCAATAAATGTAAATGGTTATTACTTTTAAGTTGTATGCTCACGTATTTGCATTTTTCTATTACACCATAGTATATAACTTTTATTGAATGTAATGAGTCTTTGAAATTGTGTCTATTGCAATTGTTTAATGATGGAAAATAAATACAAAAAATACACTCTGGTTGTCTTCCTTCACCGCCCCTCTAACTAGACCTTACCCTGTCGTTTATCAATTGACCCGTTTTCGCTTCAGCCTGCGCTTATATACAATTTTGATGCTCTCTAAAGTTGTACCTAAGCAATATGATTTATTAACTTTTAATGCTCTGTCATAATGACAGTTAAAACCTAGTTGCTACTAAAGGGGTTTTGTATATTTCTACTGTTTAGCTTAGTCATAAATCCGTACAACTTTAAATATATTTTCCAAATATTACTACTTAAAACTTTCGAAATGGTTAGTATTCAAATCTAATGTTAAACCTAATCTGTTATATTCAGACCTTTAAATCCTCAATCCAGAACAATACCGATACTTGGGAATTTAGTAGCTTTTATCTTCAAAATACATGAGTCTGCTTACCTTCTTAATATACTGTGAAGTCCTATCTGCTACTCAAGTCTTTCTAGGCTGCATCCCCTCAGTCTACTGAAGTTACCCACCCAACTGACTTCTCCTTTCTAGATTACTAGCAGTTCATAGAACTTCATTATCCATGTTATGTTAATAGGCGACAAGGTATGCAGTTCCAACACTTTTCTTTCTTTCCCAATAATTGAAGATTTAACCATTGCTAAGATAAACCGTATACAATAATTACTAAATATAATAATAAATACTTTTATTTTAAATCCTAACAAAATCCAGTCTGTGCAATTGCTTTAGTTCAAGAAGTGAGTAACACAATTTCTCTATTAGTCGTGTTAATATATCACTAGGCAGGTTCTATCTATAAATCATCTCTTAAGTTAAATAATGTATATTTGCTAGAAATAACAAATTCCTATATCCTATCTGTAAGATATATGGATAATTATATGATTTGGTATGGAATGAATGAAGTAACATTACATTTATTACTAACCTGCCACAAAATTAAAAGGGTAAATGAGACCTTTCTAAAACAGGATACAAAAATCAGATAATGCTAAGGCCGATGATAAAATTAAAATAATAAACAAAATGTAAATTTAATATGTAGTAAATAGGGCTAATGTATCAGGTAAACATTAGGAAAAAATAGTAAACATAAACAAATAAGAGAAGATTCATTTTCAAATAAAAGGGAACTAATACATAACTTAAAATGAGAAATCTAAAAAGGTATCTTTTTATTTGAAAAACAAAGTAAAAAGGGACCTTCACTACAGAGTGTGAGATAGGGGCACTTCCTTTTGCTATGGACAAAAATGTAGCGAAAAATAAAATTCTGAGCCAGCAGAACACTCCTAAAATGTGTCAGAGGATTACACTTGGATTTACGGGAGGACTTGATCGTAAATCTAGGAAGAAAATTAGTTATGGTGGAAATGATACTGGAGCCGAAATTTCATTAATAAATGAAGAAATATACCAGATAATTAAAGAAGGAATCGAAATTTTGGAACTTCCTGTATCAGGAGTCTACCAAATGAAAACCTATTTTTACATATATCAACATTAAAGAAAAAAAATGTATAGATGGGCAGGCCCAGGCCTATAACATTCACTCAAAACAATAATACTTGTATAAACCCGCTATACCGGTCACAAGCCCGGGGCCTGTCGTAAGTGCAGGAAGTGGTGAGTGATAGAGAAGTAACACCTCTTTAAAAAACCTTGGTCCATCTGACCCGGATGGTATGACCTTGTATGGGTCCCTGCCTAGGGTACTAGGTGAAAACCGATCAACAGTCTCGAAAATGGATGAGGGTTTCCCCAACAGCGGAGAGGGCGGAAGAATCTAGAGGAGTCAACCTCAAATAAAAATCAATCCTAATGGAAATCTATCAGCAATGGAAAAAACTACTACGGAAGTATTTACCCCAGGTGGAAATCCAGCTATGCTGGCAAATCCATCCTCGAAAGAGGCAGACCTCACGGATTCTGCTTGTTGAGGCAGACCCCACGGGGGCCCAATATTGCTTGTTGATGACCCTTTTAAGTAAAGCTCAAGGGTATTGAGATCACCTAGTAAATCAAACACAGACGAAATGGATATTAAATTGGTTAAAGAAAATGAAGAACTTCGGGATAGGCTTCAAGAATTAGAAGAAATTGTTGCACAGCTAAAAAGGAAAATGAATGATTTAAAAACTGAAAACAATCTTCTAACACAGGCCCAAAATAATACCTGAGGCTAATGGTTGTGAAAACGTAGAATCAAGAGAATATTGTACAGATGAAGAGGATTTAGCTCAGGAAACGGAATGGGTTCTCAAAAAAAGAAGACCCAACAAGAAAAGAAAAGTTGCATTCTCACCTGAAGAACTAGAAGAGGTGAGAAGGTGGGTCCTTCTCAACTAAGTAAAGAAGGTGTAGTAAAACATTTTAAAATGGACAGAACTACAATGAAAGAACAAAAACCTCCACCAATAAATATTGTTGGGGTATCAAACCACTCTGAACTGCAGACAACTCTACATTTTGTTACAAATCAAGATTATAAATTGACCGCATTAAACAATAATGTCTGGGAAGTTAATATGCCCGACTCTGACAGTTACAGAACCTTAGTACAAAAACTTAAAGAAAACAACACACAGTGGTACTCATATGAAAACAAAAATGAAAGGCCTATCAAAGTAATGGCTAGAGGATTACATTCATCATGTGTCAAAGAGGACATTATAGAAAATCTAAAAGAAAAAGGGTTCAAGATCGTTGTTGATAACATTTATCGTATTAAATCAATTCTTAACATTATGGTTAAAATTGAGCCCCTAAGAAGAAATTCGACTCTGATACCTCAATGCAAGCGGTGTCGAGGATATAACCACACTCAAGGCTATTGTCAGAGAGAACCTAGGTGTGTAAAATGCGCAGGGAAACATCTGACTGTTGCATGCACATGGAGTAAGAATAATTCACCTAAGTGTGTAAACTGTAATGGTAAACATCCAGCAAATTATAGAGGTTGTGAGGTTGCCAAAGAATTGCAGAAGCGAAGAAATGCTGTGCTAAGAGTTCAAAATCAAAATCAAAAAAACACAAATAATCTCATACAACGGAATTTGAACAGGGCTTCCAACAGTATGAGCAATGATACTATTAGGGCACCAACAACCTATGCAAAATCCCTTAAAAGAAGTACTCCAGAAATTGAAACAATAGAAAATAACCTGAAAATCATATTGGAGAAACTAGATGAACAAAAACACACAAATAAATTAATATTTGATAAAATAAGTAGGATAGAAAGCAACAACAATAAAAATAAAGAAAAATTGAAAATATGAACCGTACTTTAAGAATTGCTACCTGGAATGCAAATGGTCTTGCTCAGCAAGCCATGGAGTTGGAAATGTTCCTTGTTAATGAAATAATTGATATCTGTTTGGTGTCAGAGAAACACACTTTACTAATCAGTCCTACTGTAAAATCAGAAGATTTTGTCTTTACCACGTAGATCACCCTTCGAATCGAGCTAGAGGGGGCTCTGCAGTGGTTATCAAAAAAAACAGCATTAAACATTTTGAGAATGCAGAAATAAAGCAGGAAACAAGCAAGTAGCAACAGTTACAGTGAAAATCAAACACAAAAATTTTAATATTTCATCCATATACTGTCCACCTAGATATAATTTGAAAAAAGAAGACTATGCAAGGCTTTTTAAAACACTAGGAGATCATTTCATAATAGGAGGCGACTTCAATGCAAAGAATACTTATTGGTGGTCACGATTGACCACTACAAAAGGAAAAGCATTATATGAGTCGGGAAGAGAAGTTAAATGTGACTTTTACTCAACTGGGAAACCAACGTATTGGCCATCAGATTTCAGAAAGTTAGTTTCTGTCAGTGAAAGTTACGAGTTGGCCTCTGACCATTCTCCGGTTGTTATGACAATAAGTGGAAATATAATACAAAAGATGAGCATCCTAAATTAACTAACTTTAAAACAAATTGGGTTGAGTTTAGAGAAGAGCTGAGTTATAATATATAACTCCAGATGCCACTTAAAACCCCTGAACAGCTGGAGGAAGAAGTTGAATCTTATATCCATAACATTCAACAATCAGCTTGGAATAACACACCTAGTATAACCAAACCCAAAGGTAATGTTATATATCCAATAGAAGTGCGTGAACTAGTACTGAAGAAAAGGAAAATCCGCAAAAAGTGGCAGAAAACCAGAGCACCCCAACATAAATCACAATTAAATCAATTGAGTAATAAACTTAAGGATTTATTGAGGCAAATCAAAAGTGAATCCATCTCTTGAAGGGCTGTCGGCTGACAAGGATTGTGATTTCAAAATATGGCAAGCGACAAAAAGTATTAAAAGATCAAAAATTCATATTCCGCCCATCAGGAAAGAAGATTATATATGGGCAAGAAGTAATAAGGAGAAAGCAGATATGTTTGCTATACATCTAGAGGACACATTCACACCATTTGAAACAAAAACAGCACGTAAACAATTAGTACCAATTGAAAAGAATGATTTAATTGATATCAGTAAAGTGACATACAACGAGCTTGTACAGGAAATTAGACAATTAAATGTTAAAAAAGCGCCTGGTTATGAACTAATAACTGGGAAAATTCTCAAGGAACTGCCATTGAACGCCCTGATAAAGTTGTTGCATTTAATAAACGCTTCTTTCAGACTTAAATATGTCCCGAGACAGTGGAAAGTTGCGGAGGTCATTATGATACCAAAGCCAGGAAAATATCTTAGGGAAAAAACATCTTATCGACCCATTTCTATTCTGCCGACTATTTCAAAAGTTTTTGAAAAACTTTAAATTAAGCGTCTTAAACCTATAATTAAAGAAAGGCAATTAATCCCTCAGCATCAGTTTGGGTTTAGAGACAAACATTCAACAATTGACCAAGCTCACCGTATTACCAATGTCATAGAAAAAGCAATTGAAGAACGCCAAGTTTGCTCATCCTTGTTCCTGGATGTATCACAGGCGTTTGACAAGGTCTGGCATGAGGGTTTACTCTATAAATTGCAAAGGGATCTCCCAGTGCAATTCTACAAAATACTTAAGTCATATTTGTTTGAGAGATGCTTTAGGGTTAAGCAAGACTGTGAATATTCTGAGATGAAGAATATAGCGGCAGGAGTTCTACAAGGAAGTGTCCTAGGACCTACTTTGTATCTCTTATATACAAATGACATACCTTAAGATTCTGATACAATCATGGCCACTTTCGCAGATGACACTGCAATAATGGCAGTTGGGGATAGTGCAGAGGAAGCAAAACACAAGCTCCAGAAAGCTATTGATAAAGTTAGTATCTGGATACAAAAATGGAGATTAAGATTAAATGAAGCAAAATCGAGCTATGTAAATTTCACCAACAGAAAGATAAACCCAACAATGGTTATAATAAATGGACACTTAATAGCCCCTGGAAATACAGCCAAGTACCTAGGAATGACACTTGATGCAAAGATTCATTGGAAAGAGCATGTTAAGAAGAAGATTACAGAGCTGAATATTAAATTCAGGAAAATGAATTGGTTGTTTGGTAGGAGATCAACATTAGATCTACACAATAAACTTCTAGTATATAGGCAAATATTAAAACCAATTTGGACTTATGGGATACAGCTATGAGGCTGTACCAAGAAAACAAATGTTAAAGGTATTCAAACATTCCAAAATAAGGCTCTGAGGAGCATGGATAATGCGCCATGGTTCGTGCGAAATGATGATCTCCATCGTGATCTCGGGATGTGTACTGTCTCAGAAGAAATTAAGAGATATGCAATCATGCATAAGAATAGACTGCAAAAACACGAGAACCCTGAAATGCTCCGTATAATCAACAACACAGAAGTTGTGAGGCGTCTGAAACTAACTAAACCTCTGGATTTGGTGAACGAAATTGTGTAAATAAGTAACCGCATGAACTTTGTGTGTAAAATATAGGACTCCATCAGTGGATGGTGTTCCAAACACTGCTTTCTTTAATATGAAATGTTAATTACTTGATAAGGCAAACTTAGTTGTAATTATTATTAATAAATAAAACAATAATAAAAAAATATAACTTGTATAAACATATTATAATAAATAAATAACTGTACACAACAAAATAAGTTTACAATAACAGAAATAAATCAAGCCATTCAAGAAACATTATTGATTAGGCACATAGCAAAACAACTGCAAATTCAAGTTCAGAAAGAATCATTTAAAATTCATCATCCAAATTGTGTAAATATCAATATTTCATATTTAGTAACCAACAGCACCGAAAAGAAAATGACTAGTTACTAGACTCTAATAATAGGACTTTTATAATACAAGTTATAAATCAAATCAGTTTTTGCGTTAAGATTTATTCAAGCCTAACAGATATACTGTGCCAGCAGATTTTTGAACTGGATGTCGAAACCATTGATACAGTTTTTTTAATTTAGTCCATTGACATTCAAAAGGAACAAAATATCTCAATACGATGTAACCTAATTGAAATAAATACAATTACAACATAAAACAAATCTTTTGTCTGGTTTTGACTGTCAAAATGCCTAAGTACTACTTTTTATAAGTTTTGACACAAATGAAAAAACCTCATATTTCATACAGTATTTCTACATTTTCAATTAAATTAACAAAAATCAATATATTTGGTTCTCTTGTTTGATATATCTTATACAAAACCTTAAGCACAACAATTAATGTTTCGTGTAAATAACTGCTATTGTGACCAATTTGGCTAATAATAGAACCAAAGTTAATTCAAGTTATAAAACAAAACAATAATTCCAATTTTAATTGAATAAAAACCATGGTATTGTATAAATTTTCATATCTTTGTAACCAGTCAAAACTGAACAATATTACTCATTCAGAATACCAATTTGGGTGTAAACATAATTTTAGGTAGTCAAAACTATACAATTTTAGCCAAGTTTCATTCAGAAAAACTTAATAACATAAGTCATATTAATGACACATATTGTATGTATGAACATCAATGTTTAAGATTCTCAGAACTCTTACATTTGTAATATAAAATTACTTCAAAAATCTACATACAAAGAAAGATCAAAATACCTATTTAATTAAATCCATTCCTACAAGAATCTTGACAGCTTAAGTCTGCCATTATTCTTACTGCTTGTTTTTGCAACTGTAAGGTCATTTGCTTTGTGACCTTACAGAGCAGTTCCATAAGTGAGAAGAAAATAGACCAAAGTATGGTACTTTCAGAATGTTTTTTGAACAGAACTGTCGCATGTCCTGAATAAAAAACATTGACCTGAGTGTTATACACAGTTCATTAATGTGCTCCACCCAAGATAGTTTGCTGTCAAGAATGAAGCCTAGAAACTTTAACACTGAAACAGTTTATTTTTCTGAGAGGGAAATTATCAAATACTAAAACTTTGATAGAGATTTAGGTAAATATTCCTGAAAGACAGGTAAAACAGGAGAGAGAGAGAGAGAGAGAGAGAGAGAGAGAGAGAGAGAGAGAGAGAGAAGAGAGAGAGAGAGAAGGGGACAGTAGACTTTTGTCATACACTTTTAGCATGACAACAATGATCGAGTTTGGGGTTAGTCCAGTTTTAAATATATCGAGAGCAATAACTATGCAGTCTTTAATATTTTGTCTCATTGTAGCATTTAACAAATAAATCATAAAATAAATATTTTATAATCATATTGATAACATGAATTTTTAAATGGATTTCAAGTTGGTTCATACTTACAAAAATACTGCTGTGTTTTGGTTAATTTTGAAATGGCTGTAACATTTTTATTTATTTCACAATTTTAAGTAGATTACACATTTTAAAGCAAAATGCTTTAACAAAATAATGCTCTATTATTTCTATCCTATATTATATTGTACTTTCAATAATGATGTGGTATTTTACTTTGCAATGTAACTCATAACCCATGCCATGGTAATTTTGCTCTTATCCATAATAATTTTAAAAAAAGTTCAGTTTTAATAGAACAGTTAAAATCGTTAAAGGAATAATACCATTTTGTATTTGATGTTAGAAACATTGTCATCTGTCAATATGCTACCTTCTCCTCTACTTTCTATCTATAGTTACAAATAATTTAGTTTCCGGATTATAGTATTTTAAATTTAATTTAGCCATATTTTAATTTTTGCCCAAATTAATTAATCAGTTCGGGATGGTAAGGAGACAATCTTAATATTATATGTCCTTCTTTTTCTAATATTTTATCAACATAATATTTGTTCATGACATGAGTTATTCACCTTTATCAATTCTTACTCAGACTTCAATATTGTTTCAGACCATGGAATATCACTTTCACTTAACCATGTCAGTAACACTTCTTTTCTAGCATTAGAATTTGGCATTGAGTGTAATTTCTTGTTGTAGTGTAGAGCATTATCAACAATTAAAATTAAATTAGGAGTAAGATTGGGAGTAAAAATGAGTTTTAATCTATTTTTTGTAATTTCCATTTCATTATTATAATCTTCTGTTTTCTAACCTGACTTAAAAACCAAGAGGGCAATTTTCCACTCCTTCTTCATGTTTGCCATGTACCTTAATCTTCTCCCTTTAGAATGTTTTTAAACCCATTGTTAGATCTGTTGAATGGATATATGATTCATCAGGAAAAAACATCGATCTTTATTCTCGCCTGAACTTAATCGTAATCAAACATCAAATTCTATACAAACAATTACAATTTATTTAGATATTTTAGCTGCTATAGTACATAATTGTTATTTGTAACTCAAAGCAAAGCAATAATAATAAAAAGAGTTTTAGTATGAAAAGTGTGAAGGATGTACTTTTTTTTCTTTTCTGCTCATAGTTTCTTGAAACGCGGTGTCAGTTCTGATAATGCTACTCTGAGTTTCTTGGTCACATCCAGTCTTGAGCAATATTTACTATTAATGGCAGCTAGAGCAGAAAACCCAGATTGACAAGAATAAGTGGTGGCGAATGGAGTGAGTATTTTCAACATCCTTTCACTCAAAATTGGGTGTTTCTTTTGTACACCAATCCAGAAGAATGTGAGAGTAGTTTCTTTAAACTTTATTTCAAGCCCAGTGTCACCTTGGAGATCAATGAGATTTTCTTTCTCCATCATGTTGAGTGAGCACTCATCGACTGAGGGTTTGAACAGATTTTGAATCCATGCCAAACCATCCAAGTTCTCATCAAAATATTTTTCAAAACAAGATTTGAGGATTTCTAAGTGTTTAAGGCAGCATTTCTTTGCATTAGTTATAATAGTTTTGAGATCCATTTCTTCAATCATAATTTTAAGATTAGGAAATAGCTCTAAATTGTCACTTTTCAGACCGTCTTCATACAAACTTAGCTTCTCTACAAAGCTTTTCACCTTTTCAGTCCATTGCAGAAGGTTTGCATCTTTTTTCTGTAAAGACTTGTTCAGTACATTTATTTTCTCGAAGATATCTGCCATGTATGCTAATCCAGCAAAAAATCTGAGTCAGTGAAAAACGTTGAGTTTTGGTGGTTTTCGTCAAGCAAAACTGCGAGGACTTCATGTCTAAGCTCAAATATTCTGGTCAAAGCCTTTCTTCTTGATAGCCAGCGAGCTTCAGTATGAAACAGTAAAGCTGTGTGTTCTGAGCCCATATTTTCACAGAGAATTTAAAGGCTGCCCTTTAATGACATTGACTGTTTTAAAGACCACATGTAAAATATCATCAAGTTCCGGGGTCATACCTTTTGCTGCTAAAACCTCTCTATGAATTATGCAGTGTGTCCATCTAGTTTCTGGAGTTACCTTTTTGATCAACCCTCGAAGTCTAGTGTACTTTCCTGACATAGCCCAAGCTCCATCTGTACAAGTTCTTGTAACATATGCTCCAAGACATGTCATTTTCCTTCAAATTGTATCAATCATTCGGAAAATGCTTTCAGCAGTAGTATCGGCTGAAAACTTTTCACAAAAAAGCAACTCTTTCCGGATCGCCTCACCATCGACGAATCTTATATATCATATTAAATGTGCATCTCTATGAAGATCGGGAGCTTCATCAACTTGTATGGCAAAATAGGAAATTTTCACCTTTTTCATCAATTGCACGTGAAGATCTTCCGAAATGTCAGCTATACGCCTTGATACCGTATCATTTGACATTGGTATGGCCTACAAGTGTTGAGCCATGAATTCTCCAAACATAGTTGAAACCATATCGATTGCTGCTGGTAATATCAGGTCTTCTCCAATAGTGTGCGGTTTTTTCTTCTAAGCGATTCTGTGAGAAACCTGATAAGATGCCAACAAAGCCTTTGAAGGTACACTTGTAATGTTGGAAATGGCATTTTTTGAAGATTTATCACTATTAAGTTTTTGTTCAAAAAACTCTCTAGGTTTGTTTGTAATATTTCCATGTTTAGTGTCAAGATGTCTTAAAGATAATAAAACACAATTTTTTTATTTTGTAACATCCACTTTTTATTAGTCTAGCCGACCAATGATTTTGCCAGTAGCGGCCGATGGTTAAGAGCAATGGGAGGGCTCTGTTTTATTTTATACACGTAAGGGAAGGCAAGTTATCATTCACTTAACATTCACAATCACAAAGGGTTAAACTTAAAAACATAAACAAACAACTCGTGTGAGTGGCGAGACACTATTTAGAACAGTTGCGCCAACTTATTTTGCCCATCGAAAACAAGGTTTTTAGTAATGCGGAAAATCTAATTTATGGTGGCTTCACTGACTGATGTCTGCGCGCGCAGCTTCGGACTCTGCCCTAGAAGCCCATTACACGCTGTGTAAATGATGTCACGGCACCCTCAGCTCTGTCTGCTGCTTGCCCCATATGACTAAATGCAATGAAACTGGGACGCTCTGGCCACCGTCCGAACTCCAGAATACATTCGTCAAATATTTTATATTGTAAAACTTCCGCTACAAATGATGGTGAAATCCATAGCGGCAATTCATAATTCATTTATCTCCACAGAATTAAATACATATAGGTATTTACATTATTAAAATAATATTATCATTGGGGGGGGGGCGGCGTCCGAGAGTCCTTATGAGTAAGCCGCCACTGGGTTTTGCCTGCTAAGGCATTGACAAGGCTGTATTACAGCCAAAATAAAAAAATTGGGTTTTATTATCTTTAAACATGGAATTCCACCAAGAACCTTCGTTCTCAACAGTAATGGAAATTCAAGATGTCTTTTCAGTTTGTTAGGTTTCATGCTGTCAGAGGCCAGAATGGCTAGACAGATTACACGCTGGAGCCGTTCATAGCCATTTATGATTGTTTTTGTAAAACCTAGTGATAAATAACTGTAGTCATACTTGCGTACTTTGGCTACGCTTGGTCCACTTGGAGAAGGAGTGGTTACACTTGCCGTATCGCCGAGATCCAAATTTTAACCTTAACCCTTTGACGAGTGCGGCCGTTCCTGAACGTCCCAAATAGCCAACAGCTGGTTAGTAAGTATTTACAAAGAAAATTGTTGTCAAGGAGTAAGAAAAAAAAATTTGAAAATAGTTGTTTTATTGGTTACAAATGTATAATAATATAATAATATTGTGTTAAAAACTTGTAAGAATAAAAATTTACACTGATAAATGTACTTTAAAAAAAATTTGCACTGAAAAATCATTGTCACCCGTCGGTATAGCAGACATACACAGACAAAAACGTTTGATGGGCCGCTTTTTTTCTACGAATCAATTTAGTATAGCCTACATTATGGAAAATATAACATTTCTTTTCAGTTTTCTTGGAAGCGTGTGTTGGTTTCGTTTGCTGATAGCAGTATCCCATTGTCGGCGGCATAAAAACACCGTGGCATTGTCACCCGTCGGTATAGCAGACATACACAGACAAAAACGTTTGATGGGCCGCTTTTTTTCCACGAATCAATTTAGTATAGCCTACATTATGGAAAATATAACATTTCTTTTTAATTTTCTTGGAAGCGTGTGTTGGTTTCGTTTGAGACGCGGCTAAATGTGTCAAAAGACTAGACAGAGGGGAATCTGTAAAAAAGCTTTGTAGTGTTTAATTTTTCATGTTTGATGTATAATATACGTAACATAATATAATGATACAAATCACTTATACTAGACAAGGAACATAGGCACAGGTGTGTGTAGGGGGGAAACAACCGCGGAGAAGACGATGCCATCGCCTACATTTACGCGTCAATCAATACGCATGGTGAATTCTCCTGAAACCACGCCCCCTGGAGTTGTCCTGCCTTACAATTGTGAAAAACCCGATTTCATGTGTTCTTAGTACTATTTCTTGTTGAATTGTGACAACACAATAAGCCATGACTAATTTGTTTTATGATAAATACTTTTATTGCTCAGACGTAACCTAAAATGTTCCGGAACGTCCATACTCATTTACGCAAACAGCACAGAGGACGTTCAAGAACGGCCGTACTCGTTAATCGGTATTTCCCTGTACTCTTCAAAAGGTTAACTGTCACTGACGCCTCTACTCGTACCTGCCTTCACTGATGCGTCTCCACTTCCACCACTTGTTACAAGAAATCTTTTCATTTCGATAAGTTATTGATATCAAGCCATCAACAAATAAAGTTAGTTTGTAAATATATATACTTGTACTCAACCAAAAAGTTACACAAAACCAAAGTATCCATGAAAATAACCACAAAACATGGAAAACTACTACGTTAAAAACCTAACCTAACTGAAGTAGAAGCAACGCGTTGGCGGTAGGGGTAGGAGTGGTGGGGGTTTCGGGAAAGTCTGGGGGCGATTGGTCACGACCATATTTCGCGGCATTGTGAACCCACAACAACCAGGCATGCTAAGTGCTAGGCTACTACGAGAGACATCTCCTGCGCTGTCATGAAAACATGTCGGTGTACACAGACATTATTTTACTGCCGATAAAGTTAAAAAAAAAAAATATGTTTGGCACTCTTACAACGTTGACTAAAAATTATACACTTGTAATTTTAAAAATAAAAAGTTTGCTTTATTATTTTGTAAGTAAATTTAATTAATTATTTAACCAAGCTTTGGGCCACCCGTGAGCCTTCATTGCACCCCCCTGGGGTCGCACCCCACACTTTGAGAACCGCTGCTTTTTATATATAATTAGAAGGAGTAAAAAACAAACAAACAATATAAATATGGTTACAAATTTTATTAGTTCAAATTAATTAAGTAAACAATTAGATAGTAACAGAATACTATATAAACTAACTCACCAACCATCAAAATATTTTTTTCACCGCTGAGGGAGGAGTCCCATCTCCTTATTAAACAATTAGATTAGGTACATCTTACCACTCTAATTTTCATTCATATTTGCTGTTTTCTCACCATTTCCAAGAAAATTATAGGTTGCAATCTACAGTGACAGACTGCTATTTTTAATTTTCAACTAGAATATCTCACTCTCATCACTCATGAGGGTAGATCAATGTTTTTCTATTTCCACTGTTGCCCCATTTGTTTAAATTTATAACAATAGGGACATCCTTGTTAGGTATAGGAAACATCCTCCATCCAGCAACCTTCCTTGCAACCAATAAGAATAATATAATTTTTTTTTTCACGAGCGGAGGTGACTGTGGGGATTTCAAATTCACTGCCTTATATTTATGGCTGGAAAATGAGCCTGTTCGACTCTGAAAAGCACTGTGCCTACACAGTGTGCTATGAGCTATCAAATAGTAGAACAGTCTGTTTTTCTGTATTTTGTGTTTTCTTCCCTTTTAGTGTTTCTCTCAATATGTTCAACTAACCTCGTTAGAAGTGTCTAGTGGCCCTGACGTGTCTTCATTAAAAAGCGCACAAACAAATTTGCTAAAATAATGATTTAATTAAATAAATAAGTTAATGTATGACTTCCTTCCAAGTAACACATTCGACCACCATTTCCTCCTAAATTAAAGTATAATGTGCAATATGTATTTTGTATTAGTGTTTATCAAACCTGGTTAGAGATTGTTAATTACACTGAAATTGAAACAATAGCTGAGAGTGATCATTTGGAACAAATCAACCCCTAGGTTATGTAACATTTTTAACCTCTTTGAGCATGCTTCCAAATAATGCTAAGTCCCTGAATTAATTAACCTTAGAACATGTAACTTTTCACTAATTGGTGTTATTGAATTGAATTTATTATTTGAAAATATTGGGTGCCATCTGTGAAAAGCACAGACATTAAAATTTCGGGATAGTGGATTGTAGGATAATGTACTTTTCAATCACAAACAAACCATAGATTTTAGAAATACTCTCATTTATTACTCATTTTAATATTTCTGTGACTTTCCTGTAAATACATACATATAATTTCATTTACACTTATAATCTAACATAATCAACAAATTTGATTTAATAAATTCCCAAGCATATAATGATTCAAGTCTTTAACTGTTTATATCGATGATTGTCTTATAATTAAAAAATAAAATCACAAAGTTTATTACAATAAAATGTGATTCTTCAATTGTCTATTGGGCAGTAACATATAAAGTTTATATAGAATTTTTTACGAGGCAAAATGTCTAAAAGTTAGCAATTTAAACATATCAAAATATATAACAGTCTTCAATTTAAATGTTCTTTACATTTATAATTCATGCAACATGTTACACATTTCAGAATGTATGTTCCATCTTCAGACTCGCTCCTGAGAGGTCGTTAAAACATTAAAACACTATAAAATATACACATCACATACAATAAACAAATAACACTCAAATGTGCGATAGGTGTACACCAACGGTTCAAGAACAACTGAAGTAACCGTTGTTTATCTTGGTTTGTCCACTACATTATCTATCAAAGTCATCGCGGTATCGTATAACGAGTTAGATTGGAAGTTAAGTTTGTCATTCAATAAATCACTTTTATTATGTTTGAAAGCATATAAATTTCAAACTCCTCAATGGCATCCATGTATCTGCCTTTCCTACATATACCCAATGGTGGAAGTTAGTATTAAAATTGGTGAAAGCATGGTTGTTGTCCATTTGGTGGCGTGCATAATTTGATTTTGTATTATTAATGGGTAGGTGATCTCTGAGTCTAGTTTTAAATTTTCTGCCGGTTTGGCTTATATAATAGATATTGCAGTCACTACAAGATATTTTGTATACACCTGTCAATATTTCAACAGGTGTCGTTAATTTTGGGCGGAGTAAGTTGCCAATATTGTTTTTTGTCTGAAAAACACTATTATTATGTTAACTTTGTTAAGTATGTTGGTTAACATTTCTGGGAAGACACTAGTCAATAGAGACAAAGGTTTTTTTGAGCGTTTTCCTTTTTTATGTCTTTTTTGTTTGTGCAATTGTTTCTTTAATAGTCTGTCGACCATAGACCCCATATATCCATTTCCTATACGAATACATTTGATGGTTTTTAATTCCTCTCGAAAATCGTCTGCTTCCATTGGTGTTATCAGTCTATAGACAAAGCTATTATAAGTTGCCATTTTATGGGAGGTGGGATGATGAGAATCGGAACGAACACTGTACAGAACTTTTGGTTATATAAATATGAAAGGTTGGAGCACAATAGTTTTACAATGGTACCTAAATATTGTGATTGGACGATTTTTAGTGGGCAAAATGTTGAATTGTAAAATTTCTATTTTACCACAACTCATTGTGATTGCAAGTTCCAAGGTTAATTATCCTCTTTATGATAAACACCTATAAGTACTACTCCTTTCCTTCAACGTTGTCAATAATTCAGATGAATGTATTTAACAATAATTATATTGTGGACAGTAATTTATAGATTGTTGTTTTTTTTATACTTTGATTGGTGTAGCTCGTGTATTACTGAAGAGGATGACCTTGTCGTTGAAACGTGTCTGATACTTAGGCGTATTTTTGTAAGAATTGTGTTCTGTGTGTTGGTTATACTGTATAATTTTTCTCATAAGTCAAGCTCAACATTTAATATACTATTATTTACCTTCTAAGATTGCTCAAATAGAAAGCAGAATAATACAATTTATTTTGTATTTGTTTTTGTCTTCCTCCAGTATGTACTTTTGGATGACCTGATTGAAAAGTAGAATATCACATTGTTCACATTTATATAGTTTTACTTCAGTATGAACTATCATGTGGACTTTAAAGTGTACTAGATTCAAAAGAAGAATAATCAGAATTTGTACATTTATATGGGTTTTCTCCAGATTGCTCTCATGTGGACTTTCAGTTGACCTGAATTAGAAGCGGAATATCTCAATTTGTACTAATATTTGGTTTTCCTCCAGTATGAAAACTCATGGAACATTTAAGTGTAATCGGAAGCAGAATAATCATAATTTGTAATTTTATATGGGTTTTATTCAGTATGCATTCTCATGTGGTGTTTTAATTTACCTGATTGAAAAACAGAAAAATCATATTAAGGACATTTATTTTGATTTACTGCCGTATGTTTTCTTATGTGCACTTTAAGTTGACGTAACCTAGAAGCAGAATAATCACAATTTGCACATTTATATGGTTTTTCTCCAGTATGCATGCTCATGTGCGATTTAAGATTACTTGAATTAGAAGCAGAATAATCACAATTTGTACATTTAAATGGTTTTTCTCCAGTATGCATTCTCCTGTGAACTTTAAGACTACCTGGATGAAGAGTTGAATAATCACATTGTATACATTTATATGCTTTTTCTCCAGTATGCATTCTCATGTGAATTTTAAGGAGACTTGCTCTAGAAGCAGAATAATTACAATTTGCACAAATATATGGGTTTTCTCTAGTATGTATCCTCATGTGAGCTCTAAGATTGCTTAAATTAGAAGCAGAATAATCACAATTTGCACAAATATATGGTTTTTCTCCAGTATGCACTCGCATGTGGCGATTAAGTGAACTTAAATTAGAAGAAGAATAATCACAACTGGTACAACTATATGGTTTTTCTCCAGTATGGATTCTCATATGCATTTTAAGGTGACTTGCTCTAGAAGTAGAATAATCACAACTTGCACAAATATATGGTTTTTCTCCTGTATGGACTGTATTGTGTACATTAAGGTTAACTTTTATTGAAGTAGAATAATCACAAAGTGTACATTTATATGGGTTTTCTCCAGTATGCACTAGCATGTGGCGTTTAAGTGACCTTAAACTAGAAGAAGAATAATCACAACTTGCACAAATAAATGGTTTTTCTCCAGTATGGACTCTATTGTGTACATTAAGGTTGGCTTTTGTTGAAGTAGAATAATCACAAAGTGCACATTTATGTGGTTTTTCTCCAGTATGCACTCCCATGTGGCGTTTAAGTGAACTTAAATTAGTAGAAGAATAATCACAATTTGCACAAATATATGGTTTTTCTCCAGTATGGACTCTATTGTGTGCATTAAGGTTGGCTTTTGTTGAAGTAGAATAATCACAAAGTGCACATTTATACGGTTTTCCTCCAGTATGCACTTCCATGTGGCGTTTAAGTGAACTTAAATTAGTAGAAGAATAATCACAACTTGCACAAATATATGGTTTTTCTCCAGTATGGACTCTATTGTGTACATTAAGGTTGGCTTTTGTTGAAGTAGAATAATCACAAAGTGCACATTTATGTGGTTTTTCTCCAGTATGCACTCCCATGTGGCGTTTAAGTGAATTTAAATTAGAAGAAGAATAATCACAAAGTGTACATTTATTTGGGTTTTTCCCATGATGCATTTTAAGTTGACCTAATTGAGAAGCAGAGTAAGATTTTTTGCTTACATGTAAGGTTAGGTTTCTAAATGTACTGGAAGTACTTGTGCCAATGAACTGCATATCTAAAACAAATTGAAACAAGATTTAATTCAAAATTAATTCATATTATTGTAAATTAATAATTATTGTTACAGTCACTGAAAATATTTTGTTACTTTTAGTTTTAATTTGTACATGTTTATTGGTAGATCATAAGAGTAAACAACAATTATTGATAAAGCTTTAAATAAATTTCTATCTAATAAATCTATTATATTTTTCAATTGCAATAAATAAAATAAACTTGCTATTTGTGTTTAATACGTTTTAATTTATCTTTGATTGAATTTATGTTTGTGTATGAATAATTAAATTTCTTGTTTATTTTTATTTCAAAGTAGTTTCAACCCTTCCCACGTGGCAAACGAGTATAGCCGCAATGGTAGACTTTGACCCAAACGCGAATGATGATTGACTCTTGTAGTGGCATAAGGCTCAAATTGAGTCGATGACGCCCACTGAAGCAGACAGACAACTGTAAAAAACTCTGATATTGCAACTTGTCATTAGGGTTACTTAAAACCATCCTATCGAAATAAATGTTATACCATTGTAAAGCTGACGTTTCGTAGATGCATATACTTGTAATCAAAAGTTCATAAAACGCTATAAAAATATTTAATTAATTGGTAAAGTTTGGCGTGTTTTAGACAGAAACATGACGGTTGGCAAAGAATACAAAATGGAGTCGTCGTTTAGCAAGTTGTGAGAGTAGGCTTTACCAACCAATTTCTTTGAAAATTATACTGTTCTTAGTACAAATCTTTACCTATCCAACAGAGTTCGCCACATGTCAGTAAGACAAATAGTTTCATTCTAGGTTGTGTGCAAACAAAAAAACCGTTTTAGAGAAAAAAAAAAGGTTGCTTTCTTCAAGTCAACTTTACCCTAGTAAATGAATTCTTAGAAACATGAATTATACACCATTGAAAAGCTCGTATTTCAAGCTTTTAGAGTTATGTAATTTGATTATCGTGGTATTGTAGGGCAAAATTGAATTAATTCTTGGAAGTTTACTGTTTTTTCCGGCAGATACCTGCACTCGACGGCTAAAGAATTGTAACCTACTTCCTCTCTTGTTTAGTCTATAAATAACTTTAGATTTGCCCTATCTGACAGGTTCTTATCTCTTTGTATAGACAAAATACAGACCTTTCCAAAGATATAAACCATGAAGTTTTAGTAAGTCATATGGAACGTAAAGACAACGTGGTTTCGGAGTGACCGTTGCAAACGGAAGCAAAATGGCGTTCTTGTTGTCGCTTTCTTCATATTTCTTGTGATAAATCGAGTGTATTCATTGATTATAAAAGTGTATTATATAAGTTTATATGTGTGTTATTCTTTATAGAATCTATTGTGTCTTATTGTTATAGTGAAATCTAGTGAATGTTGATTTAGGCCTACAAAGCATTAGATACAAGTTTTAGATGCGTATGCATGGTTATTTATTCCTTTGTACGGGTAAGTGCAATTATTATTTTGAAAATTTTAGAATTTGATTTTTTTTTTACCAATTGTTATTCATATTTATACTAGACAACGTTTGTAATACTCGTAAAAAATGTAAAAATAGATTTTCTACGCTCAATTGGACTTTGAAGTGAAATTTGGCCTTGGATTTTCGTGTTTTTTGTTCTTTGCAATACTGACTCCAAAATTATTATTCAAACTTTTTTTAAATTACACTACTAAATTCTATGCACATTTCTGAACATCATTATATTTATAAGTTGGTTTTCCATAAATATTACAATTTTTGGTGATTTATTGAAAATAAGCTGACCATTCCTCTTTTTTTGTAAAACAATTTTTTAAATATTCAAAATGTAACAAATTTATATATTTTTTTTCCGAAATGTATTCACAAATATATCACTAAAATTTTGTACATCTTAGAAAAAGGTTGTAAGCTTTTGATTTTGGGTGATACAGGTATTTCTGAAAAATGATAACATCATTTTTTAACTTGTAACATACTTACTCCAAAACCGTTTCAAAAATTTTTTTTTTATTACATAGATAAATTCTATGCATCTTTCTGAGAAAAATGATGTCTTATAAGTTAGGTTTTGTTATATATTAATATATTTTATTAATTTTTAAACAAACAAAGAATTTTAAAACAAATTAACATGTTGCCAAATCAAGGGTTAAAGTCGCAAAAATATATTTTAGCCTATGGTTAGTTAATTAGTTAACCAAAGTTCCGGTAGAATGCAGAGGCATGTCCGCTGTCTATTCAGGAATAGAAAAACGTTTTGTTGAAAGTTCTACGCCTCGAGGCAGTGGAGGGGGATGCTATTTTTTTTGGAATTGCCCGGCGGCGCACACATTCTATAGCTTCTACAGAGCAGATAAGGGCTATAATATGTAATGATAGAATCCACAACGCTTAAATATGCGAATTTGGAAATTAATGACAATATTGTACAATGGATCCCTGAAATTGAACGATATTTAGTGATATTCCCTAAGAAAAAAAACTTTAAAAGTAACTACTAAAGAAACCAATGAAATGTCTTTATTTGATACATATAAACAATAACGGTTTTATTGAATATAATAACCAGGAACTTATACATTCAACAAACACTAATTATAGGACATCCCAAAATTCTGGATGCTACTGATTTTAAGTTACAGGAAGAACAAAATCTTGATTTTTCCATCAATCTACATAGACTGGACTTGAATGAAATTAATATAAATAAAAATTCAAAAATAAAAAAATCCATGAAGCTAACCTCAGATTTGAATATATGGAGTATAGCTTTGTATAGTATCATAATCATAATGACATTATGCATATTATATAAATACAAAGAAAATGACTTCCACATCACGGGAGTCTATACATTATTTTATCCAGCAGCAAATATGTCAACTAACCCCTGAAGTTCTGTTTAGGGATGGAGGTTAAGGAATATTGTATAGCATATAGTTATTATTTATGATGTTAGCATAAGTTTAGTACAGTAACCATAGGTTACCGAAGCTCACTCCGTACACATTTAAATGAATATTAGTTGTGATGAAATGCAATGAGTATTAAAGTGTAAATATATTAGATTGTTAGTAATAATTAAAGGTTTTTATAAGAAAGTTTTTATTAAAACCTAATGTTTCAGAAACGAACCGTAGCTTATATATATATGTTTATTTTTCATGTCAATTCTAAATGAGCAGTGAAAAAATCTATTAAAAACTACATATATTCAACTCACATACAGAAGTATCACATTACAGTATTTTATGTGACTTTTTCTCTATTAGGCATTAATTTAATGATGCAACTTACCCTGTGAAATACTAGGACAGACCTCTTCTGTAGAGTGAGACTCAACTTTCTGCAATATAAGAAGACATTATTGTAACTACTTGGACTTTTTATGATGTAATTAAGTTGCATAAAGCTATTATATAAACTGTTGGGTTAGCTACAAGAATAGAAAGTCTATAATGACAATAATTGTATAATCTGTCTTGAATAGAAACACAAATATCTAAGTTCATATAGAAACACAACATTTTGACTTTCTAACAGTATAGAGAAAGTTACGTGATGGATCTATAAATCAATGTCAAGTATTGTGAGGATATATATTCGTTTTTATGTCAATTGATTTCAAAAAAGTTGTTTTTGGAATGATGTTTGTCTGTGGTGACAAAAATTAAGGTATGGTTGGGGGGGGGAACGGTTTCTAATACTTAATTAACTAACACCTAAATTATATTTGGAAGCATAGTAGTTTAACTGTACTAACATGTTGTAACACCCAGAGGTCAGATCATTCACAGCGATAAACCTCGATGTAAACACAATGGTTAACACAGCCAGCTATCTGATAAGCTAGTAATAATATTTTCACTAACAAAATTACACAAAATAGCAGATACTTAAAAGACCAGGAGGTCTATTCTAGGACAGAAATTGCATAGTTAATGTTTTGTTGATAAAACTGCGAGTATACATAACAATATAATCTCAACGACGTCACCTAACCCCTCTAAATTAGGATTAGCCACTCATTATAAAACTATAAGCACAATTAAAAAAGACAAAGACATACTCTACATGACACATCTGGTTTTCACAAATTCCTGAGCCAGACTGTTCGGACAGACAGCGAGTTTGGCTGTGTGCGCATTATTTCATGGCCAATTAACTATTGGCTATTAATTTCTTTGAAGTTATCCCCTCCCCAAATATTAAACATTGTGTGAGATCAGAAACTGAAGTTTGGTTACCATTCTCATACACAACACATATCTTCTACCTGTCAAGGTGAATGCAAGCACCGATTCACTCTATTCACAGATAGAAATCACTTGAGTTTATTATTTTGTTTAAATTGTTTACAAAAATAAATTTTTATTTAATAACATTTCAAGTTTCAATACATTGTAAACATAATTAATTACATTCTTGTTTGAACAACAAGGCATAGGAGTTAAAACTTCTTTTTAAATTCAATATGCATGTACTGGCAAAAGAGAATTTTACCACTAATTTTCTAACAGATTTTCAGCTACATCTAAATATTTTCAAATTAAATATATATATTTGGTTGATTTTATATTAATCTTTAACAATCGATTTTGATGTTCTTTACCAACGATTAAAATAAATCATGACTTGATGGAAATTATTTGTTAGAATTTTCTCAGAATTAAATATTTTACGGTTTTACTTTTAATGGATTATTCCTTTTCTACAAAACATCGCTAAACAAACAAGTTTAATAGCAACCTTACGTTGTGTTAGAATAAAATGCCCTAATGCAAACAGTTTAGTTTTATAATAAACAAAAGGTTGTGATTATTCTTTTGTTCTACTAAATGAAGTAGTTGTTTCAATAAAAAAATACCAAAGATATGTTTTGTTCCAACTGATATAATCTAAAAAAATATGATTTTTAACAAAATTCCTTCCTCCCCCCCCCCCCGAGTTTCCAGACTACTTAAAATTCCTGGTTTTTCCCGATTTCCTGGATTTTTCTGATTGATAGATTGGTAATTCATATGTATTTTTAATTCAAACTGTTATAAGATGTTAAACATGAATTTTGATCAAAAATTGTTTTATTTTTGTAGAATAACTGTAGCATCAATGAATGTATAATTAAGTTACTCATAATATGAGTTTTTCAGATAGAAAATTATTATTACTTAACTTATTTAAATAGCTCCTATTTTAAAATTTACAATGTGATATTCCTCCATGTAACACTTTTCGCCATTATCAAGTTATTATTGTCAAATATTTATCGTACACTATTGATGGCAGAATGTATTTAATTTCAATATAAACATTTTATCATAATCATAACACTATATGTGAGGCGGAAAGTAATAAGGGACCTCATGTCGGCAATTTCCGGTTTTGAGTTATTATTACTTTTTAATAAAGCAGTAAATTCTGAACAATTTAGTAAAAAAATTATGTCTCTATGATTTTTTTTGACTAAGTTACGGGGTTTTGAAATTTTTAAAATGAAAAGAGGCATTTTAAGAAAAACACATTTGAAATTTCAAAATAGCGCAGAATCTTTATTTTTCATATTTAAGAAATGATTTATACATTAAAAAAAAGGTAAAAGTGTCCTTTTTCAAATGGAATGAAAGAAAGTCCTTAAATATTTGGGTTTTTTTTTTTTAAACTGAGCGCTTCTTCTTTTTTGAAGATCCTGGAAGGGGCTGAGGTATGTCTGGGTCCAGGCCGCCATTTGCTTCAACCTGCTGGGGCTCAGCTTCCTCCAAAGGCTCTAGTTGAGGACATAACACATCCTTACACTCTTCCTTGCAGAAGTCTCGAATATTTTTGAAGAGATATTTCTTGCGATTTCTAGATATTCCTTCTGGGACTATCTCCTCTGGAAAAACACCAGGTCCATTTTCATCGGGAAATATGTTGTGAATGAATTCAGTTCCATTGATCTCAATTTTGCAGTTGACTTTGCCTTTTAATTCCGTATTAAACTCAAAGTGGTTGTATTTTGTTATGAGGGGCACTTTCTTGGCACCATAGGTATGGAAAAATTTCAGCCAGTTGTAAGTTTTAATAACAACTTCGCCTTTCTCATTTGCAATAGTTGAAGCGAAATTCACTTTTGATGTTGGAGTTGATTGGTCAATACAATCAGCTAATTCCGATAATGACGATACGAAAGAGACCCTAAATTTTTTTTTCAAAAGACCGAAAGCCCAGTCACATGCAAATTTCGTATGGCCTACAGGCATGAACGACAAAACTATTTTTTTTAATTTTTCCTTGGCATATTCTCCA
Source organism: Aphrophora alni (assembly GCA_963513935.1). Taxonomy (NCBI): domain Eukaryota; kingdom Metazoa; phylum Arthropoda; class Insecta; order Hemiptera; family Aphrophoridae; genus Aphrophora; species Aphrophora alni. Next base: position 20,525,455 of record OY740779.1, read on the forward strand.
AACTAAGTAACCCATGAGAATGTTGTTCTTGTTCTGCCCCACACAATTATCTGCATGTATATACATTGTGTCTTCACCCAAAGAGTTGTTTTCAAGGTGGTGGTGAAAGAGACTTACAATAAGATTAGAGCCTTTCGTTGTACTGGCATTCTCAGGGATGAGATAGTTGCACTGTTTGTTGGTTGTTTCGCACATAACTCCAAAGATACCAACTTTGAATGGCACTAAAAAGTAGATAGGGCCTGGCTGTAATGGATTAGATGGGATATGCACCTGCTGGGCCATGTCGAAACTATAGTGCATAGTAGATGTGTCATCATTTTTAAAACTATCTCTGGTTTGTTTTATGACATCATTGTAATTTTTTCTTTCCTGGAAAACAGTCTGTAGATGGGCTCTCATTTTCTCAATAGTTTTCAGTTTTTCCTCTTCAGACACTAATGCCATAGCTGCTCCTGAAGTAAAATGTTTTTGACACAAAGTGCACAAATCGCTTCTTGGCTTCATAATAACTATGTCTGGACACAAACTCCGCCATATGTTAGCAAAAACCCTAAAAGTTACAGGTTTCTGAGTCATATCATCAGGAAATGATGCTTTGTAAGTGTCGTATATTTTTATTTTCGAATCACTTGAAGGTAGTAATCTTAGGCTGGTTTGATATACCGTGCTGCTTCTACCTGGCAAAATTATTGCGTGCTGCTCAGCGTAGTTGTGAAGAAATCTAACAACAAACTCAGTATCTGGAAAAGATGTCGTGTGATTTTTAAGTACTCCTGTATTTCCGTGCTCTTTTGCAACTAACCCTGTGGTATTGTACATTTTTGTCAGACGTTTTAATCTTTTAATTTTAATGTTTTGTCCAAACATAAATGTGTTCTTACAAACAGACCTGCCTTTTAACATGTAACTGGCTCGTGAAATTTTTCTCTCAGTGTTTATTTTCTTAGTCCTAGAAGTTAATGTAGAATCTAAAGTGAGGCAGCGAAGCTGACCTAAAATAAATTGATCTAGAGTGTTTGTGTGGTCGTGGTAGTGGTCGATTTCCGCGCATTCATATCGCATATGCAACAGTTCATCAGCAGAAAAAAAGCGGCAACAATTTTCTTTGCAGCCACAACCACTCTCAAGAAAATTAGTCACTAAGTTATGGTCAGTATCAGGATTATGAAAAGCTTCAACGTCATTTACTACAACAACGCCTTCTCCCTCATCATTATAATCAACTACCTGCTGATCATCGCCATTTGCTTCAATTTGTATAATTATGTCATCAATGTCAATAAGATTATCAGTGTTACTTACAGAAAGTTCGTCCAGTTTCGGTATGCTTTTTAAAAGCGAGGAGTCTGAAAAGCTAACATTAGCTTCTGATTCTTGGGGCTCTTCACTGTCACTCGATTCATCACTACTTAAAACCCTTTCAGTAAAATAATCTTCATACACATTGTAGTCTTCATCACTTATATTTACACTATCTAAACCTAAGTTATTTAAAATATTTACAACTTTCTCTTCACTCATTATAAACAACAGATTCAACTGGCACAGCTTCAGTAATAAAACTCACATAACATTGAACAAGCTCATACAACTACAGTCGTCCGCATTGCAAGTAGCTGCTTGTATGGATGCCAACCTACGCTACTATAATACTACAATTAAGATGTTTTAAATTAAACAGACGAACAAATGTTTTGTGGATTTATTTATTCATAACAGTAATAAGTAATAGCTTATGAGAATAAATTCTCAAAGAATTGAGTGTGAGGCACTAGCGTGACTGTAGGCCTAACATTAGTGAAAGAAAGAGGGTTTATACTCTTGAAAAGGAAAAGGTACCTGAAGTCGGGTAGGGATATTCATAACTAGAAAACATTTTGTTTTTACGAGAAACCTGTTGTAGTTCTCTCAATCACCGCTAGAATTCAGGAGAGATTAGTTTCTAAAATAATACAAAGTAGCCTGTGTGATTGAGAAAAGGGACCTCTTGTCGGCAATGTTATTTCTCCATAAGCGACTTGAGGTACCTTTTCTAACAAATGGCATTAGTTGCTATAACAATTATTTTCGGTATTTTATCGAATCGAAACTGTTTTGTAATCGATTATAACCTGTACAGGACGAAACAAAGATCGAAGAATCGCAAAAATATGAGAATCGATAATTTCGACCCGTTCGACTTATTTCGACTGTACTGAAAAATTTACTTTGCCGACATGAGGTCCCTTATTACTTTCCGCCTCACATATAAATATACAAACATTAAAATTCAAAAACTTATAATTAAAATTATGGTATGACCATGACATAGGGAATCATCTAAGCTCCTCTTTAAAGTAATATGCATTATGCCAATGCATTATTATGTGCCAATGCCTTGCATTTATGTTTATGAGTTGTTGAGTTTAGTTTATACAAATAAACATTCAATTTTAATGTAACAGCAGATATTTCTTGTTGAAACTCCATATTCAAGGATCAAATAAAGCAATAATGCTTAAAGAATCAGACTATATAATGAATTGCAGTCCGTTATAAAAAAAATAGCTGAAATTTTAATAAATTTAAGAAGAAATTACAAATTTTTAACAGAACAATGTTTTTATTTCAGTAGATGACTTTTTGGAGTTTACAGGTGAATAAGTCATGATGACTGTTTATATTAAAATTTACTTGTGTATTTAATGCTTTGCAGTTTATTGTACTTGTTCACTATTAGTTTATTGTGTTATTTCTATGTTTTTGACAATTCCTACTCATATGTTATCATGGCAATAACAATTTATAAGTCAAAGTTTAAAGTGTAAGGTGTAAGAGTGTCGCTGGGGGTAATCAAGTTAAAAATGCTGTATATGTTAAATAATATATTACTATATTTACTGATAACCTAATCTCAATTTGATGTGTCAGCTGTTTTACTAACTTGCTATTTAATTTATTTAATCTAGTCATCAAACTAGTCATTTATAAGGGTGAGCAAGTGGTTGCCTTAACTCTTCCACTCTCACCCTGCAATGCTGCGATATTGTCAACTTTGTTGTAGAACTGATCTATTTCATTGACATTAATTTAATATTAATTCAAAACATTATTTTTGTTTTGTATAATGTTTGTTTTCATATTGGTTATTAACAATGAAATTTAGAATTTGTTTCTTTATAATCCAAGTAATTTAATGGGTTGTATATAATTATCACAACATAAATCACTTATTAGGTTTGGGTGCGGTTAACAAACACTTGCCATCATAAATTTGACAACGCCTTGATGAATCAATGTGAGACTATATTCATGATATAAATTATAGAATGAAATTAGTTTTATACGAAAAATATAGATAAAGATTAAATATAAACTTACAGTTTCAATAGCAGGAAATAAAGCCAAAGGATCTGCTTCATGTCCTGACTGCTCAGTCCTGGAAACATATTACAAATCACTGATATACACTACAATTAATTTAAAGGTATTCAGAATTAGAATTGTTCGAAAAGAAAACTAATTTAACATAGTTGAAACTAGTAACTTACTGTACTACGATGTGTTAAAAAAAAAAAAATAGTTGATACTTTAAGAAATGAAGAAAACAAGTTGCTATAAATAATCAAGTGGGGAAAGTCTCTTTTTGTAGTCAGTTTTAGCCAAACTCATCTTACTAGAATTATGTTGTCAAATATAGAGAAAGTTAAGTGATAGATCAAAATATCAATGTCAACTTTTTCACCGATATATGTTTTGAGATCCCCTGAATCCAATAAGTGGTTTTTGAATTGTGGTTTGTCTGTAGTACGTGTAGAACTATTTTAATCAAATTTGGTATGTATACATATTTTGGACTTACTTTAGTACATTTTTCCAACAATCCAATAATTTGGGGATAGGTGTAGTAAGAAAAAATAACGAATTAAGAGTTTATCAAAATCAGTTCTCACAATCTTTATCAAATTTTCCTCAAGTTTCGTCTCTAAGTACCCAAACAAAAGGTATTTGTCACCATCTCTCAAAATAGCTAAATCATGCGTTATTGACAAAAAATCGACCGTAGAGATTTTATAAAAGTTGTAATGTATCAAAATCAACTCTACAGATTTCGTTTATATATTTAGTAAAATATGTAAACTAATGACCCAAAACCGTGTGCAAAAAATCAAGTAAAAATATATTCTTGAAAAATTAGCAAAAAAACAAACCAAGACATCATTAAAAGGCGGATTTTAATAAAATCTAATTACATTTAGGACCCTTTATGGAACAAGCTACGGAAGTATGGTTCCTACATAATTTTTTTTTTTTAATTTCAAAGACGGTGTTAATAGTTCATTTTTACTTTTTGACTGACAACTACCAAACTGATATTTTTGGTGATAAATAGTTTTAATTATTTTTGAAGATGGGTTAGTATAAAAATTTGTGCTATGTGTAATAGTTTAGATTTGGTAGACACATTTATGGGCTTGTGAAAATTAGACAAATGGATGACATAATTTGTCATTTAGTTTGCTGCGAAACTCTTCCAGGAGAAATACACAAACTTCATCAATTTATTAAATAATTAATTGTTAGCATGTTATGAACTTTTGGTTGATGTATATGAATCTATGGAACATTAGCTTTAAAACAGTATAAAAATAATTGCAATCCAATTATTTTTACTAGGGTAAATGTTGAGTTGAAAAAAGTGATTTTGCAAGAATTCAATCTGCTCATTTGAGCAGGTTACCGGATGCAGTAGACGCTCTTTTATCCGGCATTTTAACAACCGGCATGATCTACTAACCGGCATCAGCAGAGCCACTCACGGTCGGTTTTTCCGGTTATGTTCGGGCAGCTCACAGGCCTCGACTGCTATTCCCACCAGTGCAGTGGGCTGCGCGCGCCGTTTTCTTAGTCATCCAGTGTTTGTCTGTGTCTGACGCGATATGTACTATACTACAGTATTGTACAGTGCAGTACTGATGGAAGAAGAAGCCATCCAAAATGCAACTAAAGTCTCGTGGAAAGAAGCTACTAATGCATTAAATACATTTATAACATTTGCTGAATCCAATAAAAGCTACAATTCCACAGAACTTATAAATTTGTGTTTAATCCAAAATGAGTTTTTGAAGAAGAAATCTGAATCACGAAAGCAACGTGACATCAGAGACTTTTTTTAACACATACATGTTTATTTTCGTTCGTAAGACCAGTTTATAGTACATACTGTGTACAACCTTAAATAAACATAATGTACAGTACATAGGATATTTGATTTGATTTTATGTACAAACTATAATGTACAATTAATTTTTTTCGTCATTTAGCACTTTAATACATACATTACTTTATATTAAATTAATGGAATGTTCAGCATTTTGTACTCTGTGTTTTTCATCATAACCTTGTCATGTCAAATATGCATTTCGTTCATTTGGGTTTGTATAGAGTTAATTTTCTTAGGTGTCCCCTTTAAAAACTAGATATGCTCGCTTTACCGGCAAAATCGGTTATCCGGCATAGCCGTGATCCCAAACGTGCCGGTTAAAAGAGCGTCTACTGTAGATGGTTAATAACATTTGTTTGCATTTTAATAATTTTGACTTGTAAACTCTGATAATTTTTTCAAATAAGTCTTCACTAATAATTGTAACCTGGCTACCCATATCGACTATAACAATTTGTTCCACACATTCTATTTATATTTTTATTTCTGAAACTTGATTTTTATTTTTATTTCTATTACTAATTTTGATTTCCTCCATTTAATCTTCCCTTATATCTGTCCTAATTAAGTTTTTTTATTCCCTTAATTCTAGTCACGTCCGTTTACCACTATTTTATAATTCTAGTAACTATTTTTGGATTATATGAATTTAATTTAGTTAATTCAGCTTTTCCCCACTTTTTGCTTCTTGTGGCATTAAAAGAATTTATATTTATTTATTTTATTTGCTGAATTTATATTTTAAAACATTATTAAAATTTATTGGGCTCCATTCTATAAGTTTAAGCATAGACATTTTAAATTTTAATAAATTAAAATAAACTGCTCGGGATCTTTCAGAAAAATGCACTTTAATCATAAACTACAGCTCTCTTTGGAAATACCAGATTTAATACTTTGATATTAAAACATACATACTGTATACAGCAATCCTTAATATTATAACATGACATACAAATGAATAAATTATAAATCTCGAAAGTATTCAACAATTTATTAAAACGTTTTATTTTGTCTCTAAATTCGAAATTGTTTAATCACTTCTAATAACGTAAACACAAACAGTTTATTTGATGATTCCACAACATTTGACTTGTAATAATAATTTCACAATATATTCCGACTCTCTCATATCTAATATTTGTAATGAATTTATTAAATTATAATGTTTTTTGAGAATAAGTTTTGACTTAAGGTTCAAGTTATATTTGAATGAAATATATATAAAATACGACTTAACGTAAGCCACGTTATACCAGGACACAAATCACTGGATTTAAGTATATTGCAACTTAATTTTTTTTAATTTTGATTGTTTCACTCATTTGAAGCATAGCTCTAGCAGATTCGTAGAACCGTTCTGGTTAATGGGAAGGTCTTGTGTTGGCGAGAGAATCAACAAAACCACTCTCGCCGAATGAAGATGAGCAAACTAGTCTCTAAGAAGTACCAGCTTGGTTCTAATGCTGTGATTGGAGGAGATTTTAGGCCAATTAGGGCTAACCTGATGATTAGGTTGGCACACTAACACACCACAGTGAATCTAATGTTTTAATATTTTTTGGTCATATTATTGTTTCTTAAATTTACTTAAAAACTATAAAAATGTTACAATGTTTATTTAATTAATCTTAATTTTCAAATAATTTGTATTTTCCAATCATACATATCATTTACTTGCGATTTTATAACATTAATCAATTTCAGAACACTGTCTGACTGTCCATATGAGGCTTTGTATATACGATTGTAATACGAAAGATTATGCAAGTTTCCCGACGTCATATCTCGCTCACGTCACATATCGAACCAAGTACTAACCCAACTTAGACCCAAAAATGTTAAATGTTACAAATCTGTGTTTGTTTTCAGTGTTAACAGAAAAAAAATCTAATAAAAGGTGGTCTACAAAACTCTTTCCTATTACAAATAAATAACACAACTACACAGCTAAATGAAAATTATTTGTGAAAAAGAAATTATGAAAACACAAAAGATGATTTTTAACTGTAGGCCTATCATATAACATACTTTAAAACCCTAGAACCGTCACTCTATCCGAGTTCGGGCCGAGTGTGAACGCATGGTTTAGTTCACCGACTCTAAAACACGTATTTTGCAATTCAACATTACGCCCACTTAGAATCGTCCTATCACAATAAATAAAATACTGTTGGAAAGCTAATGTTCCGTAGATGCATAATCATGCAAAAAAAAAAAAAAAAATACCACAAAACGTTATAAATAATATTCCAAAAATTGGTGAAGTTCGCATATTTTTATGCGTAAAATCAAAGATTTGAACTGTGCAGTTTTTAATAAAAGCGACGCTATTTTTTCCTATATGATTACAAATCTATTTTTCTGTTAAACAGGTCGACCAAAACACTGTTCTATAGATCACATCTTTCTCTTTCTATCCAAAGTTTACAAATTGTTCTGTGTGTCATAGATCGCAAGATATTTCTACTTGACTATAGTAGAAACCTAATGGAACGAAATTCACTTGGCATTCTGTGCAGTTTACTAAATAAGATAATTGATTATTTAATCGATATTTTGTAACCGATCTTTACAGTATATTGTAGAGGAGATTTCATCCTACAAGTTGGTGTTACTTGATATAGGGTACGGTTACTCCCTGTTTCTTGTTTTCAAGTCGGAACATAGGCATGTTTAGGTAAGTGTTGAGACGGTTTGGGAAAAGCCAAAAGTCTCAAGTAAATTTAAAGCAGTTTAAATTCCCGCGATAAAGCCATATAGATAGGGGGCGAGGAAGAACGATGACGTCACGCCAACAGGTGCTAGACACTGCATGTTGGTACGTGAAAAGTCACTTTGCCTCGTTTCTTATTCTATTAAAATACTAAATTATTAAAATAAATTAATGTTCAGTAGAATCAACCGATAAATAATATCGAAAAATAAATTTAAAAGCAATTAAAACAAAAAAGTTATTCAAGTTTTTATAGGGGCTCAAAAACCTAAAATTTGGAAAAAACTTAAATTCAAAATTCAAAAAACGTAGAGTCATAACTCATAGGGGAACTAACAATAATCATAAATAAAAAATATGAATTAATAATAATAAACAGGTGAGAATGGACTTAGAAAGTCATTCTTGGGGAGTTTTTTGGAATTTTTAAGTTGAAGGGGGGATTAATTAAAAAATAATAATAAGTACTATTGAAGAGACCACAATAGGGCACAATAATATGTACTTAGAATCAAATTTGAAAATAAAAGAAGGGAGATATAATAATTACAAAAAGTAAAACTTTAAAGCCCAAAAGCGGTTAAATTTGAAGTTAAAGGGGAGAAATAACATTGTAATTATAGATATCTATTATGTAAAATTGTAAAACATCAAAGCAGAAATGATAATATATAATGGGGGGGTTTTTATGAACAAAAACTTATACGATAAAAACTTTGGGACTTCAAGGACGTATAACTCGAGAACCCAGCGAGCTACGTGAAAAGTACAAACAGAGTTTTTCGTCATAGTAGAAGAGGAACAAGATTTCGTCAAAAGAATTTTGAGAAAGGACTTATCTCAAAATTTGAAAAGAAGAAAAATCGAATTTCGGGAAAAGGGCGATAACTCGCGAACGAAGCGCAGTAGAACGATGAATCAAGTTCCACAAGACCCACAAGATGGAGAGGAAGAAGAATCCGAAAGGAACTTTAAAATCGGTTCGAGCGTTCGAAAGTTATAGCGAGTTGAACGAAAAAACGACCAAAGTCGAGATTTTCATGCAAAATCCTGTAAAGTGGCGCGCGCACCCTCAGTAGGAATCTAAAGTCTGAAACATCATATTGCCAACTTGGATCACAGATAACGCTAAAGAATAAATACAATTAATTATTATTTAAAAGGTGTTTTAATTAATAATAAAGGAAGAAAACTATTCATTAGTCAAAAAATATGACTAATAAAATATATAGTGTAAATATTTCAGACCAAAAGGGCCTGAAAACACGTAATAAGAAGAAAATACCTTTTTCCCTAAAAGGGAGGAAAATTGGCTCCAGGTAGTGGATTAATTCCCACTAAAAGGGAGACCGTAATTTATCTTTCGAAAGAAGGATACTTTTGATTTGGAATCGATGCAAGGTGGACGTTTCTTCTGCAACAGACTCCGAGCTGAGAGGAAAATTCAACTGTCACTCTACTTAACTGGACTTAGAATAATTTCTACTCCTATCGAACTTCAAGGCAACTTAGAAGAATTCGAGACCAGCATTCAACTACATAGCAGCTTACAGACTCTGGATCGAAAACATCATATCAACATCAGCCTAATTATACAACAAATTCCAAAACCAACTAGAACTTCTAATAAAGTGTGAAGGTATCATTCTTATACTTAAGGAATAATTCGCAAATATTAACTTCATTTCAAATATAGCGTCAATAGGGGAATTATTAAAAATTAAATTCAATTTTATACTTCTGCTTTGGTGTTATAAATAATTAATAATTAAATACGACTTTTTCAGTACAGGAAAAACTGTTTGTGGTTCTGTCTGAAAAGTCAAGCGTTTTTATTTTTGTTTAGAATATAGAAAATATTCCATTGGTAAATTTTGTCAAATATATAAATCGTTGTGTTGTTGTTTAATCAATTTTTGTTGTTATTAAAAAAGTTTATGAATTCAACATTTTTACTGTGCAAAAAAGGAAAAGAATATATAAATAATTCATTTCTAAATTTTGTTGTGTTTTCTATATATATCCATTCTGTATATGCTATTAACCTTGTTTAAATATAAATCTTATGTGTGTGCTCTGGTAATATAATTTGAAAATTTTAAAAGTTATCATCAGAACTTAAGAGCCGATTTCTCCCAAAAGGCACGACCTTAGAGAGAGAGAGTGTTAATCTTAAAAAAGAGTCTAATAATCGAGCATTGAGATAAAATTCAGGGAATTTTGCGTAAATTAAAAGTTAGTAAGTTTATGAGGACAAGCTCATACTTACTAGAGCCAAGTTTTGCAATATCTTTGATTGTATAAAAGGTAAAAGTGAGCATCTTGGCCTTGCCCGCGCTTGCTCTGAGCAGAAAGGTGGTTCGCCCTATCGGTGGTGATCGTACAGCGAGTTTAAGAGTTCGTGATAAATAGCGTTCCAAAAAGGGAACAAAGAATCTTAAAATCGTGACAGACGAGTGTGGTGAGTGGCGTTCAAGGGTTGGGTGAGAAAGGACCCAACGACCCCGAGAGTAGCGTGGCAGTGTGTGATATAAATTGACACGGAAAGGCGTGGCACTATGTTTTGGGATTACATATTTCTGTTATTTTTTAGGATTGTGTATACAAATTGTATATAAATTGTGTATACAAGTTACAAATATGTGTTTTTATTTCTAAAGTTTATTTTTTTGAGTGAAGTTCTAGTTTTTGAATGGTTTATATTTGGGATAACCTAGAGGTATGTTGTAAATCTAGCCTAAAAGCAAATTTTCTTATATGTACCTAGTGTTTTATTTGATTATATAAGTGTATATGTGTGTTATTCTTTGTAAAGTTTATTGTTTTAATGAAATCCAGTGGTTTTGTCTTAGGCCTAGCTTTAGATTGTTACTGATGAGGCTAAATTGTGGAGGTTACAAACCTAACCTCACTTTGTCGATTACTACTTTTTAGATGAAACAATTCTCTATTTTGAAAATTTTAGAATTTGATTTTTGGTTTACCAACTGTTATTCACATTTATACTAGAAAACGTTTGTAATACTTTAAAAAAAATGTAAAACAAAATTTTCTATGCTCAATTATTGGACTTTGAAGTGAAATTTAGCCTTCGATTTTGTGTTGTTTTTTTGTTCTTTGTCATACTGATTCCAAAATTATTTTTCAAACTTTTTTTTTCATTACACTACTAAATTCTATGAACCTTTCTGAATATAATGATATATAGAAGTTGGTTTTCCATAAATATTACAAGTATTGGTGATCTTTTGAAAATAAATTCAACAAATTCCCTTTTTGCGTAAAGCAATTTCTGTATTTTTGAAAATGTAACAATTTTTTTTCACCTAAATATATTACAAAGCTCAAGTAATAGTTGAAAAAATTCCAAATTTTTTTTTTTTATGATGTACATTACCATTTATGTGAAATTCTTCCCTCCGTTACTTTCTGATTTTTTGGTATTTGACATAAAGACTCTAAATGTTTTACATCTAACATTTTTTTTTACTACACAAACTAAATTCTATGCACCTTTCTGAATATAATGATATATAGAAGTTGTGTATAAAATATATATTACTCTTTTTTATAAATTTTTGAAAAAAAAATTATCAAATTCCCTTTTTTCGTAAAATAATTTTTTAAATTTTGAAATGTAACAAATTTATTTATTTTGTTTCCTAATTACACAAAACTTTTGTCTATCCTGGAAAAAGGTGGTAAGCTATTGATTTTGGATAATACAGGTTTTTCTGAAAAATGTTAACTTCATTTTTTGACATCTAACATACAGTACTAACTCGTTTATCCGGACCTCATTCAACCGGATGTCCGGATTATCCGGATCGATCCGGAACAAAAAAAAAAATTTAATCAAGGTTAAAATAAAGCAAAAGCTTAAAGTTTCAAAATAGTTTAATAATTACTGTATTTTGAATAATATTTTAAATAATATTTATAATATTTTGAAACTTTAAGCTTTTGCTTTATTTTATCCTTGAATATGGAGTTTCAACAAGAAATATCTGCTATTACATTAATGTTGATAAAAACGTGATTTCCTCAACACTACAGTGTCGCCTCGAGGTATTAGAGCGGGTTGTTGATGCACTGGGAAGAGAAAGTGGAGGAGCAATGACCTCTGCGTCACCATCCCCCTACCCCGATGCGGCATGACAGTGACATTGTCTATGCCGGCGGGAAGTCTATCACGTGCTAGCGACCGGAATACATCATTACCATATCGTGCTGTGCAGTGTTTAGTTTCTTTACATTTTTGATCGGATACGGTTAATAGTATTATCAGGGCGTCTAGCGACCGGGAAAACCGGGAAACGTCAGGGAATTTGAATTTTCTGGAAAAGTCAGGGAAATGTCAGGGATTTGTTTAAAAAACCGGGAAAAAATAAAGAATGCCTGATATTTTAGAAAGTGTAATACAATGACGATGCCTGTAACGGTCCTTAAAGAAAATGTACAACTGTAAAATAAATACAAACCAGGTGCATGTTTACAACGCATCATAAACCATCATGTCATTTTTACAACTTTATTGTTGTCGGGTTGCTAAGACTCAAGGGTGTAAATCAGTAAATGTGAACATTTTGTCACATCTTAAAGCGGTGCCGCCAGCTTTGGGAACCCCCGTTCTTTTTTTGGCAGTTGGCACATAACATCCCCAGTCGGGACTCGGGAGTATCGAGGACGTGTAGAGAATCGGCATAGTATTTAGAGGTGGGCGTTGTTATTGCTATTTATTTATATTCGTGTGTTAGCGTTTGTGCGTGGAAATGGTGACGAAACAAAAACGTTATGTGCTTACAATGGCCCAAAAGTTAGACGCATTGAACCGTATAGACAGGGCCGCATTGAAACGTCACACCAAATTAAAACAGAGGAAGATAAATGACTTTTTTTTGTAAATAACAACTAAACCCTGTGTAAATTAAAAGTATGTGTAAATATTTCAGGTGTGTAAATAAAATGTTTTTCGTCATTTACAGTACATTGTGTAATTTCGTGTATTGTGTAAATTGAATGACTGTGTAAATATTGTGTTTTTTCATGACTTATAAATGGTAAGTTATCATTTTATATTTTGTGTTATTTATCTTTCTATAATTTCGGATTATCCGGATTTTTGATTAACCGGATCACTTCCGGTCCCAATTAGTCCGGATAAACGAGGTTGTACTGTACTTACTCCAAAACTGTTTAAAAAAAAAACCATTTTTATTACATAGATGAATTCTAAGCATCTTTCTGAGAAAAATGATGTCTTATAAGTTTGGTTTTGTATAAAAATAATATTTTTTATGAATTTTTTAAGAAAACAAAACCTCTAACATACGGCGGTTTTCAGGGTTAATACCTAAGTAAAGTTATACGTTCTCTATCAAAAGCTGCACAAGTAATATTTTAACATAAAAATATATTTTTTCTCAAAATTAGATTATTAGGTAAAACGGTATGATTGAAAGAGAAAATATTCAAACCGCGAGTAAGAAATTATTTCAAAAGTTGGCAAGACTTCACATAATTTGTACTTAGCCTACTTACCAAACATTATGTATTTCTTCTTCAGCTTTCACATTTATGAATTCCATCATCTTGCTTTGGTAAACCTCATCTATAATCTCCTTCCCATTGTCTTCTTCCTTTATTTCATCATTAAATACAGTCTCTTCTTTTATCTCATCAATCAAACAGCTTTCTTCTTCTTCTTCTTCTATTAACTCGAAACTAACTTCCTCTTGTTTTATTTCTACATCTACATTTTCTTCTTTAATGTTATCCAACAGATCTGGATGTTCCATGATGTAGTTCTGAAACAATAAGAGATTTAACATTTTAATTATATTTTCAAAGTCCAGATTATTGTGTAATTTACAATAAATACTAGTTTATTCTTATGCTAGAATGAATATATAAAATAACTTTATCTATACTGTTTAGTTTTAGGTTATAATTTAATAGGGCACATAGCGTATTAGTTTAAATTTTGTTCAGTCTTCTTTTTATGCTCTCTCGTGATTGAGAAAGTAAACAGTGTTTATGAAATATTTCAGTGTTTTGCTATTTGTGTAGTAATACCAAGGACAAAATCTAAACTAAGTTTATGTATACCGTTTAAAATGCCAATAAAATGTAAAGTTTTGGCATCTTCTGTAAAAGAAACCCTGTCATATCATCTTCAAAAACCGGCAGAAGTGGAAGATCTCATTGTCATTTCAACCCATCCTTGCATACAGAAGCAAACATGAGTAGACCTTGCACCAATATAAACAAAACTCTTGGCATCATTATTCGTTCCTACAGATATTTATACAGTGTGCCATGAGATGGACATTAATTCAACACACACTATATGTGTCTTCACTAGTGCTTTCCATTTACACTCTCTAAACTCCTGGGCAGTTGGCTGCAGGTTCTGCTATCGAATGATACACTGATCGTTCAAAGTTTGAGTTTCCTATCAAAAACTCTCCGCAGTCACAACAATTCTTATACCTTGATAATAATTTATAAAAAAGTACACAATGTTCCATTAGCTTGTATCCATTAGCAAAAGTATCTACCACTTAGCTTAGCTCTATTGATTTCTTAATCGAGATAAATTTATTATCTTCTACAATATGCAATATGTAGATACAATATACAATATGGATTCCTATCTCTGAGTCGTACTGTCTTGGAACGGTTCTCCAGAACAAATTGTCGATTGTAAAATGATTGTGAATTTACAACTTCATTTTAAGCGGATTCTCAAGAAAATTTATGCTTTTAGAAAAAACTGGCAGAAAGTGATTTTCTCCTAGTCTATATTTGTAAACGGTTTTAATTAGTTATGGTACATATTTTTTCATCTAGAAAAAGTCTTTTTTCACAAAAAAAAACTGCATTTTCCAGATCGATGGGAACTAAGCTGTGCTGTAAACTCATTGTGCTCTAACTTTTGCTGTTTCGATCTTCCAACTTGAATTTCTGTGTAAAACTATCTTTTTATTTAACTTTAAATTGTTCATAACTTTCTTCCCTGAAATGTTTTCACAAAACTAATTAAGGTTTTAAATTCTGTGTGAATTTTTGTGATTTAATGAAATGACAATAATTGCTATACCTAACTTAGTTCCTTTGCAATTTATGATTAAAGATTTCACTATAAATCATTCTGTCAATTTGTTGTTTCCACTAAATCCTTTACATAATGATGTTGCTTCATGTCCACAACTAGGAAAAAGCTCATTTTTACCCCTAATTTATATTATGTAACAATAAAACTCTCTTTTCTTAACTTACCACATTTTGACAACTTATTAATTATATTAAATTTTATGTAAAACCTGCTCTTTTACATATCATAACTTATTGTGATGTTAAGAGACTATTAATTTATACTCTTTAAACACAATTTTACCCCCCTCCGTCCCCATTTAATCTATTTCCGTGATTTTATACTCAATTTCCTTTCATGTATTTTTTACTAATACTTCACTCTTTATAATTAAATAATTATTGAAATGTACTCAATTTACTATTTTACATCCTTTACAAGTCATTCGTCCTATCAATTTATTAGAAATAGAAATAATTTACAAAACCAGATGGTACTGGTGAAAAACAGGTGAAGAGTCAATGTTATCGAACCAAATTATACATTATTATTATTATTTAACTGTACTTAAGTTTCTTCTGAACTTTACTTGCTTGTAACTTTTGAAGTATTTATTTTACCAATATTGACAAAGCTTGACAATATTTCATCATAAAATTGTCAAATTAGATTATTTTTTAAATTTTCCTTTTTTTAAACTTCAGATTTTTGAAGATCCTTTCCGAATTTTACAATAATTTTGTAGAAAGGAAAGAATGGATTCTGTATTTTGGGAAGGTTTTTGTTACTAATTAAATTTTTTATTAACACATAATTTTTCTATTAGCCTATGCCTGAGATGTAAAATCTTTTAAACACTTATTTCATATTGCTATCAACCTAAGGTTTGTCTTAGTCCGCCTTTGTTCACAGACTAGATACTGATACAGCTTGAAAATTGTATTTTTGACTTAGAATAATTTCTATTACTTTTATCATTTTTATTAAACCTTCCTTGTGAGGGGCGGAGATTTCCACCCCATCACCAGCCTGTAGAAAATATATTATACTATGCTCTCACCTACCACATCATGATCTATATGAATTAGTGGGTTGGTTTCCTCATCACACGACAATGCATTATTTATTTCTCTTTATGAGAATTATGTAATATATCTTTAGAAAAGATTATTTTTCTAAATATCTGAAAGCATGATTTGGTCCCCCTTATCAGCAAAATAGGACGGATTTTATGCCTATAAGTAGCATGTGATTCATATACAAATGTTTAGAGCGAAATGTCCATCAGCACTTGATGATACAATTTTCTCAGTAGATTTCAGTTAAGCTTTTGGACAGACCAATAGCACTGCTATGGCACTAATATATTATGTACATTATAAAATACAATTACTATGGACCATGGAGAAGCTACTCTGTTCGATTTCTCTACAACTTTGGATTGTGGCAATTATTCTTTAATATTTTTGAGTTTAAGAGAATTGGGCTGTCATCTCAGTGCATAACTTGAAAAAATCGTATTTATCTGAAAGGGGCCAAAGTGTTTGTGATAATTGTTGTAACTGTTCTTCGTTAAACACAATAATACTTAAAACTGTGCTGGGTGGAAGAAGTTCCATCTGCCGTCTCATAGATGTTGTAACATGAATCTACTTATTATGAATCACAACCACTATAAAGCCAACCAGACATTCAGGTATCATTCCTTCGGCTTGAATTATCAAAAAAGGAGATCTAGCTCTCTGATACCCAATTCTAAGAATCAATTGTGGAATTAGATTTAACTAATTTTAGGAAATAATTGTCAAAAGTCATTCATTTGTTTTCAATTGGTTTCTATTCAAATTAAAAATCATCTGTTGTTATTCATTTTTATCTAAACTTTCAATTGTACACTTAGACAAAGTTCAACCTAACACATTTGATGTGGGTGGTGCACTACCGGATCACGTGTTACTTTCTTTTTTTTGTTCTCAGTCTGAGTTCAACTTTTGGAGTAGTCGAATGACTTTTCACCTGCATATTGTGTAAATTTTTGGTAGTTATTTTTTCAGTTTTTTGTTTTTTTGCTTAGGAATAGCTTCTGAACAACTTAGCCTCTCTTTTGTAAGTGATGATGAAATAAATTAATATGAGGATGACAACACCGGTAATAATGATAATGAAAATAGTGAAAGTGAAGAAAGAAACATTGAACTGAACCCTGTTTGGTGTGATAGCATTTTTGGCCTAAAAGAAATATCTTTTACTCAGGATAATAAAATGCTTGTTCCAGTTGTTGAAAGAAAATAGACCCCATGATTACTTTAATTTATTATTGGATGAATTTTTACTCGATGAAATAGTCTGGGAACCCAACAGATAAGCCTTGAAGCTATTTTATGGTCCACATACTGTTCCTCAATCCTGTATAAAGACATTATTCCACGGTAGAAAGACATTACTGTGGTTGTATTGTATCCATGCAATTCAACCATCTTCAAGAATATAAGAAGAAAAATAGGTTATAAAACTTACCAATATTTAGGTAGTATATGAACCAAGACTGTTTTCTGATCATTCTAAGATGAATCCACTTTGCCAAAAATATTGAAACTACAGATCAACAGCTGATTGATCTGCTTGAGAAAGTCAGGCCCCTTATAACTTATTTCAACAATGAAATGAGTAATGTTTACTATCCAACTAAGGAACTTTCATTAGATAAAGGAATGTTGCTGTGGAGAGGATGCTGGCTCTTTATACAGTACATCAAAGGCAAGACACAAATATTGAAACTATAGATCAATAGCTGATTGATCTGCTTGAGAAATTCAGGCCCCTTATAACTTATTTCAATAATGAAATGAGTTCGGTTTACTATCCAACCATGGAACTCTCATTAGATAAAGGAATGTTGCTGTGGAGAGAATGCTTGCTCTTTAGACAGTACATCAAAGGCAAGCGACACAAATATTGAATAAAATTGTATACATTGATGGAACAACATGGACTGATTGTAAAATTAATGATTTATTGAAGAGTACTTGATGACCTAAGCGGAAAAGGACATGCTCCAAAAGTGGTTCTTTATCTCATTCAAGGTAAACAAAATTGCGGCCAAGCAATTTACAATATTGAAGGCCTTCCTTCTAATCTTTTATCAAAAGTCATGAAGTATTGTATGGATGAGCACATTATGTAACGATAAAAAGCACAACCGTGACCTAGTAAAAAGTCTAAAGATAGCAAAGAGTGAATCTGTAGCTCAGTACTCTGAAGGCATCATGGTGGGAAAGTGGCAGTACAAGCGCAGCATATTATACATTTAAAACGAATATGAAAACAAAATCGTGATGTTTGTAAATAACAGAAATAAAAGGGTCTCTCGTATATTAAAATATAATGTTTTCATGAATGGTGTGGACAAATCTGATCAGTTATTATCTTATTGCCCATGTGAGCGCAAAACAGTCAGATGGTATGAAAAGATATTTGTCCACATAATACAAATGTTGATGATCAACTATAATTTGTATTTTACAATATGAACATGAAAAATAAAAATAAGATCCGAATTTATGAGTTTCATCATTAAATGATAGAAGCACTCCTACCTCCACCTGCCCAGCCAACATGTAGCTTTGCACCACTACGAAAAACATTCCATTCCTTTTCCTTGATTTAAAATTGATGAAATAGTTGTAGAAATAACCTCAAAATAGTCATTTTAAATCACTGTTTTCGGACAGAAATAATGAATTGTGAAAGATAAAAAGTGAAAAGCGTTCAAAAGAAGTATTGAATTCTTGGAAAAAACGCCATTTGGAAGAGGAATTGCCAAGATTTCACATTAAAATCGCTTGGACAACATCAATACATATTCACCCATCATTTACTATCACAAATACTTTTATAAATGACAGCTTAATATTTAGAGCAATATAATTTATTAGCCGCAAGGAGGAAATTGTAAAGCGAATGTGAAGAATTTCCATTATGTCTAACCTATAAATGGATTTCATAGTTTTCAAATTTTGATTTTTCAGTTAAAAAGTGAATTCCACATTGAAGAAATAAATTATTCTTAAGAATAAAGGTATGTAGTAAAAGATTAACAAAACAAATCATAAAAAAGAAATTTAGCATTAACTCCTAATCTATATAATTACCATCCTAACATTAAAACACAAAAGCAATAATAAGTCATTGTTTACAAAGAAAGTTACTGGAATTTTTAGCGCTTTAAAAAAAATCATACTCTACATACCTTATTTCTTAATAATAAAATAAATTTTCAACACAAACTAACTTTTTCACAGAAAAAAAAAAACATATTTCAACTTTTCTAGGTTAAGGTACATGTGAATTATGGCTTAAATAGGTTTGTAGCGAATTTTTACCTTACAAAGTCAAGTAGCAGTAACCCATCTAAGTATTAGCCACGCTCAATGTTGCTTGACTTCGATGATCTATAAATGGATTGAATTCTGTAGTATTGAAATTGCGATTTTTCGGTGAAAAAGTTAGCTCCGAGTTGAAAGCTTATTTATTATTAAGAAATCAGGTATGTAGAACATGATTTTAAAAAATCGCAAAAAGTAGCGGTAACTTGGTAATTGTATAGCAGAGTAGCCTCACTTCAAAATCAATTTTTATGGGTTTTATTCGTCAAATAAATGTTGGAAAAATATTTTACTATCGAAAAAAAGTGTCGGAAAGATGATTACATAATACAATAATACAATTACACAAGTAGTTTTTTCGTGAAAAAATTAACTCTGTTATCTTTCATACTCATGACATTCACTTCAATAAACGTACGGAAGGTTTGGCCAGGTGGTTATATATATATATATATAGCAATCTGGCCAAACCTTTCGTGACATATAATAATACAGCCCTACATATGCGTACACTGAAGCACATACGCAGACAATTGAACGTCAATGGAGGGAGGTGCGAGGAAATGTGCCGCGATATGGAAATTCAAAACAACATTTCCATGGCCATATAGCCGAATTTATGTTTAAGAGAAAGTACAATGAGTGTAATACTCGTTTTCATCATTTATGGCGAATTACGAGTGAAATACATTTAAATTTAATAAATTCCTCTTCTACTGAATTTGCAGCAGAATTTGACTCTGATTAAGATTTTCTTGTGTAATTATATTATGTAATCATCTTTCCGACACTTTTTTTCGATAATAAAATATTTTTCCAACATTTATTTGACGAATAAAACCTTTAAAAATTGATTTTGAAGTGAGGCTACTCTGCTATATAATTACCGGTAACTTTATTTGTAAACAATTACCACAATAATATTAAGTAGCACAACCTACAAACTATGGTATAATCAATGGAATAACTAAAAATAACAGTTTCAAATATTGTAAACAAACCTTCTGAACAATCCAATTACTACAGCATTAGGCCCTACATCAGAAAACGCTCGATTTATTTAAGACCACAAACATACAAAAACACATAAATAGGACATATTTATATTAATTGGATTCATTAAACATATAATATACTAGAATAATATTTTGAATAATAATAACCAAATACAATTAATTCAACTTTACATAACCAAAAACAAATACAAAATACACTACCACAACTTGCTAATAGGAAAACGAAATCAGCTGATCGCAGTTATTTCAGATACCGTTACCAGAATGCAATTCGAACAGATGTTTCAAATAAAGACACGGATACAAAATCTGTTATATTATAAACCAACATTGTTACCATAGAATGAATTTAAAATATCAAATCAAAGTAAAAAAATAATAAATATTTAAATGTGTAAGAAAATAAATGATGAAATAAGCCTAAATTAATATAGAAGTTAATAGTTTAAAAAAAAGTTTTTTCTGATTTATATTTAAAGAGATGTCTTAAATGCTTAGCGGCGTTTACATTGGTCAAGTTACTTGAATCAAGTCTACTGGAGTCAAGCAACTTGACCTGTGTAAACGCTTCTTCAAGTAATTTTTGTCTCGTTCAAGTAGTGCTTGACTCCTAGATTCAAGTGGCAAGTAAAAGTTGAACATGTTTGATTTTTGCAGTCAAGTTGGATGCACTTGAAACAAGTTTGAAGGTCACTTGACTAGTGTAAATGAACGTTCAAGCTCGATCATACGTACTTGCTTCAAGTAAACAGCAGTAGAGAAGGTTAATGGAACAATTGCAAAGCACTTTTCCAAATGTAACTTTGGAAGTGGTAAGATCTAAAATAAATGTAATTAAAACAGTCGTTAGCCAGGAATGTATTAAAATTACGAAATCAATGAAATCTGGTGCTGGAACAGATGAACTTTATGAACCGAAACTGAGCTGGTTCAATGCAGCACGGTTTTTAATGGGACATTCGACTTCAACACTGGTAAGTAAAAAAAACCTTTTTTTGTGACTGAACATCATTTATTAATAAATATTTACAGTTTCAGACCTAATGAATGTTTTACAAGGAGGGATGTGTGTGTGAAGTTTTACCTGTCCCCAGGATTTTAACAGGTTTCATAACTGAAACATTTGAACTAAAATAAAAACAAACAATACTTTAGTTATTTGTGGCAGGATAAACCTATTATTTTCATTAAAATGAAGGTAGGTCGTAAACATTAACTGCAGCCTAAACGGTGTCGTATATAGCATGTAACATATACGTTTCATTTTAGAAAGTTAAAGGTTATTGGGTGGTAGTTGTTCATTACCAATCCACTTCCATTGCCAAGGCAGTGACCCTTCTTTTGAACAGAAGAATTTTTCGTAATGTTCTCTATACTCTTTCAGCTTTTATTTGTACGCATTAGTGGAAGTCAGTTTCGATGTACTCATGAGACATGATGTATTGACAGTGGTACGCCATGTACCTGGTATGATTGTGCATGTTACAAGGTCTTCTACATCTACGGATGAAGGAGGAAGGTAATGTTTGCCTGATGACTTACGAAGCCAGTTGTGAAGTGCACAAGAACTTTTAACAACCAAATCAACAGTTTCAGGAACCAATGCAATTGGCCGTTCAAAGACTCTAAATCTAGCAACTAAAATACCGAAAGCATTTTCCGAAACTCTGCGTGCTCTAGATAGTCTATAGTTAAATATTCTTTCTGAAATTGATAAATTCCGTTAGCTGAAAGGTTTGAGTATGTCTTTTCTTAATGGAAATGCATCATCTGCAACAAGAATCGCGCATTCTGTGGTAAATTCAGGCTGTTACTTTCAATAGCAATGTTCAAGGTAGATGCTTGAAAAACTGCACCATCATTTGATTTTCCATTAGCACCGACATCTATGTATAAAAAATTGTATTCGGCATCAACTAACGCAAACAATATGATGCTGAATATACCCTTGTAGTTGTAGTAATTAGAACCACTCTTAGGAGGGCACTTAATCTGGACGTGTTTCCCATCTATTTGCCCCTACACAATTGGGAAAGTTTCACTGCACTTCAAAATTTGCGTTGCAATAATTCCCACTCTTCCTTTGTACTTGGCACCTGAAACAAATTTTTTCTAAAATTTGTCACAATTGTTTAAAATATTTGTATTATGTTGTACAGTTAATCTGTTTCATTTCAGGACAAGGAATTACAGAATCTACCTACAGCGACTGACGTATCTGATATTGACGATATAGAGGATGTGGATTCTCCAATTTCTTCAAAACGTCTACCACAAAAAAAAAAAAAAACAAATCGCTAAATCTGAAACAACTGGAATGCAGCCTCCGCGCTCCAAAAAGTTTAGAAAATCCGAAATACATAGGTTGAAAACATTGTTGATAAACTACAAATAATATCGCAAACTGTTAAGCCAGTTGATAAAAGTGGTTGTGTTAAATCGGCTAGTGATGAACTGTCTCATTTTAGACATATTACAAACCGACGAGTATTCCCAAGAAGAAAATGATTCTGAGAATCTAATGTTTGTTGACGAAATTGTAATTACCAATAACACTGATGATAATGATGAAACGATTTAAAAATTTATATCCTACTTGTAACTGTTAACATGATTGTACAATAAATCTTACAAATATAATGTGTTTTTAGTTTACCTTGATATATTCTTCAAGTACTTCATAAACGGCTACCAAAACTTCAGGTATGAATTTGCTAATTGTACATTTTGGCACTCGGTACTGGTACTGCAGAGAAGACAAACTGTCGCCAGTAGCCCAATATCTTAAGGTTATTTCCAGTTTAGTCTTTGCCGGTATCGCTTGCGTTAACATTGTATCTTCTTTTGCAATCTTCTTTTCAACAAAAGACAAAAGTTCATCAAATTTGTTAGGTGTCATTCTGAGGTGGTTTCTGTATGAATCACGGACCTCTACAGCTAATTCTCTGAGTAAGGTATCTGAAGCTCCAAGTTGTAATCTACGACGAATCCAACTCCTTATCCATACCCTTCCTCTTCTTCTTTCAGTTTTTCTTAATACACTTACTGTAACATCGCTTATTATTGGTACTAACAGTGCAACGACTTCACGGATAGCATCATCTATATCATCAGGAGGGGCCGCCATTTTCATTACAAACCACACAACAATTCCTCCACTTGAATTCAAACTTTCAAAAATCGTTTTTTTATTTGAATGTAGTGTAAACACTTTACTTGACTCAAGTTTACTTGACTCAAGTAAACTTGATTCAAGTAACTTGACCAATGTAAACGAGCCTTTAAAAAGAAGAAAAATAAAATAAAAAATTTAAGTGACAATGACTTTGGGATTCCAATTTTAAACTTCAGATGTCAAACAATTTTTATTAGCCCAAAAGAATGTTGAATTCAATTTAAAGTTATAAAGAAAAGTATTAACATTAGATGAGTTACTGATTTACTAAATTTAATAAACTGTATAACTAGATTCTATTAAGAAAAATAATACATCAAATAATAAGATATCTCTTTGAATGAATATTTGGTAGCCAAGAGTCTAAGGTGATATTCAGCTAATCTCTACCATTTATTTAGTAAACAACTGTTCAAGATCAAATAGTAAATTTATTTAAATTTAGCATAAATAGAATATTTATCATTTGTGAAATTTATTTATAATCTCTTTTGAATATAAATATTAATATCAAAACTATGAACTAAATTTAATTTCTGTAAGGAGAACCCTAACCATAACAATTTCACAAGCAGTTTATTTTTAACCGATTTCCTATATTTCCATACAGTCATCGGAACTTTCTAAGTTTTCACCCATTATATGTCTTTTTTTACATTAATTGGGAACTTATTTGTTGTTTTGTGCATACACAAGCAAAACCCCACCTTTTTTTTTACACTTGTAATCTTCCCTTAACCAAACAAATACATCTTAACCTTAAATTTGTCTTCTTTCACCTAACCACAGCTCAGCTATTTCAGGATTTCTTGCAGTCATCATCAGGTACACCAATCATCAAAGCTACCTTCTGTTCTTCGGTACAAATAGCATGCAAAAAGCATTCCTTGAAATATAATACAGTAATAATATTTGTATTGTCATTCGGTACATATAGTACAATAGACAAAGTCAACAATAACATTAAGCAAACATCATGTTAAAAAATGTAGACATTAAACTATAAATAAACGATTCTGAAACATCAAAGTGAAAACATTTTGTGAACACATGTTAAAATTAGATATCACAATTCTTAAGTCTATTAAAAGTATTTTCGACAAGCTAAGCACAAAATGTTTTCAAACCTTTCTCACTTGGGATAAAATGAAAACTGTGACTAATCTTGTAAGCTTTTAACCCCACTAACAAATGACAATTTGATGATATCTGTAGTCAACAGTGATTAAAATTTCTTTCCATTTTACTCATCGTATTACATGAATGAATATTTATGATGTCTCTTGGTTAGTCCATCCGGTTTACTTATTGCATATTTAACCACTTCATATAAGTTTAGTATTAATCAATCAGAATATTTAAACGTACAAACAGAGGTTTATAGTGAGACTTAGTTATAGGTTTTACCACTGATTATTACGTCTCTAATTCTGCAGTTAAATTAATTAAACAGTTACCTCTCAGCAATGTTTTATCTGAAACTTCCATGTGGTGTATAATTAAGTAAACAATTTCAAAATTATTTTGAACTACAATGAACTTTCAATTTTTGATCGTTATTTTTCCCTTACTCTTCATCTTCTCTAATTCCTTACTTTCATCTTTCATTCTTCATGTTTTTCCTCTCAAAAAATAATTTAAACTAAAAATTTAATCTACCAATCATCACCACATGCTGTGGTCTTTCCTTTTCAATATCAATTCCTCATTATTTTTCACATTTACTCAATATAGTTTTGTTTTCACCATACTCAGAGTGGTATTTCTAATGACCATCTGAACACTATTGATTAATTCTCTTTTTCATTCTTAAATATTTCTATCCTTTTTAGCCTTTAATATACTTTTTCTTCTTTAATTTAATTTTGAGTAATAGCCTATCTTTGGGGGTGGAAGTGAATTTGGATATCCAGAACTTAATTGGCATCTCTAAAATTGCACTGTCTATCTTTCCATCCCACTCAGTTTCGATTGGTAATGGTATATTTTTGTCTTGCAGACCTTGAGGCCTTGTCGTTCTGTTGTCTCGTTGTTCCTGAAGAGTAGTTTCTTATGCAACCATTTTCTGCGCTTGCAACAGAGAGTAGGGGGGTATTTCACTTTTCTCTAGGGACTCTGATGGTGTCACCGAAAGTTCGAGTAAAATTAGCTATTGAATTCATAGAATAATATATTAGTAATGTGAAGTTTGTAATTTGTTCTGACTAAAAATAAGTTTTGAAATCATTAAATATAATAACAAAATTAATAATCCTTTACTCAAAATTACAGTGAAAAGTTAATTTTAAGTAATAATAAAATAGCATTGGAGTGCATACCATGGTAATTCAAATAATAAAGGAAATGAAGCTGGAAATTGTTTAACGAAGATGACAGCAAACCATTTAAAAACAATAATTCCCCCCTCCCGTTTACAGATTTGAGTTTTACATTTATTATTAAAGAATTAGAGAAAATATTTCAATAAACATAGAAAATATTCGGCGTTTAAGCTGGGTAAAACCCTTTTCAAGTATGAAAATCCATTATTTCTGTCTAAAATAAACAATTTAAAAGTACCAAAAATCCGTGCCATATTAGGTTATCTGTTTACGGTAATTCATATTTCAATAATTGTGAATATATTGACTCATCACTCGACGTTTATGTTCATCCGTGCAAAAAAATAGGTCCGGATAGGTAATTATATGAATTAATGTATATTTATTAGAGATTTAAGACAGGTCTGGTAAGGTAGCTATATATAGGTTAAGTTATATAATGGGTTCCAAGTCACTAAGGAATAAAAAAATAATGAATATTATCTAGATAAATTAGCACGCGAGGCCACATTTAATACCCAACAAAGTCAGGACTTAATAATTATTCCTATATTTCCTATTAACGATTATACGAGTTTCATAAAAACTAATATCACAACCTATGTAAGAAAACAGAATCCTCAAACAAGCTATTATGGTACAAAAACAGACGATCAATAGCAGCACAAGTCACCTACGTTTAAATAGGCCTATTCAAAATTAAAGTAGACAAGATTTAATAGGATATGGAGAATTAGATATGGCCATACAAACACAAATAAAAACTTATAAACTGTTTAGGACGAACTTTATACGCAGAAGAAACCGTTCAACATATGACTGTATATTCAAACGTCCAGCATATGATAGTTTTAGAAATAAAATAATTAATATATTAAAAAACGAGAAATGTAATCTACTCTACCAGCTAAAAAAAAACCATAAAAGAAAACAAATATATCCATTATCTTAGAAATTATAAAAATGTTGAAAGTTTTAAACAAAATCATTTAAAAATATATATCAATCTAATTCGACACATAGCGGCAAATAACATATCTAAACAAGACAAATAAACACACATATAATACACAAAACAATTTTATTACAATTATTACATCATCACCTAATATACATTCATATAAATATATGTTATTTCCTGATTCTACGGTCAAGAATTGGATTCAAGAATCCAAGGTCCAATCATATCCGGTGTAGGAAAAGCCAGATGGACCTCTGGCGAGAAGATTTTTACCTACCAAGTACCAATCTTCATCTTCCTAAATCCCACCATATGAAAATCCATAAAATTTCCTATCTATACAGTAAACACAAAAATTCATACAAAAAACAATTTCATCACTATATAATTATAACTATATCAATGAATGTGAAAATACATGTTTACCCACTAACTATTCCAGATATGTAAATCAAATTAAAAAAAAAAAAATTATAATTTTAAAGGAGTATATAAAAAAATAATAATACAACATTATAATTATAGAGACAGTGAAGAAAGAGGTTTATTGTTACTCAAAGCTTTTCTATATCATAGGCTAAAAAAAACCAGCTACTGTGCACAACACACAACACAGACACAGACGTCTGTCTGTGTGTCTGTAGTCTGTATAGTATTTGTAGTCTAAATTTCTTATTTAATATCCTTATTCTAAATTTCTAATATCCGTGGACAATGGACACACAACTCTATTATCTCTGGTTATACTTGAAGTTATTTATATATATATTTTTTAGTTAAGGGAAGGAAACTCTCTGTTCTACAAGTTTGAACAAAGCCAAAGTTTTAAACACATAGCGTGACACGTTTTAGCTGTAGGAAGAATTTTTATTTCTGATTGAATAGACAGTTTTAATTTTAATACCAGTACCGGGTTTTAAATAACAGCTTTATAATGAAAATATCATATTTAGAAGATGAAGGACTCAGATTATCATCGAAAAAGGTTAGTTTTTCTGTGTTTTAAAGTTTTTATTTAAGTACAAATTATTAAACTACCTTATCTTTTCATGTTGTGTATTTCAATTTTAAATGATCAAGTGGAGATAATGGTAAATGTGCACTGTAGATCCTTTAGTTAGTGATTTAGTATTGAAATTGTATTGTAAGTACTGTACCATGTTTTGAAACAATTGATCATCCTTTTCAAGTATTAAAATCCAATATTTCTGTCAAAAATAAGCAATTTCCAAGTTTGGATTTAATGTTCTGAATAAGCAATGAGTCTATGCATCTAGGTTTCATAAGTTAATCATAGGCAGAACATAAACATGGAGAGATGAGACATTAAATAGATTCAAGAGTTGTCACACATCATAAGGTAACGAGCCAAACTAACCAGCAAATCGTCATTTTAAATAGCTTGTTTTCGACAGAAATAACGGGTATCGGTAATTCAAAAGTGAAATGCATGTAAAAGGATGATATAGGTCTAATCGTTGCAAAAAGAGGTAAGACGAACACGAATTGCCTACATTTAGCAAGTAAATAGCAACAACAGGAATACTAAATATTTAACAAAATTTTATTAAGAAAAATGTTGAAATTGCTTACTAAATAGCCTATTTAAAAAAATGAGATCATATTAGAAAATAAAAAAGTATGAAATCCAGGTTTGGTTTCACTATTACGATTGAAAATCTAGCTATGGTTATGATTACGTTATTTAAAATATATTAAAACATTATTTTATTAGGTCTGGCTAGGTGACTATATATAGTCCTAATAAAACAAATGATCTTACATTCACTAACTTGACTAACAAAGTAGTCATAAAAAATATTAATGTATGCATTCATAACCTGAGCTATATTTCATATTTTTATATTTCAAATTTTTACTAAACTAATGAATTTTGGTACTTCAAAAATGTCTGATGACACCTAATTATATTCCCATTTTTTCAAAATAAGGTAAGTAGTAAACGATTTCAACAATTTCCTTACTGAATTTAAAGGGAGGTTTCAATGTATAATTACCATATATATAATTACCTACCAGTATTTGGAATGATGAACATAAAAATCGAGCGATGAGACACTCACCATTCATCATAAGAATTAACTTAACATAAGGCAGATATCTTAACCTCATAAGCCTAGGATTTCGTACTTTTAAATTGTTTATTTTAGACAGAAATAATGGATTTTGATACTTCAAAAGGATCCTCTCAGTAAAGGATGATCCAATTGTTTTAAAATGAGGTATATACAACATGATTTCATTAAATTTCACTACTAAACCGCTAAGGGTTGTAAAATGCCCATTTACCGAGATAACTCCTCATATGCTCCTGGCATGTATTGAAAGGTAAAATGGCATTATTAAATAGTTTTATCACACATATTTGCTTATTTTAAGTCATCATGGTAAATGTTGAAATAACGGTAGATATTGGTTGTACCTCGGTCTCAGATTTTTCTATAAAAAATTATGAAATCGAAAAGTATTTATAAAGAAGACACGTTTCAAGTCCCAAAATGCATTACTTCACTATCAAATATACACTTAGAAAACAAGGAATCCAGCTGTTGTTAGGTTTGGTCCAGCTCTGATTACGAAAGCCTATGTTAATATTTATGACTACGTTAGTCAAGTTAGTGGATGTGTAATCTTTCGATGTTTATTATTAAAACATATATTTAACAAGGTACAAAATATTTGTTTTATTAAGTCTGGTTAGGTGACTATATATAACCTATTTCCAAACTTGTAACCTATATATATATATATATATATAGGTGCTCAAACCTATTTCTCATGATTCTTCAATCACGTCATAATATTCAGCTGTAATATGCATGCATCATATATATATATATATATATATATATATATACTTACACACACAGGGTCCCTTCCTCTCAACCTTTTTTCTACAATTTATTTTTAAAGTATTTTTAAATGATACCATTCATTATATAGGTAGAAACTCTAACTTGTGAGGTATTCTAAAATATTGGGAGTTACCTGAGCTCTAAGATATAGGAGTCAACTTCCGAATTCTTTATGAGAGGATAATCATGCGACGTGTCGATTAACACTGGCTTTTTTCCCTGAAAACAATGGTGCAATTAAAAATCAAAATGGGTATACCGGTACCTTTTTTAAGAAAGCAGCAGGTCAAAGATGTAGGAGTCAACTTAAAAGTTGCAATGAGAAGATAATCATACGACTATGGAGGCGCTACAGATAAGCCAATGAATCGTGGAGAGTAGCATGCATGTGCAGGAAGGCTGTACAGATAAACAGAAACCTTACTTTCTGAACACACCTTGTAACTAAGTTTTGCAATATACAAATTTAATGAAATCTGTGTAAATAAATAAAAACACTTTTTGCTATGAATTCAAAAACATTTTGTCTAGTGTTTGAAAATTATAAACAATAGATAACAAATTACAAATAAAACCCACATCAATTAATATATTTTAATGATATAAATTATTGATATATGAGTATCTGATATCTTGGCTGGATTGAACAAGTTCTTCCTAATTAGAACTGTTTTGATACTGAACATTTCACTACTACTCTAATTAATAACATTGACTCAATGGTTTGACATGATAAATACTCCGAAATGAGTTACAACTGCTAATTTGAATACTTTTCTTAAACAAGGTTTACACAACCACGGTTTAATAGCTATCTACACTTAATCATACATAGCCTACGCTTACGCTTAACCACTCACAACTGTGGAAAATCCCAACCTGATAATTTCTAACCGATTAGTACTGTAGTTGTTAAAGGGACTTTACTAGTCCAATTGTCTAAATGCGATCAGCGCATGTGCAGTATCT